>HG996510.1:8050714-9392500 GCA_905340225.1 Abrostola tripartita | reverse complement strand
GACATTAATAACATAGACAAAAAACAAATATTTTAATATTTACATAAAGAAATTTGTCGTTATGAATCTTTGGTTTTTAAGTTTCACATAATATTAAATTAAGAATTTAAATTATTTCGGATTATTATATTGTTTAATAAATTTATAGAAAACGTATGCTTCACAACATAAATAATCCCCAAAGGAGTGGGCAGAGGTCAGGCGTATTTTACATTTATTTTAAAGCATGGAGGAAAATCTCTTGGTATACAGTTAAAGGTAGAAACATACTGGTCTTCTTCTTATCGTATGGTTGATTAACTACCTGGTGTCAGAGTTTAAACCGCCTGTAAGCCTCTGACATGGCTTTACACACTGTTGAAAAATCTATCAGGTGAACCGGTTTCCTCCCGATGTTTTCTTTCATCGTTTTTAGCAAATGATAACTAATATCATCTAATATATGTTACGCACACGAATTCAAATAGACATTGGTGCGTGCCGGGTTTTGAACTTGCGACCTTTGACTTGGCAGTCCAACGGTGCCATCTTATTCTCTCTATGACGGTACATAGAACTCGGCTATCAGTGCGCATATTTGTTTTTTTTTACGAAATGATCTTGGAAGAAAGTCTATGTGGTTGACAATTGTCCTGTGTCTGTTTTGCATATGACAAAACGGGTTAATGCGTTACGTTCGTTGCGTACGTGGGACCACAGACTGTGTCTCTACCATTAGTTATGGCATGGATGGAAGATAGTCATGGTCATACCAGTAGGTAAAACCTATTTCCGATTGTTTATAAACAATAATATATTAATGAGATGCTAAAAATATACCTACGTAGTAAATATTATGGCACACCATTGAATAGCATGAAACGATGGATGAAAAAGTACCTACAGAATATTTATTTATAATGTAGGCATGAAATATATATTTACAAATTGGTTTATAATGTCATTTTGAAATAAAAGTACGTCGAATTTCATAATTTGTGAGTTACGCTTGCGAAAAAGTAATTGTTTTGTCGCATAGCTACATATTTGGACCAGTTCCAAACTTAATCGTACGATATTTGTTTACAAAACGCGCTGAATGTGTGGTGTGAGCGCATCGCCTGAGAGGTGTGGCTGATTGTACACACTAGTGTAACGCCAACTTCGCCACGGTCTCTCAGATGTGTTTGTTGTAATCTAAACATTGTCAAAACATGTTTTGACTATTCACTGGTATATAACTGGCAAGCGTTGTTTACTTTAGTTTAGTGTTGATTCGCCACTCGTGATAATAACGGTTACACTCTACGGACAGTACTTCGTTACTTATGGACTAAATACTAACTACCACTTAAATAATATTTTTCATTTTACAAAACTATGATAAATATAACTGTTTTCGGAAAATGTATTTTCAGTGTACTCTACTATATCAGTAGAAAATAGTGACTACGTCGTGAGTTGAACACTATTATACCAAAACAAACTATCATTAATGTGATTTATCATTTTATATGGTGTGGTAAAGTAACCTATTCAACGTTGTAACGTCGCGTACGTGTAACAAAACGTTTTCGTATTGTTTTGATTGGTATTATGTTGGTAGCACTGATCCAGTGATCGTCCGAATGGTCCGATTTGACGTCATGTAAACCTGTCATTCGTTAGTTGTCATTGATTTATTTATATTTGCGAATTTATACTCGCGGCGCCAAGGTTTGCGCAAAAATCATACATTTTTGTGTTGTGGTTTAGTGGAAACACACGATACACCACGTAATAAAAATTGACAGCGCTAAGTTATATATCCTTTGTGTGGAACGGTGAATATAAACATTACGAAACGCTGTGACAATTATTTGTGTTAATTAAAAATATAATATTAGAAGCTGTGTGTATATCGACAGTGTAGTCTTATGAGCGCGCGATAGTTCTAAAACAGTAATTCGCGTGCAGTGAAGATGTCGTCGCTGGGAGGCCAGTGGCGCGTCATCCGCCACTACCTGTCGCTCACCAACCTCAACGCCGAAGTGGAGAAGCTGGTTCAGAAGATCAAGCCCACCTCGCCCGAGCAGTGGGACAGTACGTACTCACTACTCACTGACACCACACCTCCACACTACACCACTTAAACATACTGACATACAGTACACACTGACATACTCTGCATGGTTCCAATTTACAGCTCTTGACACTTTTTACATATTACACTGTTGATATTTCTGAGCTCTACGATTAGCAAGTCTTACTCACGTTGTAAGTTTAAAAATTCATAACATAAGAGTTCATTGATCTGTATGATGTTTAGTTTTGAACATAAATTACAAATCTTGTATGTGGTTCTCTTTTATTTTAGATTTAATAAGACGGTTAGAGAAAGCTGTATCAGCTCGCATTGCACCGGTCGTAGAGGCAGACAAAACAGTCAAAGATACCAAAGTAAAAGCTACAGCCATAGAGAATACAGACTCCAAAATAGAGAACAATGTGCAGAGTGAAATCAAACAAAGTCAAACTGCAGGAGCCCCAGCACCCTCAGCCCCCGGGCTCGGGTCAGAGATCAAGGAGCTGACAGTGGAGAGCTTGTTACAGGGGCTGCGGCTCAAGAAAGACATTCAGCTTGGCAAGATATCAGAGCCCACGTGGAAGGAGAACCGGCCCACCATCACCAAGGTAACACATGTCACAGATAGTACAGTGGGAACACGGGGAGAGTGTGTTTGTATGTGTTGAGGGTGAAGGCAGCCTGTGACAACAGTCTTGTCCCGTGCGAGAATCGAACCCGCAACCCTTAGCGCAGCAGTCCAATCGCTTAGCCACTGCGCCAATTAGGTCTTCGAAAGTTATGTTAGGACTAAGCTTAGTGCTCAGTAATCATGGCTCGTACATTATATGTAATGTTTAGATAATATTAAGAGCTCTATAATTCACAAGTATTTATTTTTCATGATAAACTGTGCACTTATTTGTTTTTGTATTGAGTGTGAGGCATGAGACAACTTTAACAATGTTTTGTCTATGAGTACCTATCTATTGGCTGGTCTTCTTCTAGCTCTACACCAAGTGATATGAAGCATAAACAGTTGTAAGCTCATTAAATGAATTCTTTGGATGCCAACTGTCAAACTTAAATATTTATATGGAGAGTACAATGTTCACCTTTGAATGTGATGTTCTATATCAGCAGGTGTTAGAAAAACAACAATATCTGAAACAATCAGCTGTTGTTTTTATTCTGAATCATTTGACACACAAACATGTTATCGAGAGGTAAAACGCCGCATGTTATTGCATGTTAGGTATTATCAGGATGTGGTGTGGCACAGTGGCTAGTGGTAGTGACGGGCGCGCTCGCGCGTGCCCACAGCGGGCGGCGGGGTGTGCGCCGAGTGCGCCCGGTGTGACTCGACTCGACGCCACGCGTGAGATAACCGCTGCTGACAGTGCATAACACAGATACGCACAGAAGGTCAACTCACTCAATATGACTGTAATTAAACGAACTAAAGTTAGGACCCTCTTACGTTACTTGCAAAGACACAATTAAAACAGTGGCAAGTGGACGGCTGCGTTAAAAGTTGCAGGTATCCTGTACCTTCTTTTTTCAAACACACATGTACACTAATTGTTTTGTAAGCGTATTAGCATGTGATTTGTATCGTAAATTGTAATGTATCGATAATTTTAAACTTCATATGGGGCAGCGATAACAGAGTGACATGATAATTCATGATATCCCGATGTAGAGTGATCCTTCTGTACTTGTTTTTGTTGTGGCCCCAGCCCCACTAACTGTGTCAATAGTTATCTAATCAGTGGCAATAATTCGCGAAATTTTACTAACACACACACAGCATAATAACAACATCTATGTCTATCCTAATACAATCGAAGGCGGATATAATTAGTCTGGGCCGAGATGATCTAATACTAGTGTAAAAATAAAAGAGTCCATTTGGCTCGTGTACGATGTGGTGTCACGTAGACTAGTCTCACAACGGAACCCATTACTTCCTGTCACTTCATAACATGTCTTAGGAGAATATCCAAAGCTACTGACAAGGTGGTAGTTGGTGCCATATGCGCACTTGGACTATTCTGTCAGCTCTCAACATGTTTGTGTGATGTCGCTGTAGGCCGCGCGGGCCAGACGGCTGTACCGCCAGAGGCCGGGCGCTGTGTTATGTAACTGTGTAGGAACACAATATTATGTGCGCAGTATTTAGCGCTATCACCTGCTCGGTTGGTTAGATGTAGATGCGACATCAACATTCGTGACGTAACGAGATAGATTGTGTTGTGACTCACGCACACACTCACAGTCCTTATTTTTTTATAAATAAGTTTTATCCTTTATCATACGCTGTCATCGAGATTACCGTGAATATACATACATGTTATTGTTAACTAGAAAAGGCCTTGGTTAGCTGCGCATTAAGTATATCTAAATAATTTCATCTTGCCGGAAGTAAACCTAGATGTAAAAAGCTCAAAATCTAGTATTTTTATAACAACATATCGACCTTGAAGTATTTTAGTACGTGGCTAGTATCGATGTAATACATCGAGCCGATCTATTTGTATGACCTACGAGAGTACTAGACGAGAAGGCCTTGGTATAGACTGGAATGTACTTTTTAATTTGGAAGCCAACAGTGGTAAGCGTTGAGAACGATCGTCTGTTGGAAGTGTGTCAGTGAGTCAGCGGCGGAGTGTTGGCACCACTGCGCCGCTATTGTGGCGAACTGTAAACATACTCGGCCACCGGTCATATAGCTGGCTTCACTACGTCATATAGGGGTCCATGATGCACATAGTAAAAACTTTCTTGCTCAAAAATCTGCACTTGCTGGATACAAAAATCTATCGAATTATAAGATTGGCGTTTGAAACCCTTTACACAATACAGGAGGAACTAAACGGCTGCTAATGTGAGGTTCATGAATCGATGGACTTTTTAAACGCAGTCTAGGTGGCTATCTTGACCCTACGATGATCCCTATTCATAGTCTTAAGAACTGTACGCTGAACAATACCTTTTGCTTCATATGTTATCGACAACACAGCCACTCCTGCGGCCTATGAGGAGTAGGAAAAGCCCAGGGATTTCCATTTGCTACGATCGTGTCTGTCTTATTGTGTGTACCTACCTAGTGAATGTTAACGTGTAGTGCGTTGCGCAGACGTCGATCCACTCGCGCACGGCGTACGTGATCAGCGCGGTGGTGGCGGCGGAGAGCGGCGAGAGCGTGCTGGGCCGCACCGAGACGCTGGTGGAGCACCTGCACGCCTACCCCGAGGCCCGGGACTACGCCATCAAGGTACGTCCCTCATCCGTACTCCCTACTGCAAGTGACGGCTAGCGGCACGCAGCGAGTCGACGACGCGACGCGGGCTTTAAGGGTGATACGTTACATACATAATGACCGGTCACCAACCGCACCGAACACAAAGATTATATAAACACTTCGTTTTAGTTGAACATGCCATGCAGATCATTGGCCTCCGATCAATTGTGCCGACCGACCGACAAAGTCACTGACTTCAGTAGAAGTGTTCAACCAATACTGACCTACTTATGAGGGGCCGCTAACATTTAGTGCTTCTAAAATTATCAAAGTCAAAAAATCTTTAAAATATCTCAGTTAAATATATTATGTACCAATCAAGAAAATAATAGATAATATCTTTATCTTACGTGATCTCCACAAATGTTAGTTTATTAATCCACGTCAGATTTATCTAGTCGTTCATTTTGCGTCAATTTAATATCTTATCAATAACAAACGCACAAAAACTGAAACATATCAGATGTAATGTGGCACGCATGAATATGTTAGTTGTGTGACCTTCAGTACATTACATTTTTGAGAACGTCACGTTACAATACAAGAAAACGTAGAAGTATAATTGAGTTCATATAAATAAACTTATGAAAACGCTGGGCATAGTTAATAGATAAATAAAGTCCAACGAAACCATATGAAATCGCAGTTGAATGCACTCTATAAAGTTCATTTTAAGTTAATGCGACCTTTTTATTTTCCACTTCGTATGGTGCTTCTGCGTCGTTATTTTTGTGGTGGCATCATGTCGGCCGCTAATATCGCGAAACGAAATGATTTCCGTATTGCGACGGGCGATTGTTTGTTTACGAATATAATATAATGTCAGGCTCGCAAAAACAAGCTTTGTTTATATTTCTTTAGGACAAGAGCACTGAACAAACTCGACTGCTTGTAGTGACTTGACGTACGGCAACATACGTAACTTACAAAATTGAACGAAAATAACACATTTGTAACACTAGAAACCTTCCTAGGTCAGCCTCTCGTCGTGAAGGTAATGGTCCCATTGATGAGCGCATTTAAGCTTGATTGGAGTCAATCAATCTTTACATAGTTTGTAGTTAGGCCACACCCAGGCAATCTAGCTTTTGTGTAGATTTTTGATTTAGTCTTTATATTCTCATTGCGATGAGCCTCCAACGTGACAATTACGATAAAGTTGACTTCTAGGTCAATAGGCTAGACCAATTGGTACCTACTACCTATGTTTTGTCAGTTTGCTACAAAGTGAGTGTCATTCCCATGACACAGCGAGCCGAGTGTCTGTCCTGTACCACGTGACGTCCATGTGTAGTGCGGTGACGTCACTGACGTGTATTGTCTCGCCAGGAGGGCGCGGTGCGCGCGCTGCTGCGGGTACAGGACGAGCTGGACCACAGCTCGCCGCTCGCCAGGGACATCGATGGCGTCGTCAACGAGGTGCGTATGACCGGCGTACACTCGCGCTGCGTGTGTGTTGCGCAGCCGTGTCTGAAGGTGTCGTGACTCGTGCGCAGGCGCTGGCGCTGGTGGGCTACACGGCGCCGCCGCGCGGGCCGGGCCCCGCCGTGCTGTCGCTGGACGGCGGCGGCATCCGCGGGATCATCGCCATCGAGGTGCTGCGCCACCTGGAGCGCCTCACGGGGCGGCGTGTGCACGAGCTGTTCGACTACATCGTGGGCGTCAGCACGGGCGCCATCATCGCCGCCGTCATCGGCAGCGGCGTGGGCACGCTGGACACGGCGCGCGACATGTACTACACGCTGTCGCGCGAGATGTTCGGCAACACCTCGCTGCTGGGTGAGTGGCCGCCGATCCCCCCCCCCCCCCCCCCCCCGCGTGGCTCCGGCTCTATAAGACCCGCGCTCGTCCGCAGGCGGCGGCGCGCGGCTGGTGTGGACGCACTCCTACTACGACACCAGCGCGTGGGAGAAGATGCTGCAGGACAACCTGCGGGACTGCACCCTCACGCAGTGCAACAGGACCAACGCGCCCAAGGTGAGAGAAACTTTTGATTTATGGTGATAGTCGTTTGTTTTCGGTCAATCAACTGCTGTTAATCTGAAATATACATGTGTTCTACGTATCGTATTTCTGGCTATAATACCTACAGCTGTGAAAAAGGTTTGTCGTTAGAGTAACGTTGTCGGTCGGTAGCTGGCGGTGGTGTCGTGCGTGGTGAACGCGGGCAGCCGGCTGTCGCCCTTCCTGTTCCGCAGCTACGAGGTGGGCTGGCGGGTGCGGTCGGTGTTCCCGGGCAGCTCGCGCGCGAAGCTGTGGCACGCCGTGCGAGCCTCGGCCGCCGCGCCCACCTACTTCGACGAGTTCCGCCTCGACGGCCTGCTGCACCAGGTGCGCCCCCACTAGGTCGCTCGTACTGCCTCCTGCTGGAGCGGTCGTGTAACGTGCCGGCCGTGTAATGTGCAGGACGGCGGCATCATGGTGAACAACCCGACGGGCGTGGGCGTGCACGAGGCCAAGCTGCTGTTCGGCGCAGCCAGCGTGCGGCGCGGCACGGTGGTGTCGGTGGGCACGGGCCGCGCGCTGGCCGGGCACACGGACTACCGGCGCATGGGCCGCGTGCTGCCCGCGCGGGACGCGCCGCAGGCCACCAGCTGGAAGGACAAGTTCAACAAGATACTCGACTCCGCCACCGACACTGAAGGTGCGCTCTCCTCGCACCGACTCGAGGTTCTTGAGTTACAGCGACGGGGGAGTGACCGTCCTCGTACGTTGCAGGTGTGCACCTGGTGATGAACGACTTGCTCCCGGCCGGCAACTACTACCGCTTCAACCCGCCGCTCATGGAGGAGTGCGCCATGGACGAGATCAACACGGACAAGCTGGACAACCTCGTCGTGGACACGCACGCTTATATCAGGTGAGGGTTCCGTCCATGTGACCGTCAGGTGTACGGTCCGTGATATTATTGTTGGTGAGTGACCGTCCGTGTCCCGCAGACGCAACCAGCACAAGTTCGAGCAGGCGGCGGCCATGCTGACGCGGCGGCGCGGTCCGCTGCAGCGCGCGGCCGACTACGTCACGCGGCGCGCGCAGCTGGCGGGCGTCACGCAGCACTACTGACGTCACGCAGCACTACTGACGTCACGCGGCCACCACTGAGCGACCCGAGCTGTACTTCTACAAGAAATACTCGTGAGCGCTCCATTAGCTGACTACTCTGTGTTATTTATTCTGTAGGGTTGTATGGAGCTGCTTCGGCGCCTAGTGTTGTGACGCAGAGACTTGTAAAGACTCGCAGAGATTCCGTCTAGTTAACATAGTACCTTTTTTACTCCTCATAGTGATAGTAACAAGGACGCGCGTGATCAGCGCGAGATTATTTCGCAACAATAATGGTAACGTACTTATATGTCAATAATATTAAAGCAATTTAAGATAATTATTTAAAAATTCATATTTACATATTGATGATATACGTTGCCAAACCATCGCGCGCTTGATACGCTAACTGTAGACTCTTTAAGAGTTGTGTAAATTACGTCATCGTTGAGCATGTAATCTGTGCTATTCGGATGTAGTGATATTAGTATTGTCTGTAAATACAGTCGGTGTGGGGTAGCATGTTCCGTTCTCCGCTTACGTAACTCATGCTATTTGTACTCGACTATGTGTAACATGCACTGTGCTGTACAATTGTTTTATAAAAGATTTTATAAAGTCTAATTACTGTTATATTCATTGCATTTTATAAATATAAATATTGTTTATTGATTGTAAAATAATGTATTATTAAGCATCACCGGTAGGAAGTACTGTGCAGCGGCTGCACTCTGCACAGAATCTGTAGTGGAGATAAATGGTCCTGAAGAACGTGTGTTACAGTTACGTTACAGTCTAGTCATTAGTTACTCGTAGGTAGTAGTCCCCGCTGGGTGTCTGTCCCGTGTCCCGTGTCCCGGCTCCCGGCTCGGCCCGCTGTCGTCAGTAGACTGTGGTCGGTGGGAGGAGACACGCGCATGTCGCGCATGCGCCCGCAAACCTTACGCTCGTAACTGTTAACGTTGTAGCAACTAGTTGTCGTTGGATTTACATTATATGTCAAATCAACGAATGTGATAATAAATGAATGCAATTCTGATGGATGACAATTTGTTTTATTTCTATACACACTTGACCCTACAGGCTTGCTTATGAGTTTGTGTTGTAGATTTAAGACCTCAGGACAAATCTTAGAACCTCGTGGCAGCTCGTTACTAATGAAAGTGTCTTTAATCTGGTTACAGTAAATGTTTACAATTAAATCTATTGTGTGGCGATACTAAACAGTCATCAGTTTATTATTTGACAAGTATACGTTATTTAGTTTGGGACGTAATTAGTAAACGAGGGATGATGCATTAATTAACGAGCTAATGACCGTATTACAAGTTCGTTGGCCAGCGGCGTCGCGCTCGCCCCGCGTCAGCCGCGCGCACCAACACCGACACCAACACCAACACCAACACCACCACTACCACTGAGGCACTGACCGACCGACCATACGGAGCGGACGCCATTCACTTTTACACTTTCACTTTCGTCACGAGCCCGGAGCCCCGTACGGAGCAATGTTTATTTAAATTCTGGAATGAAATGCTTTGTTTGTTAATGGTTGAGTAAGGCCAGCCTCTGACCAGGTAATGTTGATGGAAAGACAGACAGGCTCGGCACTGCTAGACCAAGATATAAGTAAAAGTATTACTTTAACTACTTTACACAACATTTTGGAATATGTACCTAAATCCTGTTTACTAACTTAATAGGTACTAAATCCTACATAAATAAGAGTAACATTTAACAAGTCTAATGTCTACGTTACCCTTCCAATAGTTATTGTAATTAAAGTTGACTTTATGACATTTCATTTTTAACACGAATTAAATGAGGTGAAAATGTAAGTTCAAGTACACAAACCAACTAAATGTCACAAGTAATTTGTGCCATCAGTGAGGTCGAGCGTCTGGTGTCCGTGTGTACCGTGTAAGTGTGTAGTAAGTGGCTCGTCCACCGCTCCATTAACATGCGCGTCAGGCTCTCCCTCCCACCGACACCGACACCGCGGCCGCTCGGCGCTCGTAGCCCACAGTCACCAGTGTTGTAACACCAGACGAGGCGCGCACACTGCTGTGTTCAAAGTTCTAACTAACATAAACATACTTCTCTATAGAACGATTGTAGAGAAACGGGAGACCAACCCCCAGGATAGTGTGACGCCGGCTGTGAAGCAGGATGGACGGATACAAGAATATACTGGCGTTGGTGAGTACGACACAGTAGTGTTGTGTAAGTGTTGTGAAACTGAGTGCATTGGAGGCCGCGCCGTGCGGATACGGTCACAGGGAACCATAGAAATGCGACAAGTAACTAAAAGTATATAATGAGTTATATATATATATATATATATATATAATAAGTTGTGTAAAAGTGCTCAAACTGAAGACGTTAGTTGCTAAAACTAAATATGAACAGCGATCTCTGTAGTATCTGAATCAGTCTGAGCTAGATAATCTGAAGTGTGTAGATACGCGGGTGACCTGCTGACCCGGATAGCACACAAGTATCACAATGTCCTGCAGCGGGAGGCCGCGGGCTTCGCCTGGCGTGTGACTTGTGCCCGTCGCCTGTGGGTCACTGACACACTTTAACTGTTCCTCTGCGCGTTTACTCCGACGCTCACTAGATGGCGCCCGGTGAACTACAAGCTTTTTGTTATGGTCAATGTTGTCTAATGTGTGTGGCAATGGTTAGACAAGCACCAATGCTGGTTTAATGAATTCAACGGATATCTTATCAGTAAACATGCTGCATGCATAAAACCTTTTGAGGTAACATTAAGTTTATAATATCTGGTGCGAGCTAGTAGATATGCGACGTGTAACCGGCGCCTGCTTCCAGTTGGTGGCGGTGCTGTCGCTGCTGGTGTCGGCCAGCGCCACCATCGCACAGCCGCGGGCTCCTAACTTCCAGTACTTCGAGAGGTAAGCTGTTTGTCTATATCACCGCTACTCATATGGTGACATAACATAAATATAATACAAGTTATTTTAATGATTGGCTTCCTACCACTCTACAGGTCATTCTATATTATGACACGTAGCGACACCTGTTTGATCTGTGAGTCGGTCGATGTCGGCATGCAATGCAACAGTTGTTTGTGTGATGCATATTGTGTTCTGTCAGACTGTAGGTTTAATATAGAAACTTACGTATTCCATCCCAGTGACCATTAAACTATTACGCTAACAAGCCAAGGCTGAGTTTCGGGTTCGATTCCCTAATAAGCGAGGAATACGCATATTCATCCCGATTCGAATGTTTGTGCAAGTATTCATTAATGTCTGTAAAAGCAAATTTTTATCGTGGGACAATGTCTCTCTTCAAAATGATTAAGACGATGTTTACCTGTACCTATGTCATATACCTAATCACGTTGTTTGTGCACTGCAGGCCGAACTACCGCTACCCGTACTACGACGAGAACGGCAAGGGCAAGCTGCTGTACGGCTACGGCGGGCCCGAGCTCTACCAGTACAAGTCCTACTCGCCGCTCGAGGGCATCTACTAACAACCACCCACGTCCCTCACCTCACCAGCGCGCAGGCGCACCACACTCGAGTCATTAGCGCCGACCACGAGAGCCAGCCGGTCAGGGCCTCAGAAGTTCATGTTGTACATCTGTGTGGACTGCGGACGGATGCCGGCGCTCCATGTTAAACCTATGTGTATAGTATCGATAGACAATATTAGTTAATTCACTATAGGTAAGGGAATTGTAAGGTGCAATAGGTTAGGTAGACGGTATTATTAACTTTTATATTGTTGTATAATAAATGATTATGAGATAAGTCTAGTTTTTTCTTTATATACTTACTTTGCCAATGAATTTGCCAGTTTGTCGTTTAAAAAAAAAAGACGATAATGTCAATAAAAAATGCAGACCTTGAACATCGCGAGGCCACACGAAACTACTGATATTGTTGGATGCGACATATCGACGCTTAAGCTGCACGCCACCAGGAAAAACAACTACTAGGTAGGTAAACACTTAAATAAGTGTTGTGTAGAGCTCATAAAGTCACACCTATGTACTTACTTCTCACACATTAGGTACTATGTACATAACACATGACTGCAGAGCATTAGCGTTACTCCCACCTACAATATTCACGTGTGTGTACCTTATGTGGTAGAAACACCAGTTCCTGATGCTTCTTCTTTACTGAACTGATAAACATAATAAAAAAACGTTCTTAGTTAAAAGTTAAGGCTGTGAACGGCCTAATACATAAATAACCGTGGCGTCATCTATCGTAATTCACAACTTGACTATTACCCTTGAGCGGTCTAGTGTTAACTCATCAAACAGCAGTGTTTACTGTTAGTGCACGCGCCGCGCGTACCTCACTAGTCCACTACCGGTGTCGACTGCTGCGAGGATCAGATCGTGTTCAGTGTAGTAGTCTGCGCGTCTGAGCATGGTGTCGCGCTTGCGTGGGAGCGTATGTTTGGTGACGGTTATGGTGTGCATCGCGCATGCGCACGCATACTCCAGCTTCTGGGCGCCGCTGTTCGACAGGCGTATCCTCAACTATCGCGTGGATGTGCCTTTCAGGCCAGAAGCCGGGCGGGCGGCGCGGGAGCAGTATGCCGAGGACTACGGGTACCGGGGAGAGAGGCTGGTCGCTGACCTCGGCAATGGAAAGGGTCTGGGAGACCACACACAAGTACAGGTCAGTACACTTACACATATATTAATGTATGTGTCACATAAATAGTTTTACTACATAATCACTCTATTATATCCCAAAATGTCTATCGCACACCAGCTAGTGCAATTCTTGTTTAAACATAATAAAAGTAAGATATTCACACACCCGCACTGAGATTCTTCAATCTTTAAATACAAATCTGTATTATTGCAGTTTTATGATTATTGAGATGCTAAGTTCCTGATTGATATTTGTGTATGTATCTTTTCAGATGTATGGGGATGTAAACTTCTACTACACATGAGCAGAATAGACAAACAATATAATTTTTTTCTGTTATTTATAAATTAGATTACAAGTGTTTAGAGAATAATGGAGAATGCCCTAATATTAGTTATAGATTGATATTACATATATTTATTGAATGCTATGGTAACTAATAAAAGAGCTATACAGTAGAGCTTACAAACTTTATTATATCCTTAACCCTATATTATGTTATCACAGACAGTCATTACCTATATCCTCCTCTTCTGTGTGCTGATGTAGAGCACATTGTTCCCGCGGATGAAGGCATCACCATACTTATTCTTCAGCTGACCGTTCACATACTCCTCTGTCTGTTCCAGTGCTATGTTCATGTAGCCGTCCAGACACACCAGCACACCTGGGCATAAAATTCATTGTTATATTGTCTCAGTTAGGTACTTCTATGAAAAAAAACATGTTTCTAATAATTTCAAATGTATATTTATTCCTTTTAAGTTATCCAGTATCATAATACTCAGGGGTCTGGTACATTAATGATTTCAGTGTGTCAGTCTTCTATTCTTATAATGTCATTTCCAATCGAACAATAACTTAACCTCAAAATAGTTCAAACTAACAAGTAAATGTAAATATGCATGTCCTACTTAAGCCGTGGCTTTAATCGCATATCCAACAAGTATAGTTAAATGCGCATAACTTACGTGATCTCAAACTAACCAAGGACTTTGTTAAAGTAAATAAACACAATAAGATGCTAACCTCTGTAGTCGACGCCGCTGTTTAGTTTTACCACGACAGGTCGACCGTGGATTTGCTGGATAAACGACGACAAAGCTTCTTTTCGACTCATTGTAATAATATATGTAATATTTGAAGATTTTCTTAATTTAAGGATTGCGAAATAGTAGGAAATCAAAACCCGCCAACTAAATCCTAATAAATTCTTAAGACGATAGGATGACAGTGACACTGACAGCTTGAAGCTTCATTTGGTACTGACAGTTGTCATAATATTGTCAGAAGAATAACGTTTCGTTACTTAAAACAAACAACTTCTCACCTTAAACGCATATACCTTCTCTGTTCCGTCGCTCGTGGATAAAAATAGGTGTAAATTATTAATTTTGTACCCACAAGGAAAAAAATATCGAGGTTTACCATTTATGATATTTTTTTGTAATTTATTTTATTTAAATGATGCAAATGGTAAGTTGTCGACTTCTCGTTCTAAAGGGGAGGCTTTTTTTCAACAGTGGTCGTCTTCTGGCTGATGATATTATCATTTAATATCACTCTAATTCTGGTATTGATTTATTTATCAATAAATTACTTACTTATGTAATTTTTTTAGGAATATTTGCTAATAATCTAATAATTATTATATCAAATGGTAATTCGTAGTCGAGCTTTAGTAATGTAATACATAAATGGATCCCAGCTTTAGGAAACGGAGTATCCACATCAGGCGCCGAGAAAAAAAAAGTCCCTGCAAGCAGCCTAAGAATAAAAAAAATTATACATTATAATTTTAAAACAAGAAATACAAATTTAAGAAAATAACTTTAATTACATACTAAACATAACAACACAGCTAATGATCTACGTCTTCTCTGTGGGTTCAAGGGAGGTCCATATAAAGCCGCTGTAGTTGTTGACCTCATTGTCTGTGAGTGGGTAGGGACTGTTGCTGGCCTTGTAGTAGTCAGACGGTGCATGCATCACAAACTCCATCACCTCCAGTTTACGAGGGAGCTCCTCCTCAGGGCCTGCAAGTTCAAATACTTCTTTATTCTGAAATACTTAGTTCCATACATACATTACTATTATTATAATATTTCAGACTGAAGAAAATAGACAAACAACAGTATTTAGCAACTTCAAACTTGATGTAATCAATTAAAATAAACAATTTAATATTGTTATCCAACTTATGAATTCAGATGTTATAAGATAATTAAATAAAAGAGTAGAATGTATGTATGTAGTATTTACCAATAATATATGTGGCAGGATCAAAGCCCTGCTCGGGAGGCGGGCTGGCCTTGGTGGGCAGCAGCCAGGTGACGACGGCACTCTTCTCACAGTACTGGTCCGTCATGAAGCCGCGGATCTGCGCGTAGAACGTGCCGCCGTCGACGTCCGTCATCGACACGATGTCACCCACTTGCATGTAGAAGCCCTTGTAGAAGATCGAGTCGCTCGTCACGACGGTGGCGGTGGCGGTCGGAGCTTTTAAGGGTTGTCGCTTAAATATGCTGCGGCGTCCGCGACCGCGCGGGGCAGGAGCCTTTGAAGGCGCGGGAGCTGGCGTTTTAGCTTTATACCGTGTGGAACGGGTACTCTTCCTAGTACCTTTACCAGTTGCTTTTGCAGGTGTAGTTTCTCCTTCGCTTCGACCATTCTTGCTGTCTGCATCATCTTTGTCATCCCTTTTGTCATCCGGGTCGGGTTTAATAACAGCGTCCGATTTGGCCTCCTTGGAAGCAGTGTTAGAGAGGTGACATTCGTTGCATATCTGTCCATTTTCGGCACTACGCCATAGCAAAGAGTCATCAGTGCTGCATTGCACACATGTCGGCTTTGGCATCGTGCTATATAATAGGAGAAAGAAAGTAAAACTAAAATAATAAACTGAACAAACAAATTGCCTCAAACCAAAACACAATAATTATGACGCTAAAGTGACATTAGGTGACAACTGACAGTTGACAATAAAATTAAGACGTTTAGTTGTCCAGAAATCGGATTTTTTTCTTATAATTTTAATAATTTTATTTGATATCTAATACTGTGATATACTTTAATTAGTTTCCACTTAAAACAAAATTCAATGTTTGTAATTCCTCAATTAATTAGATGTAATTTCTTAATACAAGCATTAGCGCTCTCTATTAGGAAATAGCAGAAGCAATTTTGCCTTACCTTTCGATTATAGATGGCGTTACTAGTTTTTAGCGCTTGATAAACATAAGCCGAGATTTAACTAATTAATATATAGATATAAATAGAATCAACATCTACAGGAATCAGGATAGGCAATTACATTTTTATTTTGAGTTAGACTTTCAATATCAATATAGAAGGTCTTACTTACGATACAAGTTATTTATTTTGTATTATGACCACCCATATTAAAACACAATAATCTTATTATCAATTGTTAAGTTAATGTAATCATATTTTGTTTAGCTCTTTGAAAATTGATTATGAAAGTTACGTTGAAAAGCGTCATCATTAAAAGTTGTGATTAAGTTAACAAAGCTAACTGATCAACACACAAGCCCGCCAGCGTTGCAAATAACTTTGCACATGTAAATATTGTATTAAACTTTTAATTGACATCACGTTCATTATAAAGTTTTAGAATTCAATGTTAAATGTACTGTTTTATATTTGTTATTGATATGCGTTTTTACTAATTGGTACAGCTATATCAGCTGCGCCCGGTGCGAGCTTATTTAACAGCGCCCTTTTTTATCGTCTCTGGTCCTGGTCTGGTCATTTTTGCGCCCCTCTTGGGTCTACGCCCTGTGCCTGGGCACCGCTGGCACCGGCATATTTACGTCACTGCCACCATACTCTTTGAACCCTGAAGGTTTTGCTATGGTGAAAATCAATTTAACCCACGAAGGGGCGACAGTTGGTTTACATTTTTCCAAAATTCCTGCTGTGAGTTTCAGTATGTTTCAGCAAGTTTGAGTGTGTATCAAGCGCGGGCTATAAATTAATGTTCCACATCGCAAACAGCGCGTTACGCGGCGAACGTGCCGCCAGATACCGCACATAACTCAGGGAAGCACGCGCGCATGCAAATTATAACGCTTATAATGATTCATGTGCGAGTCGTGCGACCGCCGCCGGACACCCGCCGCCGAGCGACCGACGCGGGAGAAGACCCACTCCTCTCCACACGGAACGGTGGTGATTGGTGAAGGCTCGCGGTTCAGTGGTCACGTGGTAGTACGGCAACACGGGGAGTCCCCTTTAAGCTTGGCAGCTTTGGCGTCACGCCGACAATTTATCGTGAAAACTCAGAGGTGGAACACAGAAAACTCAGTATGATGGACAATTATATCAGCAGTTGAGATTATTGTAGAAGTAATTTCAGGTAAATAGAAATAGAATGTTCACAAGCTTGCTGGCATTCTGTAAGTGTGTTCTGTATTGTGACGCGTGGCTGTCTCCGTCAGCACCACATACTCGGAAGATTTATAGGAAGCTTAGTTTCGGAATATTTAATACTCATTTAGAACATAAGGATACAGATTACAGATACCTTAGTTTAACCAATATTCTATGTGTTCCAAATGTCCTAATAGATGTGATGTAGTAACTAACCAGAGTGTACTAATTCAGCGCTCTATCATATCTTCTCTTAAAAGTAAGACGTCCTTCAAAGAACGAGTGCAGACAGTGTGGCAACTTCACGTTTTATATCATACTAGCTGCGCCCAGCGGTGTTACCCGCTACATTTTTTCAGGATGAAAATTCTATGTGCTACGTGTTAATTCAGGGTGTCAGCTACCTCCATACCAAATTTCATCAAAATTGGTAGAGCCGTTTGAGCGTGAAGAGGTAACAAACACACAAACCCACTCAAAAACTTTTACCTTTTTATTATATGTGATTTATTCATAAATATTTTCTTTTTTTGTGTAAAGAGCGTCATTTTATGATTTGAGTATTTTAACTGTATTGCTTTCTCTCCACATCTAAACTTGTACAAGCTATTCGATACATGTCCAACAGATTTATATATGAGAGGTGTTTCTCTTCATCGATTAGATCCAGAATAATTTCCCATGCTACTTTATCACAGTAAGGAGAAATCCATAGTGTGGATGGTTTTTTAAGTATGTACAGGACCATATTGACTTAGGATGGGACGTTATGTTAAGGGTAGTCAAATAAGTAGACAACATGTTGTGGTAAATCGTTTATTGTCGGAGTCGTGTGGCGAGAGAGGTGCGAGTGCAGGGAACAAGTGAACAACCCGTGCGTGGCGCCCTCTGCAGCGCGTCGCGGATGAGGAGCGACACTGGAACCAACAGACAGCATGCGACAACTCCTCGCCCGATGATGTGTGCGATGCTTGGAGAATGTTTAATTAATGTCATCTATGTAGTGACCGACGTGTAGCGAGACATTCACGCACTGTCGGGAATAACCTCGTCGGCTCGTAGGCAGGAGGGATCGGTTTGGGCTCTTCATGTTTTTCCCTAATAACACAGGAGATTGGGCACTTTATATCGTAATCGGAATGACGACAACTTCACCAGCGGCTGTGTTCAGTTCCACGCTTAGCGTTCTGTGTTTGCTACTCAGCAGCATGTAAGTCTCGGTAGGTTAGCCCTTTCTTTTAAAAGATTTCAGATTTATTTTTAGTAGAATAAAGGGTAGATAGTAGGATAGCAGAACAGGTCATTACTTATGACATAATGATATATTCTATAGTAGATTTAGTATACCAAGTAGTTCCTACTACATGGTATAGATATCAATGAAAGCCACATTACTTATGCTGATGTCTATATTTACAAGTGACGGTAGTTACACATGTCGTGTCGTGTTGTTTCGTGTCGGTCAGTTCTCAGTTAGCTCGTTAACAGCCAGTTAGTCAGCACACACTGCTGATATTTATTGGATGATGTTAAATTCGTGTCTTTATGATGATGCGATGGCTCAATGATGTTAATATCAGCGCACGCGCACTTTGTATGTTAAACAGTTAATACGCACCATTAGGTGCTGTGATAATGTTGTCATGAGTATGGTCCGCTGTGTAGTTACAATGTTTTATAATTAAGTATGAGCATTAGATAATACAGAGGCAAGTTACAAAATACTTGATTACAGTTGTCAATTCAAGTTGTGAACATGTCGATCACTTTTCGTACGATTTTACCCTAACTTAATTGATTACAGTATATTATAATTGTTATGTTGTTATCACAAATGTTATCAAACTTTACACTGGTGTAATATATAATAAATTACTTACACAACTAAATTAATTACTACAATTAACACTTTGTTCATTTATTTCACAAATCGTTCGAGTGTTGAATGTTCTGCGGTGCCGTATCACTGTTGACTGGACTGGTGATGGGCATCACATAATCATCGTAGGGTCAACTTTAACGGTAGGCTATTCGCGTTAATGTTAATTTAACTAGTGTTAGCCTGCTAACGCAAGTTAGGTATTCTTAAAATGTTAAGGTTTACATAACTTTGAACTCAACAATTTATACAACATTTTATTGTCATCCATAAGATTGTATCATTTACTGAGTGTCTATTTATGTTATACCTAATCGTAAAGTCGGGAACCTCATACGACACTGAGGTATGGAATGATTGATAGCATACTTTATGGCATGATGTTGGCAACACTAAAAACGGTGGCGGCACTCGTTCAGCTCGTTCTTGATAATAAAACGTGATCGTTCCAGGGGCGTGGCGCGCATGCGTGTGACCCTGGTCAGTTGCACACGTGCGTCTCTGTGCGCGCGACGCACGTGTCGCAGGACACGCGGCAGCACCAGTGGAAGCGGCAGCGACACTTGCTCTCCAGCACGCGCCGCACCGTGCTGTAGCCGCGCCCGCAGCACAGCGACTCGCAGCCGTCCTCGCCTGCGGCAATAGGTAACAGTACAAACGCCTACCGTCCTGTCTGTTGAGCTTGAAGCACGTTATCTTAGCTGGCAGGACCCCGTACCTCTGGACGTGCGGTTGCAGATGCGCGCATGCGTGCCGAAGGAGCCGGCGGCGTCGTCACGCTCGCAGTAGGAGGGCGGCGGCTCCAGGTACACCAGGTCCGACTTGCGCGGCGCCCGCACCGCGCTCGGGCTCGCCTTCTGTCTGCACGCGACAGGGAGTTGGTGAACATAAGTATAGTAACGGTAGAGGTTGGTAAAATGTTTGTATTACATAACACTATATGTCTTAGCAGGAGTCACATGTGACAGCGGAAATACGCGTGGTGTGGTTACCTCCGCACAAGCACGAGGTGCGTGTGGTGCGTGGGCACGCGGGACGCGGAGGTGGCGGGGTGCGCGCGCGCGGGGCGGGGCGGGCGCGGGGGGTGCGGCGCCACGTGCTTGGCGCGCAGGTACCGCGTGCGCAGCGCAGCGGCCGCCGCGCCGAAGGGCGCCAGCGCGCGCCAGCACGTGCGCACGGCGCAGGAGCCCGACACGCCGTGGCACTTGCACTCGCGCCGCACCAGCTCCTTCACCACCTGCGACCACCACATGACGTCACCATGAGACGGGCACGTCTGTACGTGGCTCCCATAGCTCATGGCCCTCTATAATTATATACTTTATTCTGAATCTACTAAACTGTGAACTTGTACACACACAAAAGAGAAGAACTGATGATTGCCACTCCTTACCTGTTTCCATATATGACCTTAAGTTCATACCGATTCAGACATAAAGAGGCATGTAAAAAGACAGGTCTTATAAGTGCCAGCACCAAGCTGTTCCTACCGTGCAACTACTACGTCGTAGGCACAGCATCAATTCCTGACCATAAAGCTAAGCTCGCAGGCATGCATGCAGGGAGCATTATAAGAGCAGCACATTACATGACCCCACGGTGTGCAATTAGCACGAGAGAAATAAAACCACCACACCTCAGAGATGCCCGTTTGTATGATTGTATGGTAGCCAGGTGTATGATTGTGGCAGCGGGGGTCGGCGTTTATAATAGGCGAGACACGAGTTATTCAAGTAAAGATGTCCTACAAATACATATATACCCATACAGTATACATAGGATGAGATGCTGCACTAAGCTCTACATGGGATCACTATTTGTATATTTCAAACATTGCGCATTCAACAAAATGTTGATGACAGTTGAGACTAATGTTTCGATGGTATGAATCTATGTAGATTGTAGAATTGACAACAATTAATTTAGGTAGGTACATATATGTATTGATGTAATTTATATAACGTTTTTACAATACGCACACGCAGGCTGGTTGCGATGCAGTGCCGCGGGTGATGCGCGCTGCAGCCGGCTATTTTGCACAATACATAATTGTGGGAAAAGTGGCGCAGGCGCAGGCGGCCACCTAATGCCGATACTGTAATGACCGGTGTCGCGCCGCCGGGCCCGGCTCCCGGCTCCGGACGGACCGACCCTAGTGTTGTTGCTCATTAGATGCGCTGATAAACTGTTCAGCGTGCATAATGTGAGCCTGCATCTGATGCCACGGACGTACACCCACTGTTAGCCATTTTATGGCACATTTGTGTGAGCGGAACATTACCAGCGAGATAGAGCAGGTGAGGGGAGGACACGTGACCTGCGGCTGGACGAGTACTTGGTATGCTGGGTAGGCTGAGTGGGGCTAGAATTAAATGTTTATGAAAAAAGGTAATAAGTTGGCTCCAGTTTATTGGGCAGGAAGGATCTCACGGAAGCAATCGTAGAGTATTAATTATTACCCATTAATAGTGTGCTCAAGCTAATGTTCCATAAACTGGTCCGCGCCGCGGGGTCGCGGCGAGACACCGGCTGCGGAGACGGGAAAGAAATCGCACGGCGCGAGGAAGTGCGGGGAAAGCTTCGCCTCAGGGCTTCACTTGATCAGTGTTAGGACTTCATGGGGTGTCAGGAACAAGCTAAGCCAGCAGCACGCGGTATGTAGAGGCAAGCACAAGGCAGGCACGAGGCTGGCAGCAGGTGTACCTGGCTCACCTTGCGGCCGACGCGGTTGTTGTGCAGGTTCATGAGCGCGCGCGCGTCGCGCTCCAGCTCGCGCGCGTCCAGGAAGCGCCGCGCCAGGCGCGCGCCGAATGCGCCCACCGCGCAGCCGCCCCACTCGAACTGCTCCGACACCGACGTGCCCGGCGCGCCCGGCGGGCCCGCGGAGCCGCGCCGCCTGCCGACACAACAGTAACCAACTGTTTATCCTATTGTAAAAGGCAATTTTGAGTTTCGTATGCCTCGATGGTCTAGTGGTCTCTTAGCGTGACTACTAAACATGAGGTCCTGGGTTTGAGTTCGGGCTCGGGCGATGTAACATAAGGTAATTTTCAGTAGCAGCACGGAGTCTGGATTTGTGCCCGGGTGACGACAATAGGCTCGCCCCCTATTACATTGGGACCTAAAAGATGTTTGGCGAAATGTGGGAGTACTACACATCTCTGCCTACCTCTTCGGGGAATACAGGTGTGATGTTATGTTATGATATATTTTATATCTGAGTTGCATTTCACAGTCATCGAATTACATATACCAACGCAAACTCCCAGTCTCAGTACAAAATATCTGCGGATTGTCTCTCCGACACAGTGCAGCCCGCCACTCCCGCACAGCTCTCCTACATTGTAGTTAATTGAAAGAAGTCTTCGTACCCTTCAAACAAGCGAGGTGGCTCAGCTTTAGCTATTAGTAAGAAGTATACACAATTGTGTGTTACCGGTTGCTGGTGCACTGGCAGGCAGGCAGGTCGCCGCGCGCGCAAGCCGCGCTCAGCGCATGCGTGACGCCCGCCGACGTGATGGCATACGTGAAGGCCGCCTCGGGGGTGGCTGCAACAACAACAACAACACCGTAACACACTGTTCACAAGGGTTCAGTAAGTATTGTCCAAATTAAATCATTTCAACAGGTTCCGAGAGGTTTATCTTAAAACTAGCTGCGTTTCGCGATGTTGCCCGCTACTATTTTTCGGAATAATAATCTAAGCCTATGTGTTAATCCAGGGTGTCAGCTACCTTCATACCAAATTTTATCAAAATTGGTCAAGCCGTTTGAGCGTGATTCTAACAAACATACACACACACTTTCGCCTCTATAATATTAGTATGTTATGTATGTACTATGATAGACCTAATAAGTGGTCGACAGCGAGGCTAAGTCCAGCGCTGGCGAATAAATAATAATAGAATCCCGTTGGTGCCATCAGCTGCGCGCCGTGTATCAGTCGGTTTGAACTGTTGAGTGTTATATCACCGCATTACCATAGCGGGCGGCTCGCGCTTGACGCCGAGTCAAACGTTACTCCTGAATATATGAATAGTGAGCGATGTGTCGCCGGCCTTACACGACGGCCAGCTCAGTACCGGACAAGGAAACTAGCCACCGACGACATTCTAAACTCATCAAATCTTTACTATCCTTAGTCCTTACTATAAAATATTGTAATATAAGATTTAAACAAACTTGTGCAAAATAAAATATGCTTAAATGATTGACTTTGATCATATCTTTGACTTTGAGGTCTGCATTTTCTTTAGCGTCTGTAGTAATAAGTGTTGGAAACGTGTGAATCATTACAATAATATGTAACACATCAATATGTAATCTAAGGAGTAGCTAATAGTTCGTTGCGATACTTGGGGTGTTCTTGCGTTGCTCCGATAGTATTCATTAGCAAAGCTATCCGAACCACGTCACTTCCCGCTGTCGGGTGTCGGGTGTCGGTTGTCGGGTGTCAGACATTGACGAGAGCGTGCCTGGTCGTCAGCGCTAATTATTCTGATGTCGGACACCGAGCAAATGTACTGATAACTACTGAATACTAAGCGCGCTGCTCTAACGCAAGCAATTACACACCGACCCTAATAACTGGGCTCTTCTTGTTTGTGTGACCGCGGAACACTTATTATTGAACAGAACCACTAATGATTGTTTGTTCAAAACTATTAGCAGCACATAAGTCACATGAGTTGATGAAAATTACCGAAGAATTGTTTTCTTAGATAAATTTGTTAAGCTCATTCTATTTATACATTATCTACTGTTTCTCTAACAGGCAAAGAGAGTGAATTAGCAGGTAGCTTAATAGGTTGCTAAAGTGAATGCATCGATGGTAAGTGCTAGCTGTACAGTTTTTGACTATATTTATGTCGCTACGAAATGTATCTACTAAGCTTCCCATACATAGTGATCATAATCCACCGGGCCACTAATATCGCAAGGCTTTCCCAAACCAATAAATCTGCTTCACAAGGCATTAGTGGTTGTCCGGCCGCGCCTGCGCACATCCCCTTATCCCGTATCAGCGACACGCTCTCGCCACACACCTGCCGCCGACAACGCTCTATAAGTCAATTAGTTCCGTCGTAGCCTCGTGTTCTACACGATGTTAACAATATTAATGAAGCCCTCATTATCGCTATCATTGTAGTGTGTCTTAGATACAATGTTAAGTTTTCGGGGCCTCGGAATGATGTACCGGTAAGACTGGGGCAAAGACGTTGTGACGATACAAGAAATGTAAGGGGTGATAACACAGCGATAAGAGGTGATACAGGAAAGTTGTCTGATAATGGAAAGTTTCAGGAATTTTTTAGGATTTCATGAATACATGAAAAGAGATGATTGTTAGTCATAGTCATAAAGTTTTTATTTCATATAGGCTACAAAAGAGCACTAATAAAACGTCAAAACTAGTTGCTCGGTTCCAAAAAGTCGTTTCTATGGAGAAGAACCGGCAAGAAACTCCATAGTTACTCTTAGCACGTTAGCACAGGGAAGGTAGTTTATACCCAAAGATAAAAGTTATTGAGGAATAACTGAATAATTAATATTTATATTACCTCCTAGCACTTACGTTAACCAAACTTTTATCTTCTATGATTTTAACCCTTTCACTAAAATGTATGTGCATGAGTATTTAAACGAAAGTCCCATAAATTAATTATAATTTGTGTCGTGGTCGTCGAGTCCGTCTCTGTACTCAGTCCGCGCCTCAGTCGCAGGTCTCCACCGTAATTGTAAGTGCATATCAAAACAAGAAAGCCCGATATGATTGCAACTTAGTAAGTAATGTGTGCGCCAATCACAGCGAGGTGAGTGCTGGCCCGCGCAGGCGCACTACACTGATTGCGGATCATTTGCACGCCTGAGAACCATAATAGTCGCCGCCAGGGGAACACACAGGCCTGTGTTCCGTGATGTGTGTTATTTACAAACGGAACGGAAATTATTGGGCGTTCAGCAGCGATCGGTTGACTGCAATCTGAATACGAGATGCAACTTGAATCGTAAATGTAGACCTCACAGAAGTCAGTGGAAACGAGTCATGTGCACTGTAATCAATGAGTGCTGGCGACTAATTGATGCCCTAGAATGTATATGTATGTATCATTGGATTCATTGGTTGGCGAAAAGAAATAAGATGTAAATTAGTAAGAAAAAACGCTCAGGGAAGTTCGATTCATATATTTAATTTCACACAGACAAACGGCTTGAGGTTTTGTATGGCGTACGAGCTCCTAGGGTGGAGACCTGTAAGAGCTAACTTAGAATTGTCGTTTATAGAAACCTAGTCTGATAATTGCAACTATCGTTGCTAGAGTTTATCAATAAAACGTTGAAAACTCTTGCCTGCTAGTATCATATGAGAGCGACACTGTACAAATCGGTTCCCAGCGACAAGGTCTCCAAACAAAACATTTCACACCGTCATAAATGTCACCGGCAGACAGTGACGTGTCAACCTGTCAGGGTCACCGTCGGCCGGTGTTATTTACGATGTGTTTACAGAGCTGCGGTGCACTCTCATGCGGTCGCATCGCCTCACGCCAGTAGGCAAGCAACAGGGTGGACACACAATGATAGAAATACCCTTACAGGCGCCAATCAAACGTATAGCTCGAATGAATAAACATACTAAAGTTAATTGGGTAATTATGATTAAAAAAAAGTTAAAATTAAGTTTGAGTGACATTGACGTTTTGAACTGTCACTGTCATTACGTGGTTACATTTCATCATCTAGCAAAACGTTAGGTCGACGCTTCGCGTGATCAGAGGGCTGGTTTATTTTTGGGTCAAAGAACCAGCATTGCCATTCAACGTGGCAATGCTGCCAGTCTTCTGGGCACGTACCTTTTGACAACGATGAGGAAGAATACTTTGATGATTTTTAATTTTTATTTAAGTTTTAAATAGTTTTAAAGTAGGTAGAATTTAAATGTGTATATGTATTTGTATTGTGTTGTAAATAAATACTACATAATTATGTTCAAGGATTTTGTTATTTTAATAGTTAAATGTGCTTATATTTTAGATGAATGTTAGAAATCAGTGTTTGATTAATTCAATATAAATGGCATGTGTCATTATATTTTGTGCCATTATGTAAGTTGTAAACATTACAAAAATGTAGTGTACCTATGCTTGTGGCGTCAGCGCCCACCTGTCGCAGGGCTCAGCTCAATTAACAGGCGATACAAAAAGTAAACATGCAGTTTAATTGACGCGCGGACGGACTGTGACGGAAAATACTACCGTTTACATGACACGGGAACGAGACGGCGACGTCACGACGCGACGTGCCGCCGGGTTCCTGTCGTACTCGTCACCTACTTGATACTACCACGGAGAAAGAAGTAAATACGGGAATGTGTCCACCCATCTATGTATTACGTGTTTAAAAAGCTTAATATCGAAGGTTAACTATCCGAGAAGAATCCTTGACAACATGACGTCACTATGCATCACACACGGTTGTATACTTCAATGTTCAACCAACAACTTTATAAATGCGGCCCTAACTCCTCTACTCCGGCTATTAACTTACACTCAAAGAACTTAAGTTAAAATAACTTAAGTCTTTGAGTGTAAGTTAATTAAGTCATAAGAATAAATCAAATAGACAAGGGTATTCAGTATTACTTGGTTTAAAAACAATGTTGTTCTGCAGTTTATTACTGTTTCCTCATTATTTGCGTTTAACCAAGCAGTTACCAATTACCGATTTATTTATACTTTCTTATTGACACGAAGTTTTCAGTAAACCTCCACCTACGTGACGCGTCCGGCACGACTCCCGACGTCGTGGGGTGTAAAGGTGCCGCTCGTTATGCAGTAGAGCGTCGTCAATTACGCGTCGGGTATAAATCACGCGGGCATGTGGGCGTGATGCCGCCGCCGACTACTATTGACACTTTTATTTGACTTTCGATAATTTCTTGGTGTTTTTTATACAACCGAACGTTCCAGTGGCTGCGGACATAGGTTTTAATGTTAGAGGTTATTTGGGTTTCGACGCTTTGATATCGAGAGTGACACGGATGTATTTAAGTCATGTAACTATTAAGGAATATGCGCTGGCCTGGGTAGGGGAAGCATGAGGGAAACATAGATGAAAGGATATTATGAATCATATTTATTGTGTATACTTCAAACGGGAGAAAGAAGATAAAGGAATATTTTTAGGGCGAGGAAAGCAGCACGGTTTCTCCGAAAACTGATAAAACGTGTTCCTGAGTGGTAAGCAGGCATTAGCCACGGGAGGTTGGTAAGGTGATTATGTTGTTATCGCAATAACATTTTATTTAATCGAGCAGTGAAGGGGAGTAGCGATGTGTTCAACCCAAGCGTGTCCTCCGGCGTCGGCCGCTTGGCGAAACATCTGATGATATAAATAATTAATGATGTATTAATATTACATGATTTGGGCGCGTCGCTCGTAAATAACTCAACATTACTTGTAGAATCTATATCTTTATTAGCTTTTATATTGTCCAATTAAATAAGTTTTTATAAAGTTATTCCGTTGACACGAACAGCAGTAGCATCGGTGTCTGTTTGTCTAAAACGTCTCGGTACTAAAGTGTCGGTCGGTAATAAAAGCGTTGGTATTTTAGCACAAGTCGCGGCCATTGATTAGCATAATGCATTCTAAATCAATTTGGTCGTTATCTTACATTTGGACATTTAAATGGCAATATTTCAAGATAGCGATCGCTAACGTTTTCAATATAAATATGATCGGTTGACTGGCGGCCAATTATTGCATAAATATTCATGTGCGGCCATTAGCCCGCAGACGAGGCCCAGACAGACAGCGGCCGACAGTACCTGCGCCTGGCAGTAGTGCACCACAGCACCAGTGACACCGAGCGTGGCACTACAACTGACCCGTAGGTACTTTATATGATGGCTTGCCAATAGCAATGGAATACTGGACCGATATACAATGAATTGAGAACAAACTCGAATTAACTTTTAGATCACTTTTCATCCAATATTATGGAACCTATAAAGCAAGCGGATCGATGGTGACAACCCCTTGATTTCTGTACAGTCGAAGAAGGAATTCCCAGAATTTGCATTCAATTCTTCCTTTGTCTCATGGGGAAATTAAGCCCGACGTGATCTTTGGAAAGATAGCACTTAGCCAAAATTTTCTTCGGGATCAAAACAATCACTAACGTAGAACAGTTTAAAACCATCGGATTTTCTAACTGGATCTCAACTTGATCATTATAGCGAATGTAAACACAAGGAGTGGTCAAAATAGCAACACTTATGAAAATTAGGGCCTCAGTATAAGAACAATCATGATCTGTGCGGTGTACACAGCCTGCGGTGACGTCACGATGTGTTCTGTGGGGGCTGCGTGACATGCACCTTGGAGGCAGAGTTAGTGTGCGGTATGTTCTCGTGAGGATACGGCGAGAGGTGGGAGGCGGCCTGCACGACGCATGCGCGGCGACACGCCACGTTCATCTGATGGCTGATAGCCTGGTACACAGGTTAGGTCTTTTGTTGTTAAACAATTGCAAGAAGATTATGGATTAGTAATTTTTTTAAGTTAGATAATAATAACACCAGTTGTAACTGTCCCACTGCGGGAGAAAGTACCCTTGTAGTAAAATGATAGTCTTTTTAGGTAGAATCCTTAACAGTGAAGAATCTAAGGTTAGCGAAATATGTTAATAATGTTTCACCTTGTTCTTCACTCACTATAAATAAATGGTACTAATAAAACTAATGAACAAGCTCGTCTCAGCGACATAACTCATCATCCGTGACGGGACAACGTATCAACTTACATAACTCATCGTATATGTTCACCGGAAGCTATTGATCACGCCTCTGCTAATCCCCGCGGATTAAAGGATAATGATTCAGAGGCGAGCATAATGATTTCTAATCCTATCGACGATCATCGTTAATGTGACCGGTACCGTAGCGAGCGGCCGCCGGCCGGCGCGCGCTCGTCACAGCCGACACTCCGACAGAACCGATGTTACATAATGTGCTCTTTTAATATCGTTTCAGTCAAAATATTATACTGATCGGTAACTTAGGTTAGGTTTGGGAATAAATTGTGCAAGGAAGATCTGAAATAATTAATGACAAAAAAAATTATATGTTTTACTTCCCATAACTTTTGGAATGTAGGCTGCAATTACATAGAAGGGAGCTTGAAGGATTTCTTCCAGGAAAAGCTGTGTAGAACTTATCAATATAATCCTTCTTACTGTAGACACCATTTACTGACGTGCTATGAAAGTATCGTGATGAAACCTGGACGCATTGTTTTAATATCAACACGCAACAAGTAAGTGGCGACAACTGAAATAGCGATAGCTTGTCAAAGTATTATTCACCCATGACATTGAACAGTGTGTGCAGCGCCTTAGATCCAGATACGCTTGTTTAACATGTACCAGAAGATAATCGGCTCGTGGAGGATGGGCCTCTGTGTGCGTATAATGAACGCTGACGTCAGCGTCCGAGCTTTTGTCTCTGCTCAAAGGATTTGGATATCTCTATAAACAGAACTGGTTCGTCCTAGATCTCGAGAACTGACGCTACACCAAATAATAATGTAACTTACTCGGTAATTGGCCCTATAATACAAGCGATTCGAATCGATATTTATTTATTTATTTATTCGGGACATAAAACAGTTACGTATTTTAACTTATCTTTAAACAATATAATAACTTATATGATACTAAACATGAAAATGTTAATAATTTCTTCGTAGAAGGGCTGCTTTTTTATAGATACTTATGAAATAAAGAATCATATTATATTATATACTTATTGAGTTCGACTTACCGAGCGGCATGACGTGTCCGAAGTGCAGGCCGTCGCCGACGCCGGAGCAGTTCCAGCGGCGGCCCGCCAGCTGCACGCGGCACTCCGCGTACGCCATCCTGCACCACAAACATACTGCACTCTTTGTACATACGCTCTACCAAACATTTCTCGATCATTGTCACAATTATTCTCCAAGGTGGTAGGTACAAGTTTAACTTTTTCATTAGCTAATTTAAAGGCTTTTAGTTATACCTACAGTAAACATAATTCATACAACTAGAAACATCATAACCTAAATCTTCACTGGCTTCTTTATTATTGTTGTGGGGCTCGTAGCTATGTGGCTACCCAGCAGATCAGCAGATCTGCAAGGTTAAGCCGTGCTTATTGCTAGTGGGTTTACGACACTTAAAGAACAACAGGGAATTGAAATTAGGTATTATGGAGTTTGATCCGCCGTCAGTGTACCCAGGGCTTTAGATATCGACGAGTGTGACGTCACCGTGTCCAGTTATTACCTGATAATTGATCGCCATGTCCGTGTGTGTCCGTAACGGTGCCGCCGCCACGAGACTCCTCTCGATACCTACTCGCACGGCTGAAGGCCACTCGATTTATTTGCAGTAGGCACTTATATTTCCTACCATGACATTCGAAGGATATTTATTAGCCGTAGCGGTTAATTCCGATTAATCGGATAAGTGGTCAATAAATCGTTAATCGGTTTATCGACAGCACCAATCTTTCCGCCACTTGTATTTATGTGTCTTCTATTATATTGTAACTTTATTCCGATTGTATTTCAATTAGTTTCAAGCACTTTGACATTATTATTAAATGTGACAAACAACACAACAGTTTAGTTTCTGTCTATAACTTACCACTATTCAGTTCTTTGTGTACTGTTATAACTGTCTAGGATTTCTTTCTGTATCGTGGGGCGTGAACAGATAAGACACACGCGCGCAAAATCGCATATGCCCTGATATGAAATGAAATCAATATCTATGGAAGCAGATTTCTTTGGCTAGAAGGTAAACCCACTAGCTCAATTGATTCATCAGTTAGTCTATAAATCATCATTAAACATACTGTTGTTATCAAAGTAAACTTTTAATTTCTTACCGGAACTGCGGATCTAATTTTGTAAGCGTTCTTTCGTAGCGTATGTGACATAGAAACTTTAAGATTATAAATCTCTAGTTGTCCTTGTCAATGATACCCGACATACTAGTTCTCTCCCGCGACTTTATAAGTGCGGAAAATGTTCGATATCATTTACGGGATGTAAAGTAGCCTATATATTAATCCAGGTTAAAAAAGAGGTTTCACGCAAATCCGTTTAGTTGTACTTTCGTGACAATCCATCACACCGACTGGGATTAGGTCGTGACCCTTGACGTGATGTATACGTATAGGGTCCTATCAAGCTAGCTGCTCACCTGAGTCCGTCCCCGATGGCGGCGACGGCGGCGGGCGACTGGCGGCACATGGCGCGCTGGCGCTCCGTGAGGCCGGGCGCGCGTGCGCACACCAGCGCCGCGCCCAGCGAGCCGCCACCGCACGCCGCTAGTCTGCAACACGAACACACTGTTAGCGACACTAATACGGAGACACATAACATGGACCTACATCAAAATCATGGAGGTCACACGGACATAGATACACAAAGAATACGCCGTGATTATATCTAGACATAATCCCTGCTCTATTCCCAATAGTGACGTGAGGTCCGGTGGGCCCAATCAGTACATTTTAACATCACTTTTATTCGTCACCGCAGCAGTTACTCTCTTCTTTCTTATATCATCTGTTACACAATCCATCCATCTCTTCTTCAGCATTCCTTTCTTTTCCTTTGCCTGTATGCCTTATCTCCGTCATATTCATCTGTCCTTAAGTTACATGGCTTTCCTCCCTTCTGACTTGGCTTGTCGAGGTTACCTTCGAGGATACCGAGACATAATCTAAATTTAACCAACACGCAGAAAGTAGCATGAGAAGGAACGATTTTTTTTGAATGACAGGAGGTTTTCTTCTGCAGTGAGACACTAAGGGGCTGTTTCACCATCTAGATACAAGTAAAGTGTTGAATAGTTACTTCTTGATTAAGCTAATCGGCAAGTAAAAGTTACCAGTATCTCCTTACGCATCTTAGTTACAGGATAGTTTATCCCCGGATTAATGCTACTTAGATATTGAAATTTGTATGAATAGTTACGGGTGACTTGAGGTGGCGGTTAGTCTACGTGAAACTGCCCTTACACCGGCATAATGTCAACGTTTCTACTAACGCAACAATTAGTTCTGTCCTTGAACACAGGACAGCTCGACTGAAAGCGCAAATTAATTAGCTATACTTAGAGCCCGTGTATTGTATCCGTCATTGTGGCCAACACATAGAGGACGTGCCGCGGAGCGCAGTTCCGCTGCGCCGGCGCACTGGCCCCGCAATTATCTACAGTCAGGCGAACAAACAAACACACTTCCTGACACCGCGTCTGTGGTCGTGTGGTGACGGTGTGACTGTGTGTGAGTGACACCATCAAAGTCCCGTAAATAATTATGTGAATGTATTGTGAACGTGGGTATTTTGATTTTGGCGTAACACTTTTTTCCTGATTCATTGAGATGAATTATTAATATCGGGAATACTAGACTATACTTAAAAACGTAGGTATTGAGTTTTTGCTAAATTATGAATAGTTAACCGAGTTGCAGTATTTAAGTCTGCTCGCTCCTACAAACAGGTAGAGCTTCGATATCTGTGTCTGCGACAAATAATTCCTTGCCTGCAACAGTCGTGGCCCCGTCAGTGCTCACCCGCAGCTCCTACACACGCACACGACGACTAACATTCACACACGAACGTTAACCAATCTATAATACACTCACCGAATGTCAATTGTTCTCCTTCAAGCAATCCCACCAATTAACAAGTTTTCTAACAAAACTGTTTGTGTATAAACACTGTCATGTCTGTGGTCACGAATTATCACTGCAGGCAGTTGATAAGGCATTGTTCGCGCAGGCGCGGCGCGGGCAGACCGCGTGGGCGCGCGCCGCGGGAATTAGCGGCCGGTGTCGCGCAGGCGCGTTAATTGCCGCCGCGTATTACCGCTGACGTATTAATGAAACGGACGACCCGCGACACTAAAACACTACGCCACCGAACTAGTTCACGGGAAATGGACCTCTATTTTGAAAGTAGTAAGAGTTTTATAAGTGCGAGAGTGTGGTTCATTAGTGTGGCTGCTATGTGGGGTACTGTACGGCTTGAGAGACATCTGTGTGGGAAAGCTACGTTGATTGGCAGCCACTGAGTGAAATCGAGAATAAATAAATGATTGCTAATGAAACATCTCGGCACAGTCTAAGTGTATTCAGTAGGACGTTGCAAGTGTCTCAGCGCAGACACAACTGCAAGTATATGAACCTATAGTGGGATGTTATAGCGGTACTGTCTCCACGTACGGGAAGAAAGACCTGAAAAGTTGACCTTATAAACGCTCCAGACCCTCTTCATTGTGCTCGTTGTATAATGTTCTCATCATCATCAGTCGAGCCAGACAAAACGTCACAATGTTGAAAGGTTCTTCAATATGAAAGTCTGTGGCCGCACGCCGCACGGCCCGCACGTACGGACGACATAATGACTCAAACTGACTGAATGTGGTTAGCTTTCCCTATTAGGTCTAATTAGAACTTACGGCTCAGAGAATATATTTTAATTAGTGGATACTAATTACGTAACGTTCGTATCTGATGGATGGAATGGAGAGAAGCGACACACGACCTTCATGGCGCGTCATTATGGAAATACTAGGCTAATCTGTTTTTGACGAGTCTAATTAATTTATTAAACTTTATTCGAATGTTGGATCTCACTAATGTTTCGGTTCTATCCTAAACTATGTACAATTTGAATCATGTAGATACGTATTTTTCTGAGGATACTGTGTATATTTTTTGCTTGTTCTTTTAAAGCATTTTGGGAGGTATTTAAGCTACGATTGTATGAATATTATATCGATGTATATTTTATTTGTGTACTCATGTGAACCGAACACACAACACATTGACTACTAAGAATGTAAATGAACCACGTGGCGCTACGAACCGTTCCCTCGTTAGTAACAGTTCATCAACATTTTATTGACGTTTACATCGATAGCTAAAAATTACCAACTGTTTCATTTGCATATGAATTCGAACAAATCATTGACATGGGTTTTAATTAGAGATGTTTAATGAGTGGTGCGCGGGCGCCGTGGTCGAGCGGCCGGCGCGGGCGCAGCTTGTGGGAGGCGCACACCGCTCTGTTATTAGGGCTGGCGCTACATAACAATATAAATGTGTTGTAGGTCTTCATGCGGCGGAACGAGTTAATTTAAGTCAATGTCTTTGTCTTGTATCCTGTACAGATGTAGGTACATGTAGGTATATGAATTAATTACTATGTACCGATAAAAGGACCTCGCGAGGTCTACAATCGATGTTGATTGTATTTAACTTTTTTCATTTGAGCGATGACTGAATAATAAATTAATAATGTCTATAGAATCTAATGATCATTCATTCAAAATAAATATTTAACAATCTTTAATTTAACAGATTATCGTATAGTTTCTTAAAAACGAAATTATTAGTAGTACGAGTCAATTAGTATAATAACTTATTGTTATGTTAAGTCATAATTTAAGATGGCAACAGAAATTAGTCGAACGTCTATTGTTTTGTTTTTTATTTGTTAAAACCAAATCGGTTCATGATTAATAAATTATCATAAGACAATACAAAAACACATAAAACAAATGTAAGATTTCCTTAAAAGTGACATGCTATGGTCCATTGTTTTAAATACGAAATAAATACAGTTTCCTTTAGCGGTGGCAAATAAATGGCAATATTAACTTAGACACAAGCAGGTTACGTGAACAATAATAGTGTCTGACGGCGCCGTGCTGGTCACATGAACATAATGTTGTCGACTTTACGACACCGCGGACGACCAGCGACAGGCGCGCGGCAACAGGCGACAGGCGCGCGGCAACAGGCGACAGGCGCGCTCGTACTACTTGGAGGACTCGTAACGTGAATGAGCATAATTATATTAAATAAAGATCATTATATTATACGTTGTAATAAAATACCGTTCATCTATATTTATACTAGCTGCAATTGCAATAAAAATATTAATTAACGATAATTGCTGACACTGTAAGTTCGCACAGCCCTAGCAACGTCTAACGCTGTGTTCACATTGAACTTGTTTATAAATGCATTTTGTATACAATTATTTAGTGAATACAACACATGAGCATAAACAGGCAAGAAAATCTCTAATAAATGAACTTGCAATTGTTAGTAAAGCTTTTCAGCTCAGCCCTGAAGAAAAAAGCGTTTTATTGTCACGGCGCGTTTGTGTCGCGTATATCATAAGGAGCGCCGGCGCATGCCTCGGCGACCGAGACCCGCCCGGCCCCGGCGCACGCGCAATATATTACGAATATACTCTCTAAGCTCATTCCTTTTGTAATGAGTGAGCTATTGGCTTGTTTATCGAGATTGGTCTATCAGGAGATAAGGGGAAGATTAAGGAGTTTTAGCATTATTAATAAATATTTGCCGTCACTTCATTAGTATTTCTTATTATCTTGGTCCGTGTTGTAACGTCCGGTCAGCCTCCGAAGCTGCGGCGAGCTTTAGCTTAGTACTTCACAGAGCCTTCGTCATGTAACTCTCGGTGAGCGGTTTATTCAAGTCGCGGGTATTTTGTAAGCACTTTGTCACGTTATGAAGTATGGATGTGGAGATAAGCTAGGGCAGGGGGGCGGGCAGGGGTACGGGGTACGAGTTTGGTATCGACGGAAAAATCGCTCGACTAACAGACAGGAAACATAACTCGCGAGTATCGCGCGGAAAATCGCACCGACCGGTGTTACCCACGCCGCGCATGCGCCCGCGCCGCTGGAGTCCTGCGTCGCGCTCATTATTATACATATTAGATCACGTGGGAATTACACTCATTGTTAAAAAAACATAAATGAGATCGTTCTAATATTTGGGGAGTTCACTAAACCTAGTTGATTATGAAGATTATGTTTAATGGCATGTGTCCTGGATGAAGTGGACATCTTTCTTCCCAGTAGTTCCGAAGTGGTGTTACTGGAGTCGACGGCTCTCCATGACAACACAAACTGTGCCCTTTTGAGCCGCAAGGACTGTGGGTCCCGATTTCTTAGTTCTAGTTTTCTGCTCAGCTTGCTGTTATCAACTGTGTGGCGAACTGACGACCTGCTAAAACTTTATATTTATACGTTTCTAAATAGTTTTCTGCAGGCGTAAAAGTTCAGAGGGTCTGTTTGCCGGACGTTGTTGGACCCTCGAGGAGAAATAGGTACCTTTTTACACGACTGCCCAAAAAAGAAGTGTAATGGTTTCAGGGTTCGTGTATGTATGTACCTATGTGCGTTTCTTTATTCCTCCATAACTTCTGAATGCCTGAACCGATTTTGATGTATGGAGTGTCGTTAGAATCCTTGCAACATTACGAGTAACATAGGATATAAAAAATAATAATAATAATAATAAATTCAAAAACACGACTGCCATGTCAAAAAACGAATGTCAAGAATCGACATGACAGTCGTGTTTTTTAATTACATTTTTTCCTTAGTTTAGGCGTATCGTTATCAGTATCTAAGTCGATTAGTTTAACTGCAGTCTCGTAACAAGAGGTTACTGTGCACTCATTGGTCAAACTCATAAATGTGTAGCAACAGATCATATCTTAGCTCTACTCCGACAGTAAAATATTGCGTGGAACTACGTTGACTTGCCGTGTGTTTACTGTCCTAAAATGTGTACATAGGTAATTTTATAATCTTGCGACAATCATCTTTTTTTTTTTTTTTTTTTATTTTTTTTTTTTTTTTTAAAACGTCGCCCCACACTAGGAATTTCTCCTGTATCGTGGGTGCGTTTCACAAACATGAAATATCACATACACAAACACCCAGACTCGGGACAAACAAATGTGGATCGCCCAAATTTTTGCCCCGTGCGGGAATCGAACCCGCTACCCTTAGCGCAGCAGTCTAATCGCTTAGCCACTACGCCAATCAGGTCGTCATCTACAAAAACAATCGTTATATAGATTTTTGATTACTTTATAGGAGTAGGTAGTGTAAGCCTATGCTCTAGGACCACACAGTAGGTGACGGTATTAGTGCAGCCAGCTCAGAGTTAGTGCGCCGCGCGTAATGAGTGCATTGTAACACAGGGCGGGCCGCGTAGCGCCGCCGGCTGGTTGTGTGACCACATGAGGGTGAGCGCAGAAGGTGTGGTCTGGACAATACTCGACAACTACCTCACACGCATGCTGTCAAAAAATTAGATCGAGATTGTATGAAGGAGTCACTGAAAGATAAAGATTCAGAGCAGGTGTTAGTGGTAGTTGAACTTTATGATAAGAATTTTAAGAACATTACAATGCCTATCAGTGGCTAATAAACTTTGACACTTCTTGCGCATGTAATAAATAGGAATTTTTTTAATGTCTAAATGTTTTATATTCAAAAGCTAAGCCTAACTAGGGATAAGGCATTCAATAAAAGTTCCGATGTTTTCATTTGTTTGTGTCAGGGGTTTCGGCCAGTGCACCTTCTGCGTAGCCTGCAGGGTGAGGGTATTGGAATGCGCTCGGGCCGCGGCGGTTCTCCCACGCAGGTGATAAGAGTTATCTATGGGCTTGTAATTAGCGCCGCGGACCTAATTGATGTGCCAACCGAATGCCGCGATCAATACTCACCCAGGGGGCTAGTAACAGTTAGCCAGCTAACAGAGCCTGACTCATATGCTGTCCACTCGTATGCTGACCAAGTATATGAAAATAATCATTGTGCGAAGTTTCTTAGTAAGAGCTTAATACTGTTTCGATCTCTTAAATATTTTAGTTAAATCCTGATTGCCAACATACTTGGTATTTATCCAAATAGAATAAAAACTCTTATAAAATACTACCTAAAAATACAGAAAAATATAATTATTTAAATAATATTCATACCTGATACTTAAGTAGATGTACGATCAATAATAAACTCAAAATCAATGACTTGCAATCATTAAAGTATTTAACGACGGCATGTAATTATGATTAAGGTGAGTTTATAAGCTATAAAATATTAATTACCCGCCGCTCCCCCGCCCGCTGCTCCCCCGCCGGCCGGCGCCCGGCACGGGGACGTAATTAACGAGGATTTAAACGTTTAGAATAAATACGAACACCCACACGTTTACGTGTCACCGCATATTATATGGAAGCACAGACTTTTTTTTTTAAATCGTCGTCCTACTCTAGGTGTATGTTCTGTACGGTACACACACGCGGTTTCACAAACATGAAATACCATATCATATTTATGAAACGTACTCACGATACAGGAGAACTTCCTAGTGTGGGGTGATAATTAAATCTAGTTAAGAATAATCTTTAAAAACAAAATCACTACGCTTGTTCGCGTTACTTTAGACTATATTAAATAGTGCTATGAAGCAAAAATGTCGGAGTTTCGATGAAAATAGGCTGTCCATCGTACACCCTCGCTATCTCCCAGCCGTGTCGTGTAGGTCTGTCCGAACAACATCGGTCTGTGTAGTACATCGGGCTACAAGGCGCGCGTGTAGCCACACGTAGCCGAGGTGTCGACACCGGCCGCTAGATGTCACCCGACTGGGTCGTGGGAACTAATGCTGTAGGCATTGGTCTAGGCCGTCTAGGTGGGAATCGTTATATTCTTTAGTTAGGTGTTTCTCTGTTTTTAGGACGTAAGCCTTTATCGAGCCACCGTTGAGGCGAAGATAATGATAGATCTGTTGACGGATAGTATCGGAAATCTAGTGAGTGTGGCTCAGGACGATATTAAAACATTGCTACGCAGCAGACACAATAGAAAAGCTATTGTTTATGGGTGACGGACGTGGCGTTTAAAGGGTTTACTAACTTTTATGAAAACGAATTCGGCGAAATAGTTTGTGATGCCGCATGCCGTGACGGGGAGATCTGTGTACATCATTAATAAATAAGGCCAAGATAATGTTAATGGTTGGTTCTCAGTGTATTTATTAGTGAAAGCGTTTGATAACTTTAAATAAATGTCGTTCACTTAAACGTCTTCAAACCGAGCCGCGCTCGTTGACAGGTGGTAAGAGCTCGCGATATGAGACTAATGCGTGTCACTACATACATTAGTAACGTGCGGTGTGTAGTGTATGTGTGACAATGTGGACATACACACGGGCAGATGCAGCCCCCGGCAGAGGTCGCCTGTTATCTCGAGTCAGTTGTCCACCGAGTATCGCGCACAGGCCGCCTGACTCACGGGCCGCTACGTCGTAGCACATACATTTTGGAAACAATTGCATTATGTACGCGTCTTTACAACTACATAGTTACCTTCGTATCATATAAACATAGATGATATCCCGGTTGAGATTTGCAAACGCGATTAGCGTAATACTACGAGCCGATAACAATGATCTTTTATATCGTTAGTGCGTCTACGTCACGTGCGACCATCAACCGATTCGTAGCAGTCGGAAGCGTAGATAGTTAGACACCGACCGACGTAGAGGAACTAGGATTTCTATACAAACTAATATTTATTAATAGGTTGTTGTAAAAAACTTCTGTAGGTATGTCTCTACAGAAATTCTCAGTGAACGCATTCTCAGTGGCGCATGCGTGTAGCCTTTGAGTCACCGACGTTGTCCACCTCACACGACGGCCGCAGAAGGAACACTCCACACGTAAACATTAGAGGTGACACTGTAGGCTGACGCTGTGGGCTCGCTTCAATAGTATTGCCGATAGTAGTCCCTGATTGTCGACCGGAGTCCTAATCTACAGGATCTTATCATAATGTACTAAACTTAATCCCCCTTTATATAAATTTCAATTTTAAACCAAGGATTAATTTATACCTGTCACTGTCGTTTGCATATCAAAGCATAGAGATGTCTATATACTTCATACGGGGTTTAGTTAATGCCGGTATGGTCCTCGTTTATGAATAAGAAGGAATGAATATAACATCTTGAATCCTATCTTTTTTATTTGAATGTCAAATTCACAGTATTTAACTCCTGTAATTGGATAAAATGCATACAATGTAATTCCCTAAATATTGCCTCTATAAGAGAACAAGTTGGTCGACGGTACCTGTCGTAGCACTCGTATAATTATACAAAAAACCTTTAACAGCTGTCAGTTAGTAGATTTAAGGCTCGTTCTATATTCCAGTACAGTCATAGACAAATTAAAACTTGTATCATATTTGTCCATGGCCCAGCATAAATCATAAATAATGTATTTATAATGATTACTTTTTTGTTACTGACTGTTCACAAAACAGACAGACAGAAACTATGGCGGTGTAGTATGATATTAAACACACGACAGGTAAAGGGTTAAGGTAGAATTATTCATTCGAAGTAATTATTATAAGTGCCATTTTGAATGGCTCCCACGAGTGGACTTTCTGATCTCTTCTTTATGGTAACCCTAACTAATGTTTATCCAATAATTTGTTCGAAGTAATATCTATTAAATGACTTGCTGGTAGTTAGTGGTATTTGTAAAGAATGTCGCTTCTTACGTGTATGTGGTCGGCAGAGCTCGTAGAATGTAATGATGTTATATACATACATTAACATAATTTGATGACAGCCTCGATTTAACGGCGAATTAATGTGAGCTGTAGTATTGGGTACGTAGCGATGTATTGTCGGGGCTAATGATATTATCGAATGAATATCGGTCTCCCTCAGTTGTATCACAAATACTAATGTATCATTTACAATATCATTTATGTATTTTCTCATTCTATCTATGGATCCATCACATTTACATATTGTTTCATGAAATATGAAACAATATGTAAATATGATAAATGAGTGCCACTGCACTTCTCTGCGTACCTCTTTGAGGGATACAGGCTGATGATAAGGTGACGTCTCACAACAATCACATGTATTGCGTGACGTTGCTTGTTTTGTTCGGAATCTTTTTTAGCATAACACAAGTATACCATTATCAACACATATGTAGATGTGTTACTAATCGTTGGTGGAGTGGTAGCACCACTCTCATCACCTGTCCTCACAACTGGAGCATGACTGTAAACGAATATGTTCGTAACCGCAGGACAGTGTAGCGCAGCCCGCCGCCCACAGCCCACAGCCCACAGCGCAGTAGCACAGTAACTCAGTAGCTAGTGTTTCGGATATCGCGTTACGTACAGATAACGTAACAATAGTTATCGCTTTGTTACGGCTGTCGCCACAGAGGCCGGCAGAGGTATCATCTCACAGGGCGTATATCATTATGTGCCGTGTATGCTCTCAAAGTTACGTAAGTTTCCCAGAGAATAAAAACAGAATACGATTTCCATTGCAACGATCTCGGTATACCGCTTTCGAACCATTAAGAAACTCTCATCACATCTACATGCATGCTTCTTGGTTAAGATATTTCAACTTTTTATCTAATCAGGGTAAAATAGATAACAAATGACTATTGTTTCATTTCAGTAATCTGATACGTACATGTATTGAATTAGGTACGTGTTTGTGACAATAATCTGACAATATTAATTGACTGTAGCCTCATTTGAACAGTACCTATTACAGCTCCCGTAGTATGGCTCAGAGTACCTCATTGTTACGACAGTGGAGTCCCGCACGTCACGCGAGAGTTATAGGAATGTTAATCTTGTACTGTCCTCGGGAATCTGTAACGTATCCGGACTCTGGACTAGACTATGTGTGTGCACGGTAGAGGGACGCTAAGATTTTATTCTGAGTTTGTGATGATTGGCGTGGTATCTGATTGGCTCTGTATGATGTCTAAATGGTTTTATCTAATGAGGCCGTGGTATGTCACTGATATGAATATTAAAACTTGTCATTTTCACAATTCAATCTCGAAAAAAGGTTAACTGTAATAGGGCTGAATCTGTCACCGAATGATCTTGCTTATGATAGAATCCCATAATGAGAAGTATTTTTAACTCTTTTTTTAAGATAAATAGAAGCTTTAAAACTGCCAGGCTAACTACTGAGCTAACATTATTATTTGCCGAAATGAAATCATTTCATACGATTATATTTTTTTTTACATAAATACTTACAAAATAACATAACATCACGCCTGTATTCCCCGAAGGGGTAGGCAGAGGTGAACATATAGTGCACCCACGTTTCGCCAGTATGTTGTAAGTCCCAATGTAATAGGGGCCGAGCCTATTGCCATCAACCGGGCACAATGCCAGACTCCGTGCTGCTACTGAGAATTACCTAATGGAAAACTCAGTAACACTTTGCCCGACCCGGGATTTGAACCCAGGACCTCTTGCTCAGCAGTCGCGCTTAGCCACCACTAGACCAACGAGGCAGTGTGACATAAATACATATTAATATATTTTACTAACGGTCGCAATATTTCAGGAACTCTTTTTAATTTCTTCTATTAAATAGAACTTGGCTCTGCCTCTACTTATGGTTTGTGGTATGGATTTAATGAAACATTAGGCAACGTCCCGGGCTAGTAGGTGACCAGCCGGGGACTAGAGCCGGTAATATATTATCATTACGTCTATAATATGTTCCCAATAACCGGCTTGTTAACATGCCACGCGCCGCCCGTGATGTATGCGTCTGGTGTCGGACTCGTCCCGTATCGCTTGTTGCCACAGACAGACACATAGATACTTTAAAAAAATGCTTTATTTTTTATTGTTTCTCATTTTTACAGTTTAGAAAAATGCTAAGTAAGTACGCCTAGTTAAGACGCAACAAATGGTGTTAAGAGTAATTCTATTATTATGATTTATTTATGATTATTACGCCCTGTCGGCACGTTAAGACATTGCGAATAGGTATATATCGCTTAGTAATTATATATTGTTGTTATACTAACACTGATCATGTACTTAGTATTTGATAACGTCGTAATGGTCGCGGTCAGTCGCAGGAGCAGTGATTTGTCACGAAGACCGCAGCGGCGCAGGCGCAGACACTCGACACTGCGCTAGGATTGTGATGTAACGCGTAACGCCGGACACTCATAAGTATAAGTTACGAGGCTAAGCCCCTCGGTTGTGATTTAGAGGGATCAGGTTTGTGGGCTGTGTCCACCACATACATCACATACATTATGTCACAGGCTTTAAGTATAATGTCCAAAAAAACGAGTCAACAATATGATCGAGCTTTTAAAAAAAGCCTACAAGTCCAGAAGATATTTGTATGTTCCTAAAAATACCCTTTGGAGTAGATTGTTTGTGTATTGTTCCAAAGAATAAAGAAAATCCAAATTGACACGCTTAATAACATATCCAAATCGGATTATCCGTTTCACAGGTACATTGCCAAACACACAAAGCAGCGGATCTCAGCCGGTTACTACAGCCAATAATCGTGGCCTAGGCGGGCTTTTAGCCACAGTCCGGTTACCATGGTAACCACATAAGCACCAGAGTGGCTGGTAATTGGCGGCGTGATGGTCACCAGGCTGCGAGCGAGCACGGACAATGAGGACAGTTGTACACTACAGTGAACACGTCAAGTTGTCCACCCTGGTGATGGTGACCAGCCTTTCCAGAGAGTTCAGTGCTGACGTTGTGCAAGAAGGCTCTATTTAAGACTGAAACTAGTCCAGCATCCCGAATAAAATTGAGAGTACTACCGACTTCCACTGCGGAACAAAGGCCTGCCCCTTAAGGGGAGGCCTCCTCCGGCTTGGGGATCGCATTATTGGTGGTGAAGTTAGAGAAGACGCTGCTGCCCATCTTCTGGAATTCCCTTATTGAAGGAGCTATTCTCGCCCGGCACTCCAGCATTATATATGAAATAATATGCATGACACTCAAGCTAGACAGATATGATCGTGGTACGTACATTATTGACTAGGTTGTAGGTCTTTCGTGGAGGTTTGTTGGCTGGACAGTACGTAGTCAAAGCAATTCTCTACTCATTAGTGATTTCATCTAAAACACGACATGACCGTGTCCGCGTTGTTCTCATGTAACAATACCCGGCGACCATTATATTGGGTTACATTCGTTTTTGCTTAGTAATCGGTACCAGTGGGGCCGCACTCACTACTGCGACTGCGCGATTATTGCATCTAGACAATATCACTAGTTAAGCTTGAAAAGTTTTTAGTTCAATCGATTTTTTTTTATAAATTTTAAGTTAAAAATAATATTGTCCTGTGGAGTATCTCTCGAGGTTTTCCTTCAGTCAAGTAGTTAGTAGTAGCATTAAGTGTTAACATCACCTCAGTAGCAAGCAAATAATTATGTACGTCATAGGTATACCGACAAACCTTCCTATTCTTGGCACCTACTTAATCTGTCCCACTTCAAATTAGATGAATATTTAAACGTGTCTGTATTGAATGCTGTGAGTTAATACGCCAGTCATGCAACCTAATTGTGTCTGTCCAGACAATTCAATTGGCCGCGAGACAATGGTCGCGGTGATGGGACGCACCTCTAACCGCTAGGATGCGCGCGCAGCGAGCGTGGCGGCCGTCGCGGCGTCTGCGTCCGTAATGTCATCATTGTGCAGGTCCCGTGGACCGCGCCCAGTGCCAGGCGGCCCGGTACCAGACATCAGGCGGCCTGGTATCAGTCACCGGGCTGGTGGGACACTGATTGATGCTGTTCCGTTACAAAAGCTGTGAGTGTATGTCGCTGGACAATGTGATTATGTCTGGAGGTGCGTGCGCGGTTATATGACGCGGTTTAATTCAATTTTTTCGTTAAGCTTCGCTCTTTTAGTATTATAATTTATTTAAAAACGGTAACCCTCGAGGTTTACCGTTCTGAACAAAATTATGATATTTTGCTGATTTCTCAAGTCAAGTTCAGAATTGGATATTTGGACAGTATGAGCTACACCGCACTTAGAATCTGTTTGTCCATTCTCATGGAAAATGCTGGGATACGTCCCAAAGTTGTCACTCATGACTGACAGAAGTGATGCAGGTTGATGTAAGAAATCTTCAAGCGTCTCCCACACAGGCCACAGCACATTATCTGTCTTGACGGGTCACATAAGCGCAGACCTTGTGAATCACACACACCCATGTTTCCACTCATCGCCATCATAAAGTAGGTAACAGATGCACTCCATTACAGAGGAACATGCACCGGCCGTATAATCACATTAATGTAATCCTTATTTCATACAAATTGAGACGATAACAGTTAAGTATAAGGAGTTTCCACGTCGCGGGTAAGTTACGGCGGTATTAATCCGCGGCGACGGTGACGTGATGTTATGGAGGCAGGCGGCGCAAGCTAATCATAATACGAGCCGCGTTACTGCGCGTGCGCGGGCGGCGACACGCGGGGCCACGCGGGCCGCGCGACTTGTGTTACACAAATGAAAGTCTGTGAAATATGATGCTGTGTGTTGTGCACCTGTTGCGAATCAAAAAGTATCTCATTTAACATAACGCTTGTGTTCTTCGAAGGGCAAGGCAGAGGTGTATAGAACCCCAGGATAAGATTCGATATGCATTACCAGCCAGCTTGAGGGGCTCAAAGCTATACGCTAAATCAATCTAAGAGCCTTACTGCTATCAGTCCTAAGAGGACTATTTTTCACACTTGAGCCTTCTTCGTGCTTTAGAACATACGTTGAAGTGTTGGTCCTGCGCTAGATCTAACTCCGCGCGTATCTTACCTTATCGCGTCACATTGGTCTAAAAGTTTGAGGAAGTAGAAATTGCACATATTGCTTACACTTGAACACTATAATATCCTGCGTAGAGATTCTATAATAAGGCAGTTGTGATCGAAATTCGGTTAGGACGTTATAACCAGCGAGCTTCACAAGCAGTCCGGACGATGGTACCGCCAGCCGCGTCTATCTGACGTGAGCCTAACTGCTAAACCCGTTCTATTGGCATTACTAAACAAGATGCGATAAGTATACATTAGAGTTAATTTGTAGATTGAGTCCGTTCGGAGGATAGTAGCCGATTATGTTGGTAACGAGTGTCGGCGCATCATAAACGCACCGAGCAACCGCGGGGAACGCGAGGGGTCGCGGGGACCGAACCGGCTCCGCGCGAGCGCCGCGGCCAGCCCCGCCACCACTCGACCACTCGGCTCTCAGACGCGCTCCGCTACGGGCACTCTTTTGTTATACGGTCGCGTTAACTTTGTAGCAAACAATACAACCATATATACAGTCCACTGCTTTTAATTTATATTATCCCGATTGAGCCTATTCATTGGTCCATCGATCGCGAAATAATACCGGTTTTGCCGCGAGTAAACGCCGTCATCGTCATCGGTCGCCGTGCTTGCCTGTGTGGACTTTGGCCGTTCGCGGACACCACGTGCCACGACCACGCCGATTGAAACAAGGAAGTCGTTCCCGAGGAAGCCTGCATTATCATCGTGGGAGCTGATGTCATTCTCTGGGAGTATTACTGTATTTGAGTGAGCCGTTCCAATTAGTATTTTATCTAATTTCTAATTTGCCAAAAATCGTTGTTTCTCCTTCCCATCTTCCAGTGTTCTCTATAGTTATACAATACTTATTAAGTGCTTGATGAAATACGCATAATTTTGTTGCAAAACACTCGGTCATTAGCACGAGGTAAACACGTGTTACGTAGTTGACCTTGATCCCTTTGTTCTCTAACGGACAGTTTTTTTTTCTATTAAGCTCATTAGTGTTGTTACGATCAGCTGTGATTTTATATTTTTTACAATGCAGGCAGATAATTTAAAAACATTAATAAAGAAACGTAGTTCCATTAAGTCGAAGCTTACTATTTACAGCAACTATTTAAATTTAATAAAAAGCAGTTCCGACATATCTGAGTTGCAGCGTTTAGGTTTAGAAGAACGTTTTAATAAATTCCAAGCCCTACACACCGAATTTGATGCGTTTCAGACACAGATCGAAGTGCTTTCCGATGACGACGAGTCTTCGTTAGCTGAGCGTGAGGACTTTGACCGCCAGTTCTTTAACCTGGTGGCACTCACGCGCAGTCTGCTCGGTGTCTCGGCCAACGGTGCTGCGTCGGAGGCGTGCTTCAAAGATGCTGACTCAGGTGCACATGTTTCAAATAGGAATTCCTTTGTTCGTTTGCCTAAAATAGATTTGCCTCATTTCGATGGGAACTACCAATGCTGGCTTGAGTTTAGGGATACATTTGGGTCATTGATTCACGACAACACTAGCATAAGTGATATTAATAAATTCCACTACCTGCGAGCTTCACTCCAGGGAAACGCAGCGCTTATAATTAAGAATATTGACTTTAAAGCTGATCACTATACACTTGCGTGGGATTTATTGTGCGAACGTTATAATAATAACCGGCTTTTAGTGAAAAATCATCTCCAGGCTTTATTTGATAGTGCACCTATAGCACAAGAGTCAAGTGTTTCCATCAGAAACCTTGTTAATATAATTAATAAAAATATGAGGGCACTAACTACATTAAAAAGGCCTACACAATATTGGGATGACATTATTATTTACTTTATGGTTAAAAAATTAGACGTTGTAACAAGTCGTGACTGGGAAGAACATAGAAACAACACCTTTAAGGACGACCCAACTTTGATTCAATTTTGTTCCTTTTTAAGCAGGAAAGCGGACTGGTTAGAATCAGTGGACTCGAATCATTTTCCTTTAGAAAGTCGTACTATCGTTGCCTTAAATTATAGTCACACTAACAAAACTGATTCGACACCTGCACAACACAATAAAAAATTAAATAACAGTAAATGTCCACTTTGCTCCCAAGCACATACTTTGTTTAAATGTGAGTCATTTAGGAAATTGTCAATCGAACAACGCATACAAAAGGCTAAAGATTATGATGTTTGTTTTAATTGCTTACGCCTTGGCCATAATGCAAAAAAATGCAGACTTTCACATTGCAAGTATTGCAAAATAAAGCACAACACGCTTTTACATTTAGATAATAACGAGCCCAAACTTGCTTCCAATCCTCTGTCTTCTGCCATGCCTTCTGCCTTGCTTTCCGCTTCACCTTCTTCAAACATTGTGCTATCAGCCAATTCTATGCAGCTTGCTACTTCTGCGCATGTTTTACTGTCCACAGCTATGGTGAACGTGACTAGCGTGACGGGTAAGAAGTATACAGCGCGCCTTCTGCTGGACAACGGCAGTACGGCCAACTTTATTACGCGGAGTTTATCGGAGAAGCTGGGTTTGTTACGACGCGGTACGAGCACCAAGGTAACGGGTATAAATAATTACACATCTACCAGTACACAGTCTTGCCACCTCTCGATAGAGTCATTATGCTGTGCCTTTACTGCAGATGTCGAGTGTCTTGTTTTGCCTGAAATCACAAAGGTCCTGCCGTCTTCATTCGTGCATGTTAGCCATGTCCCTATTCCTTCAGGTCTTATGTTAGCAGACCCGAACTTTAACGTTCCGTCGGTCGTAGACATCCTGGTAGGAGCCGAAGTTTTCTGGAATGTCTTAGGTAACCAAACGATAGATTTAGGGAAAAACCTACCTAAACTATGCGAGACCAAGTTAGGATGGTTAGTTTCAGGTAGTATTTCGCAAAAGTCATGTTTTTCCAATAATCATTTATGCCATCATTCCAATGTCACTCCCGACCTTACTCAATTTTGGGAGCTTGACAATGTTTCATCAAAACACTTACTCTCACTTGAAGAGCGATTGTGTGAGCAGTCTTTTGCTCAAACCACCACCCGTAACGAAGTTGGTGGATTTGTCGTGACAATGCCTTTAAAAGGGGATCCTAGTACATTAGGGCATTCTTTTAGCAATGCTAGGAATCGTTTTCTTTCCCTTGAACGGCGATTTAAACGCGATCCAGTATTTCATGACAAATACAACGAATTCATGAAGGAATATGAGCGCCTAGGTCATATGACATTAGACTCTGACTGTACTCCATCACTCGAACACTCCATGAAAACTTATTACATTCCACATCATGGAGTCATTCGCAGTTCTAGCACCACTACACAACTACGCGTAGTATTCGACGCATCAGCCGCTACCAGTTCGGGAATGTCACTTAATGATATTCAGATGGTCGGTCCCGTAGTTCAAGACGATCTGTTTTCCATTTTAACACGTTTTCGTCAGCATAGGTACGTGGTCACAGGTGACGTGGAAAAAATGTACAGGGCCATAGAAATAAATCCAAGTCAACGACCTCTTCAAAAAATAATATATAGATTCGAATCTTCTTCTCCTCTTAGGTCATACACGTTAAACACGGTTACCTATGGTACCGCTTCTGCACCCTATTTAGCCACTAAGTGTCTTGTGAGTTTGGCTGATAACATTGACGACATTCGCGTACAACGTGCTATACGACGTGACTTTTATGTTGATGACTTTCTCAGTGGAGGGGATACCATAGCTGAAACTGTTGACATTTCAAACAGGGTACATACGGTTCTATCATCTGCAAAATTTAACTTACGTAAATGGCGATCAAATAATCCTGTAATTCTTAAACATTTAACACTCAATAGTGACTTACATAATACATTACATTTTTCTGAACAAGGTCCAACCTCAACTCAATCTAAAACTTTGGGTCTTAACTGGGTTTGTGACACAGATTCACTTACTTATTCTATTAATATCACCCCCGCTACTAAAGTCACCAAACGTCATGTCCTTTCTGTTATCAGTCAGATCTTTGACCCACTAGGCCTCGTAGGTCCGTGCGTCGTCGAAGCAAAGATAATCATGCAGCGTCTATGGCTTGGTAAGTATGACTGGGACGACGAAGTATGTCACGACATCAGACACCTTTGGTCTACATTCGAAAGTTCAATACCAGCTTTAAACGATTTAAAAATTCCTCGTTGGGTTTTGCGTGAAGGCTCTGTCACACACGAAGTACACGTTTTTACTGATGCGTCCGAGAGGGCGTATGGTGCTTGCGTGTATATTCGGTCTTTTGATGGCAGTGGATCGATAGGTGTACAGCTTTTAGTTTCCAAAAACCGAGTGGCGCCTATCAAACCTACTACAATACCGAGGCTTGAACTTTGTGGGGCTCTCTTAGGTGCAAGGCTGTGTACTAAGGTTCAGGAATCACTTACCATGCCCATTCATAAATGTAGATTCTGGAGTGACTCAACTATAGTCCTGGGTTGGCTCGGTAGTCCTTCCAATCAATTAAAACCTTTCGTTAGAAACAGAGTCAACGAAATACAGGAAATTACGTGTGGTCATACCTGGAGCTACGTACCGTCGAAGGACAACCCGGCGGATCTTGTTTCCCGTGGTCTTAGGGCTGACGTCATCAATGACGTACCTCTATGGTGGTCTGGACCCTCATTTTTGCAACGTAGTGAAAATGAGTGGCCCAACATGCCAAACTCCGGGAAAGATAGTCTGCCGGAAGTAGTGACTCACTTCATTAGTGGTGATAGTGATGATAGTAATCATTCATTAAATATCAATCATTTAGACGTACCGATTCATTCATCCATCATTCATGACTTATTAGTAAGGTATTCTAGCCTAACAAAAATTATAAATGTAGTAGCATATATACAAAGATTTATTTACAACATAAAAAATAATAATAGATTGTGTGGTAACTTTTCGACTACAGAACTTCAAACTTCATTGAATTTAATTATACATCATTCCCAGCTTGAAATGTTTCCTGACGAGTATAGTTTGTTGAAGTCTGGACAGAAATTACCACGCAAAAGTAGATTGCTTCCTCTGACACCGTTCATAGACGATCACAACCTTATTCGCGTGGGCGGGAGGCTCGATAACTCCCCCTACGATTTTAATGTGAAACATCCTATGGTTTTATGCAGTAAGCACATATTTACAAAGCTTATATTTCAAATGCAACATTTAAAGCTCGCACATGCAGGACCACAATTGTTATTGTCAAATATTCGACAAACATATTGGCCTCTAGGGGGTAGAAATTTGTCTAGGTTTGTCGTGAATAAATGTCTTAGATGTTTTAGACACAAGGCTCAGAACGTACAGCCTATAATGGGTCAATTACCCAGTTCACGGACTCATCTTGAATTCCCCTTTTTAAACTCTTACGTAGATTATGCTGGGCCAGTATTGGTGGCCAATCGTAAAGGCCGCGGATGCAAACTGACAAAATCCTATATGTGCATCTTTGTTTGTTCGGCAGTGAAAGCTGTACATTTGGAACTCGTTTCCGACCTCACTACGGAGGCTTACATGGCCGCTTTAAATCGTTTCGTGGCGCGTCGTGGCAAGCCTCGAAGCATCACGTCCGATAACGGGACTAATTTCGTAGGTGCATCAAATGAGATGTATAGGTTTTTACAATCATCAAATGTTGCATCTGAAATCGCGCAGCAGGGTATTGATTTCATTTTCACTCCTGCGTACAGCCCTCATTTTAATTCCTTGGCTGAAGCTGCTGTCAAATCTTGTAAGCATCACTTAAAAAGGTTACTGCATTTTACTCATTTTACATTTGAGGAGATGGCTACCTGCCTCACTCATATTGAGGCAGTCTTAAATTCACGCCCTCTTACTCCTCTTTCTTCGGACCCTAACGATTTTTCGGCACTCACTCCATTTCACTTTCTAATTGGACGGCCATTCTTATCGGTACCGCATCCTCAGGTGACTGAAGCCAACATCACGAGGCTGGATCGTTGGAAGAGAATCCAGTTCATCAGGCAGCATTTCTGGCAACGATTCCATAACGAATATACTTCTCTGCTGCAGGCGAAATCGAAGTGGTTTCATTCCAGAGGCGAAGTGCAGCCGGGGTCCTTAGTCCTGATCAAGGACAAAACAGCGCCACCTCTGCTCTGGTCCCTGGGCCGGGTCATACAGACCTATCCCGGCGTCGACGGGGTCACGAGAGTGGCAGAATTGAAGACGAAGAGGGGCACCATACGTCGTGCCTTCAACTGCATTTGCCCCCTTCCTGTCAGCAATTGAAGAGTTCCTTTCAACCCGGGGAATATGTCGGCGCATCATAAACGCACCGAGCAACCGCGGGGAACGCGAGGGGTCGCGGGGACCGAACCGGCTCCGCGCGAGCGCCGCGGCCAGCCCCGCCACCACTCGACCACTCGGCTCTCAGACGCGCTCCGCTACGGGCACTCTTTTGTTATACGGTCGCGTTAACTTTGTAGCAAACAATACAACCATATATACAGTCCACTGCTTTTAATTTATATTATCCCGATTGAGCCTATTCACGAGTGTTATTGGCCGTAATGAGGCGGCCATTAGCGGGAGATGTTTATGAGCGGCCACACAAGGAGGGGCAGGGTACACGTGGACTAGGGACTAATGATGGGCGCAATCATGTTAGTATGGACTACCAGCGAGTTGTATATAGGTAATATGTAGATTGTTGTCTGTACAGTTTTGATGGGGAAGGTAGAGTTACGTTACTAAATACGGTTTACTTATAAACCATATAACCGTATGGTAAACACACAATAAACACATAACAGACACCTTTTTATAGATAGCACGCTTTTTGCAATCCGTCTGTACTGAGTATAGCTAAACATAAAACGCTATACCTAATTACCAGTTTACCTGGCTAGAGGATCCGAGCCCCAGATCACACGGCCATCGTCACGATAGCGAGGACTGCCAAACTATTATAATTTAGCTATTGAAGCCACTGCTACAGTACTGACCGTCAAGGTTTCCTCCTAACATAATTCCTTTCCATTTACCTATCCTCTACCACAGAAGAGAGATCATTCTTTTCTTTGTCAGGAACAACGCAGAACAATAACTATAGAAAACTAAATATTCATGGCCACTGAACATTACGTCCTGGAGGCCGAGGCCTGCGAGACCCGCACACCAGTAGTGAGCGCGACACTGACGCGAGGGTATCAATATGCATGCGTGCATAATTAGCGGCTCACACGACCCACTTCCCCGGTTCACACGAGCCAACACACCCGGTCGGAAGTCTCAGCGAGTCAGCACCCAATATATTGCACGGCAGTGTAGCCCCAATAGCCCGTCATGTCACTGCAGTGTACAAGATTTGTCAGTGTTCACCTGTCGGCGCCTGGCCCACTTCGCTCGGCACTAAGTGTACGCACTTCATTTCATTAAGAACGCCATCAATACTGAGTGCTAGGGTTGTCATGAGCTGTGTAGTTAATGTGCACCGCACTACATTCATATGTCATAGCTCTGGAATATGCTCTACACGGTATGTCTCATAATAACATTGTTGAATAATTATATTTATAAGCGGTCAATAATCTTCGAAACTGATCGAAACTTCTAAGCCTTACATTAGATTTTTTTTTAAATTGTATTTCGACGAAACATTTAAAATCAGGACTCTGGGTTCCAGAATAATAATTAAAACATATATCTTTAGATAATGGCAAAAAAAACTATTGAAACACTTTAGTGACATTAATAGCAGCGTATTGCTTATTGTATGCGCCGTTTAGTGTCGCTCGCGGAGCAGCTGAACAACATAGCTACTGCACACAGCACACCGGCGCGGCGTACACAATCGTATTGAATTGATAATAACTCCTCAAGTATCGGGTGTTGCCACACCGCCGCGGTCACTTATTGGTAGGGAGAATACTGGCCGGCTCATTATATTGACTAAATAAGGATCTTTGTGACTCGTCTAACAAATACTATAGATTTGAATGAAGCTTCCAAGATTTCTAAGTCGTTTTATATATTATATATTTACCGTATTGGTAATAAAACCTTATCAATTCACCGCATTTGGACTTAAATGGATATTTATTAACATAATAACCAAAATATTTTCTGAGAGAATTATGTAACCATTTAGTTTAAAAATAATTTCCCTCGTCGCTTTCCTTTTCCTTTCCTTAAGTTTTTGCAAATTAGATTTAGTTATAGCCCATTTTTAGGTGCAGTGTATGTCGAATTCATGTCAGTAGGTACCTCTCAGAACATAACCGCTAACGTACAGAGTTCAGTGCGCGCGGCAGGCAGCCCTGACAGTGAGTAACGCGTCATAATCACATAATGAATGTCTTTATCGAGAGTAATCTGAAGCTAATACGCCGCCGTGCATTAAGTCACGTGAACGTCGTCACACACTGAGGTGTAGCACTCACGGGGCTGATAATGACGTAGAGACGCCTTTTGTAGCGTACCTAATGGAAAAGGTTTTTTAATGGTGATATGTAAAACATACATCTGTAAAAGATATACATATATCAATCTGTTAGCATGCAAATACGCTCGAATTAAATTTGTTTTAGCAAAGTATAAATAGACACACATATTTTGAATTATAATAAGATAAAATATTTCTCGCTAATTTTTTGTGAAATGTTCATTACTACATAATTTCTGAAATACAGAAATAAATCTGTGGAGATTCGATTGCAAACATTGTACCTCGTAACACCACAGTGAGCAGCGTACCTCACGCACTCCACCACGTATCGTGGTGAGAAGCATTGAGATGATCTCGTGTACATCGCACCGGCACCGTGTGGATGTCGTCCCGGCCTCGTGTCGGTATCGTGTCTGTATCGCGCCGCGGCCGGCCGCTCGCGCCGCGTGTTGTAGCCGCGGACGCTACGTAAGCTATCGACTCGCTATCACCGTGATAAGTGCTCCATTACTGTAATAAGTACCGATGGCTGTACACTGTCGTGAGCGTCTTGTTTTATACACCGAGAGGTGTTCGGAGCGATATGCTGGCATATGACGTCATAAACGATGCTCTTACGATGATTTGCAAATAGAGATGCGGTTGTGGATGGAGTCTTTTTTATCTTACAGTAGCGAACCAAGTTCCAACTTTGCCATAACAACGAATACCAACGATTACTAAGAAAAACTACTGCCTACTAAACTAAAACTAACAATTTATAATGGTTTCCAAATCTAATATAGGCAAACGTTCTATACGATGAATGTACAATTTATAATACTAGTTATGTAGTAAAAAATAAGTGTTATTAGTCATGTTATTAAGTTAATAAATGTTGTAAATATAAGCATCACAACTAACGCTATTAGTTGCATTGTGAACACGTTACCGACCCCGCCCCGCCCGCCGCCCGCCGCCCGCCGCGCGCCGCACATCAAAGAGTGAGCCCACTAATAAGGTAATTGTAAATTAACGCCGACATTATAACGCTCACTTAATGGATGGCTACATTACAATTACAAGTCATAAGCTCGGCTACATGTGACACTACACCGCTACAGCGCTACACTGAATGCTACGCGATCACTAAGCTACGGATTTGTATCGCGTCGTAGAGAAAGTGTGGCTTGATAGAGTTGAAACCTTTTTCTTTTATAATAATGTGCTGTATATTCAACTCCGCTTAAATTATACTTCTTCGCTAAAATTATAGGGTATAGCGCAGACGCAAACACAGTATGGAAAACGGCTACCTTTAATGAAAGTGAAACGACAGTTCCGTAATGTAGGCTAGCAATAGTTCGCAGCCGCACATTAAACAATTGTTCATACATTATTGATACCCGCCCGGGGAGAACAATGCACTCCTGTGGACAGAGCCGACAGACGCAGACTGCGGAACTAGTTATGACTAGTTGTTTGCCGAGATTTATCGGCGATGTGTCGGAGTGTCGCGGGGACGGCAGACAACGTTGTAACACACTTTAGAGCGCACTAAACGCTTTCTACTGCAGTCGTTGAGGCTGTAGCTGTGGTGGCCTCTCACTGATGCTCGGAGCTTTTACTGTAGTGGAAAATGAACGATGAATAGCCTTACAATATTAAATTTTAAGCACTGAGTATAAATAATATTTGTATTTATGATTAAAGTAATGTGTGCATACGGAAAACAATAAACTTTATACAGTTTAAGCTTAAATACTGCAGCTCGAATACAAATAGTTTTCGTGCTTTATGAACTTGGTGATAAAAGCCTTGTTTAAAATGACCCAAAAGAATGAATTGCAGCTTTACAAATACTTATTAAAATTATTATATACTATTTTAATAATACATACTTTAATTTATGTGTTTGCTGAGTGTGCAATAACCAGTATCATTATTATACAGACTGCAAAAATTATACTCTGACATTTCAGCGTCAGTATCGCTTGATAAATGATAGCGCGCGTTAGCGTTCTGTGTAGCGTGATGTTAATAAAACGTTAAAGGCTCGTCGGCTATTAAAGGACACTTAATTTGGTCCGTAACGAGTCGTAAACCCGGAGTTCGGAGGTCCGCCCGCCTCGGACCTATAAACACATGAGATGGAGATCTGTAAGAAGGTATAATGTGCAGTGGACACATTTTATGGTCAAGGACCGGGTATTATGTCCCGCCATTCAATATGGACACTTTATATTTTTGGCTTTTCGGTTATGTTTATGAGTGAAAGTGTCTGTAAGCTATTTAAAAAGGTCCTCACAATACAGAATAACAACTGTGTTCCTAAATTAATACTTTTATATTAGTATACGGAATAAATTCTAAGTTTATGAAGATGCTTAGAGAAGTAATGATTTTAACTTGTAACACATACATATAAGTTTATAGGCGGTGTTTAATGAAAGTTAAAGCTCATTAAGTATTATGATAAGTAATAAATCGTCTTATTTACATCGTAATAATATTGTATTTGGTAGATTTACCATCTGAATTATTATGTACCTATTTGCTACGAGTCTATAAGAAAAAGAAAATATTTCACTTGACCAATATATCAACAAGAAAACACTTATTACACAAGCTGGCCACTATAAAATCTAACCTCAATATAGAGCCTTTATGGGCTGCACAGTGTGCAAAATATGGACAGAATACAATTTAACAGCCCTTTAATTCAGTATCGTAATAAAAGTATTTGATAAATATAAAACGACAGAGGCGAGGTCGGTGTAGCAGCGCGCCTGCGCAGTCGATAGCATCTCAACATTACACAGTGTTACAATCGTGGACAAAATGTATGTAAGTGCAGTTTGTATCGTTCGCATCCTTATTGTACTCGGAGCACTAACGTCGCATTATATTGGTCGTTCGGGACAACATTATACTGCCTCTACACCTGCTAAAATATACATTTATAATATTTGTTTTTATCTATTTTTTACATATTGTAGTACTCTTAATTTACAGGAAGTACACTTAGCAAGAACCATTTAATGTGTATTGCCCTTGTTGAGAATCCTATTTTTATACCTCAATACCAAAATAAGTAATGTTTTTTTAAGTTTTAGATGTTTGTAAAATCTTAGCTCCTAAACTAATGGGCCGATTTCGATACAAGAATATTATCCAGCCTGTATATCTTGGAACAAGAAGACATCTATAAATCATCTTTATTTTGGCCAAAATATTTTCCCAAATATAGATTTGTCTATAATTAGATTGCCATCAAAGGCTCGTGATTAACATAATTGTCCTCAGTTCTAGGAAGAAGGTCAGCGATGTATAGATAGATGTCTGCCGGCTACACAGAGCTAATGGGATGATATTGTTTGCGCCGGGACCGGGACCAGCGGCGGCAGTGGCTTTTGTGATTCATAGCAAATTGCTGGGATTTCGATAGATTTGGGCCAATGTTGAGGAAGTTTTTGTCAAGTATTCGCTCATTGTGTTGAAGGGTTTCTTGTGTATTTGTATTTATGAGAATAATCCTGTTTTTTGTAGTTCTAGTTCTGTGTTTATTGCATTTCAATGATAAAATATTTTGTGTTTCTGAGTATTTCTCAGAAATACTCAGTAGGCAACGAACTAGACAAGTTGTTTTACAGAAACACAAGATACTTTGATATAGTTGAGTATACGAAGGTTTTAAAGGTCTAATCGGAATGTTTCGAATTGATCGGTGTTATCAATTAATTTAAATCGGGCCGTGTTGATTTACCGTTGCTATTAAACTCCATTGTAGTGGACGTCTTGTGATACGTGCGCTAACAGTTGCGTCAGACGGACAGACCAGTGACTACCACGCAACACAATACTGGCCAGTCGCACACGGTAACAACACACTGTACAACCTAACCGATGGTGGTGGTATAGTGTGCGACGTACAGACAGAAGGTATACTTCAAACAACGCTCGATATGATGAGATTTTTGCCAATTGTTTTCCATGAGAATGGCCTTTTGGAATTAGCAGCTAGAGTTTTGCTGAAGTATAGTTGTGGTTAGCGCACATTTAAAGCTTGACATAATATACCTAACACTTTTTTGGTCGGTTGATGAAACAGTCTCAGACATAATTATGTTTTACCCATACGTGCACTGCATTCTGCATACGTATTGGTATCGAATATTCTATCATTAATCACTTATCTACAGACATCCCTTCACTGCCGGATGCAGGCCTCTCCGGAGTTTGTTAGTAGGTATATTTGCTTTGCATCATACTTAATTTAGTTGTTACGTAAAGAACCTTTTGTGTTTATTAATTACGTTATGCAAGTCCGCGTCCTCCCCGGCCGACACGGTGCACGTTTTCGTTAACACGCCCCAACCGGAGCTTTAACAGCTGAACGTTAACTCGCCCGTTAAATGAAAAGGCGTATACAGACTCGTGGGCGAATGGGCGGGGCTGCTATATTCGAAATCGGAAATGATCGACTGTCATAATCATGTCTTGCTGCAATCAATATTATGTCCTAGTTCCATGAGCTAGGGTCTAGTTTTATTTACATAAGCATGTTAAAGGTGATTTCATACTGCCCTTATGTAGTTAGTAGAAAGGATTGGCAGTAATGATGGGTTTCGAGTCGGCGTCGGGTTACATCACCTGAATGATCTTTGGTGGAGTAGTCAAGTCTGAATAGGACAAATTGAACGAATGTCTGCAATACCTCATGGGCGGTATATGCCGTATATGTCTGGGCATCGATAGCACTTACAAAGATTATTTCACAATAATAGTCGGCTGATTATTGCAACGTTACAGACGTTATAATGATATTAAATTTCTACTTAACTCACGTCCTGTGATGAGAAACATGATTTAATAATATAATTCCCTAAGGGCACTTGTTAACATTAGCATATGGAAATGAGATGAGAATGATTGTGTACCAGGGCGCCCAGGCCGGCAGCACTCGGAGAACATTTAACAAGCACCCATTACTGACTACAAAAACATCATAATTGGCCGCTCCTGTCGTTTAAGTCGCCAACACAATATACGGCTAACGCATACGTTTACGTTAAGTTTCCAATAAATTTTGTATGTTGACAAACACATAACTGTTCACGTCAATGTCAAGACTTATTAAGTTTGACGTTCAAAGATTTGATCAAATTTGTTTTTTGTGTGTTGGATCCCAAAATTGTTTGGGTCGGCGGCGGTTTGCGGGTTATTGTCAGTAATTGCGGGGTTCGGTAGTATTGTTGGTACTTCCCTTTGTATCCTTGTATATTGTTCGATCAATCTGCCGTCGATGGGTTATTAAGAGTTTGATGTATGGCTGCAATAATTCGGGGTTTATTGATGCGGTGCGCGGCGGTAGTCCCGGTGGCTGCAGGTAGTGGTGATCGGCGGCAATTGGCCGTAACTACTGTTTTGATAGCGTCGATACAGGCTGCATACATTAGCATCCCATTTGAATGATGAATATGTTTATAGTGCTAATAAGCTCGCGACTACGCGCACTAGCCGGCTCTACCACTTGCTTCTGATTATGGATGCAGAACATTAAACGTGCAATTTTTGTACAGGTTTAGTTTTGGCGGTCGAGTTTTTATGAAGAGAAATAAGTAGGATAGAGAAATGTAGGCGAAACAATATATTGAAGAAGCTCTAAGGTTTGACGGGCGGATTTATCTAGGTAAACCTAGGTGGGTTACCTAGGTACTTTGATACATGCTTGTATCGTACATGCGTGTCAATATAACTTTTCCAGCGTCACAATGAAGGTATTTTCTAAGTTACTCTAAGACACTTTTTTCTAGTATTTGTGCCCGATAAAGGTGATACTTGCTTTAGGGTTACCCCTTATTACGTATAGGACTTAACGTGTGTTATCTCTATAAACAATGGACTCTACGCCTCCAGCAGTTTAAGTGCTGCAGCTGGATATATATGGCAGTTTAACGAGCGCTCAAACGCATGCGCGAGGCGAGCTGCTTCCTCCATTGGAAGCATGTGAATGTCAGATTATGTCTAAATATAATTATGTTTTGTGACCAAAATCGGTTTTCGAAGTGAGTGTTCGGTAAGCTGTGGTCCTTACACAAGCTGAGGCGAATGCAGTTTACATTACAACTAGTATTACATCTTCTCTATTTATGTAATGCAGTCGCTAGCGCTCGGATAACACGGGGTATCATAAGTCTGTTTAGTGCGTGTTCCTCTACAATTCTGTTAATATTTATGATTAGTTATATTTATCGGTTCTCTCACATGTCGAACCTATACTAATCTATATTTTTAAGGACATGGACAACATCAATTTGTTATCTGTAGCGAACAGTCAAACTTGTTGGTAAAGATATATGTGTGGCGAGTGTTACCTGGCACAGTGCAGCACAGCGAGCAGCAGCACGGCGGCCCGCGAGGTGCTGCGCGCGCGCAGGTCCCGGCCGGCCGGCGCGCGGACCACAGTGCTCGCGCCGCGCACGCATCCCAACATGTTTCACATCCTAAGCATGTGTGGCATGTTTATCTGTTGGAACACATGGTGACGTCACCGTGGGTCCCGCTGTCCGTCGAGAATGGCCCCTAGTCCCACAGTTAATGGCACATTGTTGTTGTGACTGATTCTGCTTCAAGTCAACATTGTTTCAATTTGGCCCAGTGTGCACGAGTGGCTGGTTTTGTAGTTTAATCTGAAAAGAGAAAAAAAGTTAATGAATAAATACTTTTGTTTGCACTTGTAATCATGTCACACCCAATTTTTATGTAGCGACGTACGTCTATTTGAAATTTGTAATCTCTTAAATGTACGCCATGTAAAGACATCATTATGTATGACAGAGAACGGAAGAAAGTAAAAGAGAATTGTGGTCCTTCCATCGTAAGGAGTGTGAAGGTGACAGGCGTGGAGACAGCGGAGGGTGTTCAGGGCTGGAGCTGTGTGGTGTGGTGTTTGTAGATTGTGAGCGTGGCGCGCCACTTAGCGGCGCTTGCGCAATGCGTTGCGCTTGCAACTTTGTGGCCTCACTAAACAATACCAAATGAATAGTATATTATACTGCGTGCATTTCCGACAATATTCATTTTGAACTCTGTTGTGTAATACATGGGCAATACTTTCGGGTTAGGTATTCTTCGTCGCTCTTAGCTGATAATATATCTGTAGCCGATATATCTGTAATAGGTTGTTGTTATAAATAACTCTGTAACTAATAGCCATTTCCTTAACAGATAAATTCCTTGTAATCATTCAATCGTGAATACATTTCCAACATTACCATGGGATTACCATATTTGAATAGTGGCTCTAGTTACAGGATACCTGGTGAGATATCAGCTGGTGTTTATACTGTATTATGGTGATTGATGTCATCGATGTGCTATTTTTTCTGCTTCTTCATAGAGGTAAGCAGATCCCACGCTGATATGAAAAAGCGATTTGATAGGATTCAGAATTGGTTAATCTTAGGTAATACGGGCGAGCCTGTAACATAATTTCCTTAATACAGTATTTTCAAACAAAACTACTATATTGAATAATGAACCAAAAACGTAACCCTCGACAATTTGTAAACACAATGTTAATGAACTAGTTTAATAATTATGTGTAAGTAGAGGGGTTCCTCTCTGTCGGTGCTCAGAATGAGAATTGTAAACTTCCAGGCAACCCGTGGGGTTCCCGTCCTAGAATAGATCACCGCTTTCCTCCCGTGGGTGAAGTAAGACGCGACGAAGGGATATTTCCGGGGGGATGGGCAGCAGCGATCCCCTGTGTAGGTATCGTTCACCATACTGCGGTGTCCAACCCGCCTGCATAGCGTGGTGACTATGGGCACAGCCCCCTATGAAGAGTAGGCAAAGAAAATGGCCCTCAGTTCCCGGTCGCCCTACTATTCCAGGTAACTGTTAGTGACTGGGTGGCGAAAACGGGAGAGCGGGCCTTGTGGTGTACCCCGGGGGTGGCCCACGTCCAGCACTGGACTCCGATAGGCTGACGTGATAATGATGAGGTACACACGAAGAATTACTTCCACGCGACAACAAGTGAACCTCACGTGACTTTCTGGAATCCTAGCACACGGCACCCGTGCAGAATGAGTCATCGACGTCTTACTACTACGAAGAGAAATGGTATTTACTACTTATACTATGTGCTTTTTGACTCAGCCGTGCATTTAAATATAGTTATGTTAAAGCCGACCTCTCTGACCAGTTTCTTGCTAACTGTTTGGTTGTCATCGCTAAATCGATATCAATAAAGTTCTTGGAAAACAATAAAATGCTAGAGAGAGCTGACCGGGTCACTCGCGCCAGTACATCTGGTGACTTGGACACACACACACACATAAATACACGTACTCATATCTATACAGAGCGTGCTATTTTCAGTGCTACGGAGAGTTGGTAAAGAAGAGACTGAGAAGGCCCAATCCGTAATGTCTTTAAATTCGCAGTCTAGTTGTACCGGAGGTCGATAGATAACTACTTCCCACTTGTACCTTTTCTATTACAATTATAAAAGTGTACATTTCGGTAGAGGCATAACTATAATTGTAATATATTAAAAAAATCGACGACTTGATTTGCGCGGGTTCGTTTCCCGCACTAACGTTACAGGAGAAATTCTTAGTGTAGAGGATCGTTTAAAAAAATAGATTAAGAGGCCTTAATTTATTAGCCTTCTGCATCGACCTGTTTATTTTCCGTCGATTTGGCCTTAACCGTTGTCAGGTGTCCGTAAAATACAAGCGTGGTCCTTCTGCCTCCCCCGCACGTGGCCGGCCGCCGCATAGCGATGATATTCGCGCGTTACGTTCTGACCGGAACATATTCGCGTGTCGTGCTCCGCGCGTTCCAAAGTTTGGAACATGTCAGGTTTACATGCTAGGAATCTATAATTATGTTATATAGAGCGGTTTACAACTAGTTTTTTTTTTTTTTTTTTAATCTTTATTTATTTAAATAGGGGTTTTGTCACGCAGTGACTATGTCACCCCTTTTTTTTTTTTTTTTACAACTAGTTACTAGCAAGGGATTAGACAATATTACTGCACTTAATCTTATAAAATTTTCGTTTTCCTTCCGTGCCCGTTCCGTTTTCCTTTCATAATTCCCTAAAATGTTAAGTTAGGTATTCCATAAATTTCTCCGAGATTAGCGAAAGTCATTATCCTAGCAATGTTGGCACTGAATGCTAGAATCATTCCAATACAAAATACTATGTAGGTAGCTGAGTTCAAGTGCACAAGTCCAATACACTGGTTTCTGTATCTGCCACGCTCCTGAAGGAAAAATTGAATACTGTCTTATGGTAGAGGGACATCGTGACGTAACAACGATTTGTTGATTTTAATTACTAACAAGCCGCGGTGCCCGACGCTGTTCTTCTCACCAGCCTGTCCGATTAGCATAAAGACCTACATAGTCCTACATAGTTAGACCTACGCTATTAGCTAGAATGTTTTACGAGCGTTAGATTCTGACGTCTGGAATTGGATGTCGATATAGATCAATATCGATATGATTTATGCGAATGACCACACCACACGTACACGTGGACGTACACGCTGGTATTACCGAAGGTAGGCAGAGTTGTGCCTGGGTATATTGTAGCCACATTGCACCATTTATGTATAGTTATAGGTCCCATGGGGTTAGCCTATAGCCATTAAAAGGGCCCGGTGGTGTTAAATGTGCTACTGGACCCAACATAAGTCCGGTAGTGCATCATAAAACGTGACACAGGTCCATACGACCCACGTCCAGACTAACCAGTGTGGTGCAAGCTGGACTTGTAGTTACAATGTAGTAACCTCCTCGTGGGACAGAGAACGAGGCGGACTTAAGTAATCCTATCTCTTAATATAATTAGTCAGGCGTGGGACAACTAGCTGCTAAGTTAACCAGAAGCGGTTACATTACAACTTGCGTACATTGGATATTAATTATGTATTTTAAAATATGAAATACAAGCTATCGTTTTAACATGTAGGTACGAGCTTCTGTATAGGATTATATAAAATATAGATTAATAAATATCATCGTTACCATAGTAACGCTGCTACAAAACTTACCTAATTATTTCAGTTTCCGTGAATGTCTTTCATAGTTTCCCTGTAGTCTATTGCTCCTAACATAGGACCGTAAGTTCTAACCCATTTAGTTAGTAGCTGTGGGTCGGGACTACTGTGGCGGAACCGATGGGGACTCGGTAGTGTTTTATAGTTCGGCGTCAGGTTTACGACGCACGCGCACCACGTCCTACTGATGTCTTGCATGAACAGATATGCTGTAATTAACGTCACCTAAATCATGCGTTAATATTAATATGTGTCTAGTTTATTGGTTTTAAGATTTACAAGGTTTTAATCTAAGTTCAATAGTTTTTGAGAGGATCAGTTTTGCTACTCTTATAAAATTGTATCAGGTCGGTGGGAAATGTTGTTCATGAGGAATAGGTACTAAAGCATACTTTTGTTTCGAAGGGATAAAACAATTGAAGCCAATCCTTTTAGTTACGTGTTAACCACCGAAGTTTACCCCCTAACTACACATTGTGGAATACAATAGACGATTGTGTACTTTATCACAAAAAGAAAAACCTCTTCCTAATTAATTCCTGCGTCCTTCTCCGATCTATTACCTCACGCAGGTGGTAAACAACAAGTAACTGATGTAAATTATGATTCAATTCTAATGATATGCGCCGCGATAATAAATTGTGCCGTAATATTAATAATTCACGGACAACAGTCGTCCGCCATTAATATGTAATTTGCTTTATATTTGTACCTCACTGAGAACAACAAGTTGCATCATAGATTTATTTCACTATGTACACTAGGTATACTCTGCACCGTCTTCGAGAAGAGGTTTGATAAGTTAACGGGTTTTGAACGAAGGCTACGACCATTAGTGGATGGAGGTACTGTATTTCTACTTGTGCTCTGAATTTTTTTTAACAAGTAGTAGACATTAACAAGCTTTTAGATTGTGCAGATCTACCCTCCTAGCCAAGCGGCAAAATGCTTGTTGAGTAAAATGAAAAATGTATGGGTTTGACAGATGCGTGAAGCGTTTTGCCACTTGGATGAGGGGCCTGTATAGACGCTCAGACAGACCTCACGGTAGGTTTAAACGTATCTGCGTATTTTTTAAATTAATATATTTTTGGTCTTCGAAATAGAAATAAAAAGTGCCATGATAATTATTTATAATACAACAATCGTGTCAAGCGCTGAAGTGTTTATTTGCTACTCAAGTGCCTAGTTCTAAATGCTTGCTATAGAGTGTGCCTTCTGCGCCGGCCTCGTATGTCCGACTATAACAAATGGTTCGATGACAAGCCGATACGATCGCCGGCACGTCATCAATCATTCACTCAATTACCTTACTATTCCATATTACTAATATTGCAACTCCGTTAATTTACATTATCATGCGAAAATCAGCCATAATAACTGTGAGATACAGTCCAATTTGTATCGGTGTGATAGGTGTTAGAGTTTGAGTTATTATGTTAGGATTAGTTGCAGAGTCGGTAATGTCATTAATATTAAAGTAATTACCGCACTTGACACTATGTTATTATAATCATAAACCAGTGGCACACTTGGAAGTATCACTCTTATATAAATGACTTGCGAACCATCACTCACAGACATCCATCACGCTTCAAGTTAAATCTGAATATAATTAAATATGCCTTCTAATAATTGTAAATGTATTTATTTTCTAAGAACTAATTTATTAAATAACCAAGTATTTGTTATTCTTATAAATAATGCGAATAGAGTAGATATCAAGGTCAAAGGTATATGCAAGGATCATCGCAAATGTTAATCTGTTGTCTCAGCCTACCACTCTGGGGAACAGTCGTGACGTACCGCCTACGCTGCAAAAAATAAGGGGCATAATCATCCCGTCAGCCTATTGAAGTCCACAGCTGGACGTAGGCCTCCCCCAGGGTACACCACAAGGCCTGCTCTCCTGTTTTCGCCATCCAGTCACTACCTACCTGGAATGGTAGGGCGGCCGGCCACTGGGGGCCGTTTTCTTTGTATGGGGAGATTTGCCCATAGTCACGACGCTGGGCAGGCAACCGCAGTATGGTGAACGATACCTACTCAGATGAACGCTGCTGCCCATCCCCCCGGAAATATCCCGTAATTGCCTCTTACGACACCCACACGGGAGGAAAGGGGGTGGTCTATTTAAGGCCGCAAACCACGGACGTAATATTACATATGATTTCCTGAAACCCAAAAACTGAGTATTTATTTATTTATTGTTCACAAAATATAAAGGTAATATTTGTAATTAACTTAATAATTACTATAATTAGGTATATTTATTAGTTATTATACCGAAGAGGTAAGCAGAGGTGCCTGTAGAGTACACCCACACTTCGCTAGTTATGTAATGGACCCCAATGTATAGGGGGCAAGCCTAATGCCATCAACTGGGCACAAATCCAAACTCCAAGCTGCTACTGAGAATTACCTAATGGCAAAACCTAGTACTTAACACTTTGTCCGGCCCTGAATTCAACCCGGGAGTCAACCCAGCAGTCGCACTTAGCGGCCACTAGACCATCGAGGTAGTTATTTATCAATTACAATAAATGAAGCTCACAAAGGATCCAATGTTTACTCGTGTATCTCTCACTCTGATCGTGAGCGCACAAGATGATTTACTCAAATGTTTATAATTGAACTGATCACCGAGTGTTGCATCGAGTAGGTACAATTAAATTACAGATAATTGTTTTGTGTCGGACTGATGATTTATAGACAGGCTCGTCGGGGGACCGTCTGATGATGTTAAGTGGTAGGAAACAATTGTCCGCTGTTGATTTTGATCATGGAAGTTAGTTGTCTTCGCTCGAAAATACAAGTTGCAAGCTAAAGGGGAAGTAACTCATTCCTATTGTCCACTAACATACGTACGTATAGTATAATTAATATCTTTAAGGTAATGTTTTATTAGAAGCCCGAATAGCTTAGTTTGTAGTATTGAATGGTTCCAGATAATAGACCGATTCACGACTATTTTCGCCATCCTACCTACCTATACCTGCTGGACAAAATCTACTATCGTAAACACTCTTGAATAAATGTGATCAATGCTCATCCTTCGTCTATATTAGAATAGGTCATTGCCCTACAATGCGGCAGATATATATATATATACTAGTGTAATATTACTTTTATTACAGCTCAAAATCGAAGTCTCATACCAACAATAAACGTCACCTGACTCAGTCCCAACTGCCCACAAAGGTCGCAGGGCATACACAACACATCCACGATTGCGTGCTGGTGTATGTTATGGCATGCACGTTGGGGCGCATGCGCGGCTGATCGTGCGCTTTACGGACCACAGAGCTGCTGTCACACACATTATGAGACTTTTATAGGCGTTAAATAGAGGGCTTCAAGAAATAATCATATTTGTTATCTAAAGCCGAGTTGTTGAATGTATGGAGGTCGTTCACGACTGGTTATTGTTTTATTTTATTTTTATAGACTTATACAATCACGCCTGTGTTCCCTGAAGGAGCATGTAGAAGTGTTTTGTCTGAAACCATCTGATGAAGGTATTATAGACTGTATTTATTTATTTATTTATTCTTTATACACGAGGTGTAAAAGCGGACTGTATTGTTATTCTTGGTGGAAAATTTTCAGCTGACAATATCCAAATAAAATTGCCGTGTTAGCAACCAAACCCAAGACTTGAGCATCGAGCATTACAATAAATATTAGATATGACACAAGAGTTGCCTTACAGTCTCAGATTAATTTCAGATATGACAGGATTTATTTGCGAGTCAACCTAAATTAAATAAATAAGTCTAATTCTAAACCTGATCACCATCATAATGCTCGTTATTATATCTATACCCTTGTATATATAACTATAGGTATACTCTATGTCCATGATATATGTTAGTGGTCTACAAGTGCGGTGTCACCGTGGATCGCACAACACAACACGTTTTACTTTTTTTCTGTTTGTTATAAAGCAGTCTACCATTGGGTTCTGTACTTATTAAAAGAGGTATATACTTCTACCTGTATTCTTCTCTGCCTACCCCTCGATACCCGAAGGGGTAGGCAGAGGTGTACAGTACGACCATATTTCGCCAGTGAGGTATTGTAAAAGTCTTATGTATTGGGGGGCGAAAATATTGCCATTCATCATCATAATCATCAGCCGGAAGACGTCCATTGTTAAATTACTGTAATTGGTTTATGCCGTTGTAATTTAATAAAATAAATAAATTGTTGAACAAAAGGCATTTTGCGACTAACGGAGGTGGCCATTAACTGGGCACAAATCCAGTCTTCGTGTCACTACTGAGAATTAATTACCTGATGGAAAACACTAGTACCACATTGCCCGACGCGGGAAACAACTCAGGACCCCGCATTCAGCAGTCGCACTTTGCTACTATACCAAGAAGGTAGAAAGAAAGATTGCTATAATATTTTTCCTTACAAATGTCATTACCTGTATCGTCCTCCTCCGTGCCGGCTATGGGTCCCTGGTACCGGCCTACGTTATTACTCATTACGGCGCGCGACACGAGAACGCTATTAACCGTGACTGAACGTCAAGCGAACGCAAACTACATCGACTGCGTTAAGTACACAGTGTGTGCTTACGAGGACGATGTATAAACATACTAAACATAAGAAAAGTATAATAGATGAGACGAAAAAAATAACAGATAATGTCTCATGTTTACATTTTTGAGCCACTTATAATAACGACAATACTTACTTACTAAAAAAACACATCCGACTTATGTTTATTTGTATTTAAATTCTGAGCAATAAGAAGTTGAATTTATTGCGGACAGTTAACAAAATCGAATGTTCTTATACCGTACGAAAAAAATCAAACCCACGATCCTACCCAGAGAGTATGTAGCGACAACTATTGGTCATCAATAAGCCTATGGATAAGTCTGTCATCGATCAAGTAGCCCTTCAGAAGAAGTCGGTCATACTTCGCGAAAATAACGAATATAAACATACTGACACCCAATGACTGTTGTCCCGCGTCATCACTCATTCGTTATCCGCACTCTACAATATACGTTATGATCACATCGCGAATATTTGCACACACACACACTCAAACACATACGTCATACACTCACAGACAATGCGCTGAAAGAGATTTTAATTAAACAGAACATATTTACTGCGCTTTCAACCTCCTTGAGAATGACCTAGTGATGGACTCACTAGGTCGATGAATTTATAGATAATGATGAATATTGTAAGATAACTAGGCCTAAACACGGATTTTACAATACATTTACATTGGATTAAATCACACTATCTTGATGTCAGTAAAGAAAAAGTTAAAAAAAAACATTTCGAATACTAAGAAAAATTTAAACATGCAAACTAAACAGAATAGATAAATCAATAGACAAAGTTCACTCACATTCACAAAATCCAGATATTTCTCTCTTTCTTAATCCCGATATGCCTATTGATAACTTTAAGCTTCTCACCAATTTACCGACTATCGATACTTAATGATCGTCACACATCACTAGCCGAAGGTGTGTTATTAACAACTTATTTAATTCGCCGCTATAAACATCGTGGTTTATTATTTAATCAGAAAGAAGTGTGGAGATTATCTGTGAAAGGAGTTGAACTTTGTCACGCAAGCGCAATATGTTATAGCTGATGGCTTTATTGTCAGCTAGCTAGCACACAGACCGCGGCTTTACCTGCGTCAAGTACTTAAGGAAAACGTTTCGTAGCTCTATGCTCCAGGGTGCGACAGTAGATCTACTCAGTATCGGTACTCGTGTTGTTGTATGCACCCTTTACTAGTGTAGGGCAAGGTTTGATAATTAAATTGTCGCCTAAGAGTTACTTATGCTAATTGAAACCAATTAACAGTTCCAGGTAAGCTTATCAGTTGAATAGGTTGTGCGAATCATTTGGCTGCCTTAATGATTTACTGTTTTGTATATTAATTAGAACTAATTGTTGATCGAAGATATCAGTGATTTACTGGAATCAGAATACTAAATAAACGGCACACAGTAGATGTTACAACATTTTTTATTAGAAAATACTTAACAAACATACCAACGACATGCCTAAAGTAATTCTCGGAGCAATAATCATGAATCATGATAGACTAGATAATTAAAACCGAACACAGCCGCGGGGCACACACAGTTTATAGGGCAGGTATGGTTTATAGACAGACGTCCGGCGCAGTCGTAATGCTGGTGAAGAATGCCGGGCCGTCGCACGTCGCACCGGAATTATACTCTAACGCTAACGAGGCGTTAATGACTTGTATGATCGACGCCGTCCGAGAGGCTTTCTATTGGCTCCGTCCACACTGCAGGACCATCAGCCGGTATTGATGCGGAACAATTAGCAGAGTGGTTAGTGGAGAGATTTGTGGAGATATCGACAATGACAGTGGAATAGGAGACCAATCTGATGCAAATCATTCCGGTAGTAGTAGTTCCCTGTACGGGAAATATGTAGTTAGAATTGACCGCCCTTAGATGATGTAATTGAACACAGAAAGCACGGTGCACCCACAGTCATAAGAGTATCTAGAATTCTAGACTGTGGTCCACTGATGAATATTAGTATAAAATATAAAAGCAGCTGAAATCGCAGCGGTTAGGAACTATTTACTATTATAGGATTTTTTATAACATGTAGTAGTAGATAGATATTGGTTAAGCTTTGAACACAATAGTCAAGTGGCATCATTGGACCACTGAGTACTGGGGCGTTCTTTACAGTAGCGCCAAAGCTTCATCTAATAAAATGACGGATAACTTCAAGATTACATAAGTGTAGATGTGGTCATTAGACCGGGTCTGATCACAATACCTAATTATAAGAACTTACGTTCGGCACATAGCAGTATTAGCAATCATTAATTGTTCGGTGTTCCTCAGTGTATGTTGAGTATTTGAGTCGTCATCCTTATTGCGTCGATCTTAAACCGCGACGCGTTTATTTAAGTCGCTAGTATAGGAGAGTTAAACTATTAAATCTACATTTCTATAAATGCTTCCATCAAAAATGTGCTAGGTATAAATATTCATCGATCAATCGATAAAATCTCATTTCGATTATAACGTAATGTAAACGAGAAAGCTAAATCATAATCAAGTGATGGTTTGTATAAATTAGGAGAGAATGAATAAACTGTATGAATAACGAGCGTCGAGCGGACATAACTGTTACTGTCGGTGAGATGAGGTGAGGCTGTCCACGTCTTTATATCTAGCGGGGACTGTAGTGTTAAGGAGAAGTTATCTCCGAGGTAATCAACACTTTTAACTTTATAATAATGAACGAACGAAAAGTAACGTTTAACGTCTTGTGTGACTAAGTCTTTAGTTTTTCAGTGAGTTTTTACGCACGTAGTCTTATAATGGTATGATGATTTGAATTCTTCGAAACAAGAAAATAACACTTAGGTTGTTGCCTTATATGATATTGACGCCTATATTTAGAATAGGTCTAAATCTTATTCATGCATTGTAGACGGTTTTAAACCCCTAATACCACCTTCTAAGTGTGGCCCAGTTCCGTATAACTGGCCGTAACTCCAGCTCTACCTGGAGCGCAATATATTGGGCTGAGCCCTAGTAACGGTCAGGTACACTTTATGATAACGTTTGTATATTTATTAGTATCTAGTACATATGTAGTACGCTAAGGAGCCTTAATCTATTCTATAACACTACAATTATTTAATTTTGCAACAACAAAGTGTAAAGTTTTCTGCCTGCTTTCTTAACTTTTACTTTAAATTGTAAGTCAGTAGGTGTTACTACAGTTTTTGCGTCATAATACGTAAAATCTCAGGTAGGTTTGATCATAAATACGTAATTAATATTAACGTAATTTTAATCATCAATTAATATTCAGAGCCGTCTGAATAAACCAAACAAATTGCTCGCCCCGTTCGCTACGTAAACACAAATAAATCCGCCGCCACTCGGCCATATCTCTCATATTAATGCGATCCTCTGCTTATACGTTACATAGAAAAATATTTGTGGAACGACGCGGACGCAACGCGATCGGATGCGCGTGCGCCGGTGCGCAGGGCTGGCAGGAGGCTGTGCTAACATTCACAAAATAGTATTTTTTATTTGATGGGGGTCGAGTTTGTTGTCATATATTGAGGACGAAAAGGAGAAAACAATCGTCGTAAATATATTAATATAATGTCATTATATATGCAGATGTATAATGGCAATTAACGGCTGTAATTATAATCCCATAGCGGTAGGCAGAAATGGGTTGCTTTTTCAGGAGATCATACATTGTACATTTGTATGTACAGCTCATCCTGTCCTTCATCTCATCACGTCCCAAATAGCAAAACCTTTCCCATAAAAAGTTTATTAGTAAGGCAAAAACTTTATAGTATTGTAGGTATACAGAGTTACTTTTTCTTACAGCATTTTATTATTTCTGATATCGAACTATTGAACATAGTGGCAGCCCTACGGCGGACGTACGGGTATAATCAACCTCTAGTTAATCCACAACAAAACGTTTGTTTGTTCCTGATTACAGTTTACGACTCATTATGTTCCCATCGGCCAAGTCTTATACTTTCTCTGTTAATTATTGAACGTGGTCATATTTATAATGCTCTCTGCTGGGCGGGCGGGAATGTACACTATTTGTGATTAGAATTAAATTATATTTTTATGGGTTTCTTGTTATGAGAATGGCGTGACGTGCATGTTTAGTGATGACCTTAAAACTATAAGGTATAAAGGTTGAAAAAAATACTAATGTGAATTATTTCTTATGGTACATATTAACCGAGAACCGTAAATTTATAGATTATTTAAGATATGCTCTACAGCAATCTATACTTATAATAAAACTGTAGAGAGGTCAATTCTGTACATTGAATATATATTCAAAATTAATATTGGAGGATGACTGGTGATCGATACTGATGCCAAAAATGCAATCAGTAAATTTTTTGTCTGTCTGTCTGTCTGTCCGTCTGTCTGTCTGTCTGTCTGTCTGTCTGTATGTGCACGCATGGGTCAAAAACTACTGAAGGGATTTTAACCAAACTTGGTACGATTGTAGTCCATACGCCTGGGCAGGTTATAGGCTATATAACATAACGCTAAAACACATAGGAGCTGAGCAGTAACGATAAATTTGAAGCAAGTCGGATGAAAATGCGCTTTCGAGCTCTTATCCTCGCATACGTCGATCATACACCAAAAGTATGTATTATAAAAATGATGGTCTCTAAAAGATCTACAAAAAAGTCCTGAATAGTATATATCTATCTTTTATAAATTAGCCACAATAACGTGTTTAATCGTTAGGCACTTCTTCAAGTGTATTATTAAAATATATAAATATATTGTATTTCACATAGATATATCGTTATCAAACTCCAATATTCAAAAAGTACACTCTAATATTCTATAAAAAAAAAAAAGAAATCGGTATATAAGATATAGATGAAATAAAACTTCCAAATCTCGCCGCGCCAGTATGGGTACGGCGGTATAAATGGTTTTTCTTTTTTAAAATTGAATGTACAGACACGAGTCGTTTACGATTTTATTATATGTATAGATATAGATTTTTTCTTATTACCTCATAGACAATTGTAATTCTCGCAGCAAGTACCTAACACATACGGTTCTCCAGAACTTATTTCTGTCAAAGTAATTTAACGACTTCTAGCTCAAAGGCATCCTTCAGCTATAACATCATTGAGGCGCACATTCTAGCAAGTTAGATTTTCTATCCTGTGTATAACGAGTGTACAGCCTTATGCTTCGCCATGACCATCAACATCAACCATTACCATTGTCTCACGCAGTCTTAAAGTAGCCTTTAATCTTACGAATACTTAGCTGCTTCTTACACGCACACACAATCGTACGACGCTTACTCTTAGGTCACGAGTTCTCTATAAATTTTGTCTGTTGAGATACTGATACATTGGTATCTACACCAAACCTAGCGAAATTGTGGGAGTAGGTACAATATGTGCACCTCTGCCTACGCCTTCGCGGAATACAAGCGTGTCGTTGTCGTATGTTTTATAACAATATTTTTTATAAGAGTCAACTGCAATGATTCCCTATTTTAACTTAATTACGAATAAACCGACACACAGACAAAACATCCAAAATAATAGAAATGGGTTGTATTGTATAGGTTTCTAAAACGCCGCCCCACACTAGGAATTTCTCCTGTATCGTGGGTGCGTTTCACAAACTTGCAATTTCACTTACACAAACACCCAGACTCGGGAAAAACATCTACGGATCACACTTTTTAGCGGGAATCGAACCCACAACCAATCTCTTAGCCACTGCGCCAATCAGGTCGTCACGGTTGTCTTTTCTCCTTGGTATTTTTTTTTCTACAGTAGTTTCAATGTACAGGAACTCAGAAACGCACAAAACGGATTTATTTATGTTCTCTTCTTCAGTTATATATTATTTTCAATAGACTTTCTGTAACTTCCGTAATTACCGTTCAATTTTTGCGGTTTTTTTAAATACCGGAAAGTATTCTTAGTTAAATAAGTGGTTTAAAGATTTTTAACCTACTTAAAAAAGCCTGCATGGTAGGTATTTTTTTCTGTTAAAAGTTCAATTTACTACTGGTGTTTTATCCGAAATACACGCGGACGAAGTCGCGGGCAACAGCTATACATGTAATAAAATAGTACGGCATGGCGTAAAAACTACTAAATCGAATTCGCACAAACTTAGCTAATATTTTAAAAACAATTTAAAAATACTTTTGCTGTTTCCGAATTTCCACGCGGACGGAGTCGCGGGCACATCTAGTATACTAATAAAAGCCTTTAAGTTTCTCACAGCAAGACAAAGGCCTCTTCTTATATAAAGAAGGATTGAGCATTGATCGCTCCACCGTTAGATTACATTGATGAGAATATTCTGATGTTACTACATTTACTCTGAATAAAAATTTAGGAAATAATTTTTTATTCAGAGTAAATGTAGTAACATCAGAATATTCTATAAATTTATTACCTTTGCTGTCCATACATCACTTTGATAAATTCAGTCAATTTAGCTCATAGAAGAAACACATCGACGAACTTTCGCAACGCCAACACGCTTGTTACGATAACAAGGTGCTGCTAAAGTTATAAACAATAGTAAACGTATCCGTGAAGTTTAGGGTCCCATAACGAGACGGATCAGTTTCACGGTAAATCTGTCGGTGCTAGAGATCGCAGCTGATTGATTTGCGGCGTGATTCACGACCGACGGCATCGGCACCAGCCGCGTGAGGCGCGGGATAGTAACGAACCGCGTAAATTAACGATATCGCACTACCTTAGGCCGACCGCACACGATACAAGCTAATCGATTAGTTCTGCATGTATCGAATTGTACAATCGAGGCTTTCTAATCGGTCCATCTCTAGCTCTATTTAGTGACCTGTAGACTATACATGGTTAGTTACTTTATCGATGTGGTAACCATTATATTGTACAGCCATTCACAGATATTCTGATGAAACACATCTTTCTGTATGAATAAAAAGACGGGATTTAAAATGTGTTGGAATATTGCATGTTTGGTATATATGCAAGGAGTATAAGGACAAAACGTAAAAGATAAATAAATATTAACTTCAACTGTCTACTTATTCAATTAATGTCAAACATAAATCAATTTTAACTGTAATTACTTTTGTTGACAATATTCGACATTTGCTAAACGAGTTCTCTATATTATTGGCATTCTCGGCTAGTATTATTCTTTTGGCCCAGTCTACAAGCAGTGTGCAGCAGCCTTAGGCACCGGTAGTAAAGCTAACGAGTGTCTCCGCGGCGGTCGCTTCTCTTCACCTCAGCTGTTAACCTGTAACTCACACGAGCCATAAATCCCACCACCCACGTGTAGCTGCCGTGATGCCCACAGCGACCACCGTGGGCTGTGGGCGCTGTCTTAATTGGAACAGGCGACGTGCGAAACCGATTATATTGGATGAAATAATTATGGTATTCCAACGTTAGTGCTAGCTTGTTATAATGAGCCCGGTTCATGGTGGCTTGTTAGCGAATTATGGTGGTTTTTTATCTTTATGTTCTCACTGTGTATAGCTTAGTGTTCCTTGTCATTGTGTATAAGTTGGTATAGGTCATAGTGCTGAACATTAAGGCTCTTTGAACTTCAAAGTGCCATCAAAGGTTGAACCAAAACCCAGCGCTCCTCCGCTGCGCCGACTAGATCCGAAAAAGTTTCAAGTAGGTGTCAAGTCCAGTGAACAATATAAATATAAACGTTAAATAAGTAATTCAAACAAACCGCTAACCAAGACAGTCCATCACTCCGCTAATTGAATGGGAACAGGCGGAAGAAGCAATTAATTGCTGGAAGCGCTAGCGCCGATAATAGACACAATTGAGCCGCGGCTAATCCTGTCGGGCTGATCTGTGCTGCGCGCGCAATTGTCTGCTGACAGCTCTGAGCTTAGCACACGTCCAGTTAATATCCAAATGCTTGACATCATAGTTAGTTGTGTCAGAGGAGATTAAGATGCGGCTTCAGTTGAATCATGTGCGCATGCGACTGGGTGAGGTCAAATGATACACAATTCAATTCTTCTGTCATGCAGAGTAATTGATGCACTTACACATCGTAAGTAAGATATAGGTAAAGCAATTAGACTTTTGTTCTGGACGCAGAGTTTTAAGATGAGAGGACCAGAATTTTATCCCAGGCAAGTGCTAGTTTTAATATTAGAGGACCATGATTTGAGTACCTATCGGAAATTTCATCCCCATCGAGGAAATGTCGCAATGTGTAATCTCAGGTCATGATACATAGACCATAATTATATGTAGGTCATTTTGATTGCGAAGGTCTGATGATGATTATTTAAAGCTCAGAATACATGTAGGAAGGCCTAAGATAGTTTAAAATGAGAAATACATTCCGTATGGTTGGAAATACTGGGAGAGCTGTCGTTGTCCTACATGATTAGTGTGTGTTGGTCACCGCCGGGACTAAAGCACTGGTTACTATCAGTGAGTGCGGCCAGTTAATGCCGCGCCGGCGAAAGTTCCGCTCAAAACAAAATAGACTATTATTATGTAGAACGCTTTACATGAATAACTCCGAGCTTGTACAGCGCCACCATACACTCACATTACAGAAGGTCTTCAGGGAAAAGTACACAGAGTCAAATTATTCAAAACATAATTTTATGAAGTTTCATGATTGTGTACTAGCTTCCGCCTGCTTGTAAAAAGCCTATCCTTGGACTTTAAGTTTACTTCGAAACAAACGTCAAATTCTTATTAATTGTGTAGTAAAGTAAAGTAAAGCAACTAAGTTGAAATGCAGGCTGAATAATTTGTGCCTATTAGATAAACATATCTTAATCCTTATCTTTAGGTAGAATAAGTATAATATCTTTTACTGGTAGAATAGTTCTGCTTTAGGCTTAAACACAAAATCTTTTTATCTACTCAATCTATCACATTGACTAGATTATTGTTTGTGGCGGTCTTACTGACACTTGCCTGCGTGGTGGCGCACAATGGACGTGGTTATGAAGTGCGTCGGCACAATCGCTTAGGGTTTCTAGTTATGAATACATTTTACTGCTTTCATTTGTTTGGCGTGTTCGCTCGTTCTGCACTATACACCCATCTGTCACCATTACCGTTAGTAGAGGGAATTATAGGCTCAGATTATACGACGTGCCTATAATAAGAAAGTTAATTATTTAGATAAACATAATAATTATGCCCACTGCTAATATTAATAGATAAGTAAATGATTATGACGTCGTTCAGGCTGTCGTAACATCAGTAGACTGATACAAGAAAGATATACGAGAAAAACGTAAGATAAACTCTTATATGTTGCAGAATATTAAGGGATTATCACGACTGTATAATTTTCAGAAGTGGTGAGCATACTATATTGTCAGATGATAATCCTGTTGTGGATGAGGAAGAACAAGACGGACACAAAAGCTTGGACACTAGCAGAAAAAGGAGTCCTATGCTTATCAGTATGCAGCCGGAAAGCTGATGATGTTTGGATCCGTTGATAGAGTTTTTGCTACTTATAGGGTGCAATCTATCATAAGTAAGTAGTGTCTTAGGATTATCAACATCATCAGCTTATTTCAGTCCACTGCTGGACATAGGCTTCTCCTATGGCACGCCACTGAGCTCGATCTTCGGCAGTCTTAGAATAACTGCGATTAAATATATATTACGTATCTATACCTCTGACTCCTACAGTCCTGCCTACCCACGTCCGTCTAATCTTCCGTGATGCAATAAATGGCGATCCTCCGCAACAGGCGTATCCGATGAGATCAACCTCCTCTCCATCAGACGAACAATTAGCCCGTACTTGTGTACATGTTGCTACTAGTCTTATCTAGACTGTGATGAATCATGCCGTCATTGTGTGAGTGTGAGCTGGAACTTAAGAATACAGGGATAGTGCACGCATGCGTACCAGATGCCATTTTTAATAATAAGACGAATAGAGGGCTGTTAGCGAATGTATTTTAAGAATATCTCTTACTAAAAAATACATATAGTACAACGATATGTCCCGTCGGAAGCCGGGCTAGATTGTAAGAGCCGACGAAGGGAAAATCCAGAAGATGGGCCGCAGCGTCTTCTTATCCTGCACCATCAATACTGCGATCCTCAAGCCCCCTGCAAACCGTGGGGATTATGGCAACCCCCCTTTTCTAAGGGAGAGGCCTTTGTTCAACAGTGGACGTCTTCCAGCTAATGATGATGACAACGATATTGTTGCTATCAAAAACATGAATGATATAAATCATTTTCCAAAGAGTGTGCCTTGTAGGTGAAGGTAAAAAATAGCCGGTAAGGGTGCTGTCGACTTGGGTGCCTGAACATTTTGTTAGAAATCTTTAATTGTAACATTTTAACCAGTCAAAGTGTACTGACTTACTAGCGAATAAACTATTTCCTTGCATGTCACCTGCATACGAATAAAAACAGGTAACAAGTAACAACATTTGTAACCAATATGTAATTAGTTCCAAATGATATCCTATTGACTTTGTCTTGACTTTGAGAGCTAGTTATTTGATAATTGGTCTATAATTTGCAAGTCGATCCCTATCGTGTGAGTCGCGCGGTCTAGACTAGCTTCCTATGTGATTAGTTTCCGAAATGCCACGGGCGCAGTAATGAATGGTTAATGTCTGAATCAGGCGCGGGGTTATTATGTGCAATGTAATCACTGCCGCTGGCGGCCGCGGGCCCAGGGGTGAGCGGTAGCGGGTAACACACTGACAGTTTGGTTAAATATGTAAAAAAAACAAATCTTATTGTTAATGTCTGGTACGTTTTAGCAGTACAAAAAAGCCCAGTTTCAGAAATGTCTGCGGACCACACAAATAATTTAATATTTCATATCGCAGCCACACTCGGTGGCGCAGCACTCAGCAGTCCATTTCATACTCAAGGCTAACCTAATTATTAATAAAGTATTAAAGATATTTGTTAGGTGTGGAATCTGGCAGTTATGTATCGGATGCAAAATAAAGAAAACAAAAAGCGTTGCATCATTAGCCGTATCATCTCGTTCGCTTATACTTTGGTCCTCAACTAACTTTTTGATTAACTTTGGAATCAAATGCTATAGGTGGCAACTGTAACATTAATCATACAAAAACCGACACTATCGTACGTTCTGCTAATCCGCTTCCACCCTGTTTTTGTAGCCACACCACCGTTTTTGTGGCCACACCGTGCACGGCCCGGTATATTTGATCAGTAATCTAATTGTTACTAATACATTGCGCACTGAGTTTTGTAATGGAGTTTTAATAATTGTATAATTTATTACTACAGGTATAATAATTAATAATTATATGTCTACTGTTAGGAATCTAGAATGTAAATAAAGTTGTCCGAGACACAGTCTAGGTTATCCAGGCAGTATATAATGATTGTATGTAATTTACGAACACATTAATGTTTGAACGTGTGTATTTATTTGGGTAATAACTTGATTATTATCTGTTTCTGTGTGTGTACATAACACTAAATGTCAAGTATCTTAGATGTAATTACGCGTATGGGGCAGAATAAAGATGTCGCCACTGACGCATGGGGCTCGTTACATGGACGGGCGGGAGATTGCCAGCGTCCACTGCGACTAATGTATTTCTGTAATTATTGTAAGAAACATTGCAAGTAGTATGAATGTTTAATATCGAGGATGTTAGCATTAACAAACATTAATTACATGCACACAGGCGCCTCGACTGGGTAAATATCTGTAGGTCATCTAATATTTGTTTGAGTAAGAATTGTATTCGTTGTGAAGTGAGACAAAGAATCCGTAATTGCAAATCATTAAACCACAAAGTAATTCATATTGTATTATAACCCTCCCTCTGGCGAAGTATCTTTGACTGAGACTGACTCAGGCTTATTTTGACTTAAAATTATCAGAATAAAGTAGTGTCAAGTCTGGTATTTTAAAATTGACGGAGATGTTTTTTTAATCTACATTTATTATCACATAACAGAAAGTTAAGGGCTCAACTCATCCTACAAAGTCTTATATGCAAGAAAACTAATCTGCTAGCATATGACATGTATGTATGTACCTATGTATGTGTGTCGGGTAATGATTTACAAACAGCCGCCGGCCTTATAAAGACATCTCTATGTATTTATAATATCTGAGACACTGTTATTAAATGCGGCAAAAACTAACAAACAGGACTCCATCCTGAACACATTGAGGGGGGCCAAGTTCACTTCTAAGTAAATTGAGTGCGGGGCTTTTTTTACTTCATAAATTAGAATATATTAAGTTAATCCTACTTTACTAGCCTCTAGAATATAGTTTCATAATTCAGAGAAATTATAATGTATAATCCGCTGATATTGATTTCAAGATTTGACAACTTGGCAATGATGGCAACTTTGATTAAAACATGGAAAAAACTGTCTAAAGCCAAAATTGCCTTTTTTGACAGAATTTCACTGACAGGTTGTGTAGAAACTCAAGAGACTGCAAAAGTAGGGGTCTCAGTGATGTTGTGTTAAGGAACTTGGCGGTCCTCTACCGTGCACGTCGATACCAGTTCTTGATACAGTGTCGGTCGTGATACTCGCGGTACATGACAGTTGGTATGATTTATTCCGAGTCCATCTTGGATTGGATGAAAAACATGAAATATCAGTTTATATCGAGAGCGCGCTGTGTGATGAGGCGAGCGTCTCAGGTGACTTGAAGGGAATATCTCTGAGATATGTCTCTCTAATTGTTAGTAATATGCCTTTAATGATGTATTAACTTGTGAACCTATTCTTTATTGGTATACTTTCATAATTAAAATGATGATCACTTACTACATATTTTTTAATAAGGTTTCAGCTTTGAGATATCGTAGCAACAACAGTTCGGTTTATTGAGATCCTTCCCTTCTCATTTCAACATCATCATTCTCAGCCCCACTACACCCACTGCTGGGTAGAGGCCTCTCTTTTTGTGGCGGGTCTCGACGCCTCTGTGCCAGTCTCATCCTGGTTCCACCCTTTTGATTTACTGGCATTAAATTCTACACACAACGTGTGTGTGTGACTTAATGACGGTAAATTCTCAAATACTTCACATACAAGAAGACGTACCTTTTGAGACAGATTCGTGTCCACATCAATATTCATACAGATTGCTTCACACTGGCAGATGGTTGTGAGGTCGCTAATGTTCGGCAATTCTTATATTGTATCACTGTGTGCAGCGATTAGTGTACCTAATTGTAGTCACTCGCTGGTAGTAACAGAATTCAGAAGACTGCCTCGTTCGGCTAGTGCTCGCTGAGTGCGACCGCTGAGCATGAGATCCTAGGTTCAAATCCCAGGTTGGGCAAAATGTTACTAGGTTTTGTAATTCCCAATGGTAGCACGGGGTCTGGCAATAGGCTTGCCCCCTATAACATTGGGACCAATAATATATCTGATGAAATGTGAGTATACTATACATTTCTGCCAGACAGGTCAGTGGCTCTTAGTTAGGCGTGTCATAATGAGCTCTAAGAGGGATGTCTGGAGGCTGACGGGCTAATAATTAGCACGACGGTTCCAAAAGGAAGGTTCCATAAGGTTCTGTAACTTTTGTCATTACTGCCGATACACGATAATTATATCTTTATTACGGCACTTAGGTTTACTTAATTAAAGACTATCGATTCCACTAAATATCATACTTATCTGCTTTATTGATTTCTTGAAAGTTCAGAAGGAGTATTAATATTTTATTACAGTTGCCTATAGTAGACAACAGTTTCATCGAACATTCTAGAGTGTTAAATCCTGAGGACATAAAACCAATAATGACTGTTGATCATGATCGGCCACAAGACGTTGTATAAATCATTATTGTTATATAAGATCGTGTGTAGTCCACCTAAATACTTATAAATTTAAATAGCTGACATTAAAATCAGTGAATATAATCGAATAGAAGAGGATTATACTACGTTGCGGCTTATCAGTAAGTAATTCAGACGTTTACAGTATATTACCAAAAACTTAAAGAAAACTACGTGAATCGAATCTTGCACCTGCGGAATAAAGCAACTCATTAGCATTCAAAAATTTCAGGCCAAATGCCCAAAATGGCGGTACTAAGTACTAACACACGCCAGTACCAATCAATACCAACATTGGTCTCGATCTAGGTAACACAGATGAACACGCGTGTTGTTCCAGTGGCCAGTGTCACCTTGACCCCGTCGCGAAGGTGATCGCACTCATCAGCGGCTTGGTCGGTGCTCTATGACTGAGTTTTTGCAGTCGTCAGTAACGGGACCGATGACACGCATTAATCATATCCGTAGGTACTAATACTCCTAGCTTATCCTTTAGTCTATAATCGATGATCAATACGAATTCATACCTTCATCATCAGCCGGAAGACGTCCACTGCTGAACATAGGCCTCCCCCTTAAGCATTGGTATAACAACTGGTTGGTATATCAGTTTAAATAGTATTAGCTGTGGTATAAGTAAGAACAAATTGCGTAATTTAAACAAAGCCAACATTGTATTTAAAATCGAAATAATCCTTAGTCACAACTATCCTCGAGTACCAAGTGTCGAAGTCAAAAACCCGGATCAACTATAATAACAACACACGTGCGTGTCGACGCTACTCCGAACACATTCCTATATCCACGCAATCAAGTTTATCTCAAGATATAAAACGTTTGCTAGAACATAATTACAGATGTGTTCCTAAACGTTAGGTAAGGTATCAATAATGTTGTCAGAACTAGGAACGTTCGTCGAATCACTGTTATAAGGCAGTAATTACATATCGATATAAAAACGTTCTGTTCTTCCGTCTGTCAGGTGTGGCCGTAAAACCATTATGTTTAGGACCCGGTCCTGTGGCGAATTTAACAAGGTATCGTAAACTGTAATAGGCATAATTAGATGGCTCGCGGAGCGCGGCATGTTATTAGGTTTATGGTTAACTTATTGTTACCTTCTGTGTTAGTAAATAACTACTCTTTGGACATTTAAATGGTTCGTTACGGTTCAGTGTGATTTTTTCCAATGTTATTAAGGTCTGTTTTTATTAGCACAAATTACGTATCCACTTAGTCGTAGTTAAGTTCAGGATCTGGTTTCAGTCTCATTCTTAGGTATGGAATTTATTTCGCAAGTAATATATAATTTATGAAAATACGATAAATGAAACTTGGCCTTACCTAAGAACTTCTGAAGCTCCGTAGTTGTGTGTGTAGTAATGTTTATCCCGCAAAACACTGATCATGAGACCAGCTACTGAATAAACACGTTGACTGTCCGCTAAGTAGATACAATATAATAATAGTTAAACAATCGCTGTGTACTATATATTGTACACTGGACAGTGAAAGGGTTAAGACAAAACTTTAGCTACTGCTTTTTCAGCCCAAAATTAAGAAATTATAAATCTGCGCGCGCACTTACAACTAATAAAGTTGGCTTTAAAACGAATTGGAGTCACTACAGGCGCGGGACTCTTCACATGGTGTATTTATAGTCCATGTAATGTTTATGGTGATGTCGCGACCTTACCTGCGGCCACTGGGCAATAAAACCCAAGAGACGAAGATATGGCTGCCAGAGAGACTCACCACTGTTCAGATCAAACATTTTATGGTTTCCAAATAGCTCGTAAAGTGGCCTCAAGGTTATACGCACGGTGCGGACGTAATGTTAGCCATAAAGTATAACGAGCGCTGATTTGCAGTGTGCAGTCCAAGGTTCGATTACCGGAAATTGCAAATGATAGTAATTGTTGTTTAAGCATAATTACTGCCTTTCTTAAATTAGTTCTGCAGTTGTTGTGTAGTGTGTAGGAGGCAGATATTATCTGTGATCTGGAATATGGATCACTCTGTGCAGTATTAATATTGTGAATTGATAACTAGAAGTAGTCTAGTATTGGGAAATTGTATAATAGATCTAGATTAGGATTTACTGGAGCTATCTCCCTTTTAAGTTGGAGGCCTTTGTTCAACAGTGGACGTCTTCCGGCCGATGATGATGATGAAGGAGCTAGGTTAGAAGTTAGTTAAATACCTCAAGATGAGGCAGGCTACTTCAGTCTCTAGTTCCTGAGATTTCGCATGGCAATGAAAAATACAGTTATCATAAAGTTTATTATAGTGAAGAATGGTAGAATCAAACCACAATACGTTCATAATACATAACGTAACGTATAGAAGTCAGTTTCAGCATTGATTCGCATTTTATCTATTAGGAACTGCGATTTCGAATGAAGGTCATTAAACGGAAGTCATCTTCAAGTGTTTTCGAATGTACTAGTGTACCTACCATATACTTAACGAAAACAGGTTTATGCTGCAGGTATACCGCAAACACTGAAGTCCAGTCGAGCCTGTGGGTGTACCCGTGAGAACACCGCTGGACTTCCTACGCATCAAACAATTTTAAATTCTAACAATAACAATAAATCAAACATTTATACGACATGTCACGGTGCAACACTTCAATCAACGAAAACTAACATTCCCAGTCATACATATTTTATAAAGATGTCACACATGTATAATTCTGTATAATAACAATATTTCTAGGTTACCGTTACCTCCGTTAGCGCAAAAAGTCCGCCATTAGCCGCGGGCCGCGGTGGACGGAGCGTTAGGTCGTATACACGGTGACGACTACACGACAAGGTCACGTTGACTTAATTGATTGTTGGATATTGACTGTCGCTGACAATTTACGTAAATTCTTTTCCTGTACTTTCAATGAAGAATTGCTCTGTGATTTTATTTTGACAAAATATTATTTTAAAAAGACCTCAAGTCCGTTCCAAAAATCACCTCTGGCGGATTTACATACGTCAGAGGTGATTTTTAGAACGGACTATTTCGCTATACTAGATTTTTTTGAGAATACTTAACACACCTCTTCATTGCTCTTGGTTATAATTAACCTTTATTTGACTAAACGCTGAGATTAGGCGTAACACTAACGGAAATATCTACAAGCCCCACAGATATGTTAGACATAAGCATAAATGGACTCGATAAACTACGTAATATAGCTGCGTCTAGTTCACGTATTAATATTTGATTCTATAACCTACAGTCACAGTCTACACTTATGACATTTGAGATCACGTACTATGAGAGAACTTGCACGTCACAAACAAAAAAAAGTAAAATAAATAATCCGTTGAATACGTAAGTCGCCAGTGTGCAGCCGGCCTGTGGGCTCTGATTGGATTATGACAGAATATGGTCGCGATGATTTGTTTACGATGTTATTTGATGATATTTACGAGCGGCCGACTCACTTCATTATATAAAAAATAACATTTATGGCTGCCTCTTCAATATTAAACTAGTATTACATGCCTCTTTTGTGAATCACATGTAAATTAGCCGTGACGTTCGGAATGGAAGTTATGAATTTAAGGCCAAGCTCTGTAATATTTGATAATGACTTAAAACAAATTATAAAACTGTTTCAAGATTTAACTGGCCTTTCGCCGAAATCTAGGTGTTTCGTAATTGTGTCTAATGATATGATAGGTGGAAGAACTAAAACAACCTTGTTACTTATTGTTGGAAAAAAAGGGGAATCATGTTTCATTTTACAACAAATAGTATGATTAAAACTTGAATATTCATTGCTAAGGAACACACGCTCAGCGTCAACCTTTAAGATAAGCATACTAGGTCAGTGTTCACACCTAAGCTGCCCTCAATATTAATTAATATAGATACTATCCTCGATTACGGCGAACACGCGCGCTCACTTCCCTCTTATCTCCTCCGTGTTCCTGAGGACCGAGAGGGTCACAGGAGGAACATAAATCGTAGCCCTAGAGCTATCGAGTGCCGTAACACAAGCCTGTAGCAACAAGGGCAGTGGGACAGTTTAAGAAGCAATTATTATAAGCCGCGTGGAGCCCTGGTGGTGTGATAGCAGTTATTTATTGCCTGAGAAACCTGCAACCTGTGATCACTGGGTGGTAGATAAACGTGTAGAGAAACAGGTACAGACTTATGATGGTTACTCGCAATATGTGATTAACATGTTAATGCATTGAACAATAGGAGGCCGGAGAGTGATCACTCGATGGCCACAATGGTTAAGAATATAATCAGTACCTAATAGGCTCGCCCCTATTGTGACTAATAAAGCCTAGCAAAATGTCATTCCTTGTCGTGGTAGGACTTAGTAGGAGTACTTTGAGGAATACAGACGTAACAACAGATAGTACGCATAGAAGTAATTATGAACATAATTGCATAATCCTGCTGGGATCTATTAAAGATTTGCATCAGCGAGTCGATTAAATTACATTGTCGAAGCGCGAACGATATTATAATGTCCGTTTTGTTAGGTACAATGAGTGATCGGTCCGAGTCACCGCACCGTGACGAATGTGGCGGCAATGGGCGCAGATTATCGGCGGCTCTATCACAATATTGAGGGATTTGGACGTAATCCGATTAGCGCGCGTTATGCTGCATGCTCGGGGATTATGTGCGGGTTGGGTAAGGGGGCTTGTCGATTGTCGCTACCAACGTACGTTCTAACGGCGGGCTTTGGAGTAGTTTCTATGTAACACGATTGACAGAAGCATCCCCTTCGAACGTGACGATTAGTATTGTCATATTCAATCACAGATGATTTTTGGTAAGACTTCTTTAATTGACGGATTTTTTCAGCTTCAGACAGCACACTTCAGCACTTCTTCATATTATTTGCATATTCTTTATCGACTTAGTTTACAATATTTGCACTGCATTTTAGTATCGTTTTAAGTAGATTAAATTTTTCTTTAATCATATAAATAACTCAGCGTCTAACTGACGCAGAACAGTGCAATATATCTCACTCTTTTTTGAAGTGCAAAGGTGTCAGTTATAAAACTGTCGCGAGTCGCTCGGCCGTGTGTAGGGCCCCTAAGTATTGTGTCTTGATAAGTATATAATTAACGGCGGACACTTCTGGCAGACGTCCACTAACTTATGTCTCCACGCTTCACGGCTTAGATGGCTTGATCCTAAGTCTCGGGTTTAAGAGCTGTACCTATTAGATGTCAATGTTGTTCCATTTAGGTTTAGATTAGATGACCTAACTATATTTGCAAGTTGGGTTACTTATTTCTAAGTTGTTGTAGTGTTAAGTGTTTTTTAGCGTGTGTGTTGATATGACCGTTGGACTGCCAAGTCAAAGATCGCAAGCATGTACATACCTATTATAAGTTAGTAATCAGTTGCTAAAAGGTAAAAGAAAATACTGTAAGGAAACCGACACACCTGAGAGATTTGTAAAGCCACGTCAGAAGCCTACAGGCGCACTATGGAAAATAAAGGTCTGTTTCGGATCAAAAATCGATAACTCTCTTATTTATGAAGATATTGCCATGAAATTTTGCATCAATATAAAATAATATATAGCCCTTCGAGTGGTATGTATTTTAGTATCAGTTATTTTAGTATAGTATACTAAAAATAAAAATGAAAATCAAGTTTACTAAAAATTACCTTTAATTATTTTTTAAACTAATTAAATGTTTGTAGTTTGTACAAAAACGTATGTTATTATATACTTAACACTAATGTACAGCTAAATAAAATATAAAAGTATTAATTTGTTAATTAATTTTAAAAAAATATATTTAAGAAATAATTATTAAAATACGTACAGCAATTTAACCAATACTAATAATAGTTGTTCATTTTTTAGTTTTAAATATTGATTAATGTTTACTAATATATACGTATTACATATATAATTTATTATACTTGTTGAACTTCGGGATCTACTATTAATTCGTTAATTATCAAAAGATCCAAGGTATCTTCATCAAGTCCTTCACGTTTTTGGCATATGGTTTTCTAATGCTGGTTATGTAGGGGTCAGACGTACATATAATTAGAAGAGTGTGGGAAACATCTTCATTTGTGGCTAAACGAGAGCATTTACGGGCATGGTGAAGTCGATAGTTTTTGTAGTCTTTAATGCGCGATTCTTGCATCTTCTGATAACTGTCCTATTGGAAGTACTGCAAAATGCTTTATGATGCCTTCACCATGAATCAAAATTATGAACAGATCATGGCATATAGTACTATTCATAAAGACTTACATAGATCCGAGCAGTCTCCATAGCCTAAAGTCTTTGAACATCACTCATGACGAACCAAATGTTCTTTTCGGAGACTTGATATTTGTCTTTTAATGCAGTTGATAACGCCTCATATCTTTTTTCTCCATTATTTCACGTTTAGAACACTTGAAACTGTACATTTTAAAACAGTATAAAATATGTCGTATTTATTATATTTGAAGGTTTAATTACCACTATACAATTGGTGTAAAAAATACTGAAAACTCCATATATACATACTATTTGAAAATTCGGGTCGTGTGCGTTTGGTTGATAAAAACTTTCTCGCGCAAAATGGGTGCAAAAATAATAAACTTCATAATAATTACAAAACATACCGCAAAATATCGATATCAATAGTCTCATTTAAAACCGCAATAGATTGTTCATAAACATTTTTAGACTGCTGTCACATATATACCTATAACTTCCAAAGTCGCAAAAAATCGCAGCAAATTTTTATATATGTTTTTAAGGAATATCTAGGCTACAAATCAACATTAAATAAAAAGCGTGGGGAAGGATGGGTGCATGGGGACTGATGAAAGTCTCGATTAACTTATAAAAAAAAACATAATTCATTTATCAATAATTTTAAAGGGAAAACTTAAATAAAATTACAAATTTATTATTTTATACACAATTGTCAAAACAGGAGCTTTCTAGAAATGTATATTACTTAAGAGGTATTCCTACAAACTTAACCATTAAAATCACTTTGAAGTCATCTACAATTAAAACCGCAATAGATTGCAAATTTACGTTTTTTACCCTCTGTCACATTTTTGCCTATATCTTCCGAAGTCGCAAAAAGTCGCAGCTAATTTTTATAAATGTTTTTAAGGAATACCTAGGCTACAAATAAACGTTAAATGTAAAGCGTGGGGAAGCGTGGGTAACTGTTAAAAGTCTCGATGAACTTATAAAAAAAATTAAATTTTACTTTTTTCATTAATCAACTATTAAAAGAGAAAAATAACATTAAATCAAAAACATATCACTTGAATTATAATTTTCAGAGAAAGACCTTTTTAGAAATATATAATACTTTATATCTATTCCTACAAAGTTAACCTTTAAAATCACCTTGAACATGTTAATCTTTACAAGCTTGACGTGAACGTTTGCAACAATAATCAACTTTGTGTTATTGTAAAAAAAATAATATTCATATTAAATGTAAATTTCCTTTATTATAGTTTAGTTTGATCTTTTAACTTTTAAATAAAATAATAAAAGTTTTACATTAGCGACATTGGTTAAAACCATTTATGATATGCAGTTGTTCTACCATTTTCCATAGTGAGGCGGTTTAAATTCTGACACCGGGTTGCTCATCAATCAATCAATTTTCTTATCGTATAAGAAGATTAAGTTTTGTTGAATGTTCTGTATAGCTGTCGAGGAATTGGCTGCAGCAAATTATTTTTTCGTTGTTCAATTAGAATTAACTTTTTAACTTATGAAAAAGGCTTTAAAAGTTAAAATTTGTCGGCATGGTCATTTTGGCAATATTATCTAACAGCCTGCCTTAATAGAAACATTCTTAGTCCGAATTCTCCTTTATCAAACCACACGTAAGCTTTGATTTCAACATTTAGCAAAATTAGGTTAATTAGCCATTCGACAGTCATTTATTTCGTAAAAGGAAAATATTACGGCCATAATTTCGTGAAGCCCCACATTGGTATTACAACAATGCGTCATCCGCCACAGTTGTGATGCGCGCGGCATAACAACGTCTTACATTAGGGATCATTACGGGCCTCCGCCGCATACCGGCACAGCCTCCACATTAAGATACACATCAGGACTGCACAATTTTTATTTATGTTTCATTTTTATGCGACTCATCTTACTAGTCTTTCAAAATTGGACATGTACCAGGTACCTACCATAATATTAAATTCTCCCGCGACTTCGTCAGCTTCTATTAATGGAGTCTGCTATTGGTATTGCTATTACAATTAGCTTATATCCTCTGGATTCCCCTAACTTTAGGATGTCTTTAATTGCGCTGTGCCTCAGTTTATTTTCGTTCATAAGTCTAGCTTGGCTTCAAAAGGAGTTTTCAGGTTACAACTAATAGTCTTCTTATTGCTGTAAGTGCGTCTGTTAAACTCCAGCAACTTCAAATAGTGTCGTTTTTCATGACAATTTGGACGATTTCACAACCTGGAGTTAGGTGGTGTTGTAATAAATTTCAACTCTTATGAACCTCATTATGTACCAACATTATGTAATCTAGGTACATCATTATATCGATGGGTGGCTTCTGCAGCCTACCGTTATTTAAATAATGGAAAAACCTTATTTAACAATGATCAAATAAGTATTGTCTGTGAACCAATATATCAAACGAACTTGGCCCAATTATTTCAAAACTAATTCCGCGGCCATGTTGATGTATTCTAAGTTTTATTTAATTAACGATAATGCCGTAACAGTCACGGCCTGTCATATTTATGTGAGAGTGGGCGCCGGCGCTGACGGGCTGGTATCAATCATGCTATCATTTTAGGAGCTCGGCAGAAGGTGGGGGCGGGGGCCCACGCACGATGTATACACCGCTATTGGTCGGTAGGTTATATACACACATGTGCATGGGTTCGCCAATTAAATACGGTGGTAGATGGTAATTAGTTAGAGTATCTTCAGGTTAAGCTGTGCTTACTGCGGTCTAGAGTTGGATGGGTGAATACTAAATACATCATACAGGAGGTCATCCAATACTTATACATTGTCCCTGATAGTCTCCTAGTCTTGAAGCTAATAACAAACAAACAATACACTTATACCTTTAAAAGTATAAACGTCATATTACCTATATCTACAAATAATATTGAGAAACTCAGTCATTCATGCGTACACGCACACACACTAACATATTACATCCCATAAACTTTAATTAAATACCAATCAAGCGTTTCCAATGATCATAAAATTAATGGAGATATATAAAATTAAATTGGAAGCGGAGCCACGCTGCAACAATACTTTATTTGGTAGTTTTAGTTTAAGGAACGTTACGAAAATGTCCGCGCAGGCGCTCTGCTGCCAATTAGACGCGTGAGTGACACAGAGCAGAAAAATCAGAGAGACAACCAATTTATTTTACAATTGTTTTCGTTTTTGTTTGGAAAACTAAAACATTAGGTATGGTAACTTAATACAAGGATGTCAAAATTACTATTTGACATTAACATCATTTTGTGATGTTTTGGATTCAACTCGCTAAGACTATTGACGCTTGAATATTTTACAAACAATCATAAACAGTAGACTGTCACGGTGAACAGTTATATTACCGCCGTTATGTCTTATTAATAAAGTTATTTGGTAATTAATAAAGAATATTCGTCCCACAGCGTCGTTAACGACGGGTGGTCGCCATGTTCATAGGCCACACTGGCACGGAAATGACCTTTTTGTGAAATCAATTCTAAATCAATTATGTTTGTAATAAATTCTTCATTTCCGCTCTCAGATGACTACGAAGTTTATTGTTATTCCTATTGTTTTCTCGGTTTCAATTTTTTTATACTAATAATACCGAATATCAAATAGATACCTAGTTTGTGTGTTTTTATTTAAACAGTACTAGTGTTACAGTTTGTTTCCATCTGAAAATACTCAAGTCTGAATGTGATGTTTTATGCAAAAAGGCAGTGTTATGGAACATTTGTAATGCATACATCACACATTTAGATGCGATCTAGGGTTTGGAATTGTTTCTGACTGACTGATGGCAATAGACTCATACGGTATCTTGGAAACACACTTTGGAAAATGTGTTTGTGCAGTCACGTCTACCTCTGCCTATTCAGACGCGATTTAATACATACCTAAACCGAGACTCTAAACAGATGTCTCTGTCAGCTGTAGATATTTAATGTCTAATAATAATTTAATTATGAAATACCAAATGTGAAGCTCCGCTAATCGGTGTTTATTGAGATGTTTAGTACTATTACCGTTCCGTTACGGTGCGCGGTGGGTCCGGACCGGTCGATACTGGTCGGACTTTAATGGCCGCAAGCCAAAGGTTCACATCTCCAATCATATTTCATATATAAGCTATTATTGATCGCTAAAAGCTATCTTAATTATTTTTTCTTGGTCTATCGCATGTTTACCTTAATCGTTGTGTTAGTTAATTAATTAATGTTAATTCGCCAATTAAAAGATTTAAATTAGGACGATGCATATGTTACGGTTCTTATTCAGAAATATTTTAATTTTATATTATTTTAAGAATTTGAAATTGATTTAAATTAGGAGGTACATTGTTTTGAGGAGGAAATCTTTGAAATATCTTCTAAAACTAAATAATAATAAGTACTTCTTGTTTGATTTCCGTACGTCTCCAAGTGAATCCTGGAAGACTCCCATCCTAATAAAACGAAATTATTATCTTACTTCATACCTAATATAATAAGTTAAAGAAAAACCTCACTTGTTTCAAGCGGGTTATTCCATGTCGCTCCCTCTATCGAGGAAGTAGTTCTACTGGTGTCTTTTACCCTGTGTCTCATGAGTCACGCATGCGCGGGCGCGTCTGGAGAGGCTCACAGCATTATATTAGTTTCCCGCGCCGGCGCCGTGTCGACGTGTTAGTGCTACGCTACTCACTTGAAAGCTGGCTTCCTGAAACAAACGATAATGTGTTATATCAATATTGTAAATGATTATGATATTAAAGGAAGTTGTGGAGCAAGTATTAACAGCAGTACCCAGTATGACAACAGCTAGTGTTATTCTATGTACCGCACTATTATCCTCCTTCTCGCTACCTTCTTACTATTCAAGCAGAAGATTATTGGGGTTTCTCAGTCCATACTAATGTCATCAATGTGAAAGTCTGTTTGTAACGCTTTCACAGCTAAACCTCTGAAACGATTTTGATGAATTTTTTTTCACTGTAAGCTTGGATCCTCAGAAAGGACATCGGTTACCTTTTACCGATTATTTTTACCGTAGTGTAAGTTCTGATTTTTAATTAATACAGATTAATTGGCAAACCTTTGCTGTAATACTAGAGTAGAGTCGAATTAATAAATATTGTACGTATCATAAACGAAACCGGTTTGCTTATAATATTTTATTGCAAAGGTTTTACGAGTAATAAAAGTCAGAACTGATATAACACACGAATAATGTATCACGGTCATAATATTGTCGTAATTAAATAAAGACGTTTATTTTATTACACCACTTCTTTATTAGACTGTTTGGAATCTAAGCAGCCTCCCAGGGTTATTGCAAGTATGTAGATTGCAAAATTATAGGTTCCTTTCACAAGGGTTTGTAATAATGTTCTCACGACCGAATTTTGGTCACGGCGGCGGCCTATCTCCGAGCGGAGACGAGACAACTACGCAGGAGATATTATGGTACACAAGCATGCTCGCAGACACAGGTGCACTCCCTATTCCCTCACTCTCGTAGTCCGATGAGACGGTAGGCCGACACGACCGGAAAGACTTCAGGCATCCAACGCAACGGCTTAACGCGCCTTCCTAAGTTTTAAACAAAGAATATGGACGTATTGTATACTATGTCTAGCCTAGTTGCCTCGTTGGACTGTTGTTGAAGGTCGGGCAGAGTTATTGGGTTTTTCTATCAGATAATTCTTAAGGCAGCATGGAGTTTAGAATTTGCCCGGTTTATGGCAACGCGAAGTAGTATACAACTAAGTCTAAAACCCTATTAGCTGTGTAATTACTAGGTAATGATTTGGATCTTGACGCAATATCCTATATTATCATTCAGTCGCCTCTCTGTATGCGCAACCAAATCGCTTCGCAAGTCGCGCGTGAAATTAGGACTACACTGTCTGGCTCTGTACTTGTCATACGGTTAGCTATACAGACATATTTGTTCAGTGCTACGAAGTGTAATTATTTAAAAGAATTAGGCAATAAAAATAACGATTGTATACATAGGTAAAGTGAGTATTATTACTGGTTCTTAATTGTGCTTCAGTGTTAGTCGAAAACATGCTTAAAATAATGGAAGTACTTTACAAAAAAATAACAATAGTTATTACATATGGGTACAGTTTTAACGCTACGTTTAGACGGCTACATCTGATCTGATTATTGCAGGATACGGTTAATTCATTAATCACAATATAATTCATATGTATGTATTAAGATCCGAAACATATTGTGACTAAGCCGTATCGTGTGAACGTAGCGTTATCTGGATTTTCGAAGAGTTAGGTAGAAGTGTGTACACTCAAACATAGCCAGACTCTTCAGCTTGCTACCATAGCTGCTCCCCAACCGTCACCCCTGCCGATGTCCCTAACGGGCCAGCAGCTAGGTGCAGCTCGCGCCACACTGAGAGGCAGTCCCGCCAGGCCGCGTAACAAATGCGCTCCGTAATCAACCAGATTAGATGAGACCAGTTTATGTGCAGCGCCGCGGAGTATGAGCCAGGTGTAGAGCGCTAAGTGTAGTGAAATACGCTTCTTGAATAGAAAGTATATCCGTTTTACTACATTTGTAGCGATTTCTTGCGAATGAAAATATCGGTATGGGAGAGCATTAAAATACAATACTCCTTTATCTTGTAGATATTGCATAAATGGTACTCAGTTTTAAATTCGGAAAAAGAGTAAATAATTTCATTATCTAATAAAATCATTGGAAATCCTGTCCTCATATTTACTTATTTCCCCAGAATACCCACACATAAATCCTCATTATTTGATTTTCTATTCGTCACGACTAGGTTTACATTATCCAAGATCGTCACATTCATACCTCAGCGTCGGAGCTCAGTTATCACCAGTTTGAGGGCTGATTTAATACGCAACAGAGATTTACACAAATTGAAATGTTTTAATCTCCGCACGTTGATCTGAACACGAGGAGATAATGCCTCGCTTGACTGTCTCATCGGCGCGCGGCGGTAACTCGAGGGGAAAGGTTTGCAGAGAGGACTTGTGATAGACCAGGTTTCTTGTTTGACGCTAATTGTGTAGCTCCAACTAGTTTCTACAGTTTAACTTTAACTATTATCTCTAGCAGATAGTTCGATTGGCGTAAACATAAATGTAGCGAAAACTCACTGGATCACGTACATCTACCTCGTTCTACATTACCCGATTGACTGATAGGAAATGTCTTATGGCATTCAGAGTGCATTCGTGATAATTAAGAGGATACATTGTTTTAACTGGTTCAATGTTTGTGATTAAATTTTCCGAGTAAGCGATGTACTTAAAGATATATCTCCAATACGATACAGGCCTGCTATCCGATAGTTAATATTTTATTTTATGAACACCTTGTCTATATGAGGTAGTTATTCTGTAGGTATATCTCGCAAACAGGAAAGATAAAATATCACATGCTTAATAATCTAGCCTCAAAACAAATGAAAACAGAAGTAACACCATTACACCAATCAGCTCGTTCAATTTTAAGAGCCAACTTACATTGTATCAGTATTGAAAGAAGGTTGTAAACTGTAATGTCTTACCAATCAGCTATGAATACAACCTTAAAACACTATTACTTATGTCCAGCCGAGAATCGAACCGGAGATTAGCCGCGAGGGGTTTATTCGACAATCTTTATCTGTGCACTTTGTTGCACTGCCCACAAGCTAGATACGTACAGAAAGACCACTTTACACAATAGCAAGTTAACGCCTACACTCTACAGTTTAACTAAATCGCAATAGTGCTGCCATTAATGGAATAGATTACAACAATTTTATCTTCGCTGTAATAAATTAAATTAGCGTTTGTATAAAATGACAATTACTTATTGGCTAGCTCATTATATTAACACATACATTAACATTAAAGGCTCATGAATTCGCGAGAGAATAAAGGCTACAGTACAGTAGAATATCGGTTAGTTCATAAACTGTTTTAAGGTTAATAACGACTCTACGATATCTCTTTTCAGAATTGCAGTGAAGCGAGATTACCGAAGTAATTATGGGTTGCGAAATAATTAGTAATAGATAAGTGTATAATAATGTATATTATGCATGCATAAAACATTCCAGTGTAGGACACAATACATTTTGAATATTCTGTTGTTCTTCTGACCTCTTCTGCATACTGTACTAATACATTTCCTAAGATGTATTCCTACAGCTACGTATATTGTATATGCCGCTTGACGCCGGCACCCTCGAGCAGACTCTCAGACCTCGGACTAAAGAGGTGGGATGTATTATACTAGACTAGTCGCCAGTTCTCACCCAGGTCTCTCATTGTTGGTGTTTATTATCTGTGATAACTATGTTATCAGCCTCTATTACGTTACTTAGTACTAGGATCTTATTGTACACTTATAATTTACCTAAGCACGAAGTAAGCCTATACACCTACATTTTATCATATGGGACAAAAAGGCGGCGAGCCTCTCTACTCTTTTAATTTTCCTGTTTGTCGGGACTTTGGCAAAATAACCAGGTCAAGGGTCAAGGGTTATATAGTTATAGGTTCGAGTTCAGCATGGGACAGATTAGTAGCTTTTTTTTTAGTAGCTTTTTGTAGTTTAGTATTAATATCAGAAGCATAAGTTCATATATTTCTATATAGTAGAGGCCAATGTCCAGCAGTGGACTGAGGTAGGCTGATGATGATGAAGTTTATATCGAAACAGGACATGCCGTGGTGTAGAGATTGATCTGTCAACAAGGATGGTAGCAAGGTTGATCGTCTAGGGTACGCCGGACGTACTAGGGAATCACTCGTGGTGGCGCTCCCTATTTGTAAAATTAGAAGATGTTTATCCCGAGTCTGAGTATCTGACCATGTGATAACGACGACGCAATACAAGACCCATTAGTTACTAGTCTTCTTCTTATCGTATGGTTGATGAACAACCTGGTGTGGGAGTTGAAACCGCCTTACGTGATGAAATAATACTTCAGCATTTTAAATAAATGGAACGAAAACAATATGTTACAAACGAATTAATTGAATTAGTGTTGTAATATAATAAGTTATTCAGCGGTTAGTGTGACAACTAATATTGAGTTAGTATCGGCAACGAGCTTGTTCTGTTGCTGCTATAAACACAAGCTGTCGCGCGTGTTAGCTGCAGTCAAAGGGTCAAGCTGTTCAAGCTGTTTGGTGTCAGTTCTTACTAATTGACAATGAAAGTTATTGGGCGCGCTTTACTTGTTACACACTAGTTGAGCCCGCGATGTCGCCTGAGTTGATAGTTTAAAGTTATGTTCCAATATACATAATATGCTCCGACGACCTAATCGGCGCAGTGGCTAAGCAATTGGACTGCTACGCTAGGGGTTGCGGGTTCGAATCCCGCACAGAACAAAAATTTGTGCGGTCCGCAGATGTTTGTCCCGAGTTTGGGTGTTAGAGTATGTTATAAGTGTTATAATTCATGTTTGTTAAACGCAGCCAGTCGTAAGGTATACTTATTAATTTTGTTGCTTTTTCCAAGACTGTCTGATTATTATTAATTATTATTTGGGAGACCATGAAAAATTTTTCCTTACTTGAGAATCAAACTTAGACGATAATTATGTGTTGATGCTGAGAAGCCATGTTTTCAATTCTGATATATTGACTCCTGAAATGACTGCAGACAGAGTTAGACAAAATGTGTTTGTTCTATATTGTTTTTGTTATACGTTGTTAATATACTGACTTATAATATAATTATAATTTATTATGTTAATCCTGGACACGTACATTCTGTGTCCCCTCTGTGTCAGACTGAATCTGATTCCATACAATACATTTAAATATCTACTCATACATTAGGACTGTTATAATAATTATGTAAATGACTTTAATAAATTAATGAATAACTTATATAATATCATAGTTTACGCAGCGGCCGTGTATTTTAAATATACGGCACATTCTTGGATATTGATAATAATGTGAAATATGAGCTTTACTGAAGTATGTAATTAATTATTAATTATGTGCACATTCAGATCTATATTTCACACAAGTTTATAGATAGGTTCATTGAAAGTGACATTATAATCTATTAGAGACAGGTATTTATTTATCAACTTTAATTTATATTTGGCTACTTGCTTACAATGATAATATGTTATACTATGTGTCACTTTCCTAAATACAATTTCAAATAATATATTAACCCACCACACTAGAAGTAAGTCCACTAAATAATCTAGACTCAGCTAAAAACACCCAAATGATTTGCGTACGAGGTTCGAACTTGAAACTCGTCGTATAGCCAACCACTTAGCCACTGCGCCAGTGGGGTCTTATGTAAATGATTATACGTAAGTAGGTATGTGTTAATTAACTGATTCATGTTATTTAATAATAAGGTCGGAAGTGACAAACTTGTTAAACTTTCTATTTTCTAACATATAATTAGGTAAACAAGTGCGTGTACTTGATTATTGTTAATTGTCTTACGCTCCGCTCTTCAGTTATCTTGTTGTGATACTGAAAGTCAACGTGTTGAGGAAACATTAGTAACACGCTGTATAACGGACAGGGGTGACCAACATTTTGAAAACATTATTCATAAATGATTCCATAATTTATTATATACTAAATTACGAAGATTTCTGAAAATAAACTTTGGGCTAAATGGTTAAAAACAACAATAACATGAAGAACTTATGCACAAATACTTATTGAAAACGAAAAACGATTATCGATTACCGTTCAATAAACAGTAAACAAGCTAACTCCAGCGCACGACCTTACCAACTGTAATCGATATGTTAGTCAATTCTAACGAGTGCAGCGCCACAGGTTCCTAACCCCTGCGTGTCCCGCAGTAATTATAACGCGTGTTTTGACAAGCCTCCGATAATGTACTATCATTAACCGGTACATTAGTAGCCGGCGTGCGAGTGTGTGTGTGTGTGTGTGAGTCTGTGTGTGAGGGGTGCAGGGACGGGGAACGGGGCAGGGGGCCCGGTCCAACATATTTACATATCTAAGTAATAGCGGCGATAATACCTTTCAAAGCCTTTTGATGAGATTGGTTTTGATCTGTTTGAGAGTCGATCACGTTGACAGGCATGTGTGAAGGGATGTGTACACTTGAGAGATTCGATGACACATCTACGGAGCTGACAGATAAAACCATACCTGTGTCCTCTGCAGAGACAGGGGAATGTAAAAATTCACCTAAATTATTGTTATAATTGGTATTAATAGATGTTCTGCAGGAACTAGAATACATGGTATCACACCGCTGTCTGTACGGGGAATACCAGCTTAATGATAATCATTTAAATTTCCTAACTGCGTCGTTGGTCTAGTGGTCGCTAAGCGCGACTGCTGAGCATGAGGTCCTGGGTTCGAATCCCGGGTCGGACAAAGATTTACTGAGTATTTCATTAGGTATTTCTCAGTAGCTGCACGGAGTCCAGATTACTGGCGAAATGTGGGTGTACTGAACACCTCTGTCTATCCCTTCGGGGAATACAGGTTTGATGTTATGTAAATTTCCTAAGTTAAATAAATGTAATCGTATGTAACAAAAAGCTCTAAGAACAATTAATTTTGTACCAATCGGCACTCAAACTCGCGACCCGTAAAGCCTAAAACCAACCTACTAACCAGTACGCATTATTAGTCACAGATAATGTATGTATTTGATATGTTTTAGTTTATATAACAATAATTCAAATTACCATAGTTTAGATTCAGTCTGAGATTGTCGTATTAATACGAGACATACATCGCGGGACGGATATTTATGACGAGGAAACTGGACCGGCGGCTGACTGGGAATTAGTTACTGTGTGACTGACGGCGAGCGTCTCATTAATATAAACTTGTGCCGCGGCGCTGCCTGAGTGGTTCGATACACGGCCCCCTTACCATGAACTCTTAAAGCAGGACTATGAGGGAGGGAAGTCTTCCCAATACTTAAAAAAATGAACACTGTTGTACAATTAATTAAAGCATACCTGTCACTGTCGTTAGCGAGAAAAATACTAAAGATGTCAATAGACTCAAGAAGTGGTTAAGTTAAGAGAGGTTTAACTATCGTTTCGTTTATAAGAGGGATATAATGCAGCAGTTCACCCCACACATGCGCACTATAAGGTAACCCGCGGTGTGGTGAGTCGTGCAGGAGGACAAGACGATCGTAATGCAGGTTAACCTGTTGACGATAACACAAAGAGTAAAATACCGGCCAAGTGCGAAACGGACTCGCGCACAAAGGGTTCCGTATCGTTATCTATGAAAATGAGAGACCCTTTAAATATTTATTTTAGTATGTTTTTTAGTATTTACTGTCATAGCGGCAACAAAAATACATCATCTGTGAAAATTATAAATGTCTCACTATCACGGTTCATGAGATACAGCCTGGTGACAGACAGGAAGACAGGCGGCAAACGGACGGACGGACAGCGGAGTCTTAGCCATAGGAAACCCTAAAAACTGCAGGTAATTTGGTTTTCAGCAAAACTCTATAACTCGGAATGCTCCTACAATTACTTATTTATCAAATTAATAAATAATATATAAACGCATGGTGTCAAACACCTGAACCTGAACTACCTGTACTGATAACCTAGGAGCCCATCAATACCCATCATAAATATGCATGTCTGGGAAACCGTTGCCGCGCATGCGCCCGCGCCGGATGCTCTGTCTTCCTTATCACTGTATTTCAGTCTCACTTCTATGTTTATCTTTTTACAACACTACACTGACTCGTTCCACGTCTTCCATAATTCAACATCGTTTAAAATGTGCGCAAGTTGACACAAAAATAACCCACACAAACATAGGTACATATACTAGGTATTTAATAAAGTCCTCATTATTTATTAATATTTATCCTATGATGTCCTAGCCTATGATTGAGGACAAAGACTAATTTTATCATCGCTAGATTTTGGATTTTCTGCGAATCATCATGATCATCAGCCTATCTCTACGAATAATCTTTTAAAAAGAAAAAATTAAAGCCTAATATTACCATCAGTCAGGCACAGTTTTCGTTGTCGTATAAAATCTTCAATGATAAACGTATTTATTTAACACTAGCTTTTGTTCGCGGCTTCGCCCGCGGGAACCCCAATTAAAACCTCATAGCTTTGAGTGATAAATAAAAAAAAGTAGTCTATATCCTTTTTCATGTCTTAAACTTTTCACATGCCAAATATCATCATAATCCGTCCAGCGGTTTAGTCGTGAAGGTGTAACAGACAGACAGAGTTACTTTCACATTTATAATATTAGTATGGATATTTGCGCCAATAGTCCTCTTTCATTAGACAAACAAAGAAATCAACAATAAGTCATCATCATCACAACAACATTAAACACAATGTCAACGATGATAATAACTGAAGACAATTTATTAATAATAAACCTATGTTGGCTATGCTAATAAGAAACGCCCGAGACACATAAACAACGCCGCAGTATTTGCAACCAAATGATCTATAAAATATTAATTAGATATATTTAAATTTGTTTAGCAGAGCACAGATAGTTCAGCATAGATAAGGAAGAATTAACACATAACTGTATACATGGAGCGTATTTATTCGTTTCGGATAGTATTTTGAAGTAGATATTAATTATATTGGTAAACTTGTTTTCCCACGGTTTTAAAAAGAAAGAAATTAAATGCGTCTGACTAATTTGAAACTGTTAAATACATGTCGTCTGGTAGCTGCTATAAGTTTAATACATGTCGTCTGGTAGCTGCTATAAGTTTAATACATGTCGTCTGGTAGCTGCTATAAGTTTAATACATGTCGTCTGGTAGCTGCTATAAGTTTAATACATGTCGTCTGGTAGCTGCTATAAGTTTAATTTAATTACTCGTCGCTTATCTATTTGTTTTATAAGTAATAGCGTGCAGTCCCAATTAAAAATAAATAAAATAAAAGTAAATAAACTTCAAAATTCTCAAAACTTTACCTCCCTAGTCCAATAAGATAAAGATATAGATTTCGCAAGAAACGCGATATCGTAACGTCTCAGGTTCGAGCCCGGGCTGGTACACAAATAGAATTAGTGAGTCGGTCACGACTTTGCTCAGATAGTTTATCTTTACATGGAATCGCGAGCGAACCCGCGGGAACAGGTTGAGATTATCATGTCCTATAACGTATGTAAAGATACGGACAGAGGTATACATACAAAGAGTTTAATATAGATATTAATATTTATCTAATACAGTAAACATTTGGATGCAAAAGTTAGGTGTTTCGATGAATTTCACCGAATTAGTACAACGATCATAATTAAATAAACAAAATTATTTGACGACCAGGTTGGCGCAGTGGCTAAGTTATTTGACTGCTGCGCTAAGGATTGCAGGTTCGATTCCTGCCAGGCGAAAAATTTTGTGCGATCCGCAGATTGTCCCGAGTCTGAGTTGATGTTTGTCAAACGCACCCACGACACAGGATAAATGCCCAGCGAGGGGCGACGTATTTGTACAAATTATGTACCATATGTATGCCATCACAACGATTTTAACCCGTGGGGTAAGCACAGGTGTAATGTTGAACACCTCGCAGGACGCAGCACGCATGTTACCAAACACTAATAAGGACTCAAGCGATCGTATGAGTGCAAACTGGTGGGAATTTCAGACGACAAATGGGCAATTACATTTTGTCTTACATGGGAATCAAATCTCTCTCTCTCTCTTCCAAGCTAGATATCCCACATGGTGGTGGGCTCTATCTTGGACAGCGGCGTCTGGGTCTGCAACCGGGGATGGCAAGCTGTAGTCCCACGTTACCAACGTAGTGAGGCGGCCGCCTTTTCACGTGCCCAGACCATCGCAGCCTACTCTCCAGGGAGTTGAAGCCACAACATTATAATCAACTACAAGACTAATGCTATAAAACTTTAAGAGTGGGAAGACTTAAATAAATGAATGAACGTTCTAATTATAATAGATATACATCTGTGGCCACCCGACACCTCCGTAGATGTCGAGATAACAATCGTAAAACTTTAACTGGTTCATTTCTTTATTTCTCATCGTCAAGTTCCTCGTTGGCCTAGTGGTCGCAAAATGCGACTGCTGACCACGAGCTACTGGGTTTGAATCCCGGGTCAGGAAAGTGTTTTTGGGTTTTTCCATTAGGTGATTGTCAGTAGCAGCACGTTGTCTGGATTTGTGCCCGGTTGATGGCACATAACGGGTAAAGGTAAAAAAACTTATGTGAATCAAGTTAATCAGTCAATGAAACATGATGACAATACAATCCAATTTCCACCGCACACATGAATGTTATTAACATGCTACATAATCAGTCCTGCGCACACGCACGCCATTCATGAATGTATCACTAATTCCTCTGATCGTTTGAGTTGGAAGCAATCGAAGTGTGACCAATATAAATTTATAGTACGGTCAGCAACATATAGCTTCTTCTGAAAAAATCGTGAGGAAACCGGCACACCTGAGAGATTTGTCAATGGTGTGTAAAGCCATGTCAGAGGCGTACAGGCGGTTTAAACTTTGACACCAGGTTGTTCATCAACCATACGAAGAAGAAGAAGCAACATTTAGCTTAACAAGGTAAGAAAAATGGCAAATAAATTATTGAAAGAAATACATAAATTCAAGTTCCAAATAAGAGAATCCAACTGATGATCGGAGAATATTTAGGACTTTACTATGTAACAAATTGTTCTTCAATGAAATAGTTATCTATTGTAAACATTTAAATGTTGAGTCACTTCTGTTGTTGACTGTACCTAATATATAAGTCTGTATGTCTGTGCGTCTGTTTGAGGAGCCAGCCCCCTTACCTTGGACTCTTAAAGCAGGACAGTTTCCGACGTAGAAGCGAGATGGCACGCTACACTGCACATAACGGCGTCCCGCTTTAACAACGGAGCGAACGTCCTGCTTTAAGAGTTCAAGGTAAGGGGGCTGGTCGACGCGTGCCAGGACACGAGGCCATATCTCAGTCAGACGCCCATCGGGCTCCACTGGCGCATGTCCAATGCTGACGATGTGTGTCACTGGGAAGTAATGTTGTAACACTAGAGATTCCAGAAGGGGTTTTTATATACTTTACCATGAATGACGTCATCAGGAGAAGTGACTGCATTGGGCCGTTTTTGAACTTAAGAATTTTTAACCAGGTAAGGAGGCTAAATAGTACCCTAGTTAGTGCCTATTGATTTCTTCTTCTTATCGTATGGTTGTTGAACAACCTGGAGTCAGAGTTTAAACCGCCCGTAGGCCTGTGACGTGGCTTTACACACCGTTGAAAAATTTCTCAGGTGTACTAGTTTCCTACCTCACATACAACGAGTAGTCCTCACGATGTTTTCCTTCACCGTTTTTAGCAACTGATTACTATTTAATAATACGCACATGATTTTCAGAAGACAGCGTATTGATTAAAGTCGATGGAACTAGGCTGTTTTTAAACTTTTTCTAAACAAAGAGGCTTTGGTGTTTCCTAGCTCTATCAGCCAAGCAACGCCGCGGGTCTCACCTAGTCTACCACACCGATGCTAAGGTGTCGACGATGACAGGCGGTATTTGTCCATCACACGTTTCGCAAGGCGGCTGCAGTGCGCATGCGCCCGTCACGGTCTTAACCAATACGTGATTACTTCTCACATCTGAGAGGCTGTGAGTATGATACGGTGACGACACTCCGGCGATATTCAGTTCGTAAGATACTTGACCGCTGATGAGAACGGTGGCGCAATAGGGATGCAGCTGGATGTTTGTGTGAGTGTAGATGTTGGATTCCCGAAACGGTATAAATATTTGCATGATCCTGTGTCATTCATATGACGATCTGACAGTGGCTAAGCGATTGAACTGATGCGCTAGGGTTTGTAGGTTTGATTCCCGCTCGGGACAAAACTTTGTGTGATCCGCAGATGTTTGTGCCGAGTCTGAAACGAGTCCGAAACGCATCCACGATACAGGAGAAATTCCTAGTGTGGAGAGACGTTTTTTTTTAAATAAAACAATTTTTTGGATGTATTAAGTATGTCATTCTTGTTTAAAAAAGTTCCCACATTTCTTGTGGGAACTGGGATAATAGTAAAATAATAACAGCAGGCAAATAATTATTCAATTTATTTTAAAATGCAGATGTAAGAATACAGTAGATAGTCAAAACACTCGAGTTAATCCTAACATTGGCCTACTCTCTGACATTTCCTGAATAATATTATTTAGCCCGATTGCACTCGCGGCCATACGTTATACACTGAACACTCAACTACTGCGACATGCATGCTAAATGTGTTGTTAACTGAAAAACTTCTATTAATAGGTACACTATAGTTCTTGGACCACGACCGCGGCCGTTAAAACGCTAACATAAAAAAGTCGCCCTACACTAGGTATTTCTCCTGCATGGTGTACACAAACATCCAGACTCGGGACAAACATCTGCGGATCACACAAATGTTAGTGCTGTGCGGAAATCGAAATTGCAACCCTTACTACAATTTCAAAGTTCATAGAATCGCGAGCATTACTGAAAATTGACATCTCCAATACTTCAACAACCAGAATGATTTGAAAACCACAAAGCTCAATAAAATAGTTTTTTTTTTTTTAAACTTCGCCCCATACTAGGATTTTCTTCTGTATCGTGGGTGCGTTTCACAAACATGGAATATCACATACACAAATACCCAGACTCGGGACAAACATCTGCGGATCGCACAAATTTTTGTCCCGTGCGGGAATCGAACCCGCAACCCTTAGCGCAGCAATCCAATCGCTTAGCCACTGCGCCAATTGGGTCGTCGAAGTTAATTATAATCTGTCAAAGTTTAGGTTATTTATCAGTACTGAGAGTCTAATGGTGTCCTAGACTGTTGTCACCGTAATGCGAGTGTTTAGTAACTACCGTATACCGCTGAGAACAGTGTCGGGCAGAGGCGGGATATTGACAGCATTCACATTTTACAGCTGAGGACCTGTTGCTATTGTAATTATTAATTATACCAACTGGGCCCTTACAAAGAACTCTTAAAGCAGGACATTTTACGTTGTCGAAGAGACCCCGCTATGTACAGTGTAGCGCGGCGTCTCGCTTCCACAACGTAGAATGTCCTGCTTTAAGAGTTCATGGTAAGGGGGTCGGTCTGCGCAATAGCAGCAGCGTAACTTATTTATAATAGCAGTAATTAATAGTGGTGTTGTAAGAGGGACTCTCTACAGACCTAACTCTTACTGCTAGTGTAAATAGCAGATAAACCAGTCCAATATATCTTATTTTAGGAGAATAATATTATAATTCATCACTAAATCAGATGTAACTTTGCTAAAACCCATAATTATAGGTAGGGTTCCATTTCAGTTCCAACCCATTAATTGATTGTTGTAATAACTTTGTCCTAGACTAATACATTCATGGGTGCTCCACGTGTATAATCTGTGGACCACACATTTTTTTCTTGTACAGTTGGAACTCGCAACGTTTAGTACAGCAGTTGATCACTAGGCCGCTGCGCCACGCAGGTCGCTAAATTATTAAGTAAAATCACATTCAGCCGAACAAGTTACCGATAACTAACTGTAGCAAATGGCAAGTTATCGTTCATTGTGGCGTTCTAAGGGGGAGGCCTTTGTTCAACAGTGGACGTCTTCTGGATGATGATGATGATGATGAAGTAACGATGATACCGTGTATGAGGAATTGAGGAAGACATTGAGAAAACGTTACATATGTAGTTCGTCAACCTTTAAAAATTGCATGCGTGCGTAAATACCGTTTGATATAAAAAGTATTTTATAAAAGTTGTAGTTAGTTAGGTATGTCCTATTTCGTATCGTAAAACTAATTGATGCTACGGTTTTTTAAATGCAATCCAATTATTTTTGGTTTTTATGCGGTGAAGTCTTAAAGCTGTAACATGAATGGAACTCACAATAATAACGTAAACGCTTTTGTTGCGTATTTATAAAACATGTTATTTTTTGTGGAGTGCGGGAGTGTGGTGCGTCGGGTTCGATTCTCGCAACAAATAATTGTTCCGCCTGTAGATAATTGGAAGGCCGGGATGTTTGAGAATGTAACTGCACTTAATATGAAGCTGTGCGAACAAAACAAAATTCATGTTTTATTTTTCTAGGTAGTTTATAGAGAGCTTTTATATTGTTGAGAATATATTACTCAATTGCGTATAAATTAGTATCGAACGTTTTTACAGTCGCCCCTAAATCAGCCAAAACGAATTAAGAGAAGGTTCCAGAAATTTTTGTGTCATTCCTATAAACTTAATAATTATCCTATCTAGCTCAAATATTGGTCGTACCTATGAGTTAATAAAAAGTGTGTAGTGTAGTTAAAGCATTTACATTAATATATTTATTGGAAACTGATGATACAAGCACACGTTTATCACTATGAGAGGTGGCAAAAATAGTGGTTAAAAAACTTAGTTGAAGAACTTTAGGAAAAGTAAAACTTACGGGAACTTTGCAGAGACTTTTCAGCGAACTTAAAAAAACAAGAACTTAAATGTTTTCAAAAAATACTTCTAAACGAAAATTTTCAAGGAAAAATATTTTTTACAAAAACTTAAGTTCGAAAGCACAGAACACTTCACACACGAGATACGAACACGCGATGTCTCGATATCGTCGGATCAGTTCCGCACACGACCGGTCGCGGCGTGGTCCCAGCATCCACTGACGGACGCAGCCGAATGGACCGACATTTCGCCTGCACACTACTGACCGAAAACCAACACACCTCGATTTCGACATACATTGCAATCTTTGTCCTGTACCTAAAGTTTAATCACCGTATATAGTGAGCAATGGATATTGTGCAAAACATATCTTCGAAGCAATAATTTTGATTGATGGAGTGTATTATTATTATCGTGTACTAGGTTTTTGTGATCCTTTCCTTAGTCGGAAATGAATCGGGAATGAAAGCCGGCCAACTTGGAGTATTTACTTTTTTACAAACATAACTGAAGTGTGCAGGTTTACGCGAGCCTGTACGCGGCAGAATGTGAAGCATTTTAACGAAGAGGTTTGAGTAATACTTGCAAACTTATCTGTGCAGTTGTCAGTGTCGCTGGTGTAGCTGTCATGTCATACAAAGCTGTCATTTTTGACAGTTATCATGTAGGTACCAGTACGGTTAGTTCTATTTTCGGCCACCGGCCCGGCTATGTTGGTCGCGGCATGTCTAATTATTGCTCTCTATAAATAGCCGGTATGTGTCATATGTGCTAATTATAAGCAGTTTACTATGACTCGATGCTGTACTATAATTTTGACATGCCTGCTTGACGGTGCAGTGAGTAGGCGTTTGGCTTTCTACGGTAAGGGTAACGGTTTCAAGTTATAATAAATAAATTGATAATGTTTATCACAATTCAAATAGTATTTGAAGACTGAATAAGTGCAGTGGCCAAGTGAAGGCAAGGTTGCAGGTTCCATTCCCATGTTTTTAAATTATAAGGCGATATATCACCTAGACTTAGACGTTTGTGCACGCGGGAAATTCCTAGTGTAGTGCAGATGTGTTTAAAAATGTATTAGCTTAAAGGAAAAACTATGTTTGTAGATAGAAGTTGACATAAAATGGCTATTAAATATTAATTAATACATAATGAACGACTCAACGAGTCTTAGAACATTGTTTTATAATATAGAGAGAACACATAAAACTCAGAGGTAGGTATTATAATTATTATTCGCAGAACTAAGTCTAGGAATTAATGACCAACACTCTTAGCTATTAAATGATTAGTATCTTTGTTATTATTATATTATAGGAAACAATTAAATATTGACAATAAGGAACATATTAAATTTTTAATTTATTGTATGAAGAATTTATGGACCACGTTATTGTGTTGGGTAAGTCAGTAGGGATAGCGATGTTGAGAATAAATATATAAATATATCTCTAGAGTAACATTGGTATTTCTAACCGACTTAAAAAAAGAGGAGGTTCTATGTGTGTCTGTATGTATTTTTTTTATATTAGTATTATAAACTGTCTCATTAGTCAAGTGATCGTTAAGTGCGACTGCTGAATGCGAGGTTCTGAGTTCGATTCCCGGATCGGGCGGAGCGGATTTAAGTAATTCTCAGTATTAGCATAGGGTATTAACAGTCTCGCCCACTACACTGAGATATTTAACTTATCTGGCTAAATTTTGGTGTACTATATACTTCTAAATGTCTTGTGTTGAGCATGAGGCCCTGGGTTCACATCCGGGTCTGGTCGGGCAAACTGACACTGGGTTTTTTCATTAGGCAATTCTCAGTAGCCACACGGAGTCTGGATTTGGATTTGGTTCTGGATGGCAATAGGCTCGCGACATTGGGACCTACAACATAACCGGCGAAATGTGGGCGTACTACACGCCTGAATGTTATAACTACATTGATGACCAGATTGGTGCAGGTGCGCTAAAGGTTGCGGGTTCGATTACCGCACGGGACAAACATTTGAGTGTCGAGTCTCAGTGTTTGTGAAGTTTCATGTTTGTGAAATGCAACCACGATAATAATAATATCTAATAATAACAGCCTATAACTGTCCCACTGCAGGGCAAAGGCCTCTTCTCGTATAGAGAAGGATTGAGCACTGATCACCACGCTAGCTCACTGCGGGAGATATCAGATAATTTAATTCAGGTTTCCTCACGATATTTTCCGCCACCTAAACAGTCGTGTCTTAGAATATCAAAGAAATTATTTAAAAAGTCACATTGATATTTGCCTAGGTTTGAACCCGCAACTGTGTGCATACAAATCCGGTATGTTAACCTCGTGCCACCACGACAATCCATCCACGACACAGGACATGTTCCTAGTGTTTAAAAAACAAAAAGTCCCTACATAGACACTCATATTATAGTTATAGCTATCGGTCCCCTCGGTGTGGGGTCCTATAAGTCTCATATTTTTTGCTTCATTAGCCGCAGGTCTAGGGACCTCGCCGGGACCTGCAGCACATTCCTAGCGGTCCTGTATAATGATCATATAACTCCAGCTTACCGCTCCACTCGCCAGCTCTTTGGCGCACATTCCAGGAGATTTATTTGAAAGAGGGTTGTAGGTTTTATACGAATAGGAAATAAATAAAACGTTGCAGACATATTGTTTTGCGTAAAAACACATCGCATGCTTATTTTAAGTTTACATATAAAACAATATGCATTTTATTACATTGTCCTTAATAACTAAATTCTATAATTTGAAATAAAGCGATGTAATAGCTACAGTTTATTGCTTGAATGATGAGCATTTTAAGAAAAATACACTAAATTTAAATTGTATGCAATGATACTACATTGCATATATTACAGGCTACCAATAGTATACCTAACTAGCCAAGCAAAGGCTAACCTGCTCTAACACAGAGTATAAGAAAAAATAAACTTTTAAAATATTCATAGCATAAAAACGCGTTGATGTCTTTTGTATGGCGGCCCGACTAATACTTAGATACTTAACTGGGACTTATATTTGACTTGCTCAATTCACTGTTGTGGCTGAAGATCTAAATAATTCTTAAGGCTTTATTTTTATTATATATTTTATTAAATATATTTATTTTTTAATATATATGGAAATAATAATAATAGGATACAGCTCTAATATTTATTTATTTTTAATTTTATATAGATGTCATTTGATATATTTATTGTTTAAATACTTATTTCCTAATACAGGTTTTAGGTACGTGGCAACATTGGCAAGTATGTATTTTTTCAGGGTCCATATTGGCTCACCTAATGTTCTTTACCCGAAATTGTTCTTTCTAATGATTTGTAATCCGAATGATCACTCTTCCTAAAATTTTTCATCCTAAAGTTTTCATTCATACTATTTATAGCGCTACCGGCGATGTTCATAACACTCATTAATGATGGTTGATAGGGTTCAACAATTATTTTAATGATTAAAATGAGTATCGACTCTTCTAGGCTAGTTTTAACCGAGCTTAGGTAGATTTAACCTGGATATTGTCAGGACCTTGCACTTATCACCCTGCACATGTAGACCCACTAAAGTTATCCGGCCGGTAACCGGACCTTGACCGACCCAGGACTCGAATCCAGGACCTCGTGCGCAGCATTCGCGGTTAGGGAACGCTAGGCCATCGAGACAGACTAAGGATAATGCTTAAAACATCCATTTAATGGTATATTTAAATATTACTTAGTATAATGAAGGAATGTGGAGTATCTGCATTCTGTGAGACCTTAGTCTATGGTGCATAGTAAGGGATTCGTTAATGCAATCAATGCGCACACGCACTTATCGGGCGAATGTCGCGCGAATGAATCTATGTGTGCTGTCATCTTCTACAAGCCTGCCGCTAGGGCTGCCACAGGATTGGAAACACAGAATTTAAAATTTAAAACTCAAATAAGCAGGACTCCAATTTGATTTTTAACGATTTTAGAAGTTCGCTTAATCAATATGGTAAAAATATTAAAGGTATTTTATTCACTGTTGTAAACTGTTTCCAGCTCGTACTTTTCTGATCTTTGACAAATTATCTAAACACTTTCTAACTGAACCGTTATTTTTTTAATTAAATCCAAATGTACAATATTTAAGGTGACAAAGATTTAAACATTCTAATTCAGGTAGTAACTATGTACAAGTGGCAGCCCTAGGTGCTCTAGGGTTCGGTACCGTTAGCAGCGATACGCGGAGATTCTGTTTCAGCCGCAAACCACAGCTTTCCCTAATATTTAAGTACAGACAGCAAAATAAAACTAACACTATGATTAATACATAGATGAGATATTTATGTACTTCATCCTAACTAGGTATTTAGTTGTTTAGATAATGTCAAAATATATTTAAAAAAAAAGATAACAAGTTTTTTTTAATCGTCGCCCGCACTAGGCTATGTTTGTGAAACACATACACGAACACCCAGATTCAAGACAAACAACTGCGTATCGCACAAAGTTTTGTCCGGTGCGGAAATCAAACCCGCGACCGTTAGTGCAGCAGTCCAATCACTTAGCCACGGCGCCAATCAGGTCGTCATTTACTGGGTTAATTAAAAAACAATCCTCTCACGGCAATATTGTATTAATCTACTATTAAATAAATTACTAAAATTCGAAATAATATTCGTAAATGAGAAACAAACCTTAAATCCCTTGCACAATAAGCCAAGTGCCTTTGTGTGAATAATAAACCTATTTAAACCAATTATATTTAAAACGTAATTATCACCTACTTACATTTCTGTCGGTACCTAATCACATGAGACAATACGCGCGGTAACTGAACCCGCCCCCCATCCGCGCGCGCCCCCACCCCACCCCTCTGTGGCCCGGTCACTAAGGCTACTAGCACTACATATAAACCACCATTAACATAATTAACGCTTCATTAAGAGGTGAGGAGGTCCCTGACTTATATTGGACTCCTTTGGTGAGGGACGACGTCACCTAGACCTTGGCTTGGGTAATTCGAACTAACTAATCGAGTGAGTACAGTAGGTGGGTACAAAAGTGCTTTTAAGTAAAGGGTAGTTCATTCGATTCCTGCACGTGGCTTACATTTGTGATGAACGTAACATCACGCCTGAATTCCTCGAAGGAAAAGGCAGAAGTATACCCATACTTCACCAGTTATAGTATAGGTCTCAAATCCCGACACTGCCATTAACCGGGCATAAATATTAACTCCGTGTTCTTTCTAATAATCTTATGGAAAATCCCAATTACACATTTTAATCTCTTTTTAAACGGGAGTCAAGGGTTTTAGCTAAAAACCAGTGTTTAGCAACCTCTTGTAAGGCGCTAAGCATAAGCTGACGCTTAAACCTTTTGCTTTCGGTGTTATAGTTCTTGTATTTCGCATACCATTTTCTGTAATACTGAAAACAATAAATCAATATTCTGTTCTATTCATTTCCCGAACAGGGAATCGAAACTAGAACCTCACGCTCAACAATCGCGCTTCGCGACCAACGACGACTATGCCAACGAAGTAATCCATATTTGTGATAAATACGCTTCTCATAATATACGGTACAGAAGACTTTAGTCATGTCTTTCGGTATTTTCCTAATAGATTCACATTCACTATTAATTGCCTTCCTAGCTATTCGAAACACGAGTGGCTAATTTGGAATACTGGCCCATAAATGGCAATATTGCTCGCCCCTTTCATATGAATTATCTGCGGATAGATTCCCTTCTTTGGCAAAATATAGGAGGACAATATATAGCTTGCTTGCTCTATAATAAATACTAGGTTACCTACTACTCGAATTCAAGTTATAGCGGTCAATCTTCAATAGGCTAGCCAACTACGGAGATATTATAGTGCCCAAATATGTGTGCTAAGACTGGTGAAATTCTCTGTTATTTTTGTAGTCCGATGGGACGGTAAACTGACACGATCTAAGAGAGACGCAGGCGCAATGATTCAACGCACTCTAAGGCTCTAGACAGACGGACCGCATGTCAACTGCAATCCAACCGCAATCACACGATTGCACGCCGACTGCAATTGAACTGCAATTGGACTGCACGTTTGGTATGCAGTTCTATTGCAGTCGTGTCAACTGCATTCAAACTGCACTTGAACTGCAATTTGCGGTTGGATTGCAGTTGAAATGCGGTCCATCTGTCTAGAGCCATAGAGGTAGTATAATATCGCTAACACACTAACTGCTGAGACCTAATATTTACCTTTTATGACTGCCCAAAAGTAGGAGTTTTTAGGGTTGTATGTATGTGAGTTTCTTTATTCCACCCTAACTGAATACCTGAACTTATTTTGATGAATGGAGTGTCATTAGAATCCTTGCAACATCGCGAGTAATATAGGCTATAAAAATGAAATCATCATTATCAGCCGGAAGACGTCCACTGTTGAACAAAGGCCTCTTCCTTAGAACGCTTCAATGTACGATACTACGAACTACTTTATAAATAATAAAATATTAATGAATATTTTTTTAATGATATATAATATTTTGCCTAACCCGGGACTCCATGCTCCGCATCCGTATCAGCTACCACTAGACCATTGTATCCGCGTATGATCGATCACTGTACAGCCGGTGTGTGTCGACTGTCGATGGCGTCTGATATCACTCGCGCCCGTCCCGTCACTAGGTTAACGATCGCGTCACTTGAGAAACGTTCGTCAATAAAATTCGTTTCCCTTTTACATTTCCATTGCAACCGCTATCGTTATGTTATGTTGTGGTGCATGTGTGTAGTCGGCCAGTTTTCATGTTGACTGGGTTAACTTTTCGTCGATGAGTGTAAGCTGTCAAAAACATTCTTCTAGCTATGAAATTAAATACATAACTCTTCTGCGGCTTTTTTGTCATAGTCGGGTAATTATAACGATATTTACTTCATTATTCAACGTAGACGAAGACTTTCAATTCTGCATACCCTTTCAGGAAGAACAAGCTATATGATATGTATACTGTATACAAATTTACAAAAAGTTATTTATGTCATTAATTTAGTCATAGCGCCATGGATGAGGATGTTATATTATACAGTTGGTTATATACAATTATACAGTTATACTAACATTCCGTGAGAATTTCAGAATTTGTTAGTTATAATTAATTCTAAGTTGAATGTTAGGTATGAGTATAACGATATTAACGTCAAATCTATGTAACTAACATGGAGAGAAAAAGTTACACTTCTCTTATGACAAGTAGTTTCAGTGGATGTCCGACACAGATAGCTACAACAACAGATATAAACCTATATTAGTTCTGACGCGGTCATGTTCGCGTATTTAATAGACTTATTTAATAGTTATTAGCGCCGTGTCTCGAGCTGTTTAATACAGCCTGAGAAGGTTCGTGTTCCGTTGTTACATTACCATTGGCTGGTAACGGCTGGTGGTAATTTACCGTATAATTCGTGGTGTCTGTGGTAATAACAATTGGTGAAGAGTGGTGAATAAATTGGTGACGAATGGATTATGTGATAGTTACAATTGCAGTAGTAAATTTTAGTTGTTAAGAGCCTTGTAGCTATGTAGCTACCATAATGAGCAGTCAATCTGTAAGGTTAGGAAGCACGTGCTGCGGTCTGTCCTTGGATGGGTGGTCATTATTCACACATCAAGGCTTTGTTGTTCCTTGAATAGTTCGATTTGCGTATTCGGTCTCGCTTATATGTTAGTATACGACAGCATAATTATGATTATGCGAGCATACGAGTAGTATAAGACAGCATGTGAGTAGTATACGACAGCATTTATGATTAGTATACGACTACATATGATTAGTATACGACGGCATATGATTAGTAAACAACAGCATATGATTAGTATACGACAGCATATGATAAGTATACGACAGCATATGATTAGTATACGACAGCATATGATTAGTATACGACAGCATAATATGATCAGTTAACGACAACATATGATTAGTATCCTTATCATATGCTACTAATCTAATGATAAATGATACTAATCATATGCTGTCGTTAACTTATCATATGCTGTCGTACACTAATCATATGTTGTCGTATACTAATCATATGCTGTCGTAAACTAATCATATGCTGTCGTATATTAATCATATGCTGTCGGATACTAATCATATGTTGTCGTTAACTGATCATATGCTGTCGTATACTAATCATATGCTGACGAATAATTATGTTATTGTCGTATACTAATCATATGCTGTCGTATACTAATCATATGCTGTCGTATACTACTCACATGTTGTCGTATACTAATCATATTGTCGTATACTACTCATATGATGCCATATACTAATCATATCATGTCGTATACTAGTCATAAAACCTGTCGTATAATACTTATATGCTGTCGTATACTAGTAATATGCTGTCGTAAACAAATCATATGCTGTCGTAAACTAATCATATGCTGTCGTATACTAATCATATGCTGTCGTATACGTATAATATGCTGTCGTGTACTAATCATATGTTGTCGTATACTAATCATATGCTGTCGTATACTAATCATATGCTGTCGTATACTACTCATATGATGCCATATACTTATCTTATTATGTCGTATACTAGTAATAAAAACTGTCGTATAATACTTATATGCTGTCGTATACTAATCATATGCTGTCGTATACTAATCATATGCTGTCGTATACTAATCATATGCTGTCGTATACGTATAATATGCTGTCGTGTACTAATCATATGTTGTCGTATACTAATCATATGCTGTCGTATACTAATCATATGCTGTCGTATACTACTCATATGATGCCATATACTTATCTTATTATGTCGTATACTAGTCATAAAAACTGTCGTATAATACTTATATGCTGTCGTATACTAATCATATGCTGTCGTATACTACTCATATGATGCCATATACTTATCTTATTATGTCGTATACTAGTCATAAAAACTGTCGTATAATACTTATATGCTGTCGTATACTAATCATATGCTGTCGTATACTAATCATATGCTGTCGTATACTAATCATATTGTCGTATACTACTCATATGCTGTCGTATACTAATCATATGCTGTCGTATACTTATCATATGCTGTCGTATACTAATCATATGCTGTCGTATAATTATGATATTGTCGTATACTACTCATATGATGCCATATACTTATCTTATTATGTCGTGTACTAGTCATAAAAACTGTCGTATAATACTTATATGCTGTCTTATAATACTTATATGCTGTCGTATAATACTTATATGCTGTCGTATACTAATCATATGCTGTCGTATACTAATCATATGCTGTCGTATACTAATCATATGCTGCCGTATACTGATCATATGCTGTCGTATACTAATCATATGCTGTCGTATACTAATCATATGCTGTCGTATACTAATCATATGCTGCCGTATACTAATCATATGCTGTCGTATACTAATCATATGCTCTCGTATCCTTACACTTATCATATTATTTCGTATACTAGTCATAAAAACTGTCGTATTATACTTATATGTTGTCGTATACTAATCATATGTTGTCTTTAACTGATCATATGCTGTCGTATACAAATCATATGCTGTCGTAAACTAGTCATATGCTGTCGTATACTAATCATATGCTGTCGTATACTAATCATATGCTGTCGTATACTAATCATATGCTGTCGTATACTTATCATATTCCGTCGTATACTAATCATATTGTCGTATACTACTCATATGCTGTCGTATACTAATCATATGCTGTCGCATACTTATCATATGCCGTCGTATACTAATCATATTGTCGTATACTACTCATATGATGCCATATACTAATCATATCATGTCGTATACTAGTCATAAAAACTGTCCTATACTACTTATATGCTGTCGTATACTATTCATATGCTGTCGTATACTATTCATATGCTGTCGTATACAATTCATATGCTGTCGTATACTATTCATATGCTGTCGTATACTAATCATGTGCTGTCGTATACTAATGTTATGCTGTCGTATACTTATCATATGCTGTCGTATACTAATCATATGTTGTCGTTAACTGATCATATGCTGTCGTATACTAATCATATGCTGACGAATAATTATGATATTGTCGTATACAAATCATATGCTGACGTATACTAATCATATGCTGTCGCATGCCGCCGTATACTAATTATAAATGCTAGGGGGGGGTTGCCATAATCCCCTCGCTTGGCAAGCGCCTTGGGGATAGCAGTATTGGTGATGATGTTACAGAAGACACTGCTGCTCATCTTCTGGATTTTCCCTTAGTCGCCTCGTACGACACCCATAATAATTATGTATTATTTAAGGTAAAATACTTTTAGTCGCTAACCATGTGTTATTTATCCGTTATTTGTAACGATTTCCGGCCTACCCAACTTTTATTTGAAATGAATATTAACGGGCTGTTGACGGGCGGAGCCGCGGGCGAATCTAACCACACCACTATTTCCCATACGTTTCATCATTATATCATAAATAAACACAGTCCCACGCGCGCATTTATTACATATCGAGGTATATGATGAAGCTTAATTGACGTGCTGTATATAAAAAGGAACGCAGTGCGCTGCCCCGCGGCGCTGCCTGCCTCATTACGGTCCCATTACTGTGTCATTGCGTCCGTCCGTCCGCACGCGATGGGAAACGAATTACAAGACGATGTCAGCAGTGTGGGGTACATTTGTAATGAAACAAACAAGGCCATGTTAGTTGTGTGGGGCTGTGGCGTACATTTGTAATGGTCGCGAGTACACCGATGGGATTGACGTTACATGGTGTTTTAGATAATGAACGTGAGATATCTATGACCTGTTTACTAGATTCAAGTTTAAAGTGTATGATTAGATAAAGGCATTTAAGCGAGGTCAACAGGTCTGTATTTCTGAAATTGTATTGTTCGTGAAGCAACTTAAAAGATCTCTAAATACTCTATTTCACTTCATTCTTAATTAGTTAAGTGGATAACAGTATTATCATTGTGTATTTAAGTTTTAAAAAAATACATGAAAAAAAAAATATACATACACAAACAATGAAAAAAACCTAGACAACAATATAAAATATCACCCAATTACGTCACCGTACCATTCCACCCCACAATTAACTGCGTCTTAATCCTGTCATCGATCCCCTTGAGTGTTTCTCCGAACAGCAAAAACCAGGGGATCATAGAAAGGTATTAGTTTCACGCCAGTTATCGATGATCAACACTAAACGGACCCAATTAGCTGGCGAACAAATAGCGGCCACACAAAGGCGCGGCGGAGGGACGGACAGATATCATCAGCCCTGAGTGCCTGCAGGGCTGTCCGCACACAAGTCTCGTGTTACTGGCAGGGTTGTGCTTAGATAATAAAACCTTCCCTCTCTACATTTAATATAGTATTGTTTGTATTGTATTAGGAGTGTTACTTTTGTGTTAGTACTGAATTGAATTCAAATCAGAATGGCATTAGCAAAATGTTCCTCGTAAGTAAAATGATAATTTTATACTAATTAATCTAATGAATATTACTGGTAATAAAACTGTTACACTAAACAAATTAAAGGTGTCCGATATTAAGAGATACCTACCTCAGAAATGATTGTGACAAATAAAACCTTTTTGGTAGTCAAGTTATAGCAAAAAGCAACATGAACAACTATTATTTATCACTTTACGAGCACATTTGAAGGATTACACCAATAAAATGTTTAGCTTCAAATTAATTAGCTATCATAAAAGTTTTAAATGTCAACTTGTAAATATTTATAAGGGGACAACAATAAGGGTCTTATCACATCACACTAATGTTATAAAGGCGAACGTTTGTGTGTTTGTATGTTTGTTACTTCTTCATCCTCAAACGGCTGGACCAATTTAGATAAATTTTGGTATGGAAATGGTTGACACCGTGGATTAACATATAAGCTAGTTTTAATCCTGAAAAAATGTAGTGAGTAACACCGCGGGACGCAGATAGTTTTATAAATAAATGTAAAATGTATGAGGCGATTGTTTTGGCGCGGGCGCGGTGGTAAATCATCGGCGGTTTTATAACGACTGTGTTGGATCACCGACGTAACAATTAGCAATTTTAATGTTCGCCAGTGGAGCGAGCTGACTTGATTTGGAAGCTTGTTGGGGGGTTTTTATATTAGTGCCACTGAACCCGAGTATTGGGGCGTCTACAAATGTACACGATTACAATTATAAGGTTCAGTGTATACTCTGTGGATGACTGGTCCACGTCTAGGGGTTCAGTCTTTTAAAGGTATTGTTCAGAAATTTCTTTTTATTTCTGGCAGTTCAATTTGCCATTTCCCATACATGCCATGGCAAATTGAACTGCAGCTATGGTACGGTATTAGGTATGTAGCTGACATGCTTCCCATATTTTTTGTCACTCTCCTTCGTGTCGCGTCCATTGTACCCACTAATGGTTTGGTGATTGGACGACCTGATTGGCGCAGTGGCTAAGCGATTGGACTGCTGCGCTAAGGGTTGCGGGTTCGATATTTTGATTCCCGCACCGGACAAAAATTTGTGCAATTCACAGAAGTTTGTCCCGTGTATACGTACGTACGTGCCACATACGCGTCACATATTTTGTAAAACGCACTAACGTACCGCACACACGGTACCGGCGAAATTTGAAGTGTGGGACGATTCTATGAATGGCTGATACTACTAATTTCTTTTGCCTTCAATTGAATTACTGTGATCTCAAATAAGCTCCAACTTAATATCGTTTCTCTAGTCTGGCTGTAGAACTTTACACGACTTAGTATTTATTAACTACACAGTCCGCAGCTACTGTACAGTGTACAGTGAACACTACCGAACTAGAAAGCAATGAAATGAATTATTGTTGTACGACAACCAATTTATTTACGATATCTACAAAATGGACTCAACTTGAACACAACAAATCCAGAATATCCGTTGTTATGTTCAACGAATGAATAAATAACTCATTCAGAGATTAGTGAGTGCAGTCGCTGTGAGCGATATATTCTGAGCTTGTTTCAATTTGGCAATAAAACCAATGATATGTCAAATAGTATAGATACGTCATTATGCTAACAAAATGAACCAGAAAAGTGTTACGATCTCTGAGTCCGAATTGCACTAGTCTTTTGTCAAATCGTACAACAATTGTACTATCCAAGTTTACATACGTCCCCTTTTCGAGTCTACAAAATGAACGCTTGTAACATATCTGTACTTCATTTAAATATCATTGGATAATAGTAACAACGTGGTAATATCATAATGTGTCACGCTGTCACACAGGACTCGGTGCTCACAGCCCTAATATGGTGGTGTTCTATTGTCAGCGCGCCCCGCGACACCGCTAGGGTTGGCAACTTACCAAGGATAAATGAGAACTGAACAAAAAGTGAAATACGTTAGTTCCACTTTCATTGTTGCACTATTTTATTATTTTTTTTACCTACGTTTTCTGGGACGTGCATAAGAAAAGTTCATCACACATACACATATTGTTGGAACGTTAAGAATTTTTATATAGCTAGCTACTGTAGCAAGAAATATTAATTTATTTAGAAAAAGGTTTTTTAAAACTATTAAACAATAAAGTAAAATTATACCTTTATTTAATTATTTCACCATTTATTTTCTTATACCATTATAGATATAAAATAAAGAAGCTTAAAGAAGAAACTTTAAGCTACACGTAAGCTTACAAGTCCTAAAAAATTACCTGTTTATTTTGTATATCTTACTATTATTGCCAAAATTTAGCATCGTGAGTCACATACTACTTCGTGGCACCCCTACCGCGGCGGCCCGTCGCCGGTCTCCGGTCGCCGGTCACCGGGCTCCGGGCACCCGGCGCCGCGCTCCGGTAGCGATCCGTCAGACACTTTATTGCCTCAGATATGAATTCCGACGTATTTATAGGTTTCGACGCGACGCCCGAACTAATTCGCCCGTTAAAAGGTGAACACTTTTTATTTGGAAATTGTTGCGTTTTTTGTTGGTTCGTGTGAGGACATGTTGTGTGAGATAGCGGAGGATACGCGTACTATAGAGGTTTGTTTATACTTTAATTGGCTCTCTTTTTACTATTCTACCAGAAAATAGAGTCTTAACACGAGAGCGGTCTTGGTACAGTTTGCTGTTCACATTTCTATTTCAAATATTAATGGTTAAAAGGGAAGAATCCTTTCATCCACCAAACATTTCCTTTAATTTATTTAATGTTTAATGCTTTCATTACTATTTGGTTGTAGGTATCTAATGTATGATACCTGCTCCAACATGATACTCATACATGATTGTCGTCGGTATTATACAAATTCCATAAACCACTAAGTATGCACGTATTACGTACGTAATTATGACCACAATAATAATATCATCTTAATTATTATAACAAATACGATTGCCATTTATAAAATACGAGACACTGGACAATCGTTTCGATCAAAAGCGTTTATAAAAGAATATATTTCGTCAAGTGCGTGTGCCACGTTACATAGAAGGCTAATCGCCTTAGTACGCTCACGTAGAGGTTAAAAGTTAACTGAACGGTTAGTTTTATAAGGCGTTTAGCCTTCAAGTAGGAGTGATGATATTTGTAGGGGTCGCTGACCCCGCTGGGATGGATGGCTACACGTGACAGAATCGTTAATTCTTCAACTAATGGTGTGTTGTATAATGTATGGACGACGTGTGATGTACAGGACGCAGGCGGCGGGTACGTGTTATGGTCAAAGAGTTTTCTTTTCTTAATCGAGAAACTTTTGTTACAAATTAGAATCTAGCAACTCTTAATTTTAAACTTCTTATCAATATAAAATACTAGCCTTCAGCGATGTCTGGTTGACAAACACACTAAGCCCTACATAGGTATGTATATTTTATGTACTACCTTAAACCATCCACAAATTTCAACGTGATACAAAATTTACTGTAAGAATTAAGGAGGATGATCATATCATTCAACTATATGAATAAATAAAAAATATATTTCCAGCGACATCTTCCAAAAGCGCTGTTTGTTGATTATCGCTCGATCCCCGGCCCGCTCCCCGCTCCCCGCTCCGCCTCCAGCCGCACCATAACCTATCCGCCACAACTCCACACACGTTAAGCAACTTACGGAGTGACAAACTGTCATGACATACCTGTCACGCCGGCTACCAACTAGATCTCACCTCGCTAGTTGGGCCCGCGGGTACGCTTGCATTAATTTATTGATTTACAAAATTGCTTTAAATGTTATTTGTGTATGATTGGACTGTTCCACTGATAAACAAGGGTATTTAGAGAAGAAATAACAATTTATTCACACTCTTTATCATTTGAGGATTGCTCTATTTAATTTATGGTTTTGTCTTTTTGAGTCAGTCGGGGAAAAAACATGGCAGAGTTCTATGTATATGGAATTATGAACTAAGTTGTAGGTTTAAATTTTGAACGGGACCACTACCTACTTCTGTAACAGCAGTTATCACTTATGTGTTAAGCATGCCCGTAATTTGGTAGTAATCGATGGTAGCCTTAATATTCGATATATAATAAAAATAATACATCGATACAACTCGCGGACACTGTTCACCGCATCCATTATATACAAATGTTAATTGTTTAAAAATAAATGATCGTGTTTTGTTATTAGACAGCTATTATACACATCTTATATTTAAAGAGGCGACATTTGAAGTGATAACAATCTGTTAATATATTTATTGTGTCCATGTATATTCACAAGTTCACACTAACAGATAATCTCTGTATAATTCGTTTATTAGTAGCGCTTGTTAATATTTATTACGTTTTAAAATTAATATTACAAATAGTGGAGAATATTAAAGGTCGTAATAAATTGAATATTAAACTATCAATTAAAATTCATAGTCACAAATATTGCAGATACAGATGTTATGTTATTCAAACATGCTACTGTCATCTGACCATCAAGTAATTTCCTTATTGTGGTAGCGGTTATGAATGAAACGTGGGTAAGTGAATAAATGAAAAGAATAAGTGAAGAAGAACGTGATGTTGGGAACGACGTGACGTTTAATCTACATACATAAAAATTAATCCCTGTTTCCCTTGGTCATGCCATGACTTGGCTAATTTTGGCTTTGAAATATTTGTGGAAGAAAATATGAAAAATCACTGTCAGGTGGTACGAAGTCCGCCGGGTCAGCTAGTAAGTATGATATTAGTTTCTTATCATAAAATATACCAGGTTCAACAGTAGTGTAGGTAACAGTGCTGTGTTAGAACACTATGTTCAGTTCTTCCTGTATTCTGTATTGTAAGATACATTATATCCGTAAACATTGTAAGCTGAATGAAGTGACACAATATTCCGAAGTTATTGATTTGTAGACTGTCATAATTCGTAGGAACTACTTGACATTTAAAATCTATGAACATAACCTAATATTTGTTGAGGGCCTTAGTTTTATTCCTTATTTTTCCTTATTCTTAAAACACTAGCGACGATGAATATTAGATACATACTTTTAATAAATCAATATTTTTGTACAAATCTTGCACGTCATAATATTTTAACTTTAGGGACTAATTAAACTAATAAATTAGGGACAATACTCCTCGGCTAATTCACGGAGTAATTTAATTCAAGGATTAAAATATGTTCGAAAGTCCCCGAGCACTATCTAGGTGATTGCTACACTAGACATTATAAATCTACGGCTTATTTAATTTGTTAAAGGCGACAATTTCAATGATAATGTTTGCTAAACCTGGCGACATTATTATAATGTAAATTACGTCCAACAAAACTTAGTAATTTACACCCGGCCGGTGTGTTACTGTACTATTGATAGGAGTGTTTGTGTCGCTGACAGAAGCATGTGGACCACGAGATTAGCGCTGAGGCGAAGTAGGTACATACTGACTTACATTTTTACATTTTGATGTGCGATAGCCTCTATGACTGATGGCAACAATTATTTAATTGATCATATGACGTACTTTACCAGTCTGCTTATTAGCTGTTCTTTGTACATTGAGATTATTAATAATATAAGACCTTAAATAGTAGAAGCAGTAGAAGCAGTCTCTTGTATTTCCACAGGGGTATGGTATACTAAATTCGCCAGTTTTGTCCCATGTAATACGGGGCGAGTCTATTGCTATCAGCCTGAAAGAAATCCATACTCCATACTGCTACAGAGAATCAACTAATAGAAAAAGCCTATATCACTTTTCCTGCCTAGGGATACCAACCCGAGGACGTCATGCTCAGCATCCGCGCGTAGCGACCACTGGCCCAACGAGGCACTTCAAAGCTATCTTTCATATAAAAGTGAGAGGAACCATTTAACTTTCACTCTCGTCCATCACCCTCACTCTACATTGTCTATGACTGGCCCCGCCCCCGGCCGAGCGCCGCCGATCCTGCTGAACAGATACGATCTTAAGTACACAGGTTATGTTCTAGGGGAGAATTAGGTATTCTATGAGATCTTATACCCATTAAACTCCTACAGTTGTTGAAACTATGAATATATTATTGGCTTTAAATACTCTCAGTAGCACGGAGTCTGGAGTTGTGTTGATGGCAATAGGCTCGCTTAACATTAGGACATATAACATTACTGGCGAAATGTGGGTGTACTATTTGTGCACCTCTGCCTACCCCTTCGGGAAATACAAGCATAAGCAATATCATACATTCTATAGACTGTCTATAGTAGATGGGCTGAAACAGCTGCTCGGGTCGATCAATCAAGGTTAAGCTGCGGTAGCTGCTGTTGGCGCATTGATGGGGTGTCCGTCCGTTTTTACTCTTGCTTTAGCCACACATTAAGTCTACGGCCTTTGCTATTCTTGTAGATCTTTTACAGTTGTTGATTGTTATTCAAAAACCCTAGTACCTAGTTTAGGAAAGATTAGTCAGATATAATTATTCAAAATTTTAGTACCGAGGTATACATATAATATGTATATAGCCACGTCGGTATTTGTCTTTTTTAATTTACAAAGGCATGTGTTTGTACTCACGAAAAATCAACTTGAGTTGCTGAAAACATTTGCAGCGCTACAGTTTTTAGGATCTTCTGTTTTAATATCAGCGGTCAAAACTTAATTTTTTCGGATATAATTGAGTTTTACATATTGATATTTTATTCCATTTCTATTGTTTCCGGATCATGTTTGGTGTCGAGTGACGTAATCGTAATCGTAAATCTATAACGTCACTCTATCTGAGTCAAGATCTCAGTAAGACATCTGTATCGCGGTACGGAGAGCAAAACAGTTAACGAAGATTAACCAATTGCTTTTCAGACTGATAATAACTTAGGTTTTATTCTAACAAAACTAAGTTGCACCACACTAGGAATATATAATTAATTATTAAATATAATTATAGACATAAAGAATACCTGAATTGTTAATTTAGTCAATAGACATATACCTACGTCAAAGATCGTAAACGCGATAGACACGGGTTTCAAAAGCCTTCGTTCCTATATCAGTATAATGTCATCAACATACACTTTTTCGCGCACACTACTGTCTCCGAGCCACCTGCGCGAGGGCTGCTAATCAGATTACCTGCAGCCTCATTATGTCTAAGTCGATTGTCTCTCACACTCATAGTTGACGTATTGCCTTGTCGATTGTTCTCTGAACTAGTGCAGGTTCTATTTGATCCATGTGGTGATTTGAGCTTTTCTAAACTTAGCATCAAAACCTAACTTAAATACGATATAAGGCTTTTTCTTTGGGCGTCAAACCGGGTGTGAAACGTTAAATAGAAACAAGTTGGGGGGCTCATAGCTACCGTAAAAATCATTCGATTTTGGAGGTTAAGCTGTGCTCGCCACGGTCAGTCTTGTGATAGGTGACCGTTTCACGTGTCGATATCCCTTCGTGCTTTGGAAAGCATGTTAAGCCGTTGGTTTTGTGTCTGATCTCCCTCCGGTCTTGTTGGTCTACCGTCCCATCGGTCTATGAGAGTGAGGGAATAGGGAGTGCACCTGTGTTTGCGCGCATACTTGTGCACTATAATATCTCCTGCGTAGTTGGCTAGACTCAGATGAGATAGGCCGCCGCGTCGTGACCAAAAACTTCGGTTAGGAGAACATTGTTAAAAACAAGTGATATGGGTTATTAAACTTTTGGCTAAACCTTCAGGGATTACAAATGTGATTGTACGTAAGCACGTGTTTACTGTCAAGAATGGGTGAAATTCTTACAACATGGCAGCATCATAACTAAAGAAGATTTTCTTCATAACGAATAATAAAAACGTGTTTATATATAACTATACATACACAATATAACATAATTCAACGTCATTATAAGACGTAAGCACCGTAACCAACATAATAAAGTGTGTTATTTCCAAACAGCTCCCTATAAATCTAAATATTATGTTACAAAGCTGCGAAATACTCACAATAACGCTCCGAGAACACGATATATCTCTCCTCAATGCAAATATAGGGGGAAACGATCGCGAAATCGTTCCAAAACCATAAATATTTGTCTCAAGCGGACTGCTATTGAACACGAGACTCGAACCCCGCATTATACACAATTACAGTCGTCATTTATCTAGAGTTATCACCGTTTGAATAATATAATAACCGGTGAGCGAGAATCAATTACTGGTGGGTGGTGTGAAACTTGCGGCTAGTGTGGTGCCGCGCTGCCTGGCCGGGGAGACGGCTGTGGAAGAGTTGGTGCGCGGGAGTTGAACGGGAAGCGGTGCACACGGGGTGCTTTTGTATTTATTGAAGCGTAATTTATTTCTTGATTGATTGTAAATCACCTCTAATTTCACTGAGACTATAATTATGGTTCTAGATGATTTGAAAATAGATAGATCTTTATTGCACACCAAGAAACACAGAATAGAGAAAAAAATAAGAACAGTGAAAATATATTTTTAGTCCATCTGTGTACTATTATGGAATGCAATAAAGTATTAAGTATTGAGTATGTATGGCGGTCATCATAGCTTAAAGCAATTTCTAAGAATTTGTTTGCCTTGGGTAAAGCCTGAAGTTCGATTTTCAGATAGAGCAAGTTTTAAAATGAGTATCACTAGGCTATACAAAAGAACATGAAGCTACTTTGACTGTATACAACAGGAAAATATTACTTAATCGTGGTTTCTAAATAAAACTTTTAACAACTTTTGCGTAAAGGTATAGTTAACTATAATTTGTATACATATTCAACCGTGCAGTTTAACCTGAAGTAAACATTTATCAAGTACATACAAGGTGGGGAACAAGATGATGATGACAGATCGTCGGCAGCATACGTTCGTGTAGCGATCGGTCACGATCGGCTCTCGTCGGCCCTGCTGCGCCTGCGCACCTCGCGGGTCACTTGTTATACTAATGATGCGTTAAATGCTGGTTGCTTGCATCTTGTACATCAAATATTTTTTGTTGTACTGTCTGATAGGTGTACAATTGTGGCATTATATTTGTAGCCGTATGTTGTAAATAATGGTGGCTGTGGTGGTTACATGACTGCCAGACTTGTATGCCTATTAGGTTGAGGTGCACCGGTTAGTTAGAGATTTTGGATGGGTGTCCGTTTTTCCATATTGCAGACATGTTCATGTTCAAGGACAAAGGCCTCTTCTCGTATAGAGAAGAATTGAGCATTGATCACCACGCTAGCTCACTGCGCGTTAGCTTTTAATGCATACTTCTCTTTTAATTCTATAAATGTCCTCAATAACTGTCTCGTCCTCTATTTAGTATTTATCATCATCAGCTGGAAGACGTCCACAGGACAAAGGCCTCCCCCTTAGAACGCCACAATGAACGACAACTTACTCAATTTAACTATATATGGAACTTAAAGTGTCTGGCGAAATTCGGAAGAGAAATAGCTACTTTTTTTTTTTAACAAACGTCGCCCCTCTGTCTAATACCTCGAGGAATACAATGTTTCAAGAATGTCAGTTAGAAAACCACTTAATATTCTATTAGTATTGCGCCTTTCCTATTTATGCACTCGACTGTACAAGTAAGATGATGGATGTGTGAAAGTCCTCGGGCCTCGAGCCAATCGTTTACATGTTAGTATTAGTTGAACAAGTATCAACGATGTTACTCCTAACTAAGTACATACATAGGTAATGCCTCGATGCCCTCAATAATAAAAACGTCTGGCGATTGAATTTTATTTTTAAATTAGGCAAATGTAATTACCGTTTTCTTTTTAGCTTTGAGCTTCCGAAAATGTGGTAACCTATAAGCTTAGACACTGATACTTGCAATTGATGTCTTTAATATTTGTTTGTATAATTTTATTACAGGACACAGTGGAGTTAAAGGCAGAAGGCGTATACCCAGCAGTGGGTCACCTGACCTGATGACGACCTGATTGGCGCAGTGGCTAAGCGATTGGACTGCTGCGCTAAGGGTTGCGGATTCTACTCCCGCGCGTTACAAATATTTGTGTGATCCGCAGATGTTTGTCTCGAGTCTGGGTGTTTGTGTATGTGATATTTAATGTTTGTGAAACCCAGCCACGATACAGGAGAAACTCCTAGTGTGGGGCGACGCTTTTATAAAAAAAAGTGCACCTTAATTTCAGCACACTTGTGCACTACAATATCTCCAGCGTAGATACCAGTTTCAGTTGAGGTTGGCTTAATTACAGTAAATGGGACGTTTATTAAAAAAAAAACCATAAGCTAATGATGACAAACGTTGTTATTATCTACACAGTTATTATACACACCACTGAGTATAAGCATCCTTTTGCTCTAACAAATTTATACGGCGCTCACAAACTATTAATTAATTAAATTATTTGTCTACGTTATAAATATTCAATAGTGTCGATGTATACCTTATTCTATAATAAAGCACATCAATTAAAAGCAAAACCAACAATCCAAACGTTATCTACAAAAACCAACATGAATCCCATAACGTTACAAAGCGAATCATATCGTAAATCAAAATAAATAGTCCCGATAGCTCAACCCTCTCGTGGCGCGGCCGGCCCAAACGGCCCGAATGGCCCGAACGGCCCGCGCGGTCACAATCGCGCCGATGACATGTTTATGTGGCCGCATCGGATTTTATAATGGACTCACTTTGTAGTACATAAAAAAAGGTTGCGTTTACTTAGAAATGGTGAAGGTAACGGAATAATCCTGGCTCGATAAAAAAGGTCCGAGTTCCTCGTGTATTGTGTGTCTTGCGATACGCTGGTAATGATATTTTAATGGAGGCGTTTTGCGGTCAAATGATCGCCAAGCTATGTAATAAGTACGTATGTATTATTTTGTGTAAATGATATTTTAACAAATATTTAGACAACACCTTAATAAGTAGAATTTACACAATGATTGTTTTTCATGTATCGAAGGATCCTTTCGGAATGTCTTTTAATTTACATAAAAAATCATTAATAAAACTTACGCTTCCATGTTTTGGGAGGTAAAAGAAACATTTATTGGTTTTTTATCACGTATTTGTCGTAAAACCAGCCAAGGTACTCATAAAGGATAAAATGTCGTCCACTGATAATTTTATTTATTACAGGACTTTAATGTTTCTTTAACACTACTTAAATTTAATTGTAATTGTTTATATTCATCGTAAATTCATTTTGCTTCTCATTGACACAAACTGACTTGTTAGTTGTTTCTTAGCCACTTATTAAATGAAAACATTGTATTTATTATGCTTACGGGAATCAATATTAAGGGTTTTATAGCCAACAAAACTACTCAAATGTTAAATGGACTTAGCCCCAAGCCCAGCTAGTTTTTTGCAAGTAGGAAAATCCTAATAGGTAAGAAGTGCCAGCTCAGTAAATCATTGGTTCTAAGCTTTCAAAAACACAAAATTTTCGATCAGGAATGAGTCACTATACTTTTTTAATCAGGACTTTATTCAAATCGATACAAACCGTTCAATGAGCAGTATATTATACGTAATGTAATAAACGGTCCATGTATTCTATGGGCAATAAAATAATGATATTTAGCCAAACTTAAAATTGAATTGTACCCTGAGTAGCTAACTGTGATATTAGTGTACTAGTGCAAAATTAACACCAATAAGAACCTTATTGTTCTGCGTCCACTGTGGAGGCATCACAGATTACATAAACACTTTTATTTGCGACTCCTACGCACTCTTTTATATCGATAACTGTCAGAGAAACATTGTGTTCACGTCCTTATATTTATCTGCGCGAGTGAGCTTTATGGTAACATATGACATCGTTGTCGATACAAGTTTAATATAATATCTTTTGGAACTTATTTTGTGCCGTTCTTTCGTCCTGTAGACGCATAAATAACCGTTAGCCGGTGAAGGATATGTAGATGCTTAATTTTTTACCCATTGTAAGTAGATATACTCTTATATATTTATTGATCTATATTATTATTATAATTTATTACGTTAATAATATCTCACAAATGTCTTATAACGTTCTCCTGACCGAATTTTGATCAACCTACTACACAGTAGATATTATAGTGCACAAGTATGCGAGCAAACACAGGTGCACTCCCTATTCCCTCACTATCATAGTCCGATGGGACGGTAGACCGACACGACTGGAGAAAGATCAGGCGCAGGATCAACGGCTTAACGTGCCTTCCGAAGCACAGAGGGGTCTTGACTTGCGAAATAGTCTGCCATCATAAGACTGCCCGCGGCGAGCACAACTTAACCTCGTAGGTTGATTGATATTTAAATATCATTCCAAGAAATATGAAAATGTTTTTGAACATCAGATTATTTTAATGACCTTCTGAACCAATTGCGATTAAGCGCGGGCTGGGCTTAAAGTGATTGGTGTTTTCTGGCGAAAACTTGATAATTGCTGAAATATAGCTGTGCATACTGCTTAAATCAGTGTTAGCCATTGAAGTTACTTGGAGGAGGATAAATACCAGCTCAAGGTCCATAATTGTCCAAACCAGTCGTTTCCATAAATAAAACTTCTCAAATAAACCTTTCTTTAAAATAGAAACCTCAATATTATCTAGGGTCCATTCATTAAAATCAAATAATGGTATTTCAAAACATGAGTAATAATTATAAGGAGCAGAAGATCCCGTGTGGTCTCAACTAGTTTGTATGGACCATTGTTATTCAGGGCGCGTTCTCATTTACTACAGTCACACGATATTTTTTTCAAGTGTTCTTCTGGATTATCGACCAGTACTAAACCACAAGAGTAGGTACTATGATGGATTTTGGATTAATTTTGTTTAAAACGACACCCTACTCTGAGTGCGTTTTACAGGCATGAAATATTACAAACGCCCAGGACAAACAACTGCGGGTCGCACAAATGATTGTCTCCTGCCGGAATCGGGTCTGCAATCCCCAATCACTTAGCACATTTAACACCATTGTTTTATAAGAAAATGTAAAAACGAACTACAAATGTTTTGGTTTAGCGAATGTCCTAAGTTTGGCGGTAACTTAACTTTCGACATACCTACTTTACGTCTTTAATTAAGTCTTATCGTTGCCGGAGTTATTGGGCACGTTAAGGATATCTTCAGATTGCTTTAAAACCAAAATAAACTCACCTTTTAATTATTTAACTTTATTGAAAATGCCAGATTTATATCTGGGTCTCTCACTGTCTTACATACTGGATTCTAAAAGGTTCACCAGAGATGAGATTTGTCACACCTTATTTGTTATCTAAAAACGATTTTTAATTTATTGATCTCTGTTGTCAACTAATCTGACAGATAACGAAATGTTGGCGTACTGAGATTGTAATCGTACGCAAAATTCTTTTTTTGCTAATTATTTAAATGAACTGAAATCAGATTGTACTCAGATTGTACTGTGTTGTAGTTGTGTGAGTGATTATACGGAGGAGCCCCTTTTTAGAAGCTGGTGACAATATAGATAATACTAACAGGACACATAAACTTCCTACCTAATAAAATTAAAATATTCTAAAAAATCAACCTAAACGTGCCTCGTCTATGGCACGCCTCCGGTCCTCTCACGCAGTTAGACCGTTCGTCCCGGTAACATCTCGCACCAACATGGGTCAGCAATTCAGCCTCAGCATGCTCCCCTTAACAGAATGATAAAATTGTATAATAAGCATGTTTTGTCAAGAACACGATCAATATATTTTAGGGTAGTATGTCAGGCTTTAAAACAAAGATAATCGATATGGTAATTGATTTGTCCTGTGTTTCCTAATCTTAATATTTTATTTCAATCAAAATAAATTGTTCTTGATTTTTAATGTAATAATTAATTATTTGTTATCCTATCAATGAAATAGAATGCCGTATTGTTAAATTAATTATTTATTAGTAAGCAACTGTATAATATAATTTAAAATTTTTACGAATGGTGTGCTCACCTTTAAGTGACATATTTACACTGAACTTTACTTTGTTAATTAATTTCTTGTTTTAATTTCTAATCATGCCGTTGGTGTGCCTTAATTAAATAAATAAATAAAAATAAAAGCTTGAGGCACTACCCGTTACAGGTACGGTACATATTTTAATTCTGTGCCTCTTGCTTGTAAAAATACATTACCGCAATCTGTACATTTGTACAAGAGTTAGATGAAATCCTAACCTTCGAACCGTATTAGGTGCGGGCCTATCGTATGACAATGGAAGCGGGCCCTTCACCCGACTAGCGTAGCTTTAACGTGTGACACTTAATACTTCCTCCGGCTTGAGGCTTTGAATAATGTGACAATAACGACCCATTTGTTTGAGTTATCAAGTTTTTATCCCCCCGGGGTGGAACGGACCCGCCTTTGATTTTTTAACGATTATTTAATAGGCCGCATTTTAGGGTTGATGTATGACATCATAATTAACGGACACAATAGTTTCTGGATCGTTTCCGAATGGTTTATGTGTTCTAGATTATTTGGGGAGGGTTCGTTTTTTGTGGAAGCAATTAATTTATATTCTAAATTCTGAGGGAATTCGATATTGACATTGTTATTTGTTGTAAACAGCAAACTTTTTTTAAATAACTTCTAATAGGAATACATATTTATAGTAATATTCCGAACGGACTTATTCTGGTGTCGTGGGGGGTTGGTTTTACAAACATAAAATATCAAACCCTCGACACACTGATTTCTTTTAATTAAATACAGAAGAATATTCGGATATATTTGTTGAACCCACAACCCTAATCTCAGCAGTCCAATTACTTAGCCAATGCGGCAGTCAGGTCGTGTAGCCAACAGCACAATGTTTTAGAAGATGTAGGTACACTCTAGTTAGGACCTGTGGGCGAGGTTCCCACATAAACTGGCTCTATCGACAGCCTAATGCCTGATAATGGCCGACCATGGGAACTGCGATGGACGACGCGATCAGACATTAGTCGATGATACTCGTAGCTCGACTCGATTTATTGCAGCCTTGTGTATGGAACATTAAACACTCGGTAATATTCGATAATATTCATGTACATATAATATGTACTACCTAGGCTTTACCCGACTGCGCGACGCCGACGAAAAGAAGAGTAATGTATTTATCAGTCTATGTTTGTAAGTTTTCTGGTCAGTTTTTTTAGCAGTCGGGTTTTGTGATGTTTTAGAAAACTTTTTTTTATTAATTTAACTATTGTGTTACTCATATTATTTTGTAAGTACATACCTATCTGCTCGCGACTTCACCTGCGTCAATTTCAGAATTGTTTATTTTTGAGTGGGGAACACCATGTCATATTATGCTGAATTGCACGTGGTGTTCTGTGCCTGCTGATCAACAGATATACATTATCTAGTTCCCCATTGCTCCCAGAATATATTAATATCTAAAGGCTCATCTGCCGATATTCGTCTCGCTGCTCCTACAATGAGCTATTTAGTTAGCGATCTGAATCGCTAGCGTCGAACATGTCCAGCCTGTTAAGATCGGTATCATCCGGATCCGAGGTGCAAGCGGATGTCGTATCATCAATAATACGATAAGCTAAGTGACGTCACTACAGCCTAGAGTTTGTCTTTACTTGACTACCTCTGAGAGAATAGTGTTGTGTTGTTAATCTGGCAGCGGCGAACAGACTAAGAAAGCAAGACACTCCGGTATTAAATTTAAATGATTAAATTCATGTTTTCAAAATACAAATAAAACAACAACTATTTAACTTACATCTCTGTCATCAGTCTGCCCGTGACCATGAATGCTGTATAGGATTTTCGAAACGGGACCAAAAAACAAATTAAAACCGCTATAAAATCCGTAAAAATAGTTTATTTAAAAAAATTACTGTATTTACTAAAGGTATATTACTCTTGATATTGCTGACATACAAGTTGATGAATCTGATGGTCGGGTTGATGAAACAGTTCATGCACGATTCCAAGGCCTGATGCGGGTTTGGTGAGGGCGGCGCTTTCTGGTGTCGTTAACGGTCTTCCTCGGAGCTGATGACAATACAGCTATTTGGTAATGTGAAGCTAAACAAATAAAATCTAAGACACGCTTAGGGCCGATTTTTCAATCGTCATAATATCATTTTTGTATACTAAGTAGTTCTTCTACGTCAGATCAACTATATTTGAAGGATAAAATTGTCATTTTGACAGTAAATGCATGAAAAATATGTCAAAACGTCAAATTTGTTTTACCGATGAAAATTATCTGACGATTGAAAAATCAGCTCTATGTAAATAATTAAAATATAAAAGCGTGGGCACTATACCTGTATCGCTGTAAATGATTTATCTCATCGAATCCGTTATGTTGTGATGTAGGTATAAAGTTTTAAAGATAGAATTTAAGAAAAAATGTCCTACGTTTGTTCAGTTATATAGGTACAAAAGAGGGTTTTTCATTCTTAAACATTTTCCCTTTCTTTTAAAAACAAGATAATTGTCAACAGATCAGTCAAACGTATGGCTGTAGTCCTCTGTACATTTCCTATTTTCCTTAAACGTCACTTATGTTTTTCAAACAAATGATTTTGACTTGACATTCATAATACTAACGTGTCGCGCGCAAGATTTTAGGTCCATAGAACTCCAGTCTGATGGTAGCTTCCCTCTGGAACTGGAAGCGGAACACGACGCTGGCTACCTCGGTGTCCCGCGGGCGGCGCCACCACGTGAGCCACGGGCCGTCCGTGAGGGTGACCACGTGACGCTCCGCGACCCGCCCTGCTTCCGCGATAGGCACAGTTTGCACCAATGTGTCGAGATCTTCGGTGTACTGGAAGATACTGAAATTGTAGCTGAAAGGCTCTAGGGACCGCTGCGTACAATTCACCGTGAGTTTTGCGCATGACACGTTTTGGTAATGTGCGTCCCAGATCGATACCTGTGGAATAAAATATGATTTATGTGTTATGAAATCCGTGTAGTTTAAAGTTTGTTTGTCACTGGCTATATTTATTTATTTATACTTTATGCACTTAAAAATTGTGTACAGAGGCGGACTTAATGCCATAGGCATTTTCTCCCAGTCAACCTTAGGAGGGTGCAGAAATGTGACCTTGGTAGATGCCAGAAAGATATTTACAATTGAAAACTTAACTAATACTTACAGGTAAAAAACCTAAAAAGTAACTAACTACTATACATAAATAGACAAAAGAGTACATACATAAATCTAAATTATAACGTGTATATACATACCTACATACATATCAACATCAGCATTTACATTTTTGGTTTAAATAGATCTTGTATGTTGTAAAAAATTAGCTTTTGGGTTGATTTTACAGTTATGTACGTATTCGATTGTCTCTTTGGTCTAGTGGTGGCAAATTGCGACTACTGAGCGTGGGTTAGTAGCAGCCAGGAGTCTGGGCTACATTACCACCCCTACGGGGAATACCTGTGACCTTATGATATAGGTCAGTGAGCGTACTAACCCCATAGATCCCGAACCCGGTCATGTTCTCTAGCAGCTTGTAATGGCCCTCTTCAGCGAACATCAGTTCGCCGTCAATGTGATTGCATGTTCCATGAATAATCTCTGGTCCTGCAACTGGAACAGAAATATACAGATCCAGACTGAACAGTTGAAAATAGTTTGCTTTGCATTCCCATGGACTCATGACATGTACGCCTGGGTGAACTGGGTGAGCCTCCTTTGATGTGACAGTTTCTACCTTTTTGTGCCTGCCTCATCCAGCTTCTGACGCGAAGGCCACAGCTAAGAGCCTTTTGATTTGTTACAGGTTATATGAGCACTAGACTTACAATTTGTAACATTGCTCAGTGACGAACTGAGACACGACTGGAGAGAGATTAGGCGCTTACCGTGTCTACTGAGGGCTGGGTCTTGAGACGTGAAAACGATCACCCATCACATGACTGACATCGGTGACTCCTTACATATCAACTGGTCTGCGCTATAGCTTGTGTGTAGCCAGCTAGGAATAGGATAATATAGCTAGAGTATAATAGTGAGTGATGTTGCATACACGGCCTCATAACCAAGGATTCATCGTTGATTTTTTCCATGATGATCCTGTCGTAGTTGGGCCAGTTGATAGACGACTCCTTTTGGAAGCGGCGAGTGCGGACGGTGTTGACCTGGATCCAGGGCACGTAGTGAGCCACGTCGATGAACCTGCTGGGCAGCGAGCAGCCCGGGCCCAGCACGCTCATGCCCAACTGAAAGGTGGGGAATTGGACCGGATTCATATCGTAAAACGGCCGACGACCCAACAATGGTGCAACGACTAAGTTTGCAATGAGTTCGGGTCTATAGTATTATAAACAAGTATGCTATACTAATTGTCAAGCAGTGATAGCAGAATGGTATGACCGTCGGACTGCCAAGTGCAAACCCGGGCACGCATCAATGTCTTTTTGAATTCTTGTTCAGATTATAAATTAGTTAACAGTGCCAAAATGGTGAAGGAAAACCTAGTGAGAAAACCAGCGCACCTGAGAGATTTTTCAACAGTGTGTAAAGCCATGTCAGAGGCCTACAGGCGGTTTAAACTCTGACACCAGGTTATTCATCAATCGTACGATAAATAATAGAATAGTAATATATATATAATATATACAAGGTTAAGTACATGGTATAAAATAGACATATGACACCATTCCAGTTAGTAGATTTTCCCGTCAAATATTTCTGATCACGGTTTATATTTCTGTATTGTATACCTTTTTTTTTAATAAACTTCGCCCCACACTACGAATTGCTCCTGTATCGTGGGCGCGTTTCACAAACATGTAATATCACATACACACACTCCCAAACTCGGGACAAACATCTGCGGATAGCAAAATATTTTGTACCGTGCGAGAATCGAACTTGTAACCCTTAGCGCAGCAGTCCAATCACTTAGCCACTGCGCCAATCAAAAAACGGACCTGTAATACAGGGAAAATGCTTGGTATACGCAAGTTTTCAACAAGCTCAATTGGCGCATCCTTGCTGGATTTATTAGGAATTTAGAGGAGAGAGTAAAATAGCACTTAGTAAAGTCTCAGTTAAAGATGAAGAAGCCCACCAGTGTCCAAGTTCCGTTGAAGATGACAGCGAGCGTCTTGCCGGAGTCGCACACGCATTGCTTTGTACTGTACTTCCGTCGATAACACTGGTAGTTCGTAGGCATCATCCATTTGCGATCGAGCTGAAACGTTCAGTAATACATAAGTATGATCATGACTTCCTTGTGGATCTAGTGGTCATATTGTGACGTTATGACGTCATAAAGTGCGACTGCTAAGTGTTGTTAGGGTTTTATTAGGTCATTCTCAGTAAAAGCATAACGTGTGTATTTGTGTATAGTTTAAAAAAAATACTAAAAAGGCGTGCGCTTGCCCACATTCGCCTGAAGGTAAGCGATATAATGTCAATAAGGTCATCCACTATTACATTAGGACCTTTAAGATGACTGGCGAACTGGTTCAGTCCCGTCTCGGCACTGGGTGTACACCTCTGTCGTACCTGGTATAATTAAAGAGATCCTTTTCCGGGTTGATATGTGTGCTACGACCTTATAAGAGGTATTTAAAGCTTACCGCTTCATCCTTGTAGAACTGTTGGCAATGTTTCAAGTCAACGAACTCCATTCTGTGCATTTCTTGCTCCAACACCAGGTGATCTTCAAAATAAAACAGTTGAGCTCTATCATCCAGCATTTGACGAATTGTCTGTCAAAATTCATCAAAATTAAAGATGTCAAAATCGGATAAAAAAAAACTTTCCCAGCTTAACCCTTTCACTGTCCAGTACATGACATGTAATACAAGTCGGTTGTTTACTATTGTGTCTACTTGGCAGACTGGCATCGTGTTACAAAGCTGTTGTATGGTTTGGGAGTATAAGATTAGTTTTGGTAAAGTGCCACTCACAGTCCGTGTATCCCAGGATGTACACCCGCCCCTTATGCTCGGTCATATGTGAGTAGTCTATGGGCCAGTTTATGTACTTCCCTGAAAATGAATACTTAGAACTACTTAAACATTCAACTACTACCTTATTTTTACTGGGAACTGGGGAAATCTTTATGGACTTCCTCCTGGGGCGGACGAAGCGGTATGCCTCCCTCCGGCTTTAACCCCAGGGTGTCCTTCAAGCTACCCTAGGTCAAGGAACGCGTGAATGCGATGAGGTCTGACTGCTTCAAGGACTCAGCAGGTATACTACCTACCTACGTACCTACAGACTATTTGTCTGTTTTTGGACTGTCTTGATATAATTTGACGTACAAAAAGTACTTTTTTAAGTCTATTGTGAATAAATGTTTTTTTTTTGCCAATCTACAAATGCTATACCTACACCTGCTTTCTCGTATGACAGCGATAAAATAATAATAATAGTAAATCATTTTATTGTTTTAAAAAAGTGTTAAGTGTTAAAGAAAGTTTTAACGTCACATTGATTGTCCTGGTCGTTGTACTCCAAGGTGAGCAGGGCGATAGTGTTCAATGTATCCTCATCGAACTCCGGATGTAGGAGGTAGTCGGTGACTGCGCAGGTCTGGATTTTACCTATTGATGTAATGAACGTGGCATTCGTTGTATTTCTAAAAAGAAAACAAACAAAAAAAGTAAGACTGCGATAAACTTGATTTTAACTTTTTAGTTCGCTTTCTGACATGGCAGTCGTGTTTTTAATTATTTGTTTTATAAATTATGTTTATAACCTATGTTATCCACGATGATTCGTACAGTACCTAATACATAAAAATCAATTTAAGCATTCTACAGTTATAGTGGGATAAAAAACCTCACAACTCTGAAAACATTACACTCCTTTTGCTGGGCAGGTGGGAAAAAGATATGAGTTGGGTAGAGGTTAGCCTAGTTATCCAAACTACCTACTTCTTTTACTTGTACTACTACCACAATAGTATACTGTAGTTTTAAAGCATCCTTGTAAGGGAGCACACTTTCACCTAGTCTTCTGGGATGACAGTGTTGGTACCTGATCCACTTCTTGTTGATAAGGGATATCTCGTGAGCGTTAGCCAGCGCCAGCCTCGTGTGGATCAGAGTGATGCTGCTCAACGCTTCTTTTGAGTCCTTCCCTGTAACACAAGTGCCATTATCACCTTCTGCTACACGACTTAGACACAAGGGGTTTGTAGGGCACAAAGGCAGTCTTCTGTTTATCGAATAAACTTTTAAATACGAACCTATTAACGTTATACTTGGTGTACAATAAAATTAAGGTATCTATCTACTGAGTAGTATCCGGCCCAGCATTGACCGCCCCCTTTCCTCCCGTAGGTGTCGTAAGAGGCGACTAACAGAAAATCCAGAATATGGGCAGCAGCATCTTTTGTAGCTTCACCATCAATACTGCGATCTCCAAGCCGCTTGCCAAGGGGAGGTTGCCATAATCCCCATGCTTGGTAAAGCTGGCTTGGCTCAAGGCCTCGTTCAACAGTTCCGGCTGATGATGATGATGATCTATCTACATACACATTAAAATAGCTCTACATTATCTGCTTGCGTTGTCACAAGCATATTGAGGTCGGCTTAAGTTTTACCAGATACAGCTGAACACCAGTGTTTTAGCCCCTCAATGAAGATAACTACAGGCGGAACTCCAAACGGCCAGTCAGTCAGAGGGTAACTCACCTCACCTCCAAGACATTTAAGAATAGGTAATGTTATATCCAACCTTCACTGTACGACAACACGCCGATCCAGGGTACGGCTACCAATTGTACCCATTTTCTCGGTATGTTGTCCATTATGAAACGCGACCTCGTCAATCCTGCAAGAAATTATGCCTTAGGGTCAGCTCAGACCGAGAGGAGAGCAATGGCGAGGATTTTTTAAGACACTCGAAAATTAACTTTATACCTATTGCTATAGGTTGCACACATGTTTGAGCAAGACAAAAAATAACACCTTCATAAACTCAAAAGAGAAAAATAATATTTATCACTTCACTTTACATAAGCGAAGTGGAAGTCGGCGCTAAATCCTATGCGTTCGCTTTGTTGATAGTTTTAGCTGTGAAACTAAGAACAAAACACTTATGTCAGCATTCTCATAAGTACTTTTTTTCTGAATCACTTAATGGATGTTGAGAGTCCACTTCGTTTATGTAAAGTGAAGTGATAAAATTAAAAAATATATGTATATATTCTATTTGCATTAGCTACAAGGGTATGTGGCCTGCGATCGGTCTTCGGATGGGTGACCGATTTCCCTCATCATGACCCACCGTGCCTCGGAAGTACGTTAAACCGTTGGTCTTCCGCCTGATCCCTCTTCGGTCGTGTCTGTCTACCGTCCCATCGGACTATGAGAGTGAGGGAATACAGAATGCACCTGTGTCTTCTAGTTATTAGTATTAGTTCGGTCAGGATAGCATTATTTCTTGTCACACAATTAGATCATGGGAAATAAACATAATTTAACAAGTTTCATAAAAAGTGTACCACAAATATTAAAACTTACCAAATATTACCAAAGAGATCAAAATGAAACGCATCTCTACATGAACTGCTCCGACAACACACTGATGTGCGCGAGAGTATATGTTATGAAACATTAACACGTTGATTATTGTTTGGTGTATAATGTGAATGTAAATACCAAACAATTTGTTTTTAATATCAGTAAGTTTTTTTTAAATTACCGCAGCGTATCGAGAATACTATTTTCTTCCGTCAACGGAAAAATGATTGTGAAAGATTACAAGATATTGTGAGCTCGGGGAATAACAGCAGGCTTACCGTAACATGGGGATTATTATTCAAGGGAACATTAAGATCATATCATAACATCTCACCTTTTGTCCCTGATGAGGTAGACAGAGGTGTACAATAGTTCACCCACATTTCGCCATTTATGTTATCGGTTGCAAGGACATGCGGGTGAAAATATTGCCAACAACTGACCACAAATCTAGACTACGTGCCGCTACGGAAAATTACCTAATTAACGAGAACTATCTAAACTGCCAAGTCAAAGTTCTCAAGCTCAAACGTCGGAAGCACTAATGTATTTTCAAATTCATGTGCGTATTATAAATTAGTTAGCAGTTGCTAAAAATGGTGAGGAATCCGGCAATCCGAGATTTTTCAACGCTGTGCATTGCCATGTCAGAGGCCTACATGCGGTTTAAACTGTGAAACCAGGTTGTTTATCAACCATACGATAAGAAGAACCAAAACTATTGCATCCAAATATTTAAGCTAAACCAAACAACAAATACAAATATGTACAATAAAAACTGGGAGAAGCAGTAAATGGTAATGAGTTGTGTTGATTTACTGACTATTGTGGTGCTGTGTCGTGTTCTCTTTGCGTTCATTCATTATGCGCACCAAACATGGCGGCAGCGCTAATTACGTTCACTTCACTTGTTTTTGTAATAAATATTAAAAGCTGCTTCTATGAAGGTGTGCGGCGTGTATTTTTAGCAAGCCCTGTGTGAAATGTGAATTACAATGACTAGGGTGCTAAGCCGGTGGTCTTGTATTAAGTATTTAAGATCCTTTACAACTATAAATCACTGAAACGATAATACCAACCCAAATGCCCAAAGCCAATGCTTTTTATGTCATTTTAGCATGTTGCCCATACTAAGTTTGAATCTAAATGTATAAAGGAAATTTGAAAAATGGTGGACGCAAAAGGGACTGAACTAACTGAGCTATCGTGTTAGCACCCATTGAATTTCAAGTTCCCTTCAAGTATTTACGTCATGTATATTATCTCTTAGAATCTATGATTATCTACCAACTCAGTGTTATAGGTACAGTCAGCATCATAAGTAGCTGAACATTTAATTTTATAAACATACCATTAATTGAAGAACAACTAATTACACACTAAAAAGTCTTAAATATTTTAAGATCATCCATTGGACGCTCCTATAATTTGAAACAAAAACTTGAATTGGTTTTTGTTTCTTTCCATTATTTGACATAAGGTTTCGTAATATGTTAATCTACTTATGATGCTGACCGTACCTATACGGCGGAGGTCGCACGTTCAATCTATTCATCCTAAAAATATCTGTTCATTCACACATTTAATAGTAAGTAGTGTCTGCCCTGGCAATCAATTGTGCATTTCGGGTGTTTATCAAATGATTTAAGAATGCCTCATTGGTTGTAAACGTCCCATTGGCTGGAGATATTACCTATATTCCACAACTGTGTTCAAACCAATGTGAAATTTCTATTATTTTTTTTATTAAAACGTCGCTTCATATTTTTCTAATATCGTGGGTGCGTTTCACAAACATGAAATATCACATACACAAACACCCAGATTCGGGACAAACATCTGCGGATCGCACAAATTTTGTCCCGACCGGGAATCGATCACGCAACCCTTAGCGCAGCAGTCCAATCGCTTAGCCACTGCGCCAGTCTGATCGTCAATCTTCAGTTACTCACAGTAGCCTAACACAACGGCGGAAAATCAGGCGTAGGATCAATAACTACCGTGCTTTGTGACTCAGTAGGGTATACAGAGATTCTGAATTCGGAAAGTGTGTACTTATGTATAGCGTGAATAGCAAACGATTCCGTGTGAACACGTCTGATCGCGCGCCACCCGCGGCCCTCTCCGGTGTCCAACACCAGTGCAGCATTGTTCCTGCAGCCACTTCTCTCCTGGTACTGCGTATATCACTCGCAGCTCGTTCGTTCCACTTAGTATTTTACACACAACAACTATTTAAACGTGTTTATTAGATTTAGAAGATACACGTGAAGTTTGAAGAAAAAGGGTTGGTTGTTTTTAAAATTACAATAATTTGATTAACGGACCGAGAATATGATATGTCATCGAATTTGGTCAAGTAGGATTCATTCCGAATGCCGTATGTGCGACGATGAACATGCACAAGTATCACACAGATGTTTCTGTTTAGGTGTTTTGTCTATTATAGAAAATATTCAGCGTAGTTTAATTTAATTTAAGTATCATTTAATTAGGAACCTTTCTCATCCAGTAATCTAGGGATCTAAGCAGAACAAACCTTTTGTATACGAGTGTAAACATTGTAACGTAAGCCTGTCTGTAGCTTGTCGAGGAGTCTTAGCATCCATTACATTTACTTTATTTAGGTCTAAAGATCCGCAAATACCATCCAGAGTAGCCTGAGCTTATAGATGCTATAAGTGTTGAACAAACAAGGCTCAAGTAATAATGGTTGTACTTGGTAGTTGCGAAGTTTTCATCACCTCATTAATATCTGTTGCTGTGGAACACGGCTGTGAACGTCATGGTCTCGGATTCGATTACCAGGTGGTGCAGGGACCTAGTACATATTTTTTGAACACTAAAGCTTATAGATAACTTTATTTAAAAAAATCCCATCATATCACTATTCTTGAAATTTTAATATGTATCAATTATGTTTATAGATAAAGATCTGATATATTATATTACGTTCCGAGATTGACAAAAATTTACTGCCTCATCGGTCTAGTGGTCGCAACCGCGACAGCGCTGAGCATGAGGTTTGAGGTTCGATTCCCGAGTCGGGCAAATTGTTTATTAAGTTTTTTATTTGGCCATTCTTAGTAGCAGGTTAGTTTTTAAGTTAGTGTCCGTATAATGGCAATAGACTCGCCTACTACATTGGACCATATCCGGGAGATGAAGTTGTTCTACACTGACACTGCCTGCGTCTTCGGAAACACAGGTGTGTCGAATCGATGACCCTATGTTCGGCAGTCGCTCTTGCAACCACTAGACCATCGAGGCAATCAGATACCATCTGCACCTGAAATACATTACAAGAGTTTTACAATAATCAACATAAACTGATCTGTTTATCTGTAAACAAACACCGAATAATTCGAGAACATTCCACAGAACGGCGTTCCAATGAAGTGCTCATTTATTATATTATCAACCGGAGTGAAGTAAATACATGCTCGATGAGATGTGGTAGTGGTTGTACGAGGGCCGGGGATCAGTAGGAGTGTCGAGATGTGTGGGGGAAGGGACTGGCTGGTGAAGTTGGTGATCGTGGTGATTGGTAAGTACATTTTATTCATATACTAGCTGTACTCTGCGGTGTTACCCGCTACATTTTTCCGGGATAAAAAGCCTATGAGTTAATCCAGGGTGTCAGCTACCTTCATACCAAATTTTAGCGAAATCGGTCCAGCCGTTTGAGTGTAAAGAGGTAACAAACACACAAACATCCACACTAACAGACTTTCGTCTTTATAATGTTTTATGTGTGTGTGAGTGTACGCTTCTTTTCCGGGATAAAACTTAGCCAATGTCTTAATGTAGGTTATAAATTACAGTGTAAAACTTTCAAATCCTGCCCCGCTTTTGCGTGACTGAGTACCAAACATCCAAATCATTCTTAACATCAATACATACAAATTTCATGATATTATAATATTAGAATGATAAACAATAATACCTTCATCATCACCAGCCTATCTCAGTCCACTGGACATAGGCCTCTCCTATGGCACGCCACTGAGCTCGATGGTTCAGCCTGTACTAACATTAATACCTTAATATGTATAATATAACTATGTATAATACGACAGTGCCACTGAACGCTTGCTCACAGCGGGTTGGAGGTTTCAGAGCCTGAAATCCAGGTTTTATCTCGAGGTTCTCTTTCACCATTTGTAAAAATATATACGAAGGTATAAAATATATTTCTGACAAGTTTGGGTTTGGACCTGCAGCCTTCTCCATGACATAATGGTTCAATTCTTCTTCTTCTAATCCTATGGTTGATAAACAACCTGGTGACAGAGTTTAAACCGCCGCGCCGCGCCGGTAGGCCTCTGACATCGCTTTACACACCGTTGTAAAATCTCTCAGGTGTGCCGGATTCCTCACCGGTTTTAGCAACTGATAACTAATTAATTATAATACGCACATGAATTCGAAAAGACATTGGTGCGTGCCGGGGTTTGAACTTGTGACATTCGACTTGACAGACCAACCCTGAGTTTGTTTCGGCATTTCTTCTCAGAGGTAGTCAGTTAGGAAATGGCGACGCCATCCAGTTTCTTGTTGATTAAAATCTGACGTGTAAAAGTGTTTTTGAAAACCCATTTACAGAAATAAATCATTTATTTATTCAACGGTCATACCATTCGGCTCTGCTGTTTGATTGTTATGGTTCATTGAAATTTTGTTAGTGTCTCTCCTAAACAATCCCACGTTTATATCTTAACACAATATAGATTGCTGCTGACATAACCCTGGACTGTTTGCCGACAGGGCAAGCCTCAGCGATCCTGCCGTGTGACAGGTCCACGACCGCCGTGGTGCAGGAGGGGAACCTGGGACAGACCAGCGACTTCAACTGGCTCGGGGTGCTGAGGGTGCATCTGCGTAAGTTTTTAATAGTGTTCGGGGAAAGAAAGCTACTCGAAGTAGCCAAATATTTACATAAATAAAAAGTATTGTTCATATTTTATATAAGCAATGCGTTAAAAAGAGGTGTGAAAGATATGTAAGGATAAATACATTCAGCTACACACTTCTCTTTGAATTTGGGCATTTCCCATAAAAACCAGACTCCGTCATTATCATTATCAACCGAAAGACATCCACTGTTAAACAAAGGCCTCCCCCTTAGAACACCACAATGAGCGGCAACTTACCATTTGCATTGACCTGCATACATCAAAATAAGTTCAGGCATTCTGAAGTTATGGTAGATCAAACAAACTCACATACAAACATGAACCCTGAAAACATTATTCTTCTATAGTTGGGCAGTCGTGTAATTACGTCGATCGATTTAACGACGACTTACGATCACTAGACCATTGAGTGAGATCCGTAATTGATCATTTATTTATTTATCAAATTACATGCACAACATAACAGTTTACACTAAATCGTTGCACAGTAGAGGTACAAGTATAAACAATATTTAAAAAGAGAGTAACAAAGTTATACAAAAAATAAAAAAACACAAAAACTAGGAAATAAACAATTCACCAGTCGTTCATAAATTCGCAAAATCTTAGACATTCACAATATAAATCCTTCCATTTCATCGCAAACACATCACACTCAGGTACGGACGTCATGAGAGCATTGATCAGTGTGAGCGCGCGAACGAGCGGAGAGTTAGAGTGTGAGACGGTGCGGGTTCCAGGCACAGCCAATAACGAATGTTGGCGTGGTCTAAGCTGTATTTTCGGCACCGTAGGAACATACAGACGCACCACTTGAGACACTAGGCCAGGACAGTCCGTATCACCGCGTAAGATCCTACACACAGATGTCATTAAACAATTATTACGCCTTACTTCTAGAGAGTTGAATTTTAACATACCTAATAGAAATTTTGTTGGATAAAGATATGGATAGTATTTGTACAATTTTTTGTACAAAAATCTGAGAAACGCTTTTTGAATTTTCTCTAAAAGTAAGGTGTATGTACCTTCATAAGGATTCCAGATAACTGAAGCAGACTCAGGCTTACATCTGACCAAAGCCATAAATCATCATCATCATGGTTCCTTATCTCCTCAGATGACGGAGACAGGGTGCAGGTGGCTCTGTCGGGAATCATTCTCATCAAGTACAAGCACGCGCTCGTGAACGCTGATGACGTCGTCAGGATACCACAACAAATCTTCTTGTGAGTTTATTACATAATTTACGCTCCGGGAAGTCTAATGCTACGTGTTGGTCGCTTAGGGAAATGAATGACGGAGGAGTTGCAAATTTTTTGACACAGGACGCAACATAAGACGCATTCCAAGGTCCGATCAATCATAGTTAAGCACTTTCAGCGGTCGGCTTGTGAATGGGTGACCATTTATTTTTATTCCGAGTCCCGCCCGAGCCTATGAGAACGAAAAAGTCATCAGTTTGTCAGTAATCATAAGGCATGTTGCAGGACGGACACCAGAGCCATGTTCCTGCGCGCCGAGGACACGCCGTGGTACTGCCAGCCGCTGTCCTACGTCACGCACCCGGAGTACAAGGAATCTACCTTCAACACCATCGCTATCATAGAGCTCAACATAGACAAACTCAAAACTCGTAAGTTCCGGCCAGGGCAGTTAATCACCAGCAAAAATCTTGGCGCTTGACATAAAACTAGCACCAGACAATTTTTTGCAGCTGGCATTCTCATTCATCAGGCAATCAGGACATTCTCCGTTGTGGAAACGAGACGCTGCTATGTGCAGTATAGTGTGGCGTCTTGTGTCCACAACGAAAAATGTCCTGCTTTAAGAGTTCATGGTAAGGGACCTGGCTTGTATTCTTATAGGAGATATCATCACAGTTATTATGCGTTATGGAACGTAGCTGCCAAAATGCAGGTGTTGTACACCTTCCTTGTTTACCCCTTCACGACAGCCATGTTTTAATTTAATTCCTTAATGTATAACAATATGTTCTCAGATCCACTGAATCCGATTTGCTTCCCCAATCGAAAGTACTACACTTCTAGCTACATGTTTCTCGCCGGCTACACGGACGGTAAGCATCTACCACGGTGCTCATAATAAAATCAAGTTTATAACTCATTCTGAATGTTTCAGAACAGTTTACTCCATTAGTCAAGATGACCCAAAAAAAGAAACTTATTGCAAATATAAATAAGATGCAAAATTGCATAATAATTTTCAATGTTCTCTATTTATTTCGTTTTAGAAAACGAAATATTGGAAAAGGTCATATATACAATGAAGTACGTCGCAAAAAAGTCTTGTGACGAGTTTTATATCACATTAGCCGGGGTAAGTCCTAAGACTCATAAGTCATTTAATCATTTGTTTAACATAGGTACAATTTTAATATAATGTTCTTAAAGATAATAACAGTTCGCTATATTATGCCAGAAGGCGTACAAATGTTGGTATGGTGAAGAATCTTACAGAAAACAATAAGCCTAATACAACTAATAAGCCAGTATGGTAAAATTATTCAAGTATGCAGTTAAAAATGGTCAAGAAATGTCATGTCATGCAAGAAAAAATGTCCAAATGATAAGTCTTGCAATTAAACTATTAATAACAAAGAAATTATTAAAAATATCATAAAATGTGATTTCATAAGTTGCAATGAGAAATAAGTATTTACAAAATCTTCGATTGAATAATAACATTTTTCGATCACAACAGCGATGAGGGCATCTCTACTAGAGAGACTGCTATGCCGTTTACTGGTCTAGAATTAAGATCCATTATTTTTCCATGAGCTAAATTCTAGAGCAGTAAACGGCATAGGCCGGGACTGCTATGCCGTTTACTGATCTAGAATTAAGATCAATAATTTTTTCATGAGCTAAATTCTAGATGGGATGAGCTTGACTCTTATAAGGCCACATGGACTATTGTAGCTCACAACCGAGAGGAATGGAGGAAGGAAAGGGAGGCCTTTGCCCTGCAGTGGGACGATCATGGCTAAAATAATAAATAAATTCAAGAGCAGTAAACGGCATAGGCCGGGACTGCTATGCCGTTTATTGCTCTAGAATTAAGATCAATTATATTGTCTTGAGCTAAATATCACAAGGAATCAAGTCATGTCGTGGTGAAGATGTCTTCCAGTCCACAAGGGTGGTAGCGAGGTTTACCTCCAAGGTCTACTAAACTTACCAACGTACCCGTGGAGACCCTCTTAAAGCACTTAGAAATGAAGTACATGATCCTACATTTAAATATCGTCAGCTATCGTCCAAGGACCGCAAGCCTAGCAGGTACATCTGCGGCTTCTCGCCGTACAAACAGACGCAGTGTTTGTGGGACAACGGCATGGCGCTCATCTCCAATGCCACGGGCTGGTTCACGTTGGTATGGGATATCATGTATGATGAACACTATTTTACTAGCATTTTAAATTATTGATTTTACACCTATCACTGTCGGTAATTCGACATGCCAATGGAGAGAGCAAGAAATATAAGAAGCGCTTAATTTAAGTGAAACTTCGTTTATAATCAAGTAATGTTGCCAAAAAAAAAATATTATGGAGAATTTTGTTTGCCACTTTTTTGCATTAACTTAGTTGTACATAATATAATGATGTTTTTTTATTTCTCCACTTTTAAATAATACATTCTCTAGTTTTACTTACGTGTTTATTTGGGTATGCCAAATTAGTTTCTAACATGGATGGACCTTCAGTTTGGCTCATGACTCCGTGTCACCAGGTCACGAATAATAATACTGTTTGAGTTCGAAACTAGTCTGCAATCGAAAATACATCTTAGAATTGTGTTTATAACCCAAGTCACGGCACAGATAGGCTTCAGTGTGCGCGGTCCGGGGTGTGCGGCGCCTGCGCGGTTTATCGACTTAAACACTTACTTCTCGTGGATTGACTCCGTGACCACGGCCGAGGTCGACAGCTACGACTCCTCGGAGTACGAACACAAGAAACACGAAGAAGACGACATCGAGTTCATTCCCACGCATGAACTGTTCCGGTGAGTACTAAATACTATATATTACATAACATCACACTTTTTATTCCCATTAAAGCGAAGTTAGAGCCAAATGTCACCAATCATAATATACAAGTCTATGCCCGGACTTTTTTTTGTATTCGGGGGGAAAGCTTCAAAGGGCACCCGGCTCTTGTGGTGGTAGGGACAGGGGAGCGAGGGATTTCTCCCTCACTAAAACCATCCCAGTGGGCACCATCTACACAAAGAAGGAATGTCCTGGGACCTCTAAAAAGACCAACTCCGGAACCTCCCCATGCAACGACTATTAGGCACATCCCTGTAGAGACTGTAAAAGGGTCTCGTTAAGCACTGCTCTTTTCCTGAACGTAACGTAACGGGATTAAACGCAAGGCCTCATGATCAGCAGTCGCGCTTAGCGATCACTAGACTACCGAAGCAGTCACATAAGGCCTGGACATGGTTTGCCTCCTAAACCATACCAATTGTAACATAGCTGGCGAAATTTGAGTTGACTACACTGCTGTCTACAGAATATGAGCTTGGTGTGGATGATAAGCCATATATAAAATATTTAGTGTCGTGTTATAGGGACCGAACCTGATACTGGTCACAAATTATAAATATAAAAGTAATATACCTAACTACTGTTTCAGACAAAATAATGATTTGCGCAAATCAGAAGACGAATTCTATCGCTATCCATTCGACGTGAAAAAACTAAAGCAATATGTAATTGAGCCCTTCGATGACGACGCCGTCGCTATATTTCCTTGTGAGTACTAGTACACCTCATTGTGAAGTAAGATTATCAATAATACCAGTCTATAATAACACCAGTGTATAAGTATACCAGTCCATAATAACACCAGTCTATACCAGTCCCACTGCGAGGCATAGGCCTTTTCTGATTCAGAGAATGTGCATTGATCGCCACGCTAGCACAGACTGATTACTGAACGATCCAGTATATTTTTAATTACGATGTTTTCCTCCAACACAAGGTGGGTGACCGTTTTTCACATGTGGAAGCCTTCGTGCTTCGGAATACCCGTTAAGCTATTGGTCCAGCGCCTGATCTCTCTCCGGTCGTGTCTTTCCGTTGCATCGGACTATGAGAGTGATGGAATAGAGAGTGCATCTTTGTTAGTTCATGCTTGTGTATGATGTCAGTGCACTATACTATCCCCTATATTGTTGGCTAGTCTCGGCTGAGAAACCGCCGTGACTTTGTCTGTTCAGAACTAGTACTTTCGAATATCTTTTACTGAGAAATTTTGTGACTACGTCAGCGTGGAAAATGTTTGTCTTTCCCGGAATTAAAGAAGCCAATATTTAGAATGGACCATATTGTAGTAAATAGTAATATACTATACATAATACTCATATAGCGCAATATAAAAAGTATTAGTAGTCATATTCCATAGTACATTATTTTAAGTTATGTCGATAAAGTTTAAATGTGGTGAAGGAGTAACGTTTTTTGGCGATTCCAGGCTTGCTTCCACGGTAAAAGTTGTTTGTTATATTGAGCAAAGTACCCACTTCTCTTTGGATAATGTCATTGTATCCAACATTTTTAATGTTGTTTGTATAAATTTATAATTAATGCAATTATTTCAGTTGAAAATGAATTAGAAATGACGCCCGGCTCCTGCCATCGAGAGAAGGCGTTAATGTATGCTGAGTACTTTGAGCTGCGCGGGTTGCCGGGCATTATGGGAGAGTCTATCTATAAGGTATACGCTACATTCTGAGCTTGTGCTCTTGTTCCACTATTCGTCTGCGTATCGGCTTGAGCTAATTGTCACATAGGAACAGGGCCTGATTGACCAGTCAACAAGGATGGTAGTGAGGGTGACAGTGCTGGAGGGAAAAAATCCTCGCTTTCGTAAAATCATATTAGGACAGGAACATAAATCATTATAAAGACTCAAAATGGTCACAATTCATGCTGCATACGCATTTCTATGACAGAAATTACAAGTAACAATAATAAAACACAATATTGAACTTACTAGTAATTACTAGAAAGAAAGAACACATCATAATTATAACAATAAATAATAATAAATAATTCAGCTAGTTATGTACATAGTACGAACCAAAAGAAGGTCAGTAAGTCAGGAAAATGCTGCTTCTTAAAAACAGCAGCACTACTAGAGCTAACTTTAATATTATAATTTTATTATTAAGAATAATCTACGTACATATTAAATACCTATGCATCTTGGGTTATACATTATTTCACAATCAATGATGTCTATAAGAATAGATACGTCATATGCTTACAAAATGAATGAGAAAAGTGTTCCGAACTCTCGAGTCCCAACTGCACTAGTCTTATGTCAAATCGAACAACAATTGTTTACCTAAGACTGCAATTGACCTCATTTCATGTCTTCAAAATGAGCGCGCTAGTAACATATCTGTACTTTTTAACCGACTTCAAAAAAAGGAGGAGGTTATCAATTCGACTGTTTTTTTTTTTTTTTTTTTTTTTTTTTGTTTGTTCCCTCATAACTTGCGACTGGGTGAACCGATTTTCATGATTCTTTTTTTATTTGAAAGCTGGTGCTTTCCGTGTGGTCCCATTGTCACCATTTCAATACCTGATGATGGGATCTTGTAGAAATCGGGGGAACTCTTCAATAAATAACAGCAGATTAACCGCGATTGTTGCTATAGCATCTCTAAGCATTGTTTACGCCATCACACAACATAATATCACGCCTGTACTCACTACAAAGGCTATAAAAACAATTCCGAAAAAAAAAAGTTCAAGTTCACTTACAACGTTTTACAAAAAAAACGCAATACTGAAAAATAATTAGATGTTTGTTCTGATGAGATATTCGGTTATATGAACAAAACTCTTCAAATTTCATGCGTCCTAATTATGTAAGCTGATCCGTGATCGCGGTACTGTCCCTGGGTAACCGTGACCCTGGAACGTAAAGGGCTATTGAAGGAACACTGTGGATGAGTATGACAGTAGTATGACTGTCAGTACAAGTCTGACAGTCCCTCCACCCAGGATGGGAGGACTCATTGGATGATTTTGCCTCGTAAATAAAAGGTGTATTATGACTTACTTATGTACTACTGACTTACTTATCTACCTTCATTATCGGAAGACAGATTTCGTAGTCTTGTCATTTCCTGCAACGATCTATCGTCGTGTGGTTTATTATATTTCACTAAATACCCATTTCACAAAACAAAATTTAAATCGCTAAAATGGTCATACAAATAGCAAAACCACATTAGCAGAAGCTAAAGCTAAAAAATCGTGAAATAAAAAAATTTAAATAAAAAATTATAACCTCCTTCAAAAAACTCAAAAGTGAAAAATAATATTTTATCACTTCACTTTACATAAGCGAAGTGGAAGTCGGCGCCAAATCCCAACATCCATTAAGCGATTCAGAAAAATGGTACTTATGAGAATGCTGCCATACGTGCGTGGTTCATAGTTTAAAAGGTAACACTATAAACTAAGCGAACGCATAGGATTTGGCGCCGACTTCCACTTCGCTTATGTAAAGTGAAGTGATAAAATATTATTTTTCACTTTTGAGTTTTTTGAAGGAGGTTATAATTTTTTATTTGAAACTTCATTGTTCATGATGAATAAATTTAATGTTTACTTTTATATTAACACGTGTTGTGTTTTTTCAGCTAACGTTGTATGACCTCAGGTACAAGATATGTGTGTGCGTTATATTAAAAGTAAGTACATTCTTACTCTTCATATCGTACTAGCTTTAGTCCGCGTGTATTCATAGTAAACAGTAGGCAGTGTTCTTTGTTGGGGGTGAAGCTTACTTTTACAAAATCATCAAAAGTGGTTTCGTAGTTTAGCATTTAGTTTACTTTGACGCTCGTGTTTGCACACACATTATTTTGCGCATTATTTAGCAAAACACGCTGACTTCGACCGGGTCGAACATTGATAAACTTCTCTGTGTAAAACATTTTACAGAATACATAGTCTATCTGTCCATCCAAAATAACGTACCTTTTAAATGGTGAAATCTATTTTAATTATGTTCTTCATAATTAAAATACATTGGAGTGAAGAAAGTGAACATTCTCCACATGCTCACACACCCACAGATAGCACACTCTATCTTTTAATATGAATACAGACATAGATTGTATAATATTCCAGGTGGATGCTCTGAACCGTACGGATGCTGTTCTTTCCTTTAAAGAAGTAATCGACTATGGTTTGGGCACCCAACTATCACGGTCAAGCGAAACACCCGAGGAACTGTTTAAATATTATCCCCTCTTAACCAGAACCACACCGCCCACAAACATTTCAAAATGGCAGCCAAATCCAAACATGATGCCAAAAGCCCTCAACACACGGTATAAGAGCGGTGACGTGATTAACTACGATCTGTATATCAAATTCCAATTCATGGAGAATACAAAACTGAAGTTTGAAATGTATTCAGTTCTACCAATTCATACGACACAGGTTCCAATAAAGACAACACCGGCACCGTCGTCTAATGACACACGTAGAGAGTTCGATAAATGGAGGAAAGGACAGATTCGTTGGGGGACCAAGGTCAACAAGAGGGTGAAGGAGAATGTGGTGGTGGTGGCGGCGCAGGCCAGCGTGGTGCAGGAGACGGCCAGCGGCTGCCGGCGAGTGGCTGACACGCTCGTGACGATAGCTATAGGGCAGCTCTTAAACTATATAATCAAGTAGTGCGCGCAGTGGTCGAAGTTCCAATGTAACTTAATAAACTTTCTGCTCGTCTTCTTCATAATCATTTACTTAGTGTGCGCTTTATAAAATAGGTGCGAGGTTTTCGTTTTAAGTATATTTCTTTATTTCAAGTATAAATGACTCAGTGTTAGTAACATTTTTAACCGACTTCAAAAAAAGGAGGAGGTTCTCAATTCGTCGGGATCTTTTTTTTTTTTTTTATGTATGTTCACCGATTACTCGAAGACGCCTGGACCGATTTGCAAAATTGTTTTTTTATTTGGTAGGGTATACTTTCCAGGTGGTCCCATAGTCATCAAGTCAGGATCTGATGATGGGAACCCTGAGAAATCGAGGGCAACTTTGGAAAGTTGTAGGCATGCATAGGGTAAAAACTTAATGCTCAGGTGTATGTTTGATAACACTATTCACTAGTGCAAGTTTGGAGCTGACCTGATGATGGAGACGAGAGAAGGTCGAGGGAACTCAGCAACGGTATATATTAACTACCTCGTGTTTGGGCTTATTATGTTCGTATTGACGAGACCTTTGCAACAGTGAAGGTTTGGAGCTGATCTGATGATGGGGACTAGAGAAGGTCGAAGGAACTCGGCAGCTGAATATGTAAACTACCTCGTGTTTGGGCTTATATTATTTGTATTGATGAGAACTTTCCACTAATGCGGATAGTAACAACTATACTTATCACTAGTATAGGTATATGTATAGTCACTGAAAAGCTAAACGTTTTTTACGACAACGTTAACGAGATGTTGTTAGAGACTCCTCTGCCCGACGCTTTCTCATACGAGATGCATGCAAGGAAGGCCTCCCCATCTTGTACCTACCAGCTGCTATATCCTATTTTATATATTTACACCACTAAAAATAAAAAAATAAATATTTTTTAATTAAAAAAAAACCGCCTTCAAAAAAACAACAATAAAAAACGGGAACTAAAAAGCAAAAAATAATAAACAAGTACTTTCATACATAACACGCTAACCTACCTATATTTATAATCTATTCTAACCTACGATTAACCTATAATAAAATTTACAACTTTTTTGCAGTCGGTGCCAAGCAATGGCTAAAAAATTACTAAACACTTACAGACTATTACTAAAAGGAGAAAAAAACTAATTCCACAGCTTCTAGATTTTATTAATAAATCAAATGAGAAAACAACTAAAATATTTAAATTATTATTTATTTACTTTATAATTAGACACAAACACAAAGTAAGTGTAGCATGAATGATAACAGTATAATACACCTCTACTTTACAAATCAATTACTCAAAGACTTAACGAAAGAAACCATAAATCACACAACGCATCAAAACAAGGAGTTCGACGAATAACCAAGAGATTCCGAGTCACGTGAACGTAATGCATAGTTGTGTAGCCACCTTACTTGTAGAAATGTTGGTAACGAAACCATAGCGCGATTCAGGAATAGTGTCTAAATGAACAACGCCATCTATCGAAACAAAACTAAAACTCTGTAGAATTCTGGCATATGATAAGGAATTCATGTTCTGATTGGAAATTAATTATGTTGGCGCTTGGCACCGACTGCAAAAAAGTTGTAAATTTTATTATAGGTTAATCGTAGGTTAGAATAGATTATAAATATAGGTAGGTTAGCGTGTTATGTATGAAAGTACTTGTTTATTATTTTTTGCTTTTTAGTTCCCGTTTTTTATTGTTGTTTTTTTGAAGGCGGTTTTTTTTTAATTAAAAAATATTTATTTCTTATGAGCTATCTTAGAGCAAAATTACGTATAAAAAATACAAGAAGGAATTACCATTCTAAAACTACTTTTATTACAGCAGAGACCTTGGAGCAGTGGTTGATATAAGAGCAGCCAAGCCTGCTGCTTGTGATCCTCAGTATGCTGTTGGCACCGCCCCGCTCCCTGCACACCAAGGAAGCACAACGCTTCCGCATGACTGCAGATTAGTAACCCACACAAGCATCCGCAACCATTCCCGATGCAGTGCAGTAACGGGGAAGTGCCAACAGCACTCTGAAAGCATTATTGTACTGGACGCGAGGGACATGATTGTTGGGTAAAAGGAGCCCAAAGACGGCACGTGTAGGAAGATGTGCAGTAGTAAGCTCTGAATAGGGTAAGATTAAAGTCTGCAGATGCACGTGCAAATCTTCGGAAAATCATTTAGTCTTATGATAGCTCTATAATTAAACTTAACAACTACAGTATATTAATAATAGTTTATTTCTCACCAGAATACACATTATATTACATAAATACTTTTCTTAACTTTTTGAATAACTATAAATAGATTGTTCCTATACAATAATACAACGCTTAATTATTCGAAAAAACATTACCACCACTTACAGTTTTTAGATGGATTAAGATTTTCTGCTTATTCATTATTTTAATTCATTTCACTTTATAAAAATATTAAGTAAGATGTGCGATTACAGTTTCATCATATTTGTATGTAGGTATAATGAGGACAATGATATAATTCATTATGAAGTTAAATTTGAGATATTTTGCGAAGGTACATGCAAGGTTTCGAAATGTTTTTATAGAAACAGCGCCGCTAGAAGAACGCTGGTATTCTCGATATTTCTATATGGCTCCGAATCGTGGTCAATTCGTTCTGTAGACCGAAAAAAGATTGAGGCTTTTGAGATGTGGTGTTGGAGGAGAATGTAGCGTATACCATGGACAGAAAAACGCACTAATAAGTCTATCCTCGATCAGCTTAACATTAAGACTAGGCTCTCCACAATATTTTACCAACGAGTTCTATGTTACTTTGGCCACATCGCCCGAAGACAACCAGATAGCTTAAACAAACTGGTTGTGGTAGGAAAAGTAGATGATCAAAGGCCAAGCGGACGGTCAACTAACCGCTGGTCCGATCAGAACAAGGCTATAACGGGACTTAATATTACCACAGCACTGAGGAAAGCGGAAGACAGAGTCGTATAAAAACAGCTTGTCAGCGACTCCGTCGAAGCATTTCAGAACGGACACGACCTTCAGTTATGAAGAACACGAACAATGAGACATACCTAAGTCAAACAAAAACATCTCTTCGATACGATAACAAAAGTAGTAACAAGGGAAACGGCATAGTTGTATTTAGTATTGTTGTAAGAAAAGGGGATCAATAATAACGTAATGTGTTATAATAAAATACGGGTGCTAAGATGTCTCTTTTGAGTTTTTTATTTTCCCGAAATGAGCCGATCATTATCATTACATTATTATATAAAGTTCGCGAGAATGTATGGAGTTTGTTATTCTTAAACGCAAAAATAGGAATTTTGGAAATCCGTCTAATAATTTGGGGAGTTATGCCCGAACATACATGCAAAAATATATAAACATCCGAATTCATAACCTCCTCATTTTTGAAGTCCGTTGAAAAATGCAATATTTTTTATGAAATTTCCAAGTCATTATTATATCGCTAGATGACTATAAATATTGTTTGGGCGACTCTCCTATATCCATAGTCGTTGGTCTTTAATGTCGTGTTTTTCAATAGTTCCATGAAACTATAGAGACTTACTGATTGACCAAGATGTAGGCGAAGTGTTTAACGAGTTTTTCAGTAGGTTTCTCAGTAAAAGATTAGATTATAAATTAGTGTCCGATAAATGGCAATAGACTCACCTACTACATGAAAGTTGGGACGAAATCTGAAAAATGAGGGTTCAGGGAATACAGCTATGTCGAATCGATGACCCCATGCTCGGCAGTCGCACTTGCAACAACTAGACCAACGATGCAATCAGCTACCGTCTACGGCATTAGCATTAGCATAGCAAACAACATAAACAGATGTTTACCTATTCAACGCAAACACCGAATTTTTCTAGTACATTCCTCACATAGATATTCCTATTAGGTGCTCATTAATTAGAACTGGGGTAAAGCAACTACACGCTCCATGAAATTTGATAGTGGTTTTATGTGGGCCGAGATGTGTGGGGGAAGGAACTGGCTGGTTAAGTTGGTGATTGTGGTGTTTGGTAAGTACATTTTATTGGTAAATATTTTCTAACTTTAACCGCGGACTCGTCCTTGTAAAAAATTACAACGCTTTTTTTCGTTATAAAATTCATTTAAATCCGTTGAGTCGTTGGCGTAAAAAAATATAATGTTATTATAGATTACCAGTTTACGTTAAGGTACACCCTGTGTTGCTCCTCACCGGTGTCAGTGAGGTGAAGCTGTCGACAGCCTTGGGCGCCATGGCCTGTCCTGCGCCAGAAGCGCTGGTCGCATACCGCGGAACGCTAATTTAAATGACATTATTCGTCGTGCTCCTGTCACCAACGGCGTCCTAGCTAGATTAGAACCCAATGGCTTGGTACGTTACGATGGCATGGAAATTGGGTACGCCTTTGGTGTGGGATACAGCATGTGTAGACACTCTTGCGCCATTTCATATTTCTAGCACAGCGGTTTGCTCTGGCGCTGCTGTTGCAGTTCCTGAGACTCTCAAGTGGCGGAAACATAATAACTTAAATGAAAGTTATATTTTAAGCCATTTAGGGTCGAAATAGTCTTGTGTAGTTCGTGAACGATGAACGAATAGGAAACGTATCTTCGCACTGTACTAGAAGAAACGTTTCCGAACGCTTTTTTGTAATCGGTCTAATAGGTCAAATAGTTCTTTTCGATCTAGTACATTGTAAACCGCGCGATCGTATTGTGCGAACGAGAACAAGAAATAAAATAATAATATCCCTAAGTAGTCTGTGTTACAGTCACTAATTAATATATATTTTTTAAGCGATCGACCAGAATGACCGTCCTAAGCCTGTTCAAGTATGAAGGAAAATCAAATATATATGTAAAATAAATACAATAGTAACTATCTCGGTTATTTTATACATAATATTATGTAGATATCTAGTTCCTACACGTAGTGATAAATTACAACGTCTTTGTTAGTACCTAGTAAAAAGCGTATTTGGCTATTTGCTCTGAGGTCCGCGCTGTGCTCTTTCGAAATGCTGACGGAAAGCGAAGACCCATTAGAGCTATTAGAACTAACAGAATGAACTAGTTCACTGTCCGAAATGAACTAGTACAGAGCGATCTTAAAAATGACCGAGCAGGCACAAGACTAGGTCGAAACACTCAGGCCATGGGGTCCAAATGCGCGTTTCCTATTTAGAGACCTATCTAAAAGATTGGTCAACTCTTCACGTGACCAAAGGGCTGGCTTGTTTATCGGCTAAAGAATTAGTATTGTCATTCAACGTGGCAATGCCGCCAGCCTTTTGGGCACCCTACCAGTCGACAGCGATACTTCAATGCATAATTTTTAGATTTTTTATTTGTACATATTATGATGTATATATTATTAGTTTTAACGTAGGTATTATAAGTAGGTTGTATAGTTAGTAATGTTAAATTGTGAGACGATAAAGGCAAATGATAATAGATTATAATTAATTATTGAAAATAGTAATTTCTGATCGTCTGATATAACTTTACTGCTATGGCTACCATGGGAACCAGCTACACCACTTCCAAATTCCAATGCTATAGCTTACAAGAAACGGCGCAACAAACTCTCCAGCAGCAAATCTGTCCATCACGATTTGATCTACATAATCTATCTATCTACATATATAAAAAGGAATCCCTGTTTCTTTTTGTCATGCCATAACTTAAGGACTGCTGGACCGTTTTGACTAATTTTGATTTAGAAATATTTGCAAAAGCCCAAAGAAGGTTTAAATGAGAATAAGAAGGTACGAAGTTCGTCAGGTTAGCTAGTTTCTTATAATAAATACGAATGTAACCGTCTGATTTATTAAACATAACATAACATCACGCCTGTATTCCCCGAAGTGGTAGGCAGAGGTGAACACATAGTACACCCACATTTCGCCAGTTATGTTGTAAGTCCCAATATAATAGGGGGCGAGCCTATTGCCATCAACCAGGCACAAATCCAGACTCCGTGCTGCTACTGGGAAATGGGAAAATGGAATTACCTAATGGAAAACTTATTATGGTTCACATAACCCTGGTCCTTTTGCCTACAGGGCATGCCTCAGCAAGGATGCCGTGTGACAGGTCCACGACCACCGTGGTGCAGGAGGGGAACCTGGGACAGACCAGCGACTTCAACTGGCTCGGGGTGCTGAGAGTGTATCTGCGTAAGTTATCACACTTCTTCTTCATATCGCATGGTTGATGAACAACCTGGAGTTAGAGTTTAAACCGCCTGTAGGCCTTTGACATGGCTTTACACACCGTTGAAAGATCTCTCAGGTGTGCCGGTTTCCTCACAATGTATTTAGCAACGGATAAATAATTTATAATAGGAACCAAAGATCCTAACGTCTAGGTCTAGACGTCGCTAAGTGCGACAACAGTGCTGTGTGTGAGAGCGAGGTCCTGCGTTCAACTCCCGGGTTGGGCATAAGGTTACTGACTTTTTCATTAGGCAATTCACAATCAACACGGTGTCTGGATTAGTGCCCGGTTGATGGCAATAGGCTCGCCTCCTATTTATTACATTGGACCTATATAACTGACAAATGTGGGTGTACATAGTACATCTGCCTACCCCCTCGGGGAATACAGGTGTGATGATTTTTGATAAAAATTCCTTATCTCCTCAGATGACGAAGACAAGGTGCAGGTGGCTCTGTCGGGAATCGTTCTCATCAAGTACAAGCACGCGCTCGTGAACGCTGATGATGTCGTCAGGATACCACAACGAATCTTCTTGTGAGTTTATTAGACCATTTAGAAGACTGAAGTATAATGATCAGTTTGATCCATCATTTAACTTCTTGAAGTTCTCTGGGTTAGTATGAGCACTCCGTTAATCTATGAGTGAAATTATTAATATATAGAGACCAGATTATATGCAAAATAAAAGCTTGATATAAACATGAATACTCTTATAATATGCATGAAAATTGCAAAATAGATAAAAATATGCAACATTTTGTAAATCTGCATATTATTAATAAATTACCGGTGTCAAAAATTGGTAATTTTTGACACCTTATAGACGACATAACAATAAAAAAATTAACAAGCATGTTCCTATTGCTCCAAATGTTCAATAGTGACATTGACAAAATTACCAACCTTATAGACGACATAACAATAAAAAAATTAACAAACATGTTCCTATTGCTCCAAATGTTCAATAGTGAAATCGACTCAGACCAAAAAAATAAAATTAAAAGTTCTAAAGGTTTTTTAATATACATATAACAGCGGTGAAGATAACTTATAAATATGCAACGAATCTGTAAAATATTTTTTTTTACAATTCGATTTTTTTGAATATTATCTTGTTCATTTCTTATAAGATCTTGTAGGAATCAAAAAGAAGAAAATATTTCCTCTTGTTTCATTAAGTCTCCTAAAGTAAACGAGAACAACCGGTAATTGATCTTTTTTTGCTACATTCAAAAAATGTTATTGTGTTTCCGTAACCGTCAAAGATCCTTTAAGTAATTAAATAACTTAGCCACTGCGCCAATCAAGTAGCCATTTATGTATGTAAAGTAAAGCATCTTGTTCACGTAAAGCATATTACAGGACGGACAGCAGAGCCATGTTCCTGCGCGCAGAGGACACGCCGTGGTACCGCCAGCCGCTGTCCTACGTCACGCATCCGGAGTACGAGTACGCCACCGTCAACACTATCGCCATCATAGAGCTAAACATGGACGATCTCGAGACTTGTAAGTGCCGTCAAGGGCATTTTATCACCGGCAAAAATGTCTAGGCATTTTATACAGACATTTTGGCACACATCTACTATAATACGCGCAATCAACGATACCGTAGTTCAATTGGAAGAGCAGTTGCTACGGATTGGCGGACGTTCTGGGTTTAGGTCCTGCTCGTGGTTATTCTTTGCAAGAGATCCTAATAAAGTTGTCTAAGTTAATCAATTATTATCCCTATTGTTGTTCATTAAACCGTCATGTTTTCAGATCCACTGAATCCGATTTGCTTCCCCAGTGTAGCGTACAACACTTCTAGCTACTTGTACCTCACCGGCTACACGGATGGTAAGCATCTACAATACTAACTTTGTTTATAACGATCGATTTCAAAGTTTCAGAACAGTTCACTACATTAGTCAAGATGATCCAATAAATTGAACCTTATTGCTGATATAAATAAGAGCTGAAATTGCATTTTTTTACGTCTCTATTTATTTTGTTTTAGATAACACACTATTGGAAAAGGTGATATATAAAATGAAGTACGTCGCAAAACAATCCTGTGATGAGTTTTATAACAGAGCCGGGGTAAGTCTACTGACAAACACTGAATTATAGACCATTAGTCCATAACACATCCGAATTATTGTATAATTCATGCAAGAGGCGTAAGTCCAGCATAAGACGTCCATTGGCCGAAACGACTATACGGGTAACAACGATAGACAATAAAGTTCATTGCAAAGTAAACGCAGCTCCGTGGTGTAGAATAATAAACAATATTCAAGTGCGCAGAGCTCGATGCTATCGAATACAATAATATTTTTTAATAATATAATTGTTTATTTGCATAAAATGTAGGTACAATAATGGTCTTAGCTTAAAAAATATAGCTCCAGTACATTTTGCCTGTTGGCATACAAAATTAAAGGATAATACTTATAATTCTAAATGGGTTTATCTTTAAATGAGATCAAGACAATTAAAAAAATCAAAATTTAGATTCTTTACTTATTCAAGTTTAAAAATTAATTAATTAACAGGACTTTTGGGTACAGATTTGGGCTAAATGCCAAGTGAAAACAGGGCATGTCACGGTGTATGTAGATTTCATCCTATTCACAATTTAGGTATGGTCAGTACCAAGGATGGTATCTGTTGATGATACATATTTTCAATAGATTAACCTACGTACTCGTGGAGACGCTCTTGACGGTCCGATTAGTGCAGTGGCTAAGCGATTGGACTGCTGCGCTATGAGTTGCAGGTTTGATTTCCGCACGGGACAAACATTTCTGCGATCCGCCTCAATATTACATGTTTGTGAAACGCACGCACGATACAGGAGATAATTATGCCTAGTGTGGGGCGCCGTTTTTAAAAAACAAAAAAAGCACTTCCAAATGAAGTACATGATCCTACATTTGCATGTCGTCAGCTATCGTCACAGGACCGCATGCCCAGCAGCTACATCTGCGGCTTCTCGCCGTACAACAAGACGCAGTGCGTGTGGGACAACGGCATGGCGCTCGTCTCCAATGCCACGGGCTGGTTCACTTTGGTACGGTATTATGAAAAACACTATTTTACTACCATTTTAATAATTGATTTTACACCTTGACGATTCAAAATGCTAATAAAAGAAGCAAGGAATATTAGATGCGATTGATTTAAGTAAAGCGTAGCAAAATTTATACATATTAATAAATATAAATAAATAAATATATATTAATTAATTAATTCATTCATTCGTTCATTCAAAAATCTTAAAAACTTTATTTTGTATTTACAAGCTTTTGAATAATATGTTTATATTTTTTTTTCAAATAAACCACGTAATTACTTACGTGGTTTATTTGAGTATGCCCGATTAGTTTCTGACAATGACGGAACTTCAGTTTGGCTATAGAACCCGTGTCACCAGCTCACGACTAAAAGTACCGTTTGAGTCCGAAACTAGTCTGCCATTGATGTATACTCTAGAGTTGTGTCTAAAACACAAGTCACGGAACAGATAGGCTTCGGTGTGCGCGGTCCGGGATGCGCGGCGCCTGCGCGGTTCATCGACATGAACACTTACATCCCGTGGATCCAAACTGTGACCACGTCCCAGTACGTCGATATGTACGACTCCCCTGACTACAGGAGGCACGACGATGACGTCGAGTTCATTCCCACACACGAACTGTTCCAGTGAGTACTACATAACATAAAACACACTTTATAGTCACCATTCATTATCATCATCATCGTGAAAGCTCCCAATGTAATAGGCGCGAGACAATTTTCATTATCCGGGCACTAATCCAGACCCCCATGCTGCTACTAAGAATAACATAATGCAACTCTTTGCTTGACTTGGGAATCAAACACAAGGGCTCACGGTCAGACTGCCACGTTGGTCTAGTGGTCGCTAAGCGCGACTGCTGAGCAAGAGGTCCAGTGTTCAAATACCGGGTCGGGCAAATTGTTGCTGAGTTTTTCATTAGGTAATTCTCAGTAGCAGCACGGAGTCTGGATATGTGCCCGGTTAATGGCAATAGACTCGCCCCCTATTACATTAGGACTAACAACATAACTGGCGAAACGTGGGTGTACTATATGTACACCTCTGCCTACCCCTTCGGGGAATACAGGCGTGATGTTATGTTATGTTAATGAAGTAGTCACTCATGGCCTGGATGAGAGGGTTGATGGCGATAGGCTTGCCCCTACGTAATGGGATTTTTAACAAAACTGATGGAATGTGAGTTGTCATATACCTAACTACTGTTTCAGACACAATGATAAAACTAGCAAGTCAGAAGACGAATTTGTTCGTTACCAATTCGACGCGAAAATACTACAGAGTTATGCAATTGAGCCCTACGACGACGACGTCATCGCCATTTTTCCCTGTAAGTACTATTAACACCTCATTTTGAATAAAGTTTGTTAATTACACCATTGTATAATGATACCAGCCTAAACTGTCACACTGCGAGGTATACTTTACAGAAAAAGAATAACCTTTGATGTTAAAATGTGTTTTAAGGTAATCACTTCTTAAGTTTACTGACAGCACTCATTTTTGACATGCAAACGACAGTCACAGGTATACTTTAGTCAATTCTGCAACAGAGACTATTTTTTTAAGTACTCAATACTTAAATCTTTATTAGCATTCCATAAGTCAAATACAGGTGTTACATATGACATAGAATCATTATGGACCCGGTAGGGCACAGCTTAAAGTTGGAGAGAAATGCAGCTTAATACTAAAATTATAATTATTATATCTAAAACCCGATTGGTGCAGTGGCTAAGCGATTAGACTGCTGCGCTAAGGGTTGCGGGTTCGATTCCCGCACGGGACAAAAATTTGTGCGATCCGCAGATATTAATTTGTCCCTAGTCTGGGTGTTTCTGTATGTGATATTACATGTTTGTGAAACGCACCCACGGTACAGGAAAAAATCCTACTGTGGGGCGATGTTTATTTAAAAAAAAAAACTATTTTGGTAAAACTATTTAGTAGTTACAATAATATAAAATAAAAATGTTTTGAATGTGTGCGTGTGTGAGTAGGTATGTGTGTGTATGCGAGTATATGTGAGTGTGTGTGTGTGTTTATGTATATATCGCATAGGTAGAGGGGCTTATCCCTATAGATATTAATACATATGAATTGTTTGCACTACCTTTTTATTGATTTATCATCGTTGTACTCTTTTATGGTATAGTAGCATTTGGAGTGAAGGATTTTTTTTAATTTGTTTATTAATAGATTTGTTTTCTTTTCATCTTTTATTGTTTTTGGTAAGTTATTATATATTTTTATTGTCATAATTAGTGGACCGGACGTAGTAAAGTGGTCTAAGTTTGAAACACGATGTGTTCCCCTATCTCGTCGCGATTGTGATGGTTTACCGTTTTTCCTATGACGGAACATTCGTGCTTTGGAAGACATAACAGGCCGTTGGTCTTGCGCCTGATCTCTCTCAGGTCATGTCGTACCGTTCCATCCGACTATGAGAGTGAGGGAATAGGGTACACCTTTGTTAGTACATACTTGTGCACTATGCTATCTCCTACGTAGTTGACTAGACTCAGCTGAGATTGGCAGCCTTGACATATTCTGTTCAGGAAGACATTATTATTGTCAAATATCTTTTACTGTGGTAATCAATTGTGTTTGTAACTAATTGGCGGTTTTTATACTCGACATAGCAAATAGTTCCCGCAACTCAACCAGGTATGTGTACAAGTGTATAAAGGGTTGATTTATTATTTACGGGCATCTGCCTGCGACAGCAGCGACTACGTCTGTGTGGAAAATGTTCGAGTCTTTCCCGGGATTAAAGTAGTCTGAAAAGAAAGAATTTTGGAATCCGGATAAAGAGTCAGAGTTCGAGGTATTTCTTTATATTATGTTGAGAAACCCTCAACATATAAAGAAATAACTCTTTATAATATTATAGTACATAGTAATACCTAGAGACCGGATTATATGCAATATCGAAACGCAATATATGAACCTTGATAAATTATGCGTGAAAACTAGCAAATTCATACAAAATATGCAACATTAAATGATAAAAATGTTAGTGTTTTCTTGTTATTTTAAATTCTCCATACTATTTGTAAATTATATACCTAAAAAGATGAACTGGCAGTGGGCAGGTCACATCCGTCGCAGAACCGACAGCCGTTGGGGAAAACTTGTTCTGGAGTGGCGACCACGACTCGGTAAACATGGACAAACAAACACAACGGACGTCCTCCAGCTAGGTGGGGCGACGATATACGCAAAATGGCTGGCAGCGGTTTGAAGAAGGCCGAAGATCGAGCTCAGTGGCGTGCAATAGGAGAGGCCTATGTTGCCTATGTCCAGCAGTGGACTGATATAGGCTGATGATGATGATAATTTGAAATTCGATGGGTGCGAGCAGTGACACTGTGGCTCAGTTGGTTAGAGCAGCGCCACGGTACGGCGAATGTCGTAGGCTTAAGTCCTGTTCTTCATTTTTCAAATTTACTCTATCAATTTAAAATTATATAGCTATTCATGAATTATTAATGTCTGAATTCATGTATGTGTGTATGTTGGTATGGTTCACTAACCATATAGATACAATTCCAATACAATAAAACAAAAACAAAATTCACTCGACCATTTTTGTTAAACAATATTTTAAACTTCGCTTCATGTCGATAATGACCTAGCCAAACGAAATATATTGTTAATATAGTGAAAATATGCATCATCAGTCGAACAGACAAAATATGCAACGTTCGCTAAGAAACGGTTGAATATGCAAATGCATAAAGTCCGGTCTCTAGTGATACCCATTGCATATTTTGTCCCATGTATGCATTGTAGCATATTTTTATTTAACAAAATATGCAATGCTTTTATGCAAAATATGCAAATTGGTTAAATATGTAAATGCATATGCAAATGCATATAATCCAGTCCCTAGTGACTACCCATGGTATATAACATAGATTTATGGCTACATAACATTTTTAATAGTGTTTATGTAACTGTAAAAGCACCAACTATCGTAAATCCTAAGCTTTACCAACCGATATTGGTAAAAGTTTGAAATGTTGCATTATTACCATTAATATTAAACTTTTACCAGCATTCACTCGGTAAATCTTAGGAGCTACCTCACAGACATGGTAAATGATGATAAAATAGTAAAATCTTGGTCATTACTGCCGAATAAAGCCGTGACTAATACTAAATGTTTATAAAAAATACAGTGATTATACTACTTCTGATTAGTTGAACTAAAGTAGTAATATACTAATGTTTGAGCAGCGGGAATATTAAAACGCTTGAAGTAGAGATGTTCTGACTAGTTGCCGCAGCGGCCGGCGAGTGCCAGAAATGAACAGGACCAACAATAAAATAGGTATCTTACCGAACGTCTTACTCGTAAGTAAAACGGAGCATTTACCAAACTCTGATGGTAAAAGCACGAAAAATCATCATTGATCACACTATAATTCAAATATTTACCAACTGTGGTTGGTAAGGTAACGTATTTTTGAGACCCCAGTGTAGCTTATATTGTCATTAAGATGAGCGACAAATATTATGTTATATTCATACCTATATTTAATGTAATTATTTCAGTTGAAAACGAATTAGAAATGACGCAAGGCGCCTGCCATCGAGAGAAGGCGTTAATGTACGCTGAGTACTTTGAGCTGCGCGGGTTGCCGGGCGTTATTGGAGAGTCTATCTATAAGGTATAAGCTACGTACTGCGCATGCGCTCTTTTTACACTGTTTTTCTGCGTATCGGCTTGAGCTAATTGTTACTTGGGAACAGGTCCTGATTGACCAGTCAAGAAGGATAGTAGTGAGGGTAGGGTAAAACCGGGATAGATGCAACACTTTTCGGAATGATTTTATATTTCCCAGTACGAAAATTTAAATATTTCATTTGTGTTACTGGTAAGTACTTTGGATTTTAATCTGAAATTATTGAAAATTAAAAAACATTATCGTTGATATTTCCAGAGTATTAGCGATTTTTACGGACCTCTATATTTTGAGACATGTATCCCATATAGTGGATAGTTGCCTAATCCATATAAATTACGTATAGGCTAGATGACCCGCTAAGAAAAGGGCATCTATGTCAAAAAACTTAGATTGCACCTTCCCTTCCCATGCAATCGCACAGAGACATAAGACACGGTCCACTCAGTGGAAGTTGGAAAATATCTCGATAGATATATAAAATAGCACTTCAGGAACTCACTTCACTGCAGGAATGCATTCGCGAAACTAGAGTTCTTAATTACAATCGGGGCACCTATACCTCTGGCGCGTCTATATAATAATAATAATAATATCATTTATTTGCTCAAATGTGGTACATAATACAGATGTAAATACAGTTTTATTCAGTCCAGCACATTTACCAAAAATATTTGGCATGCAAATTAATTAAACAATTAGGTAATTCAGTAGTAATTAAATTGACAAATTTATCATGATAGCAATGACATAACATTTAATATTACATTCATTTATAGTTTACTTGGGAACCATTAATATGTCAAAGAGAAATTAACCAAATTATTTAAAAAAACTTAACTATTCTGTTGGATATCACAAGATCTGTCTGATTCGTATTTTTCTTTCACAGTTATAGAATTTGCAAGGGATATTTTTCAAAAACTCCTCTGTTGAATAGAAACTCTCTTGCAACAACCACTTCTTTAATGCTAAGGAGAATTTCCTGTAGGGTAGATTGGTTATAGAACTTGGTAACGAGTTATAGATAAAGGGGATCATATAAACACAGTTTCGTCTGTAAAGTTTTAATTTAGGAATAGGAAGTTCATAGTCCATGTGTGATATATATTCGTTTATTAGTATTATTCCTACGTTCAAACAGTAACGGGTACGATTTCAAAAATTTGGCTACTTCATAAATGTAAATGCAGGGGACAGTTAAAAGATTTTGTGCCTTAAAAATAGGTCTGCAAGAATCCGACCACTCTTTGTCGAATATTGCACGAATACATTTTTTCTGGGCTACAAATATTCTTAAGATCTCAGTTGAGTTTCCCCAGATAATTATACCGTAGCGGATTAACGAGCATACATACGCGTGGTATACCATTAGAGCAGTATGTCTAGATGTAGCATCTTTTGCCTTTTTATCGCAAATACAAATTGGTTAATTTTGCAGATATTATCGATATAGTTTTTCCACGTAAAATGTTCATCCAGTGTTACTCCTAAGAATTTCACGCTATGAACTTGTTCAACTTTATCGTTATTATAAGTTACGGACAGAGGATGGGTTTATTTTTCCATGTCTTAAAGTTTAACAAGTGAGTTTTAGAAATGTTAATCTTTAATTTGTTAATGTCTAACCATTTAATAATGTCTTCGAGTGTTTTATTGATTTCTACGTTAAGGTTCTGTTCATTGTTACTTTTAATAATAATTGTCGTATCATCAGGAAATAGAATACATAGTGTTATAGCCCGCGGTAGGTCATTTATGTATATTAGAAACAATAATGGTCCTAAGATACTCCCTTGTGGAACACCATGTTGATTATTTTGGGGTTCAGAATCAAAATATTTTATTTTCAAGAATATTAAATTTAGTTACTCGCGTAACTTGTTTTCTATGACTTAGATATGATTGGAACCATTTTTGGGCAGGACCTCTTATTCCATATTTTTCTTTTTTTTTCAAGTAATCTAGGATGATCTACATAATCAAATGCCTTACTTAAATCTAAGAAAAGAGCACAGGATGGTATTTTTTTGTTGTAATTTTATTCATTACGTCTTTAACAACGAAATAAATTGCTAGAGTAGTTGATTTATTTGGTCTGAAACCATATTATTATTTAGCAAGAATGTCATATTAATCTAAAAATTTAAGTACACGCTTATACATAACCCTTTCAAATATTTTAGATAGTATTGAAGTAAATGCTATGGGTCTGTAGTTGTTACCCTCTGATTTTAGATCTTTTTTGTGCAATAGCATAATCAATTACATTTTCAACTTGTCAGTAAAATACCCTTGTTCCAATGATAAATTTATAATATATGCTAACGGCAATGAGATATATTGGGATATACATTTGATGAGTTCGGTGGTAATTTTATCATAACCAGCTGACTTAGTATTTTTTAAAGATTTTATAATCTGGTCAATTTTGTTAGCATTAGTTGGCTCCAGAAAGATACTATGACTATTTGTCTGAATACAACATGGTAAATTATTCTCACTATCATTATTGAAGTAAGTTGAAACTGAATAATTACTATGTCTATGAAAAATTTATTAAATTTATTTGCAATATCCGATCCCGATGTTAATGTTGTTTTGCCGTCAATAATACTACTAATATACTCCCTCGGCTGTTCTTGTCCTATGTTACGTTTCACGACAACCCAAGTAGCCTTTACTTTATTATGATACCGAGTAATTTGCCTTTGGTTGCACATCGACTGAAGATTAATCACGCACTTCCTTAACAATTTACAATATGCTTTATATTTAATATGCTTTGTAGTCTATCCCGGTTTTACCCTTACATTCCCGGAGGGCAAAGTTCTTCGCTTTAGTAAAATCATATTAGGACAACAATATGGATCATATTGTAAAGTCACAATCATTATGGTAACAATTCATTTTCACGGTATGGCCACAATTGTATGTTCTCAATTAAGATTATTATTATTATATTGTGACCTGCTCACTTTCCTATCACAAAAATAATTTTATGAAATATGATTCTGTAAAGAAATGAGAAGAATTATTCCCTTTTAAATGTAAACATTTTGCGAATATTAGGAGAATTTTTGGGAATTAAAGAAAGGTTCCACCTTCAAATATATTGCTTAATGTGACCATTTTAGGCTTGCTGGGCAGGAAGATCATCAAATCATTACAATATACCCTGAGCTGGCATTGAACCCTCAACCCGTAGCGCGAGTACCCTTACACAGTGCATCATCAGATTGTTCAGTAGAAGATGTGTGGAGATAGAACATTGACAATATTGACATAATGCACAAAGGTGTTAGATTTTACATTACTACAACATGCTTTGCGTAATAGGCGTACACATATGGCTGATATAAATAATTTACAGTTGCTTAGATTTCACAAAATCACAATCCTAGCGACCGTAGCACATAATACTGGCTAATATGGCGTTTGCCTACTTATGTCAGTAATTAAGTATGTGAGGACATAAATAGTTATTTAATACAAAAATTACATTAAAGATACTGAATACAATAAGTTATTGTTGAGTTGCTTTATATATATTGGGATGTGATTAAAAATCGGAGGACCTATACACATAACACTTTTATGTAGCAAAGATGTTTTTGATGTTGACTTGTAGTTTATCTTTACGACGCGATGATTGCGTATTAAGCGGACACATAAAAGGTAGAACAAATGAGGGTTGTTTTTTACGAATATGGCTACTTCGATTATATAAAGAGACGGAAGTGTGAGAATTCTATGTCTTATAAACATCGCCTTACAACTTTCAGTGATTCCCAATTGGAGTATCTTTATTGGGCGAATTTCCCCAGAATATGATTCCGTACCAGAGCACGGAGTCGATGGGTTAAGTGTTAACAATTAATGGAGCGAATACTGTTATATACAGCTCGTCGGTCTACTGGTTGTGAGGGCTTGATTCCCGAGTTGGGTAAATCTAATTGAATTTATCCATTGTAATGATTTATTGCAGAGTAACTTAACATTTACAGATCTTTTTCCGGTCCGACTCATTTATAAACGAGGTGGCGTTGCACTTTTTGACCACCTCTAAAAAGAAAATATGCCAAACCCAACTCAAGGGTCAGGGTTGGGCTGTATCTGTGCGCGGATCATAGCTCGCGTCCTATCACGTGGGACCTCTAAGATAATATACCTACTATCCACATGTCAGAGGCCTACAGGCGGTATAAACTCTGACACGAGGTTGTTCATCAACCCTTTTGATAACATTGATATTGTTTTTTCAGCTATCGTTGTATGACCTCAGGTACAAGATATGTGTGTGCATTCTATTAAGTGTAAGTACATTTTAACTCTTCATATCTAAACACATTCTGTGTTTTAGCTTTGATTAATTTGTGCTATATAACATTGAGATTGGAAGCCATTGTTAACTAGTAGCGGAACGCATGCAAAATCATTCAAATAGGTACAACGGCGGAGACCGTGAACACTCTCCACATCTCATACTGAGTCGCACACCCACAGATAGCACACTCAGTCTTTTAATATGAATACAGCAATAAATTAATGATTGTATAATATTTCAGGTGGATGCTCTGAACCGTACGGATGCTATTCTTTCCTTCAAAGAAGTATTCAACTTTGGTTTGGGCACCCAACTCACAGAGTCGAGTGAAACACCCGAGGAACTGTTCAGATACTATCCCCTCCTAGCCAGAACCACACCGGCCACAGACGACTCAAAATGGCGGCCCAATCCATTCATGAAGCCAAGTATCCTCAACACACGGTTTAAGAGCGGTGACGTGGTGAACTACGATCTGTATATCAAATTTCAATTTGTAAAGAATACAAAACTGAAGTTTGAAATGTATTCAGTTCTGCCACTTTATACGACACAGAGCCCAACAATGTCGAGACCGCCGCCGTCGTCTAATGACACACGTAGAGAGTTCCCTAAGTTGAAGAAAGGACAGATTCGGTGGGGGACCAAGGTCAACAAGAGGGTGAAGGAGAATGTGGTGGTGGTGGCGGCGCAGGCCAGCGTGGTGCAGGAGACGGCCAGCGGCTGCCGGCGAGTGGCTGACACGCTCGTGACGATAGCTGTAGGGCAGCTCTTAAACTATATAAGCAAGTAGTGCGCGCAGTGGTCGAAGTTCCACTGTAATTTAATTTTCTGCTCGTCTTTTCCATAATCATTTACTTAGTGTGCGCTTTATAAAATAAGTCCGAGGTTTTCGTTTTAAGTATATTTCTTTATTTCAAGTATAAATGACTGAGTGTTAGTAACATTTTTTCTTATTAGATTTTTTATTAGAGCAAAATTACGTATAAAAAAATACAAGAAGGAATTACCATTCTAAAACTACTTTTATTACAGCAGAGACCTTGGAGCAGTTGTTGATATAAGAGCAGCCAAGCCTGCTGCTTGTGATCCTCAGTATGCTGTTGGCACCGCCCCGCTCCCTGCACACTAAGGAAGCACAACGCTTCCGCATGACTGCAGATTAGTAACCCACACAAGCATCCGCAACCATTCCCGATGCAGTGCAGTAACGGGGAAGTGCCAACAGCACTCTGAAAGCATTATTGTACTGGACGCGAGGGACATGATTGTTGGGTAAAAGGAGCCCAAAGACGGCACGTGTAGGAAGATGTGCAGTAGTAAGCTCTGAATAGGGTAAGATTAAGGTCTTGAGATGCACGTGCAATTGAGGCGATGCGTCACACACGTCGTAGTCCGTGTGAACTAGATGCATTTTTAATAACTTGAAATATATAGTTCCTATATAACAGTGGTTCCCAACCAGTGGTCCGCGGACCACCAGTGGTCCTTCCCAGAATATGGTAAATATTATCATTTGTCTTTCTACTAAAACGCGCATGTTGTATTTTACTTTTTTTTTTTGTTATGGCCGATACTATCGCGTTTTTGATTAAAGTTCATTTTTGTATTGATTCAGTTTTTTTAAATCGTTGTCCCTGCTAACGAAAAGAAACTAAGTGGTCCCTGGTCAATAAAAGGTTGGGAACCACTGCTATATAATAATACAACGCTAGATGGTTCGACAAAACAATAAAAACCTTTTGTGCAGCATTTACAGTTTTTAGATGGATTAATATTTTGTGCTAATTTTATTTCATTTTATAAAAAATATTAAGTACGATTTGCGATTACATTTCGCTTCAATTTAGATTGTTGGTTAGTATTATATATACCTATATATAGCTTTTTCCCGCGGCTTCACTCGCGTTAACCCCTATTTAAACCCCTTAGAGAGTTGAATTAATACTAGCTCTGTCCTTTCTCTGGTCTTCAACTTTCTACATGCCAATTTTCATCAAAATCCGTCCAACGGTTTAGTCGTGAAGACGTATCAGACAGACAGAGTTACTTTCACATTTACAATATTAAGTATGGATTATGAAGTTAAAGGAGATGTTTCATTTTTGTATGGGACTCCGGCCATAACATGTACCTTTTAGCGAAGATGGGAAACTAACCGCTGAATAGAGTGAAGTAACATTTTTTCATAACATCTAAAGTTTTTTGTGCAAATAATAAATGTAAAAAATGTTTGACGTTTGACATAAGTTATGAATGGTTGAAGAGATGACATTTACACAACCTAGAAATATTTGATATTTATCAAAACTTAGTTCAGTTCCCAAGTACACTTCAGGAAAGTAGTTTTTTTTTAACGATTAAATCGTTACACTTGCTTATTTAGTCAAAAATATGTATATGATAATGATTTAACAATTGTTAATAGTACATGAACACAACCTCTTATACTTATCGCCTACGTGATATTGTGTTTAGATGTGACATGATTTCAGAACGAAAGAAGAAAATGCAAAATATGAGACGCCATGTTGAATAATACGGCAATAATTAAAAACCTATTACTTTTTCTGCACAATAAATCAAGCCTAAATTCATGTAAGAATATTATTCCTCAATTCATGATATTTTTTCCTCTTTTTCGATAAATATTCAAGAGGTGGCCGAAAATGAACATCTCCTTTGAGATGTTATGCGTAGGTACATACCTAAGTCAAACAAAAACATCTCTTCGACACGATAACACAAGTTATAACAAGGAATACGGCATAGTTATATTTAGTATTTTTGTAAAAAAAGGGGATCAATAATAAAGTAATGTATTATAATAAAATACACGTGCTAAGATGTCTCTTTTGAGTTTTTTTTATTTTCCCGAAATGAGCCGATCATTATTTCTATCAAATATTTTTTTAAATGCGAACCTTCGCGAGAATGTATGGAGTTTGAAAATAAGAAATCCGTCTTATAATTGGGGAGGTATGCCCGCACATACATACAAAAAATATGTCTATAAACATCTGAATTGATAACCTACTTTTTGAAGTCAGTTATAAACTGTAACAACTTTTTATGAAATTTTCCAGTCATTATTATATCGCTAGATGTCTGTAAGTATTGTTTGGGCGACTCTCCTATGTCCATAGTCGTTGGTCTTTAATGTAATGTTTCGCAATAGTTCCATGAAACTATAGAGACTTACTTATTGACCAAGATGTAGGCGAAGTGTTACTCGAGTTGTTCAGTACGTCATTCTCAATAAAATATTAGATTATAAGTTAGTGCTTGATAAATGGCAATAGACTCGCCAACTACATGTGAGTTGGGAGCATATCCGGAAAATGAGGGTTCGGGGTAATCATATACAGGTGTGTCGAATCGACGACCCCATGCTCGGCAGTCGCTCTTGTAACCACTAGACCAAAGATGCAGTCAGATACCATCTGCGGCATAAGCATTACAAGAGTTTTACAATCAAACAACACAAACAGATCTGTTTACCTCTTCAACACAAACACCGAATGTTTCTAGTACATTCCTCAGATATGCATCCAATTAAGTGCTCATTAATTAGAACTGGAGTGAAGCAATTACACGCTCCATAAAATTTGATAGTGGTTTTATGTGGGCCGAGGATCATTAGGAGTATCGAGATGTGTGGGGGAAGGAACTGGCTGGTGAAGTTGGTGATTATGGTGTTTGGTAAGTACATTTTATTAATATATATTTTCTAGTGTTACCCGCGAACTCGTCCTTGTAAAAAATTCCAACGCTTATTTTCGGCAAGGTTATAAACTATATGTTAAAATTCATTTAAATCCCTTGATCGTTAATATTGCGTAAACAAAAAAAAAATGATTACCAGTTTACGTTAAGGTACAGACTGTGTTGCTCCTCACCGGTGTCAGTGAGGTGAAGCTGTCGACAGCCTTGGGCGCCATGGCTCGTCCTGCGCCAGAAGCGCTGGTCGCAAACCGCGGAACGCTAATTTGAATGACATTATTCGTCGTGCTCTTGTCACCGCCGGCGTCCTAGCTATATTAGAACCCAATGGCTTGGTACGTTACGATGGCATGGAAATTGGGTAGGCCTTTGGTGTGGGGTACAGCATGTGTCGACACTCTTGCCCCATTTCATATTTCTAGCACAGCGGTTTGCTCTAGCGCTGCTGTTGCAGTTCCTGAGACTCCCAAGCGGCGGAAACATAATAACTTAAATAAAAATGATATTTAAACACTTAGGCCATGGGGTCCGAATAAGCGTCCTTTATTTACAGACCTATCTATATATATAACGGTTGGTCAACTCTTCACGTGACTAAAGGACTGGCTTGTTATCGGCTAAAGAATTACCTAGTATTGTAATTCAACGTGGCAATGCAGCCAGCCTTTTCGGCACCCTACCTGTCGACAGTGATACTTCTATGCATAATTTTTAGATTTTAAGGGCAAATGATAGAATAGATTACAATTAATGATTGAAAATAGTAATTTCTGATCGTCGAATATAACTTCACTGCTAAAGCTGTTTGATACAGTTTTGTGGATCATTGTATACAATAAGTTTACTTGTAATGCTTTAATAATAAATAATAAAAATAAAAAGGAATCCCGCTTTCTTTTTGTCATGCCGAAACTTGAGTACTGCTGGACCGGTTTGGCTAATTTTTATTTAGAAATATTTGCAGAAGGTTTAAATGAGAATGAGGCGGTACGAAGTTCGTCGGGTTAGCTAGTTTCTTATAATAAATACGAATGTAACCGTCTAACTTATTATGATCCACATAACCCTTAAGTTAAGGTGAAGTATTTAATTATTGTAATGTTGTTAGTATTAAGATGCATTTTTATTTCTTTTCTTTTTATCTACGCTTGCTGGAAGAAAGCATTGTTGTAAACCCGTATTTATATTTTCTCTATAAGTGAATTTGTAATTCTTTTGAGAAATAAATATCTTTAACCGTAACCCTGGACTGTTTGCCGACAGGGCATGCCTCAGCAAGGATGCCGTGTGACAGGTCCACGACCGCCGTGGTGCAGGAGGGGAACCTGGGACAGACCAGCGACTTCAACTGGCTTGGGGTGCTGAGGGTGCATCTGCGTAAGTTATCACACTTCTTCTTCTTATCGCATGGTTGATGAACAACCTGGAGTTAGAGTTTAAACCGCCTGTAGGCCTTTGACATGGCTTTACACACCGTTGAAAGATCTCTAAGGTGTACCAGTTTCCACACAATGTTTTTAGCAACGGATAACTAATTTATAATAGGAACCAAAGATCCTAACATTGGTTTACATGAAATAAAATATGGTCCAGTCGTCGCTAAGTGCGACTACTGTGCTGAGTCTGAGAACTAAGGTCCTGGGTTCAAATAACGGGTTGGGCAAAAGTTAATTGGCTTTTTCATTAAGCAATTCTCTACAGAAGCACGGAGTCTGGATTAGTGCCCGGTTAATGGCTATTGGTTTGCCCCCTATTATATTGGGACCTATATAACGCGAAATTTGGGTGTACTTCGGGGCATACAGGTGTAATGATATATTGTGTTATGTGAAATAAAAATATAGTTTATTTATTGTAAACCTAATTCCTGTTCCTTCATATTTTTGATTAAAATTCCTTATCTCCTCAGATGACGGAGACAAGGTGCAGGTGGCTCTGTCGGGGATCGTTCTCATCAAGTACAAGCACGCGCTCGTGAACGCTGATGACGTCGTCAGGATACCACAACGAATCTTCTTGTGAGTTTATTAGACCATTTAAAAGACTGAAGTATAATGATCAGTTTGATCCATCATTTAACTTCTTGAAGTTATCTGGGTTAGTATGAGCACTCCGTTAATCTATGAATAAAATTATACATATTTAGAGACCAGATTATATGCAACATGAAAAGCTTAATATATGCATGAAAATGCTTAAAATATGCAAAAAAATGGCAAAATAGATAAAAATATGCAACATTATAATACGATAAAAGTAAGTACATTTCTTTGTTAAAACTGCATATTATTATTAGTGTATTATCAGTATCAGAAATTACTAAACTTATAGAAGACATAACAATAAAAAAATTACAAACATGTACCTATTGAGTACCGTGAGTTTGTTTCGGCATTTCTTCTCAGAGGCAGTCAGTTAGGAAATGCCGACACCATCATTCTAACTAATTTATAAAAAATGACGTGTAAAAGTGTTTTTTTTAAACTTATTTGCAGAAATAAAATCATTTATCATTCATTGCTCCAAATTTCCATTGAACATAGTGAAAATGACTCAGACTAAAAAAATAATTTTAAAAGTTCTAAAGGTTTTTAATATACAACAGCGGTGAAGATAACTTATAATTATGCAACGAATTTGTAATTTTTTTTTTTTTTTTACATTTCGATTTTTTTTAATATTTTTTTGTCCATTGCTTTTAAGATCTTGTAGGAATCAAAAAGAAAAAAACATTTTCTGTTGTTTCATAAAGTCTCCTATTAGTAAACGAGAACAGCCAGAAATTGATATTTTTTTGCTACATTTAACAATTGTTATTGTGAGGAAACACAATAACATTTTTTCCGTAACCGCCAAAGATCCTTTAAGTAATTAAATAACTTAGCCACTGCGCCAATCAAGTAGCCATTTATGTACGTAAAGTAAAGCATCTTGTTCACGTAAAGCATATTACAGGACGGACAGCAGAGCCATGTTCCTGCGCGCAGAGGACACGCCGTGGTACTGCCAGCCGCAGTCCTACGTCACGCATCCGGAGTACGAGTACGCCACCGTCAACACTATCGCCATCATAGAACTAAACATGGACGATCTCGAGACTTGTGAGTGCCGTCAAGGGCATTTTATTACCGGCAAAAATGTCTAGGCATTTTATACAGACATTTTGGCACACATCTACTATAATACGCGCAAGCAACGATACCGTAGTTCAATTGGAAGAGCAGTCGCTTCGGATTGGCGGACGTCCTGAGTTTAGGTCCTGCTCGTGGTTATTCTTTGCAAAAGGTCCTAATAAAGTTGTCTAAGTTAATCAATTATTATCCCTATTGTTGTTCATTAAACCGTCATGTTTTCAGATCCACTGAATCCGATTTGCTTCCCCAGTGTAGCGTACAACACTTCTAGCTACTTGTACCTCACCGGCTACACGGATGGTAAGCAACTACAATACTAACTTAGTTTATAACGATCGAGCTCAATGTTTCAGCACAGTTCACTACATTAGTCAAGATGATCCAAAAAAATTAAACCTTATCGTAAATATAAATAAGACGCGAAATTGCATTTCTTAACGTTTCTTTTTGTTTTGTTTTAGAAAACACACTATTGGAAAAGGTGATATATAAAATGAAGTACGTCGCAAAACAATCCTGTGACGAGTTTTATAACAGAGCCGGGGTAAGTCTACTGACAAACACTGAATTATAGACCATTAGTCCATAACACGATAAATAAATTAAGCTATATCTGCGAAATATTGTATAATTCTTTAGAAGTAAGAGAATCCATTGGTGTTTGAACACATGCAAGAGGCGTAAGTCCAGCATAAGACTTCCATTGGAAACGACGATAAGGGTAACAACGATAAGCAATTAAGTTCATTGCAAAGTCAACGCAGCTCCGTGGTGTAGACATCATAATAAACAATATACAAGTTTGTTTATAAAAATAAACAAGTTTGTTTTTGAATATTTCTAATAATTACCATTTAAATCATATGCCTCGTTGGTCTAGTGGTCGCTAAGCGCGACTGCTGAGCAAGAGGTCCTGGGTTCAAATCCCGGGTCGGGCAAAGTGCTACTGAGTTTTCCATTAGGTAATTCTCAGTAGCAGTACGGAGTCTGGATTTGTGCCCGGTTGATGGCAATAGGCTCGCCCCCTATTACATTGGGACTTACAACATAACTGGCGAAATGTGGGTGTACTATATGTTCACCTCTGCCTACCCCTTCGGGGAATACAGGCGTGATGTTATGTTATGTTAAATCATACGTAACTCAGATAGATCTAATAATAATTGTTACCCTAATTCAAATAATTGTTGTAAATTAACTACTTAGGTATAATTTTGCATGCCCGTAATGAGGGTGAAACATGTCCTGTGCTATACCTTAATATTACATCTTGTGTACCCACCCTGTTTCAGGCAAATAAATTATTTATTATTATTATTATAATATTCAAGTGCTCAGGCCTCGATGCAATAATTACAATATTCTTTAGATTCTTGTTTTCACTTATTCAAGTCCAAAATTTGGTAATTAACAGGACTTCGTGGTACAGATTTGGGCTTAGGTTTCATCCTATTCACAAATATGGTATTGTCCCGCAGGATCCACTAGATTTACCTACGTACTGGTGGAGACCCTCTTAAAGCACTTACAGATGTAGTACATAATTCTACATTTGCATGTCGTCAGCTATCGTCACAGGACCGCATGCCCAGCAGCTACATCTGCGGCTTCTCGCCGTACAACAAGACGCAGTGCGTGTGGGACAACGGCATGGCGCTCGTCTCCAATGCCACGGGCTGGTTCACTTTGGTACGGTATTTTGAAAAACACTATTTTACTACCATTTTAATAATTGATTTTACACCTTGACGATTCGAAATGCTAATAAAAGCAGCAAGAAATATTAGACGCGATTGATTTAAGTAAAGCTTATCCAAAATTTATACTATAAAATCCTTGTTTATAATTAAGGCAAGATGCCAAGAAAATGAAATAGTCAAGAATTCTGTTTGCCACTTTTTCGTTTTATCTTAATTGTATTTATAATATTACTTTTTTTTTGTATTTACAAGCTTTTGAATAATATGTTTATAATTTTTTTTTTTTCAAATAAACCACGTAATTACTTACGTGGTTTATTTGAGTATGCCCGATTAGTTTCTGACATTGACGGAACTTCAGTTTGGCTCTAGAACCCGTGTCACCAGCTCACGACTAAAAGTACCGTTTGAGTCCGAAACTAGTCTGCCATTGATGTATACTCTAGAATTGTGTCTAAAACACAAGTCACGGAACAGATAGGCTTCGGTGTGCGCGGTCCGGGATGCGCGGCGCCTGCGCGGTTCATCGACATGAACACTTACATCCCGTGGATCCAAACTGTGACCACGTCCCAGGTCGATATGTACGACTCCCCTGACTACAGGAGGCACGACGATGACGTCGAGTTCATTCCCACACACGAACTGTTCCAGTGAGTACTACATGACATAAAACACACTTTATAGTCACCATTCATTATCATCATCATCGTGAAAGCTCCCAATGTAATAGGCGCGAGACAATTTTCATTATCCGGGCACTAATCCAGACCCCCATGCTGCTACTAAGAAAAACATAATGCAACTCTTTGCTCGACTTGGGAATCAAACACAAGGGCTCACGGTCAGCAGTCTCACTTAGCAATCACTAGATTAATGAAGTAGTCACTCATAGCCTGGATGAGAGGGTTGATGGCGATAGGCTTGCCCCTACATAATGGGATTTTTAACAAAACTGATGGAATGTGAGTAGTAATATACCTACCTACTGTTTCAGACACAATGATGAAACACGCAAGTCACAAGACAATTTCATTCGTTACCAATTCGACGCGAAAAAACTACAGAGTTATGTAATTGAGCCCTACGACGACGACGTCATCGCCATTTTTCCCTGTAAGTACTATTAACACCTCATTTTGAATTAAGTTTGTTAATTACACCATTGTATAATGATACCAGCCTAAACTGTCACACTGCGAGGTATACTTTACAGAGAAAGAATGACCTTTGATGTTAAAATGTGTTTTAAGTTAATCACTTGTTAAGTTTACTGACAGCTCTCGTTTTTGACATGCAAACGACAGTCACAGGTATACTCAGTCAATTGTGCAACAGAGACAATTTTTTTAAGTAAGGTGGTCTAATTTTGAATCACGATGTGTTACCCTACCTCGTCCCGGTCAGTTCTGTGATGGGTTACCGTTTTTCCTATGACGGAACATTCGTGCTTTGGAAGACATAACAGGCCGTTGGTCTTGCGCCTGATCTCTCTCAGGTCATGTCGTACCGTTCCATCCGGCTATGAGAGTGAGGGAATAGGGTACACCTTTGTTAGTACATACTTGTGCACTATGCTATCTCCTACGTAGTTGACTAGACTCAGCTGAGATTGGCAGCCTTGACATATTCTGTTCAGGAAGACATTATTATTGTCAAATATCTTTTACCGTGGTAATAAATTGTGTTTGTAACTAATTGGCGGTTTTTATACTCGACATAGCAAATAGTTCCCGCAACTCAACCAGGTATGTGTACAAGTGTATAAAGGGTTGATTTATTATTTACGGGCATCTGCCTGCGACAGCAGCGACTACGTCTTCGAGTCCTTCCCGGGATTAAAGTAGTCTGTGTCAACTCTGATGGTCCATTCTAAATATTGGTAAAAGAATTTTGGAATCCGGATAAAGAGTCAGAGTTCGAGGTATTTCTTTATATAATGTTGAGAAACCCTCAACATATAAAGAAATACCTCTTTATAATATTATAGTACATAGTGATACCTAGAGACCGGATTATATGCAATATAGAAACCTTGATAAATTATGCGTGAAAACTAGCAAAATCATACAAAATATGAATAAACGATATACATATTCATGAATTATTGATTTCAGAATTCACCAACCATGTAGACACAATTCCAATACAATTAAATACAAAATAATAATTAACTGGTGGGTGACAAATTTTTGTAAAAAATATTATTAAACTTCGCTTCATGTCGATAGTGACCTAGCCAACCGAAAAATATTGTTAACATAGTGAAAATATGCATCATCAGTCGAACAGACAAAATAAGCAACGTTCGCTAAGAGGCGGTTATATATGCAAATGCATATTTATAATCCGGTCTCAGTCTCCGGGGTTCGATCCGGTATAGTAATACCCATTGCATATTGTGTCTAAAATATACAATGTTGCTTATTTTTATTTAACAAAATATGTAATTCTCGCTAAGAATGGGTTACATAATTATGTAAATGTATATGCAAATGCATATAATCCAGTCCCTAGTGACTACCCATAGTATATAACAGATTTATGGCTACATAACATTTTTAATAGTGTTTATTTAACTGTGAAAGCACCAACTATCGTAAATCCTAAGCTTTACCAACCGATATTGGTAAAAGTCTGAAATGTTGCATTATTACCATTAATATTGAACTTTTACCAGCATTCACTCGGTAAATCTTAGGAGCTACCTCACAGACATGGTAAATGATGATAAAATAGTAAAATCTTGGTCATTACTGCCGAATAAAGCCGTGACTAATACTAAATGTTTATAAAAAATCAGTGATTATACTACTTCCGATTAGTTCAACTAAAGTAGTAATATACTAATTTTTGAGCAGCGGGAATATTAAAACGCTTGAAGTAGAGATGTTCTGACTAGTTGCCGCAGCGGCCGGCGAGTGCCAGAAATGAACAGGACCAACAATACTCATAGATGTATCTTACCGAACGTCTTACTCGTAAGTAAAACGGAGCATTTACCAAACTCTGATGGTAAAAGCACGAAAAATTATCATTGATTATACTATAATTTAAATATTTACCAACTGAGGTTGGTAAATCTGCGGATTTACTATTAAAAGCTAGGATTCACCAATATACGGGACGACAGTAACATTTAAATGAAGTCGTAAAGAGTAGAAAAGGTAACGTATTTCTGAGACCCCAGGGTAGCTTCTCTTGTCATTAAGATGAGCGTCAAATATTATGATATATTCATACCTATGTTTAATGTAATTATTTCAGTCCGTAATGAATTAGAAATGACGCAAGACGCCTGTAAACGAGAGAAGTCGTTAATGTATGCTGAGTACTTCGAGCTGCGCGGGTTGCCGGGCATTATGGGAGAGTCTATCTATAAGGTATACGCTACATTCTGAGCTTGTGCTCTTGTTCCACTATTCGTCTGCGTATCGGCTTGAGCTAATTGTCACATAGGAACAGGGCCTGATTGACCAGTCAACAAGGATGGTAGTGAGGGTGACAGTGCTGGAGGGCAAAAATCCCCGCTTAAGTAAAATCATATTAGGACAACAATATGAATTATATTGTAAAGTCATAATAATTATGGTCACAATTCATATTCACGGTATGACCACAATTGTATGTTCTCAATTAAGATTATTATTATGTATCTCTTTCTTTCCAACACGTAGAGGCTCGTTGAGTTCTTTAATCTTAAGTGGAATGGGACACCAGCTAGGGAAAACACACAGCTGCTCTATAAAAGAACAGCCATGAGGAGTCCCCAGAAGGTGCAGGATTACTGTGAAATATGGATACTAAATTACTTAATTTGGTTTATTGTATTGCGATGTTTAGTTGATTCATAAATCAGTTTTTTATTGAATTAAAACGGCGTGTGCCTTTTAACAACAATATCATATACATATATTAAAAGACAGACGGTGACTCGCCACTTAAAAAACCGCATCCAAATCGGTTTACCCGTTTCAGAGCTACGGCGCCACAGACAGACACACTGACAGACAGACACACAGCGGTCAAACATATAACACCCCTTTTGTCAAATTCAATTCAAATTCAAATTGTTTTTATTTCATGTAAACCAATTACAGGCGCTTATGAAACGTTAAGATGCTAGTTGCACGGTTCCACAAATGTCATTCCTATGGAGAAGAACCGGCAAGAAATTCCAAAGGTCACTCTTTTAAATAATGTGAGGTACAATAAAGTGACTTTACAAGAAGTTACATTATGTGACAACAAAGCAAACTAATTTTTTATTTATTTATTTATTTATTCTTTATGCACAATTAACAAAATGTACAGAGGCGGACTTAATGCCATAGGCATTCTCTCCCAGTCAACCTTAGGAAGGTGCAGAAAAAATACCGTGGTAGGTGCATTAACAAATCTAAACTTACAGTTGCATAATATACCATACATTAACAAAATAATTCTACATAATTATATTTATATATCTACTATACAAATAAATACAAACATATAATTTAAAGCGTACATATATACCAACACAAATAAATACCTAACCTAATATAATATAACCTAATATATATAATTAATGATGGAGATACATTAGAGGATAGATTATTCTGCCAGTGTTTTGAAAATGTGCTCACGTAACTTAATTCTAAAAGTGTAACGACTAGAAGCCATCCTAATCTCCACAGGGAGAGCATTCCACAAGAGGATAGACTGAATAAAGAAGGAAGAATGAAGAAAGTCAGAATTATGGGTAGGACATAGTAAAAGACGGTTATGTGAGGAACGAAGATTTCTGTTATGATTACAGCATATGTATTGGAAGTGTGAGTTGAGATAAGAAGGGGAAGTAGGAGAGTCAAGAAAAGAGAACAACGTGGTCAACGCCCTTTGCATTCTGCGCTGGCGAATGGGGAGCCATTTTAAGAGGGAACGATATTCAGATACGTGGTCATATTTACGGAGATTGAACACGAATCGAATGCAGTTATTTAGAAGGCGGTCGAGTTTGTTGAGAAGATCTGCATTCAGGTCATAATAGCATACATCACCATAGTCGATTATCGGAAAGATAAGAGACTGCACAAGCTTTGCCTTTGTATTAGATGGAAGAAGATTCTTCATGCGGTAGAAGGACCGCAACATACCCATAACTAATGTGAGAAAAAAAAAAGAAAAAATACAATAAACAAATTGGGCAAAAGCCACAGTGCTACTAATTAATTACTACTGACTATCACAATTAATTGCATTGTTGTCACATTTACAAAAAGACCTAGCATCAATTATACAAAATAATTGCCCGAAAACTGGGCAGTGGTAGTGAACCGTTTTGCCGTCGGGGGTTAAAAAATGGAGCGAGCACTGTTATATGCAGCTCGTCGGTGTACTGGTTGTGAGGGTTTGATTCTTGAGTTGGTTAAATCTAATTGAATTTATCCATTGTAATGATTTATTGCAGACACACTTAACATTTACAGATCTTTTCCGGTCCGGCTCATTTTTAAACGAGGTGGCGTTGCATTTTTTGACCACCTCTAATAAGAAAATATGCCAAAACTAACTCAAGAGTCAGGGCGGGGCTGTATCTGTGCGCGGGTCATAGCTCGCCTCCTATCACGTGGGACCTCTAAGATAATAGACTTTTATAGACAAGACCGTATTAAACATTGAAGTTCAGCATGATCTTGGATATGTGTGCGTGACCTTGACACTGATGGAATGATGCTAGATAAAACCTTTTTACCCTGTAATATATTTAATTCTTCTCAATTCTCGACTTGATTGTGTGCGTTAATAAATTTATTATTGATAGCAATATTACTTATACTTTATCAAATTAAACAATTGAATTAGAAAGGGCGCTTAAAATAAAAAGATGTATAAGTAAAAGATACTATAATATTCAGAAACTTAAACATAAATTATTTATTAACACCAGGAATAACACAATCCTCCGTTTAACTTTTAGTCCGCATTAAACGGCGTTTTCTTACAATAGTAATTCACTTGTCGTAGTAAGTCTCTTGGTAGCCAAAAAAGCATAGCAGCCACCAGGATCCACATCCATTTGGAAAGGAGAATGGGCATTTTGTCCCCAGCTTGTATCGAGTTGTGACATATGTTATTTTAAAGGTCTTAACAATAAATTTATTTTATTGTATGACACCAATATTGACACTTGTGCAGGGAAAGAACTATGACTGTTTTTCTTTTTCATTTAGATAGAACATCATCCAGATAAGTAATGTACCTGTTTACTTTTATACATACCTTTGTACTTATGTTACAGGTCCCATGTATACTCGGTGTATAAATAATAATGTTGAACTGCATAAACAGTCGAAAGTATTTTTGACTAAAACCGTTGATTTGTTCTGGTACCACTGATTAACTTATCGAGAAACTTCCATTTGAACAAATGCCTGCAGTCTATCTATGGCATTCCTATTTATTATGGTACAGTCAAAACTCATTATACGTGTACAGTACGTTTAACTGCAAAGTGCCATACATTTTTCGTAAAGAAAATTCTTTTGTACAACAAGTTTTTTTTAAAATTTATTTTCTCAAAAATCCACCTTTTTTAAGCTTTTTATCTCATTGTTTCCACCTGCATTTTTAGATATCTGAATTTTCAACCGGTATTATGTACTATTTACTGAAGGCATATAAGCAAATAAAAGTTATTCTCCATATTTTAATTACACGTACTGGAGATCAATGGTTTTAGTCAAACACACTTCCCACTGTTCTGACAGAGTAACTGACTTTTCGCTGGTAGTAATTTTTGACTATCACATACACAAAAGTAGGTAGGTACTACTTAAGTGAACATAATAAACACATAACATAGTATAACAACAGTGTATAGTAACACCCTCATCTTGCCAGTTATGTTATAGGTCCCAATGTAATAGGGGGCTAGCCTATTGCCATCAACCAGGCACAAATCCAGACTCCGTGCTACTACTGAGAATTACCTAATGGAAAATCTCAGTAACACTTTGCCCAACCCGGGATTCGAACCCAGTACCTCATACTCAGCAGTCGCGCTTAGCGACCACTAGACCAACGAGGCAGTCAAGGCACGGAACATAATAATTATCATCCAGATAAACCAAGAAGAAAAACAGTCATAGTTCTTTCCCTGCACAACAGTCAATGTTGGTGTCATACAATAAAATGAAGCTATTATTGTGACCTTTAAAATGACATATGTCACAACTTGATACAGCCTGGGGACAGCGCCCATACTAATTTGCCCATTCTTCTTCACCCCGTTTTTTGGGAAACTTCTAATTTATTACCGTGCAACACTGAAACCTCACGTCACCTAATCATGTTCCTTTATCATATTATAAACATATACAAATACGATGAAAATTCATTACTTTCTTGAGGAAAGGGACTCCATTGGCTTTTTTATGAACTGTGAAATTATTTTTACACTGTTTAGCGTCACACGACGGCATTTCATTATTTTTTTTTACATTAAACGGCACTTAACTTTCAGCAGTCTGCGTAAACTGAACGTTTCGGCATCTCTTGCCTGTCTATGTGTGCATAATTCGCGTGTACCACACAAGCCGGCATCTATTTTAATACTTCTCTTTGCTTGTTCTTGAGACTTCGTCTAAATTATTTAATAGTCTAAGTCAGAGCCCTACAGGCGGTTTAAACACTGACACGAGGTTGTTCAACAACCAAACGATAATAAAAAGACTATCTACTTTGCCCACCCCTTTTGATAACATAGATATTGTTTTTTCAGCTATCGTTGTATGACCTCAGGTACAAGATATGTGTGTGCGTTCTATTAAGTGTAAGTACATTCTAACTCTTCATATCGTAGACTAGCTTGCGTCCGCGACTTCGCCCACGTGTATTTATTGTGACGAAAAGCTTTTGTCCTATAGGGGTCAAGCTTATTTTGTACCAGAATTATCAAAACCGATTCTGTGTTTTAGCTATGACATTTGTGTTTACAGATTAATTTGTGCTATATAATATTGAGATTGGAAGCCGTTGTTCACTACTAGCGGAACGCATTCAAAATCATTCAAATAGATACAATAGATTACAGCGGAGAGAGTGAACACTCTCCACATCTCATACTGAGTCGCACACCCACAGATAGCACACTCAGTCTTTTAATATGAATACAGCTATAGATTAATTATTGTATAATATTTCAGGTGGATTCTCTGAACCGTACGGATGCTATTCTTTCCTTCAAAGAAGTATTCGACTTTGGTTTGGGCACCCAACTGACAGAGTCGAGTGAAACACCCGAGGAAGTGTTCAGATACTATCCCCTCCTAACCAGAACCACACCGCCTACAAACGACGGAAAATGGCGGCCCAATGTATTCATGAAGCCAAGTATCCTCAACACGCGGTTTAAGAGCGGTGACGTGGTGAACTACGATCTGTATATCAAATTTACATTTATGGAGAATACAAAACTGAAGTTTGAAATGTATTCAGTTATACCATTTTATACGACACCGAGCCCAACAATGTCGAGACCGCCGCCGTCGTCTAATGGCACTCGTAGAGAGTTCCCTAAGTTGAGGAAAGGACAGATTCGGTGGGGGACCAAGGTCAACAAGAGGGTGAAGGAGAATGTGGTGGTGGTGGCGGCGCAGGCCAGCGTGGTGCAGGAGACGGCCAGCGGCTGCCGGCGAGTGGCTGACACGCTCGTGACGATAGCTTTTGGGCAGCTCTTAAACTATTTAATCGCGTAGTGCGCGCAGTGGTCGAAGTTTAACCATACCAAAGTGCTGAAACAGCACTTCTTCTCTATAATTTTTCACTTAGTGTGCGCTAAATAAAAGTGGTCCGAAGATTTTGCTTCAAGTGTACTATAATAGATTGTTTCTATACAACATCAGCCCCCCTAGTCACGTGGCAAAACGCTTGCCGAACAGAATGATAAATATATGTCATCGATAACACAGACGAAAAATTATGTCATCCCCATACATTTATCATTCTATTCGATTTCTATTCGTCAAGCATTTGCCCACTTGTCTAAGGGGCAGGTAGTAACTTATTAACTCGCCCGCTAAATTCGACAAAACAATAGGAACCTTTTGTACCCTATGTATAGTTTGTGCCTATTCATGTAGAAATAATGATGTCACATTTGGATAATGTGGACATATTTCATACAGTCATGTAAGTCTTGTATTGAACTAAGCTGAAAACAAATTTTTGATCCTTTGCTTTTTATAGTCCATTGCTGGATAACAAAGAGTTAAGCTTAGTCACTCCAGTATTGGGCGGTTGATGGAACCTTACATAATTTGTTCAGGCTTCGATACATAATTACGATTTAGAATCAATTCTTTAAAGGCCCCGAATACGTACGATGGATCGTGTCGATCAATAGGAAAAAATCGTGACGGTCAATCGCAAGGAGCCATTCTCTGTCGATTTATCGATGTTCAAGTTTTGATCTGACAGATGACGAGTAGCGTTCCATCGTTACAATCGGTCTGAAGGAGCCGTTCGTTACGACTAATCGTCCCGTATGGGGTCCTTATTCTTTTTCTTTATTATTGGTATATTTATGTGTATGCTTCGTGTATTTAATAATAATTTTAATAGTAATAATAATTGAGATTTTTCCTCTTCCATAGGTTATTAAAAGTTGTAACTAGGGATAGGTACGGCATGGTTATATTCATTATTTTTGTAAGAAACGGGGATTAATAAAATGGGTTTTAATAAAATACATCATCAAAATGTCTTTTGAGTTTTTACTTTTTCCGAAATGAGCCGATTATGAATGCCCCCGAAAATGCTTTTCAATCCCTTCAAATAAAATATTTTCTTAATTATAAATAAATACTACTACTCCAAAGCCTTTGACAGTGTATCACACATATCAGTTATGACTACTCCGCAAAACCAAGATGTCGATCCGTTTTACGTATAATTAATACAAACTACATAATAAAACACCACCGCCAACTTAAAATTACACGTAAATGGACCCTCTTTTTCCATAAACCGAGCAGTAAAACAGGGCAATCTACTGTCACCAAAACTATTTACCAGCACTCTACAGGAGATATTGAAGAAGCTTGATGACACCTGGCAGACAAGAGGCATCAGTGTCGGCGGCGTAAGGCTGACCAACTTGCGTTTTGCCGACGACATTGTTCTCTTTTCGTCCACGGCCTCCGAACTTCAGCAAATGGTCCAAGACCTGAGCACGGCAAGCCTTGAGGTTGGACTATCCATGAATAGATCCAAAACACAACTGATGATAAATGCCATGAAACGTAAGATCGAGGTAGGCGGGCAGGAAATACAATATGTCGATGAGTAAATGATAAATGAATGATAAATGATTTTATTTCTGCAAATAGGTTTTAAAAAAGAACACTTTTACACGTCATTTTTTATAAACTAGTTAGAATGATGGTGTCGGCATTTCCTAACTGACTACCTCTGAGAAGAAATGCCGAAACAAACTCAGGGGTCAATGTACGTAGTATGTGAACTTAGGCCTATCTGGCCTAAGTTCACATACTACGTACATTCGTTTCGTACATTCGTCTCGTTTCTTAACCGGCAAGATAAAGAAGTCAAAAGACGGATTGATAACGCCTGGAAGAGCTACTGGTCCATGAAGGGATATATGAAGGGGAACCTTTCGATATCCCTAAAACGCAGACTCGTCGACATGTGTATTTTGCTTGTCCTTACCTACGGTGCCCAAACATGGTCATTGACTGGACACCAAAAGACTAAAATCAAAGTTTGCCAGAGAGCCATGGAACGCAGTATGTTGGGTGTTAAACGCACAGACCGGATCAAAAACGCTGCCCTGCTTTCCATGGCAGTTATATCGGATGTGGGCAGAAAAACTGCCAAGCTAAAGTGGGAGTAGGCTGGCCATGTCGTGCCTATGGATCCGCAAAACTGGGCCAATATTACCACTAAATGGATACCCACCGCCGGCCGCCGACGACCAGGCAGACCGAGAAGGCGATGGCGAGATAATTTGGACAACTTTGCGGGAAAGACATGGCCCGTAATGGTATTGGACAGGGTATTGTGGAAAAATAATGGGGAGGCCTTCGCCCAGCAGTGGGACACTGAACAGGCTACTTAAAAAAAAATGTGGATCGTAGCAAATGGAAATCCGTGGTGTCTGCCTACCCCTCTGGGAAACAGGCGAGACTTTATGTATGTATATAATATAAATAAATTAGCTTAATTTGTCTGTTTACGATATGTAACATACCAAGTTAGCTATAGTTGTCCAAGCTGTCAGCAATAACGACATAGTTCTAAAATTAGGTAAGAAACATTAACGGTACGAGTTTCTCAACGGGACGCGCTGAGCGTTCGAGAAGCGCCGCGGGCGAAGCCAAGCGAGTGCCCACCCTCGCGGCAAGGACGCTGCGTATGTACTGGAAAATATTAAGCACATTTCATCACGGCAGCAGGTGTATAGCACAACCTCATTTAGCCAGTGATGTTAGGTCCTATGTAATAGGGGGCGAGCCTATTACAATTAACCGGCCCAGAAGAGGATAAACCTAAAGGCAAAATAGGTACGTGCCAACAGACGTGAGGGTACCACGGTCGTGTGCATAAGGGCGCCGAAGAGGTGCTTGCCTAGGGCGCCGCGGACCTTTCATCATCATCATCATCAGCCTATCTCAGTCCACTGCTGGACATAGGTCTCTCCTATGGCACGCCACTAAGCTCGATCTTCGGCCTTCCGCTTCCAACCGCTGCCAGCCATTTGGTTATATCGTCGCCCCACCTACCTGGAGGACCTTTAATCTGCCACAAATCTAAACTCTGAGAATTACCTGATGGAAAACTCAATAACGCTTTGCCGGACATAAAAATCAAACCCAGGCTCTCACGCTCAGCAGTCGCACTTCACGGTTACTAGACCTACAAGACAGGCGAAAATCTTATTTGAAAATGTAACTATGAACTGTATCAAACTCAACACCATTACCGAGAGCACACCGGAATATGCAAAACGTTATCGACACACGACCGTTTGATACTTTTTGTTTGTGTCGCATTCACTGCAGGTGTTAATTACATCGCCGGCGCGGGCAGGTGTGAGCGAGCAGTGTACTGCGCCCGGGGGCTTGTCGACACGCCGCTGATAATTCAATAACTGGGAGATTGGATGCCAGGCTCAAAGCTATGACGACGATTTATACATCCATACATAATATTGCGCTTAATATCCTTAATAGGGTGTGCAGGATTGCACGCGTAATAATAATGTCGTTGTAATTTCAAAACAGGATTGCTCATAGAGCTGGTTATTGTAAACGGGTAAAAATGACAACAACATATGGGTCAGACTGATAAATAAGATGAAAAAGCGCCTACTTGGCGCCTGCGTCCTGTCTCGTTGCTAACTGCTCTCACAAAACGAGACTACAGCCTCCGTACCGTGAACTTTTAAAGCAGGACATTTTTCGTAGTGGAAGCAAGATGCTGTGCTGCACTACACGTAGCGGCGTCTCACTTCCATAACGTCAAATTTCATGGTAAGGGAAGGGGGCAGAGCGTGACGTTCTTTGTTGTATTGCCGGACAAATTATTGGTTTTTTTATCAGGTAATTCTAACAAGCAACAGAAAGCCGGGTTTTATTTTAAACACGCAACTATGGCCCGTAGATACAAACTAGCCAGAAGTCTTTAGTGGAACAGTTCGGTACTCGCACCACAAACGCCTTGAAGTTGACGATTTGTGCCCAGTTAGTGGCTAAGCGCGCCCAACCCAATTACATGTACGTTTAGTATTACGCGATGCTGTGTTATAGGATATTACGTTCATAAGCAAAATTCGTTAGTAATATTCTTATTTTCTAGGTAATATCTACCCCTCAGAACAACGCAATCGTGACCTGACGCCCGGCCATATTTACGAAAACCCAAATTCCTTTCACACGATTCTACGCCTTCGGGTGAACCACAAGACGTTCCCCGAAATATAATTATTGAGTGAATTAAGATGGCGCGCCTGTCAGACATGTTGTCAAATGAGAAGAAAACCTGTTGCTGGGAGCTTTTTGCTGGAAAATGATGGGTCGCCGCGCGGTGGGCAGTTGGAGTGGCTGCGGCCGTAATTACTACTGTAGTTACTTAATACTCATCATTCTTTTTTAAGCTAAACGTCGCCTCGCATTAGTACTTTCTCCAGTATGGGTGCGTTTCACAAACATGAAATACCACATACACAAACTCGGGACAAAAATCTGCGGATAACACAAATATTTGTCCCGTGCGGGAATTGAACCCGCAAACTCTAGCGCAGCAGTCCAATGCTTAGCCACTGCGCTAACCAGGTCGTCATATTTATAATTCATTAATTTGTGGAACATAGGTTAGTTACAAGTAGCGTGCATTGGTTTCTGGACTAGGTAGGCACTAGGCAAGCATTAAGAAAATGGAGTTTTTTTTACATCAAACGCGATTATTAGCCATACACTGCGGCGCTTTGATGAATAAGCACATAATTATCTTCCCGAATCCATAAAAAGATGTATAGGTATATCTTCTTCATTCACCAAAATATCGATTTTATAGGTTAGGTTAGGTTATATTGTTGTTTTTTAATACCTAAGTTCGGCATATTCTGACCTCCGCATTAGTTAGATAATTAAACTTAAGTTTATGTAATTTTACTAAGTTAGATAGTGTAAATAGAGAATGTACGGAGTGCCCGGTTAGTGGGGCCTATGGGACGTATAATATAACTCGATATTTCTTAGTGAATTCATGCACTTTTGCTTACACTATCAAGAAATACCTGCACACATGATAGTTATTTTATTGTATTTATAAAACACACTAGATTTGGTTTTATACTAAGAAGGCACTTTACCGCGCTCGTGAATACTTCAATTGGCTTACAGCTTATACCTACTTACGCATTCAGTATTTAAAAAGTGATTTTCAGATTTCGATTACAACACAATAAATAAAAGACAGTTTTTAAATGAAATAGGCTTATCGTAATTGATAATATTAAAATAGGTACATTCGTAGGCTCGTGAAGTCGTTGTTTACGTAAACAAAACTATTATACCTACCTATTCGTCGAAATACTTTTAAATCAATTATTTACTCACATAATTTTAACTCCACGAATCTCCTCTTGACATTTTTAGGCAAATTTTTCGGCACTTGGACTTTTATTTACCACCACAAACAAATTATTGTTTTCTCAACAAACGAAAACTTACTAAAGTTGTTTGCATGTAATATATAAATACATGTAGCATTTTCACCACAAACTAAACACTGTAATTTATCTTAATTCATACAAAGCCATTATTTATGTAACACTTTCCTAAAAATCACATCTTATTATTAGAAATTATCAACATTGTTTGCATTAAAATAAAGATCGCGCGCGTAAATGACATATAGCCGACTGCAGGGTTACCAGATTTATAAAACCTTTTACCCGTACCTAAACGGTTTAAATCCGTATTTTAATTTGTATAAAAATCGTTTTGTCATAAGAACTGCAATATAATACATAACAGTTTACTTTACGTTAAAAAAACTTAGCAATAAGCTAAAATATGTTACGAGATCTAACGAAGAAATATATTTTTAAATAAAAATTTGTGTCTAATGTTGTATAAAAACATATAGACGGGGAGAGTTCTATGAATTTGGCAACATTGCCCAATCATCCGACGGAGAAGAAAGTATAAATAATGCTTTCTCTCTTTCTGATTCACTTAAGAACTATGAGTCTTATCAGCCAATAAGAGACTCGGAAGTGTAATAATTTTTTTTTTGTGATGCATAATAGAAGTATTTTATTTGTGTAGTAGGTTTGTTTTGGAGTATAATTATTGTTTTATATTAATTGGTATGACGAATTATTTTATTTAAGTATTTAATTAATATAATATAATTATGAGGTTGGCACTTGGCACTGCCTAATTGCTTATATGGGATGCACGCCACTGAGTTACAGGTCTTATAGTTATTTTAAGGTTACGTTATGTCCTACCAGATATTATAATATATTATAGTGTAAGTAAGTACAAATAATATTAAAAAGTTATCTAAAAATAATATTTAAGCTTTTTTGGACCGTGAAGCACTTATTGGACTCACTACCTACCTACTTGATGGTTTTCTTTTCTTTCTGTATTCTGTTATCCTTATGATAGGGAATATGCATGTAATTATGTTATTTTTTCATACGACACCTTACATCGTCATATAATTATAAATTTAAAAAAAAATGTTATAAATATCATCCCAATACGGCCACTTTGGCGCGCTTGGCGTGACGTGAAAGTCCCAGTATCAAACAACTAGTAAATGGCTGTAAAATTATTATGCTCCGTAATTTATTATTGTTTTGTATTTTACATCTATTATATTTTACATCTATATATACAATATCGAAGAATAACATAAAACCTACACATAAGTACTGTTTAAAGTTAAAGTACATAAATGTAAAATACACTTTCGATATCTAAGACTATGTCGTCACTGTACATCTGACAGTTAGGGTTGCTTTACAACTACTTTGATTTTCCCGCTCATTTGTGGCACTTTTTAATGATTTATTTTAATCAAAAAGAAATTATATAAAAAAATATTGGTATAGGCATAAGTCTTAAGCATAATAAAATATATTTTGCTCATATTTGAATCACATGCTTATTCTCTATTATTAAGATTAAGTGTATCTTGTCTTACTGTCCAAATAAATCTTTATTCATTCATTCATGTCAATTTCAAATATTATTACAAATGCCCAGACTTTCATAGTAAAACAAGAAACAATTAAACAAGAGATTACGAATGTCCCTTTTTTGACGACGTTTGAACATACATACATAGATGAAATCACGCCTATTTCCCAGAGGGGTAAGCAGAGACCGCGGATTTATGTTTAAACATATTGCAAACTTTGTAAGTTTGAAGGGAGAACATGCAACATACTCTCCTAGAACAAACATGTGATTACCGTCGTCAAATATTTCCTGGACTTAGGTGGCCATTAAATATTAAGTAGGTTTGTAAAATGGAACTAGATCAACCAAGTTTCATATTAAGCTCTATTATTAAGTAGTATCGGTAAGTGCGACTGCTAAGCTTGAGGTCCTGGGTTCGGATCTCGGATCGGATATAGTGTAACTGAGTCTTTCCATTAGGTAATTCTCAGTAGCAGCACGGAGTCTGGATTTGTGTCAGTTGATGGCAATGACTCGCCCCCTATTACATTGGGACCTAAAACATATCTGGCGAAATGTAGGTCTAGGTACTATTATGTGCAATTGTGCACCGCTGACTACCCCTACGTGGAATACAGGCGTGATGTTGTATTTGCCATAGCTACATGTATGTATGCGTAGTTTATTGCTCCCATCCTTTAAGGAACACAGGTAATCACACTATAATATTATAAAGGCGAAAGTTTGTGAGTCTGTTTGTATGCTTGTTACCTCTTGACGCTCAAACGGCTGGATCGATTTTGCTAAAATTTGGTGTGTAGGTTGACACGCTGGATTAATAAGCTACTTTTTATCCCGAAAAAATGTACCGGGTGACACCGAGGGACGCAGCTAGTATAACATAATTATTGTGTACCAAAACTAAGACATTATCGAAACCAAACGGCAGTATAGTAGCAGATTTAATAACCTTCCATGTTCCAACAATAAATAATCTATCGACCAGCGTACCAAGACCTCTACTATTGTAATAAAACCCGTCCATTTTGTCTGCAATACTGAATTATTAGAGGGGTGTGGAAGACCAAACTACACCGGTAATCACTGTTGGGAAAACAAGATAGGCTTATCTGATTATCTACATTGACATCTCACTGGATATCATGTAATTTCAACCTTATGATATTTGTTATAAGGTATAATTTGTATTGGAGATGTAAGAGCAAGATTATTCTCAGTGTCAACTCACAAGTGTCAATTGTTTTTCAACTAAAATACGTTTAGACACAGAAATATAAAATAAAAGAAATTATCAGGACGAAACTAAACTCTTTTAATTGTTGAATCAATAATAATATAGCGTGGATGCTGACACTGTTTTGAAATGTCCCTTCGTATATTTATAACGAACTAACAATGTACTAAAAGCTCATGAAAACCGGTCAAGTCATGGTGAATAGATGGGCATCAACAACAATGGTTGCTAGGTTAGCTGTCCAGGGCGCTCCGGAGAAGAAGGGGCTTTGGCATCACTCTCATGTGTGTGATGCCAAAGCCCCTTCGTGTCCATATGTCTAAATAATAAATCGCAACACCCAAATTTTCCAGCAATAAACAAAACACAACCGCACGTCCGCACCACCAACACGAATACACGGCAATAGCGACACAGTGTCATCGATCATCACACTGTGTTACAGATTTATCTCTCCGAGTCGACGAGATCAGTCACCGGTACAGTACTACTACGTTCGTCACCCAATACATCTACATAGGAAACTTTACAGTATCTAACTGGTACAACCAAGGGATAAAGTTGCGAAGTATATAACTTAAACTCAAGTGCAAAATGTTCTTAGACCAGAGAGAGATAGTGTTTTTATTTTTTGCCGTGACTGTACTTTTCTTGGTGTATGTATACCTGCATATATGTGATGTTATTATCGGGAGATATGTCTTCAGAGTATTTAGTGAGTATTTTGTACCTTTTTAACATTTTCTTTATTCATGTACCATTGAAAGTGTTTGCTCCAAACGAAAGACTTCTTCTGTTGTCGCCAAAGTCGCTGATGCTGTGGTCTTATGATTAGTCAGGCAGAATGTTGGTAGCGAGGCTGACTCAGAGTTAGCGCGACTTTCAACTGAGTATCTTCACTTTGCGGGTATTAAAAAACTGCTAATTTCAGTGTGAAACAATTAAGATTGCCCTTGAACCCCTAAAATGATCATAGTAATTATGTATCACACAATCTCTGTCTAATCTGCGCTATACAGTGTAATCTATAACTCTAACACCACGCACTTTATGTAAGCATTGCCAAGACTAGTGACGTTTTCAAATTGGAAGATGCTGGACATGCCAAAACAACTAAATATTCAAAATATTTGATGGTAACATATTGTATTTAGTGTAACAAGTGATTTTAGAGGTTATGTTTTGATATCAGCTGAGATCTTGTTATCTACTGGCTTGACGCGCGTTGTGAGGAGATAAAGATTTTACATAGATTTCTATATTATACTACTGATAGTACATAGATACCCGTATACATATATAGTAGCAATACCTATAGGTGAGCAAAACGAGTAGTAATTAAAATATTTGTAGAAAAAACAAATGTTCATCTAATGCATCTTTAAAATTTTCTAATACCAAATGTATGCTTAGGAGGTCGTTGACTTTACAATCATAATAATAATAATATACCTAATTGCAACGAATTTATCAATAAACTCAAAGCCAGTAGGTATCTGCTTGTAAAATATATTAACAATATTGTTTTATCAACTGCAGCCGTCAATAAAATGATTAGGTATGTTGTAATAAACCTAGATTTAAATAAATCACAAACACGATGCGCACTAACAACGTCACACACTAGTCACACATAGGTGACACACATGCTGATCGGAAAAATGGGGCTGTTTTGACTCCAGAAAAAGAAGAACACTTCTGCCCACTCATTGGGGGATAACAAGCGTGAAATACAGGCTTTAGCCCTCCGTGATTCGGACAGAACATTGACACACTGAGATCTCTGTGTGACTGTGTGTTAGTAAGAACCAATCTTTTTGATCCTGTCTGATCCATAAATGTAGCAATTATTTAGATAAATAGATTTATACCGTCGGTCCCAGGTGGTGACCTGGTTGATCTTAGACGACTTGGACAGTCGTTACGAGGAGTCAGAAGCCCGTCGCCTCCGACGACAACCAATCTTACCAAGGGGTACCGAATTAACCAGTTACTGTGTTATGGAGGTCTGATCTGCAATTATTCCATATAGGATATTGGTATCCCGCTGCATCCTGTAAGGCTGTAAGCTGACCCTAACATAGGGAAAAGGCCAGGCATTTGATAATTTCATTCCCCGAATTCATCATCATCACCAGCCTATCTCAATCTACTCCGGGACATAGGCGTCTCCTATGGCACGCCACTGAGCTCGATCTTCGGCCTTTCCCTTCTAACAGCTGCAGGCCATTTTGCGTATATCGTCGCCCCACCTAGCTGGAGGGCGCCCTACACTACGTTTGCCGAGTCGTGGTCTCCACTCCAGAACACGTTTCCCATAACGGTTGTCGGTTCTGCAACAGATGTGACCTGCACTGCCACTTCAGCTTGCTAAACAAATACTAACTAGTATCAAGCACAGAATATCTAATTGTACCTAAGTACTTCCTACCTATAGAAACTTCCTTGTCTCCCAGTATGACGTCACCTACAAATCCTAGCACTCCAGCGATGGTATCTAGTAATTAATATCTGCTATCAATTGACACTGATAACTGATAATGGCTAAAACCCCAAAATTACTAGTTGACGTGATTCTACCGATCGATGCAGACATGGAGTATACCGTGTTGTTCCTCCCCTTCTTTGTGTTAATTATCATTTATATTTTGACATGCGTGTGTTTACATTGCTTCAGATTGTTTGGTGAGTGTTTTATTACTGTTTCTTTGACCAGCAATGTATATTGTGCATTAATTTAGGTCGCTGATTAGAAAGTCTGATTGTTTTAATGTTTTGTTTACCAAGTTTATCTACTTATTGATTGGAAACTAATCTAAACCGACATTGTCGTTATCATTATGACAAGTCAAAACAAAAACCAGGTTAGCAGCACGACAAAGACAATTTTTTACGTAGTTTAGTAAGGTATAGTAACCTAACCCAGACCTTTGATTACAGGTTAGATGCATATAAACAAAGTTACAGACCTTAATCCTGCGTAGATAACAATAGGGACTTTATATTTTAGGCATAGCTACTAGAGTTGCCGGTGTGTGCTTGTCTCTTGTAAACTCTTAGTGCCATGGCTATCACGTAAAAAAGGTGGCCCTTGATTTGCATACATGATTGCAATTTAGGTACCTATCGAGCACATTTATCTTTCACGACTTAAGTACCACGAATGTACTACATAATAGGTAATATGACATTGGAAAAGCCAACAGGTAGGAAACTAGGAACAATGAAACTGGGTTTGAATTTGAACCTGCAACTTCGAGCACATCCTTATGCGGTACCAGCTACCCAATAGTAGGGTGGTTATATAATAGGGACTTCATGCATGTGTTCGGGGTTACTGTTTTAATCAGTTTTAAGGCTATGAACGGATAAAACGGTGCATACTGGAATTAAATTATATCAGGCAATTCTAGACACCGAAGACAGATTAGGTTGACATTAATACTAAATAATTAGTTAGTCATTCATCACAAGTAAACTTTTACAATTATTGCCGTGTGGTTACCGGCCTCAAATAGACCACCCCTCCCGTGAGTGTCATAAGAGGCGACTTAAGGATATTCCGGGGGAATGGGCAGCAGCGTTCCCCTGTGTATCTTTCACCACAGATACTGCGGTTGCCAACCCGCCTGCCCAGCGTTGTGACTATGAACAAAACCCCCATGAAGAGTAGCCCCCAGTTCGCGGCCTGGTAACTGGTAACTGGTAGTGACTAGGTGGCGGAAACAGGAGAGCGGGCCGGCGTACCTTAGGCTAGGCCTACGTCCAGCTGCGGACTGCAATAGGCTGACTTTTGTATGTTTTTTGCAATTTGCAATAGGCTGATATGATGAACACTTATGATTAGAAGTCACTCGCTCAGTTCGTTGACTGACGCATCCTGCCACATTCATATATCTAGATAACAATTCACAGTTATCTACCACCTACGTTGCTTCGCGGTGCTGATTGAGTTTTAAGCCAAGAGGATTCGTTATCAGTTATGATTCGACGATGTTTAAACGGTTGGGCGCGCGGAGTAATTAGGTAGGTTATAGGTATTGGGCATAATTTTCAAAAGGGTGTTTAGCTGTCATTGCTTAAGGTCCTGTGTTAGATTCCCGGGTCGGGTAAATGATTATTGGAATTTTCCATTACATAATTTTCAGTAACAGCTAACAGCACGTAGTCTGGATTTGTGAATGGTTAGGAGTTTAGGCACACCCACTATTACATTGGGACCCATACCTATTGTTTTTTTTTTTTTTTTAAGTCAACCCACACTAGGAATTTCTCCTGTATCGCGGGTGCGTTTCACAAACATCAAATATCACATACAAAAACACCCAGACTCAGGACAAATATCTGCGGATCGCACAATTTTTTGTCCCGTGTGAGAATCGAACCCGCAACCTTTAGCGCAGCAGTCCAATCGCTTGCACACTGCGCCAATCGGGTCGTTGGGTGTCAATTGGTAAACCTCTGCATACCTCTTTGAGAATACAGACGTGATGCTATGTTTTATACTAGAGACATCTACTGGTGAGTAGCTTAACTAAAACTTTTAGCGTACACTGCCATCTAGCGACGAAATTCTAAATTTAAAAATGTGTTTTATTCTTTTTACTTTTTTAACTAGATGGCGCTTATATAACTTTTTGCATAACGCTTCATTAGTCGTTTCATTTTAACGAATTAAAGGTTATTATAATAAATCAATACAGTTATTGTTTTCAACTGAATACAATGAGGTTGCATAATGCATTAAAGAATAATAAGATAAATGTCTTGATATAATTCACGCTGTTATTGTAATTGTACGTTAATGTAAATCGTTATTTATTTAGAAATTGAAACTTGTACAAAAGGTAATTTAGTATGATCATACTTCTTATGAGTGTAAAAAATGTATAGTACCTACTAAGGTAGTATCATTGGACATTGTTAAGTATCTGGGGCGTTTATTGATAACCCAGTGGGTTTGTTCTGTAGTTTGGAGCCCAGTTCGTCGCCCCACACTAGGAATTTCTCCTGTATCGTGGGTGCGTTTCACAAACATGGAATATCACATACACAAACACCCAGACTCGAGACAAACATCTGCGGATCGCACAAATTTTTGTCCCGTGCGGGAATCGAACCCGCAACCCTTAGCGCAGCAGTCCAATCGCTTAGCCACTGCGCCAATTGGGTCAAATATGTAATATCATGTAGGTATGCATTCTAGGGAATCAGTGTCACAGTCATAGTTAGTATAAGCACCTAATTCACAGTGACACATATCCCTACAACACAATGGTCCGGACAATAGCTCCTAAATTAGCCAATCGACTTGATTGCCGACCACAATGGACCCCGCTGCACGAGTCATGCGCCTAAGTCACAAGACCTGTTCACTCACGTTATATCACGTCACCATGAATTAACAAACCCATTTTATTACTAGGACTCCTCAACAATTTAAATCAGGTGATTTTATTCGCTTATAATATAGTAAAAAAGTTAACAAAAAAAAAAGTCACCAGATTTAGTTTGGGTAGGTACTTAACAAACTAATGACGTTACTTCTGCCTCGTTAGTCTAGAAGGCGCAAAGCCCGATTGCTGAGATTTACGTGCTGGTTTGAGTTCTGGATCGGGCAGTGATTATGTGTCTTTCCATTAGATAACTTTATCCGTAGCACATTCTGGATTTGGGCAATTTCGGGATCAGTAATTGGCAATAGGCTCGTCCCTTATCAGGTCATCATCATCATAATTTTCAGCCCGGTATCCACCACTGCTGGGTATAGGGCTATAGGCCTCCCTTTTTCTCTGCCAAGCCTCTCTATCTTGAGCGTCTCTTGTCCAAGTGTTCTTAGCGAATTTGTTTATGTCGTCAACCCAAATAATTTTGGCCGTTCTTGGTTTCTTCTGACCCAATCTTTGCTTACATTCGGTCAAAGCCTTGTTCCAGGAAAGTATATGGGACCTATAACATAACCAGCGAAATGTCGGTGTACTATAAACGTTTGTTAATTCCTTTTGGGTATACACCATACAGGTCTGATGTTTGTTTTTCACAAATTGTAAGAATACATCTACTCAATCAATTCCCTGACAATGTAGCTATAAGGAGGGTAATGTTGTTTGCAATACTGTCGATCACGTCTCCGATGACCTAGCAGATAACACATGGTTGCAACATGGTCAGGTGCCAGCTGCGTAGATACAAGCCTTATACCATATGGCCGTAGAGCTACCATAGTTATAGATACCACTCCATTAGATAAAATTACCTTATCTAACAGTATTGGAACATTGCGTAATGTCAATCGAGCTTGTAATTATTTGCAAGAACAGCAAATAATATAAAGCAGTAGATAAGACTTTTTCTTTAGGTGTAGCAACATGTTTTTTGATAAGTTTAAAAACTTAATGACCAGCCCCCTTACCATGGACTCTTAAAGCAGGACAGTTTAAGATGTGGAAGCGAGACGCCGCTACGTGCGGTGTATGGGAGCGTCTCACTTCCACAACCTAAACTGTCCTGCTTTAAGAGTTCATGGTAAGGAGGCAGTAAATACTTATAGTGGGTACTTAGGTAGGTTATACACCTACATACCTCCAAGTAGCGTAGGACCGTACATACCTCGTGATATTTATGCAGGGGCCCATGTCTGTGGCCGTGCTAATTAATGAATAAACAAATTTCTAGTTGTGGACATCTATTGACTAAAACTGCGGCGACGCGCGACGCCGACGTAGATACCTTATTTACCGTTATAATTTCAAACTAATCAACCAACTTGCGTTAATGTATAGGTAGTGAGCCTATAGTAATTTCGGGTCGCTCCCGAACTTGTCACTTGTCGCATCTCACTCACTTTCACTGGAATTATGCTTCCCAATTCGGACCTACATTCTTATTCCATCCTTCGACAGATGAAAACAAACCCAGCATAATTATGTTGTATCAATAAGGCGTTTAAAGACGAGTACAATAATTGTGTTTGAATTCAAAATTCAAATGTATTTATTCAATCAAGTCAATGTAGGTATTAATTAAAACTGCCCCCTTACCATGAACTCTTAAAGCAGGACAGTTTACGTAGTGAAAGCGAGAAGCCGCATTACACTGCACGTAGCGGTGTCTCGCAGCTCGCTTACACATCTTAAACTGTCCTGCTTTAAGAGTTCATGGTAATGGTAGGGGCAGGTGTTAGTATTACAGTATAGTTCGCTACATTGTGTTTTTGCGCATACGAAAATATTATTTAATTAATTAATAACTAAATTACTATTAGTACATAGGGATAAGTATTAAAATACATGCAAATTTTTACAGTATTATTAAATTTTTATAAAACAATGGGTTTATTTTAATACATCATTTACTTATTCTATGAATTCGACTATTGAGTAGCAGCACTTTTTAATAAGTAGTTCTTTAAGCCTTTTCTTAAACAAAGTTTCCTCTAATTTCTTTATATCTTGAGGAATTGTGTTATATATTCTTGGAGCCATTTCAAATATACTTTTTCGTAGAAGCGCGGTCTTATTATGCTCAATACGGAGAACATTAGGTGCTCTTTTCCTTAATCTTAGATCCACTGGAGGTTTCATCTTAAATAAATGTAAGTTACTTTTTACTAATACCGCCATCTCATAGATGTAGAGGGAGGGAAATGTAAGTAATTTTAATGATAAAAATAATGGTTTACAACTGTCTCCAGGTTGTAAGTTACATATTCCACGTATGCACTGTTTTGTGCTATAAACACATGTTCTTTTTTAGTTGAGTTTCCCCATATCGCATTATAGATTCTACATAACTATGATAGGCAACAAGTACTGTTTCACGATTTGTTACATTAGATAGTTTATAGAGTGCATAGGAAAAGCTATTTATTTTACTACAATAATGTCCTCCTGACCGAATTTCGGTCACGGCGGCCTGTCTCAGCTGAGACTAGCCATCTGCGCAGGAGATATTATAGTGCACAAGTATGCGCGCAAACACAGGTGCACTCTCTATTCCCTCACTCTCACACTCCGCTGGGACGGTAGACCGACACGACCGGAGAGAGATCAGGCGCAGGACCAACAGCTTAACGTGCCTTCCGAAGCACGGTGGGGTCTCGACATGTGAAAACGGTCACCCATCACAAGCCCGGGGTAGCCACATAGCTACGAGCCCCACTAATGCCCCACTAAAAACAAAATTTACTACAAACTATGTGTATAGGTACACAGTACGTATGTGTGCGTGTACATGCACGTTTTACAATCAACGATGGGAAACGTGTTGCCGCAGTGGGTAAAGTCGTAGATTATAGCCACAGAGTTACAGTCATGGAGAGATGTCGGAAATAAAAATATAGATTCAAGGGAGTTATAGCAGAAGTCTACCAACCTAAGCCACTCGAGTTATGTGAAGTTTGTTTCGTGTTACATAGGTCCCATCTATGATATGTCAAAAAGTATAGATACATCATATGCTAACAAAATAAACGAGAAAAGTGTTCCGAAATCTGAGTCCCAACTGCACTAGTCTTAAGTCGAATCGAACAACAATAAATTGTACTACCCAAGACTACATTTGTCCTCTTTTCGAGTCTACAAAATGAGCGCGCTCTAATAACATATCTGTAATTCTGTACTTGTTTTTTGAAATATCATTGAGTCCCATTTTTTAATTCTTAGGTACCATGTTAAGATGACTTCAATCTCATGGTTTGAAATTGTGAAGTGGCTATTTTTGAGCCACTTCTTCTTTAAACGACTTTAAAAAATAAGGATGTTTAAAAATAAGGATTATTTATTTTTTTGCCATCAGCTAAAGTCAGTATTTAATCGGTTATGCTTAATCCGTTATCAGTTACCTTCCCTGAAACTATTTGGCATTAAGAAAGACAGATTATTTTTACTGCGTAGATACACATAGATCGGTAGTAGACTTCATAACAAGAGAAACCCTTACTTGATTTGTTTGCATTTAATTGATCATTTATCATCGGCCCACGTTTTCCCTCTGTATTTAACATGCAATTAATGCGATTGGAAAGAATTCCATTAATTCTTGCTCCGTAATTATAGCTCAACAAGCCGATGGCTGATTGATTGGATTTTAATCCCTCGTTATCACTGTTGTCTTTGAGACTATACCTACCAACATGGCTGACCTTGATGAGATAACATTAAAACCACCTTATATTCCGTGTTAGTTGATTCTGATCAATTCAATCTAGGTTAACATTTTATAATCTTTATTAACCATACCCTACATAATCAACAATTATAATAGGGCCTTGTATGAAAGGACTAGGTATAAAAGGACCAATATCTAAAAAACTAAGGACCAATTTTTCAATAATTGAGAGAAATAATTTAAATGTTTTTTAATGTCAAACTTATGATTGAAAAGTCGCTTAACAGTTCATTAAATCAATTATTCTTTTCAAAAACCGAACTGCAGTTGTAAAATGATTGTAGAATGTCACACATTTCTTGGATCGATGATAACAGAATGAGGGCTACCTAACACCACTGTATAGTAATTCGCGCGAATCATTATCCGTCATGTCATCCGTCGTCACTGTCTGCGAAGTAAATAATAACCTATTTACCCCAATAGTGGCGCTGTGTCACGATAAGAGGCTGATAAACTCCTTGATTTCCTTTGTTTATTCTTTCTTGTCGGATTTGTTATGATTACGTCTGCTTAGAATGATGTGGGTTGATTGTCACTGGTTTATATGTCACTGGATTTTGAGAAGAGGTATTTGCAAAAAAGTGCGATAATATGGACTTATAAAAAATATAGGTGGTTAGATTAACAGCTTTTGTAAATCATAAAAATCCTCTTACGGGGATGTTTTAAAAAACAAATTGATGTTAGGGTGTCCTTTATTTTTATAGTAAAATGCCTTTTTTAAAATTAAAATAAAGTTACAAATGAGGAAGTTATTTATTTAGTGATAAATACAACATTATACCGGTTAAGTAATTTAATGTTTATAATATAATTATTTATAAAATATTATTGCTAACTTTTAGTATCGCAGTAATAAATAACTTTATACTTATCTCCAGCACCCTTCAGTCGCTAATCGAACACCGTAATTTATGTGATCTAAAGATTAATTAACTGAAAGCTGTTATTAAATTGTCTTAATTTATCGTTAGTTCACCGAATCGCCTTTTTCTTGCCACTGAGTTACGGAGTTTTATCAATGAACGAAAGATAATGTGTACATAGTGTGGCGACCGGTCTCGCCAAGTCTCGGTTACTATTTACCGTAGGAACGACGCGAGCAATACGTGTGCGCTAAACTAACAGCCTGAAATAAGAAAACAAAAAGATTCCATTTTAAAAACTTTAATTTAAAAACAGAAAAAATAAACATTCAAATTTTATTACTTTTCTAAAGTGATTCAGTGTTCGGTTTTTAAAATTATAAGAATAAATTCGTTAAAAATGCATTCGGTTTTCAAGTTGGTCCGATGAGAAACTTTTTAAACGAAACAAATATTTTTAAATATTCGTAGACTTTTTTAATTTGGTGTGAAGTGAAAGACTTTAATTAAAATGGAGAGCCAGCACTTAGCGGAGACGAAGGATGAGCACATCGTGTATGTGGCGGACAGAAGACTGCTCGGGTTACTTCCGATGTTCATATTAGTTTTAATCATCGTTTTAAGGATATCCTGGACGCTATACAAAAGCTTCGGTAAGTTTGACCTTGATACTTAAGGTTTTTTGTAGTGTTTAACCAAATTAAGTTAGTTTTTGTTCAGGTAAATTAAAATTAATGAGAAATATAGTTCTTGTCATTCACTATTTTATTAAGGTGCTAACGTATTGTTGGCAAGATAATGTTTACTATTAATTATTATATTTTATTAAATAAATGAGCAGCGGTGTTCCTGATATTAAATATTATGAAAGTGTTTATATCAATAAGTTAGCGTTCTCACCTTTATTCTATAACACTACAACAGATTTAACATTTGAAAGTAGGCAATTACATAAACCGCCGTCTATTGACTTTTAGTGTTCGTACATAAGGACCAGTTTTTACGATGTTGACTTTTGCGATTAGCGCTAATGACGAACTACCAAATTACTCAGAATTATAGCGCATGTTGCTAAATTCACGCTAACGTGGTAGGTACTACATTTTTAAAACGATGTGATCTTATTATTGAATGCCTTGGCAATAACTTCCTAACCTTTCGATATGAGGTCGTAAGGACCATTATTTTATATAGCTAGTGTCCACTGCCTTCGCCTTGGTGTTAAGTCTATTATAATATCATCATCATTATTTTATATCTCGGTGCATGTTTTATATATGTACCTACATTAAAGTGCGGGTAACTGGTTAACTCGAAGTGTAGTTTTAGTCATAGCAAGTTGACAGCTGATATTTTAAAGAATTCACAACTGTTTTCCCGTCATGTATACCTAAATAACACTAACTATTTATTAAGACGGTGTGAGTATTACCTATTACTAACATTCAACACACCATGTGCATAAACTAATTAAAAATACAATTTTAGTTTTTAATACCCTAATAAAAATATATCCGATATAACATCTTACATTATATAAGAGGAAAAAATTAAAGATTTAATCACATTTTTTTCATCCGTGTGAAGTTTGTTGCGTTGCGTAAAAACGATTATGTCTATTGAATACTGAATATGTAGATTCCGTCCGTCCTTATTACATTGAATAGAGCCTCGATTTATCAATTAGTTTTTTGGTTCACTGCGAGGCCTCGGTATTGCGTAAGGTTAAATAACTCCGTCAGATTGGAAGTGCTCAAACGTTTTGTAATGTTTATGATGTTGCTACGCTACGCTGAACATTAGGAAAGTCGAATAACTCTACAAGTATGATTTATCTCAAGTTTACCTCTCGTGATGATTGATATATCTAATAAATTATGGTCATACATCAGTTTCAACTCATTTATCATGAACGGTGCCTATTATAAAATAACCATCAAGCTATATTTTCCACGTTTTCGACACTTCTTGTTCACTGTTGCTATCCTATTGCTGTGTCTTTGCAAGGATTCATGTAAGAACTATCACTTTAACTAAAACATCTCATTGTCTTATTGAACTATCACAGACACATGGACGAAATAAAAACTTTGACCCACCGCTTAGCCTACGCTTAAACTACTCACACGGTTGCCATTCCCAGTATCTAATTAGAGAAATAATTTAAATTAAAAATACAATTATACAATTAAAAATTACATTTTACAAAAAAAAACAATGGTACCCTTATCGTTACATTAGTCTAATATTTGTCTTACGTAATCTGGTAGACAAGACAAACCGAACGTAATTTAAAAATGCAAATCCCAAAAGCCGCCTAAATACCACCACAATATAAAACATATCAACCGAATTACTTGCGGAGGTATTTAGAACATTCTTATATTATTTCTAAACGATTTGCAAAACTTACATACCGTCATTCGCCAGGCCTTTTCCCAACTATGGTGGGGTCGGCTCCCAGTCTAACCGGATGCTGCATACCAGTATTCTACGTGGAGCGACTATCTGACCTCCGCAACCCAGATACTCAGATATATGATACCATAGTAAGACTTGTGGTCGGACTTTCGGGATTTGGCTACTGGATGGTTTGCTACACAATGACATCGTGGCCATACCGGGTGATACCTAGATGAGGCTAGCACAGAGGCGTGGAGACTGGCATATAAAAGAGAGGCATATACCCAGCAGTGGGTGAAGTCGAGGTGCGGATGATGATGATGCACAACACCTCAATGTGCACTCTCAGGAACAAAGGAATAAAATATACATACGTAATTCTTTTTGTTTACCTAAGGATTTGATTTCTTGTTGAAGCTCATTTGGAGGGATGCCACTATTTTCTTTCCTATGCATTCAATTTAACCCTTTGATACATAATTTTATAATAATACCTAATATGCTATAGGAGAGGCCTATGTCCAGCAGTGGACTGAGATAGGCTGATGATGATACCTACCTAAGTACCTAATGATCAACGAATATTTCCCATACAGCCTAAATACTCGACCGCGTTCTCAGTATACTTCGCAATACTTAGCTTTCATAGTCACATTCCTCTTTTCTCATATGCGCTTGTGTATGTGTGTAAGTATAATAAAAATGGAAATCTTATAAGCTTGCTATGAGATGGTACCCGGTAGTGAATTGAACGTTGTAACTACGCTTCTGGCATTTTGATGAACAACTTTAAAAGCTACAAGACCCTCTAAGGGCGACCAGTTTTATTTTAAATTCATGAATATATTAAATCGTGTATATGTTTTTTTATGAATTAATTTACCTTGCTGATTTTCTTAACTGATATTGGACGTAACCATTCATATTTTTATTTAATATAGATAAAGTTTGTAATAAGACCTAAAATTTAGTTAAAAATCTAGTCTTTTAAAAGCGTTGCCTAAAATAAAATAAAAAACTTATTATTGTTTTGTACACAAAGACTACAAACATCTGTCTTTCTTGCCGTTTTTTTTTATAGTAAACCATTTTATTATACCCAGATTAAGGCACCATGATCTATCAAACTCAAACTAACGTCTGTGACGAACATAAAAGTTATATATTATTCTAAATCATGATAAATTATATTGGTATGATAAATTGATTCGTTTCAAACCTACAATTAAGTTAACGGCTGGTTCTGACACGTTTAGTTTAAATCCAAACCACAGCAACTTAAGCCTTTTTCATTTCCCAAATAGCTGCGATAAGTCTTAATACATATTATTATGTGAAGTGGCAATATTTATGATAGGGATATAAAATCTCTGATAACGTAAGTAATAGCAGTGTTGAGTTTTCAAAATACTGATGGATTATTGATAGATAGTGAGGTTTTGTATACGTAATTGAGAAGCTTATGGTAGATTTCTCATACTGTAAATCGATTGGGGAGGTTTACATATCCTGATTTAGAAACCACAACCAAAACGCTAACAAATAACCGTGAATTGAAATTAACGACCAATATAATTTGGTACTCAAAAACTGGTCCTTCGATCCGCTCTGCATACATTATTTCAGTCCTGCTCCACACCTCAGTCTACGCGTGTATATGTGTCACCAGTCACCTGTTATAGTTATTGTCAGCGGAACAATAACATCCAAATTAATCACCATGTCGGACAGCCAGACAATCGCGATGCCGATGACCGTCTGGACAAAACATAATGTTTGTATGAGGTTACTGAACAGTAACTGATTAGCTTATTATAACTTTTGTATTCATATCAATATCTCGATCAATCTGAGATAAGGCACGGTGAAAAATTATCTATTACTTTACAATATTAAGGTCGTGTTCTTAATTAATTTGAGCTGTAACGTAATTGTTGCAATTTGTATTAATGATTCTGAAGCATGCTAAGGATTCACTGTGATTAATAACACAAAATTATGTTTAAGATTATGAATAATAAAATTATTATGGATTTGATATACGGAATCAAAGTTTTCATTAATTTTCTAGTTTTCAAAGAAATCCTTAGGCTGTCTATAATAAATAGTCTCGATAAAATTAATGATCTTATCGCAAGCATGTTACAATCCGAGACTATAGTACACGTGGTTACGTTCATTATGATTTATTTTGTTCACATAGCTTGACAGGAATAAAAAATGATTACGCGCAATTTGCGACGGTTCCTCCATGACATTTTTCCTCTTTGCGCGTTTCGCCATTTTGAAGAATATTACCAATATCATAAGGGTACTTATAACAACAACATGTAAAAAAAAAAGTACAACTGTTTAGTATTTTGCCCAACACCATTTTCCAGACAAGTTATTAGAGAGATGACCCTCTGGCATAATCGCGCGAAATTTTATTATTCCTTTATTTCACCTTACATGACTGTATTGTATTCATACATCTTCTCGTCAAATTGCACAATGAAAACCTTCAAATTTCTGACATATCATACCAATTATACGAGCATTATTCAAAGATTCTTTCGACCGTGACCTCTATTGAACAATGCCTTTGATATTTGAAGTCATCTCACATAACACGACGAAACAAACTCCAAGCCAACCTTCGAAATATACAAAATTATGTATACTTTTTTTGTATTTTTGTTACTCTTTTAGCATTTAGGAGTGGTTATACCAGTTTCGCTGGGTGATGGAAATAGTGTCGAAGAGCCTCGTAATAGATTGACTTGGTTTATTAATAAAACTGTTATTTAAGGTGAAATGATAATTACCGTAGTGTTTGTACTGTAGAGATTTAGGCAAGATTATGTGTGAAGAATGTGATTAGACAAAAGGGCAAACAATTAGTATTATTGACTATGATATGATGTGAGCAAGAATAGAGCGACTACTGTGATGACGGATATAATGGATGGAACAGAGAAAATGAACACACATATTTCAAATAACACTCTGTATCATATTTTGAAATATCTGGTTTTAGGATGAATCTAGTTGTATATCTGTTATATTTATGTATCTCATTAAATTAATTATACACAAATCCGGTATTTTGACATTTACACTTACAAAATATTGCAAAATAATAATTGATTTTGGTACTCGTTGATATACTTAAATTAACTGGTTGCTAACAGGTTTTATTGTACAAACAAATACATTTTGATATATAATTAATTGTTCGGTCCTTGTCTCCGCCAGATTACCTTAGTTTCACTGTAAAAGTTGTCAAAGCCACTAAGATTGGTATATCAAAAAGATAAACACTATCATCTTTCGCAATCTCCTACGACCTGTCATATGAAGTAGCTTTAATTATAAGCAAAGGACTGACTAGATAAGATATGATTTGTAGTGACAAATATTTGTCCTTCCGGTCTATACCTTCGAGGCAGTCTTTAACGCTTAAAAAGCTTAGCACAGGATAACTATAATTATATTTACTTTGTCTAGTCGAAAGAAAGGAAGTTTAATAATGCAAATATTAAAGAATAAACAGCTCTATTAATCTAAATTCCTTTCTCAGATAAGATTCTACTTTTAGTATTTTTTCTGTAGTTCCTGAAGTGTAGGAATTAAAACTTGATCATCTAACTTTTTGTTCACATACATGACTGCTTTAGTTTTCGGGATACATATGATCAGTAACAACTAAGTAATGTTCAAAAAAGGACCGAGCAGTACAAACAAAAGCGAATCATTAGCAGTGTCCTCTAGACTAATGAACGAAACGAGTGGATAAAAAGCACTGAGCACAAATTTACATACACTTGTGGTACAAGGATTTAAAGTGTGTTTATTCAGCAGTACACGCGACTGGCATAATATTATGATCATCCTTCGTTTTATTTGAAGGTTATTTAAATGTTCCCTGTTACATTCCTGTAGATATAGGAACTATATATGACCTTGCAATCGAAGTAGCTTCACCCGTCGCTAGAGAGCAACGCCTCCGGCCGAGGTCGCAGCTCCGGTATTCATCCTTAGATGTTGCATAGTATAGTTATTGGTCCTTTGATACGGAATTTCAAAAGCCACCGGCGATTAAAATTAATAATTTTACACATTCTAACCTATCCATTATTGAAGTCATATCTTAATACTGTACCTTTTTTTAAATGAATAATATGTTGAACGCAGAATGTTTTTGGTTATTACTTACAGACAAAAATTTGCCTTTTAGCAGCTTCAAGTATTTCTTCATTAAATTTACAAAAAAAATAGCACTCTGTCTATACGTTTAAAGTAAAAGTCGTGACAGTCATGTCAAGGTGTGAACATTATGTCACGACTCTAAGGTACGATCGTACGCCTTGAGGCTATGGCTGCACGATTATAAGACCACAAGACCACAAATTATTTTGTAGGGAGTATCATTATATCTTTAGCGAACTATGATACACGAAAGTAGAGGAGAGCTAAGCCTTACGCCTTAGAGTTTTATAAGAAATAATCAATGATTATAAAAGAATACCTAGATGATTTTTATATGTTACATAAAACTACTGTTAAAAAAATGACATCAACCTCATTCACTCTTATTCATGCTTCATACATCTGTGGTGGTTTACGTTCTTTGCTCTTGTATGATGAAATTAGTTAAGAACCGGTATAATCACACTAATATTTTAAGAATATAAATTTCTTACTGCATAGTTATCCGTTTGGATCCGATCGTTCAGAGACGAAAGAAGAATATTACTCCGCCAATTGGATTCTAAAAATCAAGCTATAAAATAAGCTCAGGTAGGATACCAACTGGTGTATATGTTATGATAAGTATCTCGCGACGATTTTATATCCGTAAACGGTCATCGGAATCGTGGGACGTTGACTTTTCTGTAAATACTCTAAACTTACTGTCTTTCGTATATTATGTCAAACTCCAAAGAATAAAGTCCTTGTCTTAGACGTGTTTACAATGCATGCGTCAAAACCTCGTCGTCATTCGTCTCACGGAGGTATACAACAATACCGTGGCTACATATACTAACACATGTTCTTATAACACTGCTGTTTGTAAGAAGCGAGTACGCAGACTTCATTCCTTTCCACTATTTACTTCATGGTCCTTTGGCCTCGTTTAGTCTTACCATTATCACATTTTTCATACATTATAGTTAGTTTAGGTTTCTCCTAACCTAATCTTTCTCAAAAACATCTTCGATCTTGTCGAAGTAATTATATTTGCCGAGGTCTTCTCCTTTGAACTAGCTCATTGTCATTTGTTACATACTTAGGTACTCTAAGTAAATTTAGTTGACGAGAATATCAAACAATATTGGTACTATTGGTAGTAACAGTGTGTGGAAACTAGGCAATGTTTACGCAAACTGTGAGATAAGTGTGCTGTGTTAGGCAAGGTTTGTAACTGAGACTGTGTGCTTGGATATTGCTTGGGAAAAATCTTGTAATGCATAATATGTGTCATGTATTAATTAGGGTTTTTGGTCCTTGCAGCCGAGTTGAAACTAGGGTGAGGGACAGTTATCAAAGAAAAAGAATATAAGTTAAAATTATGATGAGTGTGTAGTCATGTAGTTTATGAGTATGTGTAATGATATTTTTCAGTTATACACAACTGGAAAATAATTGTAACTGATGGGACCAATACTGTGTGGCGAAATCTAGATTCTGGGTGTGGCAGCGGTGTGGCATTCTACGGTGTCGAAGGATACCGGTTTGATTTTATTCATACACATAGATGTTATAGTAGATACCTATGCATATGCACCTTACAATATAAAAAATAAAATTGATAGAATGTAGATTATCAAATCAAAATAAGTGTAACAAACATTACGTCAGGAACGCCCTCCGTCAAGCTGATAAATCACCAACGATGACGCACTAACCGGCACTCATCTTAACTAGAAAAATAAACCAGAACGAATAACATAAGACTGAAAAAACGGAAATGTTACATACCTCTTACACCGTCATAACATCGTCACTAGAATTTGTATGCTCTTTACAAACGGCTTAACTAACGCGCCATCCAAATAGGAAAGATTCATGAAAATCTCCGGCATTGAATATGCGGAATAGTGCTCTGTTATGTGTGGAAAATTATGTTATAATTATAAATAGCCATTATAAGTAACGGGAAACAGTTGTAGAGCAGTAAAACATAATAGAGAGAACACAATGTGCGCCCGCGGAGTCACCTTTAAGAAACAATTTGAACACAGATGAAACGTTATCTTTTAACAATTATTCATGATGAAATAACTTATTTCAAACGTCAATGCCCCAGTTTCGGCTCATTTTTATAATAATAATAACAGGCTTGTTATTTCTGAAACGAATTGCTGAAATGTTTTCATTTATCAGGGGTTTATAACACCCCACACTGACTGTGACACTCATCGTAAGTCCTATATAAAAGGTAGCGTCATTTTGTCATTTATCAAATTTAAAGATGCACAGGTCATCAGGTTCATTTTTGTTACAATATTTTTATCAAGTACACTAAAAACAAAATTTTGCATGATGTTTTTACTAGTGATCTTGTTCGTGACCTTAACAGGCATACAAATTTATTTTTTCTTCACTGACATCTAGTAGAGGTTTTTTTTTAGAAAGATATTATACATGTAAAAACGTAAATACATTTCAGTTTTAGAGTGTGAGAAGAAGCAAACATCTATTTCGTTTAAACGCAGTTTTATGTCATATTGCAACTTAAAAAAACATTAGACGGTTAGACCATTATTTTGTCTTTATAGAATTGCTTATTTTATAAAAAAAAAGTGCTTATTTAATTCCAATTATCACAGATAGAACTATGTGGGTAGTTTTATTTACGCAATATGGCAACTAAAAAACGGTAGCAGATTTTTTTAAATACAAAAATTGTTGGTCCTTTGACTTGAAGGACCACGCATATTGCTTCAAAAAGACCAGATTTTTTAAATTTGCTTATACACTAATTATACTGGTATCTGTATAATATTGGTCTTTGGATTTGGTTCACTGAACTAAACTGGCGCTTAGACCATGGTCTGACGACTCGTAAAGGCGTGGTGACAAAGCATCTGGACCGGTGAACCTCACTACCATCCGCATTGACTGGCCAATCTCTACAACATAGGAGAACCTGCTTCTATGAGACAATTAGCTCATAGCGAAACCTAAAAAACAAGCATTTTCTTAAAACCAGTAATTATGACGCAATGCGCAAATCCTTGTTGTTGTACTTTAACAATTTCGTCTAATACCGAGCCACACAAATGGGAATACATGAAAAATGATTAAAACGATGAATATGATAACAAGGATTTAAAATAAATTGGCTCAACTCCCGTAGCTCCAAAACAAAATGTTTGTACGTTGCGGTTATACATATATGCCACCAGAGAATTTTTTGCATAACTTAAGTAAGTAAATTAAATATGCAAAATGTGAATTCCATAACTTAATTATATTTTTAACCTTATAAGTCACGTTACCTTTAATGGTTCTTTTACATGCTTCTGCATTATTGCAAAACCAAAAATTAAGTGTAGGTGAAATCAAAATTCATCAAAAGCAAATTCCAATTCTAATAGGTATTGAACTATTTTTATTACTATGTGAAAAAAAGTAATGATAAGATCAAGGTTTTAATAATTAAAACTCGTTCTACGAGTGTTGCAACATCAAATAATTTTTCTTTTTTTTAACTATTTTGATTTCGAAGTTTAAAGAAACGTTTCAAATTTCTAAATACTCGTTATGAGCACTATGAGTTTGTACCGACAAAACTTTCGTGCCTTTGCATGAATAGTTATCACTGAGTCTAGAGATTCAGACACTTGTTTTTTGGTCTATAATTAATTACTTTACCTAATGGAGAAATTACGTTACGCAATATGTATTGACTTTAGTTTTAGCTTAGTCAGTATGACAGCAGTTTTTATACAAGCTTTGTTACTCGTAGTGACGTTGTTAGTTATTTATCAATGTCCATAGCTTCTCAAGACATTTATGTTTGTGCTGCGGTCAATTCTCGAATGACCGTCGATCATACATTGAATTTCTGTGCTTAAAGCATCTCGTTAAACCGTGGGTGATCCATCGCCGCATCGGTTCGCTAATCTCTCTCCGGTCGTGTCGTTATACCGTCCATCAGACTAGGTTCTCTATTAGAAAAAGTCGACCTAAAAAGTGCCGCCCAAATGTCGGACTCCACGTGGGATGCTTTTTGAGTGTGAGAGAATTCATGTGCACCTGTGTTTGTACAAACTTATGTTATTTTATTTTCCTGTGTAAACTAGTCTCGTTTAATATTTTCAGCAGTAACGGAGTTCGTGTTATAGTTGCGCGCAATCGCAGTTCTTTTTTTAGTCCTATCGCAAAGGACAGTTCCTCGCAGCCCGTCCATCAGCTGACAGATCAAATTGACGTCTTTTAAGATGCATTATCTATTCGTTTTGCGTAAAACGCCAGTTTTCGATACTAAGTGCGCCGCGTGGTCGTCGTGTGTCGCAAGCGTGTGCGATATCAAAGATGTTCCACCACTTTGTCGGATTTATATTTGATCTGATAATCTATCTTAAGTAGATCGAAATCAGCAATTTTCTTATTATAAGACATGTCATGCAGATAAATGTTTTATGCTGTATTTGCCGCGTAGATTTGGCTGGAATATTTTAGGAAATTCTTTAAATCACTGAATTTGAGATATACTATCATGATTGAGTGCCATTAGTCTATTTTGTATCCATGGTCAAGAAATTGTGCCCTGAGGTATACTATTTTGAAAATAAGATTGATAGCTTGTTATTTTGAGTGTAACTTATTTAGAATTTAAAAAGGCTTTTTGTCTATTTATGGACAAATTGAAACCTTCTAGTATATTTCTAGTGGCGTTCTAAGAGGGAGGCCTTTGTTCAACAGTGGACGTCTTCCGGCTGATGATGATGAGTAAATTTCTTGAGTTCATGTCATACTGATTACAATTTACTACAGTTTTAATCACCAATATTTGCTTGCTCACCATGTCCATGTCCAAATCCTTGAAAAAAACCCTGAAGATCCCGGAGAGAGAATGTTAGTCTCTCTCATCAGCCAAAAATTAAATAGCAAACACGTTATCAATTGATACTTTTTCGCAATGTTATTAATAGTTACATGTTTCACACTGTCAGTTATGTTTCCAACATCTGTATTCTGTATCATTTATCAGTGATATTTTTACTTGCGGGATAAGATCAATGGAAAGCGATAGTGTTTGATTTTTGTTGACAACTGTTCCAATGTTCAGATTAGCTTACATCTGTTTCTAAGTAACTTTAAGACGGATATTAAAAATAATACTCAACACAAAACTAGTAAAGCCACCGAATTCGAATTAAAATGTTACTTTGTGAGAACTGCTCAAGTGGATAGAGTAATTAGTACGTTAGATAACACATAGATGTCGTTAGTCAAAATTATAAATACTTTTTTAATGGTTTCTGAATGTATAATGTAAAGAAGGATAGCGTAGATTCTTACTGTTTATTAATTATCTTTCCTCTGTTTACCTATATCTTAGATATTACTTATTAGATAAGTTACATAGATATAAGTTTTTAATTCTTATGTTGTAAATAATTAGGTTAACCCTCTTCCTCATGATCTGCAATATATTATCAGTCCACCAATGTACTGTTATGGAGTGCTATAAAGTATTGAGTATTAAATACAACCAGGGACAATAGACAATTGTATATTTAAGGGACAACACTGACGAAGTTTTTTAAATATATTTTCAATTAGGTATACTACTTAGTCGAAATTATTATGTAGTTAATTCAATTATGGAATTGTATTGGGTGTGTCTTTTGACCATAACCTTTACGGACATCAGGTTCTCGTTATCAGTAACTGATATACCACTTAACCGATTCTTACAACACTCATCGCGACTGATAAGGCGCTTATTTATAGCAAACGGTGTCGCTGATCATTATCGTGCTTAACATCAATTGTTTAATTAATTAGATACCTTTAATTTAGATTCCCAAAGATAACAAATACATTAAGCTAAATTATGCCATAATGGTATAATTAAATTATAAGTTTTTGGTCCTAAGAAACGCGTTGACCTAAATATCTCATCCGCGTACATAAGGACCAGTTATTGACTCGAACGGAATACAGTGTGTTAAGTTATTAACTGATACTAACATTAAAGATAATAAACGCATAAATTGTATTGTTTTGCCCCTATTATTTAGGTCGCTGCCTGATAAGAAAGCATTAACTGTTATTAAATTCTAAGTATTACAAGACCTACTGTGTAATTATTCTGAACTCGAAGCTTATCTTTCTCGACAGGTTCATCCTATTTATGATACTCTTAAAGATAAACTGATAGCACGTCGACTGGTTTCTTTTTTGAGTTCGGAGTCTTCAAAATAGGTTCATGACCTATGATATGGGAACACGGCATCGAAGAGCTCACTCCATATGCAACATTAAATAATTTATAAATAATTATTTAAACTCCTTATACAATTGTAAGGATTAGCTTGTGGATCTTTCACAGTAAATACAGGTGAAATAAAATTGTGTCAAACCTACACACGGGTATCGTATTATTCAATTTAGTAAATAGGCAGTTGCTCAAATGTAGGCTGGTACTTAACTACATTTAGTTAGACGGAAAATTGATTATGATTAAAAAAGTTCAGCGCTAGGTTTAAATTACATATTTGAAAATAATCTGCACATATTCTTGATTATTGCACGGAGTTATCAAAAAGACGCCCTAATAATTCTTATCATGAAATCGGAAAGAAATCTTAATCCCTGTAAGATTTGGTGGAATTATCAACGGCGTTGGTGCTTGTAAAATCGTTTTATTGCAATTACCGATGCAAATGCGAATGCGAATCATAATCATAAACGAAAACCAATCATTTTTGATCAAACAAACAAGGCGTCTCTTTAAACGTGGCAGTACCCAAAATGTGGTCTAGGAAAATACGACGGTAATATGATATGCGACTAACTTGTTATTAGTTTTACCTTGCATTTCTTCTTCTTCTATAAGTGCCACTCCAATTACTGAAGGTCGGCTACCAGCTGTTGGAATCTGTCCCTATCTTTTGCAATTACAATTACCTTGCATTACAGATGATCAAATTTTTACCGATGATAGGTTGATTGTATGAGACAACATATGTATCTACACAGTGTCCCGTGACTTAGTGCAGGAGTAGATAAGTGTTAACAATGTTTATACAACTCAGATCAATAATGATAAAATGTTCACTTTTTTATTGCTCGAATTTTTTGGTCCTTACAGAAGTTGGAGTGCTTTGATAATAATCACGTAAACTAGTTAACTAAGGGTAAACCTTCATTAATATGACTAAACTCATATTAATTTTCATTAGGTATATTACGCTAATGAAGTTTATGGAGAATTAAACTTACACCATAACATTTTCTGGTCTTTTTACCTTTGCGTAAGATAATATGACTTTGGTTGTATGCTACGCTTGTACCGCTTAGGAATCGAGTCCCTTTGAAAAACCGGATTCCAAGGCATAGGTCTAATGGTAAACAAATACACAATTTGCTCAACCCAATAAAGTCTTTGATATTTTTAAGATAAAAACGTTGAACTAACTGAAATAAATTATTTAAATATTCTTTGTACGGAAATAGTACAAATTCAGTTTTTAAAAGGAATAACAGTATTAATATTTAAGGTAAACGAAAAAGGCAATCAAATATTTCTGTTAATAGTTACACCGATTATAGAAATTAATTGCAAGCCTTGATTTCGGGAGCCAGTTCACAATTCGGCCCTACATTCTCTTTTGGCCTTGTCATAACAATCATTAATAGATCAAACAGGTGTGCGTACAATAGACAAGACACCTCTGAGAGAATGTTGATCTAGTTCTGGAGTTCATACAACTTTATTATACAATTTTTTTATTAGCCCATTAATACTTACTAGCCTTTCGATAAGTGGCTCTGAGGTTAAGATACCTGGTTTAAATAGACAACTTTGTAAGGCAAGTACATCATCATTATCACATCAGCTTGTTGCCGTCCACTGAAGGACACAAGCCTCCCCGAGGGTACGTCATAAGTACATATTTGTGACTATTCAAAGAAATACCTACGTATCCTAAATTATCTTTGACTAATTTGTGGCTAGTAAATAGTAAAACACTCGCCTTGAACTTCACCTAACGAATATTATCATGCGAAATGTGGGTGTGCACAAACACACCTCTATCTATAACTTTGAGAAAAACAAGCGTGATAATATCTGTCTCGTCAATCATTATTAGATCATACGCAAGTAAATCATGAGATCATTTGGTGATCATAAGAATCAGGCGCCTTTTATCTTCCAATGGCGATGCATCAAAAAACCAATCGGTACATTGATTGCAAGTCAAGATAAAAGAACAATTGGACATAAATACAATTCCGAGATTAAAATTAGATGAACAAAAAGTTAGAATCCGCGTCATAGTTGTTTTTCTTTTACTTATATTATGAGTGTCTATGTAGACATTATACTACATTAGTTAAATCCATACATTATAGTTCCATAAACCCCATAAATATCCTAAAAATCATACGTTTCTCGTTATCGGCTTTCTGACACTTGAATAATATGCATTTTAATTGGGAAAGCCAGGTTTTGGATCTAGATCCCTTCGTACCTTGGAGAGTTAGTGCCATAAGTACCGCAACTAATCTCTCTTCGGTGCTTATTCCTCGTCTCATCGGACTATAAAGTTGAGCACACTTGTGCATTATAATCAAGAGTTTTTTTTTAAATAATTGTCTGCCGTGCATAGATTAGGCTAAGATGCAACTATTTGTTTTAATTAGTTCCATCGTGCCACTACTACTTTTTATATCGAGATGTTTACCTTCAATTTTATAGTATCTACCTACATTTTATACATGTAGAAGTTTTCTGAAACGCCTTCTTAAATCCTTCCGGAACTCAGTACCGTGTTACTCATAGATGCCGCTCAGTATTAAGGGCTTAGTTGAAGCTGATTCAGACTTGCTAAGCCGTGACACCTCTGAGAATGATGTGATTGTTAGTCTATCTTACCATCTTTCGTATTCAGGCCACATCTGAATTACGTGACAGGCAGAGACGTGTAGCTGAGAGTTTATTTAGCTGCTTGTTATGATACTAACTAACAAATAATGTAATTTGTAAGCTAGTTTAGTTGGTAAGTTCAAAGTTTTTTAGACAGTTTATTTGGTCCTAGGTGGCGAAAATAAATTTGGAGTTCTTTGAGTATTAAAATGGTAGGACGAAAATTTTTCATTATCTACCTTTATAACTTAATTTGTAGAAGAAGTCTGTTTTCTTTACCAATTATCGATTCACTGACTGATATAGTAAATATCAGTGTAGTAAACATAATTATCGTGCTGGGAATTATGGACTTTTCAATTAACATCAATCTTGTCAACTATGTGATGCTGTAACTGATCAATACTATAGACTTACTTGACAAACAAGTCGGTGATAATTGCGTTGTTTTAACATCTAGCTGCGCACACAGTAACCGGTGAGTAGTAACAGAAAGACAAGTAGCATACTAATTTTTTAATGTTGGTCCTCTCTCACAAAGTCATTTAGTTACCTTGCCTGACAAGTTTTTCTCAGGAAACCACACAGCATTGCAAATTATTTTTACAATTTTTAGTTATTTTATTAAAGGTTGCAGAAACAAGAAGCTTTTGAAAACAAAAAAATACGGTATGAAAACATTTAGAGATTGAAAACTGACAACCCTTTTTTGTCAAAAATACAGAAAAACTTTTGACATAAAAGCATAAATATCCAATTATTCATTTACTCAAATAATTACAATAACTTCCGTAATGGCTGTAATCTGTAAAGCAGAAGGTAGAGACCAGATCACACCCACGTTTTAACACATTAAGAGGTTCATATTAGGCGAGTGGTGTTGGTGAGCCTATTGCCATAAAATTTTATCGTGCCCAAATCGGATCCTACTAAGACTTATTTTGCCGGCGACAAGAAGTGTAGGTACTCGAATTCTGTTTTCGAACTTATATGCTATTAAAAATAAAAAATATGTTTACAGACAAACAGATAAATCGAACATTACATAGAAGAAGCTCCGGTTGTACAGATAAGTGTAAGTAGAATCATGTGACAGAGTCACGCCGGAGTGTACGTGTTATCGGTAATTTTGGTAAGTCGCTCTCGAAACCGGTCCCTTTGATACAGGCTGTATCTGAGATTAATGTGTTGAGTGGATTTACTTAAATCTATTGTTAAATAACCATGTTTATCAATAGCATACTGAAATAGTTACTACTTCAATTTGTTTTTGTTTTCGGACTCATTTTAAATGTGGCGCTTTTTGGACTTGCGACGTTGCTTTGTTGGTAAAAAAAGACTTGTTTAAAGGCGGTGGATTATAGATGAATGTAGAATCCGATCAAAGGTAGATAATGCAGTAAATTAAACTAATTAAAACTTGTAAAACACCCAGAAGGGATAGCAAGGTAAATAACCAATGTAAACCGTTTCATCCGCCCAGGAAGTGGGAAAGAAGAAAATTTGACTGAAAGAGCCTGGCTTTACGGATAACTTTTCAATCACGGAACATGCGAATCATATATTTTTCACACAAACTAACCTTGATTGATTTTACTACCTAAATAAAGGTCAATGGCAGCCTTGTTAGGACCGTACAATTTACGTTTATATCATACAAAATATTTCTAAAACGATTGCCAAAAAAAAGTAAATGTAATAAACAGGATATATTACTGATCAAGGGTCAATTCCATATTACTTAGAATAGTTAGCGAGTACGATATACATCACGTAGAGATAACTTGCTATTTGCTCGCATTATCTACAGATTAGTACTGAACACGCTTTTCACGTTAGTAAATGTCACAACACATAGACAAATAGTCTGATGTTTTGTTTGTGTTTCCTACTAAAGTAGTTCTTATTTCCTACTATGGGTAAATAAGTTTGTCATACTGGTCCTTTTGTCCGCGGCTTACTTCATACAAGTTTACGTATTTTATGACATGTTTTTAGTTAAATAGAGGGATGTATGAAATGATTATGCGTGTTATCTCTATTCAAGGTTTACTATGAAATTATTATGTTCTTAAAAATGAAATTAATATGGTCCTACTCATGTGAACACTGAGTAAGCTCGACTAGTTTGTACTTAATACGAAAGCTTATTCAATAAACAGCTTTATTATTAAACTTTATGTATGCATGTAGTGTTTTAACAGCAATAAAAAAATTGTAAAGGCGAGCAAATCCGGCTACAATAAGTTGAAAGCCAACTTTCCCAGATAATACCCGATAATTGCCAGATAGCGGACATGAGTCGTTTGTTATGCAAATTAATGTAGATCCGCGCTAACCCAACCTCGTATTAAATTCGTTAAAGCGAAAATAAAAGTGCTTTACATAACAAGCTTTCAGTGTATTTTTAGAAGAGATTAATTTAATTGGTCCTTCGTGTTCAGTCCGTTTTTAAATAGTGTTCCTATTGGTTATGGTCCTTAAGTGTTCATTATAATTTGTAAACTATCGAGTTGGACCATCAGAGTTATATTTCGTGTTAAACATAATATTTTTCGTACCACATTTTAGTTTTTAAAATGGAAGTATCGACCGCGGTTTCTGCAGATGAAGTTTTAATAGTTAGAAGTGTTTGGTTCAAGCTGGTCCTAGTGCCGCTGGTTTTATCGTTCTTGATACTAGTTTGTTTGGTGTGGAACTGCTACAAAAATAACATGGAAATGTAAGTTGACTGTCAATTTTCTTCAGATTATATCGTAAATAAATAATTGATGTGAAGAGTTTTCTCTGACTTCAGGTTTTGAATGGTTTTTTTCATTATTGACACAATTATTTATTTAGGGTCTAGGTCCATTGACCTTAGATTTTCGTTTATATCCGGGTCTCATCGCTAATTCAGACATTTCGTCTCGCGCTATTGTTTTCGTATAACGACTAACCGCTGACTACAAATAGTGCCGAATAGAAGGCCTTACCAACCAGTCGGCACATTGTCTTTACTTCTTAAATCTAAATCTACATATTTATTTATCTTTATCTAAAATCATCCCAGATCTTCTAAATACTAAATTCATTCCTGTTTCATCCATTACAGCTAAAACTTCCTCGTCTTATTCGGTCCTGCGTACCCTTGGAAGTCATAAACGGAACCTTAAACTTCAAACGTGTGGACGTACCTAATTAACCTTCAACCGCTATCTCGTCCGACAACACACTTTTATGTACTTTTGGTAAAGCATACAAGATACTCATATCTTCAGTGAATTAGCTATTCGCGCATCTCGAGGCCGCGACTACGATTTAAATAATAATTGTCATTTAATTAACTTCAAAGATACAACTATACGTTCGCAATTTTTTTTGCTCTACTGTTTCAAGGCAAAGTCCAGCTTTATATCCTTTTCGTGTTATTTCGGTTCTTAGTTCCTATTATACTGATTTAAATTCTAGCAAAAGCAATTTTATAATTCTTTACTTAATTTTCAATTGGTGTCAGTCTGTTTGCAATCGGTTAAAATGTCCAACGATATAGTAGGTCTCGTGTGTGTTGTGTTTTCGCCTATTTTATGCTATTTATTGTATTTGTTGGTTTTACTTATAGTCTACAAATGGACGAAATACCAGGATGGTAAGTGTATTTTTATATCATCATCATCATCAGCCCGTTGCAGTCCACTGCCGGACGTAGGCGTCTCCCAAGGTACGCCACAGAGTCCGGTTTGCTGCTTTATGTATCCAGTCTCTGCCGGTCCTTTTATGCAAGTCGTCCCGCCATCTGGACAGAAGGCGTGAACGCTACGTTTGCCAAGACGCAGTTTCCACTGCAGAACACTGCTTACTCCATCGGTTTATTTTTATAAAACCCAACTTTCGGGCCGAATGTTCCTAAAACATGATCAATGCATGCAGAATCTTTCTCAGTCATGTTTTGATATCTGATTTGACTGTTTATATATCAATCATTCACCATTCTACTTACTCTCTTTTTCTTCCATTCACCATTTTAGTTTATTCTGGAATGATACAAAATGGCGTCTGCTACGTTCACGTAGGAAAATCCAATGTTTATTTACGTTGGCATCTAAAATACATTGCAAATAATTGTAAGCCTAAGTAAATTTTGTTTTATCTATACATTATTATTTTACGTAAGCGGGTTTTAACAAGTACCGCCTAGAACTCTTCAAAGTCATTGACCTTGACCATGGGACATGGGACACACAGGCTGTGGCCGCCGCGGCAGCCGCGTTGGGGTGGCTGCTGCCAAATTTAGGGGGGCCGAAACAGAGTGTCCGACGTCTGTACATGGGCGTGGCCCGTTCGATGGCGCTCTACGGAGCACCGGTCTGGGCCGAGTGTCTGACGCCGCGTGGCGCCATGTTTTTACGGCGTCCGCAGCGAGTGATGGCTGTTCGGGTCATCCGCGGCTACCGCACGGTATCCGGCGAAGCAGCGTGTCTGCTAGCCGGATCCCTGCCGTGGGACCTGGACGCCAGAGCATTGGCGGACGCCTACCACTGGCGGAAGGAGCTGGTGGCACGCGGCGATGGGCCTCCGCCCAGAGCCGTGGAGCGGCGCATGAGGGAGCTCCGTAGAGCCCTCGTCCTGGAGTGGGCGGTCAGGCTGTCCCGCCCAACAGCGGGACACCGGACGATACAAGCCGTCCGCCCACAAATATTCCACTGGATGGACAGACGTCACGGGACACTCACGTTTCGGCTGACACAGGTACTGTCGGGGCATGGGTGCTTCGGCAGTTACCTGTGTCGAATGGCTGGCAGGGAGGAGTCCACTTCCTGCCACCACTGCGCTGGCAGCGAGGACACGGCGCAGCACACGCTCGAGCATTGTCCTGCTTGGGCTGTGCAGCGCCGGACACTCGTTGCCCAAGTGGGGTCGGACCTCTCACTCCCTCTTATCATCGAGGAGATGGTAGGGTGTGAGAGGTCATGGAGCGCCATCGCAGACTTCTGCGAAGAAGTGATGGCGCTTAAAGAGGCGGCGGAAAGAGAGCGGGACCTTAACTCCGCTCTCCCAATCCGCGCCCGGCGACCCCGGCGGCGGCGGAGGGCAGACAGCGCCCTCTACCAGCCGCCATAAGACTCGGCCTCAGGGCGGCAGACAGGCTGAACTGCCGCCCGCTCAACTGAGGCCTGAGTCGCGTGTGCGCACATAGTACTAGTGCGCACACCAAAGGTGACGCAAGGAGCACACCACCGCCCCTTGCCACAGGAGGCCTGCGGAGTCCTGGGTTGGGAGACCCACCTCCGCACCGAATAGGCCTCCGCTGAAGTCCTGCAGCCCCCTCTCCAACAAGGGGGCACCGATGTCGAGTCCGCCCCTCTTTACAGGGCGGATAGCGCCGGCGGGGTTGGCGGTAGAATGCTGCAGCGATCCCGCCTCCCCGCCATCAAAAGCGCAGAGCAGGCATGTGAGGTTTTAGTGGGTATGCCCCTGGATCTTATTGGGTTCGGGGGAGAGTCCCACATACCCTCGTCGTCTCCCAACGGCGGGGGATGCGTAATGCATTTCCTCACTTGAAAAAAAAAAAAAAAAAATGGGACACAGGCTGACCAGCCTGATTAATACAGGATGGAACAGTATTAACAAAAGACCCAAAGGTTTTACTGAATTCTGTTAACTAACTTAAGTACTTAAGTTTTGCTTTGTTTGTTACATCAAGTTGTTTTTGCAATGTATCTATGACTCCACTACGTTCTTTCTTGTCTACAGTGCAGTGTATACGATATCGCTATGAACGATATCACCTACTTTGAATTTATGTTTCTTGCGTTATATATCTTCATCAATCCTAGACATCGCTAAGCCTATTCGCCTAGACAAAGAAAAATGGTTCAAATGGTTACTAAAAAAATGGCTTTTCATCGTCTTGCTACTGTAAAAATCTAACCATGCACTACACAACTTTCGAATCAATCTTAATACGATGAAAAAAAGTCCAAAGTTCTAGGTATAAACGTAATAATATAGTAAAAACCTAACAATAACATCTGTAAATTGCGTGTGGACCTGACAAATAGCAATAAACTTGCCACCTAGTACTTACTAAACAAGGATAATGAGCGGCCTAAACAGTCGCAATAGACAACGAAAATTAACCCTACCCCTTTGGCGATTACTGGTGTGGTTGTATCTATGACACATATCCGTGAAAAAAAAATTGCATTAAGAAGGTACAGATACAGTACCTAAGCTCGTAACGTCACGCACAGCCTCTTTAATATATCGGGTGTCGAACTGTCGATCAAGCAATCTTTCCATTAACTTGATTGCCACACAGCGGAAGTTTTGCCCATTAAAGTCTAACGTTCGCAATCATGAGCCAATTTTGATTCAGTGTCGTTCTACAAGGTAACATTGTATATTAGTTCGTTTTACACTCATGTCAATATTGTTGTTTACTAAGAGCAGCCCCTTACCATGAACTCTTAAAGCAGGATCTTTTCCGTTGTGGAAGCGAGACGCGGCTACGTGCAGTTTAATGCGGTGTCTTGCTTCCACAACGTAAGTCCTGCTATAAGAGTTCATGGTAAGGGAGCTGGATTATGATGAATGTTTTTGTCATCCAATCTCTAATCAAACAATGCTCTTGACAACGTATCACAACCTATCATAGTATACGACCAAACAGTACAATGTGTTAGTCATAGTCATCAGTCATAATGTTTTTATTTCATAAAGGCTACAAAAGAGCACTTACAAAACGTCAAAACTAATTACTCGGTTCCAAAAAGTCGTTTCTATGGAGAAGAACCGGCAAGAAACTCCTTAGTTACTCTTTTTGTTCATCCCACAATACCCTTAAGAATACACAATCAATTACTGACCTCATTAATTTTATTATTCAGATTAATATAACTAGGTTCCTGAACATCTAATCTTATCGATTACCTTGTCAGTATCGATTTGTAATTAATTTTGTGTCAACATTCAATCTGACGAGTTCTGTGGAGCGGTCGGCCATTTTGTTTGAACGGTTCTAAATGAATATGCCGGAGATAGTCGTTCTAATTGTGTGTGTTATATTCGCTGGAGTTGTTATATATTTGTTTGAGTACACGTGGTCGCTGAGTGAGTACCTGTTATGTATTATTAGATATTATAGTATCGCTTATGTACGGGTAGTATGCAAGGTAATTACCCAGTCTTTTAATGGGTTTTTCATGGGCATGTATATTTAAGGTAAGGGTTATCATGTGTCCGCAAAAATAATAACATAGTATACGGAAGTTGTGTACATACCAACTTTTTTTTTTGAAAACGTCGCCCCACACTAGAAGTTTCTCCTGTATCGTGGGTACGTTTCACAAACATGTAATATCACATACACAAACACCCAGACTCGGGACAAATATCTGTGGATCGCACAAATTTTTGCTATGTGCGGGAATCGAACCCGCAACCCTTAGCGCAGCAGTCCAATCGCTTAGCCAATGCGCCAATCGGGTCGGCAACCAATTTGTCTTTATACCATAAATCGAATAACTTAAAATATCCGAAAACTGCAGTCTCACCCGTCGGACCTCCCAGTGCTCAACTGTTAAGCAGTAAAGTATAACACTTGCTGCAATGTATTTGCATTGTAGCACCAAAATTAGCTGCTTTGTAAATACACTTAACCAAACTTCCAGTCACTCTTTACCCGAACTAAGGCGTGTTGAATTAAGGCACGAGATAGGTACCACTTCATGTTCATTTTATTCTTCTTGGCGTATCGGCATGACCCAAATGTAACATGGAATGGAATGGAAAGAGGTCATGCCGTGGTGTAGAGATTGGTCAGACAACAAGGATGGTAGCGCGGTTGACCGTCCAGGGTGCGCCGGACGTAATTAGGTATCGTCACTCGTAGAGACTCTCTACTTGCACCCAAGCACCCTTTTTATTCATGAAGGTAAATAGAACAGACCAACGATGCCAGATTTCAAATGAAATTCTTGCATTGTTTTTTCTCGACCCCTGTGTTCTCTAAAGAATAAACTTGTGCAGCATGCAACAGGGTATTAAGACCTAGAACTTGTTTAATGTAAATACTAAATCCATTACACATAGGGACTTTACTTCCAAACAGATATCAAACTGTAATAGGTACTTATAGTCCGCCAATTATTTACAATAACAATCGAGTACAAATTGCAGCTTAATGATACGAATAGGAAGGAGGTACTCGAACTTATCTTGATTACAAATTGTCCTTTATATGATTTTCATTGTCTGTGGCACGTAGTTGACGTAGGCATCTCACAGACAGACAGACACTACAGACAGGCAATCTTATAAAGTTTGGCACCTTCGTCGAGAAAAAATAGAAGTATTATTAGATATCCTAGGAAACCATTACAAATGAAGTCTAGTCAGGAGTGTGTGGGGTACCTACCTATATTTTGCCAGTTATGTTTCAAGCTCTTCATGTAGGTAACAGGGGGCGATCCTATTGCCATTACCTGGGCACAAAACCAAACCTCCAGCTGCTACTAAAATATACGAAATGGAAAAACCTAATAGCACTTTGCCCAACCCGGAAATCGAACCGAGGAACCTATGCTCTGCAGTTGCGCTTTGAGATCATTACACTAATGAGGCTTGCTTGTATAATAACCATTTTCCTAAATTCATCATCATCCAAATCTTGCAATATCCCACTGCTGGGTGTAGCCTATTAAGTTATGCCATTCGCCGCGGTCCTGTGCCAATCTCACCTAGATTCAACATGTAATCCTTAATCATAAACAGACAGATTGTGCTGCTGGGTAGTTTGTTGCATCGTTTCTTCTACCCAGCTATAGTGATAGAGCACTAGGAAGCGGTGACGGGCGGGCGTTTTGGGGGCTGTCTTTATGTAATTTGACGTTCAAAAACTACTTTAAAATAGAAGTCTATTTTAAATAACTGTTTTTTTTTCATTTCGCTTTACCCACCTCGACTCCAAAAGACAAATTATTAGTTCCTTAGACCTATGTGCAGAACACCTAATTCTGAAAAACTTAGGGTTTAAGAATTGACTGGGTAGTAGATAGAAAGAAAAGATTAATAATGTTTGTTCAATCTATTCCTATTCATATAAAACACAAATCATCGTAATCAATTCTAAATGTGAGTGCGTATTACGTTTTAGTGGTGAGTGATTTGTTTAATTCGTGATAATAGTAATAATTATTATCCTAGCTTACTTTATTATACAACCTTTATTATTTAAGCAAGCAAATGTACTAAGTGTAAATGTTAAAATATATTTATTAAGGTGAAAGAGTTTTATCTAGTCTGTCACAGCAACTAAAATACAACTTCATACTGCCATCTAGCGGCGAGTAGCGATACTTACTTGCTTCGAACTGGGCGTTATCTCAAGCGTCGAACTGACACTATAAGCCTATAGTTTCACATTGTAATACATAGATGGCACTGATATAAAAATTTGTTATCAATTACTTATTTTTTTAATGTGCGTTGATAAACACACTTTCAGTATTTTCAAACTTTCAGTACAATATTTTTGAAAATTTAAAGGACTAATACAATGTGGAATATTGGTTGACTATCCAAGCCAGTCGTCATTTTTAGTCAATATTCTATGCTAACTATTTTACGCTTAGGTATATCTCTTACTTTATAACTATACGTATAAATATGTACCTACTGGTTAATTCAACTACAATTTATTTAAAAAAAAATTCTATCCATATTCATATCCATTTGACTGCCTCGTTGGTCTAGTGGTCGCTAAGCGCGACTGCTGAGCAAGAGGTCCTGGGTTTAAATCCCGGGTCGGGCAAAGTGTTACTGAGTTTTCCATTAGGTAATTCCCAGTAGCAGCACGGAGTCTGGATTTGTGTCCGGTTGATGGCAATAGACTCGCCCCCTATTACATTGGGACTTACAACATAACTGGCGAAATGTGGGTGTACTATATATTCACTTCTGCCTACCCCTTCGGGGAATACAGGCGTGATGTTATGTTATGTTTTCTATCCATCACAAGTGAATAAACTCAAAAAATCACTAACTTAAAGTGATTTCGGTGTATGTTAGATTTCGTTTTAATCACGCTAACAAACGGCCATGAAACTAATTAACAACTCATGTCATACAAGTTCCATACAACAGCCCGACCCTGCGGCTCAACATTATCGACACTACCACACTCGTGACGTCACAGAACCACTTCAGTCCATCCCCGTTTCCCGATAAACATCGATAAGATTAGTATTATCTCTCAGTACAAAAGGTTTTACCCCCTCTCCCCACTTCCTTTTAATCCGACCATAGACCATTACCAACCGTGATTGCTCCAAGTCCAATTTTGTTTTAAAAGCATCAGTACTTTTGCAGTTTTTGAATTTGGAATGAAGTGACAGTTGAAGCAAACGTCATTTGAATTTTGAAAATGGATTCCACGACCATAGTGATAGCGTTCCCGAGTTTATTTGCTTTTATTGTGCTGTTGTTTGTGTGTATGAGATACTGGCTGGTTTCTTGCAGTAAGTATTAAAATAAACGGTTAAATTCACAGGTCTTCCATTATGTGGGCACTTTGGTACGTACTTAATTATGTTTAGTCTGTGTTATAGTGTGGACTAAGAAGTTTAGGATCACCAGTTCACTACTACAGGTAGTTAGTCTTGCTATGACAAATTATTTATACAATTTATACATACATAATTATTAAGACAATGAAAATTTTCAGATTTTGAACTGTGCTTTGAAAGACAATCATGTGTCCATGAATTTATTTATCTCTGTTTTGTATACTTAAACTTTTCAAGTACCTACCTATCAATATTAAGTACCTACCTACTTATATCCGTATTCGTTTACAAAATCAATAGAATGTCCCTTCGCTGACGTAGTTCGCTGAAGTATATTCCCTAAACTTTAACTTCCCGTGTTAGACTCATTAATTGTTTTATTCGATGATTCACATTAGTTAATTAAACATTTAATTAAAGATATACCCTTCCATTCATCTGGCGGTGACACAATAACGTTGTATGAAGCCATACAAGTCATACGCATACACAATGATGCGACACAGACGCGACTCATGACACACAGGTCAATTGGATAATTTCTTTCCTGCCTACCTACTTGGATAATGGTACTTTATAATATGATGTATACGTATAGAAACTATGTACAAAATGTTGTAATTTGAACATTATTAATTTTTAGGGAAATTAGTTTTTTTATGTTTGCGCAGTCGAAAAATGAAAATACCTACATTTCTAGGTAAGTATTTTCATTTTTCGATACACACGGACACACAATAGAATGGTAGGTATTGTGTATTCACCTGTAAGTACATAGAAATAATTGAAGCCTAGAACAAAGGTCAGAGGGAAATACAAACACACATTAACTAACACAGTCATTATCTTTGAAAGGATTTAGTTAAACCACCTAAGATAGTACTAATCACGATAAATTAAAAGCAATTATGTTAGTACCAAAGAAAAACCTCGGCCCTGTAGTTATCTAATAAACAAACAAACATAAATATTAACTATTACACCGTGTAATAGATAAGTTTTATATTTCTAACATGAACGTAATGTTCTTATCGCTAGGAGTCAAATTCTTAGCGGGCGCGTTCCACTGTGTCGGGTTGTGTCGACTATCGACACGGACTAGTGTGACGCTCACCATTTGTGTCGAAGAATTTAGTATCGATTCGATCTGATTCTCTGATAAGCTACTTAGATTGAACAAATAAGTAAAATGATTTAATTCTGTAAGTAGGTTTTAAAAAAACACTTTTACACGTCATTTCATAAAAAAAACACTTTTACACGTCATTTCATAAACTTTGTTTTAAGTCCTGTTGCTTGTTTGTAGGTATGTGATGTTTCACGCCAGTATATCGCACCCGAGATAAAATGAAAAACAAAACGCAAGAATAAAGACGGCTTTAGGAGAGATTGTATCAACCGCGCCGGTAAAAGACTGAACCAACCAATCAAATGCTCTCACTGCAATATGCTGCAGAGATGAATTTTCAAAATTGTATTGTTTTATTAATTTTAGTTAATTGTTTATTATCTTCTTCCAATTATGCTTTAAGAGATTGCCTTATTTCATCAGGGTATTTTGCAGTATTAGCCAAGTAGGTAGGTACTGTAATAATCGTAGGTACTCGATATTACTTTAATCGATATGATTTTTAACACACATTTGGGTATTTGTTACACACCTACATTTTCACGATATCCTTATCATTGTAGCTGTCGTCAGTAATAAGATTAAATTAATTAAAAAAATACACGATTTCAAATCAGCTAGCTCAAAGTTCTAGTGAAGACGCATTAGACATGCCCAAACATGATGGGATTGCGTCATTTCGTTACAGGGTTCCTATGACCGTCTTCTGACTCCATCATCAGACCAGCTCAAAATTACTATAATATTGTATTGTCACCAAACTTATATATAAGTTCAATTCAATCAAAATTTCAATTTAATAGGATGTCAAGAAGCAGTTTTAATTTAGATTACAAGATTTGTCATACATTGCAAGTTAAAGAAAAGCTTGTAAAAACATTACGCTCCTTCTGGCATAGTCGGGTAAAAAGTGGATGTGTCTATAGCGACTTTGGATTATGGGTTCTATTTTATTATGATGACCCCTCATTCTCACAACAGAAGTTCCAATAACTCTTGGGTCCTGACTTATGTGTAGTGTATTGCAACATTTGTAACTGTTAGTACTTAAAGAAAATAACCAGAATCACTAGCAAGATAGGTGTTATTCTCCAGCTAGATTAAATCTTCGACGGAACCACTCTATCACCAAACATGCCTGCAGTGATACAGATTGCCCCTAACCCTCAAGCATGCTGCAGAAGCATGACAGCGATGCGTCAACATTTCTCTAGATTCCATCAATTATCTAGATAACAATGATATAAAGCGGATTATTATTATAATTTATACAAAGAGACAAGACCTGCCTCGATTTATATCTGCATGGCTCCAATTAAACAATAATTATTGTTCCTATTGATAAAATTATTTATGATAAGTATTGTAATGTTCAATGACTTATTTATCATTATTGTAAGTTTGTCCATCGTTAAGTCAACTCAAGTATTGTTAATAATTAACAAAGTTATATATTTCTGTGTCCATAATCTCAATTACTTGTTAATCATGGAATCTATGGGCCGAATAATTATTGTGATGACAGTTCCTGCAATCGCCATGTTTTTACTTGTAATGGTGGCCATATTTATAGTGACTTTAGTCATGTGGATGAGTGAGTATTATATTATAAATTATCTATCGTATGATTTGATAAGAATTGTTGACGTGTGCATCGTAGTGTCTGGTATCCATTGCGCTCTTAGTACGCAGCAGTCGTGTCAAATTTCGAACAAAACTGCCAACGTAGGTCGCACCATGTTTACCTGCTGACGTCAATAAGATACGGGTGTTGCCATAAAAATAACATATTAGGGTAAAATTAACCGGTATCGTAAATGTTACGTCATATATTATACGGGTGTGTCAATAGGATCGTAGACATACTTTATAATATAAATCAGTATTATTTATTCTTTGAACACTAGGCAATATGGCAACAGGCTTGACCCATTACTAAAATATGGGTGTGACACAGAACGTTCCTGCCTACACAACTTGGGAGTACAGGCGTGACGCTATAAACGCATAAAAGCGTTACACCTAATGATTCAACACCAACTCAATAGGGTATTATTTTCTAAAGAATTGTATATTTTTCCGACACAGTGACAGTGGAAAACCGCATAGTGTTTTACCTATTACGAACGACACCGTGCAGTGCGCTCCCGCCGACCGACCCGTACAAACGCCAAACACATACAAATTTCAATACTTTTCATACAAACATATATTTTTAACATACTTTCGCGATGTCACGATAAGATAAAACCCCGATGTTTTAGACCAGTCTGTGTTAGTACCCAGAGTAAACACAATGGATCTACTGTCAACTATAATGATTGGCGTACTGCTATTTATGTGCGTCTATTTGTTTTGGCTGTGGTTCTGTTTTGGGAATTGTGTCAAAAAACGTAAGTTTTCTTTTATTTATTAAGTCAGAAATGGCCCGGCGGCGTGTCAGACTAACCGCCGCGCGCCGCATTCAGAGACGTTAATTATTACTTAAACTGTCACTAAGTAAGGATTTCATAAAGGAAACCTTTACGTAGTGATCGTTTAAGTAATCATAAATGTCTCTAGTTCGGCGGTAAATCTTACTTAATCTTAATTACTGACGTTTCATTTATGATAATGTGTGTATTTGTGTATTTTTGGTACTGTGTTGTGGTCTTTACGGATTGTCTGTATCACTCTCTATCAAAGAGACATTTCGTCTTTTGAACATAGGTATAATCAACCTATAAGAGGTCTTATTATTCTCAGACCCAATTCTATAGTGGTGGGTGTTAACAATTAGTTCAAGGCGGCCCTCAGGTTTAATAATGAATCATATTCAACTATTTTTACACTTACGTACTTTGTATTTTCTTCTCATACATATTATCTAGTACTGCTGTATTATTAAAAACCTTCAGTCCTTCTTCATTTTCAATTTCTTCATTAATCTTCTCAGATTATTCTTCTCTTCAGCTTCCTATAACAACTGTTATCTATATAACCTATAATTGCATGCATACAACATATGTATCTATAAGTAGTCAATTATAGTAGTACTAGCTCTTCAATGAACGCTCGTGTTCTATGTCCACTCAAAATTATCGAAAAACGTCATTGTGTCGTAATAATTAGGTAATCATTAAAAATAACTATATTAAGTATATTTTAATCTCTTACTAGCTTTTGAAGATGGGAATAGATTAAAAACATTTATTTGCTCAGAGTACAGCGAAAGTTAAAGACAAATTTGTAGCAAATGGACACTGTGTTCACTGCTTACCTACCCTGGTTTTGTATAGCGAAGTGCCTTACCTACTATGAACTTCGCTGTAGAAGCAAGACGCCGCTCTACACTGCACGTAACGGATAGACTTAAAACCTAAATAATTGCTCGAGATTTGTATAAAATTCTAACAGACCAAAAATCTACCTCACCTACATCAGTCATAGCATAGGGTACACAACCAAATGTAATTCAAATGTCGCCGACGATCGAAACTGCACCGAACCCTGTTTTGCTATAACCACTAAATTAAAAAGTTCGCACGGCGCGCGGCGTGGCGTCCCGCTTCCACAGAGAAAAATGTAACCCCGCGGACGCGGTACCTCCTTATAAAATGGGTTTTTACAGCGTTAATTCCCTTCCAATCACCACGGATTTGTCATCACACTTGTGGCGTTTTTAATATAAAAGGTGGGCGCAAAACGATAATTAATATTGTTATCTTCTGATAGTTTATCTCAAATCCTATCAGTGGAGGTAATAATGTGTTTGCTGTCAGGTAGACCAATCGTCGGGTGTTCGCGTGTATCACAATAATACGGTATTCTGTGCGAAATGTCGACGAATTTAACTGCTACGTTGGTGTTCATGGTGCTCAATATAGCATTATTTTGGATTATTTACTTATTTCTAGTAAAATGTTGTGGTGAGTGCCTAACTACTTGTTATTATTGTATGCCATGTCATGGAAATCATAAAGGAAATACCGATTTCAATTACGTTACAGTGAAAACCAGTAATTAATAATTAAGGAAATAACAAAGCGATTATACTTTGCGTAATCTGACTTCGCACGCGTCAAATTACTAGACCAAAACTTTGCTAATTTCACAAAAAACTGAACAAACAAGTTAATTTGTTTACATAAAACATTCTCCGATTACATTCCGCACGATTTACAAATAATAATGTACTTAAATTGCACTAAAAAGAACTTAATAATACTGTAAAATAAACGTCAGCTACAAAATAATGCTATTACATTGCCACTAGATGGCGCTATCCTAAACAAAGTTTTACATTTAATCAGCGCCATCTATTTTTTGATGTAAAAACAATTAGAACTTATCAAACTGCACGAGTTGTGATAGTGATAGGATAAAATCATAATCAAACCATTATTATTTTGATTAGGTATTGATATCCATCGACACTAAACCAAGAAGATAGATAAAAATAAAATTATATTCTTGTTTGTATAAAAAACAATAACTGAGTTCTGTTAATATTGAGGTATGACTGTATTGTGAGTCCGAGAACATAAAACAAGGATTAATATACTTGGCCATGCGTTAGAAAAAGATTCCAAACGGATTATCACTTACTTACGTACATTGAGAATTAGAAATAGATTACTAAGTACGTCATAGTGGATTTAAAAGATTACCAATCAATCAATTACAGACTTATGTCAAAAACAATAACATAAATATTATTTGCTTATCCATTTCACCCGTATGTCTATCGTATTTTACATAAACAACTGGCTTTTAGGCTCGCGACTTCGACCGCTTTTGAATTTTCATGCAACATTCGCGGACAGTCTAAGAGTAGGTACGTCTTTCTTCGTATTTGTTGAAGTTCATCTAAATTCTTTAAAATTCCTTTAAAATAAAAAGGTTGAGCCGTGAAACGTTACGAATGGACAAAGGTATAGATAACGAAAATTAATGGGTTATCATTTCTTCTGGAATTTCGGATTTTAAACCAAATTCGGAATGAATTGTCACAAGCCACTTGATACAAGTTTTTGTTGATCATAGCTAAACTTGACCGTAATCTACCTCTTAAAATACAGGTTAACCCTAGATTATGAGCCTATGAGGGCATGCCACTTAAACTGTTAATGTATTTTTAAACCAAACACCAAATTGTATTTCAAACACTGTATTTTTTGGAGTAAATAATGATTTAATATCAATATTATTCACTTTTTGTCCGTTAAAAGCCACGAATAATTTTGTGACGCGAGCGAAGTCGCGAGCGTCAATTAGTGTTAATAAAACTTTAGCCTCGCCACTATCTACATTTACAGTTTTATCATCGCCCAATTCTTGAATGTATCAGTTCTTTTTATATTGTTAGAGTGGAATTTTGTGTGAACCATGATAGTTTTATTATTTTGGATAACGCTCATCATAGTTATGATAGTTCTTTCTGCTCTCAGGAATTGGAGTGAGTTTTTGCTGGTTTCATCATCATGTTAGCCCATACTATCATCCACTGGTATTGTCCTCTCATTTCTTATACACGTCTCTGTTCTGAGTGCTTCTTGTCCAGGTGTTTTCGATTTTGATAATATTGCATATTGTAACGCGTTATTGGTCATATGTGATGATTCTGTGGCTTCATATTGGTCATTTTACAGCTTGTTTGTTTTGGACTATTTTTAACTAAATTATATTCTTTCTAGAGAGCAGCTATCTTACTGTACCTCAAGTTTAGATTTTTACTGCACTGGTTAATAAATCTTTAATCACGAGCTTGCCTAAGATATCATGATCTACATCAGTCTCTCCTGTAACAGTAATTATATCTTGGGATATTACATATTGGTTATTTTTCATGGTTCTTTAGTATCTACGTACCAAATGTCTGCCAAGTATCTTTTATATCTGTTAATTTTAATCGCTAAAGATCTGTAGATAAGATTTCATTACATTTGTCTTCAAATTAAATCATTATTATAATCTGTTTGATACTAAGTGAGCCGGTACGTTTGCGGTTTTTTCATGATATTTGCAAAATGCACTATAGACTTGTGTCATTTTTAGTTTGGATATGCTTTATGATCCCGTTGCTAGCAATAGCTGCATACAGAAGTAAGTTTTTTTCAAGAATTATTTTTCTAATTGTTATATCTTTTAAGGGTTACCCACTGTCTGGTAAAATATGGGTATGCCTTTGCCTATGTCTCCAGAAAATACAGACGTGATGTGATACATATAACAGATCCATTTTAAATTATCAATACGTTTCTGTGTGACCAATAGTTGATCCTTAAAATGGCATGTTTTCGATTGCACAGGTATATTAAATCGATAACAATTATCTTGGTATTATCTAAATGTGTACTTAATATTATTATCTTTGTTTTATAATAATCTTTAGCCGTGGCTGTATCAGAGTGTTATTTCGTCGAATTTTAATTCTTCCACCAAAATGTTCTACCAAGTATTTATTTTAGTATTTTGGATTACATTTACAGTCATATTATTTGGTGTAGCTGCTTATAAAAAATGGAGTAAGTTTATTTAGGATATTGATGATAAAAATCTTGTTTATAAAGTGCTGATTGCCCAAAAAATGGCGATAAGATGTATTTTATCAAAGTTTTAATTACCCTGAGCTACATAATATAATTTAGTATATTATATTGTTTTGCAAGTGCTTGTTGATTTCTTCTTTTCAATTATGTATTATACACAATTTATGTTAATATTTTGGGTCGTGTTCACTGTCCTTTTTGTGATGATAACTGCTTACAAAGAATGGAGTAAGTTTTTGATTTTATGTTTCAATATTATTATGGTATCATACCTAGTCTTAAAATTCTTTAAAATTATGAAATGTTGTGTCATCAGTAAGAGACAAAAGTTTTCTTTCTTCGGATTGTTAGACATACAGGAAAGTATTTGACAGCTGTCAAAATATAAATATTGAGAAAGTAAAAACAACATACCCAGATATATACAAGTCTGCGTACCAGACGGGTAGGCAGACTCCACGGATTTCTATTTGCTAGATTCTAATTCAATCACTATGCTAAAATTATATAAATCTTATATATTTTCGTTTACGTACAAGACACCTAAAATGTTAGTACATTAAAAAAAATCTGAAAATAATAATACGTTAAATTTTATGTTGCCACCGAAAATTATAACGTAGGTAGAGATGGGCCGACTATGACTATTTCCGACTAGTCTGTCGCAAACATAACGATTGGTTGACCAAATAGTCGGCAATGCCCATCACTGCTTTCGGTTATGTCCGGGTCTCATGAGTCATCGGTAATTGGAAATGTTTGTCTGGTCAATATTGATTTCGTATGGGTGGAGTTTTCATAAAAATAAAACATAATTCAGTAAAATTACTTATCTAAGACCATTTATAACAATAAGACTAACTAACTAAGACCACTTAAATATAATGTTATAATGAAAGTACCTACCTATTTTTAATTTAATGACATTAAAATGAAATCACATGTTTGAACTTATGTGACGAATTGGAAGATGATATCATTTCAATCACTCAATATTCTAAATCTACTTAATATTTTCCTTGTCCGAATTCACCTATCCAAAAAGAGAACTGTCCCTACTGCGGTCCGAATCAATCCTTTAACAATGAGTTAATTTAAATTGTAAATAATTTAAATTGTTTTTTGGGCGATACGCACTGCCACAGTGCAAAAGGACCCATTCAAAAAGAGCTCTTGGGCAATTCTCACCACGGTCCAAACCGCTCGTGGTGCTAAACGACCAAAGACCCCCAATCAGTCGGTAAAGCCGACTATTCTGCACTATTACAGCCGGTGGAAACGACTAAGCACCCCTAATCGGCACATCTCTACTAATGATTAAATAATAAGTAGATATGCAATATACAAATTGAATATTATGTATTGAAGTTTACGTCAACATGCTACATACGTCTTGGACACTTTAACTAAGAACAAGAACTATTGAGAGCTAATAATTTCACTTCGATAATTGATAATACCTACGATAAGACACGTATTCCCTTATCGAAGACGTGTATCATATAAGTATCCTTTATTACGACCACTATTAGTAACTTAGCAAGTGTGTGTAATAACTGTCGCGAATCATAATATACTAAAATATATTGTTATAAGTTTATTAAAATATGTACGGTGAATATTATGTTTTCCAGACCATCTTTTGGGGGTTTTTCATTATTACTTTAACGGGGGTCGTGTACTATAGATTGAGAAGTAAGTTCATCGTTCATCAAGGTTGTGGTATCATCATCATCAGCCCGTTGCAGTCCACTGCTGGACATTGTGGTATAAATGGAAGAATTTTGAAAACAATATTTAAGTTAACTGTTTGGCTATTGACAACGAATAACTGACCAATAGATCAGTCAAAGTATTCAAAAATCTTCCTAAATACTAAGAAATGCCTATTCTTCAATACTTTTAATCTGTGTTTAAATATTCTACTTCGTTCTGTTTACGTTGACTGGTGTTTGTCTCAAATACTCGCATATCGACTCGATATCCGTGCACCACGTGCTATTGGCGAAAGACGAAAATAATAATAATAACAGCGTTTGACTGATCCACTGCAGGGCAAAAGCCTCTTCTCTTATAGAGAAGGATTGAGCATTGATCACCACACTACCTCAGTGCAGGTTGGCGATTTCAGATTATTAAATCCAGATTTCCTCACGATGTTTTCCGTTACCGTTTTCAGTGGTGTCTTAGAATATCTAAGAAAGTATTTATGACATTGAATTTTATAATTCACATTGATAATTTCCTGCGTTTGAACCTCTGCAACCTTGTGCATACAAATCACTAGGCCACCACGACATGAGACGGAAATTAACAGGATATTCCCTAAACATGATTAATACTCACTACAGTTACCTATAACTTGACTAATTGTTTATATTTATTTGATTACGATCATAATTAATCACGGAGACTTTATCACTCCGATAAAATAATGAGGATACTCGCGGTGTTGTGACGAAGTGTTCACTTCTTGTTATCATCGTCATGGTAATAGCTCATCATGCTCATTCGCACCTTGACTACGACCATCTCGCTGATGTCCATTAATTCGTGGAATTTAAATAACTATTGAAAATGTGACCGGTACATTGACACTTCTATGGCTTTATATTTGTGGTTTTTATTAAGTCTTGATAGGAGCAAGAGGCAATATTAACGCTAAGAGAATTTTGATTCCCACTTCAGACTCATCATCGTGTTTGGTCCTCAACATAACATCACGTCTGGATTCCAAAGGGCTAGATGGAGGTGTTTAGTACACCCACATTTAGCCATTTATGTTATAGGTCCCAATGTAATAGGGGGCGAGCCTATTGCCACTAAGCGGGCACAAGATTCTATCCTGCTTCTGAGAATTACTTAATGGAATAACCCTATAACACTTCACGCGACCCGGGAATTGAACCCTGGATCACATGCTCAGCTGTCGCGCTCTGCAAACATAAGACCAACGAGACAGTTTTTTTTTTTTTTTATCTTGTTTATTATAAACAACTGTACTTTAGAATGTATTTTTTGAACCGAAAGTTGAACTTTACCGTTGTCATATTTAGATACAGTTGCTAACCCTAGATGGTGTTTTCCGCAATTACGTCAATATTGAGATCCATCGAAAAATAATTTCGTAGATAGCAATAAATTACCATGATAATACAATGATAAGCTACTTCTTTATCTTATAAGTCCTTTATAAAGTAATGGAAAGTTTAGTAAAAAGATCTACCTAAAGTGTCCGTACTGAATTATAGTGTTCTACAGTGTCGCGCAATAAAATGCCTCATTTAACAAATGTAATTGGATATGTTTTGCTATTTGGGTCCTTGATAGTTGCTGGAATTTATTTAGTGATGAGTAAGTTATATTTATTTTACAAAACAGTATTAAAATATTACATAAAAAATGTAATTTGTATAGGTTTACTCAGTATTTTTTTAACAATTAATGCATGTGATGCGCTTACATAGCATATTCTGACGCTAGATGGCGTTGTTTCAAATATCTCATACATTGACAACAGTGCCATCTAGCTTGTAGATATATAAACTATTATTTTCAAATCAGTACAATATACATATATTATAAGATAAGATTTTGGCTTATCAAAATACTTTAATTTTAACAGTTAATTACTTTGTAATTTGCTTTTCTGTGATCGACAGTGCCAAAAGTATTATATTATAATAAAAGTATTAAAGTATAATATTAATTATAATGCATTCTCAAGCATCTCTTGTTTGGGTGGTGATTGTAGCCATTGCACTATCTATCGGAATTTTTAGATCAATGAGTAAGTTTCTCTAAATATTGATAAAGTAGTGTTTTATTTTACTTTAGCTAGATGTCGCTGTTCGTTTAGATTCTTTGTATGTCTATGATTTGGTTGACGTGAGTCTTTCTTGACCATACAACCGAAGTTGATAGTTTATAACATTAGCACAATAACATTAGAGCAACTCGACGTTTTATAAGGGCCTGTAATTGGTTTACATGAAATAAAAACCATTTGAACATTTTAAGACGGCTACGATTATATATTATACCATTCGATGTTTTAGGTATAGCGCATGTAATCATGGTTTATGAATTTGTTTTCCAAATTCATGGGTTTTTTACCAGTTACCTGCGTTAAAAATGCACAACCTCACGAATATCACATTTTATTTAGTTGAATTACTTTAATTCACCTCAATATTGTTGTTTTACATGCTTATCTAACAAAACACGATAGTCTAATCTATTCCTATTTAAAATCGCTATAAGCTGATACGCCGTAAATTGTGAGCGTCATGTTCAATCTTACGATGATAAGTGGGCTTGAGTTTGTAGAAAAACATGCGCATTATAAGTTAGATTGGCAATAAGGTTGCGGTGCGCCCCTTTATGTAAAATAAAGTTTTCACCAAGACCGTTAGTTTTGGCAAAAGTTGATGATAAATTATATATTGAAGAAATCCTACTATATAAGCCGGTTTTACTTACGTGTTTATTCGGGAATTCCCGACTACTTTCGGACTCAGACGGAGTCTTATTCATGAGTTGGTTACGCGGCAGAGTCGCGAGCCAAACTCGGCTCATGAATAAGGGCCCGTTTAAGTCCGAAACTAGTCAGGCAGTCCCGAATATACACGAGGTATAATATAATGTTATATCGTATCATTCCTTAGTACCTACTAACCTTGCCTACCAAGAAATAAAGGCGTGGTTATTTAGGTATGTATATTTATACGTACATCATTAGTCTTATCGTATCGATTGTTTACAGGCTATGTCACAAAGTCCTATTGTGCGGACTTTCGATGCAAACTCACTGATGACAGATATCAAAATATTTTATATTATGTGCATGATGCAAGATTTTATTGTTACTAGATAAGGTGCAGTATTTTATCGGCTTTAGAATAGAAAATTGTAGTTTTTTTTGTTGCAACTTCTTTTATCGCGTTAACAATTCAGCTTATCCTGGCAGACTTTGTACAGTATATGAGGATAGGTAGGAAAATAAAAAATCACGAATCGTGTTTATATTTATTAAAAATGTAATAATTTGCGCGCTCCAATATCTTGATTTGGTGCATTCAGTGCGAACTACAAACATCTAATTATCTGAAATTGCTAATATTATGTATTTTAGTTTCACACAACTGCCGACAGATGACGGTAAAACCATTATAATATTAGGTTAATGTCAGCACGTGATTGATGATGATAATCACGGTATCAACAGGAACACAAAAAAACACGCAATATTAAAATTAATTAAGGGTTTGATAAACTTCTTCAATGTTTTATTTGTTGAATATTATGTCAATCCGCGTCTTTATCAGTAAAACATATTTTATTTCCCACCTTCAAGGATGAAAGTTATGGGGTGATAAAATATTATAGTTATAATATACTTTAGTACTGTATTTTATCATAGTTTGTTTGTTATTACTACTTGGTTCATTTATTCACTAAAATTAGAATTTCTAGAATCTACAACCTAAATAAAAATAGAAGATTTAGACAAATATTAAAATTATCTTTTGACGTCCCAGGCTGTTTCAAAGACGATTTATTTTACCTTTGTAAGTACTCGTATGTTGGTAGAGCACGACCACAAATGAATGGATTTGATCTGATTTCTTTATTATTGTATTAAGATGTGAACAATCCACTATTACTGATTGATTTGTATGTGAATCCACTATGACTAGGGAAAAAAATCGTCCTTATTATATTTCCATGTTCCATTGAGGTAATATAAAATCTAAGGTTCGAGGGGCCTGTAAAACTTTCATAATCTTTAATTAATTTTAGTCACTTTTGAAGCGATGCGTCACCAGATCAAATTCTTGATTGCTAAAAAACTGAAAACAACGATAACATAAATTCGATAAGGCGTATATAATGTATACACATTATCGATTTGACTGTCATTATTTTTATCATTAAAATTGTTCAGTAAAAGTCCAAGTATCCGTGTTGTTTAGTGATTGTAGACTCGGACAATAATGGCACAAGATTACACGTACTATATTTGGTATGTCTTAGTAATTTTGATTGCAATTATAATAGTGATTTTTAAAATCTATGGTGAGTTTTGGAACCTTTATTTTAATTTGACCTAGATTTAGATACATGATCTCTTTCATCTAGTTGGTTAGCCGTCCGATCTATGATTTAAAGGGCATTAAGAGTGCCCCTGTGATTGCACTTTTGCACTAACGTGTACTGCATAGTAGTCTAGTGTCAGTTGAGATTGGTCACCGTTATTAAGTCAGGAGGATTTAATCAGGTCAGTCAGTCAGGAGGATTAATATTAATAATTATTAATTACTATGTTCATAATATACCATAGCAAAAGTTTATCAGTGTCCCAGTAGTTACTAGCGTTTAGTTTTAATATGTAATTTATTGCACGTCAAAATATCGCAATTAGTAGCCATGAATTATGATGCGTTTGTGAGCCTGCCATCTATCGGGCTTAACGATAAACCTGTGGTGTCTTAAAATAACTATGACATGTAACTGTTTTATAGTCAGTATTTTTTCTGTTACCTGCCAAAGTATGTTCTTATTAATTAGGTCTCGATCATCAAACACACACATCCGTCCACAATTATAAATAGCTACCACGAGTACCCGTCGTATGTTGAAAGTTTCCCTTACTACCGGTAGATGGCGTTACGCGTCATCAAACAGCTGTTTTATTATCTCGATCAGTTTACAATCGCTATTATTACATAAAGGGCTTGGTAGTCAGTTTCTGATTTCAGATGTGTTTTGAAAAGTCGTTGAAAATATTCCGTCAGAAATCCCTAATAAATCTCTGTCACACCTGGACTTTAACAGGTGAACAGGTCCGGTAACTTCCTACTGTACTTAAAAGGCCTTCTCCAAATCCTATACACATCACATGTATTGAGAATATTCTCCCTCCATGAATTCTCGCGTCTATTTTTATGTTATCAGAATTTTATTAAATCTTGAAACACTGTCACGTATTCATAAAATCGAAGATAAGTTTTATGATACTGTTATGATGCGGCGTAAAACATTATAACTCATATTCCATGAGCATAAGATTCAAATTGGCTTAACAAAATCTATTAAAAAAAGATATCGATGAATGATCGGTCAAAGTGAATGTTGACGTCTAAGAGACAAAAATGTATGGAATATTAAATTTATGTGTGAGATCTTAGTATGATGTTGTGATTTGTGACAAAAACTGTAAAAAAAATTATATAATATTAATAAAAATATATTTAAAAAACCCATCATCAATGTGTTTTTAATATAAACATAACTGTATGATTAAATAATAAATAAACATAATTCATATCGTTTTAATTAACAATATCGTAATTATAAACAATAAATAGAAGCAGTTCTTTTATCATTCCTTCGTGTGAGTGAACTAATTTCCAAAAATAACTTATTGTGTCACTAATTACGTTAAACATACAAGTCAGTGCATAACACAAAAAGATTAAATAATAATTAAGAAACAATTTGTCAAGTGGAACTTCTTACAAGAACTAATTAAACTCAATACAAATCAATTGGCGATAAATATTAAAAATAAAATAATACAGTTGCACAATTGAAATAAAGAAAATAACTAGCTTTAAATATCGAATTTATCGAACAGATACGAATTTTGAGAATCGAACAAGATGGCGCCCCCGTTGTCAGAGGAAGAAACAATATCAGTGCCGGACACTAGCACAGTGTCTATGTACAGCGTGATCTACATAACAGCTTTGTTCACATTACTGTTGATGGCCTTCATTATTATGTGCTTGAAGATGGCTCACATAGGTAATCATTATTTATTTACATTGTGTAACAAAAATAAGGAAAAGTTATTGGAAATTTCTGACAGAAAATAATGGGTCTCTTGCTTTCGTTTTTTGGATAGGCTTTGTCATTACTTGTTAGCAAAACTCTTCTTTCTCTGTATGAATAGATAAAGTGGTGTGAGATTAGGTATTCTTTTGAAGGCTGGTTTACATTTTGCATTACTAAATTTATTTATTTAAGTACTTTCTTTATACAAATATCATTACAGGAGTAATAAACTCTCATGACCTGTCCATCCTATCTATTCCACAACAATGATTAATTCAATAATCTAAATCAGGATTAAAGTCTAACGCTACCTAATTGTCCACACAAGTTCAATGCCGCTTTTGATGATAATTATTGAAACACAATCAATCATTAGCTTTACATAGGTATTATAAGAATGTTAAGACTCTAGAATAATAATTTATCACTAAGCCAATGGTTGCCAAAGTTAAAACAGTATGAACAAAAGATTTGTGCAATAGTGACACTATTCAAACTGATCTACCGCCAGACTATATCATACATATTTATAAACCGTATTCCGTGTACATGAGGTTTAATCTTATAGTTAGACTCTTGAAAACGTTGCTTAACCTTACCGATAATACTGACATATCAGAGATAAAATACGATAACTACAGATGCGCTCGATATCGCTACACTACCGCGATGTTCAGTGATCGAAATGCCATGAATTATGTGTTAAAATGTTTTACAATATTATTTGTGGGTCTGTGAGTGTGTCAGTGAAGTGTACCATCATTCCAATAATTTGTTAATTCAAATTACTTGTGAGTGGACAAGGAATTATCGGAATCTCTTTTCGTTTGTATCGCAAACAATAAAGAAGATTCTCGAATATTCGTTTAATAAAACCTAACCAGACGATCAGTGTTATCTATTGTGTGTGTAACATTGGCCAAATCTTAACCAAAACGCAAAAGATTGCTAAAGAAATTGTTAATAGTGCCAACATTAGAAAAAGAACTAATCTGCTCAAACATTTGGGACAATTGATCCAATAACCAACATTTGATCAAACATGGCACCATATTTCCCCAACTTTGATTTCATTGACGACAGTGTGTCGTCAGAGGACACTGATAGTGACTACAATGATCAGAAGTACGAGGGTGTTCAGGACCCCGCCAGTCTCGGTCAGATGGCATTCTGGTACATGATCGCGTTGGTGGCTATGCTGCTTACCTGGCTCTTCATGTTCTTCTGTCTCAAGATGGTGGCATTAAGTAAATTAAATTTTAATTTATAAGAATATTACATTTTAAACGATTTAGAACTTGCGAAGGAAGAATCTATTTGGCATTGTTATATGTAATCTTTTCTAGAGCGCTTAGAATGGCAAAACTAATTTCATGATTCATTTCATTTCAACTAATCAATGGACATACTAAAATTATGTCTTCTACATTAGCTAAATGCTTGACAAAACGAACAGGCTACAGGTAACATGTACCGTAAAACTAGTTTATTAATGACTTTTATCATTAAGTTAACTTGCTTTGTGATACAAATTGATGAACTAATCAATGTTTCTATTAAACAATATCTTAGGTGTATTTTTTGTGATAATGGGCTATTTAGAGAACAACTATGGTCTGTATACTCAGGTTAAAATTAATACGAAATGATCATTTATTAAATACATTTTAAGTAATTCTAATATCTATAAATAGACATAGTGGAACGGTGAAGAAAAACATCGAAGTAAAATCAGATTTCAAAATCCAAAACTTCGATATTTTTTACCTGCATTTTCTTTAAAAAAGATAAGGATCCTTTTGAAAGTATATTAATTCTTTTAGAGAGAAAGGACGTCATCATTAGATGAATCAAAACTTATTGATAACACTCACATCATACGTCTTACGATACTGCCTCAAGTATCCATCGACGTCACAATAAATACTACCCAATCATTCTTTGGTCAAACATTATCGTAAATTGAATTTCTATTAGTCATCATTATCTGAAGGAATTACGTCCAGATTATGTTTATAATTAAAGCTCTTATTATCGGATGCATCAAGATTATTAGGCTTAAATTTTGTGGACACACTTAAAGAAAATTGCGTTGGGTTATACTAATCAAAATACTTACTTTTACAACACTTACTCGGTGTGATATTGTCATATTTACTTTCCTTAATAATCAATCTTCTCTATGTACATTGATATTGTCAATTATCTTGTAAACTACGAGTTTGTTATCATCAAAATTGCATTAGAAAAATTAAAATACTACCTTTTTATTTTAATGTTATCTGCACTTTGTGAACTCGTTTATTTATCAAGTCCCTATGTATTTCTTTCTCTTCTATATTGATAGCATTTATCGTTTGGCGAACAACTCACCTCATTTCTGGAACTTTACAGTACATTTCGATTGGATAATTGCTACAAGTATATAATATTACATTACGAATTACACATCTATCCTTATATTTAACATCGGTGGACATTGGTACTCCTGCTGCCAACATCTTCCATTGTTCGAATTGATTTTCTGTTAATTTGCATTCGTCCATCAGACATGCATTTGTATTTAACAATCCACTGAAATTGAAGCTGCTGTTTGCCATTAATCCTGTTAATCTGCAATAATTAAAATGGCATTCTACTAGACTTTGCATTATCATTGTTTTTCCTGTCGATGGTGGTCCCATGAAGAACAGGTTGTTTTTCTTTCCTGTTCGGCCCATGAAATGTAAGTATGTGTCTTCAAAGAATCTGTTTTCGTCTATTCCGTTTATGTTTAATATTTCTTTAAATTTCTTTTTGTTTTCGTCTTGTGTTTCTTCAGTCATGTCGTTTTCCGTTTCGTATTTTGCTTTTGCTCTTTCGAATCGCTGCTTTATCGATTCCGAAAATACCAGTACTCTTGCGAGCTGGACATAAGTCCTGACTTTTTCGTGGTAGAATTTTGAGCAGACAAGGTTAATCCCTTTAGTTGATTTTGCAAACAACTCCAGAGCTTCTGCTTCTGTGAAAGCACCTCCTTTGCATAGAACCATAATAGTATCTGTATTTCTACTGTCATTTTCGCTATCATTTCTGCAGAGAGCAATGGATTCTGTACTGTCTTGTTGTCCATCCAGAATTTTCCTTGTTTTGCTTGGTACTTGATATCCGGGTGTTCTTTCTTCACAGTCATAGGCTTGAACAATTGCATCCACCATTCCATTGTTCCACGTTTGAGATGACTCGCTTTCTGATCGAAGTATTGTATCTCCCCTCTCGGCACAATCAGTTTCGTATGTTTCTGTCTTCCATTTATTTTGGCCGACCATTCCACAGTGATGCTCGGCGCACTTACAAGATTCAAGATGTTCTTGAGTGAGAACATCCTGTAAGATTTGACGACCATTGCCGGAATAAAGATACTCGCGTACACAAGACAAGCAGTCAACTGACTTATTCTTGTAGGTTCCTCTTCGAATAGCTCGTCCCAATCGTGAGTTAAATCCCCACTGTTTATTGCTACTATAGTATATGACATGCCAATGGGGTCGTCTTGTTCCTTGATGGTAAGCGATGAGCTTATAAGGTCCCTCATAAAGTTTTGTTGTATCGCAAAGTCGCTCTATTTATACTCAGTCTCTGTCCCGTTATGTGCAGGTGCGCTTCCCACGCAACATTGTAAGTGTGTATTTTGCATTTCCAATTTGCATGTATAATTTTATCGTGACAATTTACATTTTAATTTATTGCGGCGATTATCTTTGGCGCAATTTATTTCTGCATTCCTTTCCCATGCAACTTTGTAAGGGGATTATTTTTATCCAGCTTCTAGTATATAAGGGTTGACTGGGTTGGTTCGGTGTCATTTGTTTTTTGATATGCCTACTGTCATGTCTACCCTCGATGTTGTGTCTGAGGTTGAAGAGTCTACGATGAACGTCATGTTGAACAGCGAACCTGTTGGTCCTGGTGTTGTGGTGGAAGTTGATGGTCAGTCAGTTCATGATGCTGCTTCTCCTGGCAATCCTGAGGACCCCTTCGATGATGAGCAGCAGATGATGTTGATTGCTGATTTTTATAATGACTTGCGTTTTGAAGTGACATATTGGGTGAAAATTCGTGTCCGGTTTTCTTCACCTCGATCTTCTCTGTATCATCTGTGTGATTTATGTGCTTCGAAATTTTTGTATTCTTTTGATGTTTTTTTGTATTATGATTTTGTTTCTTTTCATAAGAAACAAAATCATAATACTAATAAAGTTGCATGGGAAAGGAATGCAGAAATAAATTGCGCCAAAGATAATCGCCGCAATAAATTAAAATGTAAATTGTCACGATAAAATTATACATGCAAATTGGAAATGCAAAATACACACTTACAATGTTGCGTGGGAAGCGCACCTGCACATAACGGGACAGAGACTGAGTATAAATAGAGCGACTTTGCGATACAACAAAACTTTATGAGGGACCTTATAAGCTCATCGCTTACCATCAAGGAACAAGACGACCCCATTGGCATGTCATATACTATAGTAGCAATAAACAGTGGGGATTTAACTCACGATTGGGACGAGCTATTCGAAGAGGAACCTACAAGAATAAGTCAGTTGACTGCTTGTCTTGTGTACGCGAGTATCTTTATTCCGGCAATGGTCGTCAAATCTTACAGGATGTTCTCACTCAAGAACATCTTGAATCTTGTAAGTGCGCCGAGCATCACTGTGGAATGGTCGGCCAAAATAAATGGAAGACATAAACATACGAAACTGATTGTGCCGAGAGGGGAGATACAATACTTCGATCAGAAAGCGAGTCATCTCAAACGTGGAACAATGGAATGGTGGATGCAATTGTTCAAGCCTATGACTGTGAAGAAAGAACACCCGGATATCAAGTACCAAGCAAAACAAGGAAAATTCTGGATGGACAACAAGACAGTACAGAATCCATTGCTCTCTGCAGAAATGATAGCGAAAATGACAGTAGAAATACAGATACTATTATGGTTCTATGCAAAGGAGGTGCTTTCACAGAAGCAGAAGCTCTGGAGTTGTTTGCAAAATCAACTAAAGGGATTAACCTTGTCTGCTCAAAATTCTACCACGAAAAAGTCAGGACTTATGTCCAGCTCGCAAGAGTACTGGTATTTTCGGAATCGATAAAGCAGCGATTCGAAATAGCAAAAGCAAAATACGAAACGGAAAACGACATGACTGAAGAAACACAAGACGAAAACAAAAAGAAATTTAAAGAAATATTGTTTTTTTGTATTATGATTTTGTTTCTTATGAAAAGAAACAAAATCATAATACAAAAAAACATCAAAAGAATACAAAAATTTCGAAGCACATAAATCACACAGATGATACAAAGAAGATCGAGGTGAAGAAAACCGGACACGAATTTTCACCCAATATGTCACTTCAAAACGCAAGTCATTATAAAAATCAGCAATCAACATCATCTGCTGCTCATCATCGAAGGGGTCCTCAGGATTGCCAGGAGAAGCAGCATCATGAACTGACTGACCATCAACTTCCACCACAACACCAGGACCAACAGGTTCGCTGTTCAACATGACGTTCATCGTAGACTCTTCAACCTCAGACACAACATCGAGGGTAGACATGACAGTAGGCATATCAAAAAACAAATGACACCGAACCAACCCAGTCAACCCTTATATACTAGAAGCTGGATAAAAATAATCCCCTTACAAAGTTGCATGGGAAAGGAATGCAGAAATAAATTGCGCCAAAGATAATCGCCGCAATAAATTAAAATGTAAATTGTCACGATAAAATTATACATGCAAATTGGAAATGCAAAATACACACTTACAATGTTGCGTGGGAAGCGCACCTGCACATAACGGGACAGAGACTGAGTATAAATAGAGCGACTTTGCGATACACAAACCAGTAATGGCTAAACGCCTCTACGTGTATCACATCATCACAACAAGCGACGTAAACGACGAACTAAAATCACTGCAAACGTACCCGTTAGTACACCAGCGAAATGAAGCGTGCGAAACAAACTGCGCCCCGAGAGGAAACACTGAAGAAGGTCAAGAGGAATCTTATGGAACAGATGACGAACAGCCAGAAGCATCTAATGGACCATCAAAAATCAAGAACATCTTGAATCTTGTAAGTGCGCCGAGCATCACTGTGGAATGGTCGGCCAAAATAAATGGAAGACAGAAACATACGAAACTGATTGTGCCGAGAGGGGAGATACAATACTTCGATCAGAAAGCGAGTCATCTCAAACGTGGAACAATGGAATGGTGGATGCAATTGTTCAAGCCTATGACTGTGAAGAAAGAACACCCGGATATCAAGTACCAAGCAAAACAAGGAAAATTCTGGATGGACAACAAGACAGTACAGAATCCATTGCTCTCTGCAGAAATGATAGCGAAAATGACAGTAGAAATACAGATACTATTATGGTTCTATGCAAAGGAGGTGCTTTCACAGAAGCAGAAGCTCTGGAGTTGTTTGCAAAATCAACTAAAGGGATTAACCTTGTCTGCTCAAAATTCTACCACGAAAAAGTCAGGACTTATGTCCAGCTCGCAAGAGTACTGGTATTTTCGGAATCGATAAAGCAGCGATTCGAAAGAGCAAGAGCAAAGTATTTTAGATAATCCTTGCATGAGGCATGAGGTATCCTTTAGTTACATGTTTCTGCCCCCTTACCATGAACTCTTAAAACAAGACAGTTTACGATGTGGAAGCGAGACGCCGCTACATGTAGTGTAATGCGGCGTCTCGCTTCCACGTCTTAAACTGTCCTGCTTTAAGAGTTCATGGTAAGGGAGCAGTACTCGATTATTTTTCTTCAAAGAAAACACTTTTTCCTCTTTTGAGTCAATCGTGTGTTGCTGAAGTTGGTATTGTAATAACAGAGGTTGTTTCTAGTGGTTTTTAAATTATCTTCCATTCATAAGATCAGTTCAGACCTATTTTTTGTATGTTATGTTCCTATTAATCCATTTTTTAATCTTTAGTGTAGATTACATCGTTTGGTTCTTTATGGCCAGTCGTGACAAACACTTTGTTATCATCGATAAATATGTTGGGTCTATAAATTAGTTTATGGCTTTAAGTAGATACGTTAGTTGTAAATTAGAATAGATAATTAAAGTTTTACTGTATCGTAGGTACATAACAATATTATCTTTTTAACTATTTGCGACTCGGAGTAATGTTGTAGGCTGTAGAATTATATCTTTGAAATCTTGAAATTTACGCTGTATGAAGAGTTTTGACCCAAGATATAAAAGTTTGTCACATAAAAATAACTGTCTTTATCAAGACCTGAAAGTATAAGAAACTGACAGAAGTACAGACGGAAAAAGACAAGAAATTAGACTATTGGTCCTAAATGTGAGGATCAATAAATTCGTTCTAGGGGTCAAACACCATTTTATAAAGATGCAACTATCATTGACATGTATAATTTGTATTGTAGTTGCATTGTCGTTATCTTGAACATAGCAACCCAATGTACTGCGACTGCAATAGATAAGATAGTGTAAATCTTCATCAGCCTACAGGACCTACTAAAACAGGACAGTTTACGTTGTGGAAGCGAGATACCGCATTACACTGCACGTAGTAGCATCTCGCTCCCACAACGTAAACTGCAGTTCTAAGAGTTTGGTAAGGTGGCAGTTTGCCCTTTTACAGGGATATTATCTTATATGAATGTCAGCATCATACCCCCAAGTTGTAGTATAATTCGTACTTCCTAGTTTAAGAATCTTTGTAATTTCTCTAGTTCTAGAATCCTTTCCATGCAATCAATATTATGTTGGACCTGTAGAATTTAATAATTTATTTGCTATAATTAAATTATCAAATTTTCTTAAGCTTTAGTAGGAAAATTAGATCGTGCTGGAAATTTTGCAGTGCCTTTGTGACTAGCAGAGGAATTTTTATATTGTATTTCATACATTTTATAAATATGAACAGCCGCCTTACCATGAACTCTTAAATCAGAACAGTTTAAGACGTGGAAGCGAGACGCCGCATTACACTGCACGTAGCGGCGTTTCGCTTCCACATCGTAAACTGTTAATGAAAGTAATGAGGCGGAAGAAGTATGTCAGGATCGTAGCAAATGGAAATCCGTGGTCTCTGCCTACCCCTCATGGAAATAGGCGTGACTTTATGTATTTACTATTTAGTTAATTATTTAAATCCTGCCAGTATTAACTGGCACCAACACTAGTGATCTTGATAATAAACGATTACCAATCAAGAGCATAGCCGCTAGCATTCGGCTTAACATATCCGATTCATCAATCTTCTTAAATCCTTTACACAAGCCACTTAAGATTAGATTGCATTTCTTACACCCAAATATCAACATTTGTTTAAAAGTAATTACTTAGATATCTAATAAACTAAATAACATATTTGTAAAAATGTCTTAAATTTTAGTATTTATCAATATGACATTTTTAGACATAGGTCAGTTAAAAACAATACAAGAAATAAACCCAAACAACATTTTTTTTCCGTCTTGCATCTTTATTACGTCATTAATCATCATAAGATCTCGTTGTAAACTACATAAACAATTAAATTCAAATCAGAAATCAATATGTGCGTTGTTATTTACTCGATCGTCAGTTATATCTGAACTCTCGGTGAAGAGGCAGCTGATTCTCGAAGCTCTAATAAGGACATAGTGAATACGAACGAATACAATAAATACGTAGGGAGCATAACCATAAATACATCAATGTTAATCCAAGATAAAATCGATTTCGATAAAATATATCATATCGATTATTCACCAATTTTATTGTCACTTTAATTTATGTAATGGATAGCCGCGAGTGATAATTGTCGTGAAAAGTGATCGATATTGTGATTCTGAATTCAGTGTGGATAACAAGCTTGGAACTACAAACGCCTATTAAGGCTGTAGTACAGTTTCCAAGTTTGTCAAAGTTGTGCTTAGAATCAAACATTTAGATGGCAATACTCTAGCGAACCATTAGCATTATAGAAACTGTGATTAAAATATTAGTGTTAACTTTAATATCAAAATGGAATCTCTTAACCATTCAGCGGACTTCGTTTACACAAAAGAATCTGTTTCGGACGTGAACGATGACCTGACAGTGATTTATAACAGTTCCTTAGCCGATGTCATATGGTCCGCTCTTAGTACGACGACCATATTCGTGATATTAATCTTTATAGCGACATGTATCAGAGTTCTTATACTAGGTATGAATTATGATTTTCCTTATTAAGTATAAGATTACCATAATTAGAATCGTACTTCACTTCAAGGTGATCACTACCTACATGATCTGAGACTTGTTCTAATAAAATGTATAATTTCTGATCAACTTATGCAAATGTCGCAACAAATAGCTGGGTTTAAAGAGTCTATGGATTTTTACAACGCAAAATTTGAATCCTATAAATTATGTCTGGAGGAAAAAGAAGAGATAATAAAAAAATTGCAAGTTGAAAATGAACACCTATTGGCGTCCAATATTGAATATGGAGCAAGGTTGACACATGTTGAACAAAGCCTACGCGAAAATAACTTGGAAATAAACGGGGTCCCTGAGTTCAAGACAGAAAATGTTATTACTACATTTTTACAATTAGCGAAAACGGTAGGGGAACCACTAGAAGATGGCGACATCCTTCACGCTACTAGAGTGGCTAAGCTAAACCAGGAGAACAACAGACCTCGTCCAATGGTCGTAAAACTACGTACGCCTCGTCAGCGCGACAATATAATAGCCGCAGTAGTGCGATTCAACAAAAAGCACACTACTGACAAGCTGAACTCTCAGCACCTGGGTTTAAGTGGCGAACGCAAGCCGGTATATGTAGCAGAGCATCTGTGTCTAGCGAACAAACAATTACACGCAGCAACTAGAAAACTAGCCAAAGAGTTAAATTACAAGTTTGTATGGGTTCGTAATGGGCGAGTGTTTGTTCGCAAGGATGAGTCCCACTCCGCATTATTAATTCGTAGTTTGGATAGCCTCTCTTTACTCAAAAAAGAAAAAAACACAGACATTGTAAAATAAGTAGCCTAGTTTTTTGTTATTATTTTTAATTTTTAATACGAACAATGTTCTGGTACATATTTTTGTAACATTCGATATTTATTACCAAAATGTAAGAGGATTAAGAACAAAAACAAACGAACTGTACCAAAATGTTTTATCAAATGATTATAAAATCATAGCTTTTACTGAGACCTGGTTGAATGCGAACATAGTTGATAGTGAGTTGTTTGACTCTAGGTATATTGTATATCGACGGGATCGTTTGTGCGATAACACGAAAAAGGATGGCGGAGGAGTTCTTTTAGCTGTTTCGCGCGAAATCGATTCAACCAGAGTAAACCAATGGGAAAGCAGTAGTGAGGACCTGTGGGTGTCAGTAAAAATTAATATCAATAACACCGTTAAAAGAATGGCTGTGTGCGTAACTTATTTACCTCCGCCCGTAAAAAATACTTCTTTGACCAACTTAACAGACAAAGTAAGTACCGTTATCAATCAAGTTGAAGATATCCTAATTGTTGGTGACTTTAACCTGGGTTTTATTAAATGGACTACTGACAGCCATAAGAGTTACTGCAACCCATTAAATTATGGCAACATATTAGGTGAAACTTTTGTCGACTTTATATCTATAAATAATCTCTATCAATTTAACTGTATTTGTAACTGTGATAATAGAATTTTAGATTTGGTTATTAGTAACATGATAAAAGTAGAAGTTACCCCATCTACTGATGAACTCACGAAAGTTGATCCTAAACACCCACCTCTATTAGTTACTATTACGCAAGGAAATGATAGGGTGTTACGTCCAAAGGGCGTTGTACGCTCTAATTTCTACAAAGGGGACTATCAAAAAATTATATCTGAACTGAGTATGATTAACTGGCAACAAGAATTTTCTCAATGTAACGATAACATAAATGAAATAGTACATACATTTTATTCCAAATTAAATAGAATTATCGATAAACATATACCAAAGCAAGCAGCAAAAAATTCAAAATACCCTTCGTGGTTTACAAAACCGCTGATCAAACTACTCGCGGAAAAAGAAAAATATAGAAGAAAATTTCGCACTTACAAAAATCAACGAGATAGGTTAAGTTACGAGTTACTTAGATCCCGCTGTCATGCAATGATTGATAAAACATATAGTGAGTACAAACATAATATAGAAAAAGATATATCCAAGAATTCAAGAGCATTCTGGAGTTACATAAAAAACAAACGAAACAATAATAATAATTCGAAGATACCTGCTAGCATGTATATGGATAATATGGAAACATCGAATGGAACTGAAATTGCCCACCTATTCGCTTCTCACTTTTCATCGGTTTTCACAGACCCAATAGCCAATACAATAGCTGGTATTCCGGAATCGTCTGAAGTTTTAAGTTGTATTAAACTAACAGAAAGAGAAGTCCTAACAAAAATAAAAAATCTGGATACATCCAAAGGTGCGGGTCCAGATTTAATACCACCTGTCTTCATAAAGTCTTGTGGAAGACAGCTCGCTCAACCACTCTGTTTTATATATAACCATTCCTTATCGTTAGCGGTATTTCCAGATGAATGGAAAAAAGCGCGCATCGTTCCGATACACAAAAAAGGTGATCCTAAAAATATTAAAAACTATAGGCCAATTTCCATATTGTCATGTTTTGCGAAACTATTTGAAAGTCTTATAAGTCCCATAATTACTAAATTCTTAGATAACAAATTTTCAGATAATCAACACGGATTTCGAGTCGGACGATCCACGGAAACCAATCTTGTCAAATATATATCAGATATTTCTGGGGCATTAGATAAAAGACAAGAAGTCGATGCTATATATACAGACTTCAGCAGCGCTTTCGATAAAGTCAGTCATCCTCTCCTCGTTGCTAAGCTCCAATTTAGTGGCGTACATGGTTCACTATTGAGGTGGTTTTCATCATATCTGGAAAAACGTTCCCAATTTGTAGCGGTCAATGGCTTTATTTCAAAAGAATTTCATGCGCGCTCTGGAGTTCCGCAAGGCTCTCATCTTGGACCAGTGTTGTTTCTTTTGTTTGTGAACGACATTGTTGGCAGGATCACGCATAGTCAATGCTTGCTTTTTGCAGACGATTTAAAAATCTACAAAACGATCTCAACAAATGAAGATACTTTACTTTTACAAAAGGACCTACATGTTATAGAAAACTGGTGCAATGCAAACAATATGAACCTCAATCCAAAAAAGTGTTTCCATATTCGTTTTACCAAAAAAAAGGCTTCTTCCCCGATCCACTACATGTTATGCAGTACAAAGTTAGAAAAAGTAAAAGAAATTCGTGATCTTGGCGTGATGGTCGACGATGTGCTAAGCTTTAAACCACATGTGAATAATGTTGTAAAAAAGGCTGCCCAAATGTTGGGATTTATCAAGCGTAATGCACGGGGCTTCCAGCTACCTAAAACTAGAATAATATTGTACAATGCTTTAGTACGGAGTCAACTTGAATACGCAAGTGTAGTTTGGAATCCCCTATATGCTGTCCATTCGCAAAAACTTGAAAGCATACAAAGAGCATTTACCAGACATCTCGCTTACTTTTCCCCAGATATTAGTTACCGATATCCGTATGCGGAGCGTCTGTGCCATTTTAATATGAAATCTCTTAGAGACCGTCGCCAATCAAGTGACCTCGTATTTTTATTTAAAATCGTAAATGGTATCACACAATGCAGTGCCCTGGTCGAAAACATAATGTACTCGGTTCCATCAAGAATTCCCAGGCATCCAATAATTCACATGTTTCACATACCGCGCCGCAATACAAACCTGGGCCTTACTGCTCCACTTCTTCGAATATGCAGGACGTACAACGCCCTTGGGGACAAATCGCGTAACATTGATATACACGCTGATTCTTTGAATAAATACTTAGAAAAAGTAACAGTGGATGGGTAGCATGCGTACTATAATGCAATAGGTAGATTTAAGTATATCATAGCAGTTCAGTTTACAGTAATATTTGATTGCTACCAGCCTGTTACTACATTGTTCCCTATATTAAAGTTAACTGTCAAGTTATAATTTAACTATAGTTGATTGTTTTTAACTTCAATTTTAATAATTTTTTTTAGTGCTAGTTATAATATAATTTTGTTTTTGTATCCTCTAGATTTGATAGACGACTATTGTTTTGTTTTTATATTTTTGGAGACCAAAGTGTATTTAATTTTGTTTTTATTACGTTTAGATTTTATCTTTTCTTTTTAATAGATTTAAAAGTGATTCTTAATAGTAGACTTATGTTGTGAATGCTGTGTGTACCTATAATAGGCATGCATATAAGAAATGTTGTCATTACTGTTTTAATTTTGTACACAATATATGTAATGCTGTTGGTATACCTAATAAATAAATAAATAAATAAATAAATAACTTCTAACTATTATTTAATTCAACAAACAGTGCAATTCAATAACATTGTATCGCTCAAGAAATGTCTGTGCTTTTGTTACAGTTGGGTACTTTTATAGGGCGTTAAACTTCTTTTTATCAAATCTTATCGAAACTTTATTTCCTACGAACTTAAGCCATGTCTTCAACATGTGATTTTTGATTTGACATTTTTCCTGATTCATTAACGCTTATGTCGATGCATTGATTGCATTTATGGTACTATACTTCTACTGTTTAGTAACACATAAGGTTCTTCATGAGTCTTTTTACTGCTTGCTTTAGATAGACTGTAATGGCCGTTAATTTTACGACTATTGTTATCACTAGTGTTTTGAGAATAGGCTGCATATTTGGCTAAAAGCTTTTGTTAGTACTTGTTTCTATCTTGTATCAATGTTTATCTCATGCGCTTGATATCATATCGAACGACGTCTTTTACTGTCGAGGAAATCAATATTTTTAGTGCAAGCTATGGTTTGTAAAGAAAACGGAACAAAATCTTTATTTATCTTGTTCGGTACGAGATAATTTATCTCCTAAAAGGTGATCTATAAAATTGAGAGCATTATTTGATAAATGAGACTGTATATATTCGCTTATTGTTAGAAAAAAAAATAGCAAATGTTTCAAGATACTCTAAAATCAATTTGATATTATCATACCCAACGATACTGTCCCATCATTATCATAACGATTACCATCTTAACGATTAGTCAACGTTTTTACAAAATCGACTTTAATATAATAAACTTTAAGATCATTTTCGATCACAGGACCTTTCAGGACTGTTCTAACATCTTCGTTTTCCTCTTTTCCAGGACAAAAAACGCGCAATCCGCAGCAGAGGCGAATGTATGTCGGGTCGCGAGCCCGCCCGTCACTGGGGCAGGCCGAGCCGACTATCTACGTAAGCCCCTGCAATTTGCCACCCCCACCCAAATATGGTGAGTACACACAAAGCTGCTTTATCTTATTTCTTAGATCTTTAAAAATAACTTTAACAAAGGAATTTTGAAAAATGATGGACCCCAGCGGGATTCGAACCCGCTACTCTAGCCATTCTGTCGCTCAGCCCTTCCCTCTGAGCTACGACCTAGCTACCGTGTCGCTTGCAACCACTAAATTCCTTAGACTTTTCCTTTACCTCATTTTACGGGTTCCAACTTTTAGTCTCATTTTTGCACCGTGACTAGTGCATTGGCAAATAAAATCGATAGGTTATAATGGAAGGGTCTGTAACTGACCTCATTATTCTCTTAGTTTCAAATACCCATGCTATTTATCTCATTCCAATAAATATACCGTTGGTAGTTGAATTTCGAGCAGATCAAAATTGTAATAGTAATATCAAAAGTAATTATTAGCATCATGACAAAAGATCCTAAAACTGATCTTATTTAAAAACATACCTCATAGAAGAGACGTATAACACAGGCAATCACATCGAAGCCATAAAAAGTAGAGATCCGTAGCAAAATTAAATAAGTTATATCTCCCAATAGCCCAGCAGTATTCGTTCAGGAAATAATAACTGAACTCATAAAGCCGCCACTAAAGCCTATATCCTCTATACGTAATTATTGAGCACTTACTATCAAGCACGTGGATTCTTCACGTGACGATATTAATATGCTAGGTACGGGAGTACTTAGTTCATTGTATACTTGCTCATTACATATTTCCTGTTGATTAAACACCTGTGAATGAAGAATATATGTACTTACCTCATTGCTAGCTAGCTTGTCAGAAGAACTATAAAGGTGCTCCACTAGTAACATTTCAAGGAACATTCCTCCGTAACCGTAACAAAGCGGCTTCTGGGACCCCTACCGTACTGTTGATTGATGGTCAACGATTAGGAATTTCTTTTGTTTCCATATGTAATGAGCTCTACAGTAAATGTCATTCTTGCAAAGTTCAAATACCAAGTGGAAGACTTCTATGCGTCTTATTTTATGGTGTCGATATGAGTAATAATATACGATAAGCTTATGCTGTAGTAGTATTAGCCAGACATCAGGTTGATTATACAGATGACTGCATAGAATGCTTTGTACCTATTGTACGATGACTTCAATTCAACAATATTATTGCACTCCTTACTTTACTCCGTACATTCCATATTACATACAGACATAATTACGTTACAAAAATTTAAAGGACCTCATGATACAGTAGGGCCGATATTATCTACATCTTTTATCGTACCCTCTATTTATCCATCGGAACGAAACCTAGTACTAATCATTTTAATTTGACAGGAAATGCAGTATATTATATTATAATATACATGATTATTTAAAGGAGTTCTTAATAGCGCTAAATATTTAGAATGACAATTTCCAATCTTCCAAACATAACATTCCGAAACTTCTGTAAGTAATACTATAATTCTTTATTAACACTCTTCTTTATATCTATTCCAGAATGCATGGCACCACCCAGCTACGAGGAGGTTGTCGGGGTCCACTACCCCAACTTCCAGCCAATAAACCAGCCAATCACGACAGCACTAGCACAGAGCACAGACGCACAATCGTCCACAAACATCGACTCTGTAAGCAGAAGTAACGATACCGTAGCCAGAACTGACGATACCGTAGCCAGAACTGACGATACCGTAACCAGAAGTAACGATGAAACGGTCGTCACAGTGACCGCAGCCAGAACGGTCGCGACTAGCTCGTGATGTAACAATAATGTAGCTGTCGTTATTTAATGTATCAAGTCTTCCAGTTGAACTGGCAGGTCAAGGCTATGCATTTAAAGTTTACTAGTCTGAAAGTTTTCGTGATGTGTTGTGGAATGAACTTGAGTTGTAAATGTTACCGAATTATAACGTATGGAATTATCTTATAATAACAAAGGTTAACGGAATTGCAGGCAGCTGTATGGAAAGAGTTGTCAAGAACATAATAATGTAAACTATTAGGGTGTAATTCGGAATAACGAAAGATAATCGTTATTTTAAGAAATTTGGTTCACAACTAGAAATGAGATTGTAGTTTTTTGTTACCTTTTATTTCTAGTTCACAATAGAGATGGAACCAACTATAACTTTTGGTAACGATGTAAGTTATTGTATAAAATATTTTTTACCAAATATATTCCGTCTTCATAGAGGACGCAAGACTGAGTGTGATTTGGTAAAAGCGATCACGAAAAGTGTATGTTTTTGATAACATATTAAATAAACTATTGTTTGAGCAAAACTAACGATCAATCACTGTAACGAAGTATTTGGTCAAATATTTGATGTTGGCAAAAACATTTTTGTTTGTATAGTTGGACAAATGTTTGGTCAACATGAAAAGTTATTTATGTATATATTTTTGATGTACCTATTAAAGTTATATTTAAAAAAATAAATTTAATTTAGAGTAAGGATGTTTGGATTTTATTTATGCTGTACCCTAAAACGACATCTAAGTACATTAAAAATTGCTTTAATTCCCTTAGATGGGTTTCAAATCCAATGCGTTTAGTTGTTTAAACTTAAAGCGTCAAAAGCACGTTGTTTTTAATAGAGACAAGTGCGGACAGCGCCATCTATTATGCAGTAGATAAACTATGACAACAGTTGCTAAGAAAATAATTAATGTCTTAACTCGAATCTGGCAGAATAGTTGGAAGTCCGACTCAATTGCCACAAGAAGAAAAAAAAAATTAATTTTGATCAGTGGATAAAGCAAAGGTATTTGTTAGTGTGGAACCAGAAGTGTATTAATCCGTGCCTACTCTGAATTTCGCCGCAGATAACAGATATAAACAAACACTGAAACGCATATAAATAACATTTGTCTTAGTCGGGAAATAAACCATTTACTTACGCAATTCGTTTGTAGTTTTGTCACTTAATGGGCCACTAGATTGTCACGTATCAATTTATTAATAATTTCTAAAAAGGCAAAGTCACGACAGACGTTCAGACTTTATTCTTAGAAGTCTCAATATAGAAGAGGCTGACGTACTGACTAGGTTGTTGGTTCTCACGTGGTACTATTAAATAATATCCTTAAAATGAAACAGTTTGTCAATGAGTATTAATTTTTTTTTTAGTACGTTTTTTCATTTGTTACACTGTTTTTAACTAGATGGCGCTTGCGTTCCACGTCAACCTCTACGCTTCAAAGTGTCAGTGATCGACTAAAACTACTCTTATAATTTCCGCAGGCGTCGTTTAGAATATTTAAAAAAAAACAGTCTTCATTTAGTTTGACTGATCTGTTAGTTTTGGGTGTGCAACTAAAGTGCCTCTACCGATGATGATACCCAAGTAGCCAACAAGGATCATACCTATTTTGGTATGATCCTTGTTGGTGTGCCAATCTCTGACTGAATTTTGGTCATGGCGGCCTTTCTCAGCTGAGACAACCAACTACGCAGGAGATACTAAAGTGCACAAGTATGCGCGCAAACACAGGTGCACTCCCTATTCCCACACTGTCATAGTCCGATGGGACGGTAGACACGACCTGGGAGAGATCAGGCGCAGAACCAACGGCTTAACGTACCTTTTGAAGTCCGGATGTTATTATATTATTATTGTGACAATAATGAGCTTAAGCAGTTCTACGATGCATGTACATATGGATCAAGCTTAACAAAGCAAGCCGTAGCCTTTGAAACACCATAATATCATATAAGATACTGGTTTGATGGTTTCTAAGAAAAATGAAGCATTCTTAAATGTATCGGAACTCAACGCATGCGCTCTCAAAACCTATATATAGCTCGACTATTAAAATCACTGCTAGTGCCCTTTAATTGGATTCCTTATCTATAAAAACCTCTTTGCTATGTTTGAGAACATTCTAGAAATGAGCCTAGCTGCTAATAATGCTCCTTTTATGGAGACTGCGATTGGTTACAAAACGTATCGAAGGAAGTATTATTTGTAAAGGAAACAGATTTATAAATATGTATTTATTTGACCTAGATAACAAGAAAATATATAGAATAGTATACTTATATTATAAGTTACAGTCTTAACCGCTGGAGCTGGTTCGTTGAAATATTGGCAGTAGATACGTCTTATGTCGTAGGCATCTCTATTCCTGGTTTTTCACTTTTTAGTTCGTTTTTTGTCATGGCAGTCGTGTTTTTTTATTATATATTTTTTATTTGATGTTGTTGTTTACACAAGCACGTTAAAATTTCAAGCGCATGATTGGCTCTTCAAGTATGTAGAATATTATGGCTCCTACCATTCTTCAGATTTTTAAGGATAGCTTAGATGCAATGACTGCAGTTACACACTCTGTCCTCGATAGGTAGATTAGGTATCTAACATTGTAGTGTCAATAAAGATCGGATTAAATAATACCTTTGATAATTGATAACGGATGTGTTAGGTAAGTCGTCAGTCACAACCTTCTGGCTTGGCAATCAAGTGGTAGGTAGCTGTTGGGTTTCATACCATGCATTAGTGTAATAATGGAGAGACATGCAGGTTTTGGAATAAGTCAGTTTTAGAAATTGCTGCTATAAAGACCTTGCTCTAATGGGGAGGGGCTTCCGAAAATCTCTACGACTTGCAAGCAGCATAAGGCAACTTGTAAACTATACGCTTCGGTATCTTCCTAAGTTTATGTTATAAAAACGAAAGAAAACGTGAAGGCACCTAGACCTAATTTTCTAACATTGCCAACGCAGAGTGGCCACGTGGAATCAATGCGCTCCTTCCGCATGAATATCAGAAAAAGTATTCGCGTCAGTCACCGTTTGGTTTTTAAAATGAGAACTGTGTTGTTCTTGTAACATAACATAACATAACATCACGCCTGTATTCCCCGAAGGGGTAGGCAGAGGTGAACATATAGTGCACCCACATTTCGCCAGTTATGTTGTAAGTCCCAATGTAATAGGGGGCGAGCCTATTGCCATCAACCGGGCACAATGCCAGACTCCGTGCTGCTACTGAGAATTACCTAATGGAAAACTCAGTAACACTTTGCCCGACCCGGGATTTGAACCCAGGACCTCTTGCTCAGCAGTCGCGCTTGTAACATAGATATTGAATAATTTTTTTTAGTCACTCCATTTGCTGAGTCGTCTGTGGTTCGATAGCAATCAGTTCTGTCATGGAAGTGTCTTGAAGGCGACAACTGTCAATACGGATTAATGTGGATGTTAATCATAGTATTATGTTGTTGACTGTATTTAATAGCTGCAAGTACCAAGATATGGTGAGCTATGAAATATGAAGATAGGTACCTACGGACTGATAACAGTGAACCCAACCCTTCGGGAATGTAGCGTAGCATGACAGTGCAGTATGCCAGTACAGTGAGTACCACATTTTTCTAATTTCAAGGGATGCCACAATTTTTTTTGTTAAAAGTGAAAATAAGAAATAAGTTAGGTCTATTTATACCCTAGTAGACAGATTTAGATATGAGAAAAACACGTGAATGTCCAGCCACCCATGTAATGACACGACCTTCTTGCATGACTGAAGCGTGACCATGTTAAAAACTATATTCGGTTGATAATAGATTCAATAAACTTTTTATAGATGATAGGTACTTTATTTGCCGGTTCGTTCCAAATGTTTAGTCGCTTTTTTGTGCGCTAATTTGCCTTGGATATCTTACTTATAGTGTATATGTAGGTAGTTATAATTTTGTAGGGATATCTTTATATTTATTTCATTCTTCTTCTTATCGTATTGTTGAAGAACAACTTGGTGTCAGAGTTTAATCTTTACACCGCTTGTAGGCCTCTGACATGGCTTTACACACCGTTGAAAAATCTCTCAGATGTGCCGGTTTCCGTACAATTTTTTCCTTCGCCGTTTTTAGCAATCGATAACTAATTTATTACGCACTTGCCGGGGTGCACTATAGCACTGATAGCCGAGTGGTATGACCGGTGGACTGCCAAGTCAAAGGTCGCAAGTTCAAACCCTGGCACGCACCACTGTCTTTTCGAATTCATGTGCGTATTATAAATTAGTTATCAGTTGCTAATAACGGTGAAGGAAAACATCGTGAGGAAACCGGCACACCTGAGAGATTTTTCAACGGTGTGTAAAGCCATGTCAGAGGCCTACAGGCGGCTTAAACTCTGACACCAGGTTGGTCATCAACCATACGATAAGAAGAAGAAGAACTTGCCGGGGTTTAAAATTTGAACTTGCGACCTTTTACTTGGCATTTCAACGGTCATACCACTCAGTTATCAACGCTTTCATTAATACGTGTTACTTAGAACTGGTTTACACTGTGTGGATGTGTTTTGAATGTATTTCTACTCTTTCGGTAAGTACCTTCATATAGTTTTGATGATAATGATGACTTGAAATCATATCAAAAATCATACTATAAAATAAACTAGCTTTCCACCGCCGAAAAGTGAGATGTGAGAAGTTTCAGTACCTACTACAAACGCATCAAAATCTCGATTTTAAAAGTAATCAGTTTACATAACTCGAGTCATCCTACCGTCACTAAATCGGCCTTGCCTTATTCGGTAATTTGATTGTCATGAAATACGTAACCACCAATAATTTCCTGAATTTTGTTAACATACACACTGATACACAGGACATTCAACAACCCACACCAGTTGTTATCGAGACACCGAAACGGTCGCACGCGAAATTTTTTACTGACGTACACAGAAAAATGTGATCGACGAAAATTATAAACATTGAAAAAAAATACCACTCGTGATCTTTGTAAAATAATAATATAATAATAAATATTGAGGAAAAACTGTAAGTTAAAATAACAGTTATTTTATTTAAATTTTTGTGATTTTCGAAATTTCGATTTTAGTTAGTCTAGGAGCTAGGAACTATGTATATTTCATTAATCACCAAATTGTATGAAAATATTTTTGTGACAGTGAGTGTGTCAGTGTTATATCAATTAGTTTAAGTGATTATCAGTGATAAGCCTGTGTTACAGTCTTGCGAAGGATTTACTTCGGCTGTTGTGAGAGGTAAATATTTGACATACATTGTACGATTACATCTGTGTATGCCATCTGTCAATAATATATTCTGTGCATGTAATTTATAAGGCATCTGGATTAAGATTGAGGTTTGTAATCACGATAAACGAATTTAAATCTCGGAACTAGGTCAAGATTTTTTTTTAAATCTTAATGCGTAAATTGCTAAAAAGATAAGAAATTGTGCTAATAAACTTTTTTAAATATATTTTTACTTCTTTAAATCTAGTAGTACGTAATTTGGCCCGTACTGGGTTTCAAATTAGGCCGAATTGATATAATAATTTTATATTAATGAATATAAATTTTTTGACTTAGGTATTTCTAAATAGATAAAGGAAATTTGAAAAAGGATGGACACGAGTCGGATTTAAACCCGCGACTTTCGGCGTAACGTGGCGTAGCTCTGACGGTCTAACCAACTGAGCTATCGTGTCGCTGCTCGAACCCATCGAGTTCTAAGTTCCCTTTTACGTAGTCCTTTTATAACTTTTCATACAGCATTCCTAAGTTAGGTAACTTTTATACATAACTAAGCATAAAAAAAAAAACTAAAATCATTAGGTACGTTTGTTGCGTTTTGTTACTAAGCAGAAAGCACCTTCCGTAACTCAAACACAGTGTGTTGACGACACAATTATTTATAATTATAGTCATTATAATAAATATTGAGATTAACATCTGAGGCTTGTTTGTTTTTAATACTTTGAAGGTTATAATTCTGCGCACATACTTAAGTTTAAGGAAATAGCGTTAGTTTGTGTGTTTGTTGATTAATATTAATTAGGTATGTTCCTAAGTCCATTCTTTTAGGTAATTATAGCCCTAATTATAGCCTCCTTTCAGTCATAAAAAACCCGAATAATATAATTGAGTAATGTACCTACTGATAAAATTTCGATCACGGCGGCTATCTAAACTAAGAGTAGTCCACTACGCAAGATATTGTAGTGCGGAGGAGCAAACGTCTACAACGATTTACAAGTACATACGAAACTGCTTAATCGTGCAGCTTTCACTGAATCACTCCGTTCGTGTATTGCAAACAAAATTGAATTAGGCAGAATTGTTTTAGTATGCCTAGTTGGTCTAGTGGTCGCTAAGCGCGACTGCTGAGCAAGAGGTCCTGGGTTCAAATCCCGGGTCGGGCAAAGTGTTACTGAGTTTTCCATTAGGTGATTCTCAGTAGCAGCACGGAGTCTGGATTTGTGCCCGGTTGATGGCAATAGGCTCGCCCCCTATTACATTGGGACTTACAACATAACTGGCGAATTGTGGGTGTACTATATGTACACCTCTGCCTACCCCTTCGGGGAATACAGGCGTGATGTTATGTTATGTTTTAGTATTGGTAATATTGTGTTATAGATACGACCTAAGTATATGTGATCTATTGATAGTCTTAATCCAATGTATCTGGTTTATGAAAACAACATTTATATGAATGAATATAAAAAAGATTCTGACTACATTACCTTTTTCGTATTGCACATGTTTTTATAAGTTTTAGCATATGGTAAGTAAACGGACGCCAAGTAAAATAAATGAACTAGTATTTGTCTTACTTGTGACTGTTAAATTAGAGTAACGAGTTATAGGCTCTATGGCCATTTATACTTTATAGTACTTTAAACGAGTATTACACATTAAGGAACAGCATTTTATTTATGAATTTGTAAACGTACACTAATTCAGATGTTTGACATATATAAGTTTCAGTAACTAGGTATCTGTTTTTCATACTAACTTTTTTTTTAAAAAAACGTCGCCCCACACTTGTTGTTTCTCCCGTATCGTAGGTGCGTGTCACAAACATGAAATTTCACATACACACCCAGACTCGGGACAATCAAATGTGGATCGCACACATTTTAGCCCCGTGTGGGAATCGAACCCACAACCCTTAGCGCAGCAGTCTAATCGCTTAGCCACTGCGCCAATCAGGTCGTCAGAATATTTATACTTTAGGATGCCTATGACATTAAGTCCGCGTAAGGTGTGAATAATATTAACCTTACCGGCATTTAACACATAACAACTTATCCCCAGTACACAATAACGTGCTAAAACCGTTAAAACGACCGTTCAACCGAATTAGAAGCCATAATGACCAGCCTTGATGGCCAACAGCGGAAACGTCGTCAAATAAACACCTAATCATACTCCTTCAAATAGATTAGCTATTTCCTTCCTACTGCACTTGTAGGGACACGGAATAAAGTTGTACAGAAGACTCACTGTCGCTACTTTACGAGTAAAGCTTAACCTATAAGATTAAACTATAGCTCTCAAGCTATATTTTTAATAATTATCCTTGTGTTTTATACACAGGTATCTTATTCTTTCTTCTTTTTATTATACCTATTTACTACTGGAGTTAGTTTTTCAGCTCTGCAAAAGCTTGCAAAATTTTCTAAAATCAGTAATTATTGTTTTGTACGTTCATACTTTTAACTGCAACATAGTTAATAATGATTAGGTTTATCAGTATGTGAGTGTATATTGAAGGCACTCTATTCGTTCGTTATTCTGTGTCACAGCTGCATAGCCATAATTTTCCTGTTTTACACGCGATCAGCCATTTACTTGTTTTTATATCAAAATATTTTTTGTGATTAGGTTATTTGTATGAATTTGTATCCTGGACTAGTTTTTAATAGATGTATTGAATAGGTATTTTTGTATGGTTGGTTTCTTTATTCATTATTTTTACAATTAATTTAGAATAATCTAGCGCAGTGGGTACGTGTTTAGATTACACTTTGCGTTAGGGGTTGCGGGTTTGGTCCCTGCGAGAGAGACTCGGGATGAGTATGGCTGTTTATGTATGTGATTTTAAAAGTATTAAGCTTATACAGCGAAAGAAAATAAATACAGCATCATGCAGTGTTGTCACACACAAAATTAGGCTCACTACCAAGTACCAGTAATATTATTCAATGGGCACACAATTCGAAGCAATCGGTTCTACGTACTCAGAATAACAATTAAATAGGTACATATTAAATGATGGCTGGCATACAAATAGGCAGTGTTACTAGCATAAACAATTCAATGTGTTGTGCAATCGATGTACTAAGATGTGGTCTAGACAACTCTTAGTAGATTGAATATAAATGTTAATAACTTAATCCGTTCCCCAATAATTAGCTGACAAATCATGAAAAAAAACTTTACTTCAATAGGTACACACCTATTAGAAAAATACGACTGGAAAACTGAAATTCGACAAATCGTTCTACGACAAGACTTTACTTCGACAACATGGAACTCCGATACGGCTATAATTCGACAGTACTTAAGTTCGAAATATCTTAAGTTAGACATTACTGTACTCCGAAATAGCATTTCTTTGACATGACTTAACTAAGAAACAATGTGAGTTCGACGACATCTTTCTTAGACAACAGTATTAGTACTACAAAACTCAAATTCGACGTATACTACTCTGACCTACTGTATTTCGACAATATCTTAAATCGGCATGACATATCTAAGACACGATGCTACTACACAATTATCAGATAGGTATATTGTAATAAATAATGAGTTGTACCTCAGAACACTTTTTATTAAATACTACATATCAACTGCCTTGTTGGTCTAGTGGTCGCTAAGCGCGACTGCTGAGCAAGAGGTCCTGGGTTCAAATACCGGTTCGGTCAAAGTGTTACTGAGTTTTCCATTAGATAATTCTCAGTAGCAGCACGGAGTCTGAATTTGTGCCCGGTTGATGGCAATAGGCTCGCCCCCTATTACACTAGGACTTACGACATAACTGGCGAAATGTGGGTGTACTATATGTACATCTCTGCCTACCCTTTCGGAGAATACAGGCGTGATGTTATGTATGTATGTATAAATACATATCATCATCATCATCAGCCCGTTGCAGTCCACTGTTGGACATAGGCCTCTCCCAATGTATACACGAATACATATCCTTTATAATAAATAACATTTTTATTTTCGATATTCTGTTTTGCAGTCGAAAAATACGTTTTGAACGTCAAAATTACTTAAGGCTGTTAATAGTTGACGCAGAAGCAGTTTAATTGACGTTGCCAAATATAAACTCCTCCTTTTTTGTCGGTAAAAATAGTTTGGACAAAAACTTCGGATCCTTTTTTATGAATTTTGCGCGTACAGTGGAGACTATCGAGTATCGAAGCCACAGTAAAGTTTTTTACACGACTGCCAAAAGAAAGGAGTGTAATGTATTCAGGGTTCATGTATGTATGTATGTGAGTTTTTTTATTCCTCCATAACTTCTGAATGCCTGAACCGATTTTGATGTATGGAGTGTAGTTAGAATTTTTACACTATCGCGAGTAACATTAAAAAAAAAAAAAACACGCCTGCCATAACAAAAAACGAACTAAAAAGTGAAATACGAGTTCCATCGCAGTCGGGGAACCGTTCTGTGGAACACTCTCTTATCGAAGAGGTACTCAGACTGCGATGGAACTTGTTTTTCACTTTTTAGTTCATTTTTTGTCATGGCATTCGTGTTTTTTAATTATATTTTTTAATAATATAGAGAAGAGCAGAAACATTTTCTTTTAATTTATGTTCTTTGAGGCAATTTGCAGCAACTCGTTTGTTGAAATCGTTCTAGACTTAAGTATTATATTGTTAAACTCAAGAACAATGTAATCATGCGATCTGATCGTGTCATGTGATGACTTGTGTTGAGTGACGTAGTGTGATGGATCTATCGCTCAACCTTGAGCTATGACTTTATCTAAGTGTTTAGATGTTGCCGGGTCTGTCGTTATGTAAGAGTATGATATAATGTCCGGTTTAATGTAGCTTCCTAAGAAAAATGACACGGTATCGACACCAACCTGCGGCCACACACCAGCATAGAGTGTGGACGACTCAGTTTGTCTAAATTGGGTTATCTAGCCACCAAAGAGTGTCTGTAACTGTAATAGATGCAAAGATCAAGCAGAGAATGTCCGGTTGGGGACTATCTACACAATATCTTCAGCTCTATTCAGAGTTTGCCTATAAAAACACCAGTTTTGTATGGAGTGTGTGTCGTGTGGTATCCGGCTTAAAATTGACCACCCCCTTTCCTCCCGTGGGTGTCTTAAGAGGCCACTGAGGGAAAATTTAGAAGCTGGGCAGCTGCGTCTTTTGTAAATTCACCACCAATACTGCGATCCCCAAGCCGCTTGCCAAGCGTCGGGATTACGTAACCCCCCCCCCCCCCCTTCCCTCGCTTAAACGGGGAGGCCTATGTTCAACAGTGGACATCTTTTGGCTGATGATGATGATGCGTAGAGTACGTTCAGCTTTCGAAGCTAAATCATTTCGGGCAAAAGACAAATTCTACTGACTCTCCCTTTATTTAAATTATTTACATTTTAGGGGCTCGTATCTACAGCTACCGCGTAGCCCAGTCTATCTGTCGAGTCCCCTTCTTACTTCAGAAGGCACGTTAAGCCGTTGCGTTGGTCCTGCGCTTGATCCCTCTCCGGTCGTGTCTACCGTCCCATAGGACTATAACAGTGAGGGAATAGGGAGTGCACCTGTGATAGCGCGCATACTTGTGCACTATGATATCTCTTGCGTAGTTAGCTGATTTCAGACAGGCTGCCGTGACCGAAATTCGGTCAACATTATAATTCTATCGATACTATTTTAAGATGTTATAATCTTAATACATAAATGATAATAGTGTTTGCTTTAATAATAAATAAGATTGATATGAATTATAATCGTATACAGCATGTTCTATTAGAAGTACAATTTCATTAAGTGGTCTAGACATTATAATCTAAATATGACAGTTTGTATATTACTCTTACACACATAAACCTGTGTACTGTGTACTATTTAATAATTTATAATATTCGCCTTACACGCAATCAGCTTCAATTATATGTAACGGAGGTAAAACATTAAATTAATACAAACTTATTACGCCCACTACAACAGGCGAAATTGGCTCTTATTTGCTTGGCATACAGGCTTATTCGATCGCCAAGTTTTAGTTTGCAGTCTTTAATATGATACCACAATTAATGATCACTGGGGCAAGCAAAAATGATGTTTATGCAACTTCATTTAAGGTTCATTCTGCCAGTAAATAATTAGTTGGTAAATCGTAACGAGATCTAATACGATTTGCAGTTTAGCTCTAGAAAGACATAAGATATCGGTCGGATATGGATAAATATCTATTAATTATCAAAGGCAGGCTTTAATATGTTCTAGGTTGTGACAATTGGGGCAGGGTCTAGCGATTAAGGATAACTCCATGTGAGAACATGTTTGTACATTTTAAATGAGAAAAAAATTGAAACAACTAGCTGAGCCCCGCGATGTTACCCGCAAAAAAATTTCGGGATAAAAAGTAGCCGATGTGTAAAATTAAATTTTATCAAAATTAGTCCAGCCGTTTGAGCGTGCAGAGTTAACAAACATGCAAAATCACATTTGCAAACTTTCGCTTTTATAATGATATTAGTGTGATGTATTTTGTAGTAGTGTTGTAGTCAAAAAACAACTTAATACAACCAGCCTGTATGTTAATTATTATCAAGTCCTGAATTGGTAAAAAAGCAGATCGTGAAGTAGAGAGCCTCCTCGAGTGATGATACATAGCACCCTTGACGGTCAACCTGGCTACAATTCTCGTCGACTGGACAATCCCTACATCACTGCATCACTTGTTTCCATCTGATGATTCATCATCAGCCAAAGACGTCCGCGGCTTGGGGATCGCAGTATTGGTGGTGGAGTTACAGAAGACGCTGCTGCCCATCTTCTGAATTTTTCCCTTAGTCGCCTCTTACGACACCCACGGGAGAAAGGGGGGGGGGGGCAATTCTAGACCGGATACCACACGGTATCCGATGATTAGCTCATGCCAATACGAAAAAAAAGAAGGTATGCAAAGATGTAGGTACTTACTGCAAGGTCTATTGGTTAGGCACTGCCTTACCAGCAGAGGTCACGTAAGGGGCGGCTCCATTTTGCCTAATTTCTACGAGGGAATATTAAGAACATATTTGTAACGGAATTAACTATAATGCCCACTGAGAATGTCATGGGAAAACACTGCTAAACAGGTAGGTACACAGTTTTTCCATGTGAAAATTGAGCTCCTAACCCTAAGCGCAGTAGTCTGATGCGTCCTGATGCAGAAAACATAATATACGCCTGTCCCGAAGGAGTAGGCAGAGCTGCAGATTTAGAACACCCACATTTCGCCAGTATATTACAGATCCCAATGTAATAGAGTGCGAGCCTATTGCCGTCAACCGGGCACAAATCCAGACTTCGTACTGCTACCTAATGGAAAAACGCCCAAACACTTTGCCCAACCCAGATTCGAACCCAGGACCTCGTGCTCAGTCGACCACTAGACCAACGAGGCAGTAGTCTATGCAGATCATGTCATGACCCACATCAGATTTAAAGATAAAAAATCATCTATTGAAAATAGGCTTAAAAAAGTACTTTTTCAACGTCAAATTACATCAAGACAGCCCCCAAAACCCAAAGCCCGTCACCGCTTCCTAGTGCTATAGCTGGGCAGAAGAAACAGCACAACAAACTACGCAGCAGCACAATCTGTCTGTCAAAATTAGGAATATTCAAACACAAGTACCTACTATCGATTGCATGCTAGCGACGGTCCACTATTGCATCACGGAGAACGCATAGTTGAGGCATGAGGTGAGGCAATACACCGAGATCCTAGTACCTACACCGAGTTTGGACCACAATGCGATCGATCGTCACAAGGACCCTTTCTGTTCCCACGGTAGGCCTGCATCACCTGTATACCCTAAAGAGGTCGGCAGGTGTGTTGAGATCTGAAGACAATAGGTCCCTGATGAATTTGTTGACATAATTAAGTAAGCCTGTCGCGTGGGAAGTTGGTTCAATTCACAGGGTGAATAAAGAAGCTGTCTGAGGCTTGGAACTTGGAACTGCTGCTTCATAAGTATCAGTCTTCCCCTCTTAAAAGAAACTATAAATTTATTTATTCATTTATTTATAATAATAGGCCATCCAACTACATTTTACAAATAACTATTTAGGGCTTACAACTATAACATTTTCTGTTTAAATATAACTTATAGGTATGCACAACATTCACATTCTCATAGACGTTAATTTAATAAATCAAAAAATATTTAAATTGTAGAATAAATTTAATTATAATCAGTGACTTGACTTTGACTTTAATGCTACTCGTATTCTCATTTTAGGTATATTGTGTAGCTCATTATTCTCTCATACTTGAAATGATTGTTAAACATTCCTACAACATATTTTTAAGAGTAACTATGGAGTTTCTTGCCGGTTCTTCTCCATAGAAACGACTTTTTGGAACCGAGCAACTAGTTTGACGTTTTGTAAGTGCTCTTTTGTAGCCTATATGAAATAAAAACATTGACTATGACTATGACTATGAGTATGTATTGAACTAAGATGCGCTTGAAATCAAATTAAATCTTCAAAAGTGCAGTCACCACAAACTCGAACGATTTATATAATTTATTTATTTATTATTATCAGAACATAACACCATTACAGTATATTAATACCAAAGCGATGCTATGTTAATCTTACGAACTAAAAAACGATTATACGATACAAATAGGTCAAATAGACGTAAATGTTAAATACAAAAAACGTATCAAAATATAACTCCAAGGTATTAGGTATATCTCCGCCTATTTTTGAGAATTAAAGTTATATTTTAACCGCACAGTTAATGACACTGAACTTTTGGTTATAGTATCGAGGTCACACGCACACACACAACGTTACTGCTCTGCTGACCTTGATCTTGATACAATGGTTGGAGATACTGTACAAAATATATACAAAGGCTTGTTAAGTTGTTACAGTAATATAAATGGAATGGACTATTTCTGGGCACATATTGTAGGTGAATCGCATTGAATAATTTGGTTGCCAGACCAAATACCCGCCTACCTATACTCACCTACCTTACATGATCTCACTATGGTGGTTAAATAGCAGTGATAGCCGAGTGGTATTACCGTTGGACTGCCAAGTCAAAGGTCGCAATCGCAAGACCAAACGCCGGCACGCACCAATGTCTTTTCGAATTCATAAGCGTACTATAAATTTGTTATCGGCTTCCAAAATGGTGAAGGAAAACATCGTGAGGAAACCAGCACGCCTGAGAGATTTTTCAATGGTGTGTAAAGCCAAGTCAGAGGCCTACAGGCGGTTGAAACTCTGACACCAGGTTATTCATCAACCATACGACAAGAAGTAACTACTGTCAGAGATTCCACTGATTCAGGGGTTTGGACCGCTAATATCTGCAATTAACCGAATTCCCAATAATAACTGTGTAGGTATGTACCTCTGAATGTATTTGACGAGTGTTCACCTCACCGCCGAGCTGTCATTAAGATAATGTCGCCATTAGTCGCCTTCTACAGACAAAGGATGAATATAATGATGAATACTTTGTAGAACTTGAAGTAGAAGGAGTTTTGGAGTACACGTATTATGTTTAAATTATATTTGCATTATGTAGTAGGTGCCTAGATCGGTATTTAACAAAAAATATATTTTTAAACTCTGGATTCAATTCCATCGCGCACAAGTCCTCTCCATCGATCGCCATTTTCACTCGAGAGCAGTGCGAGAAGCATTTGATATCAAGAAACATCCAAATTTCCATCGAGAAGACGGCTACAAATTATCAACATCTTAGAATCCAGTGATTCGTTTAACAAAATCTCGCCTTTCTGCAGTGTCGGTATGCGTTCCGAGTGCGGACACAGTCGGCGTAGTGTGTAGGGTAGTGGAAGAATTGAGGGTAGATGAAAAATCATCTACAGTATAAATACGGGGACATGACACCGCAGTTTCAGTCTGCTTGTGACCACGGCCGATGCAACTCGATCAAACGTCAAGCTATAAGTAAAAACTTGTGTTCGCGTTCATTCCCGTGTTGTAGTATAGATTATCTTGTTTACTATCATCCTCTGTCTAAGTGTCCAGCCCCTTGAGTTTATAAGGGGTGGGTTCCAGTTTCAGTCTAACCGAATGCAGTTGGATACCACTGTTTTTCATAGACCCTATGCCTATCTGACCTCTGCTGTCTGCGACCTAGTTTGTTGTTGTTACAATAGAATAGAATATTTCTGACTGCCTCGTTGGTCTAGTGTTCGCTAAGCGCGAATGCTGAGCTTGAGGTCCTAGGTTCGAAGGCCGGGTCCAGCAAAGTGTTATTGGGTTTTCCCATTAGATAATTCTCAGCATCAGCACGTAGTCTGGATTTGAGCCCGGTCGATGGCAAAAGGCACGACCCTAAGTCATTGGGAGCTATAACATATCTGGCGAAATGTGGGTGTACTATATGTGCACCCAGTGGAGGTCTAAGGTCCAGTAGGCCGGGGCCTAGGGCGGCCAGATATTATGGCATTATCGTAACTAAAAAAATCACTAATAATAACTAAAAATAACTCTAATAATAAGAAGTACCTACTAAGTACAACAGTAAATTCCTTTTGTAGTCTATATGACGGGTGCTGAGAAAGGGGCGGCTGATACTTACTACATGGCCTGGGGCCTAGGGCAGCTAAGACTGCAATCCGCCACTGTGTGCACCTCTGGCTACCCCATCGGGAATGCAGGCATGATGTTAAGTTATGATCATAAATCCTCTTAACAAGAGAATGTTGAATGCTTTCACCTCTGCCTACCCCAATAGGTCCACAACACATTCCCTAGACACAATAGTGGGTTACATTTCAATACGATCACCAATTACGTGCAACAAAGGCCATCGCCATCGGTTAGTGGTTACTATAGCCGATAGAAATGATTTGCAAAGCGCCCTTGTGATCGATGTATCAATCGTGTTAGGCTGTGATTGCACGTTGAGACACTAGCTACATTAATTAGTCTAGTACAGACACAAGCTAACGAACTGACCGTTCTATAAATGTTAGTAGAATCAATAATAATGCCTACATCAATTAATCATTGGACAGAATAAATCATCATCATCATCAGCCGGAAGACGTCCACTGTTGGACATAGGCCTCCCCCTTTATGGGGAGGGGGGGAGGGGTTGCCATAATCCCCACGCTTGGCAAGCGGCTTGGGGATCGCAGTATTGGTGGTCAAGTTACAGAAAACGCTGCTGCCCATCTTCTGGTTATTTTCCCTTAGTCGCCTCTTACGACACCCACGGGAGGAAAGGGGGTGGTCAATTCTAGGCCGGATACCACACGGAATAAATCATATAAATAAATAAATATTTTTAAGTCATTACACTAGTGTTATAAAAGCAAAAGTTTGTGAATAAGTTTGTGTGTTTGTACGTTTCTATGTTTGTTACCTCTTCACGCTTAAACGGCTTGACCGATTTTGCTAAAATTTAGTATGGAGGTAGCTGGCACTCTGGATTAACATATCATAAGCTTTTTTCCCCGAATACATGTAGCGGGTCCCAGCGCACTACACCGCGGGGCGCAGCTAGTATGTCACTACATAGGTAAATAAATGGATGTCCAAATTGTTCGTCAAATGACAGTATTATTGCTGTTACACAGATTCTAAATATATTTATTTTTTTGCACATAGCAGCACGGAGTCTGGGTTTGTGCCCGGTTGATGGCATTAGGCTCGCCCCCTATTACATTGGGACCTAAAAGCTAAAAGATGACTGGCGAAATGAGGGTGTACTATAGGTAGGTACACCTCTGCCTACCCCTTCGGGAAATACAGTTATGATGGTATATTGTTACCTGTTATTACGATAATAACACTTTTTTTTTCATTTCTGATCACCTTGTTTATGCGACAAATTACTGACAATTTGCGACCGAATGGTCCATCCAAATACAGCTTTAATAATCAATTTTTTCTTCCCACTACAATTAACTTCGACAAAAATTGTTTTTATTTCCACAATTACCGCGACTTTTTGTCGCAATTCCAGTCCGAGCGACTTGTCGCTCCATATTCAGCCTACTTGTCACCACAATTATCATCACTATAAGTCACAAGAGCTCAATTTGATTAACTCGGACTTCTAAAAAGAATTTGACAGTTATTTTGAACCTTATTGCCTTGAGTATTAAGTCTAATGTTTTCACTTTATAAATAATACTTAGACTATTCTTGTTGTTTGATTTTGAACTCTAATGCAACACTCATAAGGTAGGAATTTGTATAGTTTATGTCTTTGATGGGTGAATCGCAACTCTACTCACTACAAACTCTACATTGCTAAGTTATTAGACCGTCAAGTAGTTATTAGAATGTGAAGGAAACATGATTTTAGGAATCATTTCGTTTTGTTACACGCAAGTAGAGAGTAGGTAGGTAGGTACTATATATCTAATGAATACTTAGGTATCTTCAATATAAAGTGGACAAAGAAGGCTTATGTTCCAATCATGGATTTATCACTTATGGTCGAATACAACCGGCATTTTAAGAACGTGACAGTAATAGATTGCTGCGCTAAGGGTTGGGGTTTGATTGCCGCACGGAACAAATATTGGTGCGATCCGCAGATGTTTGTCCACAGTCTGAGTGTTTGTGTATGTGATATTCATTGATATACAGGAAAAATTACAAGGGTAGGGCGACGTTTAAAAAAAAATAGAAAGTAAAAATTTGTAGAATTTCTCATTTCTTGGAATCATGCCTAAGAATGAGCTTAAGTTAAGTTAGCACCCGTTTAAAGTAGTTTCAGTAGATCTTAAACTTAAAATAGTAGCTGGACGCAGCTAATATCTTCTTTGGAAACCAATTTAATAGCGTTCCTAATTTTATTTTAACTGTTTAGATAAATCAGCCATATATTTAAAAAAATCATTACATAGGTACGTAATCTACCATTTATTCAATTTGTAATATTGTCATTTTGACAGTTAATGTATGGAATGAAAATATATCAAAACATGAAATTTATTCTACTGATAAAAATTATCAGACGATTGAAAAATCAGCCAGTTACTCTCTGGGTTTGAATTGACTATTCGCACCGGACTAACTTGAAAGAAATGAAACTCTGGGGTCGAGGCTACGTCAAGCGTGTTGGAGATTACTGGTGATTAATGCAGCGGGGATACCATTGCCGACAGGTACAGGCCTACGTGACGGATCGTCAATGGACCAGTCACAGCCTACGTCATTAGAAACGGGCGACCAATACCGATCGTTACGTCACTGGTCACGAAAACGTGTTGATGACGCGAGCTATAAGCGGTGGCGGGATGTGGTTTGATGAGTGGTTTAATTTAACTGCCTGGCTTCACAATTATGTTGTGTGTAATATCGAAGAAGTAGACTCATATGGAAGTAAGGGGTTTAAATCCTAACTAATAGCAATTGGACTTCAGGTAATTTCTTAATTAGGTTTTCTTAATGCACCTAAAGTGAACAACACCTAATTTTTAACAGAATTCCAAAAAGGAGGAAGTTCTCAATTAGTTTCTTTTATCTGCCTACACACACCCTATTACGTTGGATCTGGCATCAATTATGCCAGATCCAACGTAATAGGGTGTGACCGGTGCGAGCTTATTGCCATTACCTCGTATACCATTTTCTAATTGACATAAGAAGCATTTAATCAATCCAATAAAACTTATCCTTTATTAAAGTCAATTTTGGGAACGAAGTATTCAAGGTAAGGTACAATAAATAGGTCAACAATATACATACTTTACCTTCTTATGATAAATCATGCTAATATTGATCGGCTCCTAACAATCTACGTCACGTGATACATTATTCCTCACATATCCGGAGAAGTTGATTTCAATGAATCATAACGGTCACCGGGGTCAGAACACTCACGCGCCCGTTGTCATAATGTATTCCATTAATATTTAATACGATCTTGTGTGACTTGCGATTGTCATCATAATTTCACAAGATTGGATGTTTGTGCATTATCAAATGGACAAAGAGTTTCGGTATTATTGAAGAAATATTTGGAAAATAATTCTTGTAGTAAATGCGTATGCTGGACATTCTTCCTGCCTGACATACTGTGTCGGACAATCCGCATCAAGTAAATTAATAATGAAAACTTTGACGTGAAAATTAAATTGTTTTATTTTCATATTAAGAAAGTTGTGTTGGTATAAGTGCATTCAGACTCTCTTCAGACTTCCTCTTTGGTTTGTTGCTAAGCGCTGCTGCTGACCATGTGGTCCAAGGTTGAATGCCGGGTCGGGCAGTGTTACTGGGTTTTTTCATTAGGTCATTTTTTTTGTAGTAACATGAAATCTAGATTTGTGCCCGGTTAATGGCAATAGACTCGTCCCCTATTAAATTGGGACCTAAAACATAACTGGCAAAATGTGGGTGTACCATACACCTCTACCTACCCTTTAGAGGAATACAGGCGTGATATTATGTTTGTTTTAGTGCCGTCATATCTGAAAAAAGGTGGACGGTAGACAGTACAAAGAAATTAATGATATAATTTTAAAGTTTCATTTAAACACGAAATATCCCAATTTTACTCTAATAGTAATAACTATGAAACCCGCTCCCGCTATTTCCCCCGCTGCCGCTCACAGCTCGCGCCGCCCGCTATTCGTCAATGAATCACAGCGAGTTGTGGCGGTACTCGGTAGTACGCTCGCTCGGCACCGCGCAGGCGCAGTTTCACTACCACACCGAGCCAATGTACCCGCTTCACCAAATCTTTGGTACACCCTGTATTATTGACGAGTGACTAAATCAACAAGTTTTCTCGTTTTATGCGAATACTTTGATAGTAGTGCAGTGTTTGTGTGTGTTTGTGTTTTACATTTTTAGTTCAGTGATATAGAAAGTTGTGTAAGGAACTGAGTGAAGGTAAATTCTCGCTTCCTATTAACGGTTGTATTAATAGTATCAAGTTGTAACCGTCTTGAACCGTCGAAGGCCTCTTCTTATATACAGAAGAGGTTGCTGATCACACGCTTGCTTGTGAAGATTTCAACCGATAACAGGTCTTCTTCACAATATTTTGTCCACACAGTACAATATTTTTGATAAAAACATCTTATTAGTGCATGCCATGTTTTTTATTCGCATTCTTGTTGATTGCCGGTATTTCGACCACCACGGCAGATGTTCACTGCTGTTATTTTTTTTTTTAACTTTAGCTTGCTTTTGACTGTGGGGTTTTTCCCTTGCTCTTATAAATAGACCTTGATTTTTCGGGATAAATGTTAGTACAAACTGACACACACAGAGTGACATCGACAAGTCCAGTATACAAATACTGGACTTGTCGATGTCACTCTGTGTCTTAAAAGCTATTCTATGTGGGAATAGCATCTATCGGTTTCATCATTGAAGAGTGAAAAAAGGACTAAACAAGAACACTTTCCCATTATCTTAATATGAAGATACATATTTAAAGTAGGTAGTATCTAATTTATAAACCTAAGTACCTACCTAGTAAGATACCTTTGTTTTTTACATAATAATATTAACTGTTAGGTGTTGGAATTGAAGAAAAATTGAAAACAAGTAATATAAATTGCATCTTGTTGTGTGTGTCATTATCTTTTTCATCACGCTTCTACATTTCGGCAAGCCTAATCTTTTTATCAACATCAGTATTTACTAATCGAGTTTTAATCTTAATTGATTGTCTACTTAAATCCGGGATTACTATTTTGCTTATGTCAGTGCACCCACATTTTGCCAGTTACGTAATAGAATAGAATAGAATACCTATCATTTATTTTCAAGTGTATGGTACAATAAGATCTTAAATATAACACAGTAATATAATGTCCTCCTGACCGAATTTCGGTCACGGCGGCCTGTCTCAGCTGAGACTAGCCATCTGCGCAGGAGATGTTATAGTGCACAACTCACAAGTATGCGCGCAGACACAGGTGCACTCCCTATTCCCTCACTCTCATAATCCGATGGGACGGTAGACCGACACGGTCAGACCGGACACACGGACCGACACACAGATCAGGCGCAGGACCAACGGCTATACGTGCATTCCGAAGCACTGTGGGGTCTCGGCATGTGAAAACGGTCACCCATCACAACTGATCGCGGCGAACACGGCTTAACCTCGCAGATCGACGGATCTGCCGGGTAGCCGCATAGCTACGAGCCCCACATATGTATAACACTGTGCACTGTATATGTGATAACACAGTATCACATATACAGTACACTAGTTTTGACGGGCTGCTACTGAGAATTTCCTAATGGAAAACCCATTAACTTTGCTTGATCCGGGAATCGAACCCAGGCTCTCATACTCAGCAGTTGTGCTCTGCGACCAGTTGACCAACGAGGCATTAAAAACAAGGACATAGTATGTCTTGGTTGATTTATTGCATCATGTGACGTCACAGGTGTCGGTCCCACAGGATAGTTAATGATACGTGTGTTCGATGGTCATTAGTCTTGTTCTCAAGCAGGCTGTCGGCCGAAAGGTCTTGGGTTATGTTTCCGGGATGGGCTAAATGTCAGGAGGATTAAAATGAATTGCCGCAGGATTGAAAGTTGATGTCTACTTACATTTCTTATTAAGTTGGAATGGGTCTATAAATTGTATATTATCTAATGTGACTGCTTCTTTGGTCTAGTGGTCGCTAAGCGCGACTGCTGAGCATGAGGTCCTGGGTTCGAATCCCGGGTCAAGCAATGTGTTACTGAGTTTTTTAAGGTAATTCTGAGTCTGGTTTTGTTGCCCGGTTGAAGACAATAGGCTCGCCCTTTGTTACATTAGGACTTATAACATAACTGGCGAAATGTGGGTGTACTACCTATAATGTTCACTTCTGCCTACACCTTAGGTGGATACAGTGTTGTTGTTTTTGTGTATCTTAAGTATGTTGTATTGATTCCCAAAATAAACAAATATAGGTAGTTCGAATAATTCGAATAATGTATTGCAGTAATTTAACATTTTACCTAACCGAGCATTAATAGATATATTAAGACTGCCTCGTTGGTCTAGTGGTCGCTAAGCGCGACTGCTGAGCAAGAGGTCCTGGGTTCAAATCCCGGGTCGGGCAAAGTGTTACTGAGTTTTCCATTAGGTAATTCTCAGTAGCAGCACGGAGTCTGGATTTGTGCCCGGTACAATAGGCTCGCCCCCTATTACATTGGGACTTACAACATAACTGGCGAAATGTGGGTGTACTATATGTACACCTCTGCCTACCCCTTCGGGAGAAAACAGGCGTGATGTTATGTTATGTTATGTTATCAATTTAAATTTTCTCCATACGTATGTGTAATCGTGTATACTTAGTCCAGTAAAAACATAACCCTTCCTTGGTAGTCGGTATAATTACGACCGGTGACCTTAATGTAACTGCAGTGGCTAAGCGATTGGAGTGCAGGGCTAACGGTCGGTACAAAAAAAATTGCGATCCACACATGTTTGTCCCGAGTCTGAGTGATGTGAAAGTGATATTATATACATGTTATATATAGCTATATACCTTCATTCCTACCACGTGACCTAACTACGCATACTGACAGTTTCGGTCACGATTGGCACACAAATGTTTACGATATAACAATTTGTTTGTTATCTAGACGAAATTGTTGTTGTTTACTTGTGTTACTATTGTAATGTGTCAACACAATGAGTGTGACAGGCCCGTGATTAACACTGGAGACAATTCGTGGTTGGTTAATTATTTTAAAATGTTACCTGACACTTTTACACTGAGAATTTCTTCGCAGGAGGGTTTGGCGGTGATTAAACGCATTAATCAAATGCCTCGTTGGTCTAGTGGTCATAAAACGCTAAGTTTGTGTGGCGAGCGTGGCATTAAGTCATTATAACACAAGGAAAAAAAAATCGGTTTAGCAGTTTTGGATATGAATCTAACAAACACACAGACATTTTCTATAAAAGGATATGTGAAACCAGTTTGTATTTGGATATTTCCTTATGTTTTGTTAATAACTCGTCACTGCTACGAAATACATCGATTTCGAAAGAAAGATTGCTCCCGGGGAAATCCAAGAGTCCTAATTTATTTTGGACCCACTGTGTCGTCGGCTGACAATGGACAATGGCTTGTAGAATGGCGTTTTTATATCTTTTTTTACACATTTAGCATAACTTGAACCTTTTTTCATAATAAGGGCAAATAACCTGCTAACAATACAGCCGGTTAGATTTTTTTGTGATAAGGGGACAATGATATTACAAAATAGTACAGATATGTTACTAGCACGCTCATTTTGAAGACTAGAAAATGTCCCAATTGTGACGTTTTGTCTAGCAGTGTCTGGCTAACCTGAATGACGTTTATCTGCGCGCGTAAGTGTCAAACCCATGTTTATTCTTTTAATCTTATTGTTATAATTACTCTATCTCTTTGACCTCTTTGTCAAGTTGTATAATTATGTATGTGTGCATTTCGGAACACTTTTCTCGTTCATTTTGTAAGCTCATGACGTATCTATATTTTTTGATATATCACTGCAAGTGGATATTTGGACTAGACCGGCCACTATCAGCTGTTATACAGCTGTAGAGGTAATAATTATGCCTAAAATGATCCAATTCAGAATACCGCCCCTGAAGTTCAAATACAGATTTTGAACGTCGGTATCGTATTACATAATGCGTGTGGGGGATACACGCATTGGGATAGACATAGGTATCTCAATCGTTTTATGGAAATATTTATCGCATATTCCTCACGTTAAAAAAAAAGTTATTTTTCCATCTTTCGAAGTCGCGTTTGCAACTAGACCGAGAATGTGGTCTCCGTAATAAATATTTCACGATGCAAACATCGTGAAATATGTGTGTGTATTAGTTTCGTTATCTCTTGTCGTTGTCACATCCATCTGAGCCATTGGACTTACGTTAAGACAAAAATAAGTAATAAGATGATAGACATAAGTTATTTAATGATAGATAAGACCAACACAAATATTTGACGTTTTCAGTTTGTTTATTGGCCGGGCTGTGTTGTTTGTATATTCTTAACAAGCTTGAATTTTGACTCTTGGTCTTCTAGCGTGCTTAGGCTGGTTCACAGCTGTCCGGGAGACCTGTACGGGTAGCGCCCGCGGTACTCTGAAACGTGGGTTCAGTACGATACGGTTGCTAGGACGCGCGTATCGTTGTGCGGGCTCTACGGTCTACCCAGAGCCGGTCGCGGACGGACCAATCCGCATCGCTGTGAAATAATGTTCTAGCGCCCCACGTGTGGATCCCGTACGGGTGTCCCGGCCAGCGGTGAAACCAGCCTTAGAGTTGCGAAAACAATTTCCGATCAATTTAATTTGTGTGCACGCAATAAAGTTAAGGGATGGACTCACTATTCCTCAGTTTTCTAGTTCTAATTAAAGTTGTTGACACTAATTATTATTTACCTACTTAAAAATGTTAAAAGATTTTGAAACAACACTTCTGCCTACGCTTTGGAACCAAGCGTACCCAGAGACAGAAGACGCAATTTTTGATCGGGATTATCCCAAACGTTCATAGTTTAGCAAGTATTATTATTGTGATGACGTCACTAATGCACTATACATAAACTGATGAAACTAAACACCGACAAATTGCAAATTATGCACAGATTATAAAAATAATTGTGTGATAGCAACAGGTTAGCATTTGTTTTTTTAACATATCATGTTAAACGTTATCATGATTGATGTTATAACATACTGATAATATTAGTAAGTACATGTTTATTATCACGTCATTTTTCTCTAATGGAGTAGGCAGTTCGGTATGTTTTAAAGCCCATTTTTTTTATAAAATGATAATATAATTAAAATATCACTTTGTTTTTAAAGGAATGAAGATTGAAATGGCAATTAACGCTATCACAAAATAGAACCTCCTCCTTTTTTGAAGTCGGTTAAAAAGTGAGGTCTATACTCTAGCGTGTTACCCCCTAGGGGGTGGGAACTTGGCATAGTTTAGAGAGTTCTACACCTACTTACATTTGTAATCATTAGTTACGTAAAAGATGGACTTAAGAAATAATTTGACCTGTTTTTTTACTGGGGAAATCCATAAGGACTTCTTCTGTCCTGGGGTGGATGGAGCGGTATGCCGGACTCTTACCGACTATAACCCCAGGGTGTCCCCCTAGTTACCTTAGATCAAGGGACGCGTGATCTGCGTACGGCGCACCGCATCCCACGACAGGAGATTTGCGTTACTTTTACAATCCGATTTTGGGTACACCACTAATTACATATTCTAATTAATGAAGACTCAATTGGCGCAGTGGCTAAGAGATTGGACTGCTGTTCTAAGGGTTGCAGGTTCGATTACCGTACGGGATAAACATTTGTGCGATCCGCAGGTATTTGCCCCGAGTCTGGGTGTTTGTGTATGTGATATTACATGTTTGTAAAACGCAACCACAATACAGGAAAAATTGCTAGTGTGAGAAGAGGTTTTTTTTTAATTTATTTTTAATTTTGATAACAAAAAAATTATAATAACATGGGACTTTTCTGGTATATTATGTAATCAAAACAACAAAATCACCGTGACATTGTACCCAGGCCTAATACCCATACATGGCCGGTCCACACGGAAGTAAAAACCGATTGTTATGTACTAATGGGCCTGCTGTCCGCGTGTTTATAGTCTGTGGCATTCAACTGCTATTAACTGTAGCAGCGTGAAGGTTTTATACTGATCTTATTTATATTATAGAAAAAGAAGTAAATTCAAATGATCGGTATTTAATTACTTAGGAGACTACAGGGTCTAAGGGGCTTCACAGACCGCCGAACTCAGAGACATTTAATGAATACTTAAACGATCACTAAGTAAAGGTTTTTTTAACATCTTTACTTAGTGTCAGTTTAAGTAATCAATAACTTCCCTGTAAGTGCGGCGTTTAGTTTATATGGTAAATATATATATTTATTTATTTGTGTATCTACAATTATCATTACAGGATTAAACCCAAGGCGATACTGTAGAAAAAATAAACAGAAGTAACCAACACTAAGTATAAACACAGTACACATATTATGGTTTATATGGTTTAGTTAGATTATAAAAGTGACAGCCTGTCGTAGTCTTTAATTCCATTTTCAGTTTGAATAATGTTATACTAACGTGTTGTGTTATTCTGTAAATATGGATGACTATGCATGGAGTTGCTATCTGAGGTTTCTGACTTTGTGTTTAGTAAGATTCATTAGTGATAAAAAAATAATTACGGTCTACATTGTACACTTGTACTTTGTCACTGACAAGTTATTATTTACTAGCTTATGCCTGCGGCTTCGCTCGCGTTAATTTAAATTGTTGGTTAGAAGTATATACATATATATAGCATTTGCCCGCGGCTTTGCCTAGGTTAGCCTATATCCTTTTTTGGGTCTTAAACTTTCAGCATGACAAATTTCATCAAACCATCCCACCTGATCTGATCTCCACTCACATATGAGATAAGAAAGCGGAAATTTCATCTCTGATACTAATTACCAATCAGGCAAACATGTTCATTATTAATAAGAAAGATGACCCTTGTGAGTAGATCACTTTACATACTAATAAATATTATACTATTCATACATAATATTAGGGTTTTCCATTAGTAAGACGAATTACAGGTTTTTACGGAATCTCTTTAGAGTTTGGTACGTCATAAATGGTTACAGGTTCCATGTAATGTTTTGTTTATGTTATGTTTACATACATAACTTCACGCCGGTATTCTTTGAAGGGTAGGCAGAGGTGTGTAGTACACTCACATTTCGCCAGTTATGAGCCCCAATGTAGGTAATAAGGGGTGAGCCTATTGTCATCAACCGGGCACAGATTCAAATTCCGTGCTGCTACTGATATGATGATTAAAGAAAGGAAAAATGACGAGACTGAGAGATTATCCAATGGAAAAACCCACAAACACTTTTCACCACTCAGGATTTGAACCCAGGACCTCATGCTCAGCTGTCACGAGCATTAGACCAACGAGGCAGTTATCAAATAAATACCTACCTATCGATATAAAACTTTAAAATGTTAATCTATTCACAATTAACAATGAACGAATTGATTAAACGAACTTATCCGACTTTAATATGACCAAATCGATTTTCAATACTCAATACTTTATTTATTGCAATCCATAATAGTACTTAAGTGGACTTACAATATTGCAGATCATTATGGACCCTGTCGGGCACAGCGAAAGTGGAGAGAGGAAGAGGGTTAACCTAGTTATTTACGACATAAATATTATAAACTTATATTTAAGAAACTTATTCTAATAAGTAATTTAAGATATTGTATTTATATATTTAAGTTCGTTATTAATAATCATAATAAGATAATAGTTTTTTTTTCTTTATAAAAATTTGTTAAAGTAAAAATATGTAGTCCGTATTTTTTTCGCCCCACTAGGAATTTCTCCTGTATCGTGGGTGCGTTTCACAAACATGAAATATCACATACACAACACCCAGACTCGGGACAAATATCTGCGGATCGCACAAATTTTTGTCTTGTGCGGGAATTGAACCCGCAACCCTTTGCGCAGCAGTCCAAACGCTTAGCCACTGCGCCAATCAGGTCGTCAATTAATTGCTAATAATTGCTTGTCATAGTATGAGTCAGGTTGGGAAGGAACCCTCTACGTTGTACTGTGGGTGACGTATGCTTACACGGAACTGCCTGCATACCATGAAGTCCTAAAGCAGGCCATTTTCCGTTGTGGAAGCGAGACGCCGCGCGCCGCTACGTGAAGTGCGGCGTCTCGCTTGCAGAACAGAAAATGTCCTGATTTAAGAGTTCATGGTAAGGAGGCGGTATAGTAAACAGCTGTTCAAGGCCGGTCGGTGACATTTGTCCGCGGGAGGAAGTAGAGATAATTAAAGTAGGCTGGCTGTAAGCTTGAGAAAGTTGCTGATAAGACGTTAGGCAATATTTTTTGAGATCATCGATCTTTATAATTGATTTGACTGCCTCATTGTTCTTGTTGTTGCAAAGCGCAACTGTTGAGCGTGAGGTACTAGGTTCGATTCCCGGGTCGGTAAAGAGTTATTGTGTATGTTGGTTATTTTCAGTACCACAAGGGCTCTGATTCCATTTAGGTTCTCAGTACTAGGATAGACTGGATTTGTGCCCGTTTAATGGCAGTAGGCTCGCCTTACATTGAGACCTATATTATAACAGGCGGAATGTGATTGTAGATAGTATACACTTCTGCCTACGCCTATAAGAAATACAAGATGGTATGTTCAATTAATGTTGTATTGTCAAAAATTTCATTTATTCAGACGTTAAAAACACGGGACACTTAGGTTAGGACTGCACTATACATAGTCATTACACTTTCCGTTTTAGTTAAGACTTAAGACAGTCGCGTAATAAACAAATCGTTCGTGTGCAACCGGGCTTAACCAAATGTCTTACACACTGACGCATGCGCTGTCTCAACTGTCACCCAACCTGCACCTGCACTGTGTAATAATAATCACAATTCAACACAATCTAAATGTTAATCACCTTTCAATTATCCAACAAGTGGGTGATTATTACTGAAATCATTTCGGAGAAGGTAATTAATACGAGAAGTAATTCGTGTTATTTTAATTTAATTATTGTTAATGCACTTATATGAAACATTTACAAGTGCGGTGCATCGTATTTATATCTTTGGAAGTAGGTTGTAAACTTATAAGTCATGAGAAAGGACCAAAAAACTGCGTCTTAAAGGACCTGTTAGAAACCCAAAACCCAGGTATACCTTGAATTACGTTGGGTACAAGCAAGACTGCTAAGCGTGAGGACCTGGGTACGTATTCCAGCTCGGGAATTGTTTTACTAGGTTATGGGTTGTTATTAGGTAATTCTCAGTAGCAGCACGAAGTCTGTGTTTGTGCCCGGTTGATGGCAATAGGCTAGCCCCCTTTTACATTAAGACCTGGCTAACTATGGGTGTACTATACACCACTGCATACCCCTTTGGAAAATACAGGCGTGATGTTATGCTATGTAATAAATGTATTAAAATTTAGACATGTGTTATAATGTGTATAATAATTACAAAATATTCATAAAATAAAAAAGTTGGTGAAGGTAATCAAAATTTATCATGGTCGATTCAATACCAGTTTCCGCCTTTACGAGTTTTTATTTCGAGCGGGATTCCCTGAAATTAGGTAAAAAACGTCTTCAGCAAAAAAATTCGATAGACTTAATTTACGGCAATAAAAGAGTATTTCTTGTATTTTTATGTAAATAATTTATGAATCAATGTAATTCCATATTACTCCCGAATAACTTGTAGGTCTAAAGTTGACTGCGAGGTGTTTCGGTTTGATTCCCAAATCGGGATGAGCGTCATTGGGTATCACCAGTCGGTACCGAGTTGTCAGTATCACGGAGTTTGTATTTGTACCCGGTAATGGCAATATCGATCGAGCTGTGGCGTACCATAGTAGAGCCCTAAGACTGATGATGATGATGATTGGGAATAGGATGACACATGGGACTTAAACTGGAAAATTTTATATACTTCTGCTTACCCCTTCAATGAATATTGGTGTGATGTTGTGTTGTGTGTGCAACATTTTTGTCCAGTTTCTACTAAGTACAATTTTGGTAGATGTGATTCAAGCTTTACTTTTTTAAAAACAAAACACACGAATGTAACGAACGATCACAAATATAAATAATATGTTACTCACATCGTAAGTATGTTAGTATCAAACAAGTGTGTGACTTGGCAGCCACTGCGAAGGGCCCAGGACAATATTAGTCAGCCATTTAAAATAACACTAAACAATGTTATGTTATTGGTCCTTTGTCCGAGGAAGAAGGGTTTTCCTGCGTACAAAAGGACCGGATTTCGGAAAAGAGCCATCGAAGGACCCTTGTTCTGTTACCTTTATTTTTGAGTTTATTAGTAGGTATTTAATAAGAATTATTTTTATTTGATGTAGCTTTTTAGTTACTTAAAGTTTTACTGGTAATTTTATAAATAGGTATATTTATAAACCAGTAGATTGGTATCTATCATTAGGTTTTTTCTTTGTTTTCAAATAGTTTAGTTTAATAACGCAAAAAACCGAATTACAAAAAAATAGTTATCCAATCCGGTTTCTAATTAGATGTGTTTTTGTTTATGTAGTTTAATTATCATGATGCCTGTTCTTAAAAGAGATATGCAGAGGGGGAAGGGATACAGTCGGTCTGTTCAATTCACTAAGATGTACATCCATATTCATACTTGCCTTACAAATGGTAGCGTATTCTAGTGGCATAGTGGAATTATATTTCTGAGTCTGAGATGAATTCAAAATTTACTGGACTGGAAAATCCAAAAGATGGGCAGTAGCGTCTTCTGTAACTTGACCAAGAAATACTGCGACCCTCAAGCCGCTTGCAAAGCGTGGAGATCATGGCAACCTCCTCACCTAGGGGTAGGCCTTTGCTCAGCAGTAGTCGTCTTCCAGCTGATGATGATGATCTATGCTGTCTATCCCAGGTACGCAGGCGCGATGCTACATAATTTATTATGACACGTACCGTGAAAGATGTTAATAATCTTTGCCTTACGATTGACAAGCCGATATCAGGGATTTATTCGACAAGGTTGCACTTATATTTCAATTGTTATGCGACTATCTGTGATAAGACAAGGCGGTGTTATGCTATCATTATACTACGCAATATGCAATCTGACATCAAGAAATATAGCGACAAACATACGAAGGGTTACGCTTGTGTGTCTACCATGAATTTTAGGGAAAACATTTGTTATTTGACTACCCGCTTGGCGCAGTGGCTAAGTGATTGGACTGCTGCGCTAAGCGTTGCGGGCTCGATTCCCGCACGGGGCAAAAATTTGTGCGATCCGCAGATATTTGTCCCAAGTCTGGGTGTTTGAGTATGTGATATTACAAGTTTATGAAATGCACGCACGATACAGGAGAAATTCCTAATGTGGGGCGAATTTTTTTTAAACAAAAAAAAAATGCGTAAAAACAAAAACCCCGTGGAGTTTGATACTAGACAAAAAAAGCAACGTTTTCTGACACTTCTTTCGGTGAACTTGTCAATGATACTGTTAGCTGACCTGCTTATAAAACTTCGCTTTATTTACTTTTAATAATCACTGTCGATATATCGATGGGTCCTATGTATATGGGCCAGTCCAATAATTTGGGCATTTTTACATTTTAAGTTAAATGCTTTCTGTTACTCTAGTTGACAAGTTGTACTAAAAATATTTCACATTTATAAGTAAGCATACAATTTTTTGTCGCAGTAAAAGTGTTCATCAGTTGTAGCATGTAACTTAAATAATCTATATAATATTTTGAAACTTGAATACCCTCTAATGAAAAGTTTATCATTTTGCACATTTGCCCTTACACAGGACCCATCGATATATATCCTGAGAAGTAGAAAGTGATACATATTTTAAATAAGGTATCTTTTTCCCTTATTTACTCAATTCACTGCCTCGTTGGGCTAGTGGTCGTAAACGCGACTGCAGAGCGTGTGATCCTAGGTTCGAATCCCGGGTCATGCAAATTGATAATGGGTTTTTTCATTAGATAATTCTCAGTAGCAGGACGGTGCACGGTGTCTGGAGTTGTCAACCTCAATCACTGAATTCACCTGTAGCTTCGCCAAACAGTATATCATCAAACTTGTATACACACAGATAACAAAGTCTCATACAAACTATTCCACACATAATCTAGATAGCGAGCTAATATTAGTCTTATCTATCAATATTGTGCTGCTAGAAATTATCAGCTAGTAATAACCTTCCTAGCTCTAACAATAGTAGGTACTTTATAGAATGAGGGTCTCATCTACAAAGCTACCGACCACATCAACCGATCTGCAAGGTTAATCAGCCCTAACTTCGGTGAGTCTTTCGATGGGTGACCGTTTTTCACACATCGAAATCCCTCTATGCATTAAAGACTATGCTAATCCGTAAGGGGTCTCGTAGCTAATTGGCTACCGCACAGGTCAGGCGATCTGCGTGGTAAACCTGTGCTCGCCGTGGTCAGTCTTGTGATGGGTGACCGTTTTCACATTTCGGGACCGTTCCGTGCTTCAAAAGGCACGTTAAGCCGTTGGTCCTGCAGCTGATCTCTCTCCGGTAGTGTCGGTCTACCGTCTCATCGGACTATGAGAGTGAGGGAATAGGGAGTGCACCTGTGTCTGCGCGCACACTTTCACACTTTGCACTATAATATCTCCTGCGTAGTTGGCTAGTCTCTGATGAGATAGGCCGCCGTGACCGAAATTCGGTCAGGAGAACATTATTAATCCGTATGTCCTGCGCCTGATAACTCTCCGTTCGTAAACTGACCGTATGAGGCATAGAGATTGCCCCTGTGCTTAGTTACGATAATTATTCACTGTAATCCCTCTTACCTACTTTTATAAATGGATTAATAGATAATGTTGAATCGTTGAATAAATTATACATGTGTCTGTCGTTTGCATGTCAAGGAATAAAGATGTGATAAACTTATGAAGTGATCTACTTCTTATCGTATGTTTGATGAACAACCTGGTGTCAGAGTTAAAACCGCCTGTAGGCCTCTGACATGGTTTTACACACCGTTGAAAAATCTCTCAGGTGTGCCGGTTTCCTCACGATGTTTTCCTTCACCGAAAGAAGTGTTTAAGACGGTTTGACATTGTTTTATGAAAAGAAGATCATGCGTAGGCTAGTCTCAGTTGAGATTGACCGCAGCGTCCAAAATTCTTACGTTAAACGTTATTATTCGGTTTTTGAATCTTTGAAGGTAACCATGGACCATGATGGCCCATCAATTGACGACCTGATTGACGCAGTGGCTAAGAGATTAGACTGCCTCGCTGCGCTAGGGGTTGCGGATTCTATTCCCGCACGGTACAAAACTTTGTGCGATCCGCAAATGCTTGTCCCGAGACTGGGTGTTTATGTATGTGATGTTTCATGTTTGTGAAACGCACCCACGATACAGGAGAAATTCCTAGTATGGAGCGACGTTTTTTAAATAAAATAAAAATATTAATCACAGTACAACTATGGACCATGATGGCCCATCTACCACCATCTTAGCGTGTCTCAACATAAGGTCACCGACCTTGTTACCGATGTGGGTCACCCAGTACTCTCATTTGAATACAATGGCAGCGGCGTGGTATTTAGAACAATCTGTACCATAACACTTGTAGTACCATTATCTGTCACTAGTACCTAGATACATAATTTCAATGCTATGAGAGATTGTGATAGACTAGACATGGAGACTCATGGAGTCGACTTTGTCTGTGAAATTGGCTCAATCAGCGCAGTGGTAGTCATTTGACTGCTGTATTTAATGGGATATAGATTCGATTTCCGCACGGTACAAAATGCCTACGTACCCAATTTGAGATTATAGGTATCTCATATGACGACCTGATTGGCGCAGTGGCTAAGCGACTGGACTGCTGCGCTAAGGGTTGCGGGTTCGATTCCTGCACTGGACAAAACTTTGTGTGTTCCGCAGATGTTTGTCCCGAGTCTGGGTGTTTGTGATACTCACTCTTGATACAGGAGAAATACCGAGGGTATTCGACGTTTTCTTTAAAATAGCAACAATATAGTGGCTTTGGTTAAAAATATTTGTGTAAAACGATCTCGAATGACCCTTTATAATATCGTTCCATGCAGGGATCAAACCTGAAACCCTTTACGTAACAACCTCATCACTAAGCCACTGGTCCTGTCAGGTATCATGGCGTCTTAGTAATATAAACATTTACACATAAATGTAAATACTATCCATAAAACATTATCTTACCCATTCTTCACAGTTCACAGCGTTACCCGACTGTGGAATGTATTAATGGGTGTTGTGTTTAGGCTGGGTCTTAATATGTTTGTAATTCTATTCTCTCTATTTGTTTTAATTGTGAGGGTTCAAAGAATTCTGTGAGTGTGAACACGGATTGTAGAACATAACATAACATCACATAACATCACGCCTGTATTCCCCGAAGGGGTAGGCAGAGGTGAACATATAGTACACCCACATTTCGCCAGTCATGTTGTAAGTCCCAATGTAATAGGGGGCGAGCCTATTGCCATCAACCGGGCACAAATCCAGACTCCGTGCTGCTACTGAGAAATACCTAATGGAAAACACAGTAACACTTTGCCCGACCCGGGATTTGAACCCAGGACCTCATGCTCAGCAGTCGCGCTTAGCGGCCACTAGACCAACGAGGCAGTGGGATTGTAGAAGGACATGAATATCTATATACTAAGCGAATTCCATAACAATAACTCATCAAGTTATCATACATAAGTACATAACATCACCGTAGGTCCCAATGTAATAGGGGGCGAGCCTATTGCCATCAACCGGGCACAAATCCAGACGTGTTACTGAGAATTACCTGATGGAAAATCTCAATGCAATTTGGTCCGACCTAGGATTCGAACCTGAGACTTCATGCACAGCAGTCGTTAGCGACCAACGAAGCAGTCTTCATCATCATCATCAGCCGGAAGACGTCCACTGTTAAACAAAGACCTCCTCCTTAGAACGCCACAATGAACGACAACTTGTCAGTCGAATACATAATAAAATTATTATTTCTTACGCTTTCTTTTTCTAGAATTTTAATAAAAAATTATAGATTATTACGTGATCTTAGGAAATGTCTGTATTTTTAATAAAAATAGGCGAATTATAATTACAAATATAAAATCGAAAGTTCTTGTAACATATGCACCAGAAATCCTTCTTGCATTGTAATGGTAGGTGATACATAGCGGTAAAATCAATGAAAACAGGAGGAAATCATGGTATATGTCTGATTCACTATAAATTATGTATTTGACTTAACTGATTCCACGTAAAACACGCAGGAATCAATTTGCAACTCGGACTATTAGGCTGAAATCGTCAACACGAAGTAAGAAAGCATGGTGATCAATGCTAGTTCCTTGTAAGAGACCAGGATTTTTTTTTTTTTAATAAAACGTCGCCCCACACGAGGATTTTCTCCTGTGTCGTGGGTGCGTTTCACAAACATGAAATATCACATACACAAACACCCAGACTCGGGACAAATATCTGCGGATCGCACAAATTTTTGTCCCGTGCGGGAATCGAACCCGCAACCCTTTGCGCAGCAGTCCAATCGCTAAGCCACTGCGCTAATCGGGTCGTCGTCGTTGCAAGCAGTGGGTCACTTATATACTAGTCAAGCTATAGATACATACACTGTTTCTACTGCCATCGCTACGCTCTCATAACATTACCTGTAGTCCATGAGGAGCCGAGGTCCCAATCTAATAGGGGCCTATTGCCATCAACCGCGCAAATCCAGACTCCGTGCCGCACTGAAATTACCTAATGACAAAACTTAATAACACTTTGCCCGACCCAGGATTCGAATTTAGGACCTCATGCTTAGCAGTCGCATTTAGTGACCATTACAGACGACCTGATTGGCATAGTGGCTAAGCAATTAGACTGCTGCGCTAAAGGTTGCGGGTTCGATTCCCGCACGGGGCAAAAATTTGTGGGTTCCACATTTGTTTGTCCCGAGTCTGGGTGTTTGTGTATGTGATATTTCATGTTTGTGAAACGCACCCACGATATAGGAGAAATTCCTAGTGTGGGGTGACGTCTCATTAAAAAAAAAATATATACCAAGGAGGCAGTCCATAATATAATTGTGTCTATCGTCATAAGTCATAAGAAACCGGTACAATGAGTTTTATAGATCCTGTAGAATTAAATCCACTTATAATAATCGATGACTTAGATCAAAGTTTATTAGTTACCTACTGTATTAACGAGAGAATCGTATGAGGAAATACTAAAGTAAAATCATTGATTGGACCCGAATGATTAGGTTAGGACGGAGTAAATTCAAATCATATATTAAAACTTCATCGAACATCGATCGAATGAAATAAAAATCCCCTGAGGGGCAGGTTGAAGTGTATGTTACAAGGAAGTCTATACCCGCTTGTCATCGCTCATCATCATCATCATCAGCCGTAAGACGTCCACTGCTGGACAAAGGCATCCCCCCTAGAACGCCACAAGGACAACTTGCTATTTGCATCCACCGGTTGCCCGCAACTCTGACGATATCGTCGGTCCTCCTGGTGGGACCGGGGGGTTTTGATCGCTCATCAAGTCTCCATGCCGGCTTTTAAGCCGACACTCGGTTTATCGCCAGTTACAACACACTTATCGATGACGGAAAACGTACAAAAAAAGGAAAATATTTTTTATACCTATTAGGTTTTTTTAACAATTTAGATTCAAGTTTAGGTTGGGCAACAGGTACGAAATTGACACCAAAAGTTATTTATAGGGTTGGTATTATCGTTTCAGTGATTCATAGCTGTTAAAAGTATAACACTGAGTTGGTAATCATAGATTCCAACAGATAATACCTGACGTCACCCCTAAGACGTGAATACTAACAAGGAACTTTAAATTCGATGGCTTCGAGCACCGACACGATAGCTCAGCTGGTTAGAGTTGCGCCACGGATCGGCGAAGGTTGCGGGTTAAACTCCCGCTCGTGTCCATCGTTTTACAAATTTCCTTTATCAATTTAGAGGACAATATTTAGTTTTTACACACTTGAAGAGGTCCTGATATTCAAGCATCTTAGAGTAGGTTTTGTTATAATAGCTTGATTTTATACGAGTTTGTATCATGTGATTTAGCTTTATAATTGCCACACCTAAAATTACATTATTCTTATTAAATGTACGCACTACCATCCCATAACACAGGATTTTCCAAGCATAGGGGTCATTGATCAATTGTATCCATTGTAATGATAAATAAACATTATTATTACGATAACCACTTATGTCTGTATGTACTCTCTATTCCAGGAATGCGGTGTAGACCCCGAGCTCTCCGCTAGAGCATCACCAGCCTCAACTCCTACCCATGTGGGCACTATGTGATCGTCTCCACCATGCTGCTGAAGTTCTGCAAATCATGCCAGTAGTAAGTAAAAATACTGTTCTCCTGACCGAATTCCGGCCTATCTCAGCTGAGACTAGCCAACTACGCAGGAGATACTGTAGCGCACAAGTATGCGCCAATCACAGGTGCACTCGCTATTTCCTCACTCTCATAGTCCGATGGGAAGGTAGAACAACACGACCGGAGAGAGAATAGGTGCAGGATCAACGGCTTAACATGCCTTTCGAAGCACGAAGGCTCGACATGTGAAAATGGTCACCCATCACAGGACTGACCGCGGCGAGCACGGCTTAACCTCGCTGATCAACTGATCTGCACGTTAGCCACGTAGCTACGAGCCCCTCTAGTAGTCGAGTAGTAAGTATACCTACCCATATGTCAGAGACATCCTTTGAGACTTCTTCATATCTGCATGAGGTTTTCACATGGAAACAAGTCTTGCCGTGGTGTAGAAATTGGCATCAACAAGGCTGACAGTGAGGTTGATCGTCCAGGATGTGTTAGACGTAGTTATTAGGTATCATCACTCGTGGCTGTCTTTATTCAACACGTATTCGAATAACATGGCTTTACACACCGTTGAAAAATCTTTCAGGTTACCTTACGTTTTCCTTCACCGTTTTTAGCAACTAATAACTAATTTGTAGTACGCACATGAATTCGAAAAGGCACTGGTGCGTGCCGGGGTTTGAACTTACGTCTTTTGAACTTTTAATAACGAAGAATTTATACATACTTAACAATGATTTCCAAGAAAACGTTCAGCTACCAACAATATATTCTAGAACGTGTAGCATTACTCCGCACACCCATCCGTGACCATACATCATTAGATCATAAACTCCAGCGACGATAATGTCAGTCAGTGTCAAGATAAAGACGTTCAGCGTCCCTATCACAGTGTATTGCCGAACAGTGGCTAGTGCAGTTTAGTGTATGTCGGATAGTTACAGTGATTTGTATCTGTTCCTGTGGGTTTTGTAGTTTGCTTTCGACGTGGTGAGTGCGCTCTTATCTGGATTAAATATGATATTTCTTAAACCTTTATGAATAAGTTAAAGGTTGAAATATTCAATTAGGTATACTTCTATTAAATTTTAACATTGACGTGTAAACTCAATTTATTATAAAAATGTATAAGCGTTAACAATGAATCAATATTTTGATTGTTCCCATGAGCCATCATCAAATCAAAAGTTCCATGTGATTTGCAGGCGATTACGAATACTCAAAATTGATTGAGCTCATTGCAAAAGTAATTTCTATGAAGAAGAATGTACAAGAAACCTCAAAGCTTGGTTAGGATACTACGGCCTTATGCCGAATAGAAAAAGTTTTACATCCAGCACTATTTTCTCTCAAATTGTATTTCCAAACATAACATAAAATCAAGCCTGTATTCCCTAAAGGGGTAGTCAGAGCTGTACACTACACCTACATTTCGCCAGTTATGTTATAGGTCCCAATGTAATAGGGGGCGAGCCTACTGCCATTAACCGGGCACACACTGTGCTGCTATTGAGGATTACCTAAAGGAATAACCCTAATAACATTTTGCCCGACCCGGGACTTGAGCAGTTTCAGCAGTCGCATTTATCAACTACTACACCGACGAGGGGTGTATTTTCAAAGGCAGGGCATATTCACTGACGTAACCTTCAAAAAATTAAACCATCTTGCGGGATTCAACCTTGTGACCTCACCCAGTCTTATCTATACAGTCAATTAGACACGGTGTCCATCTAGTAATCAATAACCTGAAACATTTATCTGCAGAAGTAATTAGCAACTATTTGTCAGCGAAGGATTCGTCGCGGTTTTCCTCCGTCGCTTATATTGTATTAACTCGGGTATTGTTGCAGAGAATAAGATAATTTATGTGCATTCGGCCCGTTCTTATGTATGGGGCAGGTAGTGGCTAGAGGTGTGCTCTCAACACCCACATTTCACCAGTTAATGACGTCCCATGCATCAGGGGGCTACCTATTGTTTAAGATAATCTATAGAGAATATGTAAGTATGGCTGTGTATGTATGTAACTACGGCCATCTAATATAATATGTACAAGAGGTAGCAACCCGAAGTAGAAATGCGGTAGAAGTTTAATTTACATGTTGGGGTACGATGTAAGAGTTTCCACGAAAGGCGATATTCAATTATTGAGAATCTATAGGGTCGATAGCAAACGTGTGTAAATTAGAAATGGACCGACTATGAGTTTTACCGATTAGCCGAATACAAAAAGTGACGAATATTCGGCTTTACCGACTATTCGGCCAATAGTCGACACATCTCTAATATACAACTCTCTTTCCTAAATAACAATAATCACAAATTAAAAACATTATTAATATCTGTCAAGTCTATGATTTACAATGTCCAATGCTTTCATGATACTGTAGAAATTAGCAGTATACTCTGAGGTTTTTTTTAAATAAAAAAAAAGAACTTGACTAATATTTTTGCTGAAGTAGCAGTAGCCTTGCGCGTGCGACAATATCTCTTCAACAAATACACTTATTAATAACTCGAAGCCGATTGTTGTGTTAATTCGTCTGTCACACACAACTGTTTGAGAACCAGTCTCAGAGTCACGAGCAGGCGAGGCGCGTCAGCTCTTGTTTTAATCTTATTAGAGTTAAGTGAAGTAATTAAATTGTGCTTGGGTTTCTGAAGTTCTTATAAAGTAAGGTACGTTTTTTCCGTCTTGAATGTTAAAGTAGGGCTTTTCGTGTGGATTAGGGGTGGATTAAATTGGTTTCGGAGGTTCTGGTGTAGTGCCGGGCCAGAATTGCACTTCAGCATTTCGTGCCGTGGATGTCTGACTAAGGGAAAATCCAGAAGACGGGCAGCAGCGTCTTCTGTAACTTCACCACCAATACTGCGATCCCCAAGCCGCTTGCCCAGCGTGAGGATTATGATGGCCCCTCCCCCTTAAGGGTGATCCCTTTGTTCAACACTGGACGTCTTCTGGCTGATGATGATGATGATAAACTAGTCGAAATCCTAATGGAGTCCTAGATTTTGGTCAGTTTTGTTTGATGATCTGATTGTAACAAATGAAAAGTTTCCACAAGGGATGATACCTAAGTAGGTACGATAGGCATACACTGGACGGTCAACCTTGCTACCATTTTTGTTAACTGAAAAATATCTACACCATTACATGGCCTGCTTTCATTGAACAATTATCCCATGTCAATAGGAAGAAGATTGAAGCTGTTTTGCTTTTGTGAACTCTCGGTTAAAATCTTGGGCAATCTTAAGTCTCCACGTGTTGATCAATTATTACTTAATTGTTCAACTAAATAATTGGTCTTTTCTCATACATAATCAAACAATTCCTTTCTGCGCAGAGTGCACTGCGCACTAATTATGGCAAGTTTTCCTTAAACCATTATCCAGCATCCAGCAGTATTGGATATTTAAAGGATAATATAAAATGTTTGTGCAATATCATGTAATCGGAGAGTCAAATTCTATAAAGGTCTAATACTTAGTCATTGATTTGGACTGCCAAGTCAAAGATCGCAAGATCAAACCACGCACTAATGTCTTTTCGAATTCATGTGCGTACTATAATTAGTTATCAGTTGCTAAAAACGGTGACGGAAAACATCGTGAGGAAACCGGCACACCTGAAAGATTTTTCAACAGTGTGTAAAGCCATGTTAGAGGCCTACAGGCGGCTTAAACTCTGACACCAGGTTGTTCATCAACCATACGATAAGAAGAAGAAGAATTGATGTTATCAGACAGTCGGCTTTGATTCTAGCGGAAAGTGATTGGAAGATAGTTCAGATGTTATTCAGTGTTTGCTACGTCACAACTCATAACTTCAACACAGTTCCTATAGTACTTTCGTGAGTGTTATACATATTATTACCTATATATGCTAGTTTCTGACTCAAAAGGAGTCCATAATCATCAGTAGGCGACGCGCGCAATTCCTAAACTAGTCGGGCATTCCCGAATATTCACGTGAGTAAAACCGGCATAGTAAATTATTCTGTTCCTATAGGTTAATGGCAGATACAATGGATCTTTCTTCCTGCCGTTTTGTTCTTGTTAGTTCTGAAGTCGACTCTTATTGATTATGCGATCACCGCAGTCCTATTATGTATCCTTATTTTGACCTTGTGACTTTGCCGAATATTGGTTACTTCAAGTCCTCTTTCCTTTCGTCTATATGGTCGGTTTATTTAGCCTTATCGTATCTTAATTTATTTTGAAGTGAAGTTTTAATTATCTGAAGCTAAACTTAGTCATATGGAGCGCCAGGTTGCACCGCGATATCATTTCGATGCCACTTACGTAAACTGTTGTAAGCCACAAAATTGCAATTATAGTTTACTAGCGGCCCGCTCCGGCTTCGCACGGGTATAAAATATATATTATAAGTATTTCTCCACTATTTATTAGATGTTATTATACACATAAACCATCCTTTTTAATCACTTTATCTATTAAAGAAAACCGCATCAAAATCCGTTGCGTAGTTTTAAAGATTTAAGCATACATAGGGATATAGGGACAGAGAAAGCGACTTTGTTTTATACTATGTAGTGATAAAGACATGTGATTAAGGTTTCTTTTGTATTGTTTCCAGCTGTCTGGAGACCATGTACTGGAACTGCTGCGAGGAGCGGTTCTGCTTCGACAAGAAGATCGCTACTTACAAGTACGTATGCTACATCCAACGACCCATTGATCTACTAACTCGTGACTCGATGTCTAACTAAAAGTTTACAAAGCCAAGAAGAGTAACTCAATCCTTTCCAAAAATTGGAACGCAACGGCTTATTGGAAACAAAACCAGTAACATCTCGTTCGAGTCACAACAGTGATCTTACACGGGCAACTGAAGTTGGGCAATTCTTGCCAATCTCTATACAATTTTTGTTTTGCCATACATTGCTAGGTATTACCGGGACACTTCTTTTTACTAAAATTGCCAATTATTGCCGACCTCTATATTGTCTATTAAAACTATTAACTGACTTGCCCAAGTAAATACAAACAAAAAACAAACAAGTTTATATAAAACATACTTAGTTGTCGCTTGGTGACGTCATAGACTCGTGATCCAGCGATTAGATGAAGATAGACGATAGCGGCCCGTCACTGATAGATAACGGAGTGGTCATTGGCAGCTGTGACCTTGAGGGATAGAATATATTCTTTACAATTCGGTATGCTTATGTCTTGTTAAAGATGAGGGTAGGAATAGGCGCCATATGAAACGTATGAACTACGAGCAATTCTCGTTATTTATTATGTCAAAGTCTGAAGTTTTTTATTCATGACGACAACGAATAGGTATCCCAAAATTTACCCGTAACTACTTACGAATTTCACAATATCTGAGTACCATTAATCAGAGGATAAACTGGCATGTAACTAAGATGCGATAGAAGATACTCGTAACTTTTACTTGCCGATTAGCGTTAATCAAGAAGTAACTATTACACACCTTGTACCTAGTACACTTTCTTGTACATGGTGAAACAGGCCTTAAATATAGGTGTAAAACATAACCTACACTTCTATCCATGTTGAGGTAAAAAGACCGTGACAATATGAATAGTTCAATGCCATTTCAAATTACTGTGAATTATTATTGCCTGAAAAGCGTTTGTAATTATGAATCAACAAATACCTGAATCACATACCAATTATAAAAAGTTATTAAACAAATATTGATGTTACCAAGTGTACTGTCCTTTTCTATCGAATTACTTTCGTCATTAGCATGAAAAGGACAAAACACGGTTTGAAAATAACTTATATTTTTATGGAGGTTTATTTTTATAGTGATAATGATAAAGAAACAGAAGCTAAGAAATAAATATTTGATATAATATAAAGTATTAAAGTACTTATAAGACATTCTTAGCTGTTGTATTTATTAAAGATAAATTAGCTATTATCAAATATAAAATGTAACACCGGATCAAAATATGAGACACATGTTTTTTTTTATACGTCGCCCCCATCATACAAATTTCTCCTGTATCGAGGGTGCGTTTCATACACATGAAACATCACAAACACAAGCACTTAGACTCGGCACAAAAACCCGCAACCAATCAGGTCTTCAAATGTAATTTTGCCTTATGAAATACAATGGGTGAAGCGTTCCTTTATTAGCCGTTTTTTAACTCTACATTTTGCCAATGTAGAACCTATTGTATTATGTTTTGGGTCTACTCCGGGTTTTGGCATTATAACTGGCTTTTTGCGCGATGAAAGGTTACTGTATCCATATACCAACTCGCTATACGTATGCATACATATCTTTAATCAAGTACCGGAGGAATACGGCTCATAAAAACATATAAAATAGGTACCTAGTTTTGGAGTTGGGATACATAAGTTAAGTCACAAATCTTGACTTAATGTATGAATGTATCCTTTATTTGTATACTCCTTATTTTTGTTCATTTTCTAATGTAAAATTGTAATTCTTACTCTTTAATTAATGTACCTACATTATTTTGTTGTTACCTACTTGGTAACAAATGTCATACTCCAATGACAATATTTGCATGCCTTTAATAGAAGGCGGGACACAAGTACCTATACTTATATTATAAGACCTTAATATGTAAAAATTACTGATCCTGCAAATAAATACATTTCTATTTCTATGTATCCTTTACAAATTGTAGTCACGTTATATTCCTACTTATTTTACATACTAGAAATGTAGATAATATACAATCATGCAAATTATACACTGCACAAGTGCACATCGTAAAATATCCGACAGAGGGAATTATGACTATACTTTAAGTTTTAGTTGATGTAGAAACGACTGGAAGTAAAGCAGATACATATACCGTATACGTAGGTACTCGGTTTTTAAGACTCCGGGATACGAACCCAGTACCTCGTGCTTAGCAGTTGCGCTTAGCGACCACTAGACCAACGAGGCAGTAGTTTACAATTTCCATTTACCTGGATTTCTGCCCACCTCGCTATCACTTAACACATTGCTAGTATAAACGCTGCATGTCTTATAAATAAGTATAAGTAAACAACACTGTGTGAACATCATTAAGTTGTAAATCATTGTACACACCAGCTTACATGCGTTTTTTTAGGAAGACCGCGTAAAAACCACTGTCAACATCTATTGCTATTATACACATTTTACTTGCAGACGTTAAATAAATACAAGAATATGGTTATAAATGTGGAGATAAGAATGTCTGAAATAATTTATACATGTGGATCTAAAACACCGTTTTAGATCCACATGTATAGTAGTGTGTATAGTAGTGTAGTATGTATAGGTTAGGTTAGGTTACGCAAAATTAATTACGCATACCCCGTCGTTGGGTGACCACGGGGTTATGTGGGACCCCCCCCCCCGTGAACCGAAAAGGCGCCGATCCACGAGGGTATGATGGCGGGGAGGCGTGATCGCTATTAGCACTCTACCGCCAAAGGCTATTAGTAACCTGCCCTAACAATATCTTCCAGGCTTGACGAGGATGCAGCCCACAAGAACGGGTACACCAACACGGGCGCCAGCCTGGACAGCGTGGTCACCGAGCAACCGGTAAACAACAACCACCTGCCGCCGCGGGCCATCAGCGGGAGAGAGGTCAACGAGTTGCCGCTACATGCTGACAAGCTTTACGAGGTGAGGTGACAAAAAATGACCCCCTAACTCATGAAAATTTGCAACATTAAATCATAGTTAACGATCTGGTGGCCTATACTCCCATTTAATTCCGACCAAATTGCATTAGGGTTGTAAAGTTTCGTACTCTGAAACTCAACACTCCAATTATTATTTCATATTTATGTGTATTTTGGGAGGAACTAACTGAGATCACAATATGGTCAGCATTTATTTTCAAAAAAACTTTTCCCTTTAGTTCAATATAATATTGCATTAGCGTTGTAAAATTTAATTCTAGAGTAGGCCACCTGATTGGTACCTACTACCCGAGTCTGGGTGTTTGAGAAACACACCCACAATACAGAAAAAGGAAAAATAAATAAAAGATACCATTGTTTTCGTGACTTGTTAAAAATTGAAAATATTGTTTGATGCACGCGACAGGCGTTATTGCCGTTTTTCTTAGAAATTCTTTCATTTCAACGACTATTTGTAATTTATTTTACGATCAATTATAGCGGAGTAATCACGTGATCACACTGTCACGTACGGATACCTTTGTTACGGATCCTCAGATATTAGTCAAATGGTTTCATTTTTCCGAATTTTATTTTACATGACTTACGAAGGTTTTTTCTATTTTCAGGTGTTCTCAAAATCTCTAATATTTAGAGACGACCATGAGTTGAAAGCAAAATCGGCGAGTCTCAACTCCCTCGACGAACTAGAAACAAAATCCGAGCCAGACTACTTATCCGACAGACCAAATAGGACCAAAGTTTACTTCGAAGACGAAATCAATTCCCCAGTGACTGACTTCGAAATCATGTTCAAAGATGAGCTGTTAGCCAACCACGACATGTTCCAGATCGACGAAGAAGAGGAGAGTGACAGACAAAGCCAGGACACTGAAGAAGGACTGACTATGAACGTATCTGTCATGAAGCAGGACGTCATCAAACCCAGTACCGTTACCATCAAAGACGAAACTAAAATAACAACACCTAGCCCTATTTACAAGTATGACCCTGTATCAGCTATGGTTCTACCCTCAAGTTTAGCTATACCAAGAGTGGAGAGCGTCAAAGGAATTTTGAGGCAAAGAGGAGATCTTCCAAGAAGCAACAGTGCGAAGACGTTGGAGAGAGTCGACAGTAGCAGCAAACTGGCCAGGCCTGTTCTCAGCAGAGTGGATAGTATGAAGAACATAGATCCTAACAAACTAAATAAAGTATTATCAAGAGTGCCGCATCGAAGTGCATCGTTCTTGAACATTCCGCAACACTTAGCTCCTGAAAAGCCTCCGCTCGTCAAAAGCAAATCGATGATAGGAGTCATATCGATGACAGAGGAGTTAAAACTGAGCCAGTTGCCGGACACTCCTATAATCAAGAGTAACAATCTACCAAGATTCTTCGCGGAAGGTCCACCGTTGCCAGAATATAAAGGGGAGACGAGCTTGCAGAGCATAAAACAGCAAGCGGCACTGATGTATCAAGAAGATTACAGCATGCCGCGGTACTATGGAACTGTTTCAAAGACGACATCGGAACAGTTGCCAGTGCATGAGAGTAAATCGATGCCTGATTTGAGGACCCCAGTGAATAATACAGGGAAAGTCAGCAAGCGATTGGTTAAGCTTAGGAGTAGGTTAAAGCCGCTGGTCATTAAGAAGAATTCTAATGAGAAATTGTAAGTTTTGCAAGAGCACATGACCAGTGCTCGTAGGTTTTGTATGGGATTTATTATCCACTTGGTTGTTGAACAAAAGGTTGTTTACCTGTTTGTCTGTTGCCATTTTACACAGAAACGGCTGGATCGATAGTAGTGATTGATATTTTTGCTAAAGGATTTTATGACAGAGCAGTTTTAGATTTTGATCGATTTGTGTAAGAGGCTTCATCGTTTTGGTCTCAAATAATTAATAATAAATTAATATTTATTTTGTAAAGTATTAAGTAGTGTCCCATAAATAAAGGACCATATTGTGTGTGAACATTGACAGAGTTGTAAAAAAGACAAATGATCAATTATAGTATTTGCACAATTATGATCCTTATTTTAAATATTCATGGCAATATCGCAGTTTGGTAATATCAAAAGTTTATACATGATTGTTTAGCTGCATTTGTATAAAACGTTTCTATCAAAATTACTATGAAGTCTTACATAAGGAGCAATGGACGATGTTCTTATCAATTTACGCCTTAACCTAATATCAGTATTTACGATATCCTCCAACACTATTTATTATCTACCAGTGACTTGTTACAAACATTTAAATATATTTAAGCAAATTACCAAAATAGACAATAAGTATTATTTGTTGCTCAGAACAATTTGTGATTTCAATAATAATGTAAGATAAATTAAACTTCCTACCTATTATTATAAGTACTTATGTTATTGTCTAGTCATTTCATCACATTATGGCGACACACCGAAGTAAAGTAAGTTAACTGTTTAAGAGAACAACTAAAATAGAGACATCTATCGACAATTGCCAAAAAATGTTCAATTAAATGTTCAGGACTTGGTTTTTTGTTCTTTAAGTTAATTTTAGCATGCAATTTTGACAGGCTTTGTACAGTTTTTTTTTTCAAATTGTGTCATTTTTTCCCGAATATTTCTGACATGGTTTGGCCCGTCTTAGTTAACTTCATTCATAATACTTTATAACTACTTGATAATATAACCTTTTGCACTATATTGTTGTCGAATTTCTTGGTCCCGATTGTCCCGATCTGTCTCCCGATTAACCTTATTTCGGCAATTATTTAGAACGAACTCAGTGTGTCGCCGCTAACACGTAGTATTTCGAACAAAATAATAACCAACTAAGATCTGCATAATATTCATTGTTAATACTTAACGTTTAACGCTGTACATAATTACTGTTAAGTTTTGAAATTAAATAAAGTGAGTTAAAGATCGAATAATTGATGTCAATTTTTTATACTGTTATTGTACACCTGTCTTCTGTACATGTGCCCATAATGGATTACTTACACTAAGTTGTTAAAACGACAGCGAGCGTTCAACCACTTAATGTATGACTTTTCAGATTGCAGCCGAATTTCACCGAATGACATAGATAAAACAACGGTCGTTATACCCAGTGAAGAGACATAAAATGAAACAAATGTATAGAAAAGCGCACGATTTATTACAGTATCACTATCTCATACAATTTTCATAGTTTACATAGTATTAGGTAAACTCCAACAATAAAACTTTATAAGAAATCTTAAGACCCTACACTAGAACGTGTCTAGTAAAACTGAAACTATTCTAATATACACCTAAACTTCATTACAATAGAATTTAAAATTACATTATCAAGGCGAATCTTAGACGACAAGGAAATAGGGTAAAACTAAATAAGTACTGAAAAGAGTTAGTTTCAATATATTCTGTAATATTATTAGATAATTTACAATAGTAAGGATTCTATATAACTATAATGAAGATCACAAATTTCTACTTACAGCTAAGGGAATACTATTAAAACTGTTTAAATAATAGCATTACACCGGTTTACCGACTTGTGACTACAGATGTACCAAATTCGTCCCAAATATTTTTCAATGTCCCAGATCTGACTATACCTACTATATCCCATGTCAGTCACAGTTTTGTCTCAACTCTGTCGTTTCATTTTTTATTGTGTTTCATAATATCTATGTATTGTACTACATAAAGTTTGACTAAATTTGCGACATCTGTAGGCATTTTAAATATGAAACTGAAATATAAGTTTCGTAAAAGGAGATTACTTTTATTCGCATACAAAAATGGAAGTAGTTTATATAAGGTATTATTGAAGGATAGGGTTATTATATTATATATTTTTCACATTTCATCAAATAATCTGAATTTAATTTTCCGGCGCAAAGGCGCATAAATGACCTTTGATCTTAAAAATTTTGTAAAACGTTTTTTGTTCTCTTGGCTTTAGATAAAGTCTTTTTTTATGTGGCACAGAATCATGAATTTCGTTAAGCTTTTAAAAATACACGTTATTTTTACAAAATGCAGCTAAGTGAGGCCGTACTACAAAAATCTAATAGCTTTAGTACACAATTAAAAATAACAGTTTATTTATTGTATCACCTTACATTCGCACACTTTTTGCTACTGTTATTTTCATAAACACTCTCAACTTTACAGTTAAAAATATGGCCATGTATTTAAAGTGTGCCAATATTAGACTATTGTGTACTAGAGCCTTTTTCTAATTGAAGACTAACAGTACTTTTTTTTCTAAATATGTAATAAACGGGCAAAGGCAATACTTTTTACACTTTACAATTATTTAGAATTATGCTACGCAATCCATTCATTATTTAAATGCACTATTTTATTTTTATTTATATAAAATTGTCGCAAGTACTGCGTTTAACTTATTTTTTTAATAGCTTATTTATTGGCTAATAGCAATTCCGAACATACTATGCATTTAAAATTTAGTATTTTACACGCTTTGAACACCGTTTGGGTAAAATATTGACGAAAAGTAAGATAACTCCGATATTATTTTTACGCTAAATATATTTCCCCAATTATGGTCAGGTTTTAATAAAAAAGGATGATAAAAAATTTATGAAATGGATCTATTGCTATAAAAAACATTTTAAACGGTGTTCATAATCTTATCATATTAAATCCGTTATCTTGAAATGCAACGAACTTACACTCTTTCACGTGGAAACACACTTAAAATAGTTTACAGAGTAGAGTCTGTAAAACTGTTGCATTTCAACATATGTTCGTTAAATATATTTATATAATTAAATACTATAGTTTAAGTCAAAGTTGCACCATCCAACGCATTTATCAATGTTTTTTTCTGATAGTAAAAAAGTAATTAACGATCAATTTGACACTATCATTAGATCGTGTGACTCAGCTTTAGACAGACTAAGGTGGGTGACAACTTACTAATGCGGGCTCTTTATGGCGATTTTTAAGTTAACCCTTTTTCTCACGATTTACCACACACACACAACGCTGTATAAAGTTCGTATTATGTACTTAGACAAAAAGTCGCCGTGTGACCTATTATTTACAATGTTTCTTGTACTTGTACCTTTATGACTGATAAATAAGTTGCATTTTTACCTGTACCTTGTCAAAACCTACCTTTGTCTGTCACGCACTTAAACCCTTATTACACAACCAGCGACCAAATATATGACTAAAACTTTTAAATAACAAAAACTTCACGATGCTTTTATTTATTTATTATGTAGACTTCTGGTCTCTAGCAATTAAAAAGAGCTTTTTGGGTTCCTAAGTGCGTCACCTAATAGTGTCAACTCGGTACTTATTCTACTAATAGTTACAGGACACTAGCTTCTAGCGACGTAGTTGAGTAACCTAGAAGGCAACTTAAACGACTCTACGTGGGTACGACTAGACTAAGTGTACTTCAGATAGTTATATTTATATTCTGCATAGTTGCAGTTGTACCTATGATATTGAGATAACTGACTCTTACACTATTCTGCATTTTCAAAACTGAAACCATTTTTATTTCTTAAAAAAAAAACAAATTTCATTAAAAAAATCTTTTTTATTGTAAACATTGAGAAATAAGGTAACTCGGATATTATGATACTCGGAAAAATGACCATATTTGGTGAAATATATTTAATGTTGAAATTAAATATATTTCACCAATTATATTATGGTCATTTTTAATAAAAAAAATAGATCTATTTCTATAAAAACATTTTAAAAGGTGTTTAAAATCTTATCATATTGAATCCGATTTATTGACCTGTAACGAAATTCCTTTACAGAATGCTTTTTAAAGTTTTTTTTTTGTAAAATCCTAAAAAAATATTTGACTGACCATTAGCCACTTGAAAAATGCTAGTACCATAACTTAAATACTCAAAAATTCTACAGTAATATATGTGTACTAAACAAAATGTTATCTAAAACTGCAAATCTAAAATACTGATACTGAGACATCTTCTAAACTACAAACCAAGGGTTATATCGGCCTTATAGAAAATTAAGTTACTTCTTAATCTCAAATCATCTAATAAATAAGCAGAACTTAATTTTAAAGTTGTACTTAGTGGCAAATATTTCATAAATATTGTTAATTGGATTCATTATTTAATATAAATAGGCACTAATTTGAATTTAGTGTGTTTTATGTTTAAAATAAACTAAGGAACAGATCGAAAAAAAATGTCATAGTGCCAGAAAAAGTTTTTTTGGTAAAGTTTTGAATAATTATTAGCTAGATTTCAACTATTATAATAACGTATTGTTTTGGTAACGTAATGGTGGTAAAAATTCAGACGGCAGATAGAAATGAAATGTCGGAAATTATTGAAATTTTAATTTAATAAAACTGGTCCTTAGAGCTTTAGAGCTTAGAGATTAAAAAATAACAGTTGCTTTACGTATAACATAATCCCCTATTTGTATTTAGTTGGTTTAAATTGTATACTGAATTGATTCAGCCAACGTTTCTGTAATCGATTCAAATAATTGGTACTAACAAAAGTATCGAATGAGTGTAATTTTATTGTCTAATCACTTGTCAACACCTGGATTTAACTACTGAATAACTACTAGGTATTATATTTGGCCTAAATTTAGTCTAATTACATTGTGACATGTTTGCAGATCAAAAAGGTTTAACCTATTTTAAAACTTGAAATTTAATAGACAGATCTGGCATGCCGTATATTTATATAACGCTCTATAATTCCAAAGGACCGAAAATATGCAGTAACATTCTTATTTACTTATAATGAATTAACTTCTTTTTGCCTTAATATTTTATGTTTTTTAACAATTAAATTTGGTCCTTTGATACATTTTCAAGGAAGTTTGATTACGCAGAGGTATATGTCCAAAAAAGCAACACCATGTTTTTTTCTAAAATCAATTTTGTCTGCAAACTGTCGTTAATAATATTATTAGTTTTAATTACCTAGTTTTGGTGTCACAGTTTATTATTTTAAATTAATGTATTGGTGTTAATGTGTTTACCATTTTATCAAAGTACAATTGTTTTTACTACGTATTTTATTTTTAATACTATTGGTTATTTATAATGAGTAGATCTAAGTAATCTCATTTGTTCACAAGTTTTACATAAGAACAATGCTCAAAGTACAATAACCTGGTAATTAAATTGTTATGATTAACATTCACAGTTACAACTGTTTACAGGGTTAACAGCATGATTTTAATAATATTCAGGTAGAAGCTTAAATCAAGGCTTTTATATAAACAAATCTCTTCTAATAAACTAGGATGAAGGAGCTTCCATTGGATATTCTTTTTAATGTACCTAATGTTATCATGCAATAATCTGACACACACTGGAACATTCATCGATATTTCCTTCTAGTTCACTGACGTTACGCACAAATGATTTTTATATTTATATTTGTATGCAACTAACTTATAGAACAAAAACGTTTACAAAACATTGGAGATTTCTTTTACTTTTCTATTCGTCGGTTGTATGCTTTCCATGCTGGGTCCACTTAGCTGTATACTTTTCAACTACCATCAGATCTAAATTGTATTATTTTTAATTCTAATTTTCTTCTGCTGGATCCACAAATGTTTCTCTTATTAACTAAGAACAACAGAATTCCCTTTTCATGAATGCAACCTGCTATTTATTATAATCACATCTCACTTATTCTTCCTTTTATCTGCTACCAGCTATCAATTAGGCAACTCATTGACTTTATCGCCCGGTAGCCATATCATTCAGTCCGCGAACTTAAGCTTCGAAGTCGCTGGTCCTTTTATCCGAAATGACGGTGACACCAAAACTTTTGTTTCTTCCTAGAACAAACGCTAGTGAATTACCTAACTGTCTTGAACCGCTTCACTTTGATGTTGGCTTTGGTCGAGCACAGCTTGAGGGCTGTGGCGGCTCCCATGAGGTCTGCAGAGGACACGTCCTTACCGTCCACTGCGACTAGAAAGTCGCCTTTCTGGAGGCGGCCGTCGAGATCAGCCGGGGAACCAGTCAACTGGAATAAACAAATGTTACGTTAGTTTTGGATATTAGTGAAAAGTTTTGTTCTGTAACTATTGTGAGAGGCATTTTATGTTGAGGATGTTAATTCTATTAGAGTTGAGGGTGATGGTAAATCCGGCTTTCTATTACCGTTTTTCAATCAATTTTGCAGGAACACGCTTTTGGAGGAAGGAGACACTATGTATAAATATCTATTAAGTAATATTTCTTTTTGGCTTTTTGCTTGTTGAGCTAAAAATACTCACGAGCTGTCCGAGGTAGACGCCGCGCCGGGCGCCTGCGCGGGCGCGACGCACGTGAGGCCGAGCGCGCGGCCCGCCTTGCGCGCCAGCTCCACCTCCAGCTCGCTGTAGCGGAGCGGCTCGGGACGGTGCACTAACAAATACTCACGAGCTGTCCGAGGTAGACGCCGGGCGCCTGCGCGGGCGCGACGCACGTGAGGCCGAGCGCGCGGCCCGCCTTGCGCGCCAGCTCCACCTCCAGCTCGCTGTAGCGGAGCGGCTCGGGACGGTGCACTAACAAATACTCACGAGCTGTCCGAGGTAGACGCCGGGCGCCTGCGCGGGCGCGACGCACGTGAGGCCGAGCGCGCGGCCCGCCTTGCGCGCCAGCTCCACCTCCAGCTCGCTGTAGCGGAGCGGCTCGGGACGGTGCACTAACAAATACTCACGAGCTGTCCGAGGTAGACGCCGGGCGCCTGCGCGGGCGCGACGCACGTGAGGCCGAGCGCGCGGCCCGCCTTGCGCGCCAGCTCCACCTCCAGCTCGCTGTAGCGGAGCGGCTCGGGACGGTGCACTAACAAATACTCACGAGCTGTCCGAGGTAGACGCCGGGCGCCTGCGCGGGCGCGACGCACGTGAGGCCGAGCGCGCGGCCCGCCTTGCGCGCCAGCTCCACCTCCAGCTCGCTGTAGCGGAGCGGCTCGGGACGGTGCACTAACAAATACTCACGAGCTGTCCGAGGTAGACGCCGGGCGCCTGCGCGGGCGCGACGCACGTGAGGCCGAGCGCGCGGCCCGCCTTGCGCGCCAGCTCCACCTCCAGCTCGCTGTAGCGGAGCGGCTCGGGACGGTGCACTAACAAATACTCACGAGCTGTCCGAGGTAGACGCCGGGCGCCTGCGCGGGCGCGACGCACGTGAGGCCGAGCGCGCGGCCCGCCTTGCGCGCCAGCTCCACCTCCAGCTCGCTGTAGCGGAGCGGCTCGGGACGGTGCACTAACAAATACTCACGAGCTGTCCGAGGTAGACGCCGGGCGCCTGCGCGGGCGCGACGCACGTGAGGCCGAGCGCGCGGCCCGCCTTGCGCGCCAGCTCCACCTCCAGCTCGCTGTAGCGGAGCGGCTCGGGACGGTGCACTAACAAATACTCACGAGCTGTCCGAGGTAGACGCCGGGCGCCTGCGCGGGCGCGACGCACGTGAGGCCGAGCGCGCGGCCCGCCTTGCGCGCCAGCTCCACCTCCAGCTCGCTGTAGCGGAGCGGCTCGGGACGGTGCACTAACAAATACTCACGAGCTGTCCGAGGTAGACGCCGGGCGCCTGCGCGGGCGCGACGCACGTGAGGCCGAGCGCGCGGCCCGCCTTGCGCGCCAGCTCCACCTCCAGCTCGCTGTAGCGGAGCGGCTCGGGACGGTGCACTAACAAATACTCACGAGCTGTCCGAGGTAGACGCCGGGCGCCTGCGCGGGCGCGACGCACGTGAGGCCGAGCGCGCGGCCCGCCTTGCGCGCCAGCTCCACCTCCAGCTCGCTGTAGCGGAGCGGCTCGGGACGGTGCACTAACAAATACTCACGAGCTGTCCGAGGTAGACGCCGGGCGCCTGCGCGGGCGCGACGCACGTGAGGCCGAGCGCGCGGCCCGCCTTGCGCGCCAGCTCCACCTCCAGCTCGCTGTAGCGGAGCGGCTCGGGACGGTGCACTAACAAATACTCACGAGCTGTCCGAGGTAGACGCCGGGCGCCTGCGCGGGCGCGACGCACGTGAGGCCGAGCGCGCGGCCCGCCTTGCGCGCCAGCTCCACCTCCAGCTCGCTGTAGCGGAGCGGCTCGGGACGGTGCACTAACAAATACTCACGAGCTGTCCGAGGTAGACGCCGGGCGCCTGCGCGGGCGCGACGCACGTGAGGCCGAGCGCGCGGCCCGCCTTGCGCGCCAGCTCCACCTCCAGCTCGCTGTAGCGGAGCGGCTCGGGACGGTGCACTAACAAATACTCACGAGCTGTCCGAGGTAGACGCCGGGCGCCTGCGCGGGCGCGACGCACGTGAGGCCGAGCGCGCGGCCCGCCTTGCGCGCCAGCTCCACCTCCAGCTCGCTGTAGCGGAGCGGCTCGGGACGGTGCACTAACAAATACTCACGAGCTGTCCGAGGTAGACGCCGGGCGCCTGCGCGGGCGCGACGCACGTGAGGCCGAGCGCGCGGCCCGCCTTGCGCGCCAGCTCCACCTCCAGCTCGCTGTAGCGGAGCGGCTCGGGACGGTGCACTAACAAATACTCACGAGCTGTCCGAGGTAGACGCCGGGCGCCTGCGCGGGCGCGACGCACGTGAGGCCGAGCGCGCGGCCCGCCTTGCGCGCCAGCTCCACCTCCAGCTCGCTGTAGCGGAGCGGCTCGGGACGGTGCACTAACAAATACTCACGAGCTGTCCGAGGTAGACGCCGGGCGCCTGCGCGGGCGCGACGCACGTGAGGCCGAGCGCGCGGCCCGCCTTGCGCGCCAGCTCCACCTCCAGCTCGCTGTAGCGGAGCGGCTCGGGACGGTGCACTAACAAATACTCACGAGCTGTCCGAGGTAGACGCCGGGCGCCTGCGCGGGCGCGACGCACGTGAGGCCGAGCGCGCGGCCCGCCTTGCGCGCCAGCTCCACCTCCAGCTCGCTGTAGCGGAGCGGCTCGGGACGGTGCACTAACAAATACTCACGAGCTGTCCGAGGTAGACGCCGGGCGCCTGCGCGGGCGCGACGCACGTGAGGCCGAGCGCGCGGCCCGCCTTGCGCGCCAGCTCCACCTCCAGCTCGCTGTAGCGGAGCGGCTCGGGACGGTGCACTAACAAATACTCACGAGCTGTCCGAGGTAGACGCCGGGCGCCTGCGCGGGCGCGACGCACGTGAGGCCGAGCGCGCGGCCCGCCTTGCGCGCCAGCTCCACCTCCAGCTCGCTGTAGCGGAGCGGCTCGGGACGGTGCACTAACAAATACTCACGAGCTGTCCGAGGTAGACGCCGGGCGCCTGCGCGGGCGCGACGCACGTGAGGCCGAGCGCGCGGCCCGCCTTGCGCGCCAGCTCCACCTCCAGCTCGCTGTAGCGGAGCGGCTCGGGACGGTGCACTAACAAATACTCACGAGCTGTCCGAGGTAGACGCCGGGCGCCTGCGCGGGCGCGACGCACGTGAGGCCGAGCGCGCGGCCCGCCTTGCGCGCCAGCTCCACCTCCAGCTCGCTGTAGCGGAGCGGCTCGGGACGGTGCACTAACAAATACTCACGAGCTGTCCGAGGTAGACGCCGGGCGCCTGCGCGGGCGCGACGCACGTGAGGCCGAGCGCGCGGCCCGCCTTGCGCGCCAGCTCCACCTCCAGCTCGCTGTAGCGGAGCGGCTCGGGACGGTGCACTAACAAATACTCACGAGCTGTCCGAGGTAGACGCCGGGCGCCTGCGCGGGCGCGACGCACGTGAGGCCGAGCGCGCGGCCCGCCTTGCGCGCCAGCTCCACCTCCAGCTCGCTGTAGCGGAGCGGCTCGGGACGGTGCACTAACAAATACTCACGAGCTGTCCGAGGTAGACGCCGGGCGCCTGCGCGGGCGCGACGCACGTGAGGCCGAGCGCGCGGCCCGCCTTGCGCGCCAGCTCCACCTCCAGCTCGCTGTAGCGGAGCGGCTCGGGACGGTGCACTAACAAATACTCCCGAGCTGTCCGAGGTAGACGCCGGGCGCCTGCGCGGGCGCGACGCACGTGAGGCCGAGCGCGCGGCCCGCCTTGCGCGCCAGCTCCACCTCCAGCTCGCTGTAGCGGAGCGGCTCGGGACGGTGCACTAACAACTTTAGCTGGGGGGGGGAGATTACCATCACTATCTTCAAATTTATCTTAATCAGATCAAAGGAACACCTTGATCATTTGATCTATTTTGTTTTTGATTTATTTTTTACAAACTGACATTATGTATTAATTGATCTTTATTAATGTGAATTTAATGTACAATTTAGGATTTATCCTTTTTATGTAGTTTTTTTTGTCTGGCGGTTTGACTATTTTTATACAGCCTACCCAAATGTCCTGCAGATGGTACGAGACGGGGCGTCTGTCAGGACAGGTTGACTCAAATCTGCTTTGGCTTTCTTCAAAAGGCCATCACAGACGACCTACATTGTACAAAGCAACATGAAATTATATTATTTGTAAATGTGAGCATTGTGTAGGATTTGCTTTTTTTTTTACTAACTTTCCTTTTACGTGTCTGACGGTTTGAGTATTTCAAACAGCCTACCCAAATGTCCTTCAGATGGTACGAGACGGGGCGTCTGTAAGGACAGGTCGACTCAAACTCGCCGTGGTACTTTCTTAAAAAGACCTCTTCTCAGACCACCTACACTGTTCTCACATAAATTATTTTTACCTGTCTGGACTTTAAAAGAGACCTTGACTCCTGAGTTTGTTTCGGTGTTTCTTCTCAGAGGTAGTCAGTTAGGAAATGCCGACACCATCTATCTAGTTTAAAAAAAATGACGTGTAAAAGTGTTTTTTAAGACCTATTTGCAAAAATAAAATCATTTATCATTTGAAATTCCAACTTCGCCTGTTTTAAGAGTGGTAAATCAGGCACTTAGGGCTTGATTTTTTTAAAGATGAATCTTTTTCGTATTCCTAGCAGATTCTATATTATTAGTAAAATAGTAAAATTTAAGAACTGATATGTACTTAATTTATTACTTAACTTATAAATATTTGATATAATGAATGAATTCCGTGTTAGGAATGTAGGTCATGAATTATTTGTCTATTTGCGATTATACGATATTTTTAAAACCTTTCGCCCTACACTTGCAATTTCTCTTTTATATATTCTTTTGATTTATTTAAATGTAATGTGTAATTTGTATATTATTCCAATGTGCTATTCTTTTTTGCCTGATTATGTTTGATTTTCGGATCCTTAACTATTAATTTTTCTATTTGTATAAAATCTAATCAATAACCATGTTTGCAAAACCAGTATTAATTACGGTAGAATGTGATGGCCTCAATGTATGTTCTTTCAACCCTGTAACCCATATTCTCGCAAATAAATGTCTTTGTCGTTTGTATTTGTCTTTATCGTGTGTGCGTTTCACAAATATGAAAGATCAAATAAATAAACACCCAGACTCGGGACAAATATCTGCGGATCACACAATTGCTAAAACGTCTTGAGGAAACCGGCACACCTGAGAGATTATTCAATGGTGTGTAAAGCCATGTCAGAGGCCTACAGGCGGTTTAAACTCTGACACGAGGCTGTTCATCAACCGTACGATAAGAAGAAGAAGAACAGATCCATAAACATAAGACCTCTTATTAAACCAGTCTCCTTCTTACATACCTTAGCAGTCTTCTGCTTGATGGAGAGACACAGCCTCTCGTGCGCCATCTCCTTGGTGATGACCACTCCGTTACACTCCAGGATCTGGTCTCCCACCTTCAGCCGGCCGTCCTTCGCGATCGCCCCGTTGGGGTATATGTCCAGGATTATCGCTGCTGCACCCTGCAATGAAAAGGAATGGTTGGTACTCCTTTTATTGAGAAGGTAATAAAATTTGTATTTTGTTATACAAGATGTTTCGACATTTTTTAATTCGAAATTAGCTATAATAATTTTTCAGTCTTATGATATTTGTGTTCATTGATGTGTGCTAGTTTGTAATCAATAACTTTGGAATCTTTTAAACTCTGACACCAGGTTGTTCATCAACTATACGATAAGAAGAAGACTTTGAAATGTAAGCGTCTGGAAATGGTATAAATACCTCATCGTAATTACACATTTATAACATTTTTTTATTTAGATTTTTTTAGCTTTGACTACCACTAGGTAGTGGGCATGATGGTTCGATTTCCGAGTCGGGCAAAGGGTTATTTCCTATTGGGTAAGTAGCACGGGGTCTGCTTTTTGCGGAGCTCGCCCCCCTTTACCTACAACATAACTGGATAAATAAGAGTCAAAACACATCTAGGTAGGTAACATGTCCAAAAAAAAATTCGTTTATTTGATAATCATGTTGTACAGCATATTTGAGATTGAAGTCTCCGTTGTGTCCCTGTGCCTCCCAGATGCCTTTATAAGGAGACTCCGCTCTTATATAAACAAAAAGTGTCTATTAACTATACTTAAGCATAATTTAAAAAATAAATTAACTGATTGGTTAAAGTTATTAAACTATGACGAGACAGAGAAACTTATTCATATTGTCAATTAAGATAAAACTACATTTTTCCTCTATCTTCTTTTGAATAACCAAATGAATATGCACTACATAACCTTAAGGCGCTACTATAGTAATAAAATAGCTAAAAGTGTTGTCTGTAATATCAACTAAATAGGACAGTGATAATTATAATAGGACAAACAGTACGGTGGACCACCGACTACCCAAGATACGAGCATTGCTCAGTTTGGGAGTCGTTGACTCACTTCTTAAAAGCCTCTGTACAATTATCCTTAACCCTACAATTAATGTAAATGCTATTCTGTAATATGTTTATTTTTTGTACTCCTTGGAAGAATAAAAATTATTATTATTATTATTATACTAATACATAAACAAAAATAGAGTGATTTGAGTGAATGTGTGTGTATGTGTTTGTGTGTGTGTGTGGTTATGTGTGTGTGTTATGTATGAATTGTAAAGACTATAAAACTACTCACATTAATGAGAGTGTCGCTGCCTCCCAGCAGCAGTACCCCGAGCACGTCGTTGTTGGAGTTGATCTCGATGTGAGTGTCCGCGTTGGGGGGGACCGGGCAGGTCGCCGGGTCGGGGGGGGGCTCCACTGGAATAAGAACATCATGTTTATTATATAGGTGGTAGTAGTATTATACTAATAGGGAACTAGAAATTCGAGGAGTGCGAGCAGCGACATGATAGCTCAGTTGACAGAGCTGCGCAACGCAACGGCGAAGGTCACGGGTCCAAGTCTCGCTCGTATCCATCATTTTTCTCATTTCCTTTATAAATGTGTTTAAGGTATGAGCTTCGGATCGCCTGTTTGTCAGCGTGTAAGATCGATAAGATCAAATTTTATATCATAGCGACATTTATTACAAACCTTTGACGGGGGAGGGTGCGGGGCGCGGCGTCTGCGGCCTACTGGCGCCCAACGTGGCCTCCGCGCGGCTCGCAGGACGAGACCCGCCGCTTGACACTCCACCTGGAGAGCAAAACAACAAATAACGTCAGAACTGGTATTTAACATTAGGTACATATTTAAACTTTTAAAACGAATGATAACTTCGTACTTTTATAAATAGGTAATAACTAATAAGCAAATGCTTCTATAAAGAACAACTGCAATTATATTGTTAACTTATTCACAACAGACTTCAATATGGAGAGAATTTAATCATAAATATATCTGTATCTGAGTAGATTAATCCATTATTCCTCACAAACGCCCACAAGTCTAGGCAATCAGCCCATGTGAGCCCACGTTAGTACGGACCTGGCGGCGTGGGCGGCGCGGCGGGCTCGTCCTTGTCGTCCTTGAGGTTGGGCGTGCACACCGTGAGCACCACCACGCCCTCTGTCTGCTTCAGCTTGGCGGCCGCCTGGAACCGACGACCAACCATACTTAGCATAGGCACAGACCATAAGATAGTTGGTACTATATAATAATAACACCATATAACTGTAGTACTAAAGAATATTTTTTTCTTAGTAGCCCATTCTGTTTCCCACTGCTGGGAAAAGTCCTCATCTGAATTCTTCCAAACCACTTTCCTTCGCAGTGTGTGACCACGTATGTCCCGCATAGTTAATTCAAAATAATAATCACTTTCGTAATAAAATTTACTATATATTACACCTAAATTGTACTATATTCTGACAAATAAATTCTTATTATCTTCAAAATGTTTTATAGAGTTAAGTTTTTTTTTCGGGTCTAGCCCACTACTCGTGCCCATCATTGTGACTCCTGTAAGCTAAGATCTACAATGACAACCATTGAGAACCATCGAAGCAATGAAGCTCGAGGCGTCCCAGAGTAATTACTTGACTGTCTTGGAACCCACAACGAAATTAATCATAAAAGAATATATAGGAGGAGTAGGAATATAAATTTAGTTCCCACTTCATAGTTAAGTGAATGTATAATGGATACTCACAGCATCGTAACTGCAGTTCAGTAGCGAATCCCTATTCACTGCGAGCAGCATGTCTCCGATCTGTAGCCCGCCCTGAAATTAAAACAATCGACTGTAACAATAACGTTTTTTATTTACAAAGTAATACTATTGATAAATAAGATAAGGTTTTAGTGAAAACTGATTAGAATGTTTGTTGTGTGTGATAAAAGAAGACTCGTGTTTGGCTTTTGTGTAAAAAATATCAGACAGGCCAATATTATCTTAAACATTTAACAACTTTTGTAATAAACCTGATAAATGCAGTACCTATCTATAGGTATGTATGTAGTTAATAATAACAGCCTATAACTGTCCCACTGCAGGGCAAAAGCCTCTTCTCTTATAGAGAAGGATTGAGCATTGATCACCACGCTAGCTCACTGCGGGTTGGCGATTTCAGCAAATGAAATTTCCGTCCCCGTCTGTCAGTCGTGTCTTAGAATATCTAAGAAAGTATTTATGACATTGAAAAAGTTACATTGATACTTGACTGGGTTTGAACCTACAAAATTGTGCATACAAATCCGAAACGTCAACCACTAAGCCATCACGACATTACCTATACTGCATTTTTTTTTACTGTGCAATAATAAACAATAGAGAATCGTGATTACTCACAATCACAAAAACAACTTAGAAGGTATTATAACAACCTTAAATACGAGGATATGAATTGAACAAAAGTATGAAAATGCATCATTTTAGTGTTCATTAAATATTTGGAATCACTTCATACGTGCAGTGTTAAACAATCAAAAGATTATTTAACACCACTTTATACGGAAGGTGGACATTTAAATCTTCAACCAACTTTTCCTACTTCTTCTTCTTACCGTATGGTTGATGAACAACCTGGTGTCAGAGTTTACACCGCCTGTAGGTCTCTGACATGGCTTTACGCACCGGTAAAAAATCTCTCAGGTGTGCCGGTTTCCACACGATGTTTTCCTTCATCGTTTTTAGCAACTGATAACTAATTTATAGTACGCACATGAATTCGAAAAGACATTGGTGCGTGCCGGGGTTTGATTTGGCAGTCGAATGGTCAAACCACTCAGCTATACTTTAAAATATGAGAAGACGCAACTAGGAAGTTCGTCAGTTCAAGAATGTATGAATAATTATTATCTTGGTTTACAATCTACAGTAGATAATGTTATATGAAGATACATTACATAGTAAACAGTATTATCTTGGTGATAGTGCTGCCGCAATGCGGGTCTGACGCCTACACGCGAAATTGTTGCGCGCTTGGCTTTTTGTGAGGATATAGACACGATTCTTGGTTGGTAATTTTTCATGGTTTCAGATGGAGAATAATCTATTAATTTAATCTTTTCTGTCGCTAACCATTTTGACAAGATGAAGGGGCTTTCGTCCTTGTATTTTTACACGCTCGAGTAACGACAGTTGAGAGCAGCTGGCACTGTTCTGCGTAGGTTTTGAATTCAATCCGGTTTCTATCACTACTCAATTCCTTATAAAAAATGGGAACTTTGTCCTAAACATGGCCACAAATGACTTATGTTCTGTGTGGCATAAATATTATGCTTAAGATATTAAAAACTTTGAGTTTCTTAAGTAGATTTGCAATAGCGACCGGATTGCCGCAATGGCTAAATTATATGAAACGTAACCTCGTACACAGGAAGATTCGTAGTGTGGGGTGATGATTTTTTCAAGGCAAAGTATGCGTTACAGCGTATGTTGATCTCGTCACTGATCTCTCTGGGGCTCGTAGCTATGTGGCTACCCCGCAGATCAGTCGATCTGCGAGGTTAAGCCGTGCTCGCTGCGGTCAGTCTTGTGATGGTTGACCGTTTTCACATGTCGAGACCCCACCGTGCTTCGGAAGGCACGTTAAGCTGTTGGTCCTGCGCCTGATCTCTCTCCGGTCGTGTCGGTCTACCGTCCCATCGGAGTATGAGAGTGAGGGAATAGGGAGTGCACCTGTGTTTGCGCGCATACTTGTGCACTATAATATCTCCTGCGCAGATGGCTAGTCTCAGCTGAGACAGGCCGCCGTGACCGAAATTCGGTCAGGAGGACATTATTATGTTGATCTCGCGTCTCTTGACCTTAAGTAGTCAGAAGGACTGGTGGACCCTAGGGTTTTCGAATCCGGCATATCGAAAATCCATGAAGAATTTCCCGAAAAAAATTGGCGCTACCTGCTCAGCAGCACTGCCTTCCTGAAGGTCGGAGACGAAGATCCCGCGGCCGGCCTCCGTGTGGCGACCCTCGATGATCATTATACCGAGGCCTGACGGACCCTGAAAGGAGGAAGACACACATCATTTAGACAGTTAGCAAAGGACTAGGGTTTTGGAGTTAAGAATTATGGTATTTTGTTGTTTATCGTTGGCCACAAAATACCCACAAGTAAATTTTAGGTAATATAAAACGCGACAGAGATAAAAAAATAACCAGAAAAATAAAATTAAGTACAATACAATTTCAAAAAGAAATACGAAAAATGTAAAGCAATATTATTTCAACTCAAAAACAAATAGCGAGTGTAGTTAATTATTTCTTAGTTTATCAAGTAAAGATAAGTAAGGATAAGTAGTATTCTTAAGTTTTAGTCAGGATCATTATCATCAGCCAATCTCAGTCCACTGCTGGACTTAGGCCTATCCTCTAGCACGCCACTAAACTCGATCTAGTGCGTTCCGCTGCCAGCCAATTGCATATTAAAATGATTGATTCTCATACAATAAAAGTAGGAAAATAGGCACTTTATAATTTTATAAAAAGATAAATAAAAAACATACCTTCTTGATGGTGATATCTCTGACTCCTTTGTAGCTTGAGAACCGGTCCTCCGACTGCAAAACAAAATAACATTACCCAAATCAATTACGTGTTAATTTCTTTAATTTAGTACACTTATAATGAATGTCACCATATTGAGACTCTCGACTTAAGAGTCCCCAAAAATATAATAGATTACAATTGGTCGGTTCCCTGATATGATAAGATTGGCTGGCAGTACGACCTATTTGATCCATTCTACCATCGATCTATGGTAACGCTTTTGTAGTGTAGGTAGCCAGTGATCGTTTTTATAACAAAAATCCCCTTCGTAAACAGATGCGGAACCACATCAGAAAAATTCAAACCTGGATACGATTAGCACAAGACCGAGGCATATATTATTTACTAACGCACTGGATATAACAAATATACTGCCCTATACTGCCCCCTACCATGAACTCATAAAGCAGGACAGTTTACCATGTGGAAGCGAAACGCTGCATTACACAGCACGTAGCGGCGTCTTATAAACATATCTAGTAAAAGATTATACCGACTATCTAATGCACATGACCGTATAAGGAAATCGTAAAACGATGTATGGGATGTTCCTATCACACTAATATTATGAAGACGAAAGTTTGTGAGTGTGTTTGTTTGTTTATTACCTCTTCACGCTCAAACGGCTGGACCGATTTTGCTAAAATTTGGCATGGAAGTAGCTGATACCCTAGATAAATACATAGTCTACTTTTTATCCCGAAAAATGTAGTGGGTGATATCGCGGGGAGCAGCAAATTTTTCATATTTGGTTCTTCTTCGTATCGGCATGAGCCAATAGCTACATACGTGGAATAGGTCATGCGTGGGTGGTGGAACAAGGATGGTAGCGAGGTTGACCGTCCAGGGTGCGCCGGACGTACAAAGTATAGTAATTCGTTCATTCGCACCCTTGGTTCATAACTGTACGTACCTATTCTATTTCCCTGCCTCTGTATTGGGTCCCTATTAATATAATCAATTCAACACTCAAATTAATTCTGAGTGTGAAACCTAATGACACAATGTTTTGAGTGAATCGGATTGTCAAATTGAACTAAAAATGTAAGTTAGCTGTTAGTAATAGTAACAATGAGACATTGAACATCTCTCGTCTGCGCGCGTGACCGTGTTTCCTGTACAGGACAGTTTACGATGTGGAAGCGAGATGCCGCTACGTGTAGTGTTGTGCGGCGTCTCGCTCCCACAACGTAAACTGTCCTGTTTTAAGAGTTCATGGTTAGGGGGCAGGATACGAAACGTCTGCTAATAAATAGCATAAAATAGATCTCCATATAAAGTTTTCTCTATTAATTAATTATTAAGTTACTTTTAGAAGGATTCACAAATACATTATTAAATCACTACATAGTATAAAACAAAGTCGCTTTCTCTGTCCCTATATCCCTATGTATGCTAAAATCTTTAAAACTACGCAACGGATTTTGATGCGGTTTTTTTTAATAGATAGAGTGATTGAAGAGGAAGGTTTATATGTATAATAACATCCATTAAATAGTGGAGAAATACTGTTATTTTTGAATGACATAGGCTATATATTTTATACCCGTGCGAAGCCGGAGCGGGCCGCTAGTTAAGTATAATCTCAGCGTAACGACAATGTAACAAATAAACCAAATCTCGACTCGCGAGGTATTTGAGGATATTATAGTAGTTTCCCAGACTATTTTCCTTCATTATTATATATTTAAATTATTTATTTATAGCTAGGTATAACTTTAGAGGTCGTGTCTAACATTGTTCAAATAAATGTAGGTACTAACACTGAATCTGTCATCAACAGAATAATCCAAAATAACTAAATTTTATGTGTTCATCAAGTAACATTGACTGGTAGAGGAAAGCCAGTAAGTAGATGTAATATCACACCTGTATGCTTGAAAGGGTAGGCAGCGGTGTATGTGCACCCACATTTTGCCAGCTATGGTATAGAAATCCTATATTATAGGGAGCCTGCCTTTTGCCATTAACTGGGAACACATTTTCCTAATGAACGACAAAGTAAAACCTGGCCAACCCGGGAATCGAACCAAGGATGCTCAGAAGTTGTGCTTGCGACCTCCATGACTTAACAAAACTGAAATTAACTTTTGAATACCGACCCTTATAAATAATTATTCCAAAATGTTTTCAAAATAATCAAATTAATTATTTTAATCAATTAGGCAATAAAAAATTATAATAGTAATTATGTAAATATGAGAGTTACAAATGTCATTGCAAAATACTGTTTGACGTGCAATTAATCACCTCTGCCTACCGATTCGGAGAGTACAGGCGCAATAATATAATATGTATCTAAAATAATATATTAAAATTATATATAATTAGCATAATGCTAGGTTTTGAACCAGTAAACTGCTTTGGAAGCCGGTTCGGCAACCTTCGAGCTACCGTGACCTTTACACTGTGTCAGACCAATGCATAATTAAATAATTATATATGTATACTTATACCTTGTATATATGTACATACTTAAACATAAATAACGATTCTCATCGACTTCGCACGCGTAGTTCTCATAATACACGATTTTATTTAGAAATTTACATATCATAGTGAACTATAATGAGTCATGTCACGATATAGGCAGGTCAGAAGTTCAACTTCATACAATTACGATTAAGATGGATGTATGAGCACATAATAGTGTGGATATTATAAAAAAACAAATACGTTTTTTGAAGGGTGCATTTCAGGTGTTTTACTTTTAATTTCAAGCCATACTTGATTGATAAATCGAAAAACAGCGTTGGCACTTTGGCAGGCCTCCTACCAGGTAGACCGACGACATCGTTGCAGAGTTGCGGGCAACCGGTGGATGCAAATGGCAAGTTGTTGTTCTCTGTGGCGTTCTAAGGGGGAGGCCTTTGTTCAACAGTGGACGTCTTCCGGCTGATGATGATTACACTTGATTGGACATGCTACAGAATACTATTAGACACCATTGATGTGCCTGTAATTTGGTCAAATAATTTTAATGGCTCGCTCTTTATCATGAGCTTTTTTGCCTTCTCTTATCTCTTTATAGCAAAAAGTGGCTAAGCAACAGGCACCTTTGCTTGATTATTGCTTTGATGAAAAATAATATCATACCACTTAAAACAGACAGCAAGATATATTTACTTCAATTTATTCATTTATTTCACTTTAACAAATATCATTAACAAGATTGCCCACATACACAAACATGTATGACTTCTGAAGTATTGTTCAGATTGGATACTCTGTTTATTTCTTGTGTAATGATCTCACATTGAGTTCCGGGTATTATTCCCGGCGCGGTAATCATTTGTTTTTGTTTACATAACCGTGCGTTGTCTGTGGCATGTGTGAGTTAGCATCGAAGGGTTATGAATTGTGCGATCACGCACTTTTGGAAGGTTAACCCACACATGAGCTATTTATTTTTTGTTTCAATATTCAATAGTTTTGATGACGAACGTTTCAGGTGTTAGGACTGTTGTTATCCTCGTTAGGGTAGGCAGAAATATCACTAGCAACCATTATTGTAGTGACTGTCACACATACTTTAAACCAGTTTTTTGAATAGGCAAATACCTAGTTAAGTAGTAATAATCTAATGGGTTGATTTATTTATATATAATTATTTGCAGAAACATGGGTATAGTACGTCGTTATCTGGGTACATCATCACCGGGCACCAGGCAATTAAACACGTCAATATTTTAGTTTTCATTCTAGGACACTACTGACTAATTCGAAATTGAGATCGTGTAACACAGTATAACTTCTTGTATTACCAGTAATTCTACCAATGATTCTTCTTGTATTACCAGTGAATCTTCTGGCTCTCGAGAAGTACAGAAGCGGGTAAGTTTCACATTACCAACGATTTTCGTATTAAAATCAGCAAGAAATTATTTTACTGTACAGCTACAATGGCGTGCCATAGGAAATCCCTATGTCCAGCAGTGGACTTAATGATGATGAAACCTGATGATGATGATGAAAACACAATAATAAAAAATAAAATCTGTGTACCTTATTAGAAAGGTCTGGCGTGATGATACCGTGATACGAACCGTCTCTATCGCAGCACTCCACGCTATCACAAGTCTGATATCACGCAATCTCTACCATCTGTTATATAATTGGGTCGACGAGATTAACTTAATGTATGATATTGATTTATTTGGACAAATATTGAACGTCCAATTGTGTTTTATTTAACATTGCCTTACACTACGAATTGTATGACAGATCGGCGCAGTGGCTAAGGAATTAGACTGCTGCGCTAAGGGTTGCGGGTTCGAACGCACGAGACTGAAATTTGTATGAGCCGCATATGTTTATCCCTAGTCCAGGTGTTTTTGTATGTAATATTTCATGTTTGTGACAGTGATACAGGATAAATTTCTAGTGTGAGAGAATATACCTTTTGTATTGGGTGTATAACTATAACAAACAGACATACTAATAATACTTTATGGTCTTTGCACCTGGGACTCTTTTTCTGTATAAACTGTCTATAACAAACACTCGCGGATACAAACATTTGTTTCGTGTGGACCCACGTCTGTACGCGTCAAAATATTTAGCTACTGCGCCAATCGAGTTGACAAATTGACTTAGTGTCAGTATTTTACATTTAGGTATAGCCAATTTTTAAAAGGCTAATCAACGGATGTATCATCTAAACGAGGTTTCAAATTTCCAGTTAGTTTTGGTGCCAATTTGAAAATTATTGAATTGCTAAAATTGTGAGCCGCTTAGATAAAACTCGCCTTCAAACTTAAATTTTGCCTATATTTCTTATTTTTCCAACGATCAGCTTGTTTTATAATCGAAGTTCTTTAGACTCACCTTTTTCTTCTTGAACGAGAGCGTTCTCCTCCATATTGTCCTGAGGAAGGTGGACGGTATACAGTACTGGTCCGACAGGGGGCGCCGGGTGCGCACTTCAGTCATCACAGTCATCACTTTGTCAGCACCATCACTGGCGCAGTCGTGATAGTCGCACTTTGTGACACTCAGTCGGGAAAGTCGCACTTTTTGACCCTCTGTCGGTAAAGTCGAAATTTACCGCGCTTACTTGGTGGGGTTATCGCACTTTTTGACACTGATTCAGTCGGAAGAGTCGCACTTTTTGACACTTAGGTTTTCAGTTCATTTACTAATAAAGTTTTGTTTTCTAATAGTAAATATTTTCAGGTCTTATTCTGAGTCTTATAATCTCTTGCTATCAGATAATAAATATATCTAGTTCTTTTAAAGTTAATATAGATCCGTTATTCAATGTTAATTCCTATAAAACATTTAAAATTCATAATTTTCTCAATAAGTCTCTCTTTGAGACACATATGCGCAATCTTATACAAGACACTTTAACAAATGGCTTTACAGCAATAATTAAATCACGACCAAATGAAGACAAAAACTTGTGGTTAACACGTGTTTGTATCGCATACTGTTTACATTTACTTCACGCTTTTTTACAAGTAGTAGGTGAGCAGAACACTGTGATATAGTACTATGGTCTTTGAGTTTTGGTTCATACTTTTATTATGAGTGCTACATTAGTGTATGGAAGGGAGTAATAGAATATATATTTTCCGAAGGTCAGGCAGACACATTTCGCCAGTTATGTTATAGGTCGCAATGTAATAGGAGGCGAGCCTATTGCCATCAATTGGGCACAAATCTCAGTTCCCAGATACCAGAGATTCCCAGAGATAACCCAATAACACTTAGCCCGACCCGGGATTCGAACCAAGGACCTGATGCTATCAATCAGCACTCGCACTTAGAAATGGATTTTATTTTATGAGTTTTATGTATTTATTATCAATCTATACTAAGATTATCGATTAACTATAACGAAAAGAGATTTTTTGTTTGTTTGTGCCGACTAAGCTCCTTAACTGCTGGACCGATTTTAATTATGTTTTCACTGATACTAAGCTAAATTATCAAGAACTATCATGGCTACAACTAATTTTAAACAAAATAGAGATCCATGAAAATTGAAAAACAGTAAATTAGATATTATATTTTATCCAACCAAACCACTCCAAAAGTACCAGGCTCACATAGCTGCATGTTATCTAAGGCTGTAAGGAGGATGCGATTACCGCCCACGCATGCGCACCACGCCCGATAAGTCCGGTCCGAACTGATTAGCCAGCGCAAATACTCCAAAACACACATAATCCAGAGATCATAACTCAAGGGCTTTATGAACGCAATGATGTAAGGTCAATATTAAAAACGGTCGTGTTGGTCGTTAATACGAGCGTTGAGCAAGACCTGGGTACGATTCCCAGTGATTTCGCGTTGGGAATTTTGATTGGGTTTTTCTGTTTCAATATTCCAATGGGGTTAACTATACGATTATAAACTGGAGAGCTAAGTAAGAGGATAAACCGATGCGGGCTTGATGGATGGCAATAGGATAGGTTAACTATTTACATAGATTATATTAAGATGAGCAGCCAAATGTAGGTATGGGTTTATGGACTATTAAAACAAGTGAACACCTCTGCCTACGACTTTAAGGATTACAGGCGTGATTATACCATTGTATTGTACTGTATGAATTCGATGCCATTAACTGTGCACAAATCGAAACTCCGTGCTGTTACTTAGCATTTCCCAAGGGAAAAAATATTTTGCGCGACCTGGGACTCGAACCCAGGACCTCACGCTCAGCAGTCGCACAATGCAACTGCTAGACCAACATTACAATTTTTCCTATAAAATAGTTCGTAACTTCACTACAGTATCCAACTAGAATCGAACTTATGCCGTCAGGCTGTGAGCTGCTATCACTGTAGAGTTAGTGTCGATTACATATCAGCTTACAGCACCGTGGGACTTGTATTATATAACCTACAGTATGTTACAAAGATTACCTATACACACTAACACTGGCTGTGTTTAAAATGACAATGTGTTGCAAGACTTCACACTGTTTTAGCTAGGCAAGCAAGCAAGGGAAATCTGTATTATATTTGCTTGATAGACTTGTAGCTAAACAGCTGACGATCTGTCGATCTGAAAGGTTAAACAGATCGTGCTGCGGGTAGATATTAGATGGGAGATCACTCTGTCTTAGAAAAAGTATTTATAATTTATTTCTTAAAATAAAAATAGCCCTACACTATGACTTTAGACTTTAGTAGGTGCATTTCACAAACATGAAATGTCACATATAAACACCCAGCCTTGGGACAAACATCTGCGGATCACACACACATTTTTGTCCCGTGTAGGAATCAAACTGTGCTAATCAGGTCATTATAGGTACTTTACCAGTTACGTTACACTTTAGAATAGACTGGAATTTAAAAAATTAAGTTAACGGTCTTTACGGTACTTGACGGGAACTATAGCTAACTATCTAATCAGTCAATCTGTGAGGTTAATCAGCGCGTGTTGCGGTCGGATTTGGATGGGAGATCACTCAATGCCTTAGAAGACGGGTTCAGCCCCCGTACCATGAACTCTTAAAGCAGGACAGTTTACCATGTGGAAGCGAGACGCTGCATTACACTGCACGTAGCGGGCGTTTCGCTTCCACATGGTAAACTGTCCTGCTTTAAGAGTTCATGGTACGGGGGCAGTTGTTAGTTCTGCGCCCGATCTCTTTACGGTCATGTCAGTTTGACGTCTTCTCAGACTGGTTGTGAGGGTACAGTAATTGCACCTATGTTTGCACTTATTTGTGCATTATTGAATTCTCTTGCTCCTCTGTAAAGATTAGCCATCGTGAGCGATTTGGTGAAAAACATGACCCTTCCTTGGCAGTCGGGTAAAAACAATTACTGTAAATGATCCAAAACTGATCTACAAGTTTCATCAAACTATCCCACCCAATTATAAAAGGGGTACTTACTGTTAATTACTTTAAATCGTGTTTTGTAGCAGCGAATAAATACCCCTATCTAAAAATTCCCTCCTCATTTCTTTGGACGGATGATGCAAACATAAATACAATAAAAACAGAGTAAACATAAATAGCCTACTGTGTGTGTATAGCGACCGGCATAACTTGATATTGACAACTAGAAAAACTAGTAAGTGTCGTATAGGACAATAAACTTTACTACCAAGAAATATATTAAAGGCCAGCAGTTTCTGAGATTAAAATATCATACAAACTAACACTACCCCTCTTATTAGGTGGGATATTTTGGTTAATCATTTATGGAATAGGGGTGCAAGCAGAGAGTGTCGACAAGTGACGATACTTAAGTACGTGCGACGCACCCTGGACGGTCAACCTCGCTACCATCCTTGTTGACTGACCAATCTCTACACCACAACATGACATGATTCTAGTGCGATTACTGAGCGATAATTGTATATTAGTGCGATTACTGAGCATGAGGCCCAGGGTTCAAATCCCGGGTCGGGCAAAGTGTTACTAAGTTTCTATTCTGTAATCTCAGTAGCAGTACGGAGTCTGGAATAGTGCCCGGTTGATGGCAATAGGCTCGTTCCTTATTACTGGGTCAGGAACCTATAACATAACTAGCGAAATGTGGGTGTACTATATTTGCACCTCTGCCTTCCCCTTCGGGGAATACAGGCGTGATGTTATGATGACGTTTTTATGTCTTTAGAAAAACGAAGCGAAATTAATATGTCTTAGAGTTATTATGAAAATCGATAGTCATGTCTATTTAAGAATATTTCGATGTCTGATTCGAGATTCTTGATTGGAACTGGATTGACCAGTCAAACAGTTACTGCTTGGTTACAGACGTAGGTACGAATACTTGAGACGTCTGCAGACAAGGTAAAATAGAAATCAGACAAGTTTTTAATTTTAATACTAACTTGAAATTGTCAAGATATTAAAATTGTTGTCTACCTACCATAAATGTCATTTATGCAATCGAATAAGAACAATAAATAGGTATTTTATGTGTGTATATAATATACATACAGGTATCTACATCCTCATGCTTGTATTTTCGAAAGAGGTAAGTAGAGTTGTACTATTTGACCACCCAAGTTTCGCCATAAAAATTGTTCAAGAGTTTAATCTAATAACCCTCTAATTAAGGCTATTTTATTCAACAAGAGTGATTGACGTTGTTTAACAGCCTCTTAACATCAGGTCAAATTAAAAAAAATACTTCATCAGACTCAATTTCAAAATAAGTTAAGTATAAATTCAGAAAGTATGCATAATATAACATTGTATCATTTGTAATTGTCACATGGTACGTGCCCTGGTTTGAACCCGCAACCTCAAGCATAATATACATCCGATCTACCAACCACCAAGCTAGCACGACTCATTATAATATTGTACCTCACTTGAACTATCAATATTTTAGTTGACGATATAAATATATACTCTACGTTATAGAATAAAATTCTCTTTCACTGTCGGGAAAGGGAGTTGTAACGAACCCGGTATAGGCTCTAAAACAATAAAAGGGTCATCATCATCATACAGAGCCCGTATCACCCACTGCATGGCATAGGCCTCTTTTTCTGTGCAATAGGCTCTCTATCTATTTATCTAATTAAACAAAATTCCATTATCAGTTTCTAAATATAGTTTTATGGAACTGCCTACCTCTTTAGGTGTAACCGGCGTGATAGTATGTATAAAATAATATGTTCATGATATTTGTATGAGACCTAAGCATATAATTTTGTTTGTGTGAGTCTAAACGTGTTTTGTATAAGAAACTGCGCAAGAAACTCAAGAACGATGCATAAACAATAATAAGAATACCGTGTTTCTATGTAATTACATAGAAATTAATGGGCTACATCAATTTGCGAACCAGTAGGTATAAGAATACGATTGTTTTTCGATGGAGACCACTCTTTAAGGATATTCCATAATTTAAAATCGAAAATAAACTATCAATAGGTATATTTATATTGATTACACATGTATAAACACAACACTACAGTTCGCACTATATTTTACCTGTTACACAGTAAAACCATCCACTTATTTATAACTTGTTATCACTGTTAGTAACTTATCCCTTCACTTATTCACTTAAATACGCCGCAACTTAATGTGTAGTGTAATAACTTATTAAGTTATCTCACTTAATGAGAGCGCGATACTTCGTCTCCGAAATCTTACTAAATACTAACAGTTTTCAATATGACACTGCTAAAATGCCAGATAATACGTTTAGTATACACCCACTGATAAATGCCGGAACTCTACATATCAGTTCACACAAAACTAGACCATAAAAACAAAGTTATAAGACTTAAATTCGATTGTTTATAAATATTAATAGGTTCAAAAGATAAACACTGAAAAATATAACAGGCAATCAATAATACATTTTATATGTTGCGTGTTAAAGTATAAATTTGATTGAGGAGAGGCTCTTAGGAAAACGCTTCGAAAATCTCCGGGGGCAGAAATCCGTGAGTGCGAGAGAGACGGAGTATACCCACAAGGTCGGGTATATAACATTAATATAAAGTTTGAGAATTATTCGTCATATATTAACTGGTTATATATATGTAAATTGTGTTCTTTATAAATAATAAGATATTTTTTGATTCCCTATGTTTTAGCGAACGTCTAGCATCGGTTATTCATCTAATAGGTTTTTGTTCCGTGCTTGTTGGCTTGCAGTTAGTTCACACGTGTTTCTTACACGTGGTTCAGTCGACGAGTTAAATAGAAACATAGTTAATAACGTTTATGAACAATGTGATGACTGAACATAACGTTAGCGGAACGTAATTATTAAGTTTTGAACTCTACGCTTGTGGTAATAAGGCTTGAATTCATGAACTTAAGTAATCATCATCATCTGAATGATCGTTTCCCAATTATTTTTGGAATCAAATTACAGTGTTTTAGGATGCAGCTGGATACCAGTATTCTACATGGAGCGGAGAGAGAGGCCTTTGTTCAACAGTGAACGTCTTCGTTCTGATGATGATGATGACATGGAGCGTCTGCCTATCTAACCTCCATAATCCATAACATAAACATTATCATCATCAGCTGAAAGACGTCTACTGTATAATATAACATAACATAATATCAAGCCTGTATTCCCCGAAAGAGTAGAGATGGACCTAGTACACCCACGTTTCGCCAGTTACGTTTTAGGTCTCAATGTGATAGGGGACAATCTACTAAAACTAGACTCCGTCATCCGTGCTGCTATTAAGAATTACCTACATAATGAAAATACTCAATAACACTTTGCTCGACCCGGGATTCGGATCCAGGACCTCGTGCCCAGCAGTTGCGGTCAGCGAACAATAGACCAACGAGGAAGTCTTCCCAACCCAGTAACTGGGTCATACGGTACCTCTGAGTGAGACTGGTGGTCAGACTATATCGCTACTATCTGAAACGACCGCCTTAGTTCTAGGGACCAAAACAGCTGGGTGCTACGACTGTGAGACATGGAGGGGTCTCAATATGATTAGATGGTCACCTATCCACAGACAGACCGCGGAAAGCGCAGTACATTTCCCTTTCATCACTGAAAAGGCGAGTTGTAAAAGGCTAAAACCCGGTGTGGCCGGTGGCAACAGGCTTGCCTCCTATTACTTACATTGGGACCTATAACATAACTGGCGAAATGTGGGTGTACTACACACCGATATGCCTTAAAAGAAAAGGCAACCGCTCCTTTCTGGTGATAAGCAGGTTCAAAGATATACTAGGGTCTATTCTTCTTCTTTTCGAGTGGACCTCAGGGACTACTTGGTATAAAAAATCTATGGAGTGGTCGGTACTCTTATATTTTTTGTGGCCAGTGTGTTGCTACATCGATAGTGATAATTAAACTACAACACGGGAATTAAAGCGAAAGACAAGTTTTTAATTTTGGCTTGACGTTTCGACCGAGTTGCATCGGCCGTGGTCACAAGCAGTCTGCTTGTTGTGTTTCACGTTAATTCCCGTTATTATCATGAAACTTGATAGTTTAAAAGTTAGTACATCGATAGTGGTATTAAAGCTTTTAGTCAGGTCTTCCAGTGTGCATGAAGTGGTCTGTTGGACATTATATTAGATGATAAACTTGAATTCGCACAAAACGATTTGCTCATGCATTTATGTTAATACACAGATGACATTTTGCATCATAAATATTTTTTATTACTTACATAAGGTCATGAACTATGTTTTTTTCCTTTCGTTCTATAAATAACCATTTAAATAGATGCAGGAGTGTTTAAAATGCAGCTAATAGCTTAGAATACGACCTACAATTTGTTAGCTTATTGGTATTAAATGAATAAAATTTTCCATTCTTCTTCTTATTCAAATCGGCATGAGCCAATAATCACTTGGAATAGGTCATGCCGTGGTGTAGAGATTGGTCAGACAACAAGGATGGTAGCGAGGTTGACTGTCCAGGGTGCGTCGCGTCAGACGTATTTACGTATCGTCACTCGTTGAGGCTGTCTACTTTAAGAATGATTAAATAATTGACACGTTTAGAATTTCGCATGTATTGTGGGTGTGTTTTAACACTTGTAATGTCACATGCACAAACGTCAAGATACGTCACTTAAATAGTTGTAGATTCTACGAATACGAGGTGTATACTGGGATAAAACCTGTAACTCAGCAATGGGGTTGTATAGACTACATTAGTAGGTGATCATTAATGTTTGATCATCATATTTCATAAATAAAATTTTATCCTATGATTCAAATACTGCCTTGTTGGTGTAGTGGTCGGTAAGCGCTGACTGCTGAACACGAGGTCCTGGGTTCGAATCTTGGCTCGGGCAGTAGCGGCACAGAGTTTGGATTTGTACCCGGTTGGTGGCAATAGGCTAGCCCCCTATTACATTGGGATTTGGAACCAGTTATGTACTGGCAAAATGTGAGTGCACTATATGTGCACCTCTGCCTACCTTCGGAGAATACAGGCGTGATGTTATGTTGCAAAGATCTGGTCAGTAGGTAGGATATCTAACAACCTATCTATATAACATACCAACTATATTCCAGTTTATTTAAGAACAGTGATGCGAATAATAAAGTTGTTTGTTATCGTATTATCTTGTTTAACATCGTAAGGTAAACTTAGCGACGCCATCTTGTTGCTACGCAGCTTATGGCTTTATGCTCGCCATATTGAGAGCTGTTAACAGTTGTTTAAGTAACACTAAAATTATAAATATAAACGAATAACGAAACGAACATAGGAACGAAGAACGAAAACGAACGAAGTTTTATCGTGGGTTTGATTTCTGGAACTAAAATTTCCCGCTAGACCCTTGTTTGAGCCAGATGTAGATCCATAGCTCCTTCCCCATCACCGTCCTAATCCGGGATCCGAACCACACTTCTTCTTATCCTAAGGATGATGAACAACTTGGTGTCAGAGTTTAAACCACCTGTAGGCCTCTGACATGGCTTTACACACCGTTGAAAAATCTGACAGGTGCGCCGGTTTCTGCTAACTAATTAATAGTACGCCTGTACGCAATTAAATTCAAAAAGACATTGGTTGTAGTCTGATCTTCCGACCTTTGACTTGGCAGTCCAACGGTCATACCACTCGGCTATCACTGCTAAGTTAGTTTGGAATAACTCTAGACTGAAATATGTAATCCTAGGCCAAAATAATTTTCACTTAAGTTACAAGCATTGGTCACTATTTAACCTTGTTTCTCCGATTCCATGAAATTAAATATTTCTATTTTTTTAATCTATGTTTTATCTCGTTATTTTCCTTACTGAAGTCAGAGGTAACAATATACTATGTTGTGAGTTTATAGTAATGTACCTATCAAAATAATTCATGATTGCAAAATTTACATGGCGCATGCGCCTGCCACGTGACTTTAGAATCCACAATTTAGGAGTATGACCTTTGCATTGTCACACTCGACAAAAATAGAAAGATTTATGTTAAGGTTCATTGTTAATAATGAATACAGATTTTTTTCAACAATGAGTTGTTACAGAAATAGCCGGTAATATATAGATTTATGTGTGTCGTATGTCTAGTGACCTACCTGAAGTTATATTTAAGTGATAACGGTACCAAACCAGTTATTTATAAGTTACGGTATAATCACAGTTATTTATGGATCGTTAGATAGTTTTAAACTTGACCTTATGATCTTCGAATATATTTTTGCACCAGTCGACTGAAACCTCTGCCATGCTAATTAATCTATGGCACGTTTTTAGTTTTACGAAGTAACATATTTTGACAAGCTAACTCTAAGGTGATTAAATTGTTAAATTGATCCTACGATGACGAATCGTTAACAAAATTATTGAAAAAAGATTGTTCATTTTTTGGATCAATGAATTCTATACTCCCATTTCTACCGAATTCCATACACAACTAATATTTAAAAAAATAATAATGTAAAAATCGTAATTGTACGTTGCAAAACATTACGATACAACATGGAACACTTTCTGTGCGCCATTCACTTCGGTCCCGTGCTAATCTGAAGGAGGTCTGATCTAATATTTTGTTAATACCACCATCCATCTCCATTTCGACCGTCATCATCATCATCAGCCGGAATACGTCCACTGCTGGACAAAGTCCTCCCCCGTAGAACGCCGCAGTGAACGACAACTTTCCAATTACATCCACCGGTTACCCGCAACTCTGACGATATCGTCGGTCCACCATTTCCCTTTAATTACTTCACTGGCCCGATTGTCTCCATCAACAACTGCTTACTAGAATATGTATAGGATTTATGCTAGACTTACCTCTTCTTCAAGAGCTACTGGGAACTGGGCAGGCGTCAGTGGTTTGACAGCAACGTCTTCTAAAGCTGCCTTCCGTCTGCAAACAAAATGAACACTTTAGACATTCATACTTGTTTAATATACCTACTTTTATACTTACTTGAGACTGGCCTGTTGGTTTAGTGGTTAGTGGCCCTGACTGCTAAACCGGAGGTCGTGGGTTCGATTCCCACCCAGGACAAATCTTTGTGTGATGAGCATAATGATTTGTTCTGTGTCTGGGTGTAATTTATCTATATTATGTATGTATTTAAAAATATTTAAGTATGTTTATCAGTTGTCCGGTTGCCATAATACAGGCTCTGCCTAGTTTGGGATCAGATGACCGTGTGTGAGTTGTCCCAAGATATTATTATTATTACTTATATCATTTTAATATTAACTTGACTGGCCTGTTGGTCTAGTGGTTAGTGACCCTGACTGCTAAACCGGAGGTCGTGGGTTAGATTCCCACCCAGGACAAATCTTTGTGTGATGGCAGAGGTGTACCTACTACCTATAGGTTTCGCCAGTTATGTTATAGATCCCAATGTAGCTACAATTCAGACGAAGGTACGGTACAGTAGGGTTTTTGCTGATGCAGTTTCATGATATCTAGATGCCGATGTGTAACTATGTTTGAAATGATGAAACATTAGAAATAATACTATTTGAAATGAAATTATAATATTGACGATCCGCAGATATTTGTCCCGAGTCTGAGTGTTTGTGTAGGTGATGCTTCATGTTTGTGAAACGCACCCACGATACAGGATACAGGATTCCTAGTGTAGGGCGACGTTTTTTTTATACAAAACATAACATAACATCACGCCTGTATTCCCCGAAGGGGTAGGCAGAGGTGAACATATAGTACACCCACATTTCGCCAGTTATGTTGTAAGTCCCAATGTAATAGGGGGCGAGCCTATTCCCATCAACCGGGCACAGATCCAAACTCCGTGCTGCTACTGAGAATTACCTAATGGGAAAACTCAGTAGTAGTTGTTTTTACTAAATGAAAAAAAAATACGTGTAATACATAATTCTTGAATATTTTTGGATTTAAACTAGATAGAAATCAATAATTAACCTAAATAATGGTTTAACCTGAAGTGGATTAAAAGATATACAATCCTCAATGCTGTTATTTGCGACAACCCTGGTAGAGAGTTGCCTGTGTATGGAGAAATAGTTTTCCACTTACTTTAGAAAACAAAACATTTCGGCGCGTGATTCGCTTACGTCATACCCACGACACACATTACGTATCTAAAGCGGTGTGTGCAGGAGCTTTGATTGTAGCGTTTATCTTACTACGCCCATACCACGAACTCTTAAAACAAGACAGTTTACGATGTGAAAGCGAGACGCCGCTACGTGCAGTGCTATGCGGCGTCTCGCTTCCATGTTTTAAACTGTCCTGCTTTAAGAGTGCAGATCTGTTAAGATCATATCAGATGCAAATTGGTATCAAATACTATCAGACTCATAGTAGTACGACTAACGCATGGTTGAGTATTAAATAGTTTTATTTCGTACCACGTGGAACCATCGACATTCAAAAGAAGCATGACTATACTTTTGGTAGTGTTGAGAAAATTGTTTTTGATACGATCTGCATATTTTTTTAATGTCGACAGTGATGAGGAGGAATATTTTGATGCATAATTTTTTGATGTTTTTTTTGTTTGTATATATTTTTAGTTTTAATAATAGAATAGGTATGTAGTATTAAAATTTAAATAAAAATTAGGTTATTACTGATATTATTTATCTTATAACAAAACCATCCTTAAAACTTTTTTTAATTAGGGGTAGTACTCAATACTGAAAACGTCGCGGTCATGAAGAATTAACATATGAACAAGCGCACGATGGTTGAGCCGTTGAGCGTATATTCCAAAGGGTTTTTTTTACTGACATTTGTTGCACGAGAGAAAGATGTAAAATTATGTTTTTCATAACTTTAAAATCTGCAGATTTTTCCCAATCCGTAACACACGGACGAAATTAATTATGTATCTTTGTCTAGTGGTCGCTAAGCGCAACTGCTGAGCACGACTCACGAGGTTCTTGGTTCGAGTCCCGGGTCGGGCAAAGTGTTATTGAGTTTTTCTATAAGGTAATTCTCGGTAGCAGCACGGAGTCTGGATTCGTGCCCGGTTGATGGCAATAGGCTCGCCCCCTATTATATTGGGATCTCTCTCTCTGCCTACCCCTTCGGAGGATATAGGCGTAATGTTATGTTTTATTTTAGTATTTTTATTTGACTTCAACCCAAATCATTTATTAGGCCACCAAGCACGGGTCATAAAATCTTCCGCAGCCCTACTATCTACCCCTGACCTGTATAAAAGGGATGAAGATAAATAGAGCCATCAACCAACAGACACAGTTAGAGGTTCGAGATGGTACACATTGGGAAGCTGTCCGCCTAATAAATACGGATCGTTTTGTAGGGAGAGGAGAGGTAAGGATACTGGATGAGACAGAAGAGGGCTGAAATGTTAAGTAAAATGTCAAACATTTTTAGGAAATATTTTGTGTTTACTCTTAGAAGATGTAAGGTTGGGAAAGGCCTAAATTAAGGTGCATTTGTTTTTTAAAAACGTCGCTCCTCACTATGTACTTCTCCTGTATCGTGGGTGTATTATGCAAACATGAAATATCACATCATAAACACCCTGACTCGAGACAAACATCTGTGGGTCCCGTGCGGGATTCAAACCCGCAACTCTTAGCGCTGTAGTCTAATCGCTTAGCCACTGCGCCAGTCCGGTCTACAAATGTATGTAGAGTCACACAAATTTTTGTACCGTGCGGTAATTGAACCCTTAGCGCAGAAGTCCAATCGCTTAAACACTGCGCCAATCAGGTCTATAAAATGTAGAGTTTGTGGACAGTAAATAAGGCGAAAAAGATATAGGCATCGTAGTGAGTAGAAATCAGTGGTCTCTGCCTACCCGCTACTGCCACTTACTCATAAAAAAATTAAATTTTAAAGCAAGGATATATAGAATAGAATAATAGAGATGTCAATATACTTAATACGGGGTTTAGTTAGTGCCGGTATGACCCTCGTTTATGATTAAGAAGACTTAGTAAGAACTCCTTCTTAGCATGTCGTTGGCAAAAAAAAAGAATAATATATAATTATAATATAATTATGTATGTAAATACTAATTATATAATAATCATTATTTATTTGCCAAGATATTAGCTTGGCCAAAAATTCAGCGGCCCTAATTCCGCTTGCAGAGGCGGTCATAAGATCCTCAGGTGAGCATGTGACAGGGCAAGAGGCGCAAGATGGGAGGTGAGCCATTGTCTGCGGAGAAACACCACATGCACACCGGAGAGCTGACCCATCTATGAAACCCCACTTGTGGAGGTTGTCCTTGATGGTAAGAACTTATGTCACAAATTCTTTATGTGTAACTTTGTTCATTTTTTTTTTGTAAACTTCTTTCGCAGCTCACTTTACAAGAGTTTTACTAGACTTTAGGTAAGACCCAAGACCCAACTGAAATCCTTCAGACACGAAACTTTTTGAAAGCCGTACCTAAGTATTTTTTATCCTGCTTTACACGTCACAAACAATGCAGAGTGAACCTCCTCGTATTACCTGGTTTGCGAATATTAGGATTACTAAAAAAATGTAGTCACTGCGCATAGATTTAGGTCTGAATACAATCCACTTAACAAGTTTGGGTTTTTGATGAACAAAACAAACAGTCCTAATTGTGAGGTATGTGGAATTGTTGAAGATGTCTACCACTTGTTAATGGAATGTGTCAGGTACAAAAGAGAGAGATAAATATTAATGGCTGAATTAAATGTAAACATTTCAAAGTAGGTACCTTTCAATCTCTACTATCTAAACCGTACAGTAAAGATGCTATTAAAATTTATAACTTCACGTGCAATTTGAATAGAACGTAATATTACTCTCTAAATATCTATTTATTTATTAAACAAAATTTAGTACAGCGTTTAGCCACTTACACTAAATTACTTACTAATTACTTAGAAATAAATCTAGATGTATAAAACAAAGAATACAAAATGAGAGAAAAAAAATTAATAATAATAATAATACTATTGTTAGTCCCAAACATGACTGCTAATAGGTATGCATTAATTAAATAGTACCTATCACTCAGTCCTCTCACAAAATCGCAAACATAACATATCTATATTAGGTAACGATGAGACTGACATGGTCTTGTAAGGTTCAAAGCCTCTGAATATAAATAAAGAGAGAAAAAAAAACATCACATCTAGAGACAGTAACTCTGCGTGGAGAATTGTTAAGGGATCTTTTGTCAGTTTAATGTGCCATATATGGTCCTTCGTGATTGACACGCAACCATTCCCACGCATACAGTCAATAGACTGACCTAAGTAGCTAATATCAATCTCGTTAATTTAGGGGAAGAGAAAATTTGGTAGAAATTAGGCCTGTCTTTTCAGGAAGCGCAATAGACTGATTTTAATTATATTTAGTGGATACGTACGTATACCTAAAGGGATGAATTTAGTATAACATTTCTTTCTGTCGCTTAGAAACCGATTTATAAAGATGTTAAACCTGGTGTGGGCCTTATAAATAGCTATAGGTTTGTCACCTAACATGCGACTTAAAATGAACTACGATATATGACTGACTAAGGGCCTGTTTCCATCTACAAGTAAAGTGTTGAATAGTTACTTCTTGATTAACGCTAATCGGCAAGTAAAAGTTACGAGTATCTTCTATCGTATCTTAGTTACAGGCCAGTATATCCCAATGCTACTCAGATATTGTAAAATTCGTATGAGTAGTTACGGGTGACTTTAAGTGGCGGTTAGTCTACTTAACACTTTACTTGTAGATGGCGAAACAAGCCCTAACTGTATCCACTCAAAGTTTGGCTCAGGATAAAGGAGAACAACCATCACACAAATATGACAATAGATAAGCGACCTTATCCTTAAAGGCCGACCATTTAGTTTAAGTGTTATTTAGGTCGTTTAACAAAAGAAGAGCGTCTTACCTCAATAATATGATCTTGAAGATTGGCCCGACCAGCCCCTTGATGATGGCAGAGGCGTTTAGATGACACCGTCCGTGCAGCACTATGCCGTTCACCTGCAACACACAGTTATTTTGAGTTGTGAACATAAACCTGACAAACCAATTCCCGAAGGGGTAGGCGGTGTATAGTACACCCTGATTTCGCCAGCTATGTATAGGTCAACTTTATATAATAATATAATTATGCCGGTTTTACTCACGTCAATATTCGGGAATGCCCGATCAGTTTTGCCTTGCGACTCCGCCGCGTCACCTGCTCATGAATAAGGGCTCCGTTTAAGTCCGAAACTTGTCGGGAATTCCCAAATATCATCATCATCATCATCAGCCAAAGACGTCCACTGTTGAACATAGGCCTCCCCGTTTAAGCGGGGGGGTTTGCCATAATCCCCACGCTTGGCAAGCGGCTTGGGGATCGCAGTATTGGTGGTGAAGTTACAGAAGACGCTGCTGCCCATCTTCTGAATTTTCCCTTAGTCGCCTCTTACGACACCCACGGGAGAAAAGGGGGTGGTCAATTCTAGGCCGGATACCACACGGCGATTCCCAAATATAGACGTGAATAAAACCGGCATTTATAATAAATAATATTATTTATTTAAAAAAAAGTAAAAAAAACGTCACCGCACACTAGGAATTTCTCCTGTGTCGTGGGTGCGTTTCAAAAACATGAAATATCACATACACAAACACCCAGACTCACGACAAATATATGCGGTTCGCACAATTTTTTGCCTGCGCGGGAATCGAACCCGCAACCCGTGGCGCAGCAGTCCAATCGCTTAGCCACTGCGCCAATCAGGTCGTCTCACACTTACGAAACACTCACGAAAGTTATTTTATACAAGTTAATTATATTAGAAAACCACGGCAATAAAGTTCCTAACGTTGTATTTGCTATGAAATAACATCAGGCGCACTTCATGTTCCAGTCTTAATTATCCAATAAAGTGTTCGTTTGCCATCTGCTAGCTTTTGACTGCAGTTCTGCCTGTTAAACTAATTTAATAGTATCTTCATTTTATATATAACCCCCGTATGGGTAGGCAGAAGTGTGCTATTTGCGCAAACATTTCTAGATAGGTTATGTACCTATATTATGTTTTTGTTAAGTTATCTAATGTACAAATTATTTACAAAAATAAAATCTGTGGTATACCTATGTATATTACGACGACTATAATATTATTAACTGTAGTACTAGGCACTAATGCTGATTTGCATCAGACACTTTTACAAACCTACTTAGCAATATTTTTTGGAAATGTCTCTTTTCGCACACAAGTTGCTATAATTAAATTGCATAATCTTCTCTATTATTATAATTATTGATCATTAAATGTTTCTCTTTTAATGTAGCCAGCTGGAGTAAAGTCGGTACTGATCCGCTTTACGTGTTAGTTTTGAGGTAATGTTTCAATCTCAGCGTTACTTCGGAATAGTTTCAGTCTAGTTTCGGACTGTGGGCGGAGCTTGGTGATGAGCGGAGCGAGAGCGAATGACAATAAGGTTTCGTTCATTCTTTTACTTCTTTAATTAATTAATCATGACACCTATTTTCCTTCAGTCAATTAACCATTGTTTACTTTGCAATTGCCGGGGGGTGTGACCATTCAACTGCGAAGATCAAACCTCGCTACGCACCAACGTCTTTTCGAATGTATGTGCGTACTATAAATTAGTTATCAGTTGCATTAGTAGTTAGTATCAGTAAAAACGGTGAAAAAAAACATTGTGAGGAAATCGGCACACCTGAGAGATTTTTCAGCGGTGTGTAAAGCCATGTCAGAGGCCTACGGTAAGCGGTTTAAACTCTGACACCAGGATGGTCATCAACCATACGATAAGAAGAAGAAGAATCATAATTCTCGTTCGCTACCATCGCCGCTACTCTCCGTGTAACCCTTCCTTGGCGCCTCGCCAGTGCCACACACGAAACAACAGACGATCGGCTAATTTACGTAAACATATCAACCGCGAATACACACGAATCTCATTATGTTCAACTCTGTGCTAATTGATGGTTTGATGAATGAAATAATGGTGCAGTTACTGTCATTATGTGTAAATGAACATATGGTTTACTAAATATTATTTTATTTATTGATATTATACATAGATTTTTGTCATCATTAGACAGCGCCTAACACCAACTTAACTCTTCCAAGGTGAGAGAAACGGCGCAACAAACTTTACTGGCACATTTATAAAAGGTATATATTTTTTTGTTAACATAATTATGGGTATATACAATACAATAAGAACAACAATGAGAGAACCACGAAGAGTCCACAAGACGTACAACCACGAGAGGAAAGAATGTCATACCTGTATGACGAATCCGAAGCGAAAAACAGTGTCATGAACATTTATTAACTGATCCTATTGTTATTTATTAATACACACGAAATTCTTATTAAGATACAAAGAAGGCATCACTTTAAAGTGTCATAAATATGGTAGGGTAATTACAGGTAATTGATTTAACATTTTAAATGTGAATAACATCTCAACATACAGTCTTTAGCATAGGTAAGCTGTAAAGTTGTACTTGATACTACCTATATCTAATTCGGTACATACCTTTCTTGCAAATACTATTTTCAACACAATCGCACAAGTTATTTTCAAACCTTACATATTTCTAACACTGAAATCACTGCAACAATCAAGCAAACAGAAAATAACAAACGAAAAACGTCTTGCTTCAAGATCAGGAGCTAAGAATTCAATGGAATCTAATAATCATATTACTCGGATCGAGAGATCCACGCACCACAATTTAAGACGTCAATGTCTGGTGTAAAGAAGCGTATTCAATGGAAATTTAACAACGAATTGGCCGAGACATGGGTGAGACATAACAAGAATTGGAATAAGAATAAGAATCTTTATTTGCGTGAAACATGGTTTACAATATTGGTGGTAATATTAATAAATGGTTCGGCACATTCCGCCATAACATAGGCATGCAAATATTTTCTTAGGTTTAGACCTAAGTACACTAAGTTTCTAATTATTTGAATTTGCAATTTTTCGGTAATGAATTTGGCGTGAGTGGGATTTTCTTTAGCAGACTTTTTTTGAAATTGGTGTTGCATGGTTTATTCGAAACTGATAAATCTCTCTCTCCCTCTAAACCTAAATCTCTCAATTACTCAAAGGTTTGCTATAAGAGAACTCAATTCTGAGTTAAGCTCGCCTCTGTACATCAAATTAATGTCATATTGCTATTATGTAATCATATGTTTTGTGTACAATAAAGAATTAAGAATAAATAAAACATATGAATCTTCTAAGATGTGACGAAGGCAGTGGCCTTTGCCTAGAAGTGGAAAACAAAAGTGACCATAAGTGGAAAACAAGTGAATGTTCTAATCACTTCATTTGATAGTGCTTCGTAATAAAAGTTTTATAAATGATGGTGCTAGGCAGTAAGTTGCACCTTTTTTCTTCCTAGCTTTACGGAGCATTAGGGAGGCTGTCTTATGAATTTCGCTGAACGAAGTACATCAATAGATTATGTTTGGAAAACAGGAAAAACTTACTGAAAATTTTCCGCGCAGCAAACTGGCAAAAGCTAGTCCTATAAAACAACGTTATCAGTTCCAGCAAGTCTTCGCCGCATGAATACGGGTCTTCAGACATCAATGTCTTACAGCCATATATCTGAGAGATAAATCGTCTTGCTCGCTGTAGTTTGGACAGCTTCCAACGGGGATAACACGGACGTCAGCGACACGACAAGACGTCAATGACGTCATCGTTTGTTCTCCTCAAGATTTGAATGGCGCTCAATCGTCCAGAGTATCTACTTTGAGTAATAACGTGAAGAAACGCGGGTTTAACTAACTTAACATCACGCCTGTATTACCCGAAGGGGTAAGCAGAGGTGTATACATACTGTACAGATGGTAGCACAGATTTTGCCAGTTATGTTATAGGTCCCAATGTAATAGGAGCCGAGCCTATTGCAATCAACCGGGCACAAATCCAGACTCCGTGCTGCTACTGAGAATTACCAAATGGAAAAACCCAACAACACTGCCCGACCTGGGAATCGAACCCAAGACCTCATGCTCGGCATTCGCGCTTCGCGACCACTAAACCAACGAGGCAATCAGTTATATTATAAGTAGCATAATAAATGGTTAAAATATGATTTATAATTATTGTACCCAGAAAACTGTCACAGGACGCGTTTTCTGCATATACAATACAGATTTTAGTTCATAGCGTTAACACTAGGAAAGTTTTCGATGGAAAATTTAAAAGGAAACAACTCATAATAGACACACTGTAGAAATGAAACTAATGAAGCAGTTTTAAATACATACGTGTCATTATGCTTACTTGGTGTGGGTGGAGAATATTAATCATCTTCTGTGACGTGCTTTGAAGCGAGGGAGTCTACGTTCGATTTACTGAGCGTTTGAGGTCATTACCTCCCGATCATTGATCATTCATCCCGATGGTACATTTACCACCAAGACAGTGAACTTCGTTCGTAAAGTCGACGTAAGGATGTTTTGGAAAATCGACGGTGCGGAAAAAATCTTCGACGTATCGAATTTTGTATTTGTTAAATGGATTGAGTTTGGCATAGTTTTAATTTAAGATCGGGATCCTTTAAGAAAATTACAGAACATAATTATAATTGGTGTGATTTCATTGATATTTTTGTATTGTACGATTCAATTTCGAACGAATTTGGCTTACAAACAACCATGGAATGTTAGGTATTCAACAACAGAGTGAGAAATACGACTTCTATTGATTTAGTTCATCTGAACGATGTGTTGAATATGTATGGGTAACGATCAGCATGTGTGTTGTCTTTGTAGCATAGAAGGGAAATTTACGCTGTTCGCTGTCGACATAGATATTTTTGAGGTTTCATATTCCAACGTAGGAACAAATAAGGTTTGTCAATATCACAAATAAACGACACCGTTTTATCCTCTTGAACAGCACTGATAGCCGAGTGGTATGACCGTTGGACTGCCAAGTCAAAGGTCGCTAGTTCAAATCCCGGCACGCACCAATGTCTTTTCGAATTCATGTGCATCAGTTGCTAAAAACGGTGAAGGAAAACATCGTGAGGAAACCGGCACACCTGAGATATTTTTCAACGGTGTGTAAAGCCATGTCAGAGGCCTACAGGCGGTTTAAAAACTCTGACACCAGGTTGTTTCATCAACCATACGATAAGAAGAAGAAGAAGAAGATCCTCTTGAAAGTAATCGAAAGATCAATAACTGCCTCCATAAGAAACAACTCGTATCATCATCATCATCATCAGCCCGATGCAGTCCACTGATGGACATAGGCCTTTCCTAAGATACGCCATAGAACCCGGTCTGCTGCTACTAGTATATTTATGAATATTTAACATTTAGATAAAAAAGTTTTGTTATTTTATGAGCGTATTTAGGATTATGGTAATATTTGTCCGGAATGGACTCAATGGGTAGGTATGTAATTTCAATTGACAACTCCAAATATATCCCAATGTATATCTTCTTCTTATCATTTGAGATAGAATTTTCAGCTGGAACCAACATTTATGTTGGTGTGCGAATAGTTCCAACAATTCAGTGCCGACAACAATAAATAATGGCTTTGTATGTTCCACTCTATCTAGTTCAGGATTGTGCCAACAGATTAGTTTTGCGCAGCCAATTTATTTATTTGGTTCGCTTTGTATAAGTATTTAATGTTCAGTATGATCTTTATCGTAGATTCGTACTTCAGAATTGTCTTACAAAATATGTGAAATTGTGATTGTTATTTAATAAGCTTATAGTGGCTTACTTAATCAACTAATTTATTTTTATTATCATTTTTAAGAACCCTTCGGCTAGTCAAATGAGGACATCCCTTTATTGATCCGCTAGCTTAATTTTTCTTTATAAATAACTTGACCATAAAAGCCTCCAAAGACATCACGGTTAAACGCTTTCATTATATGTAGGTTATAAATTTATTCCTTGACTGTAAATCTTCTTCTTATCGTATAGTTGATGAACAACCTGGTGTCTGTGTTTAAACCTCCTGTGGCCTATAACATAGCTTTACACACCGTTGAAAAACCTCTCAGGTGTGCCGGTTTCCTCACGATGTTATTGACTAAAAATAAAGTTTATAGAACATCTTCAGGTATCTGTACTCACCTCCAAAATCTCATCCCCAACTTTAACCGTCGGGCTGGCCTTGGCCGCAGCGCCGGCTGGATGTAGGCCGCAGACGAACACGGCCATGCGGCTGCGGTCCCTGTGGCCAGCCAGGCTTAGCCCCAGGCCGCCACGTGGCGCCCGCTCCAGCCGCACCGACACCACCGAGTCCCCAAGACTGGCATACTTCTTGCGGATTTTGTCTGGGAAGAACGCTCTTATTAGGGATGTTTTTGGATTTGGTAGGCACTTTATTATACTGAGAATGCGTCCCAAAAGTAAACCTGATACTGGAACTGAAATGAGAACAAATGGGAAGCATACTCTTCTGAATAAAAAAATACTTCTTCAAATCGGTTCAGACGATGACGTTCTGATACAAACCTAAATATACAACCGCCTAGATGACCTTCTCCTTTTGTTGAAGTCGGTTCAAATGCTTTATTAACAAAAAAGGGTGGAGGGAAAAGTAAATAGTATATCCAATGTTACACTTTTATTTAAATCTGTAGCCCCAATCCAAAATTATGAATAATTTCATTAGGTCTCAAAAATTTACTATCATTTTTACATACGGTAGAAAATAGACAACTGTATACTGAAAAATATGACATGTAACACCATTATGTTTACTTATATTGCATTACAAATAATATCATTTTTTGCAGCCATATCAGGATAACTTTGAGCTTACGTTATTAAGGTATTTGGACTTTAGCTATCTCCAAACCAAATTCTATCTGGATCGATTTATCGGTTAGCCGTAAAATCTAATAAACAAACAGAGAGGCAAGGCAGGGATACTTTCGCAATAATATTAGGAGATAAATGAATCGGAGGAGTTTGGAAGACGTACTGGACGCTATCCAAACGTTAGCTTAACTTTGAACGTTCCGTTCGTAATTTATAGCACACTTGCTGCAGTAAAAGTTTTGTCGGTAGAACTGCATTCACAGGCATTGTTGTTCAGTTGGAATGATTTAATTACTGCTCACACAGATTTAACGATGCAGTACATCATGCGCGTTTGAAAGTTTGAGTACAAGATGCGTCGAGAATTTTCATTTAATTAATGTAATACTTTTTTTCTTCTTTTTCTCTCATTTTATATTCTTTGTTTTATACATCTAGATTTATTTCCAAGTAATTAGTAAGTAATTTAGTGTAAGTGGCTAAACGCTGACTTAATTTTGTTTAAAAAAAAAATAGAGCTTGGAAATAACACATACAAGTCGACTGTAGGTCTCGTGACAGCTGATACGACTTATTGTGTTCTATCTTATGTGAGATTTCCAAATGATTGACTACTTCTACTGGACAAGTTTAAATGGAAAATTGAGGGCCTAAATTGAGTTCGGTAAATGACTTTTCTTTAATTGAACAGGCGTAATAATTTTGAGTTACGTGTGGTATCCGGCCTAGAAATGACCACCTCCTTTCCTCCCGTGGGTGTCGTGAGAGGCGACTAAGGGAAAATCTAGAAGATGGGCAGCAGCGTCTTCTGTAACTTGACCACCAATACAGCGATCCCCAAGCGTCAAGCGTGGGGATTATGGCACCCCCCATTAAAGGGGATATCTGGCTGATAATGATGAGGATGATGAATAATTTCGATGTTTGTGCAAATATAACTGAGCGATGAATTATCTATCCCTAGACTTTCGGGAAGTAAAGGGTTTGATGGTACTCATAGTTATATGTATAAAAACTACCCAAGTTTCCTCATACGCAACCATTCGCAGATAAATAGAAACTATAACAACAAACGCAGGCGACAATCATCGAGAGATCAAAGTAACTACAAACGATCGATAGAAATTCTATTAGGTGCTAATATTACTTCCTGCTTAAGATGAAATAGAACAGAATCACGTCATTGAGTTGGTAGTATCTGACAAATGTTTGCAAGTATGTATCGTTACGTCTCTATTCTTCAAAGGAATAGGTACATGGCTTTACCTTAGTACCTACAGTGCCTCAGTGGTCGAGTTTTTCTATACATATGTGGTGAAGAACTTCATTTTTTTCCATACATATACATAGGATGTTGACCTAATTGGCGCAATGAGTAATTGATTGGATGGCTGCGCTAGTAGTTGCAAGTTCAATTTCCGCACGGGGCCAAAATTTGTGTGATCCGAAAATGTTTGTCCCGAGTCTGGGTGTTTGTGCATGTGATATTTCATATTTGTGAAACGCACGATACAGGAGGAGGAGGAGATACGAATTCCAAAAATGGGGCAACGTAATAAAAAAAGTTGCCTAGATGACAAATTATTATATAATATTGCGATCTTTGGATGCTGCCAATATAGATTGGTCAGATCTGATTGCCGCGAATTCGATTGATTTAAAAGTCAGTCTTTTTAACACAAACCTTGTCAAGTTATACGACAATCACGCTCCTGTTCGACCTGTAAAAATGAAGCATTTACCAGCGCCTTGGCTAACGGATGATATCAGAGCTATTCTACAGAAAAAGGCCTCAGCCAAATCAGTTTATAAATGCAGACCTAACTCTCATAATCTCGAAAGATATGTTGCAATACGCAATCACTGCAACAAAGTGTGTAGGGATGCTCAACGCCGCCACATTCATAATTCCGTTGAAAACGGTGATCCAGCCAAAGTCTGGAAGTTTCTTAAATCAATGGGAGTTGGAAAATATCGCCAAGATTCAATTCCTAAAGACCTAAACATAGAACAATTAAATCAACATTTCTCTACTTCGTCTAGCTTTGATCAAACCGCTAAAGCCAACACACTCAATGATCTTTCATCTCTTTCCACTCCTGATTACCCGCCATTCATCTTTAATCAATTCTCCGCATGTGATGTTAAGAAGAGTATATTATCTATCACGTCAAACGCTGTTGGAAGTGACTGTGTAAGTCGTAAGATGATACTCCCTGTTCTGGATGAAATCCTTGCCGTTATTTGCCATATCCTGAACTACTCCATTACTTCCGGCGTCTTTCTATCTTTATGGAGAGAAGCTCAAGTTACACCTTTGCCGAAAAAGAGCAATCCAGCTTCATTCTCTGAATTCCGTCCTATTTCCATCCTATCATTTCTCTCCAAAGTCCTGGAACGTCTTATCCATAACCAGCTTAGTGCTTTCCTTTGCAAAAACGGTCTCCTTAATCCTTTCCAATCTGGGTTTCGTCCTGGACATAGTACCACTTCAGCCCTTATTAACGTCACGGACGACATAAGATTGGGCATGGAGAATGGGAATCTGACGGTTCTGTCCTTATTAGATTTTAGCAATGCTTTTAACACCGTCGATTTTGATATTCTGCTTAGCATACTACGCTCGCTTAACATATCTCCATCGGTGATTGATTGGTTTCGTAGTTACCTGTGTGGCCGCCGGCAACGGATTTCAATTGAAGGTACATTTTCTTCATGGTGTGATATTACTGCCGGCGTACCGCAGGGGGGCGTTCTTTCTCCTTTTCTTTTCGCAATATTTATAAACTCCATTTCTAATGAACTTCTGTCATCCTACCACTTATATGCTGACGATCTGCAAATTTATTCTCAAGCTCCACCAAGAGAGTTGTCTGAGGCTGTAAAAATGATAAATACGGATTTAGCTCGAATTTCTGACTGGAGTAAAGGCTATGGGTTAAGAGTCAATCCTGAGAAGACGCAGGTCATCGTTGTTGGCAGCCCTAGGCTGCGCTCAAAAATTGAATGGTTGAAAATCCCCAAAATTGTTTTTGATGGCACCGTTATTCCATTTAGCGATAAGGTGAAAAACTTGGGTATCGTAATTGATAGAGACCTCTCTTGGGATCCGCAGCTGCAAGAAGTGAGCCGCAAACTGTTTGCATCAGCAGGGTCTCTACGAAGACTGCGCAATTTCCTGCCAACTGCCACTAAAACTGCGCTCGCCCAGTCACTTCTCCTTCCAATCCTCGATTACGCCGACACTAGTTATCCAGACCTTACTGAAGTGCAGCTAGATAAGCTTGAGCGACTCCAAAATTTTTGCATAAGATTCATATTTGGATTACGCAAATATGATCATATTACAGAATTTCGAAATAAGCTCAAGTGGCTGCCAATCCGCCTTCGCCGGAATGCTCATATTTTATCTATTCTTTACAGTATTTTGTTCAACCCTATGACCCCTTCTTACCTCAAAGAACGTTTTAAGTTCCTTCATGACACACATTCTAGAGACCTGAGATCATCGGAAAACCTGAGACTTGAGATGCCTTCACATTCCACAAAGTTCGTCGATAAGTCGTTCACAGCTCAGGCTGTACGTTTATGGAACGCGTTGCCGTTGCCAGTTAAGCAAGCTCAAACGCTGGCTGCCTTCAAATCGTTGGTGAAGAAACATTTTTTTTCAACCGAATTTAAAAAAATCCCTTAAACAGCTGTATCTCATGATCACTTCTACTGTAACCATTTTATAGTATTATTTATATATTTTTTATAGTATAATTTATATATTGTATAGTATCATTTATATATTATTTATTTATGTATGTATTATAGTTAAGTATAATATTTCGTAGCCATCGTAATATTATATACGAACAGTACACCATCGACTACCCCTTCCATGTCAAATCATAAATTTTTGTCCTTCCAAAGGTTGTCTGGTAGATATCGCTTTTAGTGATAAGACCGCCATTGTACCCTTTAAATTTAAAATTATGTTGTATTAATTCTGTAGTAATTTTGGTGTACAATAAAGTATATTCTATCTATCTATCTATTCTATCTACCTTTTTAGACTTTGCCGTGCACAAAAATAGAAGGAAACACAATGTTAACTAATCTGTTGTAATGTATAAAAAATTCCTTTAAACAAGCTACGGCACCAACAAAAGGAATTTAACCCTTGGAGCGCCAACGCGGTCACCAGGTGTCCCCCAAACAACAGATTTTCTATTGTATCTACCGCAAGGCAGTCAATGTGTTAAAAACCCTGGACATAGAGAAAACACAAGCAGTAATCACCGCATGTTATTTTGCCCGGATGATGTCAATAGGCTCGCCCTCTATTTCATTGGGAGCTAAAACATAACTGGTGAAATGTGGGTGGCAGAGGCAGAGGTGCACACATACACAATAGTCTATGAGTGCACCTCTGCCTACCCCTTCGGGGATTACAAGCGTGTTTTTTTTTCTATAATAAAATGGCGTTCTTTAACTGACATGGAGTATAACACAGACTGAGTATTGTAATCAATCACATTCGTATAAAAAATAAAAATAATATTCGGTGACTGACAGATACGTGTTACTCAGTTTGTTTCGCTGTCTCTTATTCCTTGCTTACCAAAAACCATTTCGAAGGATGGAGCAAAAACCATTTCGTGAGCTACGAAAAACAAAAACTTGGAATGGAATTTGGGTGATACATGTGAAATGAGATGCAAATCGATTTTAAGACAATGTCGAAAGAACGAAAACGCAGTTTTATCTACTCTGATCAATAATTTCAGATGGAAATGAAAACATAATTAGGAAAGAGGTATTCAATGAAAAACCTGGAAACAGCCATTTGTTCAAATCGAACACACATAACAAAACAAAGTGAATTCATTTACAAGAAAACATCTTTTTCAAAAGAAAGAGAGCGATAAGATCAAAATTGTCAGCCAACATTGTATACTGAAACGACATTCAATATGGTTTAAGTAAAGGTTTTCATTTAAAAAGGAATGACGATCATTCGTACCATATGAGGCTAATGCCCCATCTTCACATTCACGAAGAAAATTTCATTTTCCACTCCATTTTAAAGACCTTTGACATGATAAGTAAAGCGCTTATCGACACTTTATTTACTCAGAGAACGTATTCGCGACAGTTTCAAACCCAAGTGTCGCAAAAGAGGCTTTGAATGTAGGGTTTAGGATAAAGCTGTTTCATTTCATGTTCCCTTTTGTAGAAAACAATTTGTTTTCCTTTGACTAGAATGCTAGATCAAGAATGCGATAGATTTTTATCTAGATTACAGTGTTCCAAATGGATTGTATAAAGTATACTTTATTTTTACACATAGGAATAGGCCGATACAGGTTTGTGCTGCTTGTCGCATTTTTCTTTTTCGACATTATCAGACTATTTTAAAACTAAAAACATCCTTAAAACTTATAAGGCCTGAAGATAAAATGGAACGCGTCGAAGAGGCATAAATTCTAGAAGAAGAATTTTTATCAACCTAAAACGTTCAAATACAGTCATATAACAACTCCGTCTCAGCAAATCAGATTCTCAAAATTATGTTCCCAAAACGACTGAACTCTCAAACCAAACAGTCATCACAATAGCACAATATATTTCACCCTAAAGCGCGTACACAATAAACATAATTGTGACATAATTCGCACTCCTTCTCTCTCAATGAACGATAAATCTTCACCGTAGTTACATTTTGGACGCTGAACACAACTCAAGGGACACAGAAGGGTAATTTGATAAAAGGCGCAATCAAGATCTCCTATTTAAATGCTTGATAATTATGCAGATAAACCAATGTTGTGTAGTTATTTAAAGCGACCATGGAAATCTCAGTTCGTAAAATTATAAGCAAAACATGGCAATATGGCGCCACTATATTACTATGGAACCAATATATCATTACTGATAAAATGTGGGTGTAGGACTATAGGTACTACACAGTACACACTTCTGCCTATCCTTTCAGGGAATACAGGCGTGATCTTGTTTTTTCTGCTTACAAGAAAAGAAGGTACATAGTCGGGACGAATTTTTGTAATCTTAGTCTTGTCATTGCGCGTGTTATCGGTTAATAATGAAGTTTCACCTTCTGCACTTATCTCTTCGAGGATCCGTTTTTCCCGCATCTCCCCCGTGTATCGCGGAAATCGGGACGTTATCGCCGCATAAACTCAATTTGTTCTAGGGGAGGTGCGGGTACTACGCCATAATGGGAGAAGCGACTTATAAAAGGTTGAAACGAAATATTTTTCAAAGCTGAAATATTGGGATTGGTTCACTGGAGTATTGAAACTTGTAATGTATCTGGTAATAGCACTTTTTTAAGTGTTTGTATACAATATTAAGTGAAACTTTAACCGTAACATCTTTTAAAGAAACCAATATTGACGACTTTATTTTTGGAGTTGTTCGTCATTAGTTTAGATGCAAGTCCTCGGTGTCTGATTTAGGATTGGGCCTAGGCTCTAGACAGACGGACCGCATTTCAACTGCAATCCAACCGCAAATTGCAGTTCGGATGCAGTTTGAATGCAGTTGAAACGACTGCAATAGAACTGCTAACCAAACGTTCACACTATTTCACGCCGACTGCAATTGAACTGCAATTGGACTGCACGTTTGGTATGCAGTTCTATTGCAGTCGTGTCAACTGCATTCAAACTGCATCCGAACTGCAATTTGCGGTTGGATTGCAGTTAAAATGCAGTCCGTCTGTCTAGAGCCTAAGATAATGCTGATAGATGATGATTTTATATGTCAGTAAAACACAACTTCAGTGTGGGAGAAGGATAACGCATCAAAAGCAAACTAAAACACTCAAGTTTTAAAATTACTGAATATTTTCATCATCTTCATCATCAGCCGGAAGACGTCCATTTTCATATTGCATGAATATTTCTGAATGTCCAGCTATGACAGTAAATGTCAATTAAATTTCATTTTCCCGTAAGCTACATTCAAATAAATTGTGCACGTACAAAATAATAAGGCTAGTTCTCACTAAGATTTATTCTATCGGTCACCGCTTTGTTAGTTGACAATGGCCAGGTCAAGTGTTTAGCCGTCCTTACGTATGTTGTCACGCAAGGGAAAACAGAAGTCTAATATTGCGAAAAGAGAAGAAAAAAGAAACAGAGATGAACTTAGTTATAGGTTGGAAGAAGGTGAATGAAAAATCCAATAACATTACTTTGCACAGCGCCGGTGCTATCTTCTTATCGTATGGTTGATGAACATCGTGGTGTCAGAGTTTAAACCGCCTGTAGGCCTCTGACATGGCACACACCGTTGAAAGATCTCTCAGGTGTGCCGGTTTCCTCAAGATGTTTTCCTTCACCATTTCAGCAACTGATAACTAATTAAAAATACGCACATGAATTCGAAAAGACATTGGTGCGTGCCGGGGTTTGGTCCTGCAACCTTTGACTTGGCAGTCCAACGTCAAGCCACTCGGCTATCACTGACAGCGCTGTGCAAGTCGAACTCTGATCTTGACGGTCAATAGTCGGGCTTTTGACCACTAAATCAACGATACAGTCCATTTAAATAAATTATGACCATATTTCCATTAGGTTTAAGCGTTTGATTGATTCTAGCTACCGTACCATTTGAACCTAATGAATATGGAGTCGTGCATTTGTGAGAACGCTGCACTTAACATCGCGTAGTACGTAGGTACCTCAAGAACGTAACCAAGCTATACTTCTGACACATATAGGGACATTCCTTACTGCCCTATATATGACTCGCCACAATTTAATAGCGTTTGCACTGATAACAGCCCTCGTAGTGGTCCGGTACTACTCTCCTAGCCCGCGGCGCTCTTTGATAGACTACATTTTAATGTCTCAGTACCGTGTTTTATTATCCTGATTGGAATCTTAGAGTTAGAAGAACATGATGGCAAATGTGGAAGATTCTGGAGGTTTTTTTTAGATTTGCTTAGGATTATTTTCATAGGTATCGGTCTTATCGGTTTAGTGGTCACACAGCGCGACTGTTGAGCATGAAATCCTGGGTTCGATTCCACGGTCGGGCGAAGTTTTATGTTTCTCTATTAGACAATTTTCAGTAGCAGCACGGAGTCTAAATTTGTGCCTAGTTAATGACAATAGGCTCGCCCCCTATTTTATTGGAACCTATAACATTATTGGTGGAATGGGTGTACAATGTACATATACACATAAACATACATAATACATATACACTTCTACGTACGTCTTCAGGGAATATAAAGCATGATGTTATATTCATGTAGTATATCATTTAAAACCCATACATAATTAAACCTTGAACTCGGACTATAAACTTGTCATCTAAGGCTAAAAATAGAATTTGAACTTGAACGACATCTGGGGTTCAGGCCCTAAACCATGAACCTGACTGCTAAACCGATTGTTCGATTCCCACCCAAGACAAATCTTTGTGTGATGAGCACAGCGCTTGCGTAACACTCGCAACGGCATCCTTATAGCTATAGGTATTCATAGATATATCGTCATCACGTAACATCACGCCTGTGATTCCCGAAGAGTTGATGTACCTATGGTGCTACCACACTGAGCCTCGAGGGCGGGGTTAGGCAATGTAATTGTGTTAACGTCCAATCATTAAGTGTCCTTAGGGCTTACTAACAATACTAATATAGACTGTCTGTTACTAACACATCACTAAACAACCTATGGACTGTTCACGTATAAGCGTTCAAGTCTGAAATAAAGTTTTTTTTTTTTTTTATAGTGATTTGTTCGGTGTCTGGATGTTATTTATCTATATTATGTATTTATTTAGAAATATTGAAGTATGTTTATACAGGCTGTGCCTAGTTTGGGATCAGATAACCCTGTGTGAGCTGTCCCAAGATATTATTATTATTTTTTCCAAAAAAAACATCGCCCCACACTAGGAATTTCACGTTTCACAAACATGAAATACCACATACACAAACACTCAGACACGGGACAAACATCTGCGGATCACTAGCGCAGCAATCCAATCGCTTAACCACTACACCAATCAGGCCGTCGAACTATTATTATATTATTATTGTTATAACCTATTTCATATACCTACTCACACACAAAACGAATGCGCATTTTGTCTCAACAGGCATTGCACATAAGACCTAAACTGCTGTCTTGCACTCAGTAAGTAGTACCCAAGTGTGAAGTAAGTGAGACAAACTAGTGCGGCAGTGGACTTCTGGGTCAAGAGGCTTCTGATGTGGAGCAGCTGAAGATCGCGATACAACATGCACTGCCTGAACCACGAGTTAGGTCTAGAAGGCCATATCATTACTAGCATCGGCCTGCAACTTGGTCTGCGTAGATTTCATAATAATATTACGGTTTTGTCATCATTTTAAATAGTGAGTTAAGGTAGTCACTAAAAATTTGAATCCCCGTAATTGTATTTTTTTTTTTAAAACGTCGCCCTACACTAGGAATTTCTCCTGTATCGTAGGTGCGTTCCACAAACATGAAATATCACATACACAAACACCCAGACTCGGGACAATCAAATGTGGATCGCACAAATTTTTGCCCCGTGCGGGAATCGAACCCGCAACCCTTAGCGCAGCAGTCTAATCGCTTAGCCACTGCGCCAATCAGGTCGTCATTTATATTCAAAAATCTAAAATTGGTTACATTTGCTAATATCGATTTGGCTATGCATATTGGGTTGATCATATCTAATTAAAACTATCGGTTCAAAAAGAAGAAGTTTCTAAGTTTTTACATTTACCGGGATTAAACATTATTATTTGTGTTAATTCAGACTATGAACTATCTGTTTGCCAAATTTTGTCGAAATTTGTTTAGCCATTTTTGAGAAAATGAGTATCAAACATCCCAACATTCACATTACTAAGAGCTTAAAGAATATTCATTGAAATCCTTCAAATTAGATTCCTCTAAATAGTATAACTGAAGCAACATAGTTAAGTTCTAATAGGTAGTGACTTATATAATTAGATTGCGGCCGCAATCACAGTGACGTCACACCTCGCTAGTGGTTGTTAGCTCAAATAATTGCTTTTTAATGAATCTCTTATGAACGCTCAGGATAGAGACACGGTGATTAAAAGGTTTGAAACTTCATTTGTGCGTATTGAGGGGACGTCAGCGGCAGGGGAGGGGTCTTTAGCCATTGACATGAGGTAAATTAGAAGATCATGCATGTTTTAAGAAAGGATAGCTAAGATGTGCTGTGGTGAAGCGGTTTTAGTATAAGATCCAAGTGCATGTGCCTATTAGAATTTTTCGAGGGCAATTCCGTTTGTTTAAACATAGATAAAGTTTAATTAAGTATGTAATATCACGCATGAAGGTATAGTATACCCCAAAGAGCCAGGTCGAAGAGTACTGTACATCCAAATTGCGCCAGTTATGTTATAGGTTCTATGTTGACGACCTGATTTGCGCAGTGACTAAGCGATTGGATTGCTGCGCTAAGCGTCACGGTTCGATTCCTGCGCGGGATAAAAAAATATGCGATCCGCAGATGTTTGTCCCGAGTCTGAGTGTTTGTGTATGTGATATTTCAGGATTGTTTAACGCACCTATTTTACAGGAGGAATACCTAGTGTAACGCACCCACGATACAGAACAAATTCCTAGTGTAGGGCGACGTGTGACGTGTGACGAAAGACAATGTTTTTATTTGGCAAGCCTATTGCAATTAAGCAGGAAAAAATCCTACCTTCGAGCTGCTACTGTAAATTACCAAATCGTAAAACCCAATAGCACTTGCACGCGAGAATCAAGTTCACGACTTGCGAGTAGTCAGGTCTGCTGGTTTCTCAGCATAGTCCGTGAATCATGACATTGGTACTTGCCTGGAAACTTTTAAACCTGTTCATTCATCCACATCATCAGGTAATACACATGCTTCGATACCCCAATCAATTACAGATGGAAACTATTTTTATCGTTTGTGTACAATGTAACGTGAATCAAAGAGCAACATAGTGTTCATTCTGTTTCGAGGTATTTAGGTAAATAGGTCAAGCCCACGGATTCCATAAACAATGGTCTACCCACTATTGTTTGCCGTTATAATTGTTGGAGTTTTTGGGGATAGAGGGTCTTGTTCTTATTTTATGGTTGATAAACAACCTGGTTTCAGAGTGTGCCAGAGTTCAAACCGCCTGTAGGCCTCTGACACGGCTTTTCACACCGTCGGAAAATCTCTTAGGTGTGCTGGTTTCCTCATGATGTTTTCCTTCACCATTTTAAGCAACTGAAAACTAATTTAAAGTACGCACATGAATTCAAAAAGATATTGGTGCGTGCCAAAGTTTGGCTTGGCGACCTTTGACTTGGCAGTTCAACGGTCATACCACTCGGCCATCACTGCTGTAAAGGATAGAGAATAAAGAAACTAATGCATTTTTTTTAAATACAGATACAGGTCGTTCTTTTATTATTATTCATAGATACAGTCCACTACATTTGCCTACTGCATGTATATGCCCTATGAATGGAAATGAACTCGCCATTTATAACAAGAGATGCGAAATGAAGGTGTACAGACTCCTAATAATAAATAACGCATCTGCCTAATCTTCAGAAGATTATAAGCGCGATTATTAAGCTTTTTTTTTAGAATGTTACCCCTTACTTAAAACTACACCTATATCGTGAGCTTTATACAGACCAGAGACATATTCAGAAACGTAAAAAACCTCATATACATCAAGATTGTATAGGAGTTTAATGGAAGTGTTTGCATAAATAATTATGCTCAGTATAAACCATATATTTCCCAAAAACAAATCCATATTTAAGCCCCATATTACTTATACTGCACAAACACAATAGAGCAACCATTATCAAAAGTTTTGACTCCCAAACAAAAGTGCGTCGACGTAATATTTCATTTGGATCTGGTAAATATTTATCAAGTGCTTGTAACTGATTGGCCAGCTGTGACTGATATGTAGACGAATTGTTTCCGGCTTCCAGTTTCTGAATAGATGGTTTTCTAGCTCTAAACAGAATGCTACACATATTGTTACACTGAAAAGCAACGATAGGTATTATTTTGTTTAACAAATAATAGCAATCTTATCGCTCAAGCATAGGGTCCTCCAGAAAAAACTGACTTTTCCCCCTACAGTCTGAATTTCCCACCAACTTTAGCAGGTTCCTAATTCCTATAATAAATAATTTATGAAAAATAAACAACTGGGAAAGTTGAAGATCGAGCTCAGTGGCATGCCATAAGAGAGGTCTATGTCCAGCAGTGAACGGAGATAGGCTGATGATGATGAAACAACTGAGACATAACAAGGATAGAATATTTTAATTAAATAGCAAAAAGTATTTGCTTTAGTCCCATTATTAAGGAAGAAAACAAAAGAATAACTAAGTCTAGAAGAAAGGTTGCTCTCGATTTTTCATAAGCAAGCGATATTCAGCCCCTAAGACGCATGCGCGATACGGAAGAAATTCCAAAAAAGCCTTAATTTTCTTCCATATTTCGGAACTCAATGAGGCGGCTCTAAATATCGAGACATGTATGGATAAAACTTTTTCGCATCATTTGCGCATAATTTTCAGTATCCGGGTAAGCTTCAGGGATCCGGGTGTAATGTAGGCGGCCCTTGTACCCGACTGCCAGAGACGGTCATGTTTTTGTCATTTGTTCGTTTTCCGCGGAATTTTGGTTTGATGATTTCCATATTACTATCAAGTTGGTATTACAATGCGTCGGTTTTTTCATGCAAATAGGCATACATAAAGGTTTCTTTAGACTTAGACGATTGTAACATAATAAGTACGTAACGTTATGTCCTATTGCAGAGTAAAGGATGAAATTTAGCAATTCCCACCAGTTGTGATTGGGACTGCGTATTGTGGGGTCGAGGGTTTAATTCCCTGGACTAAATACTTGTAAAAGCAGTAGCAGTGTTTGGTTAGAAACTGACTGGTAAATGGTCTTTCCATAACTACATATAACTAAGGCTATGCAGCAGCAGACGTCCGCTGATACAATTGAGGAGTATACATGTGAAGGTAATACATGCTGGTACGTTTATGTACTGTAAGAAAACAGAAGAGTGTGTTTAGCATAGTTATTATAGGATTAATTATAGAAAGAAAGAGTACAGAAAGCTAAATATAATTACGCTAGAATTCCGACTGGGCGACCACTGGTTTATGTAAATCGGAACTCGGCGACTGTAAGTCTACGACCTTTGACTTGAAACCAACCGATCTGTCTGCCTCATCTAGATATTGTGATGTTGTCCAATACCGGGAGCTGTCGCGATGTCGATCTACCGATAAACAGTTATCACCGACCCACATTTTCATGTTTGCACAGTTGCTCGGAGAGTTATTGAACAAACTGTGTTAGTAAAATGAGATACCACATTGGATAATAATTATAACCACTCCATTTTTACGCGTTTTTGCTGATTAAATTGGCGTAATGGCTAAGTAAATAGATCTTCTTTTTCTTCGTATCGACATAAGATTATTGTCACATGAAATTAGATTATAGCGTGGTGTGTTGTTTAGTTTAGGCAAGCAGATTCTATAAGAGTCATCATCATTCGCATGGATAATAACCGATTGACTGCCAAGTCAAAGGTCGCAAGTTCAAACCCAGGTACGGACTAATGTATTTTCGAATTCATGTGCACATTATAAATTAGTTATCAGTTGCTATAAACGGTGAAGGAAAACATCGGCACACCTGACCAGAGATTAAACCGGCGGTTTAATCACTGACACCAGGTTGTTCATCAACCGTACGATAAGAAGAAGATGGGGTGCAAGTTCAGAGCCTCTACGAGTGATGATACCCTAGTACATCTGACTCACCCTGTACGGCTAACCTCGCTACCATCCTTGTTGAATGCCCAATCTCTACCTATTCCACGACTAAACTTTCCATCCAAAGAAGTGATTCATTATGAAAAATTAAGTATTTAGCCAATGTTTACCAAACAACAAAATAAAATTCATACCCGAGTCCACTCGCTGTCAAAACGCGTTATAAGTCAATAGTGCGCTGCCGCCGCTGATGGAGATTTCATTACAACGTGCTTTTAAAAAGGTACGCTCCACGACAAAAGTGTTTTGGGAACTTCCTCACACATAAGTGCTTTCAAAATAACTTGATTTTAAAGGTTAGAGATGTCAGCTGATAATGGGCAAGTGTGTGAATAACATCATGCTTGTATTTTTTTAAGAGGTTAGCAGAAGAGGAGTTGTTTCAGGAGTTTTGTTAAACTGTTCATAACCTGTAGTAGGTGCCTTATATACTACTAGCTTCCGCCCGCGACTTCACCCGCGTGGATTTCGAATGTTTTATAGCCTATAGCCTTCCTCGATAAATGGGCTATCTAGCACAGATTTTTTTTTTCAAATCGGACCGTAGTTCCTATGATTAGCGAGTTCAAGCAAACAAACAAACAAACTCTTCAGCTTTATAATATTAAATATAAGTATAGATATCTACGTAGAAATTCGTATTTATAAATTCTTATTTCATTTTACGTGTTACAGGATTTGAAACCGAATTCACACTTAATGCCATACGATATGGTTGATGAACAACCTGGTGTCAAAGTTTAACCGCCTGTAGGCATGACTTGGCTTTACACACCTTTAAAAAATCTCTCAGGTGCACCGGTTTCCTTACGATATTTTTCTTAACCGTTTTCGCAACTGATAACTAGTTTATAATACGCACATAAATTCGAAAAGACATTGGTGCGTGCCGGGGTTTGAGCTTTCGACTTTTGATTTGGCAGTCCAACGGTCATACCCCTCGGCTATCATACTATTATGAGTCATCTAATATCAAGACTAATTGCAGAGATATCAGCTTGTTTGTACAGGGTGGTGTCAGGAGCGATAAATATTATATCAAAGTGTATGAAGGATTGGCAGCGCTCCAGGGACACTGGTCACACGAACTTTTCTAGGTTATGGAAATTTTTACATTCCTTTATGACTCAACTCTTTCTGAATTAAAGAGTGCTTTGGACAAAACAACGAAGTTTATGGTATAATTTATCATACTTCAAAAAATAAATACTTAACTTGACTACAGATACCATATTTTTTTTGTATTAAAAAAACGTCGCCCCACACTAGGAATTTCTCCTGTATCGTGGGTGCGTGCAAACATGAAACATCACATACACAAACACCCAGACTCGGGACAAACATCTGCGGATATCACAATTTTTTGTCCCGTGCGGGAATAAAACCCCTTAGCTTGGAGTTTAATCCCTTGGCCAGTGTGCCAATCAGACCGTCAATTTATTTGAATAGAACGGTCTTTGACAGCTAAAATACATTAATAAGTTAAATAAAAGCAACTGGGTCATTCCTCTCTCGTGAAACTTTTTTAATTTCATATTTGTCAAATCTAAAAAGTCCTCTTTACTCTCAAATCCATCACACTCTGGCTTCAAATCCAGGAATTGGTGAAGCAATTTAAGACCTACCCGGAATTACAATGTAACGGTCATTCTGCAAAAGAGTATTTCTGTTAACGACAATATTTTTCAGAAGCACAATTTTTTAATTATTATTTTGCGTAGCTTATTTTTCTTTTATATTTTGAAATTATTTTAAATTGCCTGTTTTTCTCTGATACAACACTATGGAACTAGATTTGACGTTTTGTACGTACTCTTTTGTAGCGTATATGAAATAAAAACATTATGACTATGACTAACATGCGTAAAAAAAAGTACGCAGTCGACCGCTCAAACACAATACAGTAAGATATTCAAAACTTTTCATTAATTCAACGAACAACGGTCAAACAGTACCTAAACCGGGGGATCCCCGCTGGAAATGTTTTTAAATTGTTCTGCTCAAAATGAAACCCCTTAACAAACAAAAGTCAAGCAGTTAAGGTGCTTGCTACAGCTGGCAACACTAATTCCGCTTAATTTAATAAACGCGACGACAAAAGATGGAAGTACAGTTCTGTTGTATATCCAGGGTTGCCAGTAGCGAACTTTTATGATAAATGCTTAAAACTACAACGACTTTTATTTCAGATAGACGTAGTGTTTTAGCAATTTAGGCTTGAATCGATTTGAATAAAAAATGCAAAATAATCATAATGAAAACCGTATAAAGTGTTAATGCATGCAGGCCTAGTGTTTATTTTTTATCATTCAAATTCAGTAGTAATAATTATATTTTATAGTATTTTATCAATAATTACCTAGTTTATTTTTTCTTCACCATATAACCATCATATTTATTTTTGCGTACAAAATTTCAACAATAATGCCAATACTGTGCAATCATTAATTATTTATTTTAAAAACAAGCTTCAAAGAAGGTCCAAACTCTCCCACAAAAAATAAAAAAAAACTTCCTCTTTAATGGCAACAAAAACTCACGCCAATTTGTCCATCCTCTTTTAATCTATGTATTAAAGGCTGGCAACCCTATCCCCACCACAGTATCAGTTACCGCGGCTCAGCTACCCTCATTATAAAGTTTTAATGGTTTTATCAAACGTTATGAGTGGGCTCGGGTGTGTGCGCTGCCCTTCTACAGTCTGCCGGTTTTGGGATGTTCTTATGTTCACTTGTTTTAGGGCTTAAAAGGGTAGGTAAGAAGGAGTACTAATTTGGAAAAATGGTTTGTTTAGTTTTTTTTAACGCGGAAAGTGCTAAATATTTTGCTATGAGTAAAGAATGTTTTTTTTTCTCATTTCACAAATGTATTGGTGTTATTGAGAATCCTGCCATGATTTGCATTACTTACATACCGCCAAATGTTTATTTTGTAACATAACTGACACCATAACTAACTAAACTGTCTTACTTAGTTGTTGCAAACTTTATATTCTACGTATTGGTAAAAAAAAATACAAAAACGAGTGACACTGAAAAAGTAATTAACGGGTTCCCTATCCAGACGGTAGACACAATATTTAAACAATTGCCATGTATCATACGTGTTACACTGGACAGTGAAGGGGTTAATAATGAACTATTGAATATAATAGCCGTTCCGTTATCGACGGTACCAGTCTGAAGGGGACGCATCAGTGAGCGCACCTTCCAAACAGAATAAATTGCGTCCGGTACATCTGTAGCTTTCTAGTATGTATGTATTATGAATGGAGCAGTAATACTTTTTTTTTTTAAAAAAAACGTCGCCCCACTCTAGGAATTTCTCCTGTATCGTGGGTGCGTTTCACAAACATGGAATATCACATACACAAACACCCAGACTCGGGACAACCATCTGCGGATCGCACAAATTTTTGTCCCGTACGGGAATCGAACCCGCAACCCTTAGCGCAGCAGTCCAATCGCTTAGCCACTGCGCCAATTGGGTCGTCATCCGATATACGATTATATACGGTTTAAATACGATTTTTGATATTTCGAAATTTTCCAGCTTAATATTTTGATCATAACATCACGCCTCTATTCAAGGCGTAGTGTGTGCAGTACACCCACACTTCGTCAGTTAGGTCATAGATCCCAATGTAATGGACAGCGAGCCTATTGCCATCAACCGGGCACTAATTCAGACTTCCGGTTCCTACTGAGAATTTCTAAATTTAAAAACCCAGTTACATTTTGCCCGGTTCGGGATTCGAACCCAGGACCTCATACTTGGCAGTCACGCTTAGCAATCACTAGAGCAACGAGGCAAGACAACCTAATATCATTACTACCAATATAATGAGCGTATTTAAAAGAAATGAAATATCATCTGAACAAACACGTAAACGAATTTGTCATACAGGTACGTCCATCTTCAAAATTACAATTAGCCTGTCTAGAGTTTCACCATTGCTTAAGTGCGCAAACGTAGACACTTTTTGCTACCGAAATGGCCTACCATCACAGGAAACTGTGGTTGCTGTGTCCTGTAGCGGTGATTTACGTCTGCGCTGAGAGTGGCTGATTTCATACTGGTTATATAGAAATGGAATATTCATTGGTAGCTTGTATCCGACACAAGACACCAAAGTGTTCACGATTGTGCAGCGCCGTAGTGCCGTAAAATTCTAACATGAGACAGTTCCATGCTGATCCATATACTTTTGCCGTGTGGTATCCGGCCTATAAATAATTGACCACCCTCTTTCCTCCCGTGGGTATCGTAAGAGGCGACTAAGGGAAAAAACCAGAAGATGGGCAGCAGCGTCTGTAACTTGACCACCAATACTGCTATCCCCAAGCCGCATGCCAAGCGTGGGGATTATGGCAACTCCCCCCCTCCCCGCTTTCTAAGAGGGAGGCCTTTGTCCAACAGTAGACGTCTTCCGGCTGATGATGATGACATTAAAAGATTTAAAGTAATATCATTGTTATAGGCATTTGTAATGAAATAAATGTAAATATTTTATCAAACATTGGATACCAATAAACGTGGTTCTGAAAGTAACGACGCTATCACGGAACAGTAAAATATTTTATATGGCTGTAAAAGAGGGCCTTTCTGTCAGTCACCGAGAAGGACCAACCGTATTCGTGTTGTTATTAGACCTACAAATCAAATATTTCATGTTAAACCATACATTTATTATGACTTTCCCTTTGTAGGCACAAACCGAGGATTTTTACTTGCTACGACTGCCGAGAGCCTAAATTTACTTGACGATTCGATCTTCTTCTTCGTATCGGCATGAGCCAATAGCCACATAGAATAGGTCATGCCGTGGTGTAGAGATTGGTCAGACAACAAGGATGGTAGCGCGGTTGACCGTCCAGGGTGAGTGGACGTACTTAGGTATTGTTACTCGTGGAAGATACGCTCTTGCCAATAGAGCTTTTCGTTTTTTGCTATAGGTACAGTTACATTTTATTTTATTCATATTTGGAAACTAACAGATCGTGTCAATAAATTGTGTGTACTAATTTTTAAACCACGCGTTGCATGATTTTAATAAAATTAAAATACGACATGAAAATTAACGCGGTGCAACCCGGTGGAAACGTCAAGCCAAAATTAAAAACATGAGTTCGCGTTAATTCCGGTGGCGTATTTAAATTGTGTGTAAAATACTAAAATAAGCATGTAAGCATTCATAATAGAATAATGTATTTTTGTATATTATTTAATAGCTCCCAAAAGCGCCTGCGTTAGGGTATTTTCGATCTTAAATACAACAATGAAAAAGTAAAGGTGGTACGAGAAATACACCACAGATTTCCACTACAATCCTGGCATGCAATTTTCGTTTCATTTAGTTATTATCGATACCTTTGGGTAGAAAGGTCGTATAAACCATTTTGGCCAAATTGAGTTATATATACCATTTTTATCAGAATTTTTTTCTCCATCGATCTGTATATACGAAATGCAGAAATTCACACAAAAATGGTTAATACGACCCAGAAATTTTCGGTCATAGCCTCTTACAAAAGGTAAATTTTCAATGTAAAAGCCGAATGTTTTTTTTTTTTGGTTTTGTTATGATGTAATGACCATAATTTACATTAACTCAGGGCGTAAAACTAGTCGTTAATTGTAAATGGTTTATACGCCCTAACGTGTTAAATGCATTATCTAAACAAAAAACGAAATATATGGGTTTTTACGACAGTAAATGTGACCATAAGCTTACCAAAAATGGATATACGACCTATACAGTTTTTTAAAGTACATTTTCATGGGGTGTATTAACCAAGAATTGATTTTTTCTTAGACGTAAATCCAAGCTAACTTTAAAACTAAAGCAGATAGATAGGTTTTGATGATTTAATCTTTTTCATTTGCAAATTGTAAGAACCTTTCTCATAGATCATTTTTTTATAACTTCAAAAACAAAAAAGTTATGAATTTTTATGTAAAAAAAAAATTGTTTTTCTGCTCTCCTGAAAAGTCGGGTTTTGGTTTATACGACCTTTCTACCCAAAGGTATCGTTATGATACATTGTGAAGAGAATTTATCTTTTTTTCTTCCTTTTAACATATTGTAACATTCCACTGTAGTAGTTACGTTTATTTGTTCGTTGATTGCCTCGTTGGTCTAGTGGTCGCTAAGCGCGAGCTGAGCAAGTGGTCCTGGGTTCAAATCCCGGGTCGGGCAACATGTTACTGAGTTTTCCATTAGGTAATTCTCAGTAGCAGCACGGAGTCTGGATTTGTGCCCGGTTGATGGCAATAGTCTCGCCCCCTATTACATTGGGACTTACAACATAACTGGCGAAATGTGGGTGTACTATATGTTCACCTCTGCCTACCCCTTCGGGGAATACAGGCTTGATGTTATGTTATGAATATTAAGATTTATTTAATATTACAACAAATACGGTATTATTTGTTTGACCTTCTTTTGCGTTGTAAAAGGGAATGGACGCGGTTTGATTTTGCTTACTAATAGTTTGATGTATATAGGATACCAGCTCAGAATACAGAACAAACCAGAAGCCGTGAACGCACACAAAAATGACACCACACCAATTACGCCGAAGTAGGGTAATTGAACGATTTGACATTTAGTTCACAAAGATCGGGCGCATCGCTGGAACGTTTTACACGCTGCACATTTAATTCAATTATGCCGAGCTGCGTAATGCAAATGTGCAAAACTGCGGACGGAATTATACAAAAATATGTTAGGATTATATTTAATTTGTACATTTCACATAAATATGTCCTTTTATTTAAATATTGAATAATTTTAATTGTAGTGATTGTTAAATAAAACCAAGCGGCCATTTTGTCAGTGTTGCAAGTATTTGGTTGAGAGTTTACCCCACGATTTTTTATTAACTAATTTTTGCACAAATTTCTAAAAGGAGAACGAACTATGTTTTTGTGTGCGTTAGGTGTTGAGTTTGATTACCAGTTTGAGCACTGTCATTGGATAGCAATACGGAGTCTAGAATTGTATCTAGTCCATGCCAATAGGCTCACCCCCTATTACGCGACTGCACTTCGTGTATGCATTAAGCTATTAATATTATTTAATGTATTGACCTCACCTACATTTATTTGTCCTATTGGTCCCAGAACCTATAACATACATTACAAAATGCGGGTATACTATATACCTAATGCCTTTTAGAAATACATATCATGTTTATTGGTAGAATTCCAAACTATTGCATTATAATATATCTTTTTTAACCGACTTCAAAAAAAGGAGGAGGTTATCAATTCGACTGTATTTTTTTTTTTTTTTTTATGTTTGTTCCCTCATAACTTGCGACTGGGTGAACCGATTTTCATGATTCTTTTTTTTATTTGAAAGCTGGTGCTTCCCGTGTGGTCCCATTGTCACCATTTCAATACCTGATGATGGGATCTTGTAGAAATCGGGGGAACTCTTCAATAAATAACAGCAGATTAACCGCGATTGTTGCTATAGCATATTTAAGCATTATTTACGCCATTACACAACATAATATCACGCCTGTACTCACTACAAAGGTTATAAAAACAATTTCGAAAAAAAAAAATTCAAGGTCACTTACAACGTTTTACAAAAAAAACGCAATACTGAAAAATAATTAGATGTTTGTTCTGATGAGATATTCGGTTATATGAACAAAACTCTTCAAATTTCATACGTCCTAATTACGTAAGCTGATCCGTGATCGCGGTACTGTCCCTGGGTAACCGTGACCCTGGAACGTAAAGGGCTATTGAAGGAACACTGTGGATGAGTATGACAGTAGTATGACTGTCAGTACAAGTCTGACAGTCCCTCCATCCAGGGTGGGAGGACTCATTGGGTGATTTTGCCTCGTAAATAAAAGGTGTATTATGACTTACTTATGTACTACTGACTTACTTATCTATCTTCATTATCGGAAGACAGGTTTCGTAGTCTTGTCATTTCCTGCAACGATCTATCGTCGTGTGGTTTATTATATTTCACTAAATACCCATTTCACAAAACAAAATTTAAATCGCTTAAATGGTAATACAAATAGCAAAACCACATTAGCAGAATCTAAAGCGAAAAAATCGAGAAATAAAAATTTTTAAATAAAAAATTATAACCTCCTTCAAAAAACTCAAAAGTGAAAAATAATATTTTATCACTTCACTTTACATAAGCGAAGTAGAAGTCGGCGCCAAATCCCAACATCCATTAAGCGATTCAGAAAAATAGTACTTATGAGAATGCTGCCATACGTGCGTGGTTCATAGTTTAAAAGCTAACACTATAAACTAAGCGAACGCATAGGATTTGGCGCCGACTTCCACTTCGCTTATGTAAAGTGAAGTGATAAAATATTATTTTTCACTTTTGAGTTTTTTGAAGGAGGTTATAATTTTTTATTTATTAAATTAAATATATATAATAATCTCTTATAGAAATCATAAAATAACAATACCCAAAACATCGTCATTTACCCCAGAAGTAGTAACTGCCATTCCTAACCTAGCAACATTAAGCGGGTGTAAAGTGGCGGCAGGGGGGAGCGTACGTATTGTTGATGGACACAGTGCACATAAAGGAATAATGGCTGAACGCGGGGCCTGTGGATACCAGCTGTTGCCCGCGTGAATTTCGGATAAAAACACATGAAGACACTTGAAGTATAGGATATAGGAAATAGGATAGTTTCAAGTCTGAAAACTGTCTTAGACATTAAACTATCATAAACAGTACGTCCAGTTCTACTTTTGATGACTGCACAATGCGTAATAAGTTCTAATATACAGAACACTTCGTGAAATAAATCAGTCGATCAATTGGTGCAATTGATCGACTGATTTATTTCAAGATTACGTAAATTTACACGGTACAGTCAACCGTTGATTTTTTATGACTTTAAAGGTCCTGCAAGCTTAATTAAATGCGTTCAGGCCATCAGACTTATTGTTTTAAAAGTCAGGAATAAATATGTTGTTGTGATGTATTTAGCCTACTTTTTAAATTACTGCCGGATTTTTCTTGTGTTGGTCATTTCACTCAAAGTATGTTATTGGTCCTTTTACCCAACCTAATGGAATATACTGGTCCTAATACCCAATTCCGGAATTAACAACTGGTGCCTGCGGTTCGCTATATAAAATAGTGTGTTAAGTAAAATAGTTAACACATTAATATTATTCGCATTACCGATGGAAAAAATATTAGGGCACAAAGCTTTTCTGAACCAATATTGTTTATTATATTAAGAACAGTAGCAGGCAAAAGTTAGTTGCCATGTATTTCCTGGAGGTCGTTGACACATAAATATGGAACCTCATATCGGTGACGTAAGCAATAACGTGTGGAATGCTGGAACTTTTGTTATTAGCTCCTGTTGTTTATGCGGCCCTGGTAGCCTGGTACTTTGGTACTTGTGGCGATGTGGGTGAAGGATTTATTAGGTTTGAAGCAGAACTGCTATGACTGATATTACACTTGGTGGAAGAAACTAAAGTTATAACAAATAAAGCCAGTTTTTTATGATTTATAAGGATAAGGTAAAGTAAATGTTGTAAAGTTTCTTAATGCTCTTCTCTATTGGAATGACATAGACAAACCCTTTCTCATAAAAATTAACACTCACTGTCACTGTCGTTTGCATATCAAAGAATAGAGATGTCAATATACTTAAGAAGTGGTTAACTTAAAACACATAAGCATCGTTTATAAGTAAGAGGGCTGGAGTCTTGACTTTGATTTTATGTTAGCGCAAAAATGTACTTCAAGAACATTACGATTTTGAAAACCAAAATCGAAAATCTTTTTTCTTTAGGAGAAACTTATTGGGATAATTGTCGCTTATATCGAAACCAAATGAGAAAAAGCAGAACTTTGGTTTATAAACAAACATCAAATTCGTTTTAAAAAACCATAAGCAACTACACACCTTTTTCTACGTCTTTGGGCAAGATCAAGCTTGACGGTATGTCTCGTTATCAAATTAGCTACCTCTTCCGTCGACTCTCAGCTCCTAAATGACAAACTGGTACTTTCCGTCACCACCACAAAACTTTTCTAAAGACGTAAACGTATTACGAACAGACAAACTAAAGCTAAAGGGAACAATAACCCAATTCTTTCTTTCTTTTCTACGCAAATCCAATAGAACCCCATTCAGGAGTTTGTAATTGAAAAGGCGAACTTGATTTATTTCCAAGTTAGTTCTATCTGTTAAGCAACGGGTTTCACTGGCTCGGGTTAATTGGGTAAGGATTGGCTTTCTGTATGCTGGAACATGCAGTTACATTGTAACAAGATAAAGTGATTTTTGATCTTATGTGGATCCGCAAGCCAAAAGCAGTTACAACTATGTTTTTGTATAGCGGGGGAAAAATCCGAAAAAAGGTCCAAGCGATTGCTAATCTATATATATGTACATGATAAAACGCAAGGTTCTAAACTCAGTAGTTAGATAATTAATTAATTGTTAGATTGCGAAAGCTATTGGTCTAGTTGAAACTAATAGTTAATGTCCTGTTCGAGCTGTAAAGTAAAGAAGCAGATGGGACTGACCGTCAGAGGCACGTCTGGTCTGGCAGTAAGGTACAATTTGCTCATTCAACGATCAAATTTCATGAAAAGGACTGCTGAAAAGTCAATTTAGACAAAATTATGAACCTTATCATTAAGGAGGTATTGAGAGGACTAGTATTAAAACTTTCAAAGGCCCTTTTATATACTTTTGATCAAAATAAATGGCTCTTAGCAGACAAAACTCAGAGTTAAAGTTCCTTCTACTGAAATCAGCCGCATATTTTATGCAAACACACGTCGGCAAGACGTGTAACAAAGATTCACCAAGAACAATCCTAGAATTACCATTTAAAGATAGCAACATTACAATATGCAAACCATCTAATTATCAATTCAGCTCATGAATCCACATCGCTGTTCTGCAGATAGGCAACACAGACATGAATGAGATACAATTCGCGTTTTCCTTGAGTTTCCACGCAAGATAAACGACCTTAATATTATGCTTTCATACGTAATATGATAATTCTGAACAAGATCTTTTTTCTTGCTTGAAAAATGAGAAGGACGAAATTTTTGGAAGGCTACATCTTTGGGCATTGTATTTAGGATTTCCTTTTCTTGACAGATTGACTTTAATCAAATGTGCTGAATTTAAATTAGGGTCTTTTTATTCAACATAATAAATAATAGGGCAATTTCTACACAACGAATTCATGACTTCTCTAAGAAAAAAGGTATGCCTTCTCTGAGAAAACAACATTTTTAACCCGATACTATTCTATTAATTACTTTCACCCGTCACTTTTTTTTTGTAAAAAGTTTAGACATTAAACACACCATTCAGAGAATAGTAATAATATAATTAGTCCATAGTAAACTAATTAACTTGTAAAATTGGCATAAAATTATGAGATACTATTTATTACTTGCAACAAACCCACAAGCCTCTAACCAGCAAAGATAAATAATTCTAAGATCCTTAGGGATACACCATCTACATTTTGTCCAAAAAAAGTGCTAAGAAATCCGGGAAAGATGGATTCACATCTCGTGCAAAAGGGATGGGAAAACAGAATAAGATTAATTACCAAAGTAATAGGCTTGCCCTGTAAGTAACTGTCTGCATGTCAGGACCAGCGCGCGATATTAAAATTGGTCCTTTGGCTCTTAGGACCAAAAATATACTTTATTGTAATAATAATAATAATATTCTGCTTATGGGTTTTTGACACAGTCGTTATTGATTTGCTCTTATTTCTTGAACCCGTCGTTGGTGGAATCGCACGGTGGAGTGGCGATAACAACTGTGCGCTTCATTGAGTTTGATTTCCGCACGACACAAATATTGACTAGGCATAATTTATTTATTTTAGCATTTTTGATTTAGGTCTGGATGTAAATAAATAAGCGGAAAAGTTCTGGTTTTCATTTTATTGTAAATATTCAAAACCTGATGAATGCAGCAATTATAACAACACTGATAAATACCTTTTATATGAAATTAATTAAATCACGGACTTAAGGAAAGAGATACTCAAAATAAAAATTCGAATCATATGTAAGTAGAGTATTTATACAACATACTGAAACTCATAATATCCCCACAGACTTAAAAACCTAATTAAAAAAAACCCTGTATACGTCTTCAAACGAGCATCATCATTTCATCCAAATTTCGCGAACTATCCGACGCGTGCGGTATAAATAGCTGCCACAATCGGGAGCACCTGGCCTGTGCGAATAAAATAAGTAAACAGTGCCGTGATCACACCACCTCGGTGCTGCGATCCGGATTAAACAATAACATGGACGAGCTTATCAAGTAGATGGTTTTACTTGGAATGTATTTTGTGGAGACGGGTTACGAGAGCATTGAATGTCAGTAGAGGTTGTTGAATTGCTGTCTTTTAAAATTGCAGTTGAAATTATAGGCAGACGTAAGCTGCAGTCTTCTTCTTCGTGTATCGCTCTTGTCAGAGCGGTCGTGGTCGCTATGTAGCAGTGGCTCGCTTCACCAGGCGTCTCTTAAATTCTACGAAATGTTGTTATAACATTTGAAAACCGAACTGCCATTGGCCCAGACTCTTTTTCAGGAATACTTAGCTATTATGCTTGCCACCGCGCTTGTGCTTTTCATAATTATATTATCTCTATCAGCAGTCAAATTAACGATAACTTCAGGACTTTTGCCATTGTTTAAAAGTTAAATATGTTCACCGGCTCAAAGGACCAAGTCACCACAAAGAAAGTTGCACAATTTAACCCTTTTTGCCACTCAAACCCTTCCCCACAACACGTGGTAAAAAACTTTAACCCTTCACCACGTGACTTGCCAACCCTCTTATGGAAAAGGTGGCAATATTAGACACGTGGCCAAATATAGCTGGCAACCAATAAGCGTTGGTCAATATTCTGACTTTCGTATTGATAAACGATCGATAAACTATTTTTAGATATTTCGGCGTTGAGTAAATAACAGGGAAGTAAACGAGGATAATAATTGTATGTTGGTTGTTAATGGATTAGCCGATTAGGTATGCCGCAAGGGGCAAATATATCAATTTATTATTGATTGGGTTAGTAACTGGTGGCATTTGAAGAAGATTGTAGGTTCAAAAGCCATCTTATATAACAATATGGCACTTTGAATTTGCGTTGTTCGAAGATATCGTGATAATTTTGACCTGATTTTTGTGAATCGCACCCACGATACAGGAGAAATACCTAGTGTGGGCCCGACGTTATAAAAAAGAAAGAAAAAAAAAGAATGTGCAGGCATAGTGAAGAATACCATCTATGAGAAGAGGTCAGTAAGTAATATTAGGTATAGTAGTGAGTAGGGACTATAACGCATAATATACAAATGCTAGCAAACTCTTGGGATCATTTTTTCGGTAAGTTAACATAAATTGAAGATCAAAACGTCACCCAAACAAATTACCAAGTTCCAATTCAGCTTCAGCATCTTCGGAGATGGTCTCCATGACCCGTTCAGCGCATGGCTCTAGGTCGCGCGCGAGCGTGCACCGCGCGCGACTTGCACGCCGCGCGCACTCGGGACACGACGACTGCAGCAACGTGACTGTTGTCCAACGTCACCGTAAACTCACTGCACTGCACATCACTTTAGATGCACTCACTTTACATTAGTTGCACTTCACTTTAGGTGGATTTAAATTTAGTTGCATTTCAAATTTGGAATAGTTGTTGACACTTTTTTTACATAATAAATTGTCAGTTTTATTATTGTTTTGAATAAAGCTTCAAATCAAGCTTGAATTCTTTTTACTAAAAGACGTAAAGACTCGATCAGTGAAATGGTGCTTTAAGTTATTTTAAAAGTACCATAAATGGCTTTAGATGCTCTACCATCTAGAGGTCGAGTTATGAATTGTAATTCCTTTGGAGAAGAGCCAGAATTGAGTCATAGTCACTTGTGTCAAACTGTAATGTTAGTAGAATTTATTTTATCATTTTGCATCAAAGTATTATGAATAGACATGTTTGAGTCATAAAATATCAATAAATCACGCCTGTATTCCCTGAAAAGGCAGGTCGAGTATCATATTTTATAAACTTTTTTCAATTTCTGGTTTTACTTTTACATTGTTATAGATCAGATTTCATATTTTGATTGCTAAAAGGAGTCATTTTACTTAATCCCGAGTCTTGGTATTTGTGCACGTGATATGTGTGAAAACGTATCTATGATATACCTCAATTGTTCAGTCCATCATCATCATTATCAGCCTATTTCAGTCCACTGCCTGACTGAATCATGCAGTTATGATTACATCAAATGTAAAAGTTAAAATAATGTCGCATATGTAATTCTTATTTGGTTTCAGTCTCCATAATATTTGTCATGTTTCATACATTTCATATTTAAATAAGAATATTAATTTGTACCTACGTCATAATGTCACCTAAAATATATAATGTACAAATTGGTGACGCACGGATCATATTATGATAATTACTAGAACACGTTGATAAATCATGACATCTATTACATACACAAAATTATGATAATTCCTTCATAAATATGTAGTTATTTTAGGTAGGATCCTAAACTTAGAAGCATTGGTTTTGGACGTTTGAGAATCTGGGTTCGTTTTCTAGGCCTACTGCCAAATTGGCGGTACTGCCTCCCCGGTCCACAAACGCAGTACAGGCGCTGAGAGGTTTTTAGTAGGACCCTGTGGATCTTATTGGGTTCGTGGGATCGAGTCCTACATACCCCCGTCGACACAGCGGTGCATGCAAAAAACATTTTCCACACTCCGAAAAAAAAGTTAGGAATGTCTATAAGGTTCCATGTAATACATAACAAGTCTATTTCCATTTGTTGTGCCCTACTGTGGTGTTGTTTTCATAAGAATTAAATTCGTAGTCTCTTTCCTGTCGTTCTTTTGATGACTGGAGAAAATTTTTTCCTCAATTTTCAGAATAAACGCTCAGAGCTACACAACGTCATTATCTTAATATAAAGAGGATTTAAGTATTTTTCAGTTGCTTGTAACCTAAATTAAGACCTTACAAACGTGTCTGATGCTACTATCAACGTGTCCACAAAATAAAAGTCGTCGACTTAAAAAAAAGAAGACCTAAATTATGTAATTAAATAATACAGCTGTGTATGCTAACATAAATAGTAAGCAAGCACTGATCATCACACAGTACATGAGAGCTAAATATCTGTCGTTTTGCGTCGACCTTGTAAACGTAACAGTTAATAATTGAGCGACACTCATCAGCCACATGTCACGTTCTGCGAGACTGACTGTCATTTAGATTTGTGAAGACCAAACGTTACACGTGTTATGTTATTTAGCACTGATAGCCGAGTGGTATGACCGTTGGACTGCCAAGTCAAAGATCGCAAACCCTGGCACGCACCAATGTATTTTTGAATTTATGTTTATTTATTACAAATTAGTTATCAGTTGCTTAAAACGTTGAAGGAAAACAGCGTGAGGAAACCGGCACATCTGAGTGATTTTTCAACGATTTGTTAAGCCATGTCAGAGGCCTACAGACGGTTACTCTGACAGCAGGTTGTTCATCAACCATACGATAAGAAGTTATGTTATATTTTAATTGACTAACATGTTTTCGCCTGCATTTTTGCACGTTGGAACTACACAGGGCGGTGTAATCGAATTAAATGAACAGCGTGGTGGTTACGGATAGGTGCTAGCAATTAAAATACATCTAACAGGTTGAATTCATAAACCCATTTACTATATAACTCCTGAAGATTTGTTTTCTTTTGAAGATTCAGGGTCAAAGGTTGACAACTAATTTGCAATTACTGTTTTTGAAATACTCGAGAACGTTTTTTAATTAGCCTGATTGATAATCTTTTGCTCTCCTCCACAAAGCTATACCTTTATTTATATTTTATATTTTGATATTTATACAATGTAAGTGTTCGTCTATCAATCCAAATTATTTAAATAGCCTAGCCGGTCAGCTTGACAGTACTATAACACAACTCTTCAGTGATTCAGTCACGCATCGACAGTACAAACGAAACGGTAATTAAAACAAGACAAGAACAGTAATTAGACACAACACATCACAACGACACTCGTAAACAAATAATAAAGCAGCAGTTAAGCTATCTGCAGTTAAGTTATAAAACAATAGCGTTGTTAGCGAGTCGTTATAACCTACATTAAAATTATTAGGTTAATCGAAGAACTGTAAAACTAAGAATTTACGGGTCATCAAAATAGTCGTGAAATTGCGGTTTTTAATTTTAGTTCGCGTGTTCCCGTTTTGATCAGGGTGTTAAATGGTCGTTATTAGGTTTTAATTACGTCGTAAGTAGTAATGGTAGCCGTAATTCTTATAAATCGTAAAGCGGAGTTTCAGTTACAAAAGTATAATTTTTAAACTTAATTTTTACACAAAAATTTGTTTGATCCGTAAATGTTTGTATGTAAATTACCCACGATACAGGAGAAATTCCTAGAGGGGCTACATTTAAAAAAAATTGTAAGCCGGCCATCAATTTTCGTACCATGGGGCTCTTTTTATACAAAGACAGTTCCAGCATAAATCATTAGGCCTGCTTACTGTGTTGGCAGCTTTGGACCATAAACTTAGGTTTTTACAATGCTTTGCCAAACCCAACATTTTCAAGTGTAACAATAAATTCCACTAAATGAATTCGGCTGCCAACTTGGGTCATATAACTTACTCATACAAACTCGATCGTCATATAGACAAAATCTCTTCATAAGTTTAAGGAATAATATATATTGAGTTCCATAATCCTCAACCACCCAAATCATACAATACGTAGTCCACATCGGTACGTGCCAATTTTAGCGCGTTGCATCGCATCAACGTTCACGTTAAGTGCATAGCGTAAATGTACGCTTATAACCGTACCAGCTGGGTAGGCTAGGGTTGACTAGCCTATTGTGCGCCAAATATTATTAGAACAACCGTTTTTGGTCTTTCGGTCCGGAGACTTGTTAGCACAGATTGAACATTATTTTGGTCCTGGCAAATGTTTATCTATTAATACGGTTGAGATTTAACCTGGCTAAGTTGAAATAGCAAATACATCGACGATATCAGGGTTAGGCTATGCAATAAAATGTGATATTAAAAAATTGTGGCAAGTCATGATTTCTATGTTATGTGAAAGAAGGTATGCGGTGTTTTCCATTGGCATCCCTGATCGAAGACCGATGCAATCGATCAGTGGCACCCAACAATGTTCTCTTGATACCATGCGTGGGCTTCATCCTATGTAAATACGGCGCCGAGGAAGATATGTATGGATTTACAATTTTAAAACATGACGTTATCAGAATTATACATTTAAGTTTCGATCGCGTCCAAATTTAAAGGCGAGGCTGGAGTAATATGGAAATGACGTCTTGTGGCGCACAAGTCATGGCGCGGAACCTAGGACGACTAGTAGAACAAAGTCGTGTCATATTAAAGGGAATTAAGTCTTAAGTGAACGGGCGTTTTCAAATATTATGATCCCATCTTACTATATTACATTGACAGGGGTCACAGATGGGTTATAATATTACACTATTTACACCGCTGACTATTAGGTATTATATTCAGGTGTTTGATAAATATCAAAATATCCGACTGGTTTATTATATTGATCAACCAAATTGGCAGTGCTATTCCATGACTTATGAATTCTTCTTCTTATCGTATGATTGATGAAAAACCTGGTGTTGGAGTTTAAACTGCCTGTAGGCCTCTGACATGGCTTTACACACCGTTGAAAAATCTCTCAGGTGTGCGGGTTTCCTCACGATGTTTTCCTTCACCGTTTTTTGCAACTGATAACTAATTTATAGTATGCACATGAATTTGAAAAGACATTGGTGCGTGCCGGGGTTTGAACTTTCGACCTTTGCCTTGGCTGTCCACCGCTCATAGCACTCGGCTATCATCTGAATTAATATACACATTATATGCAGATGCACATTGCACATCAATTAATTAATACTAATGCTACATAAGCGAGCCTTGTGGTGTGCTCTGAGGGAGGCCTACGTCCAGCAGTGGACTGCAATAGGCTGATGTAATGATGATGATGAAGACAACGTAATTATAGATTGGGAAGCATGATTTTAATAAACATATATTTTGATACTACCTAAAATAACTTCTCAAAGATAACTGTATGCTGAAACACATGGAACCAATGAATTACATCTGTAGGTTCGTGATGTTTCCAATCGATAGAACGTTTACTATTCAATATGATACACGGTCGTAAAATTCTAAAATGTTATTACTGTGTACTATAAAATAAAGATGCTGAACGCATCGATTTGTATGTTGAGATCAGTTACGAAACTTATGAATTGTGACGTTGTTGAATTAGTATCTAAATAAATTATGTTATTTATTTTGCGAATAGGTCTTGTCGATCTCTTTGACGCGGTAAACATGTTTATGAAATAGACGGTGCTGGCGTTTTGTAGCCGGCTGAAACTATGGAGAAAGAAACATAATAAAGGATCAGCTTTCAAGTCCAGACTTTGTTTTCATAAACAAATAATAAGGAAAATCTATTTGTATCTCAAGCGATTCTTGATAATGAAAATAATAAACAAGTAAGTACCAACAATTTTACACGAGGACACTAACGACTAAGAAAAGTATTACTGGTACCGGTTCGAGTCCTGTGTTCTTGAAATTATTTACATAGATCTTTTTACTAAAGGCATATAACAAAAAGTATAGATTTGTCATATTATGCTAACAAAAACAACGAGAAAAGTGTTCCAAACACAGTCCGTACTGCACTCGTCTTATGTCAAATCAGACAACAATTGTACTACTCAAGACTACAATTTATTGCCTTTTCGAGTCTTCAAAATGCGCTTGTAACATACGTTTTTGTTTAAACTTATGAGCATACGCATTTTCGAAAATTAACTAAGCTGATCTTATTGTAAAGATATATTAATAATATTGTAAAATATTTTAAGAATCTCATTATTTTGTTGATGAGTATACAAATAACATAACTCCTTTTTAGTGATAATGTATTTTCTTGAATTATATTTGTGTATATTTACATCATTTATTATACAAAGTTCAAAGCTGTTTTGATTTATGCTATCTATTAATAAAATGCTTCTAGCAGCAACATCACAAATTAAATCGTCCCTTATTCTAAGACCCGGAGTTTAAAATACGCTGATAAGTTATCTAATGTTACTTAAGTTCCTGCATAAATTATTTGATAAAATGTAAATTCCATGGGTTTCCAGTTGGCAAGGAAATCGGATTTTCAAATAAGAGGGTGTTGTGTAACATCTTTTTGTTTAACCTTATTTTATTCAGTACAAGAAGACTTATGAATTCAAGGAAAACCGTTTTGTTTTTCGAAATTACTTGTTTGAAAACAAGGACGTCTCTATAATAAGTAAATTGTTTTTAAGTAAAGAATTGTTACCTAAAAAAACAGAGGTCTGCCTCGTTGTTGTAGTTGCCGAGCAAGAGGTACTGAGTTCGAATCCTATGTCGACTAACGTATTACTAGTTTTCCTATTAGGTAATTATCAGTAGCAGCAAGGAGCCTGGATTTGTGCCCAATTGAGACATAACTGGCTAAATGTGTAAACATATACTTTCCATTCACCTCTGCCTACCCCTTTGGGGAATACAGGCGTGAAGTTATGTTATCTTTAAACAGTTTAAGAGTCTAAATTATTATTTTTAAAAGTTTGTCTCAGCTATAGCTAGTTTGCTAACATCTTGTAATCGTTTGCCACACTTCCAATAATGCGCTATCTGACGTCAGACTGTGCCATCTTTTTATACGCAGAACTTTTGGTCCTTCGTTCCGCAGACATAATGGCGCAGTTTTCGCCTATATAAAGAATAGCAAATCATTGCAAAAACATAGCCAATCGAATTAATTAAATGTCGTACTTTTGCTAGTAGCTAACAGGACGAAAGAAAAACTGAAAATTTCACTCAAAATAATAAAATATCTCTTCATGCAATTGGTCAAATGAACTGCCAAGTCAAAGGTTGCAAGTTCAAACCCCGGCACGCACCAATGTCTTTTCGAATTCATGTGCGTACTATAAATTAGTTATCAGTTGCTAATAACGGTGAAGGAAAACATCGTGAGGCAACCGGCACACCTAAAAGATTTTTTTAACGGTGTGTAAAGCTATGTCAGAGGCCAACAGATGGTTTAAACTCTGACACCAGGTTTTTCATCAACTGTATGATAAGAAGAAGAATTGGTTCAAATAAATTCCGTTGAACCCCATAGGAGGGTAATCTAAATCGTTATATCGAAATTCCATATTATCTTTCACACCATTTCCTTGCGTCAATTCCATTATGGTTACGTACATATGTGTACAAGCTATGTATAGACAAACTGTTTTTCTTTTAACACAATCTCCATTCCGGGATTTCAATTCTTGCAATGCAGCTGTTCAGTAGTGTAGCTTTTATACTTACTCGTTGTAAGACTTTCTTTAAAAGAGCAAGCGAGCTTGGCGCTGTAAATTAGAATGGCGAGATGTTTTACATTTATAGTTACTTGGGCTTCTTCGTAATGGCATGAGATAAAGGTCATATGGAAATAGGTAGGTCTTCTTCTTATCGTCTAGTTGATGAACAACCTGGTGTCAGAGTTTAAGCCGCCTGCAGGCCTCTGACATACCTTTACACACCGTTGATAAATCTTTCGGGTGTGCCATGTTTTCCCTCGCCGTTTTTAGCAACTACTAACTAATTTATAGTCTTTAACTAATTAACTTATTTATATAGGATGAATAAGTAGGCTTTTAATCCCATAAAAGTTGCGAGTAACACCGCGGAGCGAAGCTAGTGTGACAATAATCTCATGACTTAGATGCTACTCGTATTCTCATTTTAGGTATATTGTGTTGCTCATTATTCTCTCATACTTGAAATGATTTTTAAACATAACTACAACATACTTTTAAAAGAGTAACTATGGAGTTTCTTGCCGGTTCTTCTCCATAGAAACGACCTTTTGGAACGGAGCAACTAGTTTTAACGTTTTCTAAGTGCTCTTTTGTAGCCTATATGAAATAAAAACATTATGACTATGACTATGCCGAAATGAAGAAGAAAATTGATGTTATTTCTTTCGGGTGACATCAAGTTTTATTATATCTGTAATCCCTTGACGACCGCCTTTTATAACTAAAGAAAATAACGACACATTGTTTCCCGATTCCTTGTCCGATCAGATAATAACAAATGTCAGTTGAAATCGAAAGTAGATCGTACCATGACCTATTTGCTCCGTCCAAATACGGTGAACTTCGGTCTTTTACGTCTGCCATTCAACCTAGTTAAAATTTACTTCTGTTTATATAATTATTGTATTGTTTACACGAGTACAAGTCGGACTTGTTGGTTGCCAAGCGCGACTGCTGAGCATGAGGTCCTGGGCTTGGATCCCGGGTCGGAAAAAGTGTTTTCGGGTTTTTCCATTAGGTCTGTCCACTTGTCAGTAACGGAGTCCAGTTTTGAGCCCGGTTGATGGCAATAGGCTCGCTCCCTATTACATTAGGACCTAATACCTAACTGGCGAAATGTGGGTGTACTATATACTTCTGCCTACCCTTTCGGGGAATACAGGCGTGATGTTATGTTATGCTGTTTTCTAATTTGGTAACGATAGGTGGAATGGTGGAGTGATTTGACTCGTGCGAAAAAGGTAGCGCTTTTGACACCCGTACAGGATTTTTTTTTTGATCTACAGAATTTGTTCTTCTTCTTATCATATGGTTGATGAACAACACGGTGTCACTGATAGATTTGTTCTGAGTTTTGGCGTTTGTGTGTGTGACATTTTAAAGTTACACTTTGACTAATGGTGACAGAAAATATCGTGAGGTGATCAGTAATTTACCGTTTAGTAACGTCAAAAAGCATGGTGATTAATGAACATAGCTCGTTCTCTCCCTATAAATGAGATCTTGAAGTAAAAAAATTCAAGCTGGTGTTTTTTTGATAAGAAAAAAGATAAAGATAAAAATAATTTATTAAAAATGGACTTCCAAAAAGTACTTTTTAAACGTCAAATTACATCAAAACAGCCCCCAAAACGCCCGCCCGTCACCGCTTCCTAGTGCTATAGCTGGGTAGAAGAAATGGTGCAACAAACTACCGAGCAGAAATTTGGATAATGTTAACACTAATTTTGTATGTACGTTTTATGTATGACATCCATACACGTGCAAAACACAAACAAACAGTAGCAAAAAGCTTACTAGCTGTGTGATAGATGGGTGTAATCTATCGCAGTAGACCCATTCTGAACGATTAGTAGTATTAAATTTATTGAGGTCAATTGACGCGGGCTCTGTATTGAAACGACGTCTTTAATATAGTTCTTGAATAGGGGATTGGCAGGGACCTAGCTAGCTAGCTTTTTAATTTGCATGGAGATACTAATATTTTTATTTATGCATGTGTTTATTTCTTTACCTACTTTTCTGATCCATTGTATGGGTCAGAGATCGATTCCTGGATAGGACAATAGGTGTGACTTGTAGATTTTTCAGTTAAGCAAGCCTACGGTTACGAATGAATATAATATATGGGGCTAGAATTTTCAGCTGAAATTATATTTCGTATGACGTAGACATACACACAAAACATATTTTTGACTAGCAAAATAATGGACTGAAACTTTAATATGCAACATTTGTTCATATGAATTATGGAGCTGGCATATCCACTGGATAAAAGCTCATTAAAATGAAGAGAAAAATTGTTCATTATAAATTGTCCGCACAGTCCCCTTTTGTGTTAATTAGTATCTTAATTTACCTACACACTTATACAGATACTAAAATAAATATTCTAGGTTCATATCTCGAACTACTCGATTCACTTTTGGCTTTCTATAATTTCCCTACGGTAGTTTTCACTTTAGTTAAAGCTGTAAAATACTTGATTACTTTGATTACCAGGTGTTCCTACCTCGACTTCTGCCTACCACACAAACCCTTTGCGTGAACAAGGGGACTCTTTAATAAATGATTGCCTCCCCCCAGGGTTTTCCGCACTTTGTTCGATAGAATCAATAATATTGAATTTCCTTGGCTAAGTTATGTCGAACAACCAACTAATGTATAGTTTCAATAATATTTCACGATAGACTTGCTCCATCTGGGTATATGGCTGTTCTTTTGTAAAGCAGCTGTGTGTTTTCCCTGGCTGGTGTCCCATTCCTTTTAAGATTAAAGTTCTCAACGGGCCTCTGCGTGTTGGACCTGTGTCCCCACGTAAGCCTTTTTAAAGACCGGGTATCTGCCACATGGTTGATAGCCCGAGTATGAAATCGACATAATTTCTTCTGTTTACGATAAGACTTTCTTTTCCCTATTGTAAATATAGTTTGCTTGTTTACAAAGAATCAGAAAAAATAGAATATTGAAGCAGATTTTATTTTATTTTGTTTTTTTTTCTTTAAGCGAAAGTTAGAGGTAGGTCTAGTGGTTAAGCGTGACTGCTGAGCATGAGATTTTGGGTTCGAAATTCCAGGTCAAGCAAAATCATTGGATTTTTCCATTAGGTAGTTCTCAGTAGCAGGACGGAGTAGGATTTGTGCCCGGTTGATGGCAATAGGCACCCCACTAATAACATTAGGGCTAATTTAGTTGGCGAAATGTGGGTGTTTTACACAAGTCTGCCTACACCTTCGGAGGATACAGGCGTGAGTTATGTTTTATTATTATTATTTGTGTCCTAGTAATGATATTTCACCTTAATTACATATACTGAATAATACATTTTAAGTTAAGGGGCCTTACTAATCTGTATGAAAATTAATGGAGTATTTAATCCCATCAGTGATTTACCTTATTACCAACTAATTACTTGGGAGAAAAATATCTATATATTTGCAAATGTTTTTTAAAACTCAAGATATAAGATTAATAATAGAATTAGAATATTCTGTTTACCATACCGTCAAAGAGCAAACAAGTTAAAAATCCTATTTTATTTTCACAAATTTAAAACTGGCAACATCAAACACTATCACTTTCAAAACCAATATCACAAAGAAAAACAATAAATAAACTCGCGAAATTAAAATAAAAACAAATCCCGCGTGAAAGAAAAAACGCGCGAAAATCGTCACAAAAGACGTCTGACCTCGGACATAGCTTACGAGCCACTGAAGGAAAACTAAGCACGTGGTTCCTTACTCAGCAACCTCCAAACAAAATTAAACCTTAACTAGAATAACACAGAACCCAATTTCGGTATTTACATACACGAATTCAGCTGGAGAAAATAGGAGCATGAATAAAAACATGCATCCGACATCAAACCATATTTTAATATTAATAAAGTGTGTTTTGATTTGACAAGTAGCCTCAAGTACTTTTCGAATATGGAAAAGTTGTCAACTCGTGAAAATTCGTCGCCGGTCGGAACTTCTCGCTCGTTACAGAGAGCTTATTATTTGCGGTCACTTTTTTTGTAAATGCAAAACTGTAGAACTTTATTCCGTTGATTTAACGTCGAAATTTGAATGGCAAATGAGTGAATTCAGTTTGACGATGGTTATAGTATGTTTGTAATGCGATACAACATTATTTAGGTAATGATCTGAGAAATATTCATGGACTGTGGAATTTCTACGTGGAATTCTTTGTTCTCGAGTGAATTCGAAGCGAGATGATACGGATGCTGCGCTCGGGACCCAATTGAGTTAAAAACGGTCTGTCTGTCAAAGGGCTTGGTACAAAAGTTCTGTCACTCACACATTGACGATTGACACAAATAAAGCTAAACAAAGACAAAGTCTTTTTGAATTAACGGCTTTATTTGTGCGGGGTAAACATTTTATTGGTATTGTGAGTGTTTGAGGACGCGACTGTTGAGCGTTCGGTCTGAGGTTCGAATCTAAGGCTGAACAAATACTATTAAGGTTAAGGACTATTAAGATTTTACACGACGATTTTTTGACGACTCGATTGGCGCAGTGGCTAATTGGATTGCTGCGCTATGGGTTGCGTGTTCGATTCCCGCACGGGGCAAAAATTTGTGCGATCCGTAGATATTTGTCCCGTGTCTGGGTGTTCGTGTATGTGATATTACATGTTTATGAAACGCACCCACGATACAGGAGAAATTCCTAGTGTAGGGCGACGTTTAAAAAAAAACATACCTAAAATAATTTATTTTTAAATTTGTATTTACTTTGTACCATTTTAAAATCTGTTATTAAGTAAGAGTGGGTTTTCCTAACACAGGTATTTCTTTTACTTAAAAGGTCCCTATGTAACATTTACTTTAAAACTTGTACAAGTTTCTGCAATAAACCTTTTTGGTCTGAGGTTTTCTGTGTTTGATTCCATTTTGTTTTCTTTTTAACTGACATCAAAAAAAGGAGGAGGTTCTCAATTCGTCGGGATCTTTTTTTTTATGTATGTGCCCTCTTAACTACAATATGCGAACGCCAAATCCTGCGTGCGCTTAGTTTATAGTTTTAGCTTTGAAACTATGAACCACGCACTTATGGCAGCATTCTCATAAGTACTATTTTTCTGAATCGCTTAATGGATGTTGGGATTTGGCGCCGACTTATGTAAAGTGATGTGATAAAATATTATTTTTCACTTTTGAGTTTTTTGAAGGTTTTAATTTTTTTTTTTGCTTTTTTTTCTTCATAGATAGATAGAATATAGTTATGTCTTTTCTGGTATTATTATGATGAGACTTGGTGTCTTGGCCTTTTCAGAAAATGAGTAAAGTTATACATTAGCGGTAGCTATGGTTGTCATCTATGGGTGACAGGTTCGAAACATAAGACGAGACAATATTTTTTTTTGATAGAAAATTGTGTTCCATGCTTTTTATTTATTAAAACAAGGACGACACTAGTCTTGCATCTCGCTTGGCAAGATTTTCCATGATTCATGAAGCAGTTAAGACTGTTTTGTGTAGGTTCAGTTGCCAAATACTAACTGTTATAGTTCAGTTAAACTCACCACAGTTGGCGCCAATGTGTAAACAAGTGGAAACACGATTATGTTGCGTTACGCTTGTTATGTAGGTGGGGTGGGCAGATGGCAGTCCGTGTACATGTTTTGATAATTGTATGGAGACCTTGATTATTCTAATAGCATGACCTCACGCCAGATGAAAAGAGGTGAGTAGTAGGAGCATTTGATCTGTAGTTATCATCCCATAAAATAGGTCATATGTGAAAAGCGGCGAGCCTATTGCCATAACCAAATCATAATAACTGATTCCATGTTATTTATCAGAATTTCATTAAAAAAAATGTTACTCGCGATGGTGTTAGGATTCTAACGACACTTCATAAATCAAAATCGGTTCAGGCATTCAGAAGTTATGGTAGAATAAAGAAACTCACATACATGAACCCTGAAAACATTACACTCCTTTTTTGGGCAGTCGTGTAAAAAACATTTTTAATTATATACACATTATTTGAAATAAAAACATTAAAAAATATATAAGATTCTATTTTGATGAATAGATCAGAAATACATACTTTTATCAAACTATACATTGATTGTATCTTGTTCCAAAAACACTTGCGCCACCTGGTAATCAAACCCGAATACAGTGTACCACCATAAACCTAGCCTAACGAATCGACTCCCAAAATATTCAGACTATAAACACACAAATAATAACACGGTACACAAATTCGCGAACGTTCCCTGTTACCACTTGAATGCATTCAGGTGCCAGTGGAGCGTACCGCGTTATATCACACACAGGTTGTAAGAATAGCCAGCATTTTGTGAATAAATGGAGGTTGATCAGAATAAGCGACGATCGCTCCTATGTAAACGAAAGTTAATAAATCAATTAGCAAAAAAACTCATAATGATTATTAAGCCTTAGAGTTTGGGAAACTAATTCCCAATAGTAAAATGATAGTAATAATGATAAAAATTGAAAATCTTTTTGAATTTCACTTGGCTAATAATAGCACAGTTTGACTTACTTTTTATATGTGTATGCGGTTTGCTATGCTCTGCTATAGGTAACGATTAATTACATCACTTGTCTTAAACCTTAACTTGTGCAATATTTCTTTAAATTTGATTTAATTTAAAATTCATAAGTGAAGTAAAGGCTATCTTCACTTAGATGTCATAATATATAAATACCTCGGTAAGTATTATGAATCCAGACACAAACTCATTAGAAATGCTTAATATTGTACTTAATTGCAAAAAAACAAAAACAAAATGTTTATCACTTACGCGAATATAAGTCATTGAAATAAAACAATTTTTACGGATTTTATCGCGGTTTTAATTACAATAACAAAATTAAAACCGCGATAAAATCCGTAAAAATAGTTTTATTTCAATGACAAAATGTTTTATTAAAAACAGGTAAGGCATAGATTTAAAACTCATAAGAACATTCGTCAATATGCTCACCGCCCTGAAAGCCCGTATGTCTCAAAATAAAAATAGCAAGCATTTCTGTACACACGTAGTTATGTTTTTACGACACAATAAAATATCTTTATACGAACCGACTGAAGATACATCAGTCATCGGACACATCCTCTGACGAATTAATTTCAATCTTATGTGTACCATAAATGTTGTATTTATATGAAGTCAGTTTCCGGAACGTATTAAACTATTTACTTTAAAATTATTATGTGTTTTGCTGTCTGGATGTTACTCAATCACGTTGTGGATAACAGCCCCCTTACTCTGAACTCTTAAAGCAAGCCAGTTTACGATGTAGAAACGAGACGCCGCATTATATTGCACGTAGCGGCGTCTCGCCTCCACATGGTAATCTGTCCTGCTTTAAGAGTTCTTGGTAAGGGAGCTGGTCTTATTTATTAATATGTTTAATGATTTATGTACAAAACAAGTGCACAAGAAGGACTTAATGCTAAAGGCTTCCAGACAACCTTAGCGTGATGCAAAGACAAATAGAAGTAGATGCACAGTAAAGTATTTATATTTGACTGCTCTACAGATATTATATTAATCTTTTGAGCGCTACGGCCATAGACAGAAAACAAAGTTTTCGTGCCTACGCTACGATTTTATTAAAAGACAATATCTAAACTTAACATTTATTACGGTTATTGTATATTATAGCATTACACAAGACTGATTGACAAGATATTGACTGATAATAAAGTTATGGCGTGGAGAGAACGGAAACGTTTGTCTTCTATAGAAGTCGTGGCGCTCAAAAGGTTAATGGTCTTTACCCAGAGCTATCCTTATTGCGTACTACATCGTCGTTAGTGAACAGATGGACAGCGACAACTGCCTACCCCCTCAGGGAATACAAGCGCGAAACTACCAAATAAACGGTAACAAATTGCTTTCCTACAATTAGTGTTAAATGGGTACTTGAACGTTGACAAATTGGTCCCAGTAGTTAGCAAATTGATTGAATGCTGCGAACGAACCGGCTTGATATTTTATTTTGTTTTTGGCAATAGGCAGTTTACGTTAAGGGTATAAAACATTAAAAATTCATATCTTAATTAATTATTTTGTACGTGTGTTTGTCACCTAAGAGTTTGTTTATTATTATTATTACCTAAGAGGAGTCTTAAACTGCTGGACCGATATTGTGCATGAAATTTTGTGTGAACCCAATTAGAACCGGTAGGTGGCGCTGCTTTTCTGGGCAAGACGACGTGTGCCTGGTCAGCTGGTTTATTATATAAACGAAGTCGGGTTAGTTAAACCATAACTCAACGGAATCAGAACGGCTGGTTCGATTTTAACTATGCCCGATTTGTTGGATTCCTCTCCTTCTGAAAAGCGGAATAACTTAACTTCAAATATAGAAAAAATTCACGGTAAGAAGGCAGGACGTCTGCCGGGTCTGTCAGTTTTCTTATAAATTAAAATGATATCTGAGTGTGTTTTCTTAAAACATCACTGTCGTCTTCATGCATTATCTTCCTTACTAATGATCTTATCAACTCTAGGTTAAGTAGTGTCTTAGTTAGTGCAAGAAAGTTGTTTTTTGCGGAGATGGCACAAAGATGCTTTGAAACCGGAAAATTGTAATGATTCGTTTTAAATTGTTATACAGTAGTTACGTATAGCACCGATTTGGATATTTCTGTGATGGTGTTATGTTTCTGTATGTCAAGTCAATGGTCGCATGTTAAAACCCCGGCACGCACCAATGTCTTTTCAAATTCATATGGGTATTATAAATTAGTTACCAGTTGCCTAAAACGGTGAAGGAAAACATCGTGAGGAAACCGGCACACCTGAGAGATTTTTCAACGGTGTTTAAGGCCATGTCAGAGGCCTACAGGCGGTTTAAACTCTGACACCAGGTTGTTCATCGACCATACGATAAGAAGAAGATCAGAATCTATTTTGTAAGCTAGAAGCTAATTTCGTGTCAGTCGTTTATATTTAGTGCCCATTAGTTGTGGATTCTTTGAGTTAAAGCGGATGTTTCTGATTGTGATAACATCCGTCTAACAATATAAAGTTTGTATTAGAATCGCAAATTGTATCATGGTATTAAAAATAGATCGTTTGGTGAAACAATGACGTCTTAAAATAATATTTAAGTTATTTTATTTATAACTTCAGTAGGTACAGGTATTATCTATTATGCAGACTACACTTTAGGCATTTTCTAACAATAAAATATTGTATTTAAAGCTCTACTAATTAAAACAATTAATTGAAAATATAAAATATTAACATGAATCTACAAAACCCTGAGTAATTTTATGTAAAAAAATACCTAAGAAGTGCCTACCCGCATTCACACTTTATAAGCTAAGTGAACCCTAAAAAAATGTTTTCCTAGTAAACACACAGCCTTTTTTCAATCCTTTTGACTTCAACCATGTCATAAAACTTTCATACTGCTATCGCGGGAAATCGATTGCCGCGTATGTGTGAGCTTTTACACAAACAACAGGACAAGAGCAAAAGGACCAGTTTTTAGGTATTTACGTGAACGCATAAACAACTAGTGATTAAATTGTAGAACTATTTAGCTTACATACTGTGATTAAAGAAGCTTAGTGTTAGAACATATTTTAATTTTATCGTTAAGCATCCAAGATTTGCTGAATTGCGTGTTAAAAATTAGGTAATGTGACTTTTTATGTAATGGCAAAATAAGAGCAATGGCATACCTTTACCCTGTCAAGAACACGCCTTATTATATACTAGGTACCTACTGCAGATCATTCAATTATTGCATGTAGTCAGACACAGAACAGGTGATTGAATTGATAAGGAAAGAGTATTCATAATAGCACTTCTTACTCAACAGGTAAATGCTAAAGGTCCTTTTACCCCTCAGCACATGACTGGTCCTTCTGTTCGCATGTATTGCGTGTCGCGTGTAAGCATCTATTTTTGACGGCTGAAGGTTGATCTCAATAAACAATACGCTGAACAGGTGTGCGTGGTACGGTACGCATACGGACGTAATTATGATTTTTTTATATTTTTCAATGGATAATCTAACGAATCTAACGAAAACTAAATAAGCAGAAGAGATTTTTTTAATTTATTTTCGAGAAGAAGTGAAGAAAAAAATATACTTTTATGTTGTTTCTAGAAATTTTCTACAAAACGAACACATTTTTTTTATATTTTCTTAGTAAATGTTATAATTTACTTATAACAATAAATGCAAACTTTAATGTCCTTATTCGACGCTAGTTCAAAGTCACGTCAAGTAACACAGACAACAATTTCTCAATCTTTCATTAATTACTGTCTGACGTATTTTCTTCGTCTTCTATCTAAGACACACAAGATGAACTCTCAACCATTTTCTAAACCATTGTCATAAAAAGCTTCATATTATAATTAAGAAGTATATCACGTGAACGGTATTGATTACAATTCATGTTAGGACTTGTTAATGGTTATCTGATAACACTATCAACGTGCATAATAGCGACTGATAAATATTCTTTGTTGAATAACACGCAAGTTTTTACATTATGAGTTTTCTCTGTCGTTAGTGCGTTGCGTACATGCAAAACGTCTAATTTTTCTAAAATCTTTCTGGTTGCATATCACAAAAATATATCCCGTGCTGGGGTTGAGCTCTTGCGGAGTAGTCCAATCGCTTAGTCACTGCAGTGAACATTATAATCTTGGGCGGGATTCGAACTGCTACTAATTGTTGCTCACAATGTTGAAACACTTAGCTACTGCGTTTAAGTCTTACACTAGATACTCGATGATGACAGCACTGATAGCCGATTAGTATGACCGTTAAACTGTCAAGTCAAAGGTCGCAAGTTCAAACGCCGGCACGCACCAATGTCTTTTCATGTGCGTATTATAAATTAGTTATCAGTTGCTAAAACGGTGAAGGAAAACGTCGTGAGGAACCTGGCACACCTGAGAGATTTTTTAACGGTGTGTAAAGCCATGTCAGAGGCCTACAGGCGGTTTAAACTCTGATACCAGGTTGTTCATCAACCATACGATACTATAACCTAAAGGTAGTAGTAGTAGTCAGTGTTACTATTCCGTTACCCTCTTATTCATAAACGAAGATCATTCCGGCATTAACTAAACCCCGTATTAAGTCTATTAACGTCTCTATTCTTTGATATGCAAAGGACAGTGACAGGTATAATTTAATCCTTGGTTTAAAATTTTATTTTTTTATGAATTAGGGGGTAAATGATTACCTTAGTGATATGACTTTATAAGAATAACTATTTAATATTAAAATATTTGTACATAAAAATTGGTAGAATTTATGACACTATACAAATTATATACACGTAATAAATTGTTCTATATTCTAAGAAATAAATTATTTATTTCCTTCTTTCTTTCAAAATTCAAGGCTATCTAAACAGTGAAGCTAATCAACAAATTTTAAGTATGATGAACTGATTATTCGTAAAAAAACAAAGTTCTGTAAGAGATATAGATTACATATATTTACAGTTAACAGTATAATACATATGTACAGACAACAAACAAAACAAGCGGTGAAAAGATACATTATGTAAGAGAGTGAGAGAAAATAATTAAATACTACAACTAACTACGATGCTGATGCAATGATGTGTATTAACGGTGCCTTACTAGCTGTGTGTGTGTGTGTCGTGGATGCTTTTACATGCACTAATCATACACCCGGGAATTAATTAATTAGTTAAAGCCATACACTGTTAGTTTTCTTATTGTAACGCTGAGCGCAGCTGCCGTACCAAACTACCAAAGTTAAATAAAACAAGTATTAGGTAATTAAATACATTCGAAAGACTTCCTAAATTCCTAATATTACAGACTCTTTCAGATATGGGACCGAAGGACCAATCAATAAGAACAAGAAGCGATATAAGCTTCATTTTTTTGTGACCGACTGACGTACTTGTAATAATTTATTTACAGCAGTAATGAACTTGTAACATAATGAAAATGACTTAAAAATGCCGATAGACCTATTGATTAATAAAACCCTAAAATAACATCGTAAAGTCACTGAGATGTACTAAGACAAGTAAATACTTACAAAAGTAAGGAAACACCAATAGAGGGAACAGAAAACATAATTTCGTCACCACAAAACTCGGACTTTCCTCAATCCCTTCCAATAAAGTCATGTTGGAGTATTTCGTTGGGTTTACCCCCAAAGTAACTTAGTTAACTTTTCTCATTTATTTTTTTGGCTTCGATTTAAACTTTTACCAGAGTGTTTATATCACAATTTCCAGTGTACGTAAACCACATTATACTGTTGTTAAGAACTTAAGTCTGTTTTTCGGTTACGATTAACGACCTGTTCAGTAAGTACATTTGTTTTTTACGGCTCTAAGGACCAACCAAAGAAGAACTTTTAAGTCAAATATTTTTCGTATTAGGGATGTTGGCGTAAAATTAAGTTTGCCGACTAGGGTTTTATTTGGTATATATCTATAGAAATACATGCATTTTGTTAAATATATTACTAATAATTTTATCAAATCGAATATATTTATTAAATCTATCAAATCCTTTGTTTCTTATTATTTATTTCCGTTTCGTTTAGTTGGGAACAATATTTAAAGGTTCACATACATATACTTTTTAACCAGTTAAGTATAATATTGTCATATAACTAAAACTCCATTGTTTACTATAAATTAAGTAGATTCGCAATATTTACTTCCAAATTATCAGCAAACAAATATAAAGAGTCTTAAGTTCCCAGTGTGAAGCTGAGTCTTTGAACAAGAACGATCCAAGAGGGCTTACAGCAAATATTTTCTGAAAGTTGGCGAGCTGTAAATACTTGCGAGTCGAAAGGCTTTGGCAAGTCGTTTGTTGCGAACTTGGCTATTACGCGATCGACGAAGTCTTACAGAGATATATGTGAGATGTCGTTGCCACGTATTGTTGATTTTTGTAGTGTTTTTCGTAAAGGATGAATCTGGTCCTTCAGTACACAAGGACCAGGCTACACACAACAACGAATTAAAGCTTATTTTTTCTTAATTATCCTATTTTCTATAAACACAACGTTTAATTTAATATAACGTTCGTCCCCAATTTATTATAAAAACCGCAAGGCAACTCTTTCTCCATTATTATATTGTCATTTATTTAATTTCGTAATTATTAATACTCAATTTCACGTATGTACATATGTTTGTTTGACTGATACTCTCACCAGGTAACCATATATTAATACGCATCAACCTTGAACCAGCAACGTTAGCACCACACATTTCCGTCTGTTACTTATTAAACGCTATTTACGTATTTGTTGGTTATTATGGTTTCCTGGTAGTTTGTGGTTGATTTTTTTATGAGTTTTGTAAACAATGCAAAGTTTTACAGCATGAATATTTACGTCATGCCTGTTTACACCGAAGGGATGTCCAAGATTTATTTGCGTTGAATGTTGTAGTCTTCAGCAGGTCCATAATTAAATCTTTTAACCTAGTGGCTTAAAACGACGGAAAATATCGGAAATATAATTTTTTCATCACAATAATCTTAAAACGGCGAAAGGGGCTGGACTAATTTTGAAAAAAATTGGTATGGTGGTATTATCACATAGGCTACATTTTATCCCGAAAATATGTAGCGGGTATTTATCTATACATATTTATAGATGACTACTTCTGATAAGATAAATGTTATGCGAAGATAATCAATTTTTTTGGTCCTGTAATATCACATAAGATTTTTAGCGAAAAAATCGCGATTGATTTAATCTCAAATCAAATAGGACACTGATTATAGACACCTAATAACAGTCAGAATCCACATTTGATAACGCTACGACAATAAATCCTAAAGTTTTACCGTAAACTCGTTTTGTTCACCTATTATGTTCAATAAGGCACGCATAGAAGTACACATGAACTATATAAAAAGAGAAGTTAATTAGCGTGAACAATGTATCTTTCCACTCACTTGTTGTGTAACCGAAGTCATCTTCTTCTTCTGGGTCCGCTTCCTTCTCTTCTTTGCTGCGTTTCACTGCTCCGGCTGAAGCTCGGTCGATCTAGAGGATAAACAAAAAACCAGTAGAGTTCTTCTATTTATCTTACATATCACCCATAGTTTAAGTTAGTGGGATATTGTAGGCTGTGGATGATGAGATTACACTGATCATCATTGAAGCATGAGACAAAATAGAAGCAGTTTTCTTTGTGCGAAAAGTCAACTGACTGGCACGTAAAGGCCTACCAAATTGAGTTTAGTTAAAACGTCCTTTGAAATGAAGTAATAATGTTTACCGCGGTAAAAACGTCATAATTTATAGGTTTCGGTGAAATCTCTGATTGATCCTTAGAGAACAATAATCGCGATGATAGTACGTAAACAAAAATTGTTAGTATTCGAAATCTGCTGGACTAAGATTTTGATAAAAAGTCTCTAAAAACCATAATCCTTCAAAAGATTCTCATTATTGTATTTGGGAAGAAGCGAGGTAGTCTCAACAGAAGTTTTATATAACTTACTGGGACAACACAATATACAATACAATAATACAAACATTTTGATTTTTAATTATATTTCTCCAGTAATTATTCACCCTCGACTCACCTCGACTCCCTTATCAGAATAGGTTCTGCCTTGCAGCTCCCTCTCATCTTCTTCATCTTCACTGCTCTCGGAGTCAGAGTACTCAGGCTTGGCTTCATCGGGCTCCTTATCAACTGGCTTCTCCGGTTCTTCATCAGCTTCCTTCTCTACATCTGTTTCAGACGTCACCGTTATCTGAAATAAGAATAATATTCAGCTATGGGTTTCGCTTACAATTCTCTAATATCAGGGAAATCTAACGTCGTGATTTACGTGTCTCTTTATGGAAATTTTGAAACGACTGTGAACCCAGATAGGCTGCAAACATAATCTGGCAAGATGAAGGATTTTTAACCCAATACCCAATTTAGTACGAGCTCCTGACCATATCCCACTTTTCCGAGTGTCTTAGGTGTCCTTTCACCTGTCCCAAGTGCCTTAAACAAGGCCTCTGATACTGTTATTGATCTGGCTTCTTACTGGGCTCGAAAAATATTAAAGATTACTTTGAAAAGAAAAAATAAGTAACTATATCTAGATCATGTAGAATTTATCCTTCTTGAACAGTACAATAACTGTGTTAAGTATTACTAATTAACTTAGCTAGCTTATACTCAGGGTCTATTTGATTAGCGATCTGCTCATCCGTTTATTTTGAATTTGGTTCACAGCTACTAAAGACTTCATTTAATAATATTCATTATCATCATCATCTGTCTATCTCCGTCGATTGCTGGACACAAGCCTCGCCTATGGCACATAATATTAATAACTTGGTTTATTCATAAATCAATATGCTTCTTCTCATTATGATACCCTTCAAGACTTACTGACAGTATCAATAATAGCCGAGTGGTATGACGGAGTCGGACTGCCAAGTCAAAGGTCGCAAGTTCAAACACGCACCAATGCCTTTTCAAATTCGTGTGCGTATTATAAATTAGTTATTAGTTGCTTATATCGGTGAAGGAAAACATCGTGAAGAAACTGCCACGCTAAGGAAATTTTTCAACGATGTGTAAAGCCATGTCAGAGGCCTACAGGCGGTTTAAACTCTGACACCAGGTTCTTCATCAACCATACGATAAGAAGGAGAAGACTTTCTGATATCGAGGGAATATTACAATTAAATAATATTGTTTCTATAAAATGAATGGCGATAAAGTACCTAAGTAAGTAGAAGGTGTAAAAATAAATTACGTAATAGGTATCAACCATCTTGCAATAACAATATTAGCACAGTCAATGACTAACTAAACAAACAGTTGTTATATTTAGATTAGTAACAGTTCCTATCGTTAATTTCAAATATTTGGGTTTTCTGACTTTTGTTTGCCCGTGCGCCATGATTTATTTAGTAATTCATAGTTCACTGGTATGCTGTTAGTAGTAAATTGTGTCTACACGATATGCTTACAAATTATTAAAGATTTTTGTGTTCTGGTATTATTTTTAGGGTGGCCAAGGTTATAGCTTCTACTGGTACATTCAAGGTTAACTTTAGAAATGCAATTAATATCCTTTGACAAAGCATTACATTAATGAGAAATGTTATCAATAAGAACCTTCCTATTTTGATTTTATCGATAGGTACGTGTATTTGTTTAAACACTTGGACCCTAGCTGAAAATCAGAGATATTTCAATATAATATCTGCCTTATTAATTACCTTTATCTCAGGTTGTGGTGTGCTCTCCTTCGGCGCACGAGGGGCGGGAGACTTCTTGACTGATAGCGTCGGTGACGCAGGAGTCGAGGACGCCTCCACGTCTGAGGAGTCTGTGTTCTGTAAGAAAACCCTGGTAAGCGATATGAAGTCAAGATAGGATAAAACGGGGATAAAAACAAACTAACGTTTGTTTTGGAACCAACTTTTCAAAAGAGCCGAGTCAGAATTGTGATCGGTCAACTTTTTCTGTTGAAATTACCCGGACAAAGGACAAATGGTCTTAAGGCCAAAACGTTTGGTACAAATCAAGGTGTTTTACGAGTAAAGCCTTAGTTATTAATTACTTACTTATTAGTGTCTTTGTCATCCTTAATCCTTTAAACTTTGCTAAAAATCAAGTGGTCCAAAAGTTATGACCTCATACCCAAATTGTGGTACCATTTATTTTGCCTTAATCTCACATACCCATGCAAGTAGACTCTGCACGGTGAGAGTGACGGTATCTCCGGCAGCCTTAATGAGCTGCACAGCTCGCTCGTGTTGCGCAGATCGCACGCATACCCCATCCACTTCTAGGATCCTGTCACCTGTCTGGAAAAAGCTGTATTATTTAGTCACTACATTTGATTATAGACAAGATGCTCATTGTTTTTTGTATTTAAATTTGGTAACACTTAAATAGGTTCTGTATTAGTAAGGTGTTCTTATTTCATTATTCTTTGTCTATAAGAAGATTAGACAGGAACTTTTCAAGCAGTCGTCAAAACTGTAAAGATCTTACATTAACCATCGCACAAGAGTATATTTTTGAGGAAGACAAAAATAGTAACTATTCTCTCAAAAAATTGTAGATCAAGTCCATGAATTCCTAACTACGTTATTACAACGCCCGTATAACACTCTTACCAGCTAAGCCTAGATACGGTTATTTTATCCACCCTTGACATTGACCGAACCATGGATTCAACGATGAAGCCATAAAACCACACGTAATAGGATTTGGAAGCTGTTTATGGATTACTTAAACACTTCAAGTGTAAGTATAGTAGGCTTGATGGAGTTGGCAATGGTAATTTATTTATACTAGTAACAGTTGATATCTTTCCTTTAGTACACAACAGATATAATGAATAACTGCAAATTCTTGAATACCAATCGTAAAAATATTCTTTTTTCTTTTTCCAACCAAGGGCAAAATAAAATTGATAGACGATTTTTTCTGTTCTACTTCAAAAACTTTTAACTATAAGATCTTTTTCTGGCATACGACATTTTGCAGTTGACAATTTAGCTAAGTTCTGTGCCACAAAAGGCAAATGTAGTGACCAGGCTTCTACGGAGAATCAAAAAAAATATAACGTTTAGATTGCAACTCATGAGGTGCTAAATAATGCATTATTTCACCCTCTATTTGCCTTATACTCCTATTCTCATCTACTTCTCACTGTGTTGCTATTCTATTATAAACTCCATTTACCTGCAATTCTCCACAATTGCCAGCAGGGCTTCCCGGTACCACATTTTTGATGAAGATACCGAATATCGCCTTCTCTTCGCCATCTTCGCCGTCACGATTTGAGATTATGTCGACCTGTTCCAACAAAACTTATGATTAAGTTTATTTTGCTTTTTATTGGTCATAAGTAAATGGCCATGGGTTTGGAGAGCCAGTCTAGACTTTCAGGGACCTGATTTTTGAATTCTAAACTTTTACTATGTACTATTCTAAAGCTCATTCCATTTATTTTCTCCTGATTCTTTTTTATTTACCTTCAATCAACAAGCAATTTTCTTTTGTTTCATTTTTACCCAGTCAGTGTACAATAAATAGACCTCAAAATAAATATACACCTCCTAAACTTTGTACTATGACAAGAAAAAGACGAATACACTCCAAAGTTATTCCTTTTTAGAGTCATATATTTATAACCTCACTACTTAATCTTGGTACCTTGCCACCGACGATGCTGACGCCGAGCGGCGCGCCCGGACACCGCTTGAGCGTGACCTGGCGCGGCGAGCCCCACCGCTGCGCCGACAGCTCGTCAGCTCGCCGCTCCGAGGATACCGTCACCGTCATCGTCGGCGGGGCGTAGCTGGTAGATAAATTGGCGGGTCAGATGATAACGGAACATCGAAAAATTTATCATATCTTCAGATCAAAGAGTGATGAATCTGATGCATGGTGCGACATTTCTTCTTCCCATCTATATTACTAGAAAAGAAAACCCAATAAGCAGATACAAGTGCTGTCTATGTTGGTTAAAAAAACTTTTTTTTAAATAAAAGTCGTTATGCTAAAAATACTTAATTAAGGTATTTTAAGAAACGCAGTATAATAGTAACAGCTTTCAATAGTAACGGTCCTGATTTATGCAGTGGCTAATGGATTTCCGTACAAAATATGATTGACAGAACTAATTTACATTCAGTGCATATGCATATAGTTCATATCTGAAAATACGACCACAGTATAATGTGGTTGCAAACCATCTTCTTGCTCTTCTGGGAAACAAATTACATTATTATTATTTTTTCCTTATTGACGACCTGACTGGCGCAGTGCAGGGATTGGACTGTTTCATTCCCGCAAGGTACAAAAAATTGTGCGATCCGCAGATGTTTGTCCCGAGATTGAGTCTTTGTATATGTGATATTCCATGTTTGTTGAACGTGTGGAGTATCTTTAAAAAAAATCTGCTAGCACTATAAACTTTTTGTTATAGTCTCAATAAATGGTAATAGACCACATTGTGGTCATGCTAAGTATGACAACATGTATTGTGCCTATCCCGCACTACTCAACCGCCGCGGTTTTAAACCACGTGACAAGGAAACTCATGCAAACGGCCGCGTGGGAAAAAACCGCAAGTGCGGCCGCATGCTTTCATTTCCTTGTGTCACAAAATCATGCGGTTAAAAACCGCGGCAGTCTCGCTTTAGTGCGGCTTGGGCCTAAGAGTCAGTATCATAGAACTAAGATGACAAGCATTTCGACCTCTACGAACGAACCGTCGACACGACTGCTTCAATTGGATAAGTGTGATATGTAACAATTGAGTGTGAGCAGGCGACGCCGGGTGGCGTGACATGTATACGAGGCCGCTTATAAAGTCCGGTGTTTTGCACGTAATCAACACGCTATCACTCCCGAGGGGTAGGCAGGTGTGCTACAACATTATCAATGAAAGTGCATGTGTAATAAATAAGTCTAGCAATGCAATTTGTGTAGTATTTTATGATTTATAGTTTTTTCCATTCAAAATATAGAAATAATTAAAGGACTTATAAAGTTATAATAATATAGACTGCCTCGTTAGTCTTCTGGTCGCTAAGCGTGACTACTAAGCATGAGGTTCTGGGTTCGAATCCCGGGTCAGAAAAGCGTTACTGGGTTTTTACATTAAGCCTTTCTCAGTAGCAGCACAAAGCCTGGGTTTGGGTCCGGTTGATGTCAATATGCTCGCCCCCTATTACATTGGGACGTATAACATAACTGGCGGAATGTGGGTGTATTATAAGTGCACCTCTGCCTAGTACCCCTTCCGGCAATACAGGCGTGATGTCATGTAGAAAAAAGACCCAACCTATATCTATTAAATAATTATTACTCTTACTTCCTATCACCTAAAAAAATAAGCTGAGTTACAAACTTAGCGCGTAAATAGAAACATTTAGCAAACATAAGAACTGTACCAATCTTAAAGATGTTGCTAAAAAAGTAAGTCCAAATAGAACTCACCCAAATCATAATAAGCGACTTAAACCTAAAGAAACTCGTTTAGCTAAACAATGATCCATTAACAATCCACTCGTGGTCACCGATGCGACATATTAAACGGCCAACAAACAAATTAAAACGGAATGGATTAAATGGGGAGCCGACGGCTGTCGGCCACACGATACCTGGCAGGTATCGTCGCGGGCGAGTGTCACGGGAATTTCACATTACAAAACTGTTCATCAAAAGATATTAGTAATCGTAGAAAACATGCAGTACTTATTGAAATTGGAGAAAATAAAAGCCGATCTCAAATGTAAAAGACTGAGGAGCTAAAAATTGCAGAACATTACTACGGATCACTTCCAATCAGGCATTTAATACACTAACGCATAAAATTTCAGAGATTTTTTCTTATATCATCAGTAAAGGAAAGGCATTATTTCCATATCTGAAGTTATTCAGATGACAATGTTAATTTCTAAAGAATTCCATAGGTAGTGACAAAATTAACTCTAAAAACTAATATTTTCCAAATTCTTTTTGGTTTGTTTTATCGTTTGTAGTCAGAAATGGTTAGTAAGACTTTATTTTACATTTAGACAAGGTTTATACAGTTAATAACGTCTAGTACGAATTGTTTTATTTCACAGTGATATACATAGGTATGTATATGTATAAAGGCGAAAGTTTGTGAGTGTGTTTTTGCGTTTGTGTTTGTATGTTTGTTACCTCTTCACGCTCAAACGGCTGGACTTATTTTGCTAAAATTTGGTATGGATATAGCTGACACCCTGGATTAAAACATAGGCTTCTTTTTATCCCATAAAAATGTAGCGGGTTATACCGCTGAGCGCAGCCAGTATGTCCTATAAAAATGATCAAACTTAAATAAAGCATTTAACTTGAAAATTTATCTGCGATTCGCCAACAAGTGTACCTCACAGTACTCACATACACAGTACACACAGTACATATGAATCAATCACACGGGGATCCGAGGGCGACGGGCGCGCCTGCTGATGTCGATACATATCATATTCATATTACAGTGCATTGACCCCATGTTGTTGTTTGATTTGTATGAAATATTCATTGATTCCAAAATCTTTTAGGTCTTGTAGTCAATATGATGGTCAGTTACAGAATGATAAATATCTTAAGGCGGATGGCACACTGCCCCGCATAACGCAGCGTACTTCGGGAGTGCGTGTTCTTATTATTATTATTATTAGCCTAAAGTTTCCCACTGCTGGGCAAAGGCCTCCCCACTCTCTTTCCACATCTCCCTGTTCCCAGCTACCAACGACCAGCCTTGCATAAACAAGTCGAGTTCGTCCCGCCATCTCTGTCTGGGTCTTCCTCCCTGATCTTATGTTCCTTGTAAATATCTCTCTTTGTATTTAAAACACGCATGGTACAACACACAGAAAACAAAAAAAACAGGCAGTGTGCCAGCCGCCTTACTAATTAAATAACAAATTTTAAGAAAGATTTGGTATGAATTGATCGCGGCATCTCGACTATTTTAATAATTGTTTGCTTAACGATTAATAATAATTGAAGCGTAATGGTAACTTATACAAGAAATAAAATATTCAGTTTGAATTTCAAAAATATGCACAAACGATTTCTCCTACATAGAGGTTTTACACTTGCAGTAACACTGAGATTCGTATTAATAAAGCTGCCGATAACTCCAGGGTTTGCCGAATAGAAACACCAAAAATGACAATTTAAAACCAAAACGAGATCTGTTAAAATAACCGTGTGCCATCAAAAACCAAAATCCACTCTATTCTACATCCAATACTTATCACGCAAGCTATAATCAAAACACACAATTATTGACGCAGTTTCTAGTGAAGTAATTAAAGCCTACAATAAAAGAGAACAATACAATTGTGTGCAGGATGCGTTCTCAGAGCATTTACCTTCGTCCCGTGTGACATGAGACTTCCTAGCATTGAGATAAATGGTAGCGACGCGTGACACCGCTTAGATTCTAAAGGCTTACTATAGAATATCACGTGGATATGCCTAGATCTAGTTGTTGTGTTGGACATAAGAAATAGCTTGGTAAAGCTGACGAATGTAGTGAGTGTTAGGAAGGTGATATTATTTTTTAGAAGTAGGTGTTTTGAAGAAAACCTAATTTTAGTATAGATTGGTTTGATTTTAAGTGGTAAAATATCGGGCATAAATAACTGTGTTTACTAAATAAACCTATTAATTTCCTGAATCTAAGGAACAGTAGATCCAATAGAATACAATACAATACTCTCTATTGTACACCAATAAACAGATAGATAATTAATACAAGATAACCTAAATTAATAATATTAATTTCAATTTGATACCTCCACAGGTTTCTGACAAACATCGACGTAGAAGTCAGATTGACAACGACGTGATCCTGGGTCCCTTTTCCATTACTAGGTATGAAACCTACCTATATATAAACAGCTATCTATATATAGACCTATCTATCTAAATATCTATATATAAAGGGTCAGAAGACAATCACACTGTGTACTTCTTCTTCTTATCGAATGGTTGATGAACAACCTGGTGTCACAGTTTAAACCGCCTGTAGGCCTCTGACATGGCTTTACACACCGTTAAAAAATCTCTGAGTGCTCGCTGAGTACTCTCAGGAGTGCCGGTTTCCGCACGATGTTTTCCTTGACCGTTATTAGCAACTGATAACTAATTTATAGTACGCACATGAATTCGAAAAGACATTGGTGCGTGCCGGGGTTTGTACACTTTGTACTAACAAAAACTTAGACAAAATTAGGAAATTGATCTCTATCCATGCATGCATGTATTGTATTAAACGTGTTCTTAGACCCCAACATGATTTCCGAGTAACCTACATTGGTCCACCGCTTCATATACATATAATTCGGTAGAGTTTGATGCCGCGCAGTAATGGCCACTGTTCACCAGTTCTTCTGCTTAGTGGAGCAGGAAATTGTGTTAGCGGCATGCATTGGACGATTATGCAACAGGTTTTAATCGAATCAACATTTTAGGTAAAGGTTTATGTGGACCCGTGGTTTAATGTCCAGTCAATAATCAACATTTGTCCTAAAACATTCTTCTTCTTATCGTATGGTTGATGAACAACCTGGTGTCAGAGTTTAAACCGCCTGTAGGCCTCTGACATGGCTTTACACACCGTTGAAAAATCATCAGGTGTTTCGGTTTGGTTTTGGTTGAACTTGCGACCTTTGACTTGGCAGTCCAACGGTTATACCACTCGGTTGTCACTGCCTTTTATATAATTATATTATAATCAACATCATACGTCAGCGAGGCAGACCCAAACGAAGATGGCGAGATGAACCAGACTTTTGCCATAATTCGACATTTCTCTTAAGCGCCATGATATAGATGGCGAACTTATCGCCAATTTGTCGGGCTCACATTGCGTTCGTCGCCTATTATAATGTCCTCCTGACCGAATTTCGGTCACGGCGGCCTGTCTCAGCTGAGACTAGCCATCTGCGCAAGAGATATTATAGTGCACTAGTATACGCGCAGACACAGGTGCACTCCCTATTCCCTCACTTTCATAGTCCGATGGGACGGTAGACCGACACGACCGGAGAGAGATCAGGCGCAGGACCAACGGCTTAACGTGCCTTCCGAAGCACGGTGGGGTCTCGACATGTGAAAACGGTCACCCATCACAAGACTGACCGCGGCGAGCACGGCTTAACCTCGCAGAACGACTGATCTGCCGGGTAGCCGTATGGCTACGAGCCCCACGTATTATGCATGAATAATAGATGTGCCATTAGAAACACATCTTAGTTTTCCTTACTAACTGAAACTAAAATTATTCTAATTCCGTGCCGAAACTCCTCGAGATCTTTTATGTGTAGTAATGGCTGTTTAGCTATATTTAAACCGAAGCATCATTTATATTAGTGTCTAAACGTTGCTTTGGGAAATGTCCAAAAACTATTCATGTTTCTGCAGAACAAACTCGACATAATGATTGTCATTGTATGTACAGAAAGAGTCCATTACACGGAGGTATTGTTACAAGAGGTAGGATTTTAATGGGCTGTTAACATCTTTAATTATGAGAGTCGTTGTACGTCATTGACGTTTATCATGGTACTGATAGCCGAGTGGTATGGCCGTCGGACTGCCAAGTCAAAGGTCGCAAGTTCAAACCCCGGCACGCACCAATGTCTTTTTGAATTCATGTGCGTATTATTAATTAATTAATCAGTTGCTAAAAACGGTGAAGGAAAACATCGTGCAGAAACCGGCACACCTGAGAGATTTTTCAACGGTGTGTAAAGCCATGTCAGAGGCCTACAGGCGGTTTAAACTCTGACACCAGGTTGTTCATTAACCATACGATAAGAAGAAGAATACGAATCATGCTACTATATCAGAGGATGGTAGCACATGGACAAACTTATTTACACAATAGACCGTATGGAATATTTTTTTATCATACATATAGAAACTATACTAGAAACTATTAACAATTAAACGTCTATCCAACAACATTTCACTGCTTATCGTCAGTCCCATGTAAAGTGACAAGCTTGTCGCCATTTATCGAACCCATACCGGGTTCGCCTCCAATAACTCTATTGGCCAGCGTGATGAGGTTATAATGTTTCCTTATGACACGACCGACAAGAGATCAGGCACAGGACCAACGGCTTCACGTGCCTTTCGGTGCATGGTCAGGTCACGATATGTAAAAACGGTCAGCCATCACATGACTGACCGCGGCGAGCACGGCTTAACCTCTCAGATCGACTAATCTGCCTTTTTAATAATATTGGACTACTAGCTGCGCCCCGCGGCGTTACCCGCTACATTTTTCCGGGATAAAAAGTAACCTGTGTTAATCTAGGCTGGCAGCTAGCTCCATACAAAATTTTATCAAAATCGGTCCAGCCGTTTGTGCGTGAAGAAGTGATAAATATACAAACACACCCACAAGATACTTAGATATACATTTAAATTAACTCAATAGTGTTAATTGGCTTCTGATGAAAGCTTACTGCGTTAATTTGTTAGATAAGTGACCCTTCTTACTATTTAAGGTCAATCATTTATTTTAACCTCTATCTTTAGTTTTACGTAGGTATTAATCTATCTATTAACAACTACAATAGACAGTGAAGTCCGTACAATTTCTATGTGTAGCGTAAGTACTAAACTTAGCTTCACGCATAAAGATCAATACGGTTTTTTACTTATTAAAGAGCAAATCTTTGTATCGCTCAGTATCGCTCTATCAGGACATGAATTGATAGGTAAGTATAAAAAAAACGTAAATTGTGGTGCGTTTAAAAATTGCAACCTAAACGGAGTTAGATAAAAAAACACAAATACAAAAATTTGATTATTATAGGTACCTACTGTTTTTCTTATGCTAATTAGTGTCTATCTATTATTTAGTATTGAATGTAAAACGACTTACCGATACGATAATCACTAAACACCGTCAGCCAACACTACATGTCAATCCGATTTTTCGATTCGCCGACTTCGGCTTCGGCCGTCCTATCGCCGAATATCCAGGCTTTCGCCGAAAATGACGGATAATGACGAATACAGAAGCGTTTGCCGACAGCCGCCTGACAATCGGTAATGGAACATTGTGGTCGCCTTAACGTAACTCAATTACGGGTATTAACAATTTTCTAGTAGTGCAGGGACGAGTCGAGGAGTGATTTGTCGATGACGATTCGCTTTGATATTTCTAGAGAATCGCGTATAGCTAAAATCCGAATGCAGTAAAGCCACAAAAGTTTATAACATAGTTGCACGTTTTATGACTGGTAAATTGTCGTTGAATCTGAACTTATAGGAACAATAAAACATGGATCACACTAATATTATGAAGGTGAAAGTTTGAGAGTGTGTGTGTATCTATATGTTTGTTACTACTACGCTCAAACGGTTGGACCAACTTTGGTAAAATTTGGTATAGAGATAGCTGACACCCTGGATTAACATAAGCTACTTTTTATCCCAAAAAAATGTTGCAGGTAACCGCGGGGCGCAGCTGGTACCAACAATTATTCCCACATTACTCCATTTCTCACATACGTCAAAGACTAAAAATATCAATGAAGATATGCCATAACCAATCTACCAGACTGATTAATGATCACAGTATTAACAGTGAAAACAGACGGGCGTGATCGGGAACTCTCATTCATAACACGATGATGAATACCCTCACTATTTTCACAGTTATTGACGCATCCTGCATTTACTCTGAGTTCAAAGCTCTAAAGACGAAGAAATAAAAATGTAAGAAATCATTCATATTAATATATGTTTGGAATATAAATCCGTTAGTATGACGCGCTGAAGTGTAAACTTCTTGTATTTAATGTAAACAGTTACGGGCTGTAACATCAATTTGTCTGCAAGTATTTATTGAAGTCAATTTGAGTAATTATTTAACTGTTCGTCAAAGGCTCGTCAGTTTTAACTAAGCATTAGGATTAGTTCTTTTGTTTTATCTGGCTCTTGTCTGAACTTTATTTGCTTGACGCTCGCAGTAGCTGCCAAACGTTTTTCACGCTTCGAAACGTTTGGCTTTTAGCGCCTTGAACTGTGTTTTGTGAGCCAAAGAATTATACTGGTTTTATTTGCCACAATAATTTATTTCTTTAAAATGTTGCTTTCGTAATACTTAAAACTTTTGTTAAACCAAATATGGTTATGTAGAGTTCATGTATATCTAAGCATTAATTTTGAACGACTGCGATGTACTTTTTTAATCATTACATTATAATGTATTACACAGTCTTGTGATTCCTAAAACTTCTTACAAAACTATCGCTATTACCATGACCCAAAATTGTTAGATATATAGTAACCTACTCTTGAGGTCTAGCAGTAGCAGTTATTAAGATTGATACCTCATTAAATGGTGAACAATTTCCTTCAACAGAGGTACAGGAATATTTTCTAAAACGTATAAGCTTGTCACACTTCCTATTACCGAATAATCATTTAAAGAAGTCCAAGACAATACATATTTTTAGATTCAGCAAGAGCCTTACACACGCACTTCAAGTCTATCGATAATGACACACATAACTAGTTCGTGTCCCATCACTATTGTTTTCTTTAATCCTACGTAAGCCGTTGCGGGCCTGATTTTATTTTTTATTAATTTTCTACACAGTTTTATTATAAGCTAATAAAAACATTACTGTCAGCTGTCCCTTAGGACGGCAGACAACGGTCACGCAATGTGAATGATAGTATAAAGGTAAGTAGATGCCTTTGATGTCTCATTTTACTGCGAATACATTTTTATTAGCTGGAATATTTAGTGGATTTATGGAACATTATCATACAATCAAGATTCAAGCCTGCCTTGTCACAGGTTGTTTGATCTAGTGTTCGTTAAGCGCAACTGCTGAATATGAGGTCCTGAGTTCCTATCCCTGGTCGGGAAAAGTGTTATTGTGTTTTTCTATTTTCCATGCCATTTTGTCATTGGCAGCGGAGTCTGGATTTGTGCCCGGTTAGGCAATAGCCTCGCCCCCTATTACATTGGGATGGGAACTATAACATACCGCAAAATTCTAGTGTACTATAATGTGCACCTCTGCCTATACCTTTGGGGAATACAGGCGTGATGTTATGTTAGGTTTTATAAAGATGCAGGATGAATTCTTTACAATTTGGTTAGATTGTTTCATTGTTGCTTTTTCGGGATATTCATGGAGACTCCCGAGATTGAAACAATTAAAATGGTCGAATACAATATAGAAGGATAATTATGCAATATTTATTTTTGTTAAGGATATTAATGACAGATTACAACCAATGCCTTTAACATTTTGCATGCAGTTAAAAATGGTTTTAATACGCGGGGAATAATCTAAATATTTCTTTCGTACATACTTACGTACTTTACATACCTACAAACTACATAATCCCAAGCGTCCTACAGCTTTTTAAAATAGCTCTTGCATAAATAACTGCAGATGATCGACCGTCCATACTTCCCTCGTTAATCGAAGTAAGTTGGAGCAATGTATCGAGAACAGTGGCCCCAAGAGACGATGTTCATTACATTAGGACTCGCTGGCGTACTCGCTGGAGTAGGCTACACTTAGCCAAATTAATGTTACCGTCATAATATGGGAACCGTCCGTCCGTACAGTTCGCAGTTCCGAAGTTTTGCAGTAAAATTGTAAAAGTTGTTGCTTTTGTTTCGGAGGGGAAAGGTAAATTAGAATACATATTAAATTTGTATTGTTATTTGACTTCTGAACTATTGTCTATAAACAAGGATCGTACAAAACAAACATGATATTTTCCTGAAGAAGAACAAAATATACTAAAAGGAACTGAGTTAGTTGTGAGAAATAAATATTGCCAGATTGCTTGTCGACTGTGTTTTATTTTCAAGCGAATGATTGCAAAATTAAATCAAGTTTGGACGAAAATTCTGAAACAAATTTAATTGGTAAAATAGGAAAAAAAAAACGACCGCCTTTCCTTGATTCCTGAGATTAAAGCTTAAAACGTCGATGAAAAAAACTAGCTAGAGACTTAAACGCTTTTAGATTTTCCGTTTACTTCAATTTGTCAAAACAAAATTGTACAGGTTGCAGTCACCAGGTAAAATAGTTAACATGACTATAATGTTACCCATTTTTTTAGCATTATCTAATAGTGATTAGCTTCAATTGTTTCACGCGCTTGTAATTCCATGTTCTTGATCACGTAAATTCAACAGTGGCTTTGACAACTTGAACTTGACGATATTAGAGCAAGCATCACGATTATAAGATCAACCTCCTCAATATACTCCATTCTAAAACCCACTTTAATTTATCACTATAAAGTCTTATTTCGTCTGCCCAACTTTTTTGTTACAGAGGACGTTAGCTATTAAATGAAATTTGATTTTAAGACTAAAGTAATATGGTTGATTTTTAAATGTGGGTAGGTTGTTAATGTCTAAACAGATAGACGTAAGCCCGTCCTCTATCTACGGCTTCATCGCATTAGTGACGAGGTACACAGGAAATCTTTTGCGTTGTGTATGTTACTATTTTAATACTTAATTATAATCGTAACAACTAATGGTCATGATTACAACAATGGCTTGTTTAGGTAGTCCTTGTCCAACAGGTAAAAATTGAGCCGACTATGGTGTTATTTTGTTGTTCAACAATGTCTATTATAAATATGTTTTCTACTCCTTCAGTCTATACTATTATCCTCTATAGCTCTTGTATTTCTATGAAAATTATTTTCTCTTACGTATTTGGTTAAACGTAGTTATTATTTATTATAAACCTTTTACAAAAGTTCACTGATGCAAGCCCATTTTTATCACGCACTAAAAATAATCGATAAAATCTAGAGTATGTCCCATCACTTCACTTGCGCGTGAACCGTCATTAGTGTGTTATCGTTGTCACAAGTGTGGGATGACTTGTGTTAGCGGTGTCAATACGGACATAAATCATGGTATGATCAGACTAGATTTATTCTTCATAACATAACCACACGCCTTATTCGCAGAAGGGTTACGTAGAGCTTTGTACCACACCCACATTTTACCAGTTGTAGGTCCCAGTGTAATAGAGTGCCAGCTGCGAGACTATTGCCTGCAAACGGGCACAAATCCAGACTCTGTGCTGCTACTGAGAATTATCTATTGGAAAAATCCAGATGCTTTTCCAGACCCGAGATTCGAACCCAGGATCCCTTGCTCAGCAGTCGCGCTTAGGGACCTAGACTAACGAGGCAGTCGAGTAGAATTATTTGTAAGACGACAATCGGGCAATTGAAATATTTAGATTTGTCGCTCTCAAATTGATAGATATAATTAATACATAGAAGTTACTCACCTAAGCCTTCTTGAAGACATGGGAAACTTGAGGATTCCAGCAGATTTCCTCCTATCTTTAGACACAGGCACCATCAGAAAATCTTCATCATCAGACTCGGAACACCCACTGTCCAAATTCACTAGGGCCGGAGCCGAACCACGCCTGCTCGCATTTTTAGGAACTTCCAGCATCTCACGTATCACTTCACAGTATTTACACGCGTTTGCTTCTGCCATATACGCTTTCGTTATGGCGTAAGCGTAGTTCTCTAAAAAGCACTTATGACAACCTGGCACATAGTTTGTTTCGAGATCTGTTGATTCTTCACTAGGCTCCTGATGTAAATGAACCTTCTTTTCCACGACCATCAAGTTAGTTTCCACATTCTTCTTATGTTCTTTGCGTTTACTTTCCTCTTTATGTTTCTTTTCTTCTTTATGTGTCTTTTCTTCTTTATGCTTCTTGTCTTCTTTGTGTTTCTTTTCCTCTTCCAACTTTTTCTGTCGTATTTCCTTTAAGCATTCAGCTTGATCGTTGTAGTATTCCACACATTGTATCCTCTCGTGTTTGGACGGTTTTGTAGGACTTCGTTTTTTCTTTTTGTGGCTTATGTTTACATTAATGGGCTCTATTCTTAGAGATTTCATCTGTTGTATAATATGTTCTTGGACATACCGGTGGCCGTACGATACGTCGTCCATACACGTCGTATTGGCAGTGTTCTGCTCCTTCACTGTTTTGGCACTTAAATCGTTGTCTTTGTGTTTAGATGCTATTTTTTCATGTTTACTAAAGTCTTTGATGTCTGTTTCTCCATTCATTTTACGACCGTTTTTTAGTGTACATTTTTGTGATGACGAATCGTCGTCCAGACACGTTTCGTAACCGTCTATTTCATGATCTATGTACAATAGGGAATTACTATCTTCTTGGACGGAAATTCTAGTAGTTGCGTCAAAGAAACTGATTGTGTCTGCGTTTGGGGAGTTGAGGCACTCTTTCCAGCTTTCATCGCTTTTAACTTTAACCAATTCCTTTTCTATTTTAACTTCGCTTTCTTTCCAATATTTATCGAAACTAATTCTTTCTAACCCGGTTGGTGTTACAGCAAAAACCATTTCGTCTGACGTAGAAATGTCTTTACTCTGTTGTTTGGATAAACACCTTTCTCCGTCTTCATTTCTGTCGGCTGATTTACTTCTTGTATCAGGAAGTTCTCTTGGGGCTACTAAAACATCGTCTTCAGTTATTGTCATGTCGTCGTCATGATCATCTAAAGATTCGTCAGATTTTGACAGCTTAAGTTCACTTACGCCGTTAATTTTGATTTCTGTTTTACTTAGATTTAAAATAATTTTGTTTTTATCTTTCTTGCAGTCTTCGAGACTTAAATCTCCTAAAGCTGACAGTTCATCGTCCTTTATTGAAGCTTCTTCAGGTTCTAGACATATTTGTACTACTTCTAGACCCTCGCCATACTCTTGCAGGCATTCGTGAAAGGAATCCATCCCAGTGTGATCATCAGACCCCAACGAGTTAATACATTCCTGTAGGAAAAGAAGGCTGTTAGTTTGAGGTTTAAGAATAAGGCGTTTTTGTACAAACATTTTTAGATTTTAATTATCTTCTACTGACACATATTTTGATTATACGAATTAAAATTCTTAGGCAGTATTTATTTTAGAATATACTGAATATTCTAAAATAAATACTGCTTGAGAATTTTAAGAATTCAAAGCAATCTACTATTATTCTCATTCTAAGAATAATAGTAGATTGCTTCGTATTTATGCTTAGTAAAAATATATTCTCAGTTAACTAACCTTTTCTTTTTATCAGCAGTTTTTAGGGTTTTCAAGGGATTTTATATGACTGGCATATGCTATCCTAGTCATTAATCATTGCGGAGTGGAGAACGCAGAGCCTCTTACCCCCGCACTCAGAGACATTTAATGATATTTAAACTATCACTAAGTAAAGGTTTTGTTCGTGAAATCTTTCCTTAGTGTTCCGGCGGTTAGTGAACGGATTTATTTATTGTTTTATTATACTTTTTAAAATACAATTAACTAGACGGTAAATACGCGGGAATCATCATCAATGACTTTACCATTGATAATGTTATCAACCACATCAATCCTGAAACTGCCCAAGAATATGAAGATAAAAATGAAACAACGGATAATGTTTGTGCAACGTATATTCAGCTACACACAACGAAGCGTAGAACATTTAACACGGACGTAAGCAACGGACATACTATACGAACAACAGGGTAACGCCTAGGAGGTAATGGTAAAGAGTTATTACTGATACATGAGGAGCTTAAAGCAGCTGAAGATGGTATAAAGATAAATCGCAATGTAGCGAATTTTCGTTTAAATGATCCTCAGTTTGGTGGTTCATAAACCAAATATTGGGAATTTTACGAAAATGAAATAAAAATTAAAGAAATCTTTTTTAACATTTCTCTAATTGGTATCTCTGGTAGACAATCCCATAAAATTATATGTAGAAAATAGAGACATTTATATAGTATTTTTAAGCATTATGAGCCTTTAAAAATATAATCGTATAAAGTACTCTCATTGGTTCGGCTCGCGACTCGGCCGCGTAGGCCGCGTAACCACCTTATGAATAAGGGCTCCGTTTGAGTCGAGAAACTAGTCGCGTATTCCCGAATACACGCATGAGTAAAACTGGAATATATAGTAAATAGTTCTCTCATCGTTTGATACAAGTAATAACTCTTTAATAATACGTCTTTATATTTATCTCTTATACAACAATAATATATATTTTACAAAATTAACATTTGGATGTTTCAGAAATAACATCAAATCTGACAATACAGAACTTCCAATATCCAAAGATTAATGTCTTTCGTAACACAAGTCCTAACAGTCTTTTTGATTTTAAAATAATTATATAAAACAATAAGTATATTTTTATAAATTATATTATTTATTTAAATATAAATACCTATATTTACACAACACAATGCGATGCTTATTATCTATGATATGTCATGAACCTGTAAACGACATTTTGATCAAGCAAAGCAATATTTTAATTCCATTTGACAATTGACTGTAGTTACATTTTTTTGTCTCGTATTTGTTTCGTCTTCTCGATAATTGCGCAAATCAGAATTTTGTTCCAATTAAAGCTTTTTTTTTCTTATCCACCTTACATATCTATAACACTCCTAATTTAGTACAATTGTGCACTTTTACAAATTTTAAGCCAAGCTATATGCCAAACCACCATACCTAACTACTTCAAAAACGACGTTGTAAATAAATATTCATACTTTTGTATCTTAGTGATTTCATTGGAAGAGAAAATGGTGGATTCAGTATTGAGATAACATTATTTACAGTGTATCTAGTGACAGACTCACTCACTGACAGACTCTATGGAAAGTTGGAAACCGAAAGAAATACTATTGCCAAAAGCAAATCCGATGAAGTATTAACCGATTAAATGAGAAAGTGGCTAGAAAGACTATCACATATCCAGAATTGACAACTAACACATATATCTCTAATATACTTACTATATTTCGCAACTACACAACCATGATATAAATAGACATCAATACCTATGATCACAATTATTTTATCATTAAATATAAGTTCAATGACCTATCTGTCATTTGTCCAGGATTGAGCGTAAGTTTCCTATTTCTTCTTTGTTTATTCATGTAATGTTTGTGTTATTTAACACGTTTCTCCATAATTTCATTTCTCATCAACTATCATGTAGATAGTATGATTTTCGCTGTGACTTTAGAAATAAGTGACTATAGAATTATATTAGGTGAATTGACAGAATTGAACCATGGACTGCTATTTTCAATCCATTAGACGAGCTCGGTTATAATCATTTTCCTCGCCACATCAAGAATAACATAGAAAACCCTTGTTTGGAAATGGACGCTATAGCAGTCACGAGTGGATGGTACATATCATCTTTTTGAATGGCTTATAATTTTAATCTTAATCCTAAGTTTGTCTTAACTTATGATTAATTCTTTCGCAGCGTTTCCTTTATTCCTAAAATTCATTTAATTCCAAGCTAGCAAGAAGAATATAGATAAAGATGGGTACTAGAATACGAATAGATTATGACAACCAATATTTTTGAAAGCTCCCTTATTGAGAAGGACAATTTAATACAATAATTATGTTTATTAAGAATACGAGGAAGAATAAAAGCATTACATTGATCAATATTAAGCTCATAAAAATTCAAAAGTGGACGTTTTAATTTTAACTCAAGCAAACATTGAGACATGGACGTGTTTTAAGGTAAATTTGGCTGGACAAAAATTCATATCTGCTTAAAGATAATATTATTAAGTTACGATTGACCTTTGTAATAGTTTTCAATTGATTCTCTCAACGATATTTAGATAGATTACCATCTGTCTCTCTCTCTAGAATTATCACTCTAAGCTACTATTCTCTCGTCGTAGTTAAAATCCAACAATTCATCATACAAAATCTGTGTCAAAGAACCTTGCAAACATTGTCTGTCATCGAAGACTTCCAGGTATCTTTTAATCGTTGGATCATTTAATATCTTTCCATAAAACAGTTCCAAAAGTCCACATTCTTTACTAAAAACTTCTTCGAAAACTAAATCCTCTTTCTTCTTAACAGCGGTTTCTTCCAACACTATCTCCTTTGAGAACTCCATCCAATTCGTTAATTTTTTTTATGATGTTGTCTCTTTAAATCTCCAGCTCATCACATTTCAAAACACCTTCGTCCCGACAATTCCCATTGTCAGGAACTTCGACACTGACAGTGTACTGCAGACGGTCTCTTTGTCATTTCATGGTGATCTCAGCTTTTATCTTCGGAGGTACCCTGAACGGCTGTGGATCTTTTAGATCTTGAGCGCACTGCAGGTGAAGTTCCATGATGTCTCGATGGAGGGACATTATTAGACGGAGTATCTTTGTGAAGTACTCGAGTTTCTGGAAGAGAATTGAAAGTTTTGGTAAGGTTTGTGACTAAAAATTGCGGGATGTTTATAAAAAATGTGTATTACAAGTTTCTTAATTATAAGTACGAACGGACATTTATCGTCTAGTTTTATAAAAAAAATATCTTGTTACGTCTTGTTGAAATTTTTAATGAAAACGATTTAAACGTGTTTTAATAAAAATATTCCATGAGATGAGAAAAAAAATCGAGTACTTAATGATAAATAACTATACACTTATTAGCTATAAAGCATGCAAACAATATTGTACACTAAAGGGAAACTCCATAACAAATGGCAAGATCAACGAAAGACTAAAATCCTTAATTGCTAGAACATTTCTTAGAGCGGTAATTGCATTCCCTTTATTGTACAAGAAGATTTAAAAGAAAAAGAGTATTTAATAAAAATGCATGCTACGTTCAATAGGTAATATACTGCTCTAAGCAAAGACAAGCTTTATTAAGAGAAACCGTGACTTACTTTTGTTTTCCCTCAGTGTACAATATCTCGACACTTCTCGTATTATTATTATTATAGAAATCAAAATATACTTTTTTACTGTAATATTTACTATATATTCCGGTTTTACTCACGTGTGCATTCGGAAATGCTCGACTAGTTTCGGACTCGAACGGAGCCCGTATTTATGAGCTAGTTACGCATAAGCACAGTCGCGAGCCAAACTAATCGGGCATTCCCGAACACACACGTGAGTATAACCGGAATATTTAGTAAATAATACAAAATATACTTCAACATTAGTTTATTTTAATTCAACTACACATTATTCAAACCTGGTGTCTTTATTTATACTTTCATGTTTAATCTCTTTATTAATATTATTAGTATCAGGTAAAACTATTTTAATATCATTAACATTTACAAATAAGTACATCTAAAGCCACAAGGTCTGAATTATTTTAAGATTTATCAATTAAATATTATTTAATTTATTTTCGTACATAACGTTTTTAATTCCTTTATCGAAATGTTTAGATTTCGCCACTAATTCCCAAGATTAATTCACAATTACTATAACATTAATTAAAACCTCTCTCACCTGGCTACTTTGTATGCTGTGCCCATTCGCCTTCTCACCACCGACCACTGTACTGCACGGTAATGGTTTGGCAATTCCTATTGTCACTATGCCTGAAACAATACGAAAAAATATTTTAATAAATAGTATACGTACCTAATGTCATATTGATAAGGAAAAAGCAGTTTTGGTAGAAACAGATTCTATCAATGCGGATAAAAGTGATTTTTTACATATATACAGAACATCACGCCTGTATTGCCCGAAGGGGTAAACAGAGGTATATAGTAACAGCCTCATTTCGGCAGTTAAGTTATAAATCCCAATGTAATAAAGGGCGAGCCTATTGCCATTGACTAGGCACAAATCTAGACTCCGCGCTGCTGTTTAGAATTACCTAATGGAAAAACACAATTACTCTTCCCGACCCGGGATTCCAAGCCAGGACCTCATGCTCAGCAGTCGCCCTTAGCGACCACTAAACTAACGAGGCAGGTAGGTATATTTAAAATTTTAGAACGAAAATTCTTTATGATTATCAAAGTTATACACCACACGGTAATTAAAAAACTAAACGGTGTTGACTTTATTAACATAGCAAAGATATTAGAAAAAACCTATAGGTTTTTAAACCGAAAGTTACGATAGGTACCTTACCAGAAAAAGATTCGTGCTGAGAGTAAGAGTCAACACTCTAATCAACAATCCAGGAACATTATTCAACTGTTCTAAAAACGCACTGAATTTTGCAAAACCATTTTACATAACCGTTGACAAACTTCCTACACACAAACTGTAACTGACTATAAATTATGAGATGACACTGTCATTTGTTTGAACGCTACGTTGTAATATCAAAGTAGTATTTACTGATAACAATATGTTTACAGCAGAAGATAACAGGAGTATGGAATGTGGAGACAGTCATTCTAACTACCTACGTTACAAAATACTAGCTATACCATGAGTAACAAAAGCAAAGTTTAAAGAAACGCGGGACAGCTGACATTATTTTTGTCAATATTTGTAGTAAGTAGATACTAAGCAGTTAAACGTCACGTTTTCTGCCTACTATCGACTTTATTTCATCAAAACATCAAACCCCAGGATGCTGCGTGCTTGTTTCCATAGAAATAAGAAACATTTGTAATAGTAAGTTAAATACGCAACAATTCATGGTACAGTGGCAAGTTCCTACATAGGAAGTCCAGTATCCACTGTATGTTGAGTATAATTAAAAGTATAAGGATATGACATTTGTTACTTTTGCGATCACAAGACAAGCCAATTAAATAGTGGAGACATCTACAGGTTAATTTGATTGCCATGGTTACGGTTAATCATATATTATCGCCACCCCACTGTTACCATATTTTTATTTGATCGTGCTGTTTTATGCGGTAAGAGGCGAAATCTATCGGTCATAATTTTAAACTGAATGCAACTCTTTCTACATAATACAGATGGCGCTCTGCTATTAATGAACAAATTGTATAGATAACTATGGGTGGATAATTAATCTCTTGTCATGTTATTATTAGAAATCGGGGCAGTAAGAAAATGAAGAAAAACTGCGATTTCTACGAAAGAAAAAGATTATAGTACTTGTTAACAGCTCGAATGGGATTTATTGCTTGAACTGAAATCTGAATTAGGTATTTTATTATTTATAATATAAGTACATTTAAGACGAAACAAACCTAAGCTGCGGTAATGACACGTGGCACATTTGATTTTAATGCAATTTTATCGCAATCATGTAACTATCACAAAACAAATATTTGCAATAGGAATGAAATAACATGTAATCGTAAGTATGTGAATCGTGTATAAGCAATGAAATTATCTGCATAGGGATCGAATAATTACGATTGATGCGATGTAAATGAAATAGCACCTATAGTTGCAATATTAGTTTTTTTTTATTTAGGTAGATTTCTGCTGTTAAAGTTGAATAAAAGGTCAAACTTGTTTGTGACACAAGTCACGTCACACTATCATTGGGGTATTTTCCTGTGGAATTTCACCACCAGCACAGTGGCTAGAGAGTCATCATGGTTGTTTAACCGGTAACAGTCCAGCACACCCCTTTGTCTTCCCTAGAGTGGAGGAATTCTTTGAGGTCCATACCTCAGTGAAAAAGGGGCATCATATTATAATATTGTTTTCTTGACCAATTTTTTATCACGGCTAATCTCAGCAGAGATAGGCGCTCTGCTGAGATTAGCCAACTATATAAGAGAGTGGACTCCTTATTACCTCAGTCTCATAGTCCAATGGGACGGCAGATCGACACGAACGAAGAGAGATCAGGTGGAGGACCAACGGCTTACCGTGCCTTCCGAAGCACGAAGAGGTGTCGACATGTGAAAACGGTCACCCGTTACAAGACTGACCGCTATGATCTCTGCTTTACCTCACAAATCGACTGACCTGCCTTCGTCATGTTATAAACAGCCACCGCGCCGCCGCACCACGATCACCGAGCTGTACATACTGTATCACACAGACGCCCCTACCTCTCGGAGCGCTCTTGATGGCGCCGACGGCGACGGCGAGCGGGCAGCGCGCCACGTGCAGGCCGTTGACGGACACGAGGCGGTCGCCCGGCGCCAGGCGCCCGTCCCGCGCCGCCGCGCCGCCCGCTACTACCGACCGCACCACGATCACCGAGCTGTACATACTGTATCACACAGACGCCCCTACCTCTCGGAGCGCTCTTGATGGCGCCGACGGCGACGGCGAGCGGGCAGCGCGCCACGTGCAGGCCGTTGACGGACACGAGGCGGTCGCCCGGCGCCAGGCGCCCGTCCCGCGCCGCCGCGCCGCCCGCTACTACCGACCGCACCACGATCACCGAGCTGTACATACTGTATCACACAGACGCCCCTACCTCTCGGAGCGCTCTTGATGGCGCCGACGGCGACGGCGAGCGGGCAGCGCGCCACGTGCAGGCCGTTGACGGACACGAGGCGGTCGCCCGGCGCCAGGCGCCCGTCCCGCGCCGCCGCGCCGCCCGCTACTACCGACCGCACCACGATCACCGAGCTGTACATACTGTATCACACAGACGCCCCTACCTCTCGGAGCGCTCTTGATGGCGCCGACGGCGACGGCGAGCGGGCAGCGCGCCACGTGCAGGCCGTTGACGGACACGAGGCGGTCGCCCGGCGCCAGGCGCCCGTCCCGCGCCGCCGCGCCGCCCGCTACTACCGACCGCACCACGATCACTGAGCTGCCCGCCTCCGACGGGTCCTGGGGAGACAACATGCCACAATGGTAAGACGCAGTATGTCAGTTTTCCTATGACACCAACGGAAAACCTTCATATAGCATTTGACAGCGGTAACAATAGTGTGATCCTGATCAAATTTTGGTTTAAGGGGTCGTCGTATTTATAACGTGATGATACTTAGCAACTATTGAAACCCCTGCCCTCCCCTCTGATGACATGGTGAGGTTATAGACTAACTCCTTCTGCCCTACTCAAAATCAAGTGTATTTTATTTTTAGGTACACAATAAATTTCGATAGAGCGAGAGAGCTCGTTTTTTTTTAACGAAAAAATTTATACACGCGATATCTCATCTGTACGAGCCCTTCCCCATTGTGATATTTCGAGCTTTTTTAAATCTTCGGCAAAAAAAGAGGACTGCAATATTGACTGGACCTAACTGTGAGCCCTGTGGGACCCCTGATTCTGCATAATATGGGTGACATTTGAATAGAACATTAACCGCGACCAACTGAGATCTTTTTGATAAATAAGATGCAAGCCACCTTAGAAGCGGGCCACTGACACCGTATAAACCAAGCTTTTGAATCAGTAAGTGATGATTGACTTAGTCGAAAGCACTACTAAAGTCAGTGTAAATAGCATGAACTTGGCAACCTGTATCAAACTCGCTAGATAGATCGTTGAGGTATGTGACTAGATTTGTTTCAGTGGAGCAGCCTGACATGAAACCGTGCTGGCAAGTTAAGATTCACGTTATGAGTGAATACTGGGCAAACGAAAGACTCAAATATTTTAGAAAATCTAGAAAATATAGAAATCCAACGATTGTTAACATCTAAAGTATCACCTTTTTTAAGAATGGGTGGCTTATTTCCATTCATTAGGAAAAAATACAGTATGAAGAAAATGAGTAAATAGGATTCTTAATGGTTGTAAAAGAACAGAGACGCAGCGTTTTATAATATTAGAAGGGATGTTATCTGGACCGGCGCCCTTAAACATCGAGGGTTTAGTCTTCTTTATTATGTCCTTTTCAGCAAAGTTGAGTAGAGAGATAAACGTGTTAGAAGTCGTAAAACTATTGGAAAGTATGAGTGTGCTATTGAAAACAGACGACACGTGTTTGACAAATGAATTTGTAATTTAGAGTCCATTAGATACTGGAATAGATTGTATTAAATATAATAAACTCACCAAATAGTCTAATATAGAGAAGCCGAGCCCTCTATCTTCCTTCACCAGCTGTATGTAGTCCACGTGGTCGCTCCACATGGCCAGCCCACTGAGAGGTTCCAACGATCGCGATCGGACGCGCTCCAGGTCTTCAGTGCAGAACTCTGTAGAAATTTTTATATAAAGTTTACTTAGGCATTTTGAATTTAAATCTAGAGATAGCACTTGTTTTTAGATTTGTATGAAGAGTGTTTTGTTAACAAATTGTAAAGTCATATATTATATTGACTAGAAAAGAAGTGTTAGATGAGGTTTACGATTTACTTGTAAGAATAATATTAACAAAATTAACAGTAACACCATTATTTAAAAAAAAAAACTCTTGAAACGTCCTGTCTCTTGAAATAATATTATGATCTCATTGGGTAAGGAATAATTACAACATTAAAACGTATTATTCACAAGTGTAACTGTTAGAAACTATAAACTATGCTCAAAGTATCAATCATATTGGTCAGATTTGCAAAACTAGCTTTATTACAAATATCCTTACCATCATGATCGTGAGGAGCAGACATAACGGTGGTAGCACTGCAGAGCGATGCCACCGAGCTCTCGGACTTCGCCTTGATGAGTCTCTGAGGAGGACTCAGGAGGTCCTGGAGACTGCCTCCGAGGATGTTGCTCTGTGACAATAACTGCACTTGAAATTACCAGTAAAACTGCGAAGGAAGAAATAATCTCTCCTCCTCTAAATAGGGTTTTTTGAGGGAGGAGGAAGGAGGGCCTTTCCATTCTTCTTTCAAACCGTTCTATCCTTCGCAGTTTCTGACCACGTGCTACCCGCATATTTGGCCAGATAATAACACCACATTTGCTAGACCGAATTCGACCAACCAATAAAACCAGCTTGTAATTATCCCATTGCGGGCCAAAGTCTACGCTTAACTCAAGCATGTTGACAAATTCCAATGTCTCAATCACTCAAAATACACAAAACTTTTATCAGAGCAAATTCTCTTCTTACCCTCGCAAACCCAGCGTCAGGTAGGCGTTCATTGACAAGGTACTGCTGGTCTCTCTTCCTGACGACAACCAGTAAGACTGGAGACGTGACAGCTCTTAATCGGGTCACTACCTCCACGTGATGCGCACCTAGTACGCGCCAGCCGTTTACCTAGAAATAAAAGTCGATTTTCAGGAATCTAGAAAAAAAAATGGTGGCGTTCTGATTCGCAGGAATACAAAGCAATATAGAAAGAAATCATGTTTTTAAAACCGACAATTAAAAGTAGCATTTTCTGATCGTCATACATAAGGCAGCGCCCACTTTTCACCGCTTCCTAGTGCCCCTCTAGCTCTACCCTCCAGATTATAAGTTATCCCATTTAGCGATATAGCATTACTATAGCCAATGTTTGTGTGTTAAACTTAATTACTTTCTAGTGCATTTATATGAGTTTGTGTACCTCAAGCAATTCATCTCCAACTCTGTACATTCCCAGTCTAGCTACGGGCCCGTTGGGTGCAATAGCCCTGATGTAATGCCGTGCTTGCACCTCCTTGCCGGCTACTACCCTCACTGTGCCTTCCAAAGAGATGCCGAGCCCACTGTCCTTCTCTTTTATTATTGTGCTGACCTGAAAGAAAAGAGGATGTTATCTCGTCAGGTTCGAAGCTATGAACAGAAAGTCACGCATTTTATCGAGATGGGTTGGTAAAGTTGATGATTTACCAATCGCTACAATTCTGAAATACATCTTACATACTTTAAACTTCAAATCAATACGTGTTAATGCAGCTATGATCATGTAGATCATTAAGAGTTTGTACGATTTTTTAACTGGATCAAATTTTTGTGCTGCCTAATCATATGGACGATCCAAGAACAGTTTGGTTCACATTCAGCAGTCGTGCTTACCGGTGCTTACGGCCTACGACTGGTAGACCAACAAGGCAGTCAATATTATTAGTCAAATAATTTTTATCGTGACTCACCACTATATCATACTGGTACTGATGTCCCGGCCAGTCCTTCTCCTGACTCAGAATGTCCCGCCACTTGTCCTGGATCCTTCTAGCCTCTCTTTCCGACACCTCATCGTCTCTCCCTATCACTATTTCAGCCTCTTCTGAAGGAGACATCGGTGACGGCAAGTGTGGCTGAATCTCTGACTCCGGTTCTGCTTCTATTACTGTCGATTCATCGTACTGCAAAGACAATAGATTAAGTTCAGAATGATCATATGGAAGCATTTTTAATGGAGTTATTAAATCATGATGAAATTTGTTTTACTATTTAATAGTTAGGCTTCTGGAGTAGATCATAGAACTACCTAAAAATATAACTACTTTCTAGACATATTTATTTTATTGTAGTTTACTACAGGAGTACCGTATTAATTCACAATACTTAGTTCTAACATATTTTGAAAAGTAGAGGCACAGATCTTGTATAAATAATAATAAACCCATTAAAATAACACGATTCTAATTTGAGACTATCGTTTACTTTTGAATTTCTTCTCGCCTTGTACATTACAATGCTGGAAAACGCGTACCAACAATCCAAAGAAAACTACAGTAAACGCGTTAAAAATGCATTGCTTTAGTCTCTATTGTCGGGCTACGAGAAGTAACCGGACAACAAGGTCTCCTGAAGTTAACTAGAAGTTACGATGCACTCCGTCCGAATCTTAAGTGAATCGTAACTTACAATGCAACTTAACTGGACCATACTCGACCTACTTAAACTTGCTTAGATCACAAATTACACTGGACACTTGCCCTTTTACGAAACGACGCTAAATTAATGTATCTTAAGCTAACCATTTCATAAATTAACATTCATCTCGATTCTTCACAATGGTGTGATGATTAGGAGTATGATCGTATTAAAATTCCTAATTTTAGTCAAGTTATGAATTTAATTAATTTAACCTGTTGGTTGATAATAATATTTTTTTTGAAGTTAGACAGTCACAAATCATCGTAAAGATACGTTAATAGTCAGCTTCCCGAAATTTAACAAATAGTCTTACTAATAAGGAAAATTTCGTACATTTTTGGTAGTCGCTCCGCTGTAAAATATTGAGATTTTGCTGCAACCATTCAGACTAGAAGCCAAGCTTATTATTAAGAAAAGGCTCAGCAGATGAAGTTTACCATTTAATAACAAAGAAATATAAATAAATAGATCCAAAAAACACATGTAGAAGATCCAGATAATACTTACCACACTAAAACTATACTTGGCGAGGGAGGTGACGGAGGGGCTAGGAGGTGCTATAGGGGACCTCCTCCCATCCTGAGCGGCCAGCGCCTTCTGGAGCTTCTCAAACCCCGCGCCACGGAGATACCTACAAGATTTATTACTGAAATTAGAAAGATATAACCAAACTAAATTTTACTTTAAGTTTTCCCACTGACATTATACTAGGCTTTAGCAAGTTCTTTGAACCTACGGCCTTATTTATATTTACTATCACTGGTCACTCATGTAGTTTATCTTTATGAGAATCAAGGCAAAAGTTATGACGCTTAGTTCCTCACTATATCGAGAGAATAATCCACCAATTTTGTAGCACATTTTCAATCAAGAACCATTATACAAGCATTATCCTTTGTTTGGAATATCTTCATTACAAACTAAAATCTATCAGACATGGCAATTCTAACAGTTCCAGCGTATTGCCTCGCTACTTCGCTGATATTATAACCAAAGAAACAACGTCTCACCTCAGAGCCTTCAACCGCACCACGGGCCCCTTCGCGTCGCGTAGCAACGCCACAGCGCGATGATTGGTCACACCATGCAGGGACACACCGTCGACCTGTGAAGGGAGCATTATTGTGATCGTATGAAGTAAAATGATTTGAAAATAAGTTAGTCTTTGAGAAATGTTTCTTACATTTTTTTCTTTTAGTTCATCGAGACAAAGAGTATACATAACATCTTGACTGTATAAGGGAATGCACACTAGATGTTATATTATGTTTTATGATGATAAAAACTGCGCCCTGCGGCGTCACCCACAACATTTTTTCGGGATTAAAAGGAGCCTATGTGTTAATCCAGGGTGTCAGCTACCCCCATACCTTTGAGCAAAATCGGTCTAGCCGTTAGAGCGTGAGGAGGTAACAAACATACAAACGCACAAACACACACACAAACTTTCGCGTTTATAATATTATCGTGTGATCATTATGTTTGTTTCTCGAAGGCGCAGGCAGAGGTGTATTAAGTACACAAACCAGTTATTTTATAGGCACCCCGGAAATCAAATCAAGGTCCTCACTCCAGCAGTCGCGCTTTATGACTACCAGACCACCGAGGGATAAAATGTTATAAATAATATCGAAAATATTCTATGATCTATCATTATTCAACACTGAACTTTAACTCTTTGTTTTACGTCATACAATCGTCTTCGTCCTGTTATATGGAACACGCACTAACAATGGAACGTCGTTCATTGATTAATTATAGAACCCATTATAATTGTTTTCACTAATTGGTTCTCAGGAATTGATACCCTCATTAAAAGCTATTTGATAATTATGAAGAGCTATTCAATCCTAACAGATTATCGGTCCTATTGTTTTGCAGGTATGGTAAGTACCTTCTGTAATGAGTACTTACAATAAAACAGGATCTAAAACAAAAGTTAAGATTTAAGATTTATTTTTTGCTGCACTGCGCCTTAAATTTCCCAAAAGAATCTTAATTAAAAGGGATTACCATTTTTCAACTATTTTAGCACGATTATAAACGAGGTTGCTACATGAAAATCTAACCAATTAGTATTTTACCTAAATTATAGTAAAAATATCTAAGTATCTAAACCAGTGATTCCCAAAGTGGTCCAGGTGGACCCCCAGGGGTCCACGGGAGCCTTGCTGGGGGTCTACGTAGGCGTCAATAAAAAATGGGGGTCCATAAGATGTTAATAGGGGTCCACGAAAATTTATCTGCATATAGTTTTTATAAGGGCCTACCTATATTGTTTTAAGTACCTAACTAAGCAGATAACATTTTAATCTGGCAAGCGACTCTTACTTGTCCAAACTTGCGTATTCGATATTACAATTTCGTGTACAGACTTGCAAAGCGCAATCCGTCCGACAATGCTTAGTGCTTGTTTAGACATGATCTTGATCAAGACTATAAATACTCGATGCCAAAGGCATGCTCATTTATTTGTTTCCGGAATTTCGAAAAAGAAGGTGTGAGAAAATTTATATTAGTGTTCCTAGTGCCGGAGAAAAGTAAGTACGTACCTTTTTTTTGTTGTACCTAGTTCTTAAGTATTTTGTTTCGTGTACTGGTCGGTTGATAACAAATGCTTGTATACAATGTGTCCGAGCGATAAGACCGCCCGGCGTATTTAGAATATTTGTACAAAATTAAATTAAGTAAAGACGCGTGACGTGCTGCAGTTTTTTTACGATATTTCCTAAGTTTGTTCATCTTTTTCCATTATTTTTGTTTACTGACTAGCCGACATCATAATTTATCAATTAAAATCATTAGACAAAACTAAAATGTAGTAAAAAAATTACTTATATAAAATCACTAAGGCCGCTAAGTCACAAATGTAAATATAATTATTAATGATTTCGTACAAATATTCAAAAAACGCCGGGCGGTCTTATCGCTCGGACACATTGTATATAGCTAACTTAGTAACTTACAGATATTTTAATTGTCCTCTTTCGATTTGAAGACAAACACAGCACGTTTTATTCAATTGTTTTTTCACGAGAGGACTGCCTCTCTAAAAAGGCCGAAAAATCAATATTGCAGAGCAATTACTGTTTTATAAAACTACTAGCGCGTGAACTCATTGATTTAATGAAATTTTAGTTATTGTTTTTATGGTCACTTTTTTGGTCAATTTGGGATTTCGACTTTTATTTTTTCCTACACAAATATGATCAATATTCGATACTGAGTAAACTAATTTTTATTTCTACTATTAAAAAATTGTGGTAAATTAGGTATTTAACATTGATATCGCTTCGTGAAAAAGTCTGTACTTGTCTTAGCGGTTTATTAGTTGGTCCCTTTACAAGCCGTAATACTTTTTCAATATAATGATAATCATAATAATATAAAGCTGACAAAGGCTGCGTTGTGCTACCTATATTCAAATAAAAACTTGGTTACTATAACATTTTTTTTTACAGGGAAGGTAACTGATACAAAACATGGCTACAGCAAAGAAAAAATGTCGACAATACAGTGTCGATTATTTGAAATATGGTTTTGTTCCATCAGAGGCAGATAAACACTTGCCCATGTGCCTAATATGCAATAAAGTTTTAAGCAATGACTCTATGAAACCATCAAAGCTCGAAGATCATCTAAAAAGGTGTCATACTGATAAAATGGGTAAAGATTTAAAATATTTTCAAACATTGAAGGAAAAATATGAAAAGAGACCCACCATGCACAGCATGTTCGCTTCAACATCTCAAAGTAACGATGATGGCTTGCGGGCATCTTACAATATCTCATTACTAATAGCAAAATCTGGAAAACCGCACACTATCGGAGAACAATTAATTTTACCCGCTGTTGAAGAGGTTTTAAAAACTGTTTTGCACAAATCTCCATTTGACGTACTAAAAAGAATTCCATTAAGTAACAATACTGTACAAAGACGCATTGATGAAATGAGCTCTGACATCGAAAGTTTTTTGTGCAATCATCTGCAAAAAAGTCATTTTTCTATACAACTGGACGAGTCAACGTTACCCGGTAATGAAGCATTATTATTAGCATATGTCCGATTTATCATGGAGGAAGAAATTCACGAAGAATTGCTATTTGCCAGAACTTTGGAGACTGACACTAAAGGCGAATCAATATTTAATGTCCTGAGTAATTTTTTTACGGAAAAATCGATTCCATTTACAAACATTATTTCAGTGGCAACAGACGGAGCTCCTGCAATGGTAGGGCGATATCGTGGGTTTATAAGTCATCTCAAAAGAATTATACCAGGACTTACAGCTATTCATTGCGTAATCCACCGACAACATCTTGTGGCGAAACATTTAAGTGACAGGTTGAACCAATCTCTTCATTTTATAATAAACGCTGTCAACAAAATTAGAAGCAATGCATTGAATACGCGTTTATTTGCTCAATTGTGCGACGAAAATGACGAAGACTTCCAACGACTGCTCTTACATACTGAAGTACGCTGGTTGTCGAAAGGTGCATGCTTAACGAGATTTTACTCTGTTTTCGATTCCGTATTAGAGTTCTTAGAAAGTAGAGATCCAGATTTAAAAGAAAACTTGATCAAATTCAAAGGAGACATTGCGTATTTGACAGATTTGTTTAAAAAATTTAATGATATTAACTTGCAGTTACAAGGGGACAGCCTGAATTTAATAAAAACAAAGGGGATAATTTCGGCTTTTCTTGGGAAATTGAAATTTATGAAGCAAAACATTAGTCGGCGCGAATTATCTCAATTTCCAAACTTGTCGCAGGTAGAAACTATTGATGAGGATATCCATACCTACAGTCAACATTTAAGTGCCCTGCATGATGACTTCAAAACCAGGTTTGAAGATATGCTGACGATGGATATACCACCATGGATCGTAAATCCATTTGATGAAACTGAAGTGGCCAATGTATTATTACAAGAGGAGCTGCTTGAGCTAAGCACCAATGAGGAGCTGAAGGTGAAATTTAGAAAAGGCTACCAAACATTTTGGCTGCAAGCAGAAATACACGAAAAATATCCTGGACTGTGGGAAATCGCAAGGAAATTTTTGATAGCTTTTCCCTCATCATACCTTGTCGAAAGAAGTTTTAGTGCCGTTACAAACCTCTTAACAAAAAAAAGGAGCAAACTAAACATCACAGAGCGGGGGGATTTGCGGTTATTGCTCACAAAAATAAAGCCAAACATTGATCGTTTGCTGACACTCCATCAAATACATCCTTCCCATTAATTAAAATTATGTCCACAACCTATAAGTATTACCTTATTATTATTTTTTTGTAATTCTTTTCTTTTAATTAATAAAATGTTATAAAATGTACCATTTTTCGTTTTTATTTAAAATTTAAAATTTTAACCTATCAGAATATAGGGACGGAACTCAGAAGCGACACAATTTTTATTTTTTGTCGACTTTAACAATGTGGTAGGAATGTAGCAGCAGGGGGTCCACCGACACCAGTTTAATTTTGAAAGTGGTGCACGAGAAAAATAAGTTTGGGAACTACTGATCTAAACCTTGAACTTGGCATTTGCAGCTAAAAGAACAACGAAATGTCTCAGAATACAAATGTAACTTCAAGTAAATGAAAAACAATAAATAAATACAGATTGTGGATTAATAAAGACGATCTAAAGTCATGAAACAAAAATAAAATGTGTCAACAGCACTATAAATGGACCATTACAGCCAGACACCACTCAATAATACAATTACATCACAATAGATATGCAATTCCAAGTCCTATAATTCCCTCATTCCGAATACTGTTCACATTAAAATTCTGAATAGATCGTGATGGGTGCACGAGGAAACATGGCGCCTTGACCACTAAGCAGATGAGAGCAAAAGGGTTAAAGCAATGATGCGAAGAATTCAGCAGAATATCTGTTTTAATGGAATCGGATCGGAATAAGGATTATGCTTTAAACACATTGATTGATTGACAACCTGATTGGCGCAGTGGCTAAGCAATTAGACTGCTACGCTAAAGGTTGCGGGTTCGATTCCCGCAAGGAACAAAAATTTGTGTGATCCGCAGATGTTTGTCCCGAGTCTGGGTGTTTGTGTATGTGATATTTCATGATTGTTAAACGCACCCACGATACAGGAGAAATTCCAAGTGTGGGGCCGACGTTTTTAAAAAACAACAAAAAATACACATTATTAAAAGACGGTTTAACATGGACTTAGTTGTGAAACTAAAAAATGTATAATCATGATAGGTTTATTGAAATACTAATTGCGACCGGCGGTTTTGCCCGCTACATTTTTCGGAATAAAATGCCCATTTGTGAATCCAGGGTGTCAGGTACCTCCATAGAAAATTTTATCAAAATTGGTCCAGCCGTTTGAGCGTGGAGAAGTAACAAATATACAAACACACACTCACAACTTTTCGTCTTTATAATATTAGTGTGATTTGGATATATTGAACAGCGCGTTACTTTTCCCAAAATCATAATCACTAAAGATTTTGATCACTAACTTGCAGCTGCTACTAACAAGAAAGCCCACAAAGCTGCTGCTATTATTTCAAGTGAACCTTCTACAATTCCTGCTTGGTGGCTCAAGTCTTATGCAAATGTTTGGAGCCGGGTCATGGACGAGAGAATCCCTAATGAGATAATAGTTCATAGTCTACAAACTCTTTACTACTGCATCTTGTTGGTAAATAAAGTCCTTGTCTTCTGCCATCTGAACTAGCTCCTGATAAATATGTATGGGAACGGATGGATGGACATTGTGATGAAGGTAAGTTCCTGGAAACATTGGTTGAAATTGAGAGGGAAATATTTCGTGGTACTTTGGAGAAATGGAAAAAGACTGCTTACTATCGCTTCGTAGGGTTTCGTATTAGGTTTTTATCGAAGTGTACTCAGTTAATGAAAACAATGAGATTAAAATAAGATCAGGAAGAGCCATAAATCGTACGGTGGAGAAATACAGCTCTCTATAAAAATAAAAAGTTGTAAAGTGGCTCCTAATATTTTGTTACATTTTATCAAATAAGCATTTAGCACCTCACTACGGAATCGATAAAAACGTAATACCGTTACCAAGTATAATGGCAACGAGCTTTGAGAAGGCAATACAGTTCTAGTAGGGGTACTCAAAGTAAATTAACATGGTACTAACATTATGCACATAATATTAATAACAAGGAGACTGGAAGCAATATTGGTTTGTGACGTGACATCGATACAGCAAGGCAAGCTTACAGACTTTTTGAAATTGTATTAAATCAAAGCAACTATGGTCTAGGTTTGTGGTGTTCATAGGACGAGGCCTTTTTTCAACAGCGGACGTCTTCAGGCTGATGATGATGATAACTAGGGTCTATAATAATATGACGACCGGAATTGGCGCACTGAAAGAAAATTCAGTGTTTTACGTAACGAGCCAGAAAGAGCATGCTTTTATTATGAAGATTATCGAAAATTGTTTTTTGATCTGGGTGTTAATGCATAAATGCAGGAGAAAAAGTTTATTATGTAAGGATGTCAAAGGCAAAGTAGGAGAACGTATGTAAAACATATGAATATGTTATCTTTTCCTTTGAACATACTGTAGGTAGCATCCAGAATTCTTGATGTTGCAATTGTACCGAGAAAAGAGAAAATCTAATGTTCGTGAATCACTCGTTTTAAGTATTTATAGAGCACAGAAGAATATTGTTGTTAATGCATATAACAGCCTTGTTGGTCTTAGATTCGAGTTTAACCTAGGGCAGTTTTATCGAGAGAAATTTGTGTAAAGCCGAAACAAGAACTTTCTAATCATATTATATTACAAAAAGTACCTATACCTATATAGGTACAGTTTCTTCATAACATTTTATTAAGTCATTCCGTATCTTTGACCTCCAGTACGTTAAAATTTTCAAGGTATATGAAACGTTACATAATAAATAACTTATTTATATGTATATACTGAATATGTGTGCGCTAGCCCACAATTCGCCTGATGGTAAGCGTTAATATTACTTCTTCTTATAAGTATATGTATTCCTACATTTCGTCCAATGACCTTTTCATTGGCTTTCAAAATGCTATCACCGTATAATACTTTAAAAGCTTCTTCGTTGTTGTCTCCATTACGTATTGTAATAATATTTTCTCAACAATCTCATTTCTCTGAGAGCCGAGCTCCAGCGCTAGACTCATAAAGTCGTCACAATTTACTGAAGTGAATTATTACGAAACGTGACGCGCTGCACTTCATGAATGAAGGACTTGGAATGTTGATTTAAATATTTTTGGACGAACTGCAAGTGTTTATTAAGAAGGAGTGAACAACTGAATAAATATTTCAGCTTAATCTTGAATTTCATGGAGTTATCTAGTAGAGAGAAGGTAACCCAACAGACACAATGTATTAAAATAAGTGGATGATGATGATGGGGTTAAAGAGTCTGTTGGAGTTATCAGCGTTGTGATTCTAAAACGTGATACGACAGACACAGACATTCCAGCTGATGAAAACTGTTGTCACTATAATTCTCAAAATAAGAGGTTTGTAAGTAGGTAATCGATGAAAGATGGAAACAAGAATATTAGGCCCCAAATGCTAAACAAAAATATGTAACTGCTAGTCTTGTGGATTTGGTTTGCTAAACAAAAAATACATTATAAAAATTGCCTTGATACAAATATTAGGCCATAGATCCAGTGAATTGGACCGATCAAAACACGAATAATTTGGTATTATAATGACTGAATGGCAAAAACGAAATGTTTTATTAATTTCAAAAAGAATTATTTATCAATACAATCTGTATAGCAGTTCTTTCTTAATATAAACTTTGAACTATGATAAAATAAAATTAAGGTTCTAACAGATGAAAGCAGTAAAGCACTTACCATTCGTCATTTGGTAGCCTCATAAATTGAAAATGCCTCGTATTTATTGCGGGGAAAGTACTTGCGTGGAAAGCGCTGACCTTGATCTATCCCTAAGATTTAAGGCTGGCAATTATTTGATACTAGCAATCTTAGTATGTCTGTATATACATTGTTTTTTTATACTTAACTTTCTGTTACAGGTACCTTTATAATAAAATATCTGCCTCTTAACAAGACTAAAGTCTAGTCTTGACTAAAGTCTAGTCTTGTTAAAGAACAACACAAAAAATAATAACGGTTTATAAACCCTTGATTTCTTGTGGTTAAATTTGTTTCTGTTACCCGACCTTAATAAACTTTCAGTATTCACGGTTCATTTTAAAAGTTCATCAACCATACGATGACAAGAAAAAGAAGATTTTAAAATGTTTTTTGGTCCGTACTAGGTATTTGTTAAGTCCAAATATTCCCATATCTATTAAGTGGGTGATAGACTTTCTGTCTTGACATGGTACTCCAATGTAATCGATTTCATGCAAATAAAATTTCTTTATTTCTACACCTTCCTTTCTGCCTACGTACGGCAAGATATGTTATTCGTTATAAGACGGTACGTGAAACAACTGGGTCAAGGTCGCGATGTTTTGAGATGAATCGTAATAAAGACTCATTTGACGATAGCTTCCTTTATGATTCTCCTTCATGGCGACGTGTTCGAACATAAGAAGTATTTTACTTATGGATAGAAAACTTGTTTTTTTCTCATTTAAGGAAAGATTGTAGGTCATCTTGTGGTGTCTTCAGATGGAGGATAAAATTCCTTTATAACGAAAAAGCTCACCGCTCTGAGCAACAAAATGTACGAGTCCAGTCTCAAGACAAAGTTGAATACCTACCTCTACGAAAATAATAAGCCTGACTAAATCTAGTGATGATGATTAAAATTACCCAAAAACATCATTAGCATCAGAAGAACTTCTTTGACAAAGATTATTTATTATTCGATGACCTGACTGGCGCAGTAGCTAAGCGATTGGACTGCTGCGCTAGGGGTTGCGGGTTCGATTCCAGCACGGGACAAAATGTGCGATCCACAGATGTTTGTCTCGAGTCTGGGTGTTTCATCATCATCATCATCATCATCAGCCGGAAGACGTCCACTGCTGGACAAAGGCCTCCCCCTTAGAACGCCATAATGAACGACAACTTGCCGTTTGCATCCACCGGTTGCCCGCAACTCTGACGATATCGTCGGTCCACCTGGTGGGAGGCCTGCCAACGCTGCGTCTTCCGGTTCGTGGTCGCCACTCGAGAACCTTTCTTCCCCAGCGGTTATCAGTTCTTCGAGCGATATGGCCTGCCCATTGCCACTTCAACTTGCATATGCTTTGAGCTATGTCGGTGACCCTAGTTCTTTGGCGAATTTCCGTATTCCGGATCCTGTCGCGCAAAGAAACTCCGAGCATAGCTCTCTCCATGGCTCGTTGAGTGACTCTGAGCCTCTCTAAAAGGCCAACCGTTAGCGACCACGTCTCAGAGCCATACGTCATCACTGGCAACACACACTGGTTGAAAACCTTCGTCTTCAGACACTGCGGAATTTTGGACGAGAAGATGTCGCGTAGTTTCCCGAACGCTGCCCATCCGAGTTGGATTCTTCGGGCGACCTCTTTGTCGAAGTTGGACCTGCCTAACTGAACAGTTTGTCCAAGGTAGACATAGTGGTAAACAACCTCGAGAGTATCGTTCCCAACGATAACCGGTACGGGTGCGACATGGACATTTGACATGATCTTCGTCTTGTCCATGTTCATTTTAAGACCCACCTGTTGGGAAACGAGACTGAGGTCGCTGAGCATAGTATTGAGCTCCTCCAGCGACTCCGCCATGATAACTATATCATCAGCAAAACGAAGGTGAGTGATGTATTCGCCATTGATGTTGATGCCGGACCCGTACCAGTCCAAGAGCTTGAAAACGTCCTCCAACACATTTGTGAACAGTTTCGGAGAAATCACGTCTCCCTGTCTCACACCACGCTGCAGTTGGATTGGTTTCGTGCTCTCGTCCTGTAACCGGATCGACATGGTGGCGTTACTATACAAACACTTCAACACCTCGATATACCTATAGTCAATATGACATCGCTGAAGGGACTGCAACACAGCCCAGGTTTCGATTGAATCGAAGGCTTTTTCATAGTCCACAAACGCTAGACACAGTGGCCGATTATACTCCACGGTCTTCTGTATAATCTGGCGGAGCGTGTGGATGTGGTCTATGGTGCTAAAGCCTTTTCGGAAGCCGGCTTGTTCGGGAGGCTGGAAGTCATCAAGCTTGCGTTTGAGACGGTTCGTAATGACTCTCGAAAACAGCTTATACACATGGCTCAGAAGCGAGATGGGTCTGTAATTCTTCAACAAGGTGTTGTCACCTTTTTTGAAGAAGAGCACCACCACACTCCTGTGCCATGCTTCTGGCGTAGTACCCTCGAGTATGACGGAATCGAATAGCTTCTGGAGGACTAAAAGTACGGGTTTTCCACCCGCTCTCAGAAGCTCCGTTGTAATTCCGTCATCACCCGGCGCCTTGTTGTTCTTAAGCTGTTTCAGAGCCACTCTAATCTCGTACAGGCTGATGTCTGGGATGTCCTCAGTGTAGTGTCGGGTCAGTTTAGCTCTAGAGTCCTGAGCTATCCTGACAACGGGTTCCCGTGTCGAGGTGTACAGCTGTCCGTAAAACCTCTCGAGCTCTCTCAATATTTCCGGTTTCGATGAGATGATACTGCCATCGTCGATCTTCAGCTTCGTCATTTGGCTTTTCCCAACAGACGAATTCCTCGCGAACACTTTGGAGCCCTGGTTCCGCTCAATTGCGTCCTTAATACGGGCAGTATTAAAGGAGCGCAAATCGTGACGCGTGGAGATAGAAATTCGCCTATTGAGTTGACCGTATTCCGACATGTCAGCTGAAGATTGCAATCTCATCGCATTCCGGGCTTCCATTAACTTAATGGTTTTATTGGAGAGCTTCTGAGGTTTTCTGCGGCGTGGGGTTCTAAAGAACTGGGACCCCACTGCTTGGACAGCTTCCACCAACCCGTTGTTTATCTCGTCCGCTGTTTCGCATTCGGCTAGGCACTGGAAACGATTACGCAGCTCGAGTTGAAAGCTTTCGGGGTTCTGGATCTGGGCAGGACCAGGACGGAGCGTGGACTTCATCAGACGAGACCGTTCAAGCTTAACATGGATATTCAGTGTGCCTCTGACAATACGATTATCGCTACCGGTTTTCACCTTCCCGATCACAGAGACATCACTGAATATACGCTTCTTGGTCGTCATGATGAAGTCGATCTCATTTTTGGTTGAACCATCGGGGCTAATCCACGTCCACTTCCTGGATGGTCGCTTCTGGAAGAAGGAGTTCATCAAATAGAGTTCTTCCTTCTCCATGAAGTCGACCAGCCGCTGGCCCCTCTGGTTCCGCTGCCCATATCCAAACCACCCTACTCTCAACTCATCGCCATTCTGAGTGCCCACCTTAGCGTTGAAGTCCCCCATAACAACGGTGAAGTATGTTTTGGAGGTATGCATGGCTTCTGAGATCTCCTCATACATAGCCTCTACTTCATCGTCAGGGTGTGTCGAGGTCGGCGCATATACCTGGATGACCTTCAACGAATACCGATCGGTGATTCTGAGTATCAGGTAAGCTACCCTGCTCGACACACTATCGACTTTTACCACGTTATTAATGAGGGACTTACGGACGAGAAACCCAACACCACCCTGGGACTTTCGGTCTCCTTCCCGGAAGAAGAGCATGTTGCCGGAGTCAAGGATTATCGTATCCTGTCCCTCTCGTCGGATTTCAGATAATCCCATGATGTCCCAACGTAACCTTTTCAATTCTTCCTCCAGTTCGACAATCTTCTCATCGGTCCGAAGCGTGCGGACGTTGTGCGTTGCCAGGGCCAAAGTCCGGTGGGGGTGGTAGCGAGGAATCAACCGGGGATTCTTAGCACCCCCTGCTCCTCCGTTACCTGGCCCGCTACCATAGCCAGGGATAGAGGAGCTGCCGGGTACTGGGGGCCGTGGCAAAATTGTGTGTTTCATTTGGGGGGGGGGGGGGGGGGTTGCCATAATCCCCACGCTTGGCAAGCGGCTTGGGGATCGCAGTATTGGTGGTCAAGTTACAGAAGACGCTGCTGCCCATCTTCTGTAGTTTTCCCTTAGTCGCCTCTTACGACAGCCACGGGAGGAAAGGGGGTGGTCAATTCTAGGCCGGATACCACACGGCCAGTCTGGGTGTTTGTGTATGTGATATTTCATGTTTGTGAAACGCACCTACGATACAGGAGAAATTCCTAGTGTGGGGCGACGTTTTAAAAAAACAAAACAATATTTATCAGCCTTTTATCACCAAACCTACAGTGTAGTATCAGTTCCGTATTCAACTTTTGCATATGTTCTGTAAGTCCGTTTTTCAGTCGGTAAAGGCCTCCTCCAACCTTCTTCATTCCGGTCTCTCTCTAGTCACTCTGCTCCAAGCTGTTCCAGCAACCTGTCTTATGCCATCATCCTATCTTTTTGGAGGTCTCCCTCTATTTCTTTTGCCATATTTTGGGTACCACTGGGTGATAATTTTGAAGTCCATTTTTCTTTCCTTCTAATCATGTCTCCAGTATCTTTAGTATATTTGAATATACATTATCCAAATCAAGGTGTATGTTATAGACACATTTACAGAAATCATATTGAGAATTTTCCGTAATTTAAAATTATAAAACCAAGCGAAATATTTTAAAGCCCGAATATTGCAGAGTAATCCAAACCGGAGAGGCAACTGAGCGCTATCAACGACTCTCATACATTGTCAAGAGGTAAGAGGCTACTTCGTTATAAATTCATGGATTTTTAACCTAAAGTAATATAATAACACCCTTTACTTTTATTGCGTTCTTATTTTGGGAGAGTAACAAAAATATTATAACATCCTGTATTCCCTGAAGGGGTAGGCAGAGGTGTATAGTAGGTACAGCCCACATGTTACCAGTTATATTATAGAGGGCGAGCATATTGCCATCAACCTTATGGTAAAATCCAGTAACACTTTGCCCGACCTGGGATTCGAACCCTATAAGTATAAAATGTTAAGTTAGGGTTACATAAGTTTAATACCATAGTATTATCTTGCTACAAAGGTTAGTCTTATCATGAGGGTCAGTCTTAATGCAAGGTTCAGTCTTGCTACGAGGGTAAGTCTTACTACAAAGTCAGTCTTGCTGCAAGGCTCAGTATTGCTACGAGGGTCAGTCTTACTACAAAGTCAGTCTTGCTGCAAGGCTCAGTATGGCTACGAGGGTCAGTCTTACTACAAAGTCAGTCTTGCTGCAAGGCTCAGTATGGCTACGAGGGTCAGTCTTACTACAAAGTCAGTCTTGCTGCAAGGCTCAGTATGGCTACGAGGGTCAGTCTTACTACAAAGTCAGTCTTGCTGCAAGGCTCAGTATGGCTACGAGGGTCAGTCTTACTACAAAGTCAGTCTTGCTGCAAGGCTCAGTATGGCTACGAGGGTCAGTCTTACTACAAAGTCAGTCTTGCTGCAAGGCTCAGTATGGCTACGAGGGTCAGTCTTGCTACAAAGTCAGTCCTGCTGCAAGGCTCGGTATTGCTACGAGGGTCAGTCTTGCTTCAAAGTCAGTCTTGCTGCAAGGTTCAGTCCTGCTACATGGGTTAGTCTTGCTACATAGTCAGTCTTGGTGCAAGGCTCAGTATTGCTACGAGGGTCAGTCTTGCTTCAAAGTCAGTCCTGCTGCAAGGCTCGGTATTGCTACGAGGGTCAGTCTTGCTTCAAAGTCAGTCTTGCTGCAAGGTTCAGTCCTGCTACATGGGTTAGTCTTGCTACATAGTCAGTCTTGGTGCAAGGCTCAGTATTGCTACGAGGGTCAGTCTTGCTTCAAAGTCAGTCTTGCTGCAAGGTTCAGTCTTTCTACGTGGGTCAGTCTTGCTGCAAGGCTCAGTCTTGCTACATAGTCAGTCTTGATGCAAGGCTCAGTCTTGCTACTAGGGTTAGTCTTTCTGCAAGGCTCAGTCTTGCTATGAGGGTCAGTCTTGCTAACAAGTTAGTCTTGCTGCAAGGCTCAGTCTTTCTACGAGGGTTAGTCTTGCTTCAAGACTCCGTCTAAAATATACACACTTGAAAAATAATGATGTACACCAAAAATATTTTGCTGAAACAAAGTTGAACCAGTTACATAAGGGATTGACCCTAAGAAAAATAGGCCTCGTGTTATTTCCCGAATTGGCTCCACTATATTACTTTCTTCGCAGATAAATCTTAATCCAAAAGATCCGACGTTCGTCCACCATTTTGAATAACACCACGTATTATTTAGGCGCCGTTGTTTTCATCTCCGTGCGCTGTTTATTCTGGAAGGTTTAATCTTTTGTTTCGAGAACTGTTAGCAATTTCAAGTGAGCGGGTCGCTACTGAATATTAAAATGCTCGGAAACTCAACAATGGTCGAATTCAAAGACGTAGTACAGTTGTTCTCGTCTATTGTGGTTAGGTGTTACGTCTGCGGCGGTAACATCGGTTTTATTTTTGAGCAGCTATTTTCTCCATTCAGAAACTGTAGCTGTGGTTGTTTTATGAAACTATATTCGCGTTCATATTTGTTTAATTGCATTTTTGTTGGAACAAAGCTGAAAATATGATTAAAATAAGTTGCATTTTGTGATTTGTATTTTTTTGTGGTTTCCATTGTTTGCATTGCTGTCTCAAAATAGACTATGAAACAGAGTTAGAATTTATTTACAAATTCTGCTCGGAACGAATACGATGAAAACAGCAGATATTCATATCAAATAACTATATAGAAACACTTTAATTATTAGATTAAAGGGAAGATAGTATACACAAAACGGTAAAGGGTAAATTAAACTGCTTTGATACAAAATCGTAAAGCGATCCACAGAGAAAATACATCAAACATCAAAATAACCAATTTAAAACGGACCTTGTTAACTAATTTAACGTGAGCCAAAGTGACTTCTGATTGGATCGTGAATTTACGGCTGAAAACCGATTGATATCAAACCTATCTTAGATTATAGAAGTAAACTTTATTGACTCATTCTATTTGACATCTAGACAGCCAGAGGTCAGCACTTGTTGCTATAAACGATAGCACTTCATACGATTTCCACATTGATTGGAGTCAGATATTTTGGGTAGACAAAACATTTTGTCAGAATTTTAAACGTAAAATATTTCTAGTATGCATTAGGTAAGTCCCCTGGACACGACGGACTAAGTGTGGAGCATCTAAAGCATGCCGGCCCTCATTTGTGTAGAGTGTTGGCAATGTTTTTCACTTTTTGTATCAGGCATGCCTATTGGCCAGATGATATGTTGAGAGCAGTTGTGGTACCGATACTTAAGAACAGAACAGGAGATATTAGTGACAAACAGAACTATAGACCCATTACGCTAGCTACCATAATAGCCAAGGTGTTTGACGGTGTGCTGAACAGTTATCTTGCTCAATATATAAAGCTTGAAGATGCTCAATTTGGCTTTAGGCCGGGTCTCTCGACTGAGAGTGCAATATTGGTTCTCAAGCACACCGTCAAGTATTATACTGACCGTAAAACGCCGGTTTATGCTGCCTTTTTGGACCTCTCAAAGGCATTTGATCTGGTCAATTATGACAAACTGTGGGCCAAGCTGAGAGAAAATAGTTTGCCAGAAGGTATTACGCATATTTTTGAGTACTGGTACAAACACCAGACTAACTTTGTAAGGTGGGGAGGTTGCCTGTCTGATTCGTATCAATTAAAATGTGGAGTTAGGCAGGGAGGACTGAGCTCTCCGACGTTATTTAATATATACGTAAGGGAGCTGGTCCGTGAGCTCAACAACACCTGTGTAGGCTGCTCCGTAGATGGTCATATAGTCAACAACATTAGTTACGCCGATGACATGGTGTTGTTGAGCCCATCGATAAGTGCCCTGCGTAGGCTCTTAGGTGTGTGTGAGAAATATGCTGCGACACATGAATTGACGTACAACGTCAAAAAAAGCGAATTGCTGGTGTTTCGGGCGGGGCATATGAATCCTTCATATGTACCGCCTGTTACACTAGGTGGGGATGCGCTAAGACAGGTCTCGCAGTTTGTGTACTTAGGACATGTTGTGAATGAGACCCTGACTGATGACCTGGATGTGGAACGGGAACGCAGAGCGCTAGCGATTCGCTGTAACATGCTGGCTCGCAGGTTTGCCAGATGTTCCAAAGCAGTCAAAATAACATTGTTTAGGGCCTTCTGCCAATCTTTTTATACCTGCAGCCTGTGGGCCAGCTGCACGCAGCGGGTCGTGGGTGCTCTGAGAGTTCAATATAACAATGCCTTCAGGGTGCTAATGGGGCTGCCTCGCTATTGCAGTGCGTCAGCGATGTTTGCAGAATCTCAAGTGGATGACTATTATGCCATAATTAGAAAAAGAGCAGCATCGTTGATGCGTAGAGTGAGAGACAGTCCTAACGGTTACCTGAGGGTTATTGCTGAACATCTGGAGTGTCCTATGTGGAAGCACTGGATTCGCTTACATATAGGATAATTTGCTTTGTATAGTTTGCTTTTTGTATATGTGAATTACTAACATAGTTCCTAAGTTTTAATGTAATACTAACACTCTATGGACAACCTAGTCTGAAATAAATTATTATTATTATTATTATTGCATAGTTGAGAGCTTGCAGTTTCACAACAAAAAATATTATCAGACATCACTGTGGGAAAAAATGTTTAGTTAAAACGTAAATAATTGCAGACCTAAACTTTACATTTTCCAGTTGAGAAAATTTTTAGTATCAATCCACGGCATACTTCCTTTCCTACTACTATAGTGTATTATATTATATACAGTGAAATATATACACAATCTATTGCAGTTTTCCACACATGTGCATTTTCACTATCCAAGGCTTGCTTTACATTCTCAGTATTAAAGCATTCTTTGGGATATTTTGACACAGGTAAGTAGGCATTCTGAAACGGGGAGGCCTTTGTTCTTCAGGGGACGTCTTCCGGCTGATGATGAATGAAAGTAGGCATTACCCTATTCATCCTTGGTCTCAGATTTCGAGGTGATCGACTCAGGTTGACATTACGTTCATCATGGTTTTTTCCGGTTTTAGTAACAATAAATGTGGAATGCTGAATATTGACGTGAGTAAGAATATACATATAGTAAATAATATGGATAACACTCACGAAAGTCTTATAGTTTTGTGTTATTTTACCTAGACGGATAGGTTATCTTTAACTTCTAGGTTCTAAAGTACAAAATATAGATAAAGGAAAACTTTATAATTGACTGCCTCGTTGGTCTAGTGGTCGCTAAGCGCGACTGCTGAGCAAGAGGTCCTGGGTTCAAATTCCGGGTCGGGCAAAGTGTTACTGAGTTTTCCATTAGGTAATTCTCAATAGCAGCACGGAGTCTGGATTTGAGCCCGGTTGATGGCAATAGGCTCGCCCCCTATTACATTGGGACTTACAACACAACTGGCGAAATTTGGGTGTTCTATATGTTCACCTCTGTCTAAGCCTTCGGGGAATACAGGCGTGATGTTATGTTTATGTTAAAATTTTATAGACATTCTATCATTTTAAGTAGAATCTAGCAAAAACTACTTAAATTCCTTGAAGAGAAGTCGACGGAAATGAACAAATTGATCATTTTGAGGGTAACCAAACTTTCAAGATAAATTCTGATGAAAGTTAAGTAATTTCCGGAAATTATTTCATAAACCTAATGAACTTTGGAAGCTGCTGGCTCAAGTTTTGATACAGGAAGTCCCGATGATCGTGGAAAGTTGAGACACCCACCTAACCAATTACAGCAGCTGTGGGAGGATACCCTATAAGTTTTGTCTAACCAAAGTTATATAACCAAATATAGAATGCTAAGTTTGAGTAATTGAGCTTCTAAATTTAGAAGATTTCGTAGATTTTTGCTAATAGAAGGCCTAAATAGAAGAACCCATGCATAATTATCATAACACATATATATGAGACACATTACGCTTAAAAACTGCCTCGTTGGTCTAGTGGTCGCTAAGCGCGACTGCTGAGCATGAGGTGCTGGGTTCGAACCCCGGATCAGGCAAAGTGTTACTTGGTTTTTCCATTAGGTTAAGTTAGGTGAGTAGCAGCACGGAGTCTATATTTGTGACCGGTTGATAGCAATAGGCTTGCCACCTATTACGTTGGATCTATAACAAAATTGGTGAAATGTGGGTGCACTATGATGTGCACTTCTGCCTGCCCCTACTGGAACTACAAACGTGATGTTATTTTACACATAATTATTTCCTAAAGGCAATATACTCATTTCAAGTCTCAAGAAAATTCCCAGAAGTCAAAATTTGGAGTTATGTCCAATGTGTTATGGCAATCGCTTCGTCTTCTATTACATGTAACTTGTAAATAAAGAAGTGCATATTAAAAAAAATTAACTACCTACAAATTGTCAAACATCATAATTGCTTAGTTTTCATGAGTAACGAAATATCAGACACCAATAAAATGGAACAACATTTACAAGCCATAAATGACGTGTTGTGCGTAGTTTTACAGCGATGTGAGGGGGGATGGAAACATCAATAGTCGAGTGCCGATGTCGTGGCGAGCGTGACAAATCAGCTGACTTAATGGGTATCGACGACAGCCACACAGAAGGGACGGCCAATTGCGTCGCAGACTGATCTATTATTTTTATATCTTCTGATACGATTAATTCATTGCAGTCAAACATAATTAGAGATGATTCATTTATCGACTACTTAAATCACATTACGATGCCGTTTCTCAAGATTTGTCAAGTAGCCTAAGTGCCAAATCTTATGAACTTGTTGAAAAGGTCGCAGGTTTGATTTCCGATTGGAACAGTTAATAATTGTAAGGGCTTCAGACATTATTATATTGTTTTAAAGACTCCGTTTCACCAGTTTAATTTTGGGGCATGTTAGATGCTACTAAGATACAAGGATAATTTACCCAAGTCAAGATCACAAAAAGTCACCATGAAAGCTGAAAAGAGTTCGAAACGTCGCGTCAGGACCAAAAACAAATTAAAACCGCGTTAATCTTCGTACAAATTTTATTTCAAAAAAGATTTTTTAATCTACAGTGCTAAAATAACGTATAGGTTTTTCTAAAGACCACTTCAAACCAATCGCTTATCGAACATGGCAATAAGAAGCAAGTCGCTGTTTCATACCAAACATTAAAACGGAACATGCATTATATTGCTTACCCTGACGTGGTTTATAGCGACATTATACGAACTGCAACTTTGTCATTATAGTGGAGACTGAAATAAAGCCCCTCGTTACACTGTGACACCTTAATAAACAGTAGATGTGAAAACTAGAGATACGAGCTTTGAGGGAGATTCAAATTCTGATTGGAGTATTAAGGTAGGGATATCGCAGTGGTCCAATCAGGTTTTACATAAAGAGGTAGGTGGATCAAAAAACACGACAGATTTTCTCTTGTTTTTTTTTAAATTTCGCCCCACACTGGGATTTTCTCCTGTATCATGGGTGCGTTTCACAGACATGAAATATCACATACACAAACACACAGACTCAAGACAAACATCTGCCAGAATCCAACCTGCTACCCTTACGCTTAATTAACTCTCATCAAATTCTTCATATATACTCGTCGGTTTAAGACACACCGGGTATAATTATAATTTAGTAAGAATTAAAAATAAACGTTCCCTTAATTATCTAAGACTTGATAAAGGTGTTCAGAATACGTCCCTACTTATTCAAAGGTCGCAAGTCCAAACCCCGGCACGCACAGGTCTTTTCGAATTCATGTGCGTATTATAAATTAATTATCAGTTGCTAAAAACAGTGGAGGAAAGCATCGTGAGGACACCGGTATACCTGAGGGATTTTTCAAATGTGATTAAAACCACGTCAGAGGCTTACAGGCGGTTTAAACTCTGACACCAGATTGTTCATCAACCATACGATAAGAGGAAGACTGTTTGGAAGACCCTAACAAAAAACATAATGCTGTATGTAAACCTCCTATCTTTGATCTCCGTGGCGGACATACTGTAACCATTCCATTTTGTACAAGACTGGTGTGAGGTTATATTCATATTAGGTATACGTAATATAACACAAGCACTTCTATTCATATTAGAATACGCGAATCTCATATATTAGGTTACCTGGATATTAGTTAAATAATAGGTTCCTCGAGATTCGCGTTCCGTTGTAAGATACACCGCACGCTAATATTGTCTAAACTAATACTTGACTGATATCCAGTAATAGGTATGGTATCCTATTATGAGATTTCAAATATATTCAGTATTAGTTATATGTAGATTTGACCCTAATATAACATCTCTAACTAGACTTACGCTAGTGCTTACCTCTACAATCCTGTCGTTGACTTGTATCTTGCCGCACAGGTCTGCCGAGCTCCCTTCACTGATACTCTTTACGAATATACCACTTAGCTCCTCTGTAACAAACATACCTTGTTATTTAGGTTTCAAAAGATTCATAACATTTTAGATTTTTGCATGAGGCCTTTGCCCCGCAGTGTGGCTATGTGGGAATTCTTAGTGCAACTATAGATTTTGTATGTAATAAATAAATATTAATTTAACAAACTGCCCCCTTACCATAAACTCGTAATACAGGACAGTTTACTATGTGAAAGCGAGACGCCGCTATGTGCAGTGTAATGCGGCGTCTCGCTTCCACATCGTAAACTGCCCTGCTTTAAGAGTTCATGGTAAGGGGGCTGATTGGCGCAGTGGCTAAGCAATTGGATTGCTGCGCTAAGGGTTCGATTCCTGCATGGGACCAAAATTTGTACGATCCGCAGATGTTTGTCCCGAGCCTGGGTGTTTGTGTATGTGATATTACATGTCTGTGAAACACACCCACGATACAGGAGAAAGTTCTAGTGTGGGGCGACGTTTAATAAATAATAATAATGATGTTTAATTCGAGCAATAAAAAAATAGATAGTAATTTTTTTATTAAAACTGTGTACATATCTATGCGGACGATGACACAGAGATAATGATTTCTATCACTTACGCTTAGACATTGAAACAGGATTTTATCGCGGTTCTAAGTTATTTGTTTTTTTTTATACAGACTGGCTGGTCACAAAATATATAAAAGTAGCTGTTCATAAAACAGTTGATCAACATAAATATCGTAATAATAGACAAGAATAACACTACATACTTAACTATACCGAGATGCAGTATAAAATATTCTGAGCAAATTACGGCGACAAGAACTGCCAGATTTACTGGTATCCCTTTGTTTACATCGTCTCTTCAATTATTCAGGGGAGCATAAACTTTTCATTTTATACGCCCAACATAAAATTGGCCTATCTCAGCCTGTCAATGGACGCAGATAGGCTGAAATGTGCGCCGCAAATAGTCCCGGCCGCGCTATCTAAATAGCCCAAATTGTCTTTTAGTGAACCCTTAAATAACCTACCTTTATCCGATGTTGACAGTGGAGCCAAATGCCTGTTTATTTTGCTCGTGTCTAGGAATACACACATACTTATACGGTATTTTTCTGATCATAGAAACTAAGGCCTTTATTTTTAGGTAACTTTCTTTACTAATAGATGCTTGACAGGTTTATCTCGTAGAAAAAGTAACAAGCAAAGCATGCTTACAACGTAATAACGATTACAAAAAAACCGATCCACGTTTCCCCCAAATGATTTTTTGATTAAATTTGTCGCTTTTTCTCTCAAACTCCTAGCTTATTTCAATAGGGGCCAAAAAGCTTTCAATGTAAATAGATCGACAAGGTTTATCGTCATTACTGTTGGAAAAACGCAAACTAGTGTTTAGTAATAAATAGAAATCCAATACCTGTATGTAATATTAAACTAACATTTTCACGATTAATAGGATGTTTTGACCTATAGGATCCTATTCTATATCCACAATCCTGATACACCCCCGTCCTATCTCAAATGACCCTTCAATATATCAAGTCGATAAGGGTTCATTTCAGGCTGCTCCTATATTAGAAAACTTTGGCGACACGTGACCTGTGCTCGGGGGTGTACCCGCTCCCATTGTTTATTACCTATTTTGTACACCCGGCAACACAAGTAGTGTTATTACTTTCTTGTATTAAATTGAGATTTTTTGTGTAAGTTTCTGGTGTGGCGTCCACTTAAAACTTGAGCTTCTGACTCGCGATTGTCTTTGGTCTTAGTTGCAATATGGTACCAAAATTCCGAAAAGACCAAACATTTTAACTTTTCGTAAAATATCGCAATTAAAGCGTTGGTCAACTTCCGGTACCATATTGCGGTATATTTTGAGCAATGAAAAAATATTAAAACAACACTATAAGTACCCAACTTATTCACATTGGTATAGTCAGGTGCTTTTTTTTTAAATAACGTGGCCCTACACTAGTTCTTTTTTCTGTATCGTGGGTGCGTTTCACAAATACCCAGAGTCGGGACCTGCGGATCGCACAAATGTTTGTCCCATGCGAATCGAACCCGCAACCCCTAGCGCAGCAATTCAATCGCTTAGCCACTGCGCCTATCAGGTTGTCAGGTTCTGATCTTCCATTCTTGTGATATGATATTCCTATCAACTAATAAAAAATCTGTTTGGTAGTCATAATACAATCTACTTTCACCTTGACAGTGACTATGAAAATTCGTCGATAAAAATTTCATCGACCACAATTCAAATGGAAAGTGTGTAATTATTGTAGGCTATATTATCAAGGTCCCACTTCATTAATTATACAACCATGAGGTTCTCGATTTGCTGGGTAAAGCCCGTTATTAGATAGGTGACTGTTCGCCGTACTTTTGAGTTTTGATAGTTAGGTAGTCCATAATGATCCAGGTTCATTGGACCTACTTACTAAAAAAAACCTTAGATTACAAATTTTAAGTACTTTTCCCTTCAAAAGAACTTTTAAAGCAAGCATCATCAGCAGTAAATAACGAAAAAACGCTTCTTCCTGGACTATGTATCACTGAACAGTCGTAAACGTCTGAATATATCACGGGAATCGTCCAAAAGTTTCCTTAAAGTGGCTTTTGTTCAAACAAGGCCTAAAATAACCTGTCTGTGAAACGGGAGAGAAATCGTGGAGTTAGGCCTTTATAACCGACTACAAAGGGAAGGGGCTTCGGTGCTGTTTTTAGGTACTATAAAAACCTTTTGAACTTTATACCTGGTTTTGCTAATATAACTTTTGTCGGTGTTATTTCTTGTGTGTTATCTGACTATATAGTAAACAATACCTATATAATAATGATATACATATATGTAACAACATCTATACATAGCTATTTACTACGGACTCAGAATGTACTCTTGCGTGATTTTCGAAAAAAATTACTAGTATTGAAGAAAATTAGTCGGAAATTTCCAAAATCATGAAAACAAGCGGAGCAAATAATAAATTTGTAGCTGGGACCTACTACGGAAATAAAAGATTAAAAAAAAACAATAAAGCACTTGTGATGTACATCGATGACAATCTTACAATTTGTAATAAATGAAAAGAAACCCCACAATTCCTCTTTGATCCAATTTATCAAAGCAATTCCAAGCTTTTCAAGGACCCGACAAGCCTCTCAATTATATTCTTTATTCGCAATCTTCAGGTGGAACTAATTATAAAGTCGAGGAAGCCACGTCGGGACTCGGGAGCGGACTCGTAATTTTTATATTAGTTTATGAACTAAACTCCAGTTCAGAACACCTGGTGAATACAGCAATTTCATTGGATTCGAGTTTCAAGGCTCTTCAGAAGCTGCATTTATATTTGCATTTAGCTTTCGTTTATTAGAACGAGCTAGTTAAGTAGACATTTGCCTTCTTTCATTGCTTTTCGTTAACCACTTTTGAAGTCTATTGACACTCTATTCGATTCGATTCTGATATCTCTATTCTTTGATATGCAAACGACAGTGACAGGTATAATTTAATCCTTAGTTTAAATTTGTAGTTTTTTATGAATATGGGGTTTGGTGTCTAAGAATATTAACGGATATTTTAAATGTCAGTATTGTTTGTTCGTTCGTTAACCGTTAGAATATAAAGCGTATCATCGTGTTAGAAACGTGCTTAACTTAGTCGTACATCTTAAATTACTAACATGTAATGCCAAAAGTCGATTTTTTCTGATAATATAGTGTCGATGGCTCATAGAAAACTCATTATTGTGAGTGAGTTATCCCCCGTCCTCTACATTCAAGATTGCTAAGAATATCAGGCACCAGAGCGTTTAAAAATAAAAAAAATCTTGCATAAGGCACATTATCTTACAAGAAATTCAGTAGGTGTCTAAATAGCACTACCATTTTTCAAATGGAAAGAACTTTTTCGCTCCATCATTAACTAGCAACCTTTTCTTGACCTTATCAAACATCCTGAATAACCTCCAAAGAAAACTCAAAACATTGTTCCAAGCGAAACAAAAACATCTCTTAACATTAAAAAAAAATCACTGAAAATCTGGGTTCATCAAAAAATACTCGAGTCTTTTGAGTCTGTCACAAGTTGAATATAGCAAAGAGTAAATAGCTGCATTATAAAGAAAAAACAGTGTTGAGTAACCAAGAATAATTGACGTCAAAAAGTGGTGGAAAAAGTGCTCGCAAAAAAAAATCTAGTAGACAGACAGTGTTGAAGGTGTTGTCGTGCATAAAATATAGAGTCGTACATAAACAACTGCTCTTTGAGTTTATTCCGAGTAAGTTCCACCTATGTACCAATTGTCGTGGCAATCCGTACCGCTAAGACGTGACTGAAGTACAAACAAAATAAGGTATGTTTTTAAAATACTTTCTATTTCGGGATGAATAGCTTAAGATTGCTTATCACAGTATACTGAACCAGCTGTTGCAGTACGAAAGGTAATCCATACTTATTTAACACTACTTTGTAAATACATAGGGAGAAATGTTTACCGTAAACTTTGTACATCCATATATTATCAGATCATATATATTTCATCGCTAATCATAAGTCTCCCGCATTATGCGGCGAGCTTATCGCCATTAGGACTTCAATAGTTCTCATGACCGAATTTCGGTCACGGCGGCTTGTCTCCAAACGGAAACTATGCTTAAACGTTCTACAACAGATATACCTACTCAACAAACAAGGTTTCAAAGAGGCAAGGCACGTGCTAAAGAAAAGTTAGTATACTACTGACATAACAATCCTTCAAACTAAAAACCAGGAATAAAGAACTGAATTTATTAAACTTTCGTATCGGAGTTCAAGACATTATAGTTCGCTGAGTTGAGTTCACGAAGTTTGAAAACTGCACCTACAAATACGGCTGAACTCCGACCAATCGATAGATACTTTATTGGTTCCCTCCCATTGTTCCTTACAGGCCTGGCTAGGCTTGACTTTAATCTAGCTCAGACACGCACCTTTTGAATCACTGAGACAGTATTGCCAATATTTTAAAGTACCTAGAGGTAATATCTATTTGACGTGCCATTTGCACGTTCACAGTGAAACTACTTTAAAATAATGATTGCGAACTCTTTATCAAGTACTTTTGGAATCAAAATCAAATCTTGATTAAACTTTTCTATTTGGTTGCTTGAATAGAAAAGTTTATTTAAGATTTAATTTTCAGGCCTCCCCTTTTTTCTTCTAAACCACTGTATCCTTCACAGTTTCTGACCACGTGCGTCGCGCGTATGTAGTAAGATCATCACACGAAACAAACTTCATTGAAAATAATTTTGTAAAGGAATCGTATAACCGTAGTCTGCCTTGGCCAGCCTGGAAGTCACTCGATCGACTCCGGACCCAGGTAGGTTGCAGTAAGGAAAACCTGTCCAGGTAGGGATCCACAAATGATTATAACCTGAAGTGTGAACGTGGCTAGATCCCAAAGTCAAGGTCATACGTACTGTCACCTTACACCTGCACAATGGAAGACCTCATGAACGCTACTGACAATGCAATACTCGTAGGAAATTATTGAACCAACATAATTTAATTGGCATCGACGTGATAAGAAGAAGAAGATGGAATCGCTGACGCTAGAGTATATGGGGAATATCATAGAATCTCTTTTAGATTTTTAAACATTATCTTCGTAAAAAGATTATCGGACAAATAAACTTCAGATAACTTCTAGGTGCTGTCAAAGATTTGACGACCTGATTGGCGCAGTGGCTAAGCGATTAGACTGCTGCGCTAAGGGTTGCGGGTTCGATTCCCGCACGGGACAACAATTTGTGCGATCCACATTTGATTGTCCCGAGTCTGGGTGTTTGTGTATGTGATATTTCATGTTTGTGAAACGCACCTACGATACAGGAGAAATACCTAGTGTGGGGCGACGTTTTTAAAAAAAAAAAAAAAAAGATGATTAATAGTGTCTTGGAACTTCCGGATATACTGATCGACGACTTACTGCACTCTCGAGTGCTTAAAGGTTCTACTGTAAACATGGGTGACCCACGATCCTGACAGGATTACCTAACTGTGATCGATCGATCTTCGCGGGTACTAGTTATTTCTCAGCATCGCTGCCAACTTTATATCTTAAGAACTTAAAATAAGAAATTTCTAGAACTCATTTAAGTAATAAAGTAAAAAACTTTGTATCCTTTACCTTTTTAAAAGTAATCTAATATTTATACACTTCTTGTACAAGTCTACTAAAAATGAAAATTGGTCTTAGATACTTTGTCATATATTTTTTTCTGCCTTGAACTTCGATATTAACAGATATCTATAACATATACCTACATATTTATTTAAAAAAAAAAGGTCACGCCTCACTAGGAATTTCTCCTGTATCGAGGGTGCGTTTCACAAACATGAAATATCACATACAAAAATACCCAGACTCGGGACAAACATCTGCGAATCGCACAATTTTTTGTCCCGTGCGGAAGTCATACCCGCAACCCTTAGCGCAGCAGCCCAATCTTAATTTTAAAACTTTTGTTGTTTTGAAGATTATAATGTAAAGTATCTTAGCTTAGTCATAGGTACCACATACCTTGTTCACAGACGTATCCAGCGACAGTGATCCCGAGTCCCAGCGCGGAGTCCTTGTTTAGTTCCACGTCATAACTGAGGGTCTCTGGCTCGCCTGTACCCCGCACCGCCATGTCTAACGGTAACCTGGACAAGGATACTTTCAGATAGTGACTTCTTCGAGTTTGAACTACTAGCTTTTGAACGCGGCTTCGCTCGCGTTAATTTAAATTGTTGGTTAGTATTATATACCAATAATTATTATATAATTTTTGCCTGCGGCTTCACCCGGTTTAACCCCTATTTAAACCCCTTAGAGGATTGAATTTTTAAAAAAGCAGCTTATGTCCTTTCTTGGGTCTTAAATTTTCTACATGCCTCATTTCATCAATATCCGTCCAGCGGTTTAGACGTGAAGGCGTAACAGATAGACAGACAAAGTTACTTTAATATTTATAATAATAGTATGGATCTACTTAAGTAAATACCAAGAGTTATAAACGTAGATCATTCTCAGCTCGACCGAGATAAAAAAGGTTGTAAAAGGAGTGAAGAATACAAGGGGAGAGGAAAAATGGCAAATTTGATAGTTTTGTAGACTGGAGTATAACTAAGGACTTGAGTTAACAACTTAGGACTAGAACTTGCTAGGCTTGCCCCATTGCCGTCCTTCCAAGAGAACCAATATAGCATTTTATACATCTATTTGTTCCCTTCTTTTGATCGGTTTTGAGGTGGCTAGTTATAACGATTGTTGTTTCATAGAACTGTTTTTCTTTAAACATTCGTTTAAGAATTCACAGTTAAACAATACAGAATTAATGCGAATTGATATTATCTTCTTTACCTGACCGGCGGTGGCTGCGGCTGCGGCGGCTGCACGAAGGCCGGTGGCCGAGGAGACGGCGCCAGGGCTCCTCGCGGCACCACCGCCACAATCGACGCCACAGGCTTTACAATAACAGTGGCTTTATTAAAACAAGATCGACAGAAACAAAGACAAATTAAGTAACAGTATCAACCAAAACTTTTAGGCACTGCGCAAACATGGACAATTTTGTGTTTTGTTTCGGACACAAGCTAAACAACGATGAATATTTGATTTCTATATAACCAGTATGACATCAGCCATCGCATCTCCCTGCGCAGACGTAAGTCGCCGCTACAGGACACAACAACTTTTCCGGTGACTGTGTACCGTGTCAGTAACAAAAGGTATGTAGGTTTGCGCAGCTCTTGATTAGTAAGTTACGTTATAAATCGTTTTGTGTCTGTTTCCATTTGCACCCACCCAACACAAGGAGGATATTCAGTAATATCAGAGAAAGTAGACCTATATGGAATGCCATTAAATGAATGTATCCCCTATATTCAAATAGCACTCTTTAGGCATGGTTTCCTTACCCTATGGTGCAGTCTCTCCTCAATGATGGTGGGCGGCGGCGAGGGCGGCGAGGTGTCCTCACACAGCGCTCCAAACCCGTCGTGGCCTGCCTCCGAGAGGCGCCGCTCCAGCTCTATTGGATCAGTAAGCAGACGCGACGGGACCACCGGTGCCGGTGATGCTCCCAGCGTCTACAACAAAACAATAGCTTTAACCGCTTTAACCTTTATACGTCATATGCTAACAAAATGAACGAGAAAAGTGTTCCGAACACAAAGTCCAAACTGCAGTAGTCTTACGTCGAATCGGACAACATTGTACTACCCAAATCTACAATTATACCTTTTAGTTTGCAATATCCTTGGCTTAAACTAATGCTAAACACTCATCACCATCTTATTTCTAAATGATGACAAAATGTATTTTAACTTAAACACCCCTTAAGTGAGACAGCATTGATTCTTTTGCATAGATTCATCTGCGTACTATAAATTAGTTTTCAGTTGCTAAAATGGTAAAAGAAAACATCGTAAGGAAGCCGGCACACCTGATTTTTCAATGGTGTGTAAAGCCGTGTCAGGCTACTAGCGGTTTAAGCTCTGACACTAGGTTGCTCATCAACCATACGAAGAACCACCAAGCATTATGCCCAATACAGGATTACAGGATAACCACATCGCCGCATATATACTTACTAATTGAAGCTTGAACTTTAGGCAAACATGTGTGCAAAAACCTCTAACAAGGAGAGACAGCTTATTTTTAGCTCCCGAATATTCTGATATGTGGGAGGATCTATACTGCGTGTAGCGAGAACTCCCTTATTGGGACCCACGACCCTAATAAATTATTCATAAATAAGTTACTCAGTACACGATATAACATCTGAGAACCAGTGTCATGGGACTTTGGGTTCAGCGTACTTTGGGTTCGATGTATGGAAAACTTTGTACAGTAATAAATAGGTTCTTGTCTTAGATTCTAATGTACATGTATGAAATTTACATCATGTCTGTATTCCCTGAGGAGTGTGGTAATGTATGTTTCTTTCATTTCATCAGACGGTAAAGTAAACTTTTATTTTAGGTACGCATAATGTGCATGTTATCGTTTGACATGAATAATTTATAAGTTCATTAGCATACATATGACTGTCTAAGAAAGACAAAGGAGATATTATAACAATGAAAATAGTTTTGTCTGAATCTACGTTTTCTTCTTCTGAATAATGAATGTGGTTAAAACTTCAAACAGTCTTCAGATTCAAGACAACCACGCCTAGGCCAAAACTTAACAAATAAATTGAATAGCCTGCCAAATTATTCTAAAACTCATTAAAATAATTAAGTACTGATAAATTACGCTCAAACTGCCAAGACCACATCCAAAAAGAAAAGTTAATTCATCAAAAACGGAACATTCAAATGAGCCTATGAAATCTGCCTGACGCAATTACGTCACATCCCGTCGGAAGTGGCGTCGCTCCGCCGCGGAGACGGATGTTGTACTAATAGCCCGCGTCTCCTCAATTATGACAATCTTGGAGCCTTTTGAGCAGACTGTACTCAAGGTGCCTATCTTCATTATAAGCTGTAAGGCTTGAGAGATGCTTCGACGGATTTTAATTATGGACATTTTAGATTTATGCTAACATTTATTTTTATTTAAGTAGGTCAGCCCTGTTTTCTTGGTAGCCAGAGGTGTACTGGATACTTTTACAGGCTAAAACAGGATTAGCGCAAGACCTGAAAGTAGTGGTTCAGAATAGGTTTCTGAATCAAATTCCGTCGTTATACCTAGATAGTAAGTACTTAAATGTTAATTTTTCGGGAAATAATCTTCCACATAACTTGAATTAAAAACACCACTTCACAATAAGTTAATACAAACTTTAGTTTAGGGAAATTTAAGCTTTAACTCAAAGGAATAAAGCCTAACTTAAAATCTAGGCTGAATTTGTAGTTTGGTCAAATTATGATCACTGCGCAGTCACTAGTTATGTATACATATAATAAAACAGTAACGAAGTCAAAACTGTACATTGAAGACAATTGAAAAAAAATATCACAATTAACCCCTGATAAATGAGAACCCCTTTATGACTTGATTATAATTATGCTACCTATAACATCACAAGTATGTTTACAAGTCAGACAAAGATGAATCAAAACTCACGCGAAACAAAATCAGTCCCTGCCACAGCATCCTATGAAATATGATCCACTTAAACAGATTGCCTACGAGTAACAATAAGACAATTGTATCGAAAAAATTTAACCATTTTATACCATCGACACGAAAAGAAGAAGAAGATTGTATCGATACCCTCGCTTCGGAGTGAAGGGATGAAATACATACACTTCGGCCGCCCTCAAATCATATTCAACCAAAGAGGTAGAATATTTCTAAACTGTGCATGAGAAATAGCAATATTGCTCACTGTTACCTACATGACTGCCTCGTTGGTCTAGTGGTCGGGAAGCACGACTGCTGAGCTTGGCATCCTGGGTTTCAATCCCGGGTTGGGCATGTGTTAATGGGTTTTCTATTAGGTAATTCTTAGTAGCAGCACGAAGTCTGGATTTGTGCCCGGTTAGTGGCAATAAGATCGCCCATTATTACATTGGGACTTCTTACAAAACTGGCTAAAAGTTGGTGTACCTACACCTCTGCCTACAGGCGTGATGTTACGTTTTGTTTTATATTTATTGCCTACATGTCATACTACAGTGTGGTACATAAAATAGTCAGTTTTGTCTCCCAGGGTAAAAAAATACCATGTCATCACACAATCCCGGCAAACTCGATTTGTCTTTTTCACTCTCATCAGTAATACATACCAGTCGATTTAGTTCAGAAACTCCAAGTTCAGAAACTCTCCAATCTAGGTAAAATAATATTTGCCCTGTCTAAAGAAATTTTCATGTACATTTTTATACATATCTAATATTGAACTCGTTTGGAGAATTTAGAAGCAATCATTCTCATAATTACAGCTGAAACAAAACTCGTAAAAAGACAAATTGACGTCAATACCTGCTGTAACCAATCAAGACCGCTGTGTTTATTTAAATAGTATTTAAAAACATATCTATCACGGTCCAATCATTTGGACAACGTTATTACAAGCAAGTTTTTATGATTTATAGCAACGCCAACGTTAAACAACGATGTAGAAATTAAACGTAAATATTATGGAGGAGGCTATTTGTGGCTCAAACAGCTTGTGTTGGCTATCGGTGCTGTAATGATCATGATGCAATCTTTAATGAAATCATAACGCTATATTCCTTGAACGGACGTTATTTTTAGCCATATTACTTTCAAAACTGTCAGATCCAACCTCTTCGGGAGCAAGGAGAGAGCCTCCACATGTGACAGTACCTAGGCACGTCCGGTGCACCCTGGGCCCTCAACCTTGCTATCATCTTTGTTGATTGGCCAATCTCTACACTATGGTATGAGCATGACGTGTTTCCTTAGACATAGCTCATGACGATTCGACTTGGAGCTCCAAAAAAATTGCAGATATTTTTCTAAAGATGACACGAAATGTCACTTTCTTGGTAACGATTCGACTGGATTTTATGTCATCAATCACTATTTCAATGCAATGTTTTGTTATACATTTATTTTTGAATAGCTGACCCGATAGAATAGATTTGTCCGAATTTCATCACTTGTTTCGAATAACCCGCAATTGTTTGCATACAAATCCGATCATCAAATCTTGAAACCACCACAAAGTCAAAACAGGACGAGACAAAAGTCAAAAGCTTTTAAATAAAACTTAACAGTGCAAGATTAATCCCAAAAGTACGTCAACTGCCCTCTTACCATGTCCTCTTAAAGCAGGACAGTTTCCGATGTAGAAGACGCAGCACTACACTGTACGTAGCACCTCTCGTTTCCAGAATGGAAAATGTCCTGCAATGCAAGCTTATGGTAACCCCGCAAGTCCAAAAAGATACCCGTCCACACCAAACCGGAGCTACTCGTACTGGTAACCACAAGTGCGCTCATACTCGTAGTTCCTGACGTCTATTTTAAACGTCACTTATACGGCGACCTAGTTGCTTTAATTGGTGCCACCAGTTTCTTACGCGCCTTTGTGCACGCCAATTAACATCACACCTGGTGCAAGTGATTTATGGAGTGTCTGTACATGGTAGACGGTGGTTGATGTTTAATATTACTAGTCATATGTAATTGTATTTTACTGTATACAATGGATGAAGGTATTCTTAAGCTTGACAATGTGTTGCTTGAATTTAAAGTTGAACGCATTATTTTTCTCTGTATTACAAAGTACTCTGTGCAATTTCAGTTCGGAAACAGGCCTTAGTTGCTCATTGACATAATAATTTAAATACTTGTTTTATTAGCCTATAATATCTTACTGCAGGGTGACATAAAAAAATATTGAAACTTTGAAGGACGCGGCTTCCGCAGTATATCTACACTTAAGTGCAACTTAACCAGACATATAAATAGTAGGTCAAATCGCTATAATATATGACTTGCCACCTTACAATACTTAAGAACAATATTCTTCTTCTTAAATTTAAGAACTTAACTCTTGCCGGAGCACTCCACTGTTTTCTATCCTCTGCCTTCATTTTAACCTCTTTATTAAAAATACAGTTCAATATTACTGAAGAAATAATAATATCAAATGTAAAGATTCAGGAAGTCTTTACCTGCATGGACGGCATGCCACTGGAAGCGGCTGGTCTGGCCACCAGTAGCCGCACGCATGCGCCGCATTGCCGCAGCACCGCCGCCGCTTGCCGCGCGCACATCCCCACCACCGACACCGCGCCAATGCGCAGGAGCATATCGCCGCTGCGGAGCCGGCCATCCTGCGACAAAGAGAATTATGAATACTCAAATTCGAATTCTAAGGTCACGCAATTTTACCCCTAAAGTATTCGACTCTATCCACAGCCCTGATAAGCATGTTTTAAGTATGACAAAAGAGTATAACCTTTATACCCGACCAGTTTTTCCCTGATACATTTATTAATATTACCATACAGATGTATAAATATTTTTTTGTGTATCATCATCATCAGCCTATCTTAGTCCACTGCTGGACATACCTCTCCTATGGCACGCCACTAAGCCCGATCTTCGGCCTTCCGCTTTGTGTATAAGAGACGGATTAAAAATTGTTCCTCTGTTCCTTCCTAGATGACGAACCTGGTGTCAACCCAGTGAATGGTAATTCTCTGATCCTGAGTATAACAGCCTAAATTGTTAATTATGTAATTACTTACACTATAATATTCTCCATAACTTCTACACACCTAAAAGTTATGGACATGCATTTAAAATTAAGTTTATCATTCGTAAAGTACAAAACGCTAAGATCCCGTGGGGGGTACTTACAAGTGGCTAAGCTCAAGTGAGGGACTAACCTTCATAATTAAAATAAGGAGAACGTACACTTTTAGCCGTTTAGGGACTAATTACATCTGTGTTTATCTCAAGTGGCTCTCGACCGTACTCGGCAACATTACTTTAATTTCATTTTGCATTTTGAAACGTGGGTCTAAACTTTTTGTATGGCGAGGGCTTTTTGTAGTACTCAGATAAAATATTGGCGAACAAAGACTTTAACCCTTTCGTCCAGAAGGATTTCTATTGATGCTGCTTTACGCTGTGATCAATACAGCCAATTGAAAGGTCAATTTTCGTATTGCAATAATTATTCAAATTAAAAAATATCCCGTGCGGGTATCAAACCAGCGACATAACACAGCAGCTCCATAACTAAGCTACTGCCGTTATCAAATACATTAGATAAAAGTTGCTAAAAACAGTGAAGGAAAACAACGCGAGGAAACCAGCACGCACACATAAAGCCATGTCAGAGCGCTACAGGCGGTTTAAACTCTGAAACCAGGTTATTCAACCACACGTTATAGAGAAGACTGCCGTAAACTATCTCATCCTATCTATGTAAATAAGGGTCACAATTTGAGTACCGATATCTTAGACTAATTTTCAGAAATAACTAGTCGTGATATTTCAGTACGTAAATTCAATGCTATTTATTGTTCCCTCCTAATTCCAGGAAAATCTAAGTTAAACATACAAACTATATATAGCAATCATTCAATTATATTTGTTTGAACAATACGAAAAGACCAATCTATTGGAGATGACTTTGTCAGAGCCCTGTTACTGGCAGATCGTAATAAAGCACACAGTTACACTCGCTAGAGTCCGTCTGACCCAGATATTCCTTACATTTAACGACCCCACAAATTAACTGGGAGGCGAAATGTATTCCTTCTTCCGACTCGTTTGAAAGCCCATCAATCGGATTTACACCTACATTACCAGCGATTTTAAAAAGCACTTTAAACAAGGACAGATATACGAAAATCTACAATCAGGAAAGAGACGCAACGATGTTTATAAACACCATTAAACACAACATTAAGTGCTCGTTATGCTATGGGTTTTACGGTTTTACAGACGTCAATAAAAGATGTTTTTTTAGATCCATTCGCAGTGGTGTTTTTGAGAATATTGGATCGGCCAAATTAGTGGACTCAGCACATCCTAATTGAGGTGTGGGCGAGTATGTGTTAATCAACATTCATTAGGAAGAAACGTTAGAAAAAGCTGCGTCGAAGAAATATATTTTCTCTCTGACCTCATTACGGGTCAAACATAAGGCCTCATGAATAAGTCCACGGGTTTCGGACTTTAGGTCGAGATAAGGTCCATGTGATAGGGATCAGTGCCTGTTTACATTTTGGACCCAATTTCTAACTCTCGGGGTTCTCTCGCGATAGCAGTTGCAAAGCAGAGTGTTTTAAATTAGGGTTATCAGATGTTACAGTTACAAAATTCTCTTTCACGATGATAATACTGTGCTCAAATAATTAGACCTTATGCCGTTTGCGGATAGTCTACTTTTGCATATCAACGCACAGATTTATCACAGTAATTAATATTCAACATTTACTTCAGACCATATTGAAATAATATTTGTCTTAGTCACTTGAAAACTATGTTGGTAAGAAAACAATTCAAAACATCTCACTCATCAATGTTCAAATATAATGGATAAGAAAACAAGTTCAGTTTTAGTTTTTCTCTTATTCTGGCAATGGGCCAATGGAACGATAGAATACGTTACTTGAAAACAAAATGCTTGGTTTAGTCTAAAATGATTTTTTTTAATGCGAAGAAAATGAAAATTTTTCGTTTGTGATAGCGTTTTCAGCCACAACAGCTGAAGTAACATTAAACTTTATGCGACACTCCGGATAGATCTTTTTTAAAGAGACTCGTTTATGAAAACCTTATAGCTTAAAATTGAAAATGTAACGCCTAAATCAGATAAGACAGTGGTGGCTCGAACTTAGTCACACCCGTCCAGGAAATCTTAAGGAAGATCAAAATGAAAAAAAAATTGTGTAGATGAGCACATTATTTAATAATATCAATTGATTATTGCAACTTATACTATATAACGAACCAGACTATATAAAGAAGATACCAAACTATATACAATTTTGAAAAGCTCTTTTTTTTCCATTTCGCATCGAAAATTGAATTAAGCAAGTTTCCCAAAAATGAGAATTTACAAACTGGCTCGCAAAACTAATATGAGAGCTGCGCCAATTCCTATTAGCTTTAAAAGTTTTCAATTTCGGGACATGCATAAAAATGCATCGCGGCACTGAATTGGGACGTCCGACGTCGGCCCAATTACCATACTGATCTGGAATACAACACGGAGCGTGAAACTTGTCACTATGAACTTTTTACGCTTTGCTAGGAAAGGGAATGAGGAAAATTTGCATAGTAACGATGCTGTTTCGTGATTTTCATGTCGGATCGTTGGTAACTGGGATAGATAGATTGTATGCAAGAGTAATATTATCAATTTATAATCCTAGGACTCAAAATTCGTGGCGTATCTTCTTTTCTTTAGGTTTATGACAGGATACGTAAAACGTGTATAGTATTTGTTGTATTCCCATTCGTATCTAGCACCTTGTGCAACTGACAAATATTGGAGTGTTAATAAGTCACATTTTAGTTTAAATAAAATCTGTTATCAACGATAGCATCAAAGAGCCGAAAATACTAAGACCAAAAATTCGAATTCTCAGTTTTGCCACAAACGTTGTCCGTTGCGTGCAAAATACTTTACAAAACTGTAATCAAATCAGCGCTACTCTGAAAAACGCTAAAACTAAACTAAAGGTGAAAAGCTTTTGCTGCCGCATTTAATTTAAATCTAAGTCAAAGGCCCTTCAGGTCCCGTAATTAAAGTCATGCTGGCTAAACATCGACTGTTAGTTACTCCGTGAAAAAAGCCTCAAACGTGCAATACGAAAACCTCTCACATTTTCCTACTCGTGAAGTGAACATTCAGCGCGTTGAAAGAGCAGTCCGTTCATTTTAATATTCCGAGCGATTATTTCTTTCTTTGATTTATAAACGTTTTTATTTGGAACGCAATTATTGTAATTGAACCATTATGATAATACTTGTGAATTCTTTCAAACGTGACTTTTAGGCATTTACGAGGATTTCAATGAAGAAGAAATTGAAAATCTTAAGAATAGTCAGGACAACGTTTTTATATGTTTGAAGTAGACATTCTCTGTCTTTACTACAAAAGTGTGACGTCATTTGTTTGTAATTGTCAAGGTAATTGTTGCTAATTCTCAAGCCATTTATTATCATCTCTCATACTCTGACCAGAATAGAGATTTTTTGGACTAGGGTCAGATTAGGAATACAAGTGAGGCGAAAGAAGTATGCCAGAATTGAAGCCGATGAAACCCGTGATCTTTACCTAATCCTTTGAAGCTAGGTGCATGGTTTCATAAATGTCATTCATATGGAGAAGAACCGGCAAGAAACTCCATAGGTTACTTTTTTAAATAAAGTATGGAGTATGAATGTATGTATTATGATGTCATCAATTGTCACTCACTCTGTCGGCCACTCCGCCGGGCAGCACGCTCTTGACGACCACGCCCGAAGAGCGCCCGCCGACGATCCCGAAGGCGAGCCCCGAGCCATCGTTCACCAGCTCTACCACTTCCACCTGAGCCCATTCGCCAAACACCTGCTGTAGAATCACAACATTAGAACCTTGATTTTAAGATATTTTGTATTCTGGATGACGACGTATAGTGATAAAAAATCTTTGTGTAGATACCTTAATTGTATCTGAAATCGCAAGCCTCTGAAATAGTAAGCTTATTTGCTTTTTAACTGACTTCAAAAAAGGAGTTTATATATATTCGGCGCTATTTTTTTTAAATCTATGTTGTACTCCAATTACTCCGTCAATTATGGACGGATTGCAAAATTGTTCTTTACTTTGTTGCATTGAACACTACGCTCCCTGTATGGGAAGAGGCGTCAATTTAGGTAATGATACTTAATAAAGAAAATTGAACGAAAACAAGAAGCTTTGGAGCGGCAGGAAAGGAAATTAACAACATATAATGAAGAAAGTTAAGACAGTAAAGTCGATAATTGCTGAAAAGAATGTTTTTGAATTATATAAGAATAAGAGAAAATTCCGAAAAAAGGAATTCAAGTGAATTTCACTTTATTGTACTGCGACATGGGTCTTCCAATAATAATACATGTCTCAGTATGAATGAGCATTCATATTCATTCATAAAATTTCTAACCACATAATGTACCAGTGGGATTGGAAAATCGAAATTATCCTTGCTTTTCTCATTTAGTTTAGCAAAGTTTATATCAATAGGAAGAGTAGACAACATCCACTCGAGAACGCAAATGCTTTAACCAAGCAATCATGAAAGTATGGCCGTCCAATATAGCGGTCAGTGCCGGACATTTCTAGGTCGGTATGATGTATGAAGCCATAATTGGTAGAACAAAGCAAAGCAAAGAGAACGAGCAATACAAATCAAATTCCGTAACATACTCTCATTGAAACTGCGGACGGAATGCTCTCCGGATTATTGTATGTAACACAATAATCCGGAGAGTATTCCGTTCAGAAAATAGTATTTAATTATGAATGAAAGCAAGCCAGTTTCAATATCATTTTGGCGATTCCAGAACCCAAGGGAAATACACTTCTACCTCTGTTGAATAAGCAATACTACTGAAATCTCACGAAGCTTTTCTCTCAATGATTTGACGAGAGGTTTTAAAAGGTTATGCTAGTTCCAAAGATTTTTGTTCTAGGTCCTTAAAATCGCTCAACTCTCAACAATATATTTTCTCTACATAGAAATCTTTTAAGATGTTTTGTTTTGATGGACAAGTCAAGGCATAGACCATACTTCCTCAATCCACATGACGTCACCCAATACCGTCTCTGCTGGAGCTTATTAAATATAATAAACATGATTGTCTCTCACCATGATGCGCTTAATTCGCCTCGTGCTGCGAGGGTGGCGCGGGCGACTTTCCGATCAGCTGACCTTTTCGGCCATCTTGCGGTCTCATTGACAGCTGTCACAGAAACAGCCGAAGGTTACCGAGCGCGCTTCGGGCACAGAGAACCGAACTGCCGTGTCGCACATCATTTATGGTCGCTCTTAACTAGTTTTTTTGGACTTGGTTTTGAACTGTTTTTCGTTGTTCGTTGGACGCTGTAACAAAGAAAAAGTTTTCATTACATAGTTTTCTTAAAGGCATTTTTACATCACCCACATGAGTATAATTGACTAGGTATTCTAGTTGGACGTAATTCTTGAGAAGTCGTTATTTCGATTAATAGTAATGATGAAATTCTCGCTAACGCTATGAAATTTAATTTGTACAATTTGAACGCAATAATCTTTTTTCTAATTTTGGGCTAATTTTGGTTTTGAAATATTTGTGGAAGTCCAAGGAAGGTTTAAATGGAGAGCAGGCGGTACAAAATTCGCCGGGACAGCTAGTAATTTAATAAAAATCACCATACATAATCAGGTACATGTCAGTGAAAAACCGTGAGCTTACCTTTTCAATATAAATACATATAAAAGTGCGATGACAAACATACATAATATATGAAAGGTCTAAACCTTTCAGACAGGAAATCTGAGGTTCGGCTAGCAGCAAATATAAACATAGTTAATTTGCCTATTTAAAAGATATAGTGTTGCATAAATATCTGTGTTGTCTTTTTGACTTTGTTCAAAGTCTATCGTTCTGAGCGTGATTAATTAGTTGGTTGTCACCGGAGTGCCTCACAGCGTCTCTAACTATATTTCACAACGCAGTGCACAGCTCAATACTAACCAATCAAATGATATGGACGGCTGGCTCTACTTCGTCTGGAACGAGCCTTAAATTAGACACTGAAGCTCCTGACCTAACTGCAAATTTAATAGTACCTGTGTCGATACATGGATAAGGTTTTAGCTTTGACAATATTTTTCAATGTTCCCAATTCATGAAAATAATTGGTAATATGATTTTATACATACTGAGATATTTTTTGAATTTATAATAAAGTTCAATTACAATATATGACACTGCAACTGAAGAGAACTAAACTGAATAAAAACAATTGCAATTAAGGCCTAAAAGTATTACCTTAAACTATTTTAAAACAATCGATTCAATGATTATTTACTATAAGTACGCCAGTTTTACTCACGTGTGTATTTAAAAATGCCCGACTAGTTTCGAACTCAAACGGAGCCCTTATTCATGAGATGGTAACGCGGTAGAGTTCGCGGGCTGATCAATTTCAGATTCAATGATTTCAGATAAATCTAACCGAACCTAGTTCTATCTTCAAAATGTATCAAATCACGTCATAACAAAACACATACAAAACTAAACGGAAACAAAGAAACAAGGGAACAATCCACTCCATACCGAAAATGAAAACCTCAAACTTGGCAAAACCACACGCATGTGATTACAAGCTAGCCAAGCTTCCAAAGCGTAAAGTAAAAGTTAACAAAACTCCCTCACGTCGAAACGAATTCGAGGCACGTGGCGATCGACGGAACTGTTTGTAAACCGAGCCGAAAATACGTGGCCGAGATACAGCGAGTACTTGAAGTACGTGTTATGAACATTTGTAGGGAATGGAAGAAATACAGATTGCTGCGGCAGGGGTATTGGCGTTATACAAGATGGCAGTGCAATCAGACACATCGACTGTTATTCAATTACTAGCTTTAGCCCGCGGCTTCGCTTGCGTTAATTTAGATTGTTGGTTAATATTATATACATAGCTTTTGCCCGCGGCTTAACCCGCGTTAACTCCGATTTAAACCCCTTGAGGGTTGAATTACAAAACAGCCTATATATATAGCCTATGTCCTTTCTCGGGTCTTAAACTTTCTACTTGACAAATTTCATCAAAATCCGTCCAGCGGTTTAGACGTGAAGACGTAACAGACAGACAGAGTTACTATCACATTTATAATATTAGTATGGATTGGATCTTAATCATGCTGCGATTCACAAAATAACAATAGCATACGCAGACAACTTTCAACTCTATGATACTACCTGCGCCCCGCGGTATTACCCACTACATTTTTTCGGTATAAAAAAATAGCCTAAAATTATCTTAATCCATAGCTACCTCCAATCCAAATTTTATCAAGATTGGTCCAGCCGTTTGAGCGTGAACAAGTAACAAACATACAAACATTCACTTTTATAATATTAGTTTGATATCTTGAAATCTATTATTACTTTGTTTAAGTAATGGGAGACTGGAGTCTTCTCTTACAGGTATACATATTTATGGTATACAAAATTGATTACTTAGAAAACTTAGCCTTAGAAAACTTGATGAACAAGTAATAATTTATTTATTCTTTGCAACTTATTCACTCTCCTAATTTATACTCTTGAACCTTTCTCTAGAACATCACAAATTTCGAAATAAGTTTACCAAAATCTTCTTCCACCAGTCTTAATGTCTTCAAAGCCTCCAAAAAGTGTAAAATCAAACTAAGCCTACCTAAAGCCCTAGAATCGACCAATACGAAGTGAGATACGAGTTCCATAGTACGTAGCTGGTGTTGAAATCGTTGTCTGCCATTACCAATCAAACTGAAACTAAAGTTGATATGGTTATCGAACAAATGTGACTCTAATTTCAAGCTTGTAACGGTTCATAATTTTTTAGGCCTTGATGGATAGAAAATGAGCGGTTTTCTTTGTTGACTAGTCTTCTTCCATCAAAATATCATTGAAGCTTTCAAAAAGTATGAAATCAAACTAAGCCTACCAAAAGCCCTAGAACCAACCAATGCGAAGTAAAATACGTGTTCCATAGACGCTCGTGAAAGAAGACCTGCCTAGTTTGAAAGGTCGGGGCTCGCCAGCGGCGCCGCTGTGACCTATATACTGAAGCTCTCGCGAATCGCAGGCGTAGACAGATAGTTTCCGATGACGCGCCGCGTATCGGCAAACTAACTTGCTACGGCTTGTAGACAGTTTGCGCCTAAAGGCAGAGGTGCTAATTTTTGCTGTTGTTCATTCACATTTGCTGACTGTATGTATGAAAGGGTTGCATAAGTTTATGTAGCGTAAGTTTTATAAAACATTATATTATGAATTGGCAATTAAATTGGCTGGGACCAGATGAAAATCAGTGCTATGCCATTCGCACAGCGTAGGTATACTGAGCTAAATACCTTGCCACACATATTTATTATGACTGTGTTTAAATATTATATTATAAATAAATATTTTGAATAAATATTTTACATGGTGTATTTGATTTAGACAAGAAGTTTCTCCAAATAACTCTTGTATGAGAGCTCAAAACTGTTAAACTCTATACTAATGCTATTCATTGGGCATAATGTCATACAAGTCAGTGTTGTGCAAGAATAACTGTGTAATATTAAAAAAATACATACAGACTAACATACAACCTCCTACTTTTTTGAAGTCGGTTAAAAAGGATTTATTGAATATGTAGCTCATAATTGACTAATTTAACACTACGGTACCTCATGAACTACTGAGTCTTCCAGCAAAACACAAGAATAACAGAACGAATACTTGTTCCATTATCTGTCACGTCTCATCAGGATATTATCTTATCTGTAACCGTGCTTACGCCGCGCTTACGTGAGGCTGTCGTCTGCTATAATCACTGTTTCAACATTTCTTAATTGTAAGGAAAATGTTAAATTAAAAAAACAATGGTAGATAACTCCTAAAGCAAAAATCGGAAATAATCACACAATATTATGAGCAATTGTTTGCATTCAATATGAAATTATTGGGGAACGAACCGAGTATCGACGGAATTTCGATTGAGATCCACTAGTAAAACTAAAAAAGTTTGAAGCTGCGTTCGCGTTCTGCGTTCTGCGTACTTACATTCGTAATACTATCAAACTGGTTCCGAAAACATTTAAGAAAAAAGATCTAAACAAACCGAAACTACTAATTTTAATTAATGCTTTAGTAGTAATACACCCCAAGATTTGTCCTTGCTATGAAAAAAGCAATAAAACAGCTTATCCTTATATAAAAACAACATACTTTCAAACAACGTAGATAAAGAGCGATCACATAAAACCTGACGGAAAATAACAGCGTTGTTTTACGAGGGTAACAAATAACAAACAACTAATAATGTTCACTGTAGCACCTAGCTTTCAAGGCTAACTATACTGATAGATTAACGCAAACCTTTTAGGACCCTCTCAATTACGTATCAATTACAACGGGATAGGTAATAGGTACCTACGTATAAACATCGTTCGTTATAACAATTAATCGATTTCAATTACTCGAATCAATTCGATTATTACTCCAAACAGCTCGACTTTAACTTGATTAGATCTTATTAGGAGAAAGGGCAGTAATTTACACTAATTGGGTTCTTTGCACAGAATTGGAACTGGGAATGTGTCTGATAAATGGCGATGGATTTATCCTTCGTGGAATAGATAGGCTATAAGATAGCTGATAACATTATTCTAGTGGCGAATTTGATTTGGAAAAATACCCCAGTGATACCTAAGAGGAATAAAATGTAGACAATTAACCATCAGGATTTAGAACTCAGGATAAGTGTCATTTACAAAAGTCACACCGAAACAAGTAAAGATGTTCATGAGTTGAATTGATAAGAGATTCATGAGTTCATGAATCGCTTTAGATTATAATTCTAGGTTCATCTTTACATGTTTTGCCAACAATATTTAAAGTAGCCCTTTGGAGAGTTCCAGCAGTGGACGGAAATAGGCTGACGATGATGATGATTTAAAATAGATTTTATAGGCCCTTATTTTTCGTCAACAAAACATGAAACAGCGCCAAATCTCGCCACTTGTCACTGCTTTCTTGAACTGAAGCAAGAAAGCAATGAAGTGCGTGCCATCAAACTTAACACACCAACAATTTTCCTACACCATAACATTATGTTTTATCTCTTTCACGTGTTAAAAGCCACCGCAAGGACAAACCGAGTATTTTGAAGGCTTACATGAGAAGATGGGTCACGCAAGCCTTAAAGCTTTTAATCTGAAATGTAATGGGACACTAACCGCGGCCTCTCTGTGTGCATGTCACAGCGGTCACGGATCGTCTCCGGTAAATGTTAACTACTGTACAATTTGTAGTTTAGCGTAGATAAGGTTTAGAATTAGTGTTTTTGACTGCGAATTTTGGCACTTCTCAGACAAAATCACAAATTCTTCTTTTTAGCGTATGGTTGATGAACAAACTGGTGTCAGAATTTAAACCGTCTGTAGGCCTCTGTAATGGTTTTACATACACACCGTTGAAAAATCTCTCAGGTGTACTGGTTTCCTACCTACCTACCTACATTGTACATATTGACATGTAATTATATATGACTTTTGGTGCCATTTTAGCGAAGGTCGCGGGTTGGAAGCCCCCTCGTGTCCATCATTTTTCAAATTTCCTTTATCAATTTACATGTAATTATATTTTTAATGTTATAACTTTACTTGTAAGTGTGAGAATAATGTAGGTTTTTTTTTTTCTTTTTCTTTTTTCTCTATATTATATGTCTGACGGTTTGAGTATCTCACACGGCCTACCCAAATGTCCTGCAGATGGTACGAGACGGGGCGTCTGTCAGGACAGGTCGACTCAAGCCGGCATTGGATTTTTTTCTTAAAAAAATACCATCTCGGACGACCTACATTGCTCTCACACAAACTTACGTTTGTCTGGACTTTAAAAGAGACATTGACCCCTGAGTTTGTTTCGGCATTTCTTCTCAGAGGTAGTCAGTTAGGAAATGCCGACATAAAATCATTTATCATTTATCATTCCTCACGATGTTTTCCTTCACCGTTAAGCAACTGAAAACTAATTTACAGTTCGCACATGTATTCAAAAAGACATTGGTGTGTGCTGGGGTTTGAACTTACAACCTTTAACTTGGCAGTCAAACGGTTATACCACTCGGCTATCACCAATTGTAAATGTATTTTGGACAATTTAAGAAACGTGTCTCATTGTTTTTTTTCTTTTGTCAGTCGTTTGTGGTCCCTCGCATCATTTATCTCAGCACTTATTTCTGTGTTTATTGACACACACATTATCAAGAAATCATTATCCTTATGTACATAAGTTTATTCATTAACTATGCATATTTAGCCAGCACGGTCTTATCATTGGGCAAGTCAATTTCCTTTTCTGAGTATACCATTGTCCGCTTTTTAATGGTTTCATTAATTCTGCTCTACAGGCGTACAGTCAGCATCATAAGTAGCTGAACATTTAATTTTATAAACATACCATTAATTGAAGAACAACTAATTACACACTAAAAAGTCTTAAATATTTTAAGATTATCCATTGGACGCTCCTATAATTTAAAACAAAAACTTGAATTGGTTTTTGTTTCTTTCCATTATTTGACATAAGGTTTCGTAATATGTTAATCTACTTATGATGCTGACCGTACCAAAATCACTACGCAGGCATTATATCAATTATAATCAGATTAAGCTTGGCAAAGCCGACATCTATTAGATCCATTAGGACATAATGTCGTTATTGATGGATTCAGTGAGACAATAGCGGGATCATATCTGTAGACAGATGCACTTTGTAGATTATCGTTATGTACCTATAGTCCTTGATAGAACATGTGGAAGCTTAAGGTATATAGTTGCTTTGTAGATGATTAGCCTAAGGGCATGGACACATGTCTGCGGTACGGCACCGGCCACCGTGTAACGGCACAGCACCGCCAGCAGGAGACGGTACAACGTCGTGCCGTGACACGGTGCCGTGAACGAAATTTCGTACGTGATAATGCAATAACAAGATTAAGGGTGTTTGTATATGTGATATTTCATGTCTGTGAAACGCACTCACGACACAGGAGAAATTCCTAGTGTGGGCGACGTTTTTTTAAATAAAAATCCTGTGTTTTCTTTATTCGTCGTTTTAACAATAACAGAAGAAGAATACGTCTTTCGAGGTCCATATCTAGGCAAAACCTACAATTTTGAGTTTACATTTGGACCGATGCTTGCTGCTGTGAGCCGGCGCGGCGCACCGTTTACAGCATCGTCTTCTTCTTATCTTCCTACAGCACCGTGTGGCTGTACGACGTCGTACCGTTTCATGGTGGCAGCGCCACGCTGTATGATGGTCCCACGCCCTTAAGAGTGTCTGGTACTAACCAGTAACAAAAGAGGCGCTTTTTTTCCAAAATTGAGAGTATATTATAAGAAACTATCAAAAGTACTCTAAGACGATACTCAATAACAAAACACTTGACATGACAATAGAACCCTCTTTAACAGCTGTGCTTGCAACATCAAACTCGATGAGGCGTTTAAAAACTTATTGAAGATTTCCTTATAAAATGATTCTCCGTCCAAAGTAACGGGTACGAAGATCCACATCTCTCGGATTCACGTCAAATATCCTAAAATTGTCACAAAGAAATTTCACTCTTCCAAATCCTTTTATCCGAAGTCGACTTATTTCTGTCGATACCGTTTTCGTCGTATTTTTGACTGACTGTTGAAACTACGATTGAACGGAATCCGATATTCTCAATAACTTTTATAGCCGGTTGGAATCTTACAAAGTTTTCCTATCGAGTGTAATGTGGAGTAATTTGTGAGAGAAACTTGAAAATTTCAGTTTTTTTAGAATCTTCAGACTAAAGGAATTTTCTGATCAGTTTAGTAGATTTTTAACATTTTTTTTTACAGTTTGACATTTATCTCGAAGTGTCCTGGTGTATCCTTTTGCTCACGTGTTCGTTCGGAAATGTCCGAAGCTACTCGATAATAATGTTTACTTATATTATATAATATAACAAAAAAAACTATTTTTGAGTTGGATTGTCCATTTATCGAGTAAGCAATAAAAAGCAAAAAATATTATAAAACATTCGAAATGCACGCGGACGATGTCGCGGGCGCCCGGGCGGAAGCTACTTATTATATATATCGAGTAATTATATACCTACATATAGGAAATCAGATATCAATAGAGGTTTCGTTCGGGAGATAAGAAGCAACAGTACATACTTAAAATGTTATTGTTGCAGTAAGTCTTACAGGAAAACCACACATCATCATTATACGATAACATCTATCGCTTTACACTCTGACATAAGAACATCGCCCCTCTAGAAAAGTTACGGATAAAATAAAAGAACAAAGTGCCGGCAAATGTACTCCGACGCCTAAATATTGTGTTACCTAATATTAGGAATTGCATTCAGGAATACTGTTACCAGATATTCTCGTGCCATTTCTGAATATTCGAAGATATTTTGGACGTTAGGTTCTATGTATTAGGTATATAACGATGTTAGAACATGGCCAATTTATGTCTCTGTAACGAACACGGCTTGTTAGCTCAGTCGATTGAGATACCTTCCATGTTCAGACTAGTTCACGCACGTAACATGTGACTGAGGAACTATCTATTCTCAGGCTGAATTTAGGATTGCTTCTACTGAGATACATTTTCAGCTTGAATGATTGAAGGTTAAAATGGTTGATTGAAAATGCTAACAGCCAATGATCAAAGAATGTAGTTATAATTATTAACAAGGTTAGGATCTAATATTCAGCAAAGAAATATGTCTTTTCTTCGTATCGGCATGAACCAATAGCCACATGGAATATGTTATGCCTAAAGAAATAGATGAGAAATTGAATAATGTCAAAAACGATCCAACTAACATTACAAATACGGAAACGGGTTCATCCTTCTTTCACGCAGCAAGGGAGAATCGGATAATCGTGACTTGTAAATGACATAGGTCCCTTTGAATTCTAACAAAAGACGAACATAAAAACGAAAGAAAACCTTAACCACGGCGCAGCAAGGAGAAAGTAAATTATATATGGTAATACTGACAAAATATTCACATTTGGGACAAAAGATAGGACCAAAATAATTTTTAATAACATTTTTGATTAACCAACAGCACGTGTGTAACTTATAACAGTTTATACATCGAACAAAGAGAGTATTATCCTTTTTATTTCACCCGGGATTGCCCGGGTATTACACGAGCCCTGAGCGTCGAGTTTTGGATCCAAAGATAAATAGAGATGGGTATAAGCTGGAATAGGACTATAGGGAGTTTACACTTTGTTGTGAAAAGAATAGAACGCTATATTTATTATTTTAGTTTATGGATTTTGAGTTTATATTTTCGACGATCTGATTAGAACAGTGGCACAGAGGGACTTTGTATATAAGCTGACAAATATCATTATTAACTAGTGGTCTGTATTGAAAGGAATTTTTCATACATTTTTGCTTTGTATAGTGTACTTACCTCTTTCATATTAACTTTAACTAGCTTAATTTAAATTGAAAAAGGGTACCGAGACATAAAAATGTATAGATACAATCTGCTAGTTTTTTCGCCAAGTTTGGGCACATTTGGATGGGTGATGTTTAAATTCCATGCGTCAGAAAAATACTACTATACAAAAAAAAGCAAACTTAGCTCACAATTGTTGAATCCTGTGTCAAACCTAACTATGAATAGACAGAAAGGTAATCTCGTTCAAATAATGCTCCCGACTCTCGCTACCTACCAAAAGGCGACAAATACACAATTTTAATGGGATTCCATTTACATGGAAATTCTGTCAAATTACCCACGGGAGACTCAAAGGATGAAGTATTGGCGCTGCCCAAAGCCCTACAATAACATGGAAAACGCACCCTCTTTCAAGTCCACGGTCGGGTAACAAACAGAATTGTTGAAGCCTCATTATGTAACAGAAAACTCCGACAATTAGTCGTTAATGATGCGATCTTCGATAATAGTAAGAGTAGAGGCTCCTCGGGTATCACAAGGGACGCGTCTTAAACAAAAATAGATTTAAAAGAAACTGTGAAGGTGGTAATTAATTTGTTCTTTTGTTTGGAAGTTGTAGCAGCGTAGAATCCCAAATTAGCGCAAAAGGTTTTAATTTGAAACTTGGCTATCAATGTTACATTTTTAAGAACTGTTTAGATATCTTATACAAAACTGAATAAAAGATAGTTAAAATAACGATTGTCTAAATTTTTAAGAGGAATCAAGGAAGCATGATTGCACTCTACAATGGCTCATAGTGACTCTGAAGAAAAATAGCTGACAAGATCTTAACAAAGTGATATAACCCTCACGTAGTAAGCACGCGTGTTGACCTTATCTTTCCTTCTAACAGAAAAGGCTTTTGCTCTGTACTGGTCTATGATAGAAAATATTATTTTATTTAGTAATTTAAACCAAATGACATTATTTTAAGATATTTTCCCAGAATCCAATATTTTACCTCGATTTTTCCTGACATATTTCATTAAAAGGTAATATTCTAAGTTGTTCACAGCAACAGCAACGATTCGTCAATCTCCGTAGAGCCTCGCGATAATACATTATGGGCCAAGCTCATAACTCCAAAGCCGGGTATAACTCCACGGCTTCCGCTGTCTCTAAATAATTAAAACCTTCGTATTTCAGTCCTACCCTTAGAACACGCCGTTTGTTCTGTTATGCAAAAATGATTAGCAGAGCACAAGGTGCTCGCAATTAAACCTATTTACATTGCACTGACATTATGTTTAAATACTTACTCGTGAAACGATAAAGCAAGTATAAGATTATAATTAATGGATTAGCTGAAAGGGAAGACCAGGTGACCGAAAAAGGCTGTAGTAGTGTGTCACATCAAGAGGTTAAAATAAAGGCAGAGGATAGAGAATAGCATAAGTGCTTCAACGACGAGCTGGACTCTTAAAAAAAATAAGATAAAAGTCATTTATTCAAAATAGACTAATTAGTACTTTTTAAACGTCAATAACATCAAGACAGCTCCTAAAACGGCCGCCCGTCACCGCTACCTACTGCTGTAGCTCGGTAGAAGAAACAATGCGGCGCAACAAACTACCCAGCAGATGAAAACTAAAGAGCTTTAAAGAAATGAAGGTGTATTAACGCGGTTACAAGTGTAATGATTTATAAAAAATTGGTTGTCGATTTGTCATCGTTTTGCCTGACTTAAAATGAATTGAAGCAAGTGTGACAGTTTGTAATACTTTGACCTTCGATGTTAAATAATGTTTGCGTGACCATATAGCTAGCATAGACCAAGGAACAGGGGTTGTAACGATAAATATCCAGTAAGTTATTAATTACTTGCCAGCTTTAACGTGATTACTGCGCTTTGTGTATTAAAAAGCTCGACTTTTTTTCAGAACAAGCCTACCACTCGTGCCCATTATTGTAAGTCTATCTAGAACGATATCCATTAAAAACTATTTAGGCACTAAAACTCAAGGAGTCCTAGTGAAGTGTCTCGACTGTTTTGGAACCCGCAACGAAATCATACTATCATCATAAAGGTGAAAGCACAGGTGAAAGTTTGTAGGTGTGTTTGTGCGTTAGTGTGTTTGTATGTTTGTTACCTCTTCACGCTCAAACGGCTAGACCGATATTGCTAAAATTTGGTATGCAGGTAGCTGACACCCTGGATTAACACATAGGCTACTTTTTATCTCAAAAAAATGTAACGGGTAACACCAAGTTAATCATAATATGATATAAAGGTCAACTTATGCAATGGGATATCATTAAGGGATTAAGTATCAAGAATTCAATTAGGTTGTGCCAATTACTTTACTATTTCTTACCATTTCATTCTTCTTAAATTAAATAATGGCATTTTTGTTTATGGTTAGTATAATAATAATAATTCGATTCACATTTAGAAAAGTAAAGTTATTTCTAAAACCTACATCCATCACCGCTGAACGGATTTTGATGAAATTTGGCATGTAGAAAGTTTAAGACCCAAGAAAGGACATAGGCGTTTTTTAAGGGTTTAAACATGAGTTTTGAAGCTAGAGCTATATATATAATTACATATAAAATAACGTGAAGCCGCGGGCAAAAGCTAGTAATAAAATTAAAATACATTAGACTACAATGTATGGATACATACATAATGTAGCATGTAATTAAAACTGAAAAAAAGTTAGTAAAACATCGTTCTGTGTATATTTTTACCGCGAGACAACGCAATCAACGCGCATGTTTGCAGTTTCTATCACCTATCTAGTTTATTATTTTCTGCTTGCCTTTAATGTAAGTGATGTAACTATATTACAAAAACTATATTTCATTAAATATCAATTGGTTGCATACTTTTTATCCATCAAATGTAGCAATATATTTCTAGCTGTGCCCCGCGGTTGTTACCCACTACATTTTTTCGGGATAAAAAGTAGCCAATGTGTTAACCCAGGGTGTCAGCTACCTCCATACCATATATTAGCAAAATCAGTCGAGCTGTTTGAGCGTGAAGGGGTAACAAACATACAAACACCCACACAAACTATCGCCTTTATATCATTAGTGTGATGAATAAGACAACGCTACCTAACTAGGTCTTGCTTTTTCCGTGGAACAATCTTTGTACCTAAAGAATAGTGTAAGACAGTTTATAATTAAGTCTTACGACGTGTGCTACAAATCGGTGTATTCTTTAATTTTTTTGAAACAAACTAACAATAAAACACTGTTTCCACCCACCAACACAAGAAATACCGAGCCAAATGAATTTAATTTGCAAATACCCAAAGCAAATAGCTTAGTCTGTCGGACCTATTCATAATAGACATACGCTGAGTCATACAATCAATCAGAAACTGGTAATATTTATTCGAAGTCAATAGTGTTTTGCCGCAGCATGACTTTCCAAAAAGTATAGTAACTTCTTGGCATGATTTCCAAGATTAACAGACTTCGCAGAAGATGAACCTAATACAGCACAAAGTGTCTGCGCAAAGAGGTGCTTTTCACACTCATAAAATGATATGCGACGGTGATTGAAAACCAATTAGAGATTAGTTGCAGGATACACTCCTTTACGTGGTCTCCTGATGTCATTTCTACTGTATATACAAATAAGAAACTAAACCTTTGTCTAGCAGCGGGACACCAAAAAAAACTAGGGATACCTAGCCTAGCAGTGGATTGAAAGTGGGTCTCTTTAGGAATTCTAGACGAGTCTTCGAAGTCTAGACGAGGTCTTCGAGATTCAGACTGTTCAACGGGCTTTGCCAAAGGCAGCTAGCATGTTGTTTAAGTCGTCAACAGTATATTTTCCTCCTTTCTCCAAGGTTGAAGGGTCATGATGTTCCTACAAAAACGGCAAAAATAAATACAGTCAGCAAAGATCTCCTCAGACCAATAAAAAAGTAATTCAAATCTATTTTTACTTCATTCAAATGTTCAACAGAAACTTTTATAGTTGATATTTTGTTAGAGTGAACACTTCGCAACAATATCGCACATTTTCGCAGAAAAGGGTTTTTTTGCTATTCTTAGACATCTCTTTTATGTTTGTACTCGTCTTGACAGATGTTGAATCAACGTTTATGATACATAATTGGATTCTTGCAGAGCTTGTACTGCAGCTTTACCGTTTTCTTAGCAGCAAACTGATCAACTGGGCTTAGAGGAGGTGCATTTACTAAGCAGCCACTTACATATTGGTACTGATTTCTTTCTTTATGAAGACTCTTATATCTAACAGGGTTTATCAGACAGATACTCGGGCTAAGTGTTACTGGGTTTTTCTCAGTAGCAGAACAGTCTGGATTTGAGCCCGGTTCATGGCAATAAGCTTGCCCCTATCACATTGGGACCTATAACATAACTGGCGAAATGTGGGTGTACTCTACAGACACCTCCGCCTACCCCTTCGGGGAATAAAGGCGTGATATTTCAGGGAAGACTAGGAAAGTGAGTGTAAGTGTTTGACAATAAAACTATGAATTTATGAGTTTGCGGATATTGGTGATGTTTTCGGGCAAACTTTTCGTTTTCTTTGGTTCTTTTACTGAGGTAGATAATCTTTATTGGAGGATATAAAACTGTGACTATCTATATTCATATCGCAAGCGAAATTGAGAGTATTTTTCGTTTGTAAGTAAGGAATAATATATTCTGAAGAAAAAATGCTTTGGAAACCATTATTAAATCAATAGGATGCATCAAAATGAGATCCATTTTGCTCAAACTCTAAAGCATAGTCCTGACAAAGTTCTGACATAAAAGGCTTAAAAACTATAGCTGAAAGTATGTCTAACTTAGTCTACTTTATCGAAGTCACAGCTTCAATCTCATGCATTAATGTAGGGAGCCGACGATGACTTAAGTGATTCGAACGCGCGCAAACAAAAGTTAAGTGTTACAAAGTTTTGGACCACTGCCATTTTGGACCAAAAAGAGAATAACTGTGGAATAACATTCTATTTATCTACGTCCTCATGTCAGGGCCGATGTGGGATTGGCAGTGTAGTCTTCAACTGCTTCAAGTGATTTTAAGAAAATAAAAGATGGGAAAAGTTTTTAAGAGTCTTTTGGAAGCTATCGAAGCTATTTATCGGGTAAATAATTGCCAAAAATCCAAGAGAAAGGTTTTATAACAATTTCTTGTAGAAGATACTTGAGACGTTGGCCTACATAGTTTTACTTGATCTAAAAAGCTAACTTCATGACACCTGTGTGTTTAACTTTTTTATATCTGGCTTTTGTGATTGCTTAAACAGTCAAAGTAATTGTATTAGGCAATATTTTCTACCATCCAGATTTCCAACGAAAACATGAAACAACACCGACACATAAAAAACAAACGTTATTGGTCTGTTACTACAATATCGAAGATTCCATCAAGGAAACACTCGACATTCCGTCATATAAAGATCTAACACAATACTAAATAGTAACTAAACTAGGTAGGTAAGTACATACTAATAATTTATTACAGTATCCTAACTTAAATTCTAATTATAGACACTGTTTTCCTGCCCGCTTAATCTTTATTACGGCACAAACTTTCGTCTTACGAGAAAACTCTCAAAGTATAAAACAAGCTCGCTGAACATAGCTACCTACAAATATTGTTATAAATCTGCTGTGATAACAATACGTCACGGATCTGGAATTATCTTTAATCCGGATAGAATAAAGATTATATCCTTTTTATATTATATGCACCAACTGCTTATTTATGTGGGCTTTGTCAAAATCTAAACCTGTGTCATCATCCTTTACAATATGTACCTACAACATAAGAAACTATCTGAACCTCACATTTTTGGCAATTGTTAAAATTTTTAGGTATTACTCAAGAAACAGATGCCCTTTGGAAATCATCATTCTTTGGAGATAAATGGACAAGAAAGTGCAAGATTCCTCTCACGTATCCTCATCGTGTATTATGGACATACGCTTTTGGGCTGGTTTCAGCTGTCCGGGACCTGAACACAGGAAAACCCGTACGGGTAGCGCTAGCAGTGCTCTGAAACAAGGTTTCAGAGCTTCGAGTAAGTTAAGGTTGATGGACGCGGGTAGCGTTGTGCGAGCTCTTTCCTTTTTTATAAAACTACAATACAAAATTCTGGTATGGTGTGCCTTAAGGTTTATACACTAAATATACACATTGCACATGGTTTTAGATCTTATTCAGGCAAACAATATGTGCCTAAGGCTAAGTGGCTTTACACGCATACTTTCAGTCATTCTAAAACACAAGTGAACTCTCTCATTCCTTACTTTAACTGTACCGTCCGACAACTCGCAAGGAATCGTCTACTTAGCTCGTAACGTCTCCAGAGGGTAGTCCGAAACTTTATCCGCTTAGCTAATTCTTAATAAGTGATTTTGGAAACTTGTACCTAAGTACATTTTCCTATCGTAGTAGTTTTATGCCATCCGATATAAGGTTTGGATACGATTGGAATCCCGGTACTTTTAGCTTCTGTTTATAGACTGCTACAATATAGAAGACCCTTGGTATTAATTTACTAAACAAACGTAAGATAACATCACACCTGTATTCCCTGAAGGTATAGGCAGACGTGTGTAGTACACCCATATTTTGCTAATTATGTGATAAGTCCCAAAGAGGGAGCGAGCCTATTGCCATTAACTGGGCACAAATCCAGACCCAGTAATAAATCGCCTGACTCGGTATTTGAACCCGGGACCAGGACCTCGTTAGCGACCACTAGACCAACGAGGCAGTGTACCTACTTCTTACCAAACTAAACACGTTAATAAATCAAGAACACACCTAGACATTACAGATATCTAAACCGATCTCTTTTTTATGCACCTTTTGTGAGCTAAATCCCAAAATGAAATTGTGTTCTTTTATACAAGATGCTGCTTGCCTCTGTTATTTGTAACTTTGAAATGAGACGCATACCCAATCGCAAATCACTGGAGATGATTTGCTAGTGTCTAAAGGTTCTAATTTCTCATGTTTGCCTATACCCCGAACTATCAAATTCAAAAGTTCTAGAACATTCGGTTTATTCTTTTTAAATTCAGATTGTTGATCACTACCAGACTATTTAAACAGTGCTTCTAACTAGCGGTGCCAATAGCGAAGACTCATCTGGGAATAAAATGAAAGGAATACATGGTAACGAGCGTTTTTCCTTCAAAAACATGGCCACGAAAGCCTTGATAAAACTTATTTATTGGGTGACATTCATTTTTTAAAGGCAAACAACGTGTTTTTATAACGGGTATCATTAAAGAAGCCTCGAACCTTCCGAAGCTCGGGGCTTATAACTGTCAACGCTTTCAAAGTCGGTTAAAAAAGGTTGGTTTTGTTTTGTGTTCGGTAGATTGGTAGCGTTGGTGTATGTAGTTTCAAGCAGGATGTGTTTGTAAAGCACGTTTTGGTTTCATCTCCTTATATTTGCGTACATTGTTATAGATATGATGAAGGATTTCTGGGTTCGGACCTCCTGGAAGGACTAAAAATCGCGGTGAATAGAATACCTAGTCTCTTATCTATTAATCGTCTAATACATGCATCAGTAGCAGTACCTAAATTTATGTATACCTACTTCTTGAGAGAAAGCACGCGTGATAAAACATGATGACAAATTAAAACAATTCTTAACTTGTCAGATACCTGTGAAGATGTAAGATAACTTCTTAATGAAATACATATTCAGCCAAATCTAAAAACACAGCCAACTTATCGGACGTACTTTGTTTAAATAGTACTATAACGATGGTAGGTAAATCAGATATTTGTCTTACAGCCAAATGTTTAATGACAACGCAATATGACAAGTATCAGATTACCAAATGTAAACGAGAAGCCACTTATTCGCACCCCTCTCGCAAACGATCTCAATGACTAATCTGATTGGAGACGATTGGTCCAATAAAATGTACCTATTTGAGATCACACAATTCGTGGTACTGCAAACTCTTCAATGTCAATCATTCCATCTATTACCTTTTTATTACCCGACTGCGGCGAAGCCAAAAAAGAGGACTATATTTCGAAGATTTTGTCCAACTTCGACATTCCATAAAAACAGACGATGTGTCTAGAAAATTCAAATAACATTACTCAAAATTACAAATAAATATTTAAATTCCCGTACCTAAAGCGAGCGATCCTAAGAAAACAATACGAGTTAAAACATCTTACTTCTGAAGTATGTTTTATTTTTCTGTCGTGACCCAAATACGTACGAGAAAGAAAATAAAGAAAGCTGTTCACATCTCTTGTGCGTAAAAACAAGAGTGCGATTGTGAAAGGACAATGGTTGTCTATTGTTTTCAATCGAAGTTTTTGTAGACAAGTATTTAGCTAAGAGTAAAAGTTTGCACGTATTAAAAGCTGAAAGTAAGTACGTAAATAAATAAATAGGGGATATAAAAAATCTTAGATTTCAATGTTATGAATTCGTAATGAAATCTCTTCAAAAGTGGACAGATTATGTGCTCTATGTCTATGTGCTTCTAATAAATAAGTCATAATAATATCCCAAATTATCCCAAACAGATCAGAAAATTGCCACAAAAATATTACGCTCATTGCAGACAATTTATATTCCCGAATATATCGATTTGTAATAAGTGGAAAACTCACCGAAAACAAGTGACAGCGCCTTTTAATTAACCCGGCACCGCTGGTGCGCCGCCAAAGAAGAATATACAGGCAAAATTAATTGGTACCACTGTCAAAATTTAATTGATTTCACTAGATTTTATTCAATTGAATATTTTGCATGTCGCGAGCGCGCCTCGCGTGCGTGTTACGTCGACGGTGGCGCGGTACTGGCGAAATGGCGGGAATCCTGACATGCGCCCTGGGAAATCGATGCCGAATTTTGTATATGATCTGTGCCACGAACCACGTTTGAAAATTTCGTGTGTTCAGCGGTTTTTTCGTTTTTTGTTTCCATATTGTTTGCACGAGGGATTAGGATTTGTTCGGCCGGTGGGGCGAACTGAATAAAAAGTCGGTTTGATAATAGAATGGAATTTTTCACACGTACCCACGTTTTTATTTTGATTTAAGCCTATCTATGTAAGGTAGGCCCTGGAGTCGAAAAAATAAATTATTTATTACCCGGCGTTTAGTCTTCCGTGTTTTGACTAGACGGCATTCAACCGTAGGTTATAGATAGATCTTAACTCGTTTGCAATAAGCTGTCCTGTTTTGCTGTTGGACTACCAAATAAAAAACTTTCTCAGATCTAAGACCACTCATGGTCGAAGCCAAAGTAAAGACCAGTGCCGTAACTAGCCTTTTATGCGCCCGGTGCTAGCTCCTTTAACATCGCCCTTTTTTATTTATGTGGTCCTGGTCTGGTCATTTTTGCGCCCCTCTAGGATCTGCACCCTGTGCCTGGTTACCGGTTGTACCGCCCTAGTTACGGCACTGGTGAAGACACCTGAAACAGTGAACCAGCAGCGTGGTGATCAATGCTCGTACCTTATTTTCTTGAGAAGAGGCAAATCCTGCAGTTTAAGGCTCGAAGAACTCCTGAGACAAACTCCCAATCTTCTTGATGGTAGGCACTAGGTGCCGCCGATGTCTGCATAATATAAGAACCGTTGGTGTGATCAATAGATTAGGTTATCATTTATGTGATCACTGTTGTTCTTTAAAACTGTCTATCGCTGTTCATTTCCAGAAGGGAACAAATACTTATGGCCTGCGCAGTCTGGCAGACGGGGCGGCAGAGGATTTCAAATTTATCAATTGAATTTAATACTTATCCTAAAAAAGGTATTTATTTCAATGCTCGCGTGCTTGAGAAAAACAGCGCTGCAATGCTTCGAGTTCGATCACTGAGCATTGAAGTATATACCTTATTTCGATTGGATAAGTATTATTTTCAATTGAAAGTTTTATCATTCTCTTCCGCTAGTCTGCGCAGGCCCTTAGTGTCCATTTACACCCCCATATTTCATTAGAACTCTTAATCTTTTTTTTTTTGCGTCGTTGTGATTGCAGTCTAGTTTTAGTCACACTCCATATTAAAAAGGCGTTTGTGAGTTTGTATGTTTTTTACTTCTTCACGCTCAAACGGCCGTACCAATTTTGATAATATTTGTTATGGAGGCAGCTGATATCCTGGATTAGCACATAGGCTAATTTTTATCCCGATAAAATGTAGCGGGTAACACCGCGTGGCGCAGCTAGTATAAAATAAATAAACTTACCCACGTACATCATCCACAACTAGTGAGGGGATTAAAACAGGTTACAAAAATAAAACGAATAATATTGAAATCCATATTGTATTTATTTATTGTTTAATATGCATACTCAGCTCACAGCGGCTACGTCACTAATGGAAGATATAACGTACACACACCAGTCTGCGCTGCACTTGGAACTAACAAACCAAATAATTATACCTATTGATAGGTAGATACTATGCGTCACCTTCGACTTTGGCCGAAATAACATTGCCTGTACAACTAAAAAACTTCATTTACTACTATTTAATACAGTTTCTATCAAAATTAATGGAACACTGTTTAATTGCTTGGGTTAACGCCCTCTGGTGAAAGAATATGACTTTATGTAAACTAAATAATGTACTGTACGATTCGAGAGAGAAAGATTTATTCCTACTTACTTAAAGAGTTTTAAGAAAGAAATACGCTATATAATATTAAATACTACTACTCATAAGAAAATAAATACAGATGATGTACCTACATAAAAAATAGGAAATACTGATATTCGAGACAAACAGACTTTAAGATCATATTGTTTTATATATGGAGATATTTACCCAGTACAGGATAATAGGTTGTATAGGTAAGAGTATTTATAATTGTGACTTCGTTAAATAATAATATTAATTAAAACAAATAACCGTTAAAAATAACATAGCATCACGCCTGTATTCCCCGAAGGGATAGGCAGAGGTGTATAGTACACCCACATTTCACCAATTATGTTATAGAGTCCAATGTAATAGGGGGGCGAGCCTATTGCCATCAACCGGGCACAAATCCAAACTGAGTGCAGCATAAAAAACTTCGGGAATTCAAATCCCTTCTAGAAGCTTCTGGTGTTTTCCTAATGCAATACAAATGCAACGCAGACTATAACAATTTATATTGAATAAATTACAATTAAAACTATAATGCGATTACAGTACAACAATATAAGTGGCCGATACTAACGGTTCACGGTACAATATATCTTTTAATTGTATCTTTTAATCGCCAGTCAGTTAGAACCCATATCTTTTAGAACGCCGCTAATTCTGTTGCATTTTACTTCTTTTATAATAACGATAGTTACTATTTTGTTAAAATTACGTTTTTAATAATGTATGATGTTTTTTTATGAAAAAAAAAAAACAAAGCTTATTTAACATATTAAATATAACAAAACCTTTTAGCTTTATTATTTATTATCTATAATTTTTCATAGTTTCATTATTGTTGAACGAGATATATGCACTGTGAATAAATAAATAAAGTTATTAAACCATAGATTCGTCATTGTGATGATACAAGATAAGCCTATATACTTATTACCAATAATTATGATGTTATCGGGTCAAATATTAACTGGCGGTTATAAGCAAAATGTATCAAAGACACATTACAAGTACTGGCAAAATAATTGGCACACCACAAAGTATTCGGTGGGCAGTACACATCGGGCCGAAATTATTGGCCACCCAAAAAAAACTAAAATGTTCTCCAGCCAAGATACATTTAAATTATAATCTCATCTATTGTAACGACTATAATATAGTACCTACATATAACTAACTATACTATAAATGTTATTTATATGTAGTCACACTCAACATCTCCGGTTTATAAATCAATTGGGAATAACACTTAAACATTATCTAATTTTATATTACAATTCTTATAACCCAATAGATCATTCGGTTCTCTAAATGTTTTATCTATTTCATAAACAGTTTCTTTAATGTACAAATAAATACTGTTTCTATAAACATTATTACCTACTATAGCTATGTATTTATTTAACTATGAAATAAAATTGTTCATGTAACAAAGTATAAAGTAAGGTTTTGATTGAATTTTAAGAGTATATCGTTCGTTATAGCTACTGATACTTTAAGGCCGGGTTGCTTCAGCTTCACTTGACGCACACGTAAATGTTAAAAATGACGATACTAATTTTGTTTTCGACTAGAAGCCCTAATAACGTCGATAGCCGGGTTATTTAAACCATGAAACAACACTTCATATTTTACGCGAATTATCAATCTTCTGCAATCGTTATTTTTTGACATACAGTAACGTTAACAGACCGTTTGAAGCAACCCGCCCTAAGATGTCTTTCGACGTTAAAACCGCCTCACGTCGTCTGAACATGTTGTGACTACGGAAAACTGTACTTGTTTCAATAGACAAGAGTAAAAATCGAATAACAACGTTTACTATTTAAAAGTTCACTCAACAGTAAATGAAAATTACCCTGTTTAGAAGACATTGTATATCTTAAAAATTGTGTCCTCAGCCTTTTTAATGATATTATTTTGTTTTCCTTTTTTTTTCATTGTTTTTGACAGATAATAATCATCTGCAAATGGCAAGTTTATAACAAATTTAAATTTTTTCAACATTAACAAAACGTACTCATTATAGTGAACACAAAATGAAATTAAATTAAAGCTACTTTTTTTATACAAACATAAAATTATTTAAACAAAACAACAATGTACTAAAACATTCCCAGGCGATATTATCTGTCAAAGGGTAATCACTAATTTGCTAAGGGATCTATGAATTACAGGGTTTTCAAACCAATGTCAAACTTAAGTAAATGGAAATAAAGTCGAAATCAACTTCTACGTCAACGTTTGGGAGTAAGTTAGACGGATATTGGTGACGATTTCATACTGTTTTATACATATTTGATTCGCGCAAAATTATTTAGTAAATATTCTTTCATAATAATTGATAAAGACGTCGTCAAAAAAACGTAGCCGATTCCTTGGCATAAATAATAAGAAGGATATTCCACATTGACATTAATTCAAAATACTTTCATGTCACAAAACAACAAAATAATTCTGCACGAATCTAAAACACCTTAAAGCTAAGGATGAATATATTTAATATATTAATTAAAAATCATCGAGATTGGAATTTTACGTTACAATATAATAGTTATCATTAAATATTATATAAATAGAATACACCTACACAGTAGGAAAGTTAAACGGAAATGTTCAATAAGTCTAGTATACGATAGGAATTTACGTTGAAACCATGTCCCAAATGAAGATCACGCAAAGGTTAAACAACACGAACGAAGCTGCTATGCTTAGCAACAGACATTTACTGCACCTCCTTGCATTGCTATTTTTAAACTGCAAGAGAATTATTTCAACCATTACTTTTTTATCTGTCTAGTCTTAATAATGTTTTAGGTAACGTCGTACCAATATTTCAGTAACGGTTATTTTAAAACTCAATCCTGTTAATCAATGCGTGATCGTCAATGAGAACACATCCAAAATATTAACCCTAAAATACAACAATAGTGGAGAATGTATTCGAGACGAAAGAAATGCACAGTACATTGCATAACGCAGACCAAAACGGAACAATATCGTTGGTAAACTTTACATTACTTGGTAAATACATACACTTACACACTACACAATATTTTAAATTTAACGCTTTCAAAAAGTTTTAATCGAAGCTTTAATATTCATTGTGTTAAATCCCTCTCTGGGTAACTAATATTGGCCTCAAGTGTACAAGGCGCGAAAGGGACTGTCAGGGCATATAATTAGCCAATTATTTTATATATTTAATATATTATATATATTTTAATTATTAATTAGAGAATATTTCAATATACACATACACTAAGACATGGCACGGCCTGTCGACTATAATCCATAATCAGGCGAATATCGAAATAAAGAGAGTTACATACTTTTTATTTTTAAATTCGGTATTTCACCGTGCAGCCAGTTCTCTTACACAATAATATATTAAAAATCTATTTTTAAAATATACATTAAATTTAATAATAAAATTAGTTATTTTTGGCATTGAATCGTGGGGTTACACGATTATAGAACGTATTTACATTTAGATAAGGGTGGGTCGACATCACTGACTCGAATTGACACAAAAACTATCAATAATCATTTATGATAGACATAAACGTGGTTGATAAATGTCAAATTTTAATCTAAGAGATGAAAATGATTTTATTCAACAGAGTTCTAAGTGAATGGAGTGCTCATATAATTGTTCCCTGTTATCCAACTCACATATTGTGAGATGCGAAGGGACGGGTGCGACAGTCGACTGTAGTGTGTTGGCACTCCATTTGTTATTTACTGTATTATAATCAGGGGCGTTGGGTTACCCAATCGATTACCACAACAGGTCTATATAATAAGATGTCGGTAATATCATGTGGTTTGAATATAAATCATTAATACTTAAGCACCGGTTCGCACCGAATCTTGTATCAGAGTTTTATGTTTGGCGGCCGATTTGGCATTTAGGATTTGGCAGTGTTATAGGAAAATAGTCTTTATGTAACAGCGGAATATTGGTTATATTAATCACTAACGGAATGCAGTGCTCTGTTGTATTAGATCAGAATACCTATTCTTGTAATTTCAAGTTTAAAACAGGTATACTTGCGACTTAGTTTCAAAATCGTAATGTCAAAAGTGACGTTATAGACACAATACTATATTTTGACAGATTAACAATTACAATCGTTGCTTAACTTGTAAAAATCGGAAAGGTTGTGGAAAACACGAACTTAGAGGTATAATAAAAATCTTTCATAAACAGAAGACTAATTTACGTCGAAGACTTGATCATAACAATGTATTTCAATGTAACATAACAAACAGCTGTCGTAATTCAAAATATAGGATTGCTGAATACGTAAATTACAAACTCGTGCGTGACATATTTAGTTGTCAATTACTAAAGTGTGACAGCGCAGAACGTTGTCCCAAGAAAACACGTGTAATTCAGTCATTTTATATCAAATTGAATTCGTATTGAAATTTCGAAAGTTCAACGCAAAACTTTAGAAGGAAGTTGTCAATTCATTGTTTGCTAAGAAAGTTGTGAGTTATGAATGGTTACGCTTACGACATAGTCGCGTAATATTTGTGTGATGGTGATCGAATGTTTTTGTTCGAATAATCGATTTAATATTGTGATGTTCGATTATTTTGTACGACATAGTCGCTTAATAATTGTGTAATGGTGATCGAATGTTTTTGTTCTAATAATATAATCGATTAAATATTGTTTTATCGATTATTATGTGATGATAAATGTAATTCTTTATTATTAAAATGATTGTGAATGCCAATTAAATTGACCGATAGTCAAAGTAGGTAACAAAGCTATTCCTGATTAATGAAACCGCCCACAAAACATGAAACAATGAATGTGTGTATGATCGACAATTCTGTATGACAAGATTTTGTTAATTAAACGTTAGTATCAAGATCTCTCGGTGGAACCATTTATAATAATAAATCATTTGTTCTTAAATCAACAATTAAATAGGAGCGCGTCGGTTGATTGCACCATATAAAACTGGGATTAATTACGTTAAAACGTAGTGTATATTTTTACTGAATACAAAATCCTTCTTTACAATATTAACCCAACCAAATAAGCTACTAGAACAGACACAGAAAATAACAACGACATCGGTGCTACAAACTGGATTGCTATTCGAAAAAAGAATTCGTCACTTAACTGTCAAGCTCAAATGACAACTGTCACAAATTTAATTAATACTAGTAACATTGCTTTCTGTGCTTATGCTTTTAAAATCATTTTCGAACAGCAATTAGAACGTAGATTAAGTTGTTGTACAGATGATTAGCTTCCGACATTCATTTAAGGTGGGTAAAACCGCGTTAAACGTTGACACGGAATCCTACTAAAGATGTTAACAAGAAATATTCATATACTTCGATATCTACATACTTAGAACTGCAAGCATTTTTGTGCGATCAAATATTTAAATCTAAGTGCTTTGTGTCTCAATTTTATCGAAGTACGAACCAATGATAGCACCAATGCCATAAAATTGCACCAGGAACAAGTGGCGCCATCTATTAAATTGCCAACTAATATCCGTTGCCAACACGTGAATGTAACTTCAAATGGATCGTAAACAGCTGTACAACAATCTGAACTGAAAATCGTTGTTATAATTACAAAAATCTAAAACCAACCGACTCCCCCTCCTCATTAACTTAAAAAAACTCGTGCACCTTGCGAAATACCGAGAGCACTCTTCATTTCTTAGCCTTGACGGTGACGTAGGCGGGCTCGTGAGGCCCCTGCAGCAGCAGCGGGAGCGGCGCGGGGGGCGCGGGGTGCGTGCCGCCAGGGTGCGCGGGGTGCGGGCCGCCGGGGTGCCCAGGGTGCGGGCCCGCGGGGTGCCCAGGGTGCGGGCCCGCGGGGTGCGCGGGGTAGGGCCCGGGGTGCGTGCCGGGGGGCGCGCGCCGCTCCTTGTGCACGAGCGCGTAGATGGCCGGCGGCGGCGGGGGGGCCGCGTCTCATGTTTGCAGCGCAGTGTTTATCTCGCGGTGGATCGTGCTCTGCGGTATAAACAAACTGGTTATTTTGTGTTTTGTTCGAAGCTTGAATTTGTATTTCACAACATTTCATGTTTTAGGAATTTGGTGTAGCTTATGGTGGGCAGGAATTTTAAGTCAACATGTGCGTCATTTTCTGGCAAACTGTTACTCGTAGACAAAACTGTTTAAAGCTGTACCGTGCTATTTATAGTTATTTTAAACAATGGGTTTAATGAAAGCTCATTTTTGTATTAAAAATACCTTGCCCACCCATCACTCCTGGTAAAATAACTCTTCACAAGGATATATTATGTTGATGCAATATCTTTTCTCCTCAAAATAGTATAAACTCACCAGCTCATCAAGTTGCCGCGCCAGCTGGTCGTTTAGAGCCTGTATGACCTGCCGCTGCCCATCCTGAGCGGCGAGGGCCAACTCCAGCTGGCTCTGAGCAAGTTTAGCCTCTGCATCCTGCAGAATAAAGTCCAAAATATATAATGGCAATACTTTCAAGACCACACCCATTTTCTAGGCTAAGAATTATCTGCTACTTTAATGTAATATGTTTTTCTTGGGATCATCATAAATAGTAGCTTACCTCTCGAGGCAAAATCTTCAGTCAAATCTTCAGCAAAAAAGATCATTACTGCTTAAAAGAAACTAGCTCTAAAGATCCTTCACCATTAGATATAGAACCTATAGGAACAGTAGGTATGCTTTCTTATGCATAGTAGGCTTGACTGATAGCAGAAAAATGAAGCACAAAGGTAGGCTATAAACCTTGACAATTACGTCAGGATAAAAGTCGATTCTTTATGGTATCGAAACTACTTTTTATTTTATGACTTTAAGGTCTTTAAACTTTAGTCAAGATATTTAAAAGCTCTCGCTGAGGTACCCAATAGTTGTATTGTTCCAAAATGAGGCATATACCTCATATAAAATCTATATTCCATATTAACTATTGCACCATAATTTAAAGAAAGGTTATTTCATCGTAATAAAGCACCTTAAAACATAGTTTTGAAGTTGCCCTTAATTTAACTACCAACTGAGCATAGACCTAAACTTTAGTCCTTTTATTTTACTGTTTCAATTAATTATTGTTTATTTTAAGTCTTCTAAATAGTTTTTAAAGTTAGAAGTAATTTGTAAATGTCATTTGAATTAGGAAATCTTGGCATGCAATGAATGAAAAACCATAGTTTATACCATTTATGTCAACTTAAAATTATCCTAAATCTTTTATTACGTACGGTTAGTTCCCAAGATAAAAGGTATACAACGCTTTCATGCAACACACGTGCCTTCTCTATGTTTAGTAAACTTGCAAACTCTTTACGCGAAGTGATAAAAAATATAAGTAAGGATCAAAAAGGAGAGAGAGGATAGATTTAAAGATAAAGGAAAGCTTCTATGTACAGCAAGAAAAATAAAAGAAATTAGATAAAAAGATGTAATTATTTTTATTTGTTAGTTATACACAAGTAAGTACAAAATTAGTAAAAAATACACCTCCTCTTGATTAAAATAATTGTGTACATACATGCATAAAAAATATAGCTATTTAAATTACAACAAAAGTATAAAATGTACAAAATAATAATGCTTAGTCGTATCAAAAATATAACTAAAGTAGTCTGGGTTTAAGTCGGATCATATAGTTTTAGGGTCTGGAATTGGTAGCGCTGCGAAACTTTTATGGATAGCAATCCTATTTGGACGAAATCAGAAAAGAGCAGTTTTGAAATATAAGGTGGCAAAATAAAGGGTTTTGACGCAATGTAAGAGGATATTGCAGAAGAGGTCGTATAAATGAACATTTATTGGTCTTTTTCATTAGAAATTAAACATGTAAGTATTACAAATGCTGCTATTGGGGATAGTACGAAAACTAATTCGAGAAGTTACGAAGTTAGTTCACGAAGCAGAGCAGCGGAGAAACGGTGAAATAAGCTGGATAAATGCGATGGTGTTTTGTTAAAAACCTACGAGGCAGGCACTTGGGAAAGTTATAAGAAGATTTTGGCAAAGGATATAAGGTTCAGATTTCCCTGAAAGTTTTTAAAGGTGAACCTGAAAAGTCATACAATCGCACCATCAGTGTGATTCGATTCTAGGCCTTATATAATCCGTGGCCACTTAAACCGCAGAGCTACCGTAGTAATAGTTGTACTTATCGTCACCCACCTGCTCGCTCTTCCTAGACTTGGTGATCTGCGCTAGTTCCTCATTCTTCTGCGCCAGTTCTGCTTCCAGTTGGGCGACGCGTTGGCGAAGCTGTTCCACTTCGTTAGCTTCCGCACCTGGAAGGTGATGGGAGATGTTATATGATGACACGTCAGTGGTAGGTATATACAGGTTATTGATCAGATTAATCGCAGCAGATCAAAGAATTGTCTGAAGGAAAGTTCTTGTCTTTTATCATTGCCTACATGTCACATTTTGACATTAACACAAAGGAAATGAAAATATAATCCACCATTCAATATAGGAACCTTGATTTTATCAAGGTCTATCTGTCATTTCTTGGAATAAACAGGAACCCAAAAAAAAACATCTTCAAACAAAATAACGATCTACAAAATGGTTCTTTTTCAATAAAGATAGAACCTTAAAACCGTATACATCAAATTAAGGAAAACTAGAGTAACTGAGCTCTTTGTACAGGAAGACACGAAATATAAAAAAAAACATTAACTACGATCCCGGCATTCCACTTTTGCTTCATTCAGTCTCACCATGATCTATTTGACACGGTTAGTCATTAGACCTACTTTAAACGAAGCCTGAATTTAATAGACTTCAAATGTTCTACCTAAGGTCTTCGCTACTCCAGATGTACCTTTTCCAGCGTAGTGTCTGGCCCTGGCCACCTCCTCCCGGTACTGATGCAGCTGCCGCTTCCACTCGTCCACGTTGGCGGTGCTCTCCTGGAGGGCGGCCGTCAGTCGAAGGTTGTTGCTCTTAAGAGTAGCCAGTTCCACTTCCCACTTCTTGGCGTTCGCTGAGCTGTGGGGGACAGAAGCCGTTAGTATGCGGAAATTCTTTTTTCTTGGTTCAAGAGAGATCCATCTATCTGGGATTTTACAAAAGTGTAAAAAATATTGAGTATTGGAGAGAAATCCTGGATGTCAGTGGCTGAGTAAAGCCCACAGACAAAAACTTACAATAAAATATACTAAAGTATATACATGTTGCATATAAAATGTGCTAGATTGCCCAAATGTTAAATTAAACTTAGAATATTGAAAGATAATAAGAATTTTCAGTCATTTTCAGTCTTTTTGGTAACAAGAAGCTTAATTACAACCCTATCTAATTATTTCAGTTTCACAGTCATTCATGTGCGTCACAAGATCGCATGTATAATAATGCTCATACGAATAAAATAAACAGTGATACAAAACGGAGTACGAAACAATATTTCTGTTGCCGCAAAAAAGGCCATTTCTGGTGGTCGGCGCTCAAACGTATTTCTCGTTAGTGGAACGAATACCCGGGAATATTGCAAGCTAGTCACAAACTCACAATCGTAACAACTCAATCCGCAGTTCTACATTATACAGGGCGCTACAAAATGCCTGTTATTACGAAAAAGATAGAATTTATAGCCGACTACGGCGATGACAAAAGGAGAGTTATGATTTTGACCGCGACGTAGTTTATTTAGATATTGTGATCATTAAAAAATACAGGTTATGAACACCATAACACATTTTCTTCCTAAACACTTACCATTATTTTATAAGTCAATTCAAGTCTTGCAATAGTCTATGGGTACTATTGCAAGACATAGTCGCACATCTAAAACAATTGTGAGAAAACTCGAAAAGAAAAAGAACATCTAAAAGTGAATTCAGAAGAGTTTTTTTATTTTGGCACTCAACCAAAGTGACCTGGTTGCTGAGTTATATTTCTTTAAAAGCTCAGAACTGAAACTGCAATCCCAGTTAAGTTTTAGTAAGATTTTCTTTCACGAAATCAAAATATAGTGAAGTTATTCAAGCCATTTCAAGTAACCTTTGTAGGTATATAACCCTTTTTCAGAATCAGAATCAGAATCATATTTATTTGCAAAAAATACTGTGACAAATGGTGTTACAATGAAGAATATTCAATATAGGTACAAGTATTTTGACCAGAATAGTGGCATGCAAATCATAAAAATAAAAAGATTACAACAAGCAGAGTACAAATTCATTATTAAATCAATACAAATAATTAAATAAGATGTCATACAGGCGAAAAACATAATAATAGTAACAAGCAAACTATAGGATAAGAATAGTAAATGAATTGTAATGTTCATGAACAGTCTTGGTATTTATTATAGCTAAAGCGCAAAGGCCTAATTTAAATTAAGGGCATTGTTCGCTAAGAGACGTTAATTTAATAATTAAAATAATAATAATAATTTAGCTTAAGTGTAATTCAATTTTGTCATTTAGATAATCAGTTAGAGTATAATAGCATTTATTCATTAATAATTCATTTAATTTTTTCTTGAACATATTCAACTCTACTTCTTTCAATACCCTTGGCAGTTTATTATAAATGAGAGATGCCATATGGAAAATGCTTTTATGCTTCAATGCAGTGTTAGTTTTACTCATACAAAGTCGATACACATCTCGCTGCCGTCTGTTATATAAATCTGATGCTAACATAAATGAACCTGGATTACGTTTAACAAATACAGCTACTTCAAATATGTATAGGCATGGCAAAGTTAATAGTTTATGTTTAAGAAAATATGGACGACAGCTATCCGTAGTTTTCAATGTGAACATAGCTCTAACACATCTCTTCTGCATCTTGAAGACAATATCTTTATTTGTTGAATTTCCCCAGAAAATTATACCGTATCTTAATACCGAGACTACAAGACCATGGTAAGCAGTCATAACGGAACTTAGATTAGTTATTTGAGCTAGCTCATGCAGCGCGTAAACTGACTTACTGAGTTTTTTGCATAGCACATTAATATGTGGCTTCCATGTAAGTTTATTGTCAATTGTTAGCCCAAGGAAGTTTGTGGTCTGGGTCTCATGTACCAGTTGAGTTCCGTGACAGATATTTAAATTAGTCCGCGCCTTACGTTGACTGAAGGTCATAAGGGTGGTTTTGCTAATATTGATTCGTAAATTATTTGCATTTAACCATTTTATAATACCTTCTAGTGTGTTATTTATTTCTTGCTCGTAAGTATCAGTATTATTACATTTTTTTTACTTTATTTATTTAAAACATAACACACAACATCACGCCTGTGTTCACCTAAGAGGAAAGTACACCCTCATTTAGCCTGTCATGTTGTTATAGGTCCCAATGTAATAGGGGGCGAGCCTATTGCCATCACCCGGGCACAAATCCAAACTCGTGTAGATACTGAGAATTACCTAATGGAAAAACCAGCAACACTTTGCCCGACCCGGGGCTTTGAACCTGGGACCTCATCATACTCAGCAGTCGCGTTTAGCGACCACAAGGCCAATGAGGCAGACAATTATTTATTTAGAAGGTATCTCTAAGCAAGATAAATACCTATATTATATATTTAAGCACACCCAAAAGATAAGTCTTACAACACATCTGTTACATTATATTACCGTTGATTAGGTTTTACTTCGCGTGTGCTTCTTCTTTACAAATTAATGTAATTAGCTGCCTAATTCGCTTAATTCTGAAAACGGTACAGGTATAACTTTACTGAAAGTAGGATAAGGAATTAATGTTAAAAACCTTAGACCTTAGAGGATTCACTTCATTCAAGAGTGATACACAAAACGAATATAACAACGCAGATAAACGCTTCATTAATAGTAATAAAAACTAACGCATATTTTAATGGCCGTTCAACCTTTTTCTGTGCGCAGAAAAAGAAAACAACGTGATAACATCATTTGCAAGAGATACGATTGCATATTAATCAATTCGATGACAAACACGACAGCTAAAACCTGTCACAATCCATTGCTTCGAACTTCAACAATCGAACACACATTAAAAGCATATACAGCAATGTATTCCAAATGATGGTGGAATATTGTCATAATGACGAGGTATCGGTTTTCGCGCACGCAGCGTCAATCTCGCACCACTTTCGATCATAAACCACAGTGTTTTACTCTTGTGTAATAGAGCGGCGACGTAAATATCGATTATGCATGTCCATCTCGACTAAACGTCTCGTATGTATTACATCACTAGTTTTTACGATGGCATATGCAATATGCATATATTATGTTAAATTATTTCTGCTTGTTAAGCGTATGGTTTAATTCGTTTTGTTCTTGTTAATAGATTAAAATATTTTGCATTATTTAATTATTAATTCTTCAAAACAATAGTGTACAAGGCAAAATTAATGCTTCAGGCATTCTGTACTCGCCAAACCTATTCTAGAATTAATTGGCGACTGATTTATGTTCTGTGGGGCTCGTAGCTATGTGGTTACCCGGCAGATCAGTCGATCTGCGAGGTTAAGCCGTGCTCGCCGCGGTCAGTCTTGTGATGGGTGACCGTTTTTACATGTCGAGACCCCACCGTGCTTCGGAAGGCACGTTAAGCCGTTGGTCCTGCGTCTGATCTCTCTCCGGTCGTGTCGGAAAACGTCCCCTCGGATTATGAGAGTGAGTGAATAGGGAGTGCACCTGTGTCTGCGCGCATACTTGGGCACTATAATATCTCCTGCGCAGATGGCTAGTCTCAGCTGAGACAGGCCGCCGTGACCGAAATTCGGTCAGGAGGACTTTTATGTTGCTGGTCACTCTTCTTCTTTATCCTCGCCATTTTCCCGTTATGCGGGGTCGGCTTAATCATGCGGCGCCATTAAGTGCGGGTTTTAGTATCGGCCTCTATATGAGACATTGTCTTCATGTCTTTATGTTACTGGGCGCTAAGAAAGAATAATCTTGTGGTGATCCCAAGGTATTAAGAATGCACATGATTCAGGATAATTATAATACACTATCTTACTCGTCGTTACATGGATCATAAATATGAATGGGATGGACTATATTAACATATTATGACCTCTTTTTGAGAAATGCAGGCTCCCACGATCGATGTTTAACATAAAACAAATAAAACGACCCACAGCTTTTATTTCCTTTCAGCTGTTTCGAAGATCTTTTACTTTTCTTTAAAAGACGTCGCCCTACACTTGGAATTTCTTCTGTATCGTGGATACGTTTGACATACATGAAATATCACATACACAAATACCCAGGCTCTCGGACAAACATTAGTGGATCACACAAAATTTTTTGTCTCGTGCTGGCATCGAACCTGCACCTCTTAGCAAAAAGTCTAATTGCTGAGCCACTGCGCCAATCAGGTCGTCAAATAAATTAAACTTGTCAATCATCAAATATTACAATACGACGACCTGATTGGCGTAGTGGCTAAGCGATTAGACTGCTGCGCTAAGGGTTGCGGGTTCGATTCCCGCACGGGGCAAAAATTTGTGCGATCCACATTCGTTTGTCCCGAGCCTGGGTGTTTGTGTATGTGATATTTCATGTTTGTGAAACGCACCCACGATACAGGAGAAATTCCTAGTGTGGGGCGACGTTTTAAAAAAAAAAAATATATATATATTAAAAAGCATAAAGTCCGTCACTATTTAAGAAGCTTGCCGTTGCCCAGCCACTGATAGAAAATACTATTATTATCTATATACTTGCTTGACGTGCATATTAAGAATGTTCTCGAATCCATATCCAACCACTAGAACAAATACATTTTCCATTATAATACCAACATCATAACTCACGCAAAGTTTTTCAGAGCAAATCTATCGCAATCAATTAGCCGACGCGTAATACAATAATAAATTCCATCGCTCGCTCGGTTCTATGACTTCCTACAATAAACGCGAGCATTACGTAATGCAATGCACTCGATGCACAAACTGTATTATAATATAATTGAGCCTATTTATTTATTACTCAACGTGTGAGCGGGGCGTGCAGATGTGACCCTATGAAGGTATAGCACAGTAAAACAAGTTTTTTAACTCTCGAGCTACTAAAGTAATAAAGGATTTAAGCAACTAAAAATATGAAATGAGTAGGTTTTCTTTTGCAAACCAAGGTGTCACAATGATTGAACATCTGTAGAAACAGATACATAAAAATATAGACAAGCAGTTGACAAAAAGGAAATAGATTGTTAAATATACAGAATATTTTTCTTATTTCAGTGTTGATTACACACAAGCAACATTGAATTAGTAATTAGTGTTCAGTGAGAGAATTAACAAGAATGGTGACTAATCATTATATAGCCACGTGGAAGGGAGATGATAATGGAAACTGACATTTCAGATTACAATAAGATGAGAAGGTTACAGTCACTGCTAAATCTCCATTTTCAGCAACTCCTATAGATAGCTGGCATGCCACGCCACAGACTGATAAAGTACTTCTGTACCATCCCTGTACTGCGTCGCATCGACCTACTAGATCGAATTCTCCATCCATATCATTAACGAGCGTGAAGATCGTACGATTTCCTGGGCATCGGTCTGGATCGGTTAAAATGAGGGTTATGTAAAAAACCGTCTGATCTGTTATGATGTTGGGACAGTAAGTCTTGGTAAACATGATTGTGTAAGTATACGATATAAGTTTCAATATATTATATTAACTTGAGTGCGGGACATGTTTCATAGAGCTTATTGGCTTTCTGTAATGTTTGGAACTTTAAAATTGGTTTGGACTACTTATTTCTATGTCTAATGTGAATAAGAAGAGGGTCAAAGCGAGAAAATACTAATCAAAAAAGTACTCAGTTCGTACCAACAATAACCCTGATAATTCAGCAAAATGTCCATGGTTTAAGATTCTTTAATCCTTAAACTTATCTAACTATCATCACAAATGCCTCTCAAAATACTTATCTTTAAGTTTTTTCAGAACTCCCCATTAGGAACACATACATTTTAACAATAAAAACAACACTTCGGGCACAAAAGACAACAAATTGGAACATAAATTAATACATAAACCCAGAATAATGAATAAGACCCTAAATCTATACGTAGCTTCACATCTAACCAAGTTAGCAGTTTTCCGCAAGAAAAAATGCTTTGTCGGCCTCCGGATTAATTACAAGTGGCTGGCTAAGCGATGTCAAATGAATAATTTGTCCCGGAAAATTGGAACTTGTCCAAAAACTTTGGTACTTGCAGTTAAGACGAAAAGGTAAAAAGACTTCAAGCTTGATTTTTGCATTGATAAACAAAGGAAAGTCCGCCTATGTAAATTGTATTGTTGCATGAAGTTTTAATACATAAATAACAGTAACTACTGTAAGGTATTTTTGTTTGTATGGAACTTATGAACTGATGACACCCCATCTTATATCTTGAAGTGCGCCTTCAATAGCTGCAAGTATTTATTTATTAGCAATTCGGTATAAATCGGTAGATAAGTTTAGCTGCAGTATTATACGTTTATAAGTCAAGGCACTCACATTTGTGAACAGGAACCTTAATACGGTGGTTTGTAGATTCAGAACCTTCACAATACAAACTAACAAATATGGAAGCTATTATTTACAAATCAGCAACGATATGTTGGAATAGATAGGCGATATAATTAGTTAAAATGTATGGAACGCAACAAGAAATAATGTAGGCAATATACAACAGGGAAGTGACTACTTTAAATGTGCTTGAAACATACGAATGATGAAAGTTCGGACGTGTGCGCAGATTATCCGTAAGTGCTACGGATAATCTAATAAAAATACTATTAGAACTCAATAAATTTGGATGAGGCCTATGTCCAGCAGTGGACTGCAACGGGCTGATGATGATGATGATAAAACATGAAAGATTACAATACAAATTTTGATCATAATAAATGCCAACGGCTGGCTTTATCGTCAAATTCAAGTGTCGTAAAACCCAAGATTGAAACCTGTGTTTCAATGACTAATGCTTGCAAATAATAGCAATATCTACTGATTTACCATCTATCTTTATTTAGATTATTCATGCACTAGGATACTCATTCAACGAACTTACAGGAATTAATTGTTTTATCGGAATATTTTCCCTGCAAAATGATCAGGAGCTCTAGACTGGCAAAACGCGTAACGAATATAAATCGGATAGATGCTATAGGGATGGCAAAATATGTCATAGACTAAATAGTCGAAACATTATGTCACTCCCACACATGTTTCATTATGTTCGATTTCTACCTCTATGTTCGACCACACGCAAAAACCGCTGGGGAACCGCACCGACCGCCACAACGTATGTTTTCATCACAACAAACACAGTCGGTCGATAATAGTGTACGCACTGGAACAGCTCGGTCAACGTTTCCGGCACACTAATAAAATGAAGTTATTATCATCAATCTTGTTCCTCTTTGCGGAATTAGCAGCGAATGAAATATAATCCCAAGAGTTCCGTCGTAAAGAAGACACAAAGTGAATTAAAAATTAGCGGCCATTGAGACACTTTATAAATATGGTAATTTATCAATTTTGCTGGTTAATAGGCCATTGTTTTATAGGGTTCTTGGCCTTCTTTCTTTTGCAAGTCTTTTTGCGTGCATAGAGGGTCGCCAAGAAATTATGGAAATGTCATTTCAGGAGTTACATGATAATGATAAGCAAAACACATTTGTGGACAGGTAGAATATTGACTTAACAAGTTGAACGTAAGCGTTTCTTAAAATGTTCCACACGACTACAGAAACGACCTTAAAGAAAAGTATATAAATTAAAAAAAAATATTACGCAGACAAAGACGAAAACTAGTTGTAGATACTAAAAAGAAAAACACTGTGCTCGATGTCCCATTTTTCCTGCACAAGAAACAGAACAGATAATCATATTGATAAGGGACCGCTCCCAACAAGCATCCCATTGTCTATAATACACAGCACAAAGACAGATAAACAGTCTGTTGTGACAGGTACCATGAAAGGGTGGCTGTTTTATGTGCTGGCGCTCGGCTTTTTGTAAATACCATTGAATGTTAATGCCGTACTTGTGTTACACGGGACAGTTTGATGACGGATGGCATTGTTGGTAGTACTGGAATAAATCTGTTTGGAGAATGTCATGGCATAGCATGTGATCAGGTAACCAAAATAAACATTGTCTTACTAAAAGCATTACAAATACAATTGCAAAAAAGTATTCCTGAAAGCATAACCTGCAATAATCTTATTAGTCAGGATTAACAAGATATATGCAACAAAGCCATAATTATGTAAAAAAGGAAGACCTCGATACCTGCAGACATAATAAGTCGGTATTTATTATTGTTCTCACCTAAGTAGAAAAAAAGGAAAGAGACCTACTGGCAACCAGATAAATGCAAAAACAAGCAAAACCAACACATTTTTAATAAATAAATCAACTAATCAGAAATACCAACTACAGGCGAAATCGCTGGAAATTCATTGAAACGGAACATCAAATAAGCTGGGAAAAACCCACTGAACCCAATAAACGAAGATGAATTTAAATTCTTCCATCAAACTCGAACGTTCACAATTTTTCATATTATCGGCGAAGCGGCAGAGTAACGGAACAAACATTGGTATAACCAACAAATATTTGTTCCGAGTATGTTTGTGCATAAGATTTGTGTAATACGATAGGATATTGTTACAGGGCCAACTGTTTTCTACTGTTACCACATCTGTTTACGGAAAATGAATTCTTGTCACGAGATATGTTTTTATTTGAGGACTTTTGGTCAAAACAAGGCGAAGATTTGTTTTACTTATTTGTTTGAGTATTGCAATATACAAAGATTCAAGTTATCTCAAATTCTGCACATAAATGATGTATTTGATGATACTAGGTACTTATCGTTTGGACCAGCTTTTAGGAGATAAAGTTAAATTTAAAAGGTAGGATGCTTATAAAATATCGGAGTTTCCCCGCTTCTTCGTAGCTAAAGCATTAGGGAAAGATACAACTTAGTGTACAAGTGTTTTATTTATTCTAGTTCGTTTTATAGGTCGAATCGGGTAGGTAAAATTTCTTAGCTGTTATAGGTTCACAGACTCGAGAAATAAATGCTAAAACGAGCCGATAAAATTGGTGGGAGGGAACGGAGGTCTTTGCCCTGCAGTGAGACGATACACACTATTAATATAAATTATAGGTATATACTCGTATGAATGCAATTTTAGGAGAGTAAAGCTTTGTGGGTGTTTCAACTCAAGATACATAGCGTGCCATACGACTAGCTCCCCTCATTAACTACGAACATTGACGGATAAAGTGCACGTGTAATGTGAGTATGATAGGTCGCATGCTTAGCTGCCGGCGCGAAGATTAAATGTCAAAACACACATTGTGTATACCTACTATCATATGCTTTTCAATGAAGTATCGAACCTTGTAAGGTTTTGCAGTTTTTGTGCCGCCGCGCTGATGAGATGAGATTGTAGCTAATATTACTGAAAGATTAGAAAAATTTGCTCTTCTTGTAGTTGTTTATTATGAGTTGAAGTAAAAAAAAAACTGCGTCATTTAATTAATTGTCTAGTTCAGAAAAATGTATTAGACCTATAAATAAAACCCACACAAACCACCGCACCATCTAATCAGGAAGTTCTCCAAGCGCGTATCGTGCAGTGCAGACGAGCGACAACGCCACATACGAACCATCTAATTAACGTAGAAACAATATAAATTGCACATAAACGCTGTGAAATCATAGTCACCGATAATTACGACATTATAACCTATAATAACATTGTATGACACGCGATCAATTTTGATAATTGAACTTGTGATCGTTAGGCGCTTGTTAGACGAAATTGAACTATTGGTTTTCGATGATAGATGGTTATAGTTTTATTCTATAAAGCTTTACGTGGCCCTCGTGTTATTATGGGCTTATAATATTGGGATTGTTGAGAATGGTGCTTAAGAAGAATAGCTTATTCCCAGAAGTGGAATATCTGTGTATGATGTTAACCCCGAAAGCTAGAAAAGCTTTTTGGAGCACCTTGAGCCCGGTTGTTTCTGAAGAGTTTCTGACTTTTAGGAGTTTTTACTTGCACATAAAGCCTGATGCCACATCTTTATTCAGGCTAGCATTACACTAAGATAAAGGCTAGCTAACTCCATACACGAGTGACCTTTCAAATGTCATGAAACAAACATCAATTCAAGTACCTTTCAAATTTATGTAACAGCGGTTTGACAATAAGACTCTTCATAGAAATCGGTCTCGCTCCGTCGACTAACTAAATACGAGTGATGTTACATAAATTTGTAGGCACATAAATATTGGTATGAGATCGCGATCGACAGAGATGTATGTTATTCGTGTATTAATTAAAGCTTAGAATATATGTGGCGTTCTAAGGGGGGGGGGGCTTTTTCTAGTAGTGAACATCTTCCGGTTGATAATGATGATGATGATGAGCATATATTTTCGCGTGATTCCAATAAAAAATATATGTAAGAAATATAAGGTATAGGTATATATAAGGTTAGCGAATAAGATCCAATCCAGGCAAAAACTTTTGTATTGAACTGCATCTAATAAATTAGGAATCGATTAAATAACGAAATTTATTATTATAATTATCCAGAAGAATCACTGGAAAACGATAAAAATGAGCCACTAATCTTTTAAGAGAAGCTAAGACAAGATAAAGGTCAAATAAAATCAAGGATTTGCTCCCGGTAAAAATAAATAAGATTATCCCTACTAAGGCGATTCCGACCTCCTAGATGAGTAGACGAAGATTCTGAATTATACAAATACAAGACCAGCTTACGAAAGTTTTGGATTACAATCATAAACATTTTTAAATTAATGATGTTTGTCCTCGAAAAAGTGGAATCGAAACAAGAGGTCGACTTAGACCACTTTTCAAAAGTCGAGGTGACTAAAAGTAATAATGAAATCCAAACACAGGTAAGCTACTATTAAATCTTGGTCGAAGTGTAAAATCTGGTAGTTCCAAACCTACATTAAATATTTTATTGCTTAAAAAGCACTTTCAGCGAAAATTGGCTAGACCGAATCCAAACCCAGCCCCATTTTAAGAGCTGAGGCAGCATATAATATTGTTGTTTAAACACACTCAAACAAATAAATACCACGAACATTGCTAAACGGAACACCGAGCGAACTCAGACCATATTTATTTGGAATCATAAAAGCGCTCAGTATAATAAGCTGGAATAATATGGGAATTCTAAGTAATTTTAAAAGGCAAATGCATTCGGGATTAGTTGGGCGTATTCACGTAATTTCTCAAGTGCGGTTAAGTAAGCCTCGACCCGTATTTACGGGGGTGGTAAGTAGAGTGAATTCTGTTTGACAAGGGGAAATTAGAACAGTAATTTAGGTTTTTTATGCGAAACAAGGTGATTGCAAAACCGCGTTTCAAAGCAAATGAATTTTTCAACGTGGTTTGAGTAAGCTCAAGTGAACTTTGCTGGTGAATATATAATTAACATGAGAGAAAGGTATCTTGCGTATTTACTCATCCCGACAGGCATATTTGGACACCAGTTTTTGAAGCCCAATTGTCTCTTAAAGAAGATAAGGTTACTATTATAAAACATGGTTTGGCCACGCGATTTAGCGGAAATTGACGCTCACACACTAGACTCTTCCTAAAAGTTTCCTCTAAAATTAAATTACGTAATCTTTTTTGGAGTAAGAATGTACCAAGGGGTACTTACTAAAAAAAGCTTTACGTTTTTTTTGTCTTTTAACGACACTGTTCAACTTATTCTTACTACCACGAACAGTAAAGAAGCATGCGTATTATCTTCGCTACGTCTAATTGCTCTTACATTTACCGTATCGGATCTTAGTGATAATTATCTAGATCCATACCAGTGTAACCGCCCCTCCTAGTCCTGAAGACCAGTACCAGTGGGGGTAGGTTATCAACGAGTGCGTGCTATAAGTTGCTCTGGCCGCACAAGCATTTACATTTGTTCGCGAGTTTCACGACACACCGACAGAGACGAATTTGTACTAAAATGGATTTCAAACTTGTGAGTAATCGTTAGTAATGGTGATGGTGTTTTATTTAAGTTTAGTGAACTGTGGTGAATTTAATTGGTAATCCGTGAAGCAACAACTTCAGATTCCTTTTTAATAATCGCGCGCGTTTAGGTGTGTGAGATTTGACATAGTTGAAGTTTATATGGAATAGTGCGGAAAGTTGAAATTTAACGAAAATTTTCGACCGTAATTCATTTAAAAAAAAGGTTTATATTTTTTTATTTGAAGAATTGTCTTAGAATTTTTAATTATGGCCGTGTACTTTCAAGGTGATACGTTAAATATTTAGGCATCTATTACAGGAAAACTATCTAAATCATATATTTTAAATTTTTACTTTTGATAAATGTATTCAAATGCTTAAAACTTGTCTATAAAACAAACCATAAAATAAATGGGTAAATACAAAATATACTAGGTAGGATCAATTCAATTATAATATATTCTTTGAAACGAAAGTTGAAACACTATCTAATACAAAAGCTTTACTGCTAGCTGCTTTCCAAGTTTTTGTAAAGTGAAATGCATGTAATGAGAAAACGATCTATATATTACTTGTGTATCACTAGAGTAGATGCAACAGATATGTTATGTAGCATATAATTGACTATATAACCGCGATACTTAAATAAATAACCAACTATTATATGTTACGCAGTAATAACTTACTTTCCTCGTACAATTTGTATCGCTCCACTAAACTAGGCAAGATATATAAGTGCCTTATTAGTGTACGCAAATTATATGGTTCCGAGTAAAAATGGATTGCATACTTTGCGTTTTCTAATGTGATTTTGGTTATAACAATAATTAACATGACATTAAATAATGGTGCAGTAGATTTGGTCTTTTTCTCAGGTTAGAAGTGATCTATTAATAGATTCTTGATTATTAGACGTTTAAGTCCAAAGCATTTTGGCCGCATTTTTGGAGTTAACAAGAAAAAGTTATCTTTATTTAAAAGGCATAATTTGCAGTTGTTTTTTTATCACTTTGACATCCTTAAACCCACAGCTTATACCAGTAAAACGAATAGACGTCTAAAACAGTAACTATTATTATTATTCGTCTAGATATTTTGATATTAATTTTTGAAGAATAGTGAATGGATTCTAAACACTGGTGACAGAAACAAAAAGATAAAAATGTATATTTTATATAAGGCTGAGTTGAGGCCCTATTTTTGCTCGTATAACAATTGTTCATTATTGGTTTTTATCTGTCTGTGTCTCGTATAAGAAATAAAGGTTTTTTTTTTCTTTAAATAGCATGATTGTAACATATCCTACATTCGTTTTCTTTTTTTTTTCGTTTATCAAAACCTACTATGTTATTATACACTAGTCTGTCTAAATAGTAACAGGAACGTATGACTAAAGAGATAGGTCGCGACCTGAAACGATGAAAGAATAACAACCCTCGGAAATTGAATCCGCCGACCAAACTGGATTAAAATATAAAATGGAATAAAAGACTTTTGAGTAATTTATAAATACTTATGTCATTCATAGATGTTTAATTTTAAAATATTATTATAATAATTATTGTTACATACTACTTTTAATTGTAATTGTTTTGTGTTTGTGTTTATGGGTTTTAATAATTGCCTGAAATAAACGATATTTAATTTAATTTAATTTAAAATGGTCGCCCAACAAACGGATAGCTATTGTTTTCTCAGTTGTGATTTGGTGTTTCCTTCCTGTTATAGTTGTTTACTTTTAGCGAAGCGTATATTTTATTAGCCATTAGAAGGAAGAGCACTACAATAGAAATATATACATTACTATGCACGTATGTATTATACTTTATATATTTATATACTAGTCTTGTTCTTTGTATCGGGTTGAGTTAAATTTCAATGGAAAGAGGTCATGCTTGAATGGTAGCGAGGTTGACCGTCCTCGGTGGAACGAACGTACTTACGCATTATCACTAGTGGAGGCTTTTCTGGACCCTAATTTTTAAGATTTTATTTCTCTAGAAAGATTTTAGAAAATTTTATGAATAATTTTTTTTTTTACCTTCTTACTTACAAACTTATAATAGCATTTTTACAGTTAGTTTGGCTTCAACATATCGTATTTTTTCTGACAGTCACCTTTCGCATGAAAAATGACAGATCAGCTCGCGAGCCCGTGGCGTCACTAGCACATGAATAAAGGCTCCATTGAAGTCCAAAACTAGTCAGAAATAAAGTGAATACAACCAGAGTAAGAGGCAAATAATCATACTACTCATATAAAAATATCGAACGTTTATTTGTAAGGCCCTAAGAAAATGCGTGTAAGTATTGAGAAAACCGTATACATGTATTAATATTATATATATGTTCCTATCTCCTAATATATTGTACGCTCTACACATTACCATAAATCGTACAGTTTCACTGCCGACACTAGACACTTCCCCTTCGCCTTCCGTCATATCTGCATTAATTCAGTGCGCGCTAATTCGCGCATATTGTACAGTAATTTCTTTAGTGTTGCGTCCATATTAATCTATCTTCCTTACTAGTAACACATATATTCGTTTTTTATAATAGTTATTATAAGGAGGAATTATGTGCATGCATCATGTACGGCAGGAAGAAGACATTATTTTTCATACACACATTTCTTTTGTTCATATATTTTTTGCAGCGTATTCAGTATTTATTTAACTAACAAATCAACAAAACGAAAATGAGTTAAAGCTTTTTTCAAACCTCCGAATTAAATCCAATATCGCTTGCATTCCGTAAACGTCAAAAAGTGACATTTATGGCTTCGAGCCTAGATCCGAACTATATTTTGAACTTTACTAGACCAGCCTTCAGATTCGCTCCAACTTGCAATATCTATCGATTGATTTCGCGTTCCCCAGCCTACCTTCTCCACAAATCGCGTTAAATAAGAGCACGTGATACGGTCGCGTGTCGGTGTCGGTATCATCGCCGCACGCGATATTTTCACTTACATTGTACGCATGCGGGGCGCATGCGTCACTGTATCATTACCGACTATAGTGTGAATCCTTTTACTTTTCATGACCGACTCGTAATCAATGGATCAATTTTTATGAGTTTTAGGGACGTATACATTAGTTTGTCCTATAACTGATTAGAAAAAAACTATACTCAATCCCAATGCAAATTAGGCTCTTATTTAAATCTAACCTTTTGCTTTTTCCTTGACACCTTTAGAGATTTTCTAGCGACCTTTATAGCGATTATTCAGCTTTTAAAAAGTCAGCTAAGAAAAATTATCTAGGATTAATGTAATGTCGAAAATAATAAAACTCCATATTTTAATTGTGAGATTCAAGTTTATACATATATAACTAGCTGCGACCAGCGGTATTATCCGCTACATTTTCACGGGATAAAAAGCCTATATGTTAATCCAGGGTGTCAGCTACCTCCATACCAAACTTTAGCAAAATCGGTCTAGCCGTTTGAGCGTGGAGAGGTTACAAAAATACAAACACACTCACAAACTTTCGCCTTTATAATATTAGTGTGAAGTGTGTGATATCAGACTTAAGTAGAGAAATTAAAGCGGAATGAAGCCGTTGGTTTATGTGGATATGCACGGAAATAGTACGTTCTACAGAGAGAATTATTCATCTGAGTGTGGTTGCATACAAAATTCACGTCTGTCCTTAGCATACCAGTATACAGGGCCTAAAACAAAATCACAGCACAGACGCCACGTTCCTTGTCAATCGCCAGTCCACGGAAGCGTCAATATCCGCACAAAGCGTGGCAATCGGTAATTGTGACAGTTGAAGAAAAAAATCTACATCGCATGCCTAGTCATCCGTTACGTAGTTCGCAAACAAGGAACGGAATCAACATGTCATATGACCGACTTAAACGGATTTGTGACATCCGTATTATGTAATATTGATCCGGCACTTGAAGACGAAAGTAAAATTAATCTGTATTTTATTGATGTGTCAATGAGAGATTTGTTGTTTACATATACAGCGGTTCGTTTCAGTGTTGATTATGAGATCGTGAATACAATTTTAAGTAACATAACTACCGCAGCAATATTTTAAGATCCTTAAGAAGTATCGAAGAACGATCTAAGTTAATTGCTATAAAACTTTGATGTAAATTGCTAGTCAGCTAATGCAGTTGAAGAAATTGCTAAAATACTATCGACTCATAATGTTGAGTACAATACGTAAAAGATCAAAATGAATACTGAAGACAAAAGCAGTAGAAATTGCCACACTAACAAAAGCAAAGCTCTAACATAAGAATATAAAGAAACAAGTTAAGCCAATAGAAACATAGAATTGCTACTTAGCCCTCTTCCTCTCCTAATTTTCTGTGCTCGATAGGGTCCATATTGATATTTAATTATGTTATACCACGTATTTAACACATATGGAATGCAATAAAGAATGTAATATTAAAAGATACAACTGAACTAATGTATCAAATAACTTCGCTTGACATCACACGTCCAGCTATCAAACTAAGAAACAGAGCGAACATTTAAAGGTGAACAAGTGATATTTCAACATCGCAATTTGCCTTCACGGTGAAAAAGGTAACACACCCCCACTTAACCCTACGGAGGCGTGACAAATTTGTCACTTCCACACCCACGCAAAGGGATCGTCTATTCATAGCCACTGGGAACAGGCCCAATATGAAATATTGTTAAACACAACGTAAACTTACAATAATAATGATCAAGATTCAAAAAAATAAACAAGATTATGGGCCGATTTTTAAATCGTTAGATAAATTGCTTTCGAATGTTAAAATTGTCATTTTGACAGTTATTGTATGGAAAATGTCAAAACGTCAAATATATAAATTGGCCCTTAGTAGATCAGAAGTATCCTTATCCGACGTTCATGAATCGATAAGTTAATTAATTTGATGGTGAAAGAAGGTACAGCCAAATACCAGAACCCTAGCTGGTTCCTTTTGAGAAATAGGGGCCACTCCAGTCTCTATTGTTATTTAGGATAGTGGTGATTCTAACTTAGAGAAGGCATAAAACAGTATATCATTGAGCAGAGATATTGAAAACATTGATTTTCTATCAATTGTTAAACGACAAGATGAGGTTTAATATATTATGCTTTAAACATATAGAATAAATGGTTATAAAAAGAGAAATGGCACGTGTAACCAAACCAATCAAACTGATGAGAGATTTTCACATCTGAGAAGTGAAGAGAGAACCTCTCTATAATGCTAGTAGTAGATTGTGTTGAGCAAAACATGTTCGTAGCCAATATTAAAAAAAATCCCGAATACAAATAGACGAAATGCACATTTCAGAAGAATATTTTCCAAAATACTTGGGAGACAATATGGACATCAAACTAGATGGACAAGTCCAGAATGTGTTTAATAAACAAGATTATAAGAGAGACAAAGAATTCAATCAGTCACAATGACCAGCAGATACTTTGTTGACAAAACTGCGACAGCTTTCGATAACATTGTGTAACTTACATTAAATTGTGTTATTCAATTTGTTACGTCCCGTCGTAGTGTTTGAGCTTTCTCAGACGTAATGATTGTATCTAGTGTTAATAGGACAACAGAGTGATTTGGCGTTTTCATTACTACTGATAGTGTAAGATCTGTTTGTAACAAATAGCTTTTTGTAGACGCTGTTTATCTGGGTAGGAATTTTTCCGACGTTACTTACTATTTAGGTATGGCTAAGTATAATTAAAGAATAGTTATTTCAATAGACTCCATTATTAAGATTGACACAATAACTGTACCTAGAAACCGTATTTTCTCTTAATCGTTTAATGTAAATGAAATATATTTGTAATTTAGTTAAGTATTTTAGTTTTTACTATAAAAGCAACAATAAAATTTCTCTATGAATAGAAGCAGGAAAACTTTTTTCTTTCAATCGCAAAGTGAAAAACAATTTTATAAAAAAGCCAAATTTTATTTAAAAAAAGGTATTTTTTTATCATAATTATATATAATACAACCTCTACCATTTAATTAAACATAAGTGAGAATGTCACACATCTTATAACCAGTACAGACAGAGTAAAACACATCGTTCCCAATGACAAAAGGGTATAAGCACATATAATCTGCCCCAACGTACCCAGCTCATGTCCTCGACTGGATTATTGGCTTTCATATCGCGTTACACAGAATCTCATTGACACACAGATTCCCTGAATCACAATATTATTATATTCTGTACGAGTGGCTGTTGGCTTTTCACCCTCCGAAATAAAATGCTGTCGTATAAAATTGGCTTTAAAAAGAGAGTTCTTTTATTTAAACCTAATTTAAATTAGATTTTTGGTAAGTTGATTAGCGGGATTGCTATTTAAATTAAAACGATGTTAACGATGCCTTTCTTAAATGATTTTTCTTTATCGCAAACGAGAAAGACAGACAGGTTTCAATTTCGTCTTTGCTTCTCACAATTCTAGAAAAATCGAGGAAGACCTAGCAAGAGTTCTAAATCAGACAAATATGTAAGAAATCATCGAAGAAAATTTAAGTCACTAATCGACCAAAAAAATCAAGCTGTAAACGCTCCCACTAAATAAAGATCAACAACAAAACTGAGTACTTCACGATTATCATTAATCAATGTTATAACAAACATAAAACCGCAATAACAACTTGCAAATCGTTAACACAATTACAACAACAAAATCAAAATAAACAATGTCGTTAACATTAAGTTACATAAGCTAATAAACACTTAGTAACGGAAACTTCTCAGTCGAACAAACAACGGAGTTCTGTTGTTTTAAGGCTTTGTCCTAGCACGTGGCTGTGCGACGCTTTATTTCATGTAGAACTGTACTAGCTGAAATATTGTGGAATACCTATTGAATTTTGTAAAGAGTGGAGGAGATTTTTTTTTTCTTTTGTATTGAAGTCGGAAATCGAGATTCAAGGGTAGAAGGCTGAAATATCTAACATAATATGCTCCGAAATAATAGATTATGAAAAATAACTAAAGAAATAAATCCTTGTTCTTCTATAATGGTATGGATTCGAGAACATTTGAAATATAAAGAAGTAAAAAGGCTTGTTAATGAAGTCGAGCGTGAAAAGTCTGAAATAATACACTTCCAGACACGAAAAACGACGTTTTAACTTCCCTAGAGAATCCTCCAGACTCTCCGTAGAGACGATATTAATAATGTTCACACGCCATATCGTTCGAGAGCAAGTCTATACCATTACGTCAGCGTAAACTATTTCATTAAAGCTCCCTATTCCACTATCGTAGCTGTCGTTCATGCGATGATTGCAAAATCTAGTCCTATTGAGAATCCACGCCTTATTAACAGTGAAATAGGGCAACATTTCAATTTTCTTCAGCAGTTTAATTCAAACCAAGATTGGAACTAAAGTGTATTGATTAAATCCACTGCAGATAAATCTATTAGTGCAAGCGATTGCTTAGCTTGTGCAGATACTTTGGATTTTTTTGCGATTTATCAAGCTATTTTAATTTCAAGTGAGAAAACTACAGATTAAGGGCAAGGTCCACAGTTTAAAACAAATCGCTTTATAAATGACGAAGTTATGAGGGAACATACATAAAAAAAGGTTTCGTCGAATTGAGATCCTCCTCCTTTTTTTGGAGTCGGATTAACTATATAAAAGAACCCCTAGCTCTTGCAATAGCATTGTATCTTCCCATGGGGCTGGCATAGTCACCTAGAGTGGCTAAAGCCCTGTAAAACACTAAAGAAAAAAGCTATTACATAGGTTGCAAGTTAGGGTTTCGGCTGAACCTCAAGACTAAAATACTGGAATTTCAACTATTCATTAGATTTGCCTTTCAAATGCGCTTGATGCTCGACTTTTATGTTAACATCGTCATTCGCAATGCAAATGTCAAATGGAAAATCGTAAAAAAATATGCTCCTTTCTTAAGAGTAAAAAAATTTAAGAAGCTAAGAAGTTCATACGGTAAGCATTCGTGTACCTACTGTCCGAAATCTAACTTATTTCTTGGTTTACAATGAATCCGAGGACTTTCATAAACACAACATGCACACAACTTTATTCTGTATGACATATTGACACGGTTTACGCTAGACTTACGCGTGAGATTTATATTGTAGCTTATTGATTCGGTTCGACTGCTGTGAATTGTGAAGCGCTGACATATATTCACACGATCACGGTGAATGGACTGCAATAACGAACTTTAAGTGATGCTTGGGAGGTAGGCAATGTTATAACAAATAAGATAATAAAGATGGGTTATACGCGGTCTGAAATTGGCACGTTAAAATTGGGCCAATTAGCTCATCTTAACCTCATTCATCTGTTTTTTACTCTGAATAATTACGACGCGCCGTACTAGTTTCACGTGTCACCTAATATAGTGTGACATTACAATATTGTGTACGAATGTAAGCAGGTAAGATATTTGAGTCTTATTATTGGTTAAAGGATTGTCGGTATATCATAATTAAGGGGTTGATAGATGTAATGATACAAACCAAAGACATGGCAACAGTTCTATCGGTCATCTTGGGAGAAGACTTCTGTCTTATAATTCAAGCATCTCTTAAGGCGGAATTAAACGGTACCTTTTTCTTCCAATATTCACAATAAATAAGTTTGAAGTTCATATAAACCTAGATGGCAAACTTACTGCCATACCCTAAGACCTTTTCTCTCATAAGACGGTTGGTTTCACAAATCACAAAACGATCAAGACAGACTGCCTTAATTTTTCATTTAAAATGAGAAAAATATGGATCATGGTTACGAACTAACGTAATACATTTTTAAAACCTCTTAGTCACTGCTATCGACGGATTAACTGGCTACGAAGAACATTTATTTAGCCAATATTGTTAACATTAAATTAGGGTAATCTGTTTCGCTGTAGAACGTATCTGAAGAATATATTTATAATTTTAGCTCACGATATATTGATCGCCAGTGGAGTGTGTATGTAAAATATGTATAGTCAGCGATTTTCAGACGTTCTTTTCACCAAGGGGGAAGATATTTATTGGATGTAAAAATGCCAATTAAAACTTTTGCAATACATCACGTACGAATTTAGTACTGTTAAGTAGGTATACGTATTTTAATAGGTATTTCTGTCCATATAAGAGTAACCACGTTTACTAATATTGATATTGCTTTTAAATGAAAAGTATCGGGTTTATATCGCGTTTAATCAATTAACAGCTAGTTCTATCAGACAGTTGTAGCGACACTAGGAATATTTTATGTACCAAACAAAAGAAAACAGACGTTATGTTATATAACGGAAATAAAGCTAGCATCAGTTTCTATTTTAGTTTCTGTCAACCCTGTCTAACAGTGGTAATAGCAGCTTTCACTAGGTTTCACTGCGCGCGCACCTGACGTCACAAATGCTATTTTGTAGATCGCTTCTAAATGTCTACATATATAAACGTATACTACACATATATCCAATTAAATTGGTTAAACTGCACTTGGAAATACTCAGAGGTGCAACTTGCAAGTGCAATTCATCTTCAAACTAGAATTTCCACGAAAGTTTTCTCTCAAACAGCTTTTATATGCACTCTGAAATCCATTTGTTTCAAGAAAGATTCAAAGAAGTTCATTACATTCTGTAAGCCTAGTCGAACACATAAACAAAAGAAAACCTTATAAGGAATATAAAGATGGAGAAATTTCTCGAACAGTCGAGAACGATGCTAAATACCTAAATCAATAGGTATTCGTAGCAAGAAAATGAGTTTCACTTAAACACTAAAATGAGTACTAAACGTGTAATCGATCAATGCCTACAGCGATTTGTCTCAATTTGTTGTTTTAAGACCCGAGTAAGCTTGTTTTTAGATAGAAAGGAGGTATATTATGTTTTAGTATTTTCGTATTACACTCTTGGGAGGTATAATGTTATTTCAATGACCGCTTTTTCTAAATAAAGTTTTTACAAGAGACAATATATAATTTATAGTACGACGCAGCACGGGATACTCATCTGCTGTCTGGCTTAATACTTTGTTTCGGCATACATTCTTATTGTATACATCATAACGATACAACAAGAAGAAAAGTTAGGATTATGTTTTGTCTTCATAGAAAATAAGATGTAGGTTATTTCTCGCACAATTCGTATGTACTAAATCGAGCATAAAATGGTTACATTACATAACATAATATCGCGCCTGTATTCCCCAAAGGGGTAGGCAGAGGTGCACATATAGTACACCAACATTTCGCATTAATGTTATAGACTCGCCTATTGCCATTAACCGTGCACAAATCTAGACTCCGTGCTGCTTCTGAGAATTACCTAATAGAAAAACCCAGTAACACTGCCCGAACCGGAATTCGAACCCAGGACCTCGAGCTCAGCAGTCGCGCTTAGCGACCACTAGACCAACGAGTCAGTAGTTGTTACATTATCCCACATATAATAAAATCGTACATAGAAACGAGCAGTCACGCGCCGACTATTCCAATACCTAAGTATTATATAATTTAAACAGGTCCAAGTTTCATCAAGCTTACATAACTCGTCTCATTTCTCCTGAAATTTCCTTTGTTCAAAATTCCGTGCGTACATAAATAAACATTGACAAATAAACTAACAAGCCCATATCAAACAACACGTTATATTACAATGATATAAACATGTTCTCTCGTTTGAGGTCGGGGTCTCGGGATATTACGAGCTTCTAAAACTCGTGATTGGAAGTAACAGATTTATGTTTCTATGTTTCTACAGCATAATATGAGACACCACTACATAATAAAATGCATAATACATGTCTGCCTCTAGCCGGGGAAGCAGTGTTTACGATTTTTTAAACTCCAACCACATTTTTTTCTCATTAATGATTATTATGGAAGGATGCTCATCGCTTTCTGGTACTCTTGAACCTTCATAGACAAAATATACCCACCATCGTACTATATTTCCACAAAACAGTTTTTGACTTAAGCAACCTGTATTGAATGGCATTTGAAAAAGGAATGATTTAAACATAGTCGAACCAACCAACCAGCATGCAAGAATGTTCTACAATGCTCGTTGTAAGATTAAAGAAATTTCGTATATACAGACAGTTAACAGTAAACCTCATTAAACAATTTCAGAGAGCCATGCCCCTCATCCTATTGGTCGCGTCGGCCCTGGCCCAGTACGAAGACTTCGGCGGCTATGACGGGTACCACAAGGCGCCCGTGCACTTCCACCACCAACAGAGCCTCGATGACAATCATGGAGAGGAGTACGACACGGACTACCATGTAAGGAATACTTTAGATTGATAGCCGAGTACCGTGACCGTTGGACTTCCAAGTCAAAAGTCGCAAGTTCAAACCCCGGCACGTACTAATCTTTTTTTGAATTCATTTGCGTACTGTAAATAAGTCAGTCATAACAGTTACTAAAAACGGTGAAGGAAAACATCGTGAGGAAACCGACACACCTTTCTTTCTTTCCTTCACAATGTCAGAGGCCTATGGGCGGTTCAATCTCTGACTCTAGGTCAGCCATCCGATAAGAAGAAGATTGACCCCCGCACTCAGAGACATTTAATGATATTTAAACTATTACTAAGTAAAGGTTTTGTTCGTAAAATCTTTCCTTAGTGTCAATTTAAGTAAGCATTAACGTCTCTGAGTGCGGCGGTGAGAGAAGCGTGGCCTATCACCATTATTAGATAAATTAGGCCTACTGAAATGTAGCTAAGTGTTTTTTTTTTTTAGTTTTTATCCTTCACAAGTATATAGTTTTTTTTGATAACAATTACGTATTGAAATTTGTTGAAGGCATGTTGAAGTCGATTTTTGGGAGCCAGATTTCGAGGCACATAGCCAGGCAGTGATAGAAATCTCCCAGAAGCGCAATGAGTCGATTCTAGTAACCAAAGATGTAGTGGCACCATTGCCTGTGACTCATTGGCATCTAATTGACGTAAATGTCGCACAGAAATCTAAGTGTACGTATGTAACTATGTAGTGGGTAGATGATAATGGTACCAGAATTGTCACTTGTCAATATTTGTTATTTTCAGGCGCACCCCAAATACTCGTTCGACTATTCAGTGAAGGACCCCCACACCGGCGACAACAAGGAGCACTGGGAGACCAGAGACGGCGACAAGGTCAAAGGTAAGGACATTATGTTGAGTTGATACTATCTAAAATAATAAAGCTTGAAGAGTTTGTGGGTTTATTTGGTTGGACGCGCTAATCTCAGGAAATATTGATCGAATTGAAAAAAAAAATCTGTTGGATAGTCCATTTATTGAGGAGGCTATAAAATATTTGAAATCAACAAAGTACCCAAAATAATAGCACCCTATCGATTACAGGAACCTACACGCTCGTAGAGACAGACGGAACGAAACGCGTAGTGGAATACGAAGCGGACGACAAGAACGGATTCAACGCAGTCGTGCACAGGATCGGTACGCCCAAACACGAGGAGTATGAAGCGAAGCCGGCGCACGAGCCCCTACACTACCAGCATGACTACGGACACTTCGATGAGGGCTTCGTACCAGTTGCAGGAGGTTTTGAACACTAGTGTGCTAAGCTCTGAAGTTAGATGCAGGTAAATGTTTGTATACGCCAATTTGTAGTCTGATAAGTCTTGATACTTGATTGGAATATGACTTAGGGTGCAATAGTAGATTTATTGGTTATGATGGGAGAAAATTTGTTCATAATGAAACTTGAATTTTCAATATGGGTTTGGGTGTCATTCATTACAATACATTATAATATAACCACCATAATATGAGCCCTTGTAGATAACTACCGCCGCGTATTTTCACGACAGCCTCGTTAGCTGTATTAAGATTTCCAAGAAAAGCAGGGTTTTGAATTTTTGTCATCTAAATACACCATAATATGGTATACTTACAATTGAATGTTACTACGAAATATTTTTACTGTTGTATGAAGCCTAACGAGTACCAAGAATATTAAGTAGCGTTGAAAACATTTTTGTATCGTAATAATTGCCTTATCGATCCGCAGTAGGATTTCAATCACATTACCGAATATTCCCAACATATACCTGCTTCTAACTTGAGCACACGTTCTTTCAAAACTTCGGCGAGTAAAATATAAACTTGAAATTTTAACAGTTCGTTTGACATGTCAAATGAGCCCACTGGTAATCCAAAAACTGCTTACTTTAACTTAAGATTTCCAATGCTTTAATGTAGCTTAAATAAGTTAGACTATTAATTAGACATTTTCTCCGTAGAAAACAATTAATTACAGTATCTAACTACTTAAAATACACTGGTGTATTAATACGATTACAAATAAAACACATTTAACAAACTGTGCAATGTATGACGGACTATTTGATGACTAATTGGATTAGAAAAATATGAGCCCAGCGTAAATTGATTGCGTATTCTGTTCCGTTCAGTATTAAGATGACTTACGGGGTCTTAAAATTCGCATAATTAAATGTATTGATTCTCTGTGACCTTGTAGGAGGTTTGTTTTCTTTTCATAAAAAAGCTAGGGGTTCAGTTAGCGGGACGAACACTAAGGTAGTAAATTATAAAATGTACTTGATTTAGACTTGAAAGAAAATCGTAACGTATATTGCTACTATTATGATATCAGTATTAAAAACTTAGGAAGCCCTTATATCCAGTCTGTTCAACCAATTTTGATATCTATTGCATAAACACTTTAGTGAACAGTTGCCATTGTAAATTTTGCTTTTATGCTTTCCGCATACCAACATCATCATGCCTACAATAGAGTTCAAAATCGGTTAAATAAACTGTAAGTAAGTGTGTATCCTGAATGTAGCTTAATATTTGCGATTTGAAGACAGGTGTCACGCACTCAAGAAAGGTTGGTAGTCAACTAAATTAGGGATTTCAATTAATTGAAGACCTGATAGGCGCAGTGGCTAAGCAATTAGACTGCTGCGCTAAGGGTTCGATACCCGCACGGGACAAAAAATTCTGTGATCTGCAGATATTTCTCCCGAGTCGGGGTGTTTGTGTATGCGATAATTCAAGTTTGTGAAACGCACCCACGATACAGGAGAAATTCCTTGTGTGGGGGCAACATTAAAAAAAATGAACCCCTAGAAGAAAATATAAAGTATCTTACGCAAATCAATACGCCGGAGACAATGTGATATTCGTAGCATACTCATTAAGAATATTCGTATTGTAATGAGTGGCTTATGAATTAATAATTATTTATTATTGTAGATACGGTGTTACGTTTCGTTTTAGTTAAGTACTGACTGTATTGTACTGTTTTGTAGTTTTAAGTGTTTGTACAAACTCTTGCGATTGAATAAACTTTTTATTGTTATTTTGTTGTTTATTTTTATAGAATTTTCATTTCAATACAACAATGTTATAGAACAAAATTTGAACAAGTATCTGTTAAGCCTTCTTCTTATCGTATGGTTGATGAACAACCTGGTGTCATAGTCTAAATCGCCTGTAGGCCTCTGACACGGCTTTACACACCGTTTGAAAATCTCTCAGTTGTGCCGGTTTCCTCACGATAATTTCCTTCACCGTTTTTAGCAACTGATAACTAAATAATACGTACACGAATTCGATAAGACATTGGTTCGTGCCAAGGGTTTAACTCGCGATCTTTGACTTAGTAATCCAACGGTCATACCACTCGGTTATTACTGCTGTTAAGCTTCGCAAATAATTGTCTCTAGGAAAAAATCGGGAAAAAGTTTATTTCAGTATGATGCGTTAGAATTTGCTAATTTCATTTAATAAAGCTAATTGATTCGTTTTTCGGTAATTGTTTGGCAATCATTATTAAAAACACTTTAAGCAACATTTTTGCAAAACATTTCTGCAAAATCAAAGTCGAATCAAACTTCGATCAATTTCATGAATCACATAACGTTTACGATATTTTCACGTATCGCATTCTTTAATATCGACAGATCAAACGAGCTACGCAACACCAAATAAATAATGTATTAGCCTTTTATCTTTTTGACATTATAGTACCACATATACTTTATTTTCTTAGTATTTGTTCTTATTCTGTCTGAGAACGACAAAAATATATTTCATATATTGTACTTTCTTGGTATTCATCAAAATTACTGTCAATAAATAAGTAGCTAGACCCATATGGAGCGCAGGGAATTTGACGTATAGTTTGGGAGATGCTGGCTTTAAATAAAACAGTCTGAGATCAGCAATTGTTTTGGTGAGCAATTGTAGCTACTCTGTATTGACCCCCACATCTTGATGATCATAATCGTCATAGTAAATAATAATACGATAAAAAAAAACATGTAAGTAGTAATTTTTAAAACCTAATATCCATCTGAAATTACATAATAGACAAAAAGTTGCGCGACTGTTGCGCAACTTATAAATACGAAACTTGATAATAAAAGTAGGCGTTTCATTCAAAGTTTACAAACAACAACATTTCTAAATCTAGTCCCCTAAATTTTAAAGCAACATAGGAACTAGCTAAAATTTAGAATCTGCTTTTCTTAAATATGAAATAAAAAACATTAATACTTACAAGGGCGTTTACATAAAAAAAAACATCAAATATAAGCGCTGTAGCGTAAAGCAAAGCAATAAAAGTTACTCTTACCGGTAGCAGGGGATCAACTCACAATCAAACTGAGCCACTATCGTGCAACTGTTTGGCAACTATTACCACCGCCTTACTAGTCTCTGACGATCGCTCAACAATTGAGTAGACAAAAGCCTTCCAGCCTCATTAGACAAATGGCAAAACACATGGCGAATAGAAATCTCAAAATGAGAATCAAAAACTCATGGGGATGACATAATGTTTCGACTATCTTAACGATGACAATTATCTAAATTGATAAAGGATATTTAAAAAATGATGGACACGAGCGGGATTTGAACCCGCTACCTTCGCCGCACCGTGGCGCTGGTCTAACCAACTGAGCGAAATTCAAGTTCCCTTTTAGTATTTACGTCTTATGGGTGACGTCTGGATGGATGACAATTATGTCAAACCCTTAATATATTTTTCATTATATTTGATTTCTATCCGTTAAGCGTTTTGCCACTTGTCTAGGGGCCCAGTTAACCAACTCTAGGTCGAAGCAACTACTGCTGAACTAGCGGCTAAGTACGTCAGCCTCACCTCTGCGCGAGCGCCAGCTTGAGGCGGTCGTTCTCGTAGCGCAGCTGCTGGTCGGCCGCGTCGGGCGGCGGCGGCTCGGGAGCGGGCGGCCCGCGCGCCGCGCGCCCCACCGTGGCGTACCCGCCCTCCATCCTACACAAGCCACATCTCCACTACCCGCGCCACTGTCGCGCTACTGACGCTCAACTGTCGACCAACTATCGCGCAACTGACTGGATTTTTTTTAGTACTTTTTTTAGCATCTTTCCTTTACAATAGCTGCAATTTCAGACTAGCCGTTCTTATAGATGTTTCTAAATTACGCGAATATTTTTCCAATATTCAAATAGAACCCATCACCGATAGATACTAGTCTTGGGTTATACTCACGTATTTTATCCAAAATGCCTAGATTCTGACTAAAATGGACCACTTTTTAATGAGCTGCATACGACGCAGGGTCGCGAACCGAAAGTTAATGCTAAAAGCTAAGAACTCCACCACCAAATTTTGCATCAACTGTCAAGCAACTGTTGGTCAACAGTCGCACCACATGCAAGCAACTTACCTCTGCGCTAGAGCTAGCTTCAGCCTGTCGTTCTCGTACCGCAGCTGTTGCTCTGAGGAGTCTGCGGGGGGAGGGTCCACGATGGCGGGCGCCCCGGCGGAGGCCAGCGGCCCGCGGGGGGCGCGACCTACTGTTGCGTAGCCACCCTACAGGGACCAGAAATATGGATGAGAAACATGGATGATGGATGAATACATTTTTACTGGGCTCGCAGCAACGTGGTTACCGCGCAGATCAGTTTTCACATGTCGAGACCCCTCCATGCTTCGAAAGGCATGTTAAGCCGTTGGTCCTACGCCTAATCTCTCTCCGGTCGTGTTGGTCTACCGTTCCGCCAGACTATGAGAGTGAGGGAATAGGGAGTGCGCCTGTATTTGCGCGCATACATGTGCAGGAGAACATTGTTATATATTCTCGCTCTTTCTCTTTACGGAGGATGGTCCCTATATAATTAAAGCACAACCAATAAAATCATTATAACTACTTATTTCGTCAAAAAAAAGTACTTTTCGTAAATATGCCAGACCAGCTATATCTGACTTTTCTTGTAAAAATAATTATGAAGATGTGTGTACTGTTATTGTCAGCCATGTTTTCCCACAACTGGACAAAGGCCTCTGCTATCTATTATTTCCAGTCCTCAGCTAGTAGATAACAAAATTAGAAAATGCCAGTAAAATTGAAGAGTTAAATTCTAATGCAGAAACGAGGATATTTGTTCTGCTTTGAGTACTAGAATGTTTAACCGAATCCTATGCGGGTGAAACGTAAAGTTTCAACTAACTCATTACAGTTGAAATCATTGAATCGTCTAAAACATTATGCGCAAATCCTTTCGATAGGTTAGAAGAGATTTAAGTACTGTTAACGGGCCGAATATCCGCCATTATCTATACTTAATAATCTATACTAATATTATAAAGCTGAAGAGTTTGTTTGTTTGCTTGAACGCGCCAATTTAAAAAACTACAGGTCCAACTTAAATTTTTTTTCAATGTTTAGATAGCCCATTTATCGTGGAGGCTATAAAACATTCGAAATCCACGCGAGCGAAGTCGTGGGCGGAAGCTAGTAATATTATAAAGCTGAAGAGTTTGTTTGTTTGTTTGCTGGAACGCGCTAATCTCAGGAACTACTGGTTCGAATTAAAAAAATATTTTTGTGATGGATTGTCCATTTGTCGAGGAAGGTTATAGACTATAAAACATTCGAAATTTACGGGGACGAGGTCGCGGGCGGAATCTAGTGGCTTTATATAATTATGAGCTATCCTATTTATACTGCCACGTTGGTCAGGTGGTCGATAAGCGCGACTGCTGATCATGAGGTCCTTGGTTCGAATCCCGTGTCGAGCAAAGTCTTAATGAGTTTTTCCATTAGACAATTCTCAGTAGCAGCACGGAGTCTGGTTTTGTGCCCGGTTGACGGCAATAGACTCGCCCCTTATTACATTAGGACCTATAACATAACTTGCGAAATGTGGGTGTACAATATATGCACATCTGCCTACCCCTTCGGCGGATACAGGCGTGTTTATGATTTTTAAACTATTTACTAACGAGTAGCATAATTATGTTAAGGATTATATAAAATGGCACTTGGATTACACATGTATATTACATGTATATTTATATATATATATATATATATATATATATATATTACACATGTATATTTTTAAAAGAGTAACTATGGAGTTTCTTGCCGGTTCTTCTCCATAGAAACGACTTTTTGGAACCGTGCAACTAGTTTGACGCTTTGTAAGTGCTCTTTTGTAGCCTATATGAAATAAAAACATTATGACTATGACTATGACTATGACATGTACTAAGTAAATAATCTCCATTGCAGCAGATAAGGAAATAACATTGACAATTTGTCGCAATTGTTACATCCTGAGTTCTTCGTGAGTCACAAGATCAGCGCAATTGCTATTCAGTCATGCACTTAGAATTGCTAACTAAAGGATCTTTGATATAGGAAGATGGCTGGCCAGTTTGTACTTTGCAAAAAATCTTATTAGGATTTCTAGATTAAGATTTTATTAGATCAGGCGTCAAAATATGACTTTTAGGACGTGGTACTACATGGCTAAAAAATTTGACAAACAATTTAGTGTAACAGTACCGAATATATGCCAATGGAAAATAACGATATTTTGAAAAAAATTACGTCACCTACTAGACTATGCCTCTTGTTTATGATCGAAAGATTATAAGCCGAACGTCCATAAAACCATTATGTCCATAAATCATAACAGTGTAGCAGCGGAATCGTGGTCATAGGATAAGTTCATCGTATAAATCTTCCCCTTTATTACAATCATCTTCATATATAAAAATGAATTGCTGTTCGTTAGTCTCGCTGAAACTCGAGAACGACTGGACCGATTAGGCTAATTTTGATCTTGAAATATTCGTGGAAATCCAGGGAAGGTTTAAACGGTGAGATGGCGGTACGGAGTTCGCCGGATCAGTTAGTCAGGTATAGAAATCAATATGTGGCTGAAAGGAGTGAAAAAATTGATTGATGTAAGTAGGTACCTGAAGAGTAGATGACACTGAGTGAGCTCTCTGGTGCACTGCCATATCTTCGACCTCCGGTTTAGGCTGCAACAAACAAACTCATAAGTAAAAAACACTTCTTATTACCATGGAATAGAATCTAGAATAGGATTCGTTTTGATTCCTACAAACACTATTCACCTGTCTCTTTGATTGGCGTAAAACTATTGTTACAAGACTTGTAAGGAAAAATGAATTGGAAACGAGCAATTGTGCCTATCGTAAACAATAGCAATTATAAACATGAAATAATTTCTACATGTCGCAGGATGTAAGATATTACCGTTAATAATTTAAAAAAAAACGGACACTGAAAAAAAAATACACCTGATTGCAACTAATTTTCAATAAAAATCTAATTTAATGCTTTTGGACATTTTACAGTAAATATTAACTTATATGCAACATTCACTTCTTATACAACTTGCAATTTGGCTAGAGGCGGTAATGATAATATTCCTCGATACATTAGGTACCTACATATTAAAAAATGACATTAGAAGTTTTAGCATAAAGAATGAACAAGAAAAAGTATTATATCTATAATATATTAATAGCTTATGACACAGTTTTCGAACGGAGATGACTTTTTCAATTTTGTAAATCCGGAGCCTGTAGACGGCGGTGGCTAAACGGCCATACTAAATGTCCTACTGCCTTTTCGGCGCCGGCATCTTTTTGCCGGCTCCGTGTCTATGAGTTTGACTATCAATCACATCTAATACCATCATGACTGACAAGTCAAAGGTCGCATGTTAAAACCTAGGCACGAACCATGTCTTTTCGAATTCATGAGCGTTTTATAAATTAGTTATCAGTTGCTAAACACGGTGAAGGAAAACATGGTGAGGAAACTTTTCAACTGTGAAGCCATGTTAGAAGCCTACAAGCGGTTTAAACTCTGACACCAGGTTATTCATCAACCATACGATAAGAAGAACCATCACTCACCAAGGCCTGTGCGGGCGACACCGCGGGCGGCGGCTCGTCGGCGCCGGTGGCCCGGCCGGCCAGCAGCGGGCTGGCCGTGGCGCTGGCTACGGGTGTGGCCGCACCACTGTTGCCGTTGGTCACCGACTTGCCGCCAGCAGCGCCGCACTGCTGCGCTTGAATCGCTTCTTTAACTTCTTGGAACTTTTCAATGAACTGGTGGGTAGGAGAATCAAGATTAAGACAGAGTTCTTTTGTTTTTGATGTCGTATCTCTTTCAACTAACTATAAGTAGTAACAACTGCTTATTGGGACCTTTGACGAGACCTAACATACGCCATCTGGCTAGGAATCAGTTACTGGAAATACTGAAAATCACACTCATATTATAAAAGCGAAAGAAGTTTTGATCATTTTTTTTAAATTTTGGTATAGAGATTGCTGACACCCTGGATTAACACACAGGCTAAGATGTTACGTATAACACCGAGGGGCGCAGCTAGTGTATAATATTCCTAACATTTAATAGAATGATTGATACCTTTGTAGAACGATTTTCAGGCCAATAAAATCCATTTAAAACCAACACAAAAACATTTCTTCACAGTCAATCTTTTCCTATAATATTTTCGTTCCTCTCACCTTGCCAAGCTCTGGTTCCGAAGCGAATCCCAGCCCATATACCGTGTTAGCCCTGACGTCGCTCCACTGGCCGAACTTCTGCGATGTCTTCGTGAACGTCATGTTTGCTGTTATCGTACTGTTGATCACCGCCTGCAACAAAACTGGTATATGACCATCCTGGTGCTGGTAAGGCAGTGGCTCTAAACTTTGTAATGATTTGAAAAGAGTAAACGAGGTGCAAGTAGAGCCTCTACAAGTGACGATACCTAAGTACGTCAGGCGCACCCTGGACGGTCAACCTCGCTGCCATCCTTGTTGACTGACCATCTCTACACCACGGCATGACCTATTCCATGTGGCTATTGACTCATGTCGATACGAAAAAGAAGAAAAGACTTAAATTAACTGTTGAGTATCTACTACTTTGTATATTTGCTACCTGAATTGACTATTCATAAATGCCAGTAAATGGTTTACACAAATAAAAACCTGTACCAAATTTAATTTGCTGGAATAAACGCAGCAAAAACTTTCAATAACTTTACTGCACTGGTAAGAGATTAGATTTCTGCGCTATCTCAGATAGTTAGGGCTACTCCCACACGAACCAAATAATTGTAATATCCGCAGACTGCTGATCAATAAAAGAATGAGCACCTGTGATGCACCCACAATACTAGACAATACAGAAAAAAACCTATGTGTAATTCAACGTCTAAAAAATAAGAAGTTTCTAGAAGATCTCAATCGTTTTGCATCCCCCCCCCTCAATCTTGTCCTACATGTGTGCCACGGGTACGGCAGTAGAATTAGGTTTCTCATTACTAACCGAACAAAACGTGAACACAATGTTGCAACTTCACGTCAGCATTCAATGGAACCGGGCTTCCTCAGTGGAGGCAACCTATTTTCGAGGCGCAGAAAACTACTGAGTATAACTAGACTATATCTCAGGTATTTGGGCTATTGTCTGTTTGTGTGACAGTAATTATATCATTACAGAAATATTTAAATTACGTTGTGTGTTGTGAAGAGAACTGCAAAGCTATTTGACTTAAATAGTGCGCAGTTCTAGAATCTTGTCATCACATCTTCCAATTTATAAAACTTTCATATTTATACTTTGAATTACTTTCATAAACCTAATCCAAGACTAAAAATTACAAAAAGCCCTTCTTGACTTTTTGGACTATTTTTATAAACCGGACACATTACGATCACGCTCGCCTGGATTCCTATTTTGCAGTTGCACGAAAAATGATTACGACAAAAATTCTGAAGTAATGTAAAGAAAGGCATGAATACATTATCATAACGATGCATAATTGGTTTCATCCGTTCTTCTGCAGACCTATAACGTAGCAGGGAAACGACTTGACTCTACGAGCACCGAGACAGAGACGTAAACAAAGCAAAAAACGACACTAATGCTCCATTCTTCATTCCACCGTACTTCGGACTAACATCGGCGGAACTACGGAGTTCACCTGCCTTTAATAGGGACAGCGGGAGCATAAGATAATAATAATCACATCAACACAGCGCGACTGCGTTTGATATCTGAGACCCTTGGGGAATCTAGGGTTCGTTCCAGGACCTTATCATATAAATAGATGCTGCTACAGATTCGAACAGTATGGGATTATCAAGTTTAGATTTTGTCATTTTCTTACGATATTTAGACGAATATTATTTGGAAATATGACATTTTAGTTATTTTCATGAAATCTCTAAAGAATCTGATTCTTAACAATTTTAGAACTGAATATGTACCGAAACTAATTCCTGTATATGAATTGAAAGAAACCAATTTTACTGAACATACAATTGTTCCTTCAAAATCTAAACGTTGCGCAGATACAACGTATACATTTCGATAGAACAGAAATAGATCGTGCTTGTTTGCTATCTTTAACTAATCTATAATCCTAATAAGCATTCAACTTAAGCTGCTTTCAAACCCTAACTTTGCTTAAATCCATTTCCAATGTCCACACAAGCAACACGAAGGTCCTGCGGTCAAGACATATTGATAGCAACGTGATACGCCGTCGCAAATGGTATCCAACAGCGTGCCAATACGCTATGCAATTAGCAAACACACGGATATGAAGTAGGGTCCTAATTGCTCGTTTGCACGAATCGATACGAAACCACAGTGATGCATTAGAATTCAGCACACATTATTGGCAGGCCGTATAGCTTCGTGGAACATGTTTACTGTACGTTTGAATAGTATTTTGCTCAGCTCTGCATCAGAAGTTGAAATAACAAAAATGTTTTATTATTGATGCCTTATATGCAAACGATAAATGGGTACTTCTAGGCAATCTGCTCTATTTTAAACTGAAGTAAAAAAGTCTGCTTCTTTGGTTTAGTGATCCCTGCTGAGTTCAATTCCCGGGTCAAGCAAAGTGTTCTTGGGTTTTCCCATTAGGAAATTCTCAGAAGCAGCACGTAGTCTGGATTTGTGCCCGGTTAATGGCAATAGGCTCGTCCCCTATGACATTGGGACCTATAACATAACTGGCGAAATGTAGGTATACCATGAAACAGCCTACAGGCGTGATGTTGTTATGAGCATACCTTGGTCCCCTCGACGCTGATGATGCGGTACAGGTTCCTGGAGGAGTCGTAGAAGAAGGACACGGAAACGGCCGCCGAGCTGGCCGACATCCATGACCGCTTCGTCTTCGGATCTATGTGGAACACGTGGGCCTTGCACGTGAATATTGGCTGCTCACTGCAACAAAACAAACACATTACAATCTACTATACTTAGCTGATATTTTTACTTAAAACCAATAACCCAGTTTTTACCCGACTGGCTTAGAGGACAATTGGATTGCTGCGCTAAGAGGATTTGTTTCCCGCACGTATTATTGACATGTTAATGACTGCCAAACGCACGACACAGGGGCAGTTTCTACAGACATTTAAAAAAAAATGTGACACTTTCGTACCCGAAGATTTACGTTCCAAGTAAATTAATAATTTAATTAATCTGTCATTTTGCCTCACGGTAAATAGCAAGCATCTTTTAATATAATGTACGTCCTTCAAGTATTGAAAACAGGTGCGCATGTCAGTACGACGTACGTAAGATAAGCAGAACGTGACGTAATATTGTTTTTGTTTGCCCCGGGCCCACTGGGACACGGCGGGTAAATTGTCGGGACGTTATACTAAAGTGTAGGTACCTGTGTATGTGTCATGGGGCCTCGAGTTGTTATAGGTCGGCTCTCAAGCTTTAATTATGAAATCTGTTCAAGTAGCTAATGTTATCCATTCAACATCATCAGTCGAAAGACGTCCACTGTTGGACATAGGCCTACTTAGAACGCCACACTGAACGACAACTTGCCATTTGCATCAATCGATTACCTACTGAAATAATTTTGTAGCTTTTTTTTTCGTTCAAAGAAATTTCGCAAAAGCCGCTGCCAAGTTATTAGACGATCAATGACTACGAAGGCTTTGCCAGGACTATACGGCTATGAAGCTTTTCATTCATGTACCTATGGTGTTGGAAACCAACGTGATGGATCCTGGACTGAAATAGTTCGAACTAGTCATCAAGCAAGTATACTCTTTCAGGCAAAAGGCTTTTTCCCAGTAATGGCACGGACTGATTGATAGGCAGACATTTAATAAGTCAACTATCAGTATAAAGGCATTTTAACAAGATGTTTAAATTTACCAAAAATACTTAAACAGTTTGAACAATTTATTTATTTACGATCCGATTGATGTAGCGCTAAGTTCTTCACCTTTGCAGCCAAAGGTCGCAAGTTTATTGCCCGTCAAGATTAGGCGTACGTACCAAAATGTCTCTTTTTACGACTAGCTTTTCTGGAAGATTAAGGCGACCCCCAAAATAAAAAAGTTTCGAGTGACAGGTCTTTTATATTTGGACGTTTATAACAAAAGACTCCGTATTTCAATTTTACGAGTACCTACGCCCAAGTTACAGACTTTACTCAGGTCAGCCCCCTTACCATGAACTCTTAAAGCAGGACAGTTTACGATGTGTAAGCGAGACGCCGCATTATACTGCACGTAGCAGCGTCTCGCTTCCACATCGTAAACTGTCCTGCTTTAAGAGTTCATGGTAAGGGAGCAGGTCAATATACTAACACGCGTCGTATCCAATAAGTAATGTTTCTATTTATTCTGTAGAATGACAAGCTATAAAGATAGAAAATAGACTAAACGTAATTAATGAATGAGCTATTTGATACTGTAGCTAATTAAGCTTTCAGTGCAAGAAGTTTGGTTTAATTCAAGAACACACTAATATTATAAAGGAAGTTTACGAGTGTGTTTGTATGTTTGTTACTTCTTCACGCTCAAACGGCTAAACCAACTTTGATAAAATTTGGTGTGGAGATAGCTGACACCCTGGATTATCACATAGGCTTTTATGCCGATAAAACGTAGCGGATAACACCGCGGGGCGCAGCTTGTATTCATTTAAACTCAAGTTAAAGGTTAAGAGATCAAGCGTCAGTGCGTGACAAATTCGGTTTCAGTCTCATTCATCGAATACAAATCCAATTCACCTAGTCTTCCTAGTGTATTTACGCTCCTTCAATAGATAAGCTACATAATCCCATCAGGAAAATATTCCCAACAGATTCCTTAAAGCCCTTTAGCAAGGACCGTTACGCAAGGTCCACAACTTTGGTACTCGCCGTAATTTTTTACGACTTCGCGCGGTATTGTCAAAGGATACAAGTTCACTTGAGGTAATATTATTATGGGCTCCGCAAAACGTGTTCAGTGCACACAATTAGGGTCAATGCTGGTACATAATTATATTATTGTCGAACACGTGGAAAGGTCGAGCTGCCTGAAGTGGGGCCGGAGATTTCGCAAGCACGAAATCTGTTTAGACTATTCGATCTTAAACTAGGTTGTTCGATCTTAAAATATGTTCAATATATTGTTTAGATCTAGTCTTGTATTCAATGTTCGATGTTGACATTTACGCTATACCAATTAATGTCATTTTCGACATTTCATTTATTGAATCGGATTGTACGGTATTGCAATCATCTTTGAATTACAAAAACTGACCTTCAAATAGACAGGTATACTACGACGAAAAAGTTTAAAATGCATATATTTCTTTGATTTTTTTACTTTCCGGACAGGCTTTCATTGGTCGTGGAGGTGGTAAACCAGGAAAGCGTGAGGTTTTGGCCACCTCAACAAATAACAATAAAATTTAAGTTTATTTTAAGTTTTCTACGCTATTTGTGTTTAGTTCTGGACTCTTGGTACTTCAAGCCTTGTAGAGGGTTACAGATTATTATTAAAAAACCTAAAATACTGATAACCAGACTTATCAACTGGTATCGTATTACTCAGTTATTGGATTGTTGAGGACAGATAAACAGTCGCTGCAGATAAAATTCAACTGCAACTCGACAACTACAACTACTTTCTACCCGAAAATAATTAGGAAAAGGCTAAGATGAAGATGACACGATACAGAAACATCTCCCTAAAAGGAACATAAGAATAATTAACTAATTATAATAAATCTGTGTCTCAAACACGGTATCAAAGGACACGTCTCACCGTCAACATAAACGAATTAGCTTCATCGCTCCATTACGTGCCCAGTGCGCACTCGCCAGCATGAGAATCGAGTTATGAACGAACATAATTGTCTAGACGATAGATTGAGTTATCACGGTATCCAGCACTTGTGTGTTGGATACAGGCTTGTTTAATTAGAGGACTACGGTCTTTCTACCAGTAATAAATTAAAATATGGCAGATATCTATGGTCTTTGGGTTCACTTTGTGTAGAAAAGTATGACCAGAGGTGTTACGGATAACAAAGTCGGATGGGAACTCTGTTTCAACAGTGTAATGTAGACCACGGTTACAAACTGCTATAACATTTAGGCACCTACAAGAATTTCGGGAGTTGTTAACAATGGAAACACGAAGTCTTCACAACAAATCTTCTGGCGTATCGACATGAACTAGGTATACCCCTTTGAAGAGTTGTCTGTCAAGGGTGCGGCGGACGACGAATTAATTAATAATAAGATAACAGGCTTTTTTAATGCAATTCACAGAAAATATGAGATACTTATATACCAAAAAATCCCGCTTGAGGAAATAGCTTTACACAACTCACGAATATTATCAAAACAAAACGAATACATATTAATGAAGACAAGAAAACATAAGAAATAGAAAACGTTTTCTAGAAGGCTTTGAGACAACAAATAATATAAGTTGAAAAGACTACACACACACACACACGATACAAACCTATACATGAGTGTAATAGTCTAGACGTTACCCTGTGTCGTATGACCAAAAATAAGAGGTCGCATGGCAACGTCTTCGGGGACAAACAGCTAATCTATCAACTAACACCTTTTCTGTTTCGTTCACTTGAATTTCGTCCGAAGACGCCACTTCACTTGACAAGGAAGACCTGACCTTTATCGAAGATTAAAATCCTGCTAACATTAGTCAAAATTGAAGTCTTTTGTCTCAAGCAACCTTACAAGCACTTTATATCTGTCAAGAGTGCGATTGCTAGACTTGCAGTGGTAAAAGTTTTGCTTCATCAACAATTTTATCACACACATTTTCTGATTTTTGAGGACATACATTGAAAAAATACACATCCAAAACCCTCTTTTTATAAATTAAAGTAATAAACTTACGTCTCTTCAATAAACGAATCCATTTTAACCACAAACACAAACCACTGTAGACAGGCGACTAAACCTAGTGAATACAAAAATTACACTCTAACAAGCACGTTACACGATTCCCTAATCTAATATTAAGGTAATATAACTTATAATCGCGTGTCACAATGATAAAGATAATCAATAGTATCAGGACAAAGATATGACAAAAGACGAATTGATAAGATAGTAGGCGGGTGTGTTCAGTTTGACATATTTATGAAGTTAATCGCGTAACTCGGAACGTAATCACTAAAGTTTTGCTGTGGTATTTCTTGCTTTACCATAAAATTTACGATCCTTCTCAGTGACAATCAATGGGCGTATGACAGCCTAAATTAAAATACTATAAGTAAAATTTCTTCAAAACCTAGAGCACTTTTTACCTATACATTCCTAAATGATATAGTAGGTACTGATATCCCACAAAGCGCTACCTACATATGTAAAGCTTTCTCATGAATAAAGGTAAGGCTTCTCAAAACTGAAATAAGAATAATTTATATTACATTACAAAAGAGTCATGTAAAAATTTGGCTTTGTTAAGTTTCCCAAATGGACTAAACGTATTCAGGTTTACGTACAAAGAAAGAAGGATGAACAAAGACAAATAATAAGTGACCAACCTTTCTCTCACATTAATATCAAAGGTAGACTAATTTTGAGCTGGGCCGAAATCAACTTGACTAGGGCATACATTTTCATTATGAGTAATTCCTTTAAATGGGATTCTTCTCCCAATTTCACATCAATTCCTAATAAACTCATTAAATTCTTACACCTAAAAGCTGAATTATGCTCATTTCCTTACCAGGTCATTATGATTCTACTGAAGCAGCCTTCTAGCCCACCTATTCAGTCAATACGCTAATTGAGTTGTCAAAACTGTTAAAGTAAGTTAGGAAAAGCGAAAGTAACGAGTCCCAAAGCAAAAAACTTCATGAAATCTAATCAACATTTACTCAGTAACTGCCAAACAAAATTAGAGGTCACCTGTACCATAAACCGATTCTTCCTGTCTTGACATACGAGGTCCCTACGTCCCTCGTTCACAAGGGGACTCCTAAACTGAGAATGATGACCGAGTGAACTTCCAATGACATTTATGTTCGTTCAACTTCGTTCTTGATGTGACAATTAGATTCGAGAGTTCACTGATTGTGTTGTTCACTCATTATCCAAGTTTAAGACAAGTGACAACAGCGCGAAGATTTTGTCTTATGTGTTTGATAACTGTCTCTGTACTGAAAGAGATACATTTTGTATGTTTGGATATACCGGGTAATCTTTGAAACTATATATCTGAGTTTCCAAAATTCTTTCACCGATACATAGAATGAATTAATGGACCTTCAAAATAAATATAGGGTGCCTGGGTTGTTCACAGGCTATAATGTAGCCTACGTTCACTCTGAAGATCTATTATAGGCTATAATGTAGCCTATTTTCACTATGAAGGTCCATTTTAGGCTATAAATTAGCCTATGTTTAATCTGAAAGTCTATTACAGGCTATAAATTAGCCTATGTTCACTCAGAATGTCCATAACAGGCTATAAATTAGCCTATATTCACGCTCAAGGTCCATTCCCATCTCGTAAAAGACACGAAGCATTCTTCCACGCATTCAAAATCACAGGCTGACTGAATCTAGTAGTATCTAATTGCCGAAATAAGTATAGTAATACGCCAAAACATGGCTTACACACAGTTAGAGCGTAACTTATACGATATTTCTTGTGGCGCGTTATAAAAAGAAAAGCGACTTTATTTTTTAGGACGTCGTAGAAGACGGCTAATAAAAAAATTATCATAACGACACCTACAAACTAAGCTTCATAAAGATCTCGAGCTGTAATGATCGGATTGTATGCTATACATAACTACTTAAATGTTTTTAACGAACTTGTATAATGTTAAGTGGGTCTTATTACACCGATTTAAGGTTCATAATGCAATTTGTTAAACATACGCTTAGCTTTAGATATTCCATACATTTTTCAATGCGCGAGTTTTTTCGCCCCTTTAACGTGGAGCTTACACTTTTTGGCGAAATGTAGGAGTAAGCCGTACAATGGCACACGTCTGCCTACTCCTTTAAAAGTAATGATATATAACATTATAAAGGCCAAAATCACGTTGTTGAGTAACGTGCGTTTCTAGTGATTTCAGTAATTAATACAAGGATTAAGCTTTATTAGTAACTCTATTTTATGCTTCGATTCGTCGAACAATATTTATTCGAGAAGCGTCTATCATGTTAATTAAATATTAAATTCTGACCCGGTTACGTAGTCTAGATAAAGGTGAATAGACACAGCGCACTGATTCCTGGAAACAGAATCAATAGACATCTAGTACTTAGGTAGACTGAATAGTCTGCAACAAGTTTTATGCTGTTTTCTACGATTTGTAGGTAGGTACTATAGCGTTTGCTATAGCGAATTCATAATGTGTAATAAAGATAATGGAATAAAAGGTTTCCATATATGTAGAATATTTTCATGAGCAGTTAGATACGCCTACGCAAGGGTGTTTAAAACATGGCTATAAGTATAGGTTGTTTTTTTTTATTATATATTATATAATAAAAAGAGTGTAACACCTGCTTAATTATCCTTTCAGAGAATACTGGCATTATAATAGTCACATCTGTCTCGTAGATACATAACGGTAAAAAAAATATCCACTACATTTTTGAAATAGCAAATGTTACGATAGCTCATTTGCTGAGATTTATTCATCAGGCGTTTAACGTCAGTGTTTATTGATTAACGCTCCAAGCGGTAACGTGACACAGAAAGATGTTACCTTGCATCGCTGAACAAATAAAGCAGGTCTACTTTGTATCCTTCAACCGATTTCACAGCGGGTTTTAAAAAGAGGCGATAATTAGAGTAAAATTGCTAATTAGTACATACCTTTTTTACTTTGAATAACAACAGATTTGCAAAACTAACAGTTTCTCTTTAATAGGTAATGGAAAGGTTTTAAATGCAAGAATACGTTATCGAATAGTGTTAGGAAGTTTTGGAGTGTTGATCATATTGAAGAAATAATAAATGTCCTTAACAAATTTAGAGCACGACGGCCAATCTTAATAAAGAAAACTGGGAGATATTAGGTACGTATAGTGAAAAAGTGTGCGTTCAAACACAGGTGCACCCTCTATTTATTTTATTTTACCTGACACGACCGGACAGAGATCTGCCCCTTACCATGAACTCTTAAAGCAGGACAGTTTACGATGTGGAAACGAGACGCCGCTACGTGCAGTGTAATGCGGCGTCTCGCTTACACATCGTAAACTGTTCTGCTTTAAGAGTACATGTTAAGGGGGCTGAAGCAGAATCTACAGCTTATCGTGATCTTTCAAGCACCTATATTTAACCAGAGACATTTCACGGGTATTAAACACGGAGCAAAGCATCAAGCATTAGTATCAAGGTGTTTAAGTTGTGGAGACTGCCTCGTTGGTCTAGTGGCTGCTAAACGCGACTGTTAATGACACCTGAAACCATGAAACAGTGCCCGGTTAATGACAATAGTCTCGCCCCCTATTACATTAGGACCTATAACATAACTGGCGAAATGTGGGTGTACTACTTAGGTATAAGTACACCTCTGCGTACCCCTGCGGAGAATACACAATCAAAGTTTAACGTGTAGGTACATGACAAATGAAACGTCAGGGATGTTTGTCGGTGAAGTTCTACATATTTCGTGTCCGACGTCCTTTGAGCATTAAGTTGGTCAAAGTGTTCACAGTCAGGCAATCAGCGAGCCTCCCTGATTGGCTCATGCACAGTGATGGGCAGTCAAAGTAGTGCCCAGTCGACTGCACTTACATATTGAGCCGTTATCGAGAAGGTAACTAACTGTGATAGCGCACTAGCCGAGTGAATGATTGGTTTCGTAGGCTTAGAGTTGCTAGTTTGATTCTAGACGGTAAATGTGTATAGAGATATGGAATTACGTTTAGGTGAAAGGGAGTGTAATGAGAGTAGCATAGATGTACCATAATGACTTACTTATTGCCTTAATAAGGAAATCTGAGATTTAGGTACAAATACACATCATCAGCCGCAAGACGTCCACTGGTGCATAAAGGCCTCCCCCTTGATGAACGCCACAACGACAGTAAATACTTACACAACATTTTTTTTAAATCATAGTAATAACTTAAGAGAGCCGAAAATCTCGGCTAAATCAGCCATGCTACCGAGTATTATCTATTGGAAATAACCTTCTTACTAGGTTAACTCAAAATCCATCACATCTCACGATTGAGACAATACGATTATAACTAGTACCTAAACCAAAAGAAATAAAAATAAAATATAGACGATTTAATATCAAAAATAAACGCAGGAAAAATATAGTTAAAATGTAAATGATTAAGTTAAATATAATTCTATGAGTAACATATCTAATTATTATAATACCTGGCTAACACTGGATGACATTAGATTTAAGATAACGAAAAAAATGTAGAGCACATTCCCGCATGAATCATAGATAAGAGAACAATTAAAAAGATAAACAATGTAAGTACATAGACTAGAGTAATTAACATAGTTTGCATAATACCTATCACTAAGTAGACCACAACCAAACATGTAGGTACAGAAGGTTCACTCTGCACAATTAATTAAATTAAATAGGTTTTTTTTATTAATTGGCACGGCTGGCACTTTATGTTCTTAGGTAGAAAACTAAAAGAAATAGCATTAATTTAACCCCTTTCTACTAACTATGAAGTCTTGACTAAGGAATAGATTAGTGAACTTATTTGCTGCATAACTTATGCAAGAAATAAATATATAAATAAAAAAAACAAAGATAAGTGATTTTATTTCAGCAAATAGGTTTAAAAAAACACTTTTACACGTCATTTTTTATAAACTAGATAGAATGACGGCATTTCCTAACTGACTACCTCTGAGAAGAAATACCGAAACAAACTCAAGGGTCAAACTCTCTTTTAGTCCAGACAAGTTCAATAATTTATGTGAGAACAGTGTAGGTGGTCTGAATGTGAAATAAAAATTCTAGTATGTTGTTTATTCAATTCGCATCAATGGTGTGTTTTTTTTTTAGTTTCTGGTCTAAATACTGACAAAGCACTTTATATTCCAAGAACTACAAAATAACACTATGGAAATGAAGCCTGCTAGTATAATAATTAATTAATCTTTATTGATTGAACCTTCTGCCTCACTTTACTGTATGACACATATAAGTAACAAAGGTCAGTATAATAAATATTAGATAACAGTGTTTGATTACAAACAACTATTGTTTACATTGGTATTGTAATTGTAGCAACATGGGAGTTTGGCATTATGGTTCAAGTGGAATAAACCACAAATTTTGTGATCTAGATGAGAAAGGACTAGACTTATCAATCAATATTGATATTATATTAGCCAGGGTTGTCTTCTTTCTGTTCTTCTTTTACTCTTGATTATCAGTGATTTATTTATTCTGTATACAAAAGTGTATAAGGCGGACTTATTTATAGGCAGACAGATCACAATATATTCACGCTGTGTAAGAAGAAAACAGATTGTGGTCTATGTCTTATAGTTTATAGGCTTGACTCAATTCTCACATCATAAGATTACCTACATATACATTTAGCATACACACATATTATAATCCTGAATGTATCTTGAAATGGTAGGGTAAGATTGTGCTTCCTTTAAAGAAGTCTTTACACCCGCATATTACTGCTTAAGTATCATTATAGAGTACAATTGGTTGCAACCATTGCCATATATATAATGGGCCCATCTGTACTATATTCTGCAGTAAGGTCCTGTTGATTGAATATGACTGTACTGTTAAGTCTAGTCTATAGACTGTCACATGAACAACAATAGCTCATAATCTGTAATGGAAGAAGGGAGGCCTGCAGTGGGTTGACCAACATTAATAAAATAATATGAAATCGATTCAATAAGTAGTCTATTTATCTCATTCAGATTATTCATTAATCCATATACTGTTTAAAGTATTAATTAAAGGATAAATAGCTATATAATCAACATAATCAAAATGTAATCTATGAGTAGTTGTCAAAATCATAATTCATTGATAATATTGCACATATCTATCATATTGAGATAGTACTACATTATATTTTTTGTTTACAACATCAAACTGTCAATCACATTATCAGATCTTATCTTTGACAAGATATTTACGATATAACACAAAATAAAATAAAAGTTAAATGTTTCAAAATAAAACAGTGTTTATTCACCTGTAAACACAAAATAAACGAGAATTGTGTTTGAATATAATGTGTGTGAATTTCTCACACGGTATTGTTATAGAGTATAGTATTGTTACATTGTAGTAAACATAAAAGTTTATTACAACATGAACCATGTTAACTCTGTGTACTACACAAATCTTAAGTAATACTAATGCAGCAGTTAAATTTGCATAAAAGTTTGGAGTGTTTTTTTTACTTGAATTTTTGTTGGAGCTTCACACTGTGTAAGATTGTATAATCTGAGTGAGGATTACACTGAATTTTATCTAAGATGTCTAGATAACTTACATCTGCAGATAAATGAAATAAAAGATCTTCTATGACTTGATTTCAACATACTTAAATATATTTTAAAGTAAATGGATTCCAGTCATACATACATTGAAGATAAACTAACAAATTATGTATGACTTCAATTCTCCACACTATGTTAAATTGCTAACATACATTTAACATAAATCAGCGATTATTTTCATGTAAATCAGGTATTTTACGATCTCCGCGACAGATTCACGAGCGCGAAGTACCAGGCGAGCATACAGCCTCAAGAGATCATTCAACTATGAAATATGTTCGATATATAAATAGGCTAAGACCGCACGACCTTAACGGCGAGGTAAAAGCACTCTATCGTATGCAATCGATGTGCAATTGCCCGTAAAAGCGTAAATGGAGTACGACATCGACGATAATTCATTTGAATAGCAATAAATTTCTTTTTTTATAAATATTTACCAGCAGATTACAGTTTGTTTATCGCGTAAAAAATAATCATAATAATGAGCTTACGGTTCTTTCAAAGAAAACTTAAAATATCCCTTCGCATTGGCAAAATGCATCCCCTCCCTAAAAATAATGTGTCCGTGAATCAGAATTTTCTCAAATTCACAAACATGTTTGTGCTTTAGTTATTTTCCAATAAATGCTTTACGAAATAATAAATAAAACTCACCCCATGGTTTCTTTTCCTGCTGTCATTTAAACACAATAATTTTAGAAAATATTTTACTTCATAATTTTCAATTTTTCACTCGCGAACTGTCACAAGCGGCGATTTACCACAAACTAGAGACCGTCTACAAAGTTGCCAAAGCTATAATTTCTCGATGGATATTGTCTACGCCCTCTCTTTTTTTTCATGAAATGTTTAATATTTTTAATTATTCATAATAAAAGCTTGAAATATTTTGAAAATTATTTAAAAAGAATGAGCATGACAAAACTAATAATTAAAGTACATAACGGGGCAAAAAATCAATAAGTTTTAGTGCTGTCATCTGCGCAACAACATTATATAAAACTACTCGACGTAAGAGGGCGCTCTAATATTAGTGTTGCTATTAGGTCATAGATGGCAGTATTATCAGTATCCAAAAGAAAATAACGTTAATATTTCACACGTACTTTTTGAGAGAAATAAATATATTCATTATATGTATTTTATTGTTGAGTATATTAATTTTTATCATAATACAGTACTTAGGTAAATAATTAAACTGAAAATCTTGAAGTAGGAATTCAATTAAAAAATTGCATTAAGTGAAATACAACCTGCTAAGAAAACAACGTTTTATAAATTGTATAAAAGAGTTAATAGATTAAATTAAGATAGACTATATGCACAAACTTTTTACAGAATCGAAGCAATTATCTGTGAATCACCCTAGTTTATTGCCTCCTGCGGGTACTGAAGATTGCAAAAAATCTTAACTATTAATTTAGAATTTTAAAGTGCTAAGTAGTAGGTAATAAGTTTTAATGTTTCCTCTGTTAGCTAAGTTAAGATTGTAGAACTAAAGGTAATATAACCTGTTTGTAATTTTTTGGTAAATAAATGATTAAGATTAATGCTAAGTATTTTTATGAAAAGTATTTTAAAGTGCAGCCCCGTGACAAAACAAGTTACTTTGCCTATTGCTCCTAATTTGTCAAATCAAAGAAACATTGCGTCTAGAAAAAAGCTAAAACCACATTTTACTGCAATCGCTATTTATTTCAATGTTTTACTTTTTATGTTTGTGGTCAGAAGTAAGCTGATTACAATCGAGATAGACTGTCTTACGATACTCTTACTCACTTTTGTTTATTTTTTCTTTAGTTTCGACATTTCACCATAGTCGTACTTCCTTTTAAGTAAGTTTTCTTTTCTATATATATGTAATAACAATTAAGCGATATCTAAGAGCAATGCTTTCAATAAAGGCTAGCGTTTTCGATCCACGCGCATATCAAAAATAGATTTTTTTAAATATAAATAAACGTCGCTCTACACTAGGAATTTCTTCTATATCGTTGGCTATAATAGGTAAACATCACATACACATAACAAATATCACATACACAAACAAATACCCAAACTCGGGAAAAACATCTGCGGATCCTTAGAGCATGTGCGGATGACACAAAATGTTGTGCCATGCGAGATTCATACCCGCTACCCTTAGCGCAGCAGTGCAATCGCGCCCCTGCGCCAATCAGATCGTCAAATAGTATTTTTAAAAATTACATTAGAACTTACTTAACATAATAAACCTAAAAGATTAATTTAACCATTCAAAAAGTGACCCACATTTAAGAAGCTAATAAAAAGATCTAATAATAACATTGATTAAACAAACAATCGGTTGCGCGGGCGCCGATCTAACTGGCTACCTATCACTCCTATCAGTCCCTTTGTTCGAGAGTATAGTGAAAGTAAGAGTTATGTAAAAACTGTACCAATCGCTGCGTGCGTGGTGTCCGTTAAGGCGGAGTCTGCTCGCGTTTCTCAGCTGTTTTTTTTATATTTATGTAACTATTTCAAGAGATAAAAGCACTGGTTTTGTTTTTTGCTACAATAAGTGCCACTTTGTGCAGTGTATTAATGAAACTAAAGATAATAGGTCTTCTAAAAAACAACAAAACGTCTAAAAATTATGCACGACATATTCCTCCTCATCACTGTCGACTGGTAGGGTACCCAAAAGGATGGCGGCATTGCCACGTTGAATGGCAATGCTAATTCTTTGGCTGAAAAACAAACCAGCCCTTTGGTCACGTGAAAAGTCGATCAACCGTTCCTTCTAAAATGTAGACTTATTATTATATTCCATAACATCACGCCTGTATTCCCCGAATGCGTAGGCAGAGGTGTATAGTACACCCACACTTCGCTAGTTGTGTTATGGGTCCCAATGTAATAGGGCGCGAGCCTATTGCCATCAACCAGGCACAAAGAGAACTACCTAATGCAAAATCTTAATAACACTTTGCCCGACCTGTGATTCGAACCCAGAACCTCTTGCTCAGCAGTCGCACTCAGCGACCACTAGACCAACGAGGCAGTCAATTATATTCCATTCCTTTGTTAATTATGCTTTTTAAGTTTCACTACAAAGTTTGTAGTACAAACTACTATGCACAAATGAACCTGGATATATACACAAATTAATGATTAACAAAGGTAGGTTAATCTTAAGCTTTTCCAGCGGTTTTCACGGATGCGTGATGTTCTCTTTTTGGATAGATATAAATATCAGGTCTATCTGTTGTTGCAGCATGAAAAAACAAACTTTTCAATTTATAATAATAAGACTACAATGAATTATTTGTCCGATGACGATACTGTGATCTCAGGCAAACAATCCTATATCTAGGTATTTTATAGCAATACATAACAGTGAGGCAGCTAAACTTGCTTATGTCTTTATCACAGGAATAGATGTGTTATTTCGACAACAGCACATTGCCTTAACGAGTAAAAAGATCGATATTAATAATGTGACCGATTTTATGTGAAAAAACCGCAACGTCAGCGTTTGGTTCCGTGTCAAGAGTTCATCGACCCGTAAGATATGCGGTAACAGACAGCTTACTGTGTAATTAACACTTACTAAATCATTCGATCATGTTATACTACATTGTACTGCTTATTGTATTTATTATCTGTAATTCTGTACCTGTACATATACTAATCTAATGATAGGCATAGGTACCACTGGTAGCTGACTAGTATGACCGTTGGACTGCCAAGTCAAAGTTCGCATGTTCAAATCCCAGCACGCACCATCGTCTTTTCGAATTCATGTTCATATTATAAAAATGTAAAATTAGTTATCAGTTGATGTTGCTGAAAACAGCGAAGAAAACCATAGTGAGAAACCCGGCACACCTGTGAGATTATTCGTCAGTGTGTAAAGCCATGTCAGAGGCCTACAGGCGGTTTAAACTCTGACACCAGGTCGTTCATCATCCATACGATAATAAGACGTACTAATTTGCCAAGAGCTAGGTAATTTATATGTCAATTGGGTCGAATTAGACGACCTGATTGGCGCAGCGACTAAGCAATTGGACTGCTGCGCTAAGGGTTGCGGGTTCGATTCCCGCACGGGACAAAAATTTGTGCGAACCGCAGATGTTTATCCTGAGTCTGGGTGTTTGAGTATGTGATATTTCATGTTTGTGAAACGCACCCACGATACAGGAGAAATTCCTAGTGTGGGGCGACGTTTTAAAAAAAAAAAATAGATGTATTATATCAAATTTAAGCTAAATACAAGTAAATAAAGGAAGTATCAGTCAGTTGAGTGCTACCTAAAATGCTTACCTCTAGCCTATGTGTGAAAGGTGAGCCCATATCGAAGCCATAGTCGGTATCCGACTGTCTGCATTGTGGTATTACGTATTGAGGTCTAACCAAGCATATATTTAGGTCAATAACATATTAGTTACTTGTCTCAATATATTAAACCACTTTTCCTGTATTTAAAATCAAAATTGATTGGTACTGCCACGTTGATCTGGTTGTTGCTAAGCGCGACTGCTGAGCACGAGGTCCTGGGTGGGAAAAACCGTAACTGGGTTTTTTCAACACGGCGCGGTGTCTGGATTTGTGTCCGGTTGATGGCAATAGGCTCGCCCCCTATTACATTTGGACCTGTAACATAACGGACGAAATGTGGGTGTATTACACACCTCTGCCTACCTCTCGGTTGAATACAGGCGTGAAGTTATGTTTATTTATAATTTGTCCCACTACTGTTAAGGCACTTTCCCTGATTGGATATTGATTGATATTAATCATGCGAAAGTAACTCTGTGTATTTTTGTTTCCTGCCCCCATAATATGAACTCTTAAAGCAGGGCAGTTTACCATGTGAAAGCGAGACGCCGCTACGTGCTGTGTAATGCAGCGTCTCGCTTCTACATGGTAAACTGTCCTGCTTTGAGTGTTCATGGTAAGGGGCATTAAGAACTATTTCGCATAATTTTAAATCGTATTATCAAGTGTTAAATGTCAAATAGTGACATTTTATCATAATAAGTAGGTATTTAGGTAAAAGTAATTATATTTTTTGACATTATTGAGAACGAAACTAGGTTATGCATTCGAGAATAAGCATTCTGGTTTCGTTGCACTGGTATGAAGGTTACTTGAACCTAGGAAAGGAAATAATCTACATTAAAGCCAAAGAAAGTCGCAATGAAATTTGTTTCGAAGTTATGATAACCTAATTGTTTCCGCGTCAATTATGCTGTAAACTGACACCGCTTGTTATCCAGTTAACAGTCAAAGTCCATTATACCCTGTATTAAGTTGGTACAAATCTCTTTGCCCGTGGAGTGCCGGGCCAGAATGGCACCTTCCCATCTCGTCCCGTTGGGTGTCGTAGGAAGCGACTAAGGAAAAATCCAGAAGATGGGCGGCAGCGGCTTCTGGTACTTCACCACCATACTGCGATCGCCAAGCCGCTTACCAAGCGTGGGGATTATGGCAACCCCCCTCTCTAAAGGGGCACGCTTTGTTCAGCAGTTGTCGTCTTCCGGCTGATGATGATAAAACGTTCAGATCATTTTTTTTCATACAAAAATTAATTTTGTTAATAAAAATTCAAAATTCATTTGAAATGAAAAACCGAAAACAGAAACGTTGTTAAATAGCTAGGTAGATAATTAGATTATACTTTATTGTCTCCATAATAGTTTTACAATCTATTTACATCACTATTATTATTACTTACGAGGTATAAGAATAAGCAGTCCATAATATCGCTAGATAAATTCCTTGTATGGGGAAACGTTTACAAGTTAACTTCCTACATACTAGCTAAACAAGTAGCTACAAGAATAGCGTTCTCATTAAGAGGATAACATTGTACTACGCATCAACAAAGGTTTACGAAGGTTACGTTCGTTGGCAATAGGAAAACATTCGCTGAAGGCCGCGTGCGCAGGATAACGGATAGGAAGTGAAATTAGTATGTTCTGCATACCCCGCGGCCGGTGGTGTTCATGAAGATAGAGATACGTTGAACAAAGTACTGCGAAGATAGATTCATTTTACTTTTAATTTAAGTTTGTTATGACGTCGTCTGACTCGTTAGTTTAGTGGTCACTAAGGGCGACTGCTGAGAATGACGTTCTTGGTTCGAATCTTGGGTCGGGCAGTGTAACTGAGTTTTTCAATTAGGTAATTCTCAGTAGCAGCACGGAGTCTGGATTTGTGCCCGGTTGATGGCAATAGGCTCGCCCCTTATTACATTGGGACCTGTAACATAACTGGCGAAATGTGGGTGTACTAAATGTGCTCCACTGTCTACCCTTTTCGGGGAATACAGGCGTGATATGTAAGACGTTGTTTCTAACGTTAAGGAACTCTTTTGTGCAGAGACTGCATTCCTAAATATTAGATAAAAATTGAAATGTTACATATATCTAACGGAATCTAAAACTCCCGAAACGGAGCAGTCTAATCGCCACTTAAATCGCCATCACGTCTTCAGTATAAAAACATGTATTCAGTAAAGATAGTACAAGACAAAAATGATGACGAAAAAAACAACTTATTATTACCAGAAAATATAGAAATAAATTTGCTATCAGGGCCACTGTGCCAAGCAGGTCGTTAATAGATGCATAGTTATAGAGTTACCTTCCCAGTCCTCTATATAACATTTTTAAATAGAGAGATACCCTCGTGTTTAAAACAAAAGAAGCCTGCATGGGACCAATATTGATAGACTATCAATAAAAAGAAACGCCAAAACAAAGTCAAAGGTCGAGGATGCTGCGAGACCTTGAGCGTCGACTGTGAGAACAATATTAAACAGTGTTGTCATGACAAGTGCCTTTGAAAGTAGGGACAGGACTGTGGATTTTTATTTTTGGAGATCTAGTGTTAAGTGCTCCGTTTTTCAGCTTTCTGCCCCCTTACCATGAACTCTTGAAGCAGGATAGTGATTATTGTGGAAGAGAAATGCCGTACTATACTGCACGTAGCGGCGTGCGGCGTCTCGCTTTTACATCGGAATATGTCCCGCTTTTAGAGTTCATGAAGGGGGCAGCTTGCTTTTTGAAGGGTATTTAAAATATTTTATTTAACTCGTCGCGAATACCACAAATCTGTTTGATGTCTTCATTGATTTTGGTCACGATCAATATAAATATTACGACGACAAGCCAATTTTGCAGGATATATAAATCACAATTAGTGTGCAGGAGCACTCCTATTTTACGCAAAATCCAAACTGAGATCAGGCGCAGTTTATTATTTATAAGTATTTGTACCTATATAAAGTTTCCTCTTGCACAAAGTTAGCCGAAAGCTATTTCTAAATGAAATAAAAATAAAATATTGATTTTAATCGACGTCAAAAAAGGAGGAGGTTATGTATTCGGCGCGGTTTTTTTATACTTTAGTTGCAGATCGATATAAAAATGTGCGGAAGTTATTAAGCGACGTCGGACTTCATACACCGTCAAGAGAATTCGTCGCACAATTATCGTAATGGCCTACATTACGCGTTACGTGGCTGACATAACTTACTTTCTCTCCAAATTATGTCTCAAATGTATTATTTAGTGCTCGCAGATCCAGTTATCGACACTTCTTACAATCTTTAATTAGTACTTTTATATTGGCCGCAGTCGTAATAATGTTCAGACCAAATATAGATCACCGCGGCCTCTCTCATCTGAGACGAACCAACGACGCAGGAGATATTATAGTGCACAAGTATGCGCGCAAACACAGGTGCACTCCTTATTTCCTCACTTTCATACGGTAGACCGACACGACTGGAGAGACATCGCAGATCGAATAATCTGTCCGCGGTAGCCACGTAGCTACGAGCCCCGCAACAACACCTCAAGCCGACACTCGTAGGATGTATTAACTTCTTCTTGTATTTCTGTAAAATATACTTAGTCCAGTCCAAAACATGGCTTGATTAGCTCCAGATAAGCTCTTTTTTGACGAGAAAATATCCCATGAAACTATCTTAAAGCTCGGAATGTTAAAGACTGATGACACCAACACAACTTACCCACTAGAATAACCCCAGTGTCTACCGCTTCTCTCTAAGGAACTAGATGCGATAATTAACTATTTTTTCCAGTGGTACTTATGTGTGTTAGGGAATGCTTGACTCAAAGGGAGCCCTTTTGACGAACTGATAGCATGGTTCAGTAGGGACCGATTTGATTCTCAAACGATCTTGGCTATGTTAAATAAGTAGTAGGTACCATAGACAAATAATATTATACTATTTTCCTCCATAGTACTAACTAGTTCTGGTCTATCATCTATGGTCAAAATTGCGGAGTATTTGATACCTTTAAATAACATTAATTATATTTTTAACTTCAATCAATATGGAAGTTCTAAAGTAAGTAATTACGTATCAAGATAAGATGTTCAAATAGTAACCGATTGTTGATATTCAAATAGCGATGGAAACTTCCTTCATCAAAACATTTTTAATTACATCACAACCTTGAGATATTACAAGTATATATGAAGTATTATCTAACTGTCAAAGATGTTTAGCACTTAATTACGAATAGTGTTAGAGTAGTAAAAACCAGTGTTATGAGGGATCAAGGTCCGTAAGTCAGGGCTTAGCCGAGGTTAAGGGGAAATCGGATGGTGAAAGACCGCGTTAGTTAAAGTGTGCCGTGAAATTGGAGTTTTTGTGCGTTGATGAAGTTACCGTTAATTGTAATAATAGCCTTCTTGAGTGTTATCTATATTATTAAACTAACATTATTTTATAAATTATATAATTATTAATAATAATAACATTATAAAGGTGAAAGATTGTGCGTTTGTTACCTCTTCACGCTAAAACAGCAGGACCGATTTTGCTAAAATTTGGTACGGAGGTAGCTGTTACCGTGGATTAAACCATAGGCTTTCTTTATCCCGAAAAAGTTTGTGGATAACACCGCAGGGCGCAACTAGTTTGACTATATACGCCGGTTATACTCACGTGTGTATTTAGTAATGTCCGACTAGTTTCGAACTCGAACGGAGCCCTTATTCATGAAGCTGGTTAAATGAAGAGTCGCCAGCCGAACTAGCTCTATAGTAAATAATATGTATCATAGCCTCGTCATTAGAGGTACATTATATAAACCAGCAACTGCCCTCGACTTGGTCCGCGTAGATTTTGAATGTTTAATAGCCTTCCTCGATAAATGGAATATCCTACACAAAATTATTTTTTCAATTTGAAACAGTTTGACGGGTAGAAAATTCCTAAGGCAGTCCGCCTTGTACACCTCTTGTATAAAGAATAAATAAATAAACAGTAGTTCTTGAGATTAGCGCGTTCAACCAAATAAACGTACTCTTCAGCTTTAGCTATGACCTCCCTTTCTTCTTTCCACTTATCTTCATCTGCTCTGGGCGAATCTTTGAGGAACTAGGAGTTTGTCCCGCCATCTGCTTCTCCCGCGCGGTAGTTGGCCTATTTCTTCTTTATTTACTCTATGATGCAAGTAGAGAGCCTCCACGAGTGACGATACTTAAGTACGTCCGGCGCACCCTGGACAGTCAACCTCGCTACCATCCTTGTTGACCGACCAATCTGTACACCACGGCATGACTTATTCCATGTGGCTATTGAAGAAGAACTCTGTGGTAGTACATGAATAAATCCTGGTCAACAGCTCGCCTAGGCTTTAAGGGCGTGAAATACGTTCATAAGCCATATCAAGACAAAGCATTGAATAAAACCACTTCCATTTATAACCATGATGCATCTGTACCATTTGCAAAGACATTGTGTGAAGCTAAAGGCAATATCTAACTAAGAGGTCGCCAATGCATTAAGGTCACTATCGTTAAGGCTCGGTCCCATAAAAGTAACTTGTTTCCCTCGGTAGAAGACCACCGGCTAATGATGCGCTTTATTTTTCCTATCGAACCTTTGTAGGTTCAGTCAGGATACGCATACATTTATACAAGAACACTATAAACTAAGTACCTCTAATTTTAAGCATAGTAATTTAAGGGTGCTGATAGAAATTTCTTATCAGAAAATTTACTAACCCGTTCAGCCTACTAGGATTCGAATTTAAGATATTTGCAGCTATGTAGTAGACTAATGCCGTGTGGTATCCGGCCTAGAATTGACCACCCCTTTCCTCCCGTGGGTGCCGTAAGAGGCGTCAGGCGACTAAGGGAAAATTAAGAAGATAGGCAGCAGCGTCTTCTGTAACTTCACCACCAATACTGCGATCCCAAAGCCGCTTGCCAAGCATGGGGAATATGGCAACCCCCCCCCCCTACCCCCCTGGCTTAAACGGGAAGGTCTATGTTCAACAGTGGACGTATTTTGGCTAATGATGATGACTAGACTAATTAAAAAGTATATATCGATGCATAATTTTTTTATGTTTTTTGGTTGCATATATTATTATTTTTAATGTAGGTAGTTTAAAAAAATCGAGTGTATATACAATGTAAATTGTTTTTATTAAAAAGTTATCGAAATTTTAGATAAAATATACCTACAGAAGAATAACCGAACCTTTCACCAAATATCACCCAAATTATTATTAGTCTGTGCAGGATTCAAACATGCAATCTGCGATCCATCATCATTTTGCCACTGCGCTAATAAATGGAAATATCATTTTATAAACAGATCTCATAATCGATCGATTAGCGTGTCAGACTATTCTAGTCTATGGACTAAAATAGTATTTAATTGAGACCAATGTATAAAAAACTATTTGTCTATACGTCCTTAATACATAAATAATATAATTACAAATAAACAGTTGTGTCTTTGCGCAGATTGCATAATTCGTCTAAATGAGACGCCATTAAATTATAATTTGTTTCTGTTTCTGAGAACTGTTGTGGTTGAGCGACCAAGGGTTTTAGACAAGTGGGAGAACGCTAGACGAATGTAAACCGAATATTTACAATAAATATTGCGGCAGTCAGCGGAGTACTAGAAAAGGAAGAGATCCCATTGGTAACAGAAGATGAGCCTATCGTTATCAATGGGCTCTACGATTAGTTATAAGTATATATCTCAAAATAACTAAGAAAGTACACATTTTCAGCCTTTGTTGTCCCCTGCAGGGCAAAGACCTTCCTTTCGTAGTTCCACTTTACTCGGTCGTGTGCTAGAGTGGACCAGTGTCTCCTGTCAGCAAGCAGCTCGTCATGCCACCGTCGTCTGGGTCTGCCGCGATGACGCTGTATATTTTGTTGGACCCAGTCGATGATTTAAGCCCATAAGTTATTGGTCATGCGGCAGACATGTCCGGCCCAGTCCCATTTAAGCTTGGCAGCTTTTTGGGTGACATCGGCAATTCGAGTTTTGGAGCGCAGTGGATTCGGTCCGTAAGTTGGACTCCTAGGATAAATAAATAAATATATCTCATTTCTTTGTCACTTTAGCCTGAGTTTTAAATCCACAACATAAAAACTGTTTATCCAAAAACACTTTTATTCAACCTACTCATTGACATTTCTGACGAATTGCCGTCAAAATAACATTGCTCAATACACCGATCTGTCCGCCACACCTATAAAAATAAACTCAATTATGTCTGAACGTCGGCCACTGCTGACTACAATAGATTTGAACAATATTTTTGATGTATAATGCACCGTTACGTTATGTAATGTCTCGTAAAACTTGCTGAGCACATCTTACATAATGGCATCCATTGTATATTATAGGGCTGCCACAAAACAAAACTGGTTTTAGGACCACTGAAGACTGTCTTATATATTATCTAGTCGTTGCTAAGCGCTACTGCTGAGCATGAGGACCTGGATTTCAATCCTGGATCGGGCAAAGTGTAATTAGTATTTTCTTAGTAGCAGTACGTAGTCTGAGTTTGTGCCCGATTGATGGCAATAGGCTCGCCCCATATTACATTTGGACCTATAAAATAACTGGCGAAATGTGGGTGCACTAGGCACATACCTCTGCGTATACCTTCAGTGAATGCAGGTGTGATGTTATGTAAATAAACTGAAAAGTACACAGACCACAGAACGCGTAACACACGGACAGTTCAGAAACCGGTTCAAACTGTTTACTCACAAAGCCGAGATGTCCAAATTAGGAGAATGACTCATCTCACACGGTTAGTTTAATGTAGATGCTGTAACGTAACATGTTTTTAACATTTTAGTTTTATTTTATGTTTGCTTGCGTGGAAAATTTTTCAGGCTCTTTTACGGGATAGAAAATATATAATAACAGCCCCCTTACCATTATCTCTTAAAAAAGGTAAAAGGTTAGTTACAAACACATTTAGCTGTCCTAGCAACCGCTTTTTTAAATGAACATGAGGACCAGGTGTTATGGCGCAACTTGGGGGAGGCCTATGTCCAGCAGTACACCGCGATAGGCTGAGTAAGTGAGAGAGGAAAATGCGTTACACATCCCCCGCCGTTGGGAGATGACGGGGATAAGTGGGACTCTCCCCATGAACTCAATAAGATCCTCAGAGGCCTACTCACTAAAAAACCTCACGACTCTGCGCTTTTGATGGCAGGAGGCGGGATCCGGATAGCATTCTACAGCTAGCTCTTGCGACCTAAACTAACTAGATACCTATAGTACGAATCTTATGATTTAATTCAATATGAACATGACATGAAGCCAGTATTACCCGAAGGGGTAAGCAGAGGTGTATAGACACATTTCGCCACATTTTTTGTTTAATTAATGCGATGTTATTATCGTTACACATCCCTAAGAGGAAGATGTTCACACTACGTGAGGTTAGTTCTGTTTACAACTCATAACAATAACCTTGGGATGTTTAATTCAAATATAAAAATTAGTGTCATTTTAACCGACTTAAAAAAAGGAGGAGGTGATGTATTCGGCGCGTAATTTTTTTATGTATGTAGGTACACCGATTACTCCGTCAATTATCGATCGATTTCGAAAAAATAATTTTTGTTTGATTTTAACTGTATCACGTAGGTAGTATAACTTGAAAATCTAAAATGCTTCAAAAACATTTTTCTGTTTATTATTATGAACAATCTTTTCTATAAAATAAAGTGATGCCATAGTATTATTTTTGAGTTTTTCCCTGATTTTTCAAAAATAAAGAAATACTGTTTGTAATTAAATTATTTTTAATGCATTTTAGATATTTAAGTCGTAAATAGTATAATTGTAGGTAAATAGGATTTTTCTGGTTAAAAAAAAATGCCAAAGACATTGTGTAACATATTACATATGCGTGTACCGGTGTCCATGTATAAAACCCAGCCGAATGTATAACCTTCCTTTTTAGAAGACAGTTCTTAATTAATCGTTGCAGATGTAGAGGCCTACTCAACGGCCCACGCACACATTAAAATTAGGCTGCGTACGCGCAATGTATGTTAAAACTGTGTCAATGTGTGGGTGATCAGGGAAATGTCATAATACACACTAAGAATAACACTAATGGCTCCGTATTTAGCATATGGGAGTTGTAGAAAAAAAACATTAAAATTAAAGAACGCTTACCTTATCTTAAAGTTTGATGACCTGATTGGCGCGGTGGCTAAGCGATTGGACTGCTACGCTAAGGGTTACGGGTTCGATGCCCGCACGGGGCAAAAATTTGTGCGAACCGCAGATGTTTGTCCCGAGTCTGTGTATGTAATATTTCATGTTTGTGAAATGCACCTACGATACAGGAGAAATTTCTTGGGCGAGGCGACGTTTTTATAAAAAAATATATTAATACATACTTTTAACTATAAATAGTAGACTTTGCTTATATATGTCTGTACTATAAAAGTGGGTGAGCCTATTGCCATTAACTGGACACAAATCTAGACTCCGTGCAGGGAAAACCTTAAAAACACTGCCCGACCTGGGAAACGAATTTAGAACCTCGTGCTCAGCGATCGCGCTTGTGACCACTTGACCAATGAGGCTGAAAAACAGTTTACGTTGTGGAAGCGAGACGCCGCGACCTCTCGCTTCCACAACGTAAACTGTCCTGCTTTAAGAGTTCATGGTAAGTGGGCTGGTAAGTTTTACGTACAATAATTATTTCTCAAGCTTTTCACGGAACCCTAAAACACATCACTCCGTAACAATTACCTAATAGCTTACAACGGTTCTAAAATCACGGTTATTTTAAGATGATCGTAAAAAATGTAGATCGATACTACTTAAGTAGGAAATGTAATTAATGGTACAGTCATAGACGGGAAATGAATTGCTGTTCGTTAGTCTCGCTAAAACTCGAGAACGGCTGGACCGATTTGGCTAATTTTGGTCTTGAAATATTCGTGGAAGTCCAAGAGAGGTTTAAACGGTGAAGGCGGTACGAAGTACGCCGGTTCATCTAGTTGTACAGGTATACGGTACCTACAAAGATAGATATATAGCACACTAGCTTTGCCCGCGACTCCGTCCGCGTGGACATTCGGAAACAGCAAAATTGGATTTTATCTAGTAGTTTTTACGCCAAGCCCTACTGTATTATTACTTGTATGTAAAGATTGACGTAATTTTTTGGTTTGTGTACCGATTTAAATAAAACTAAATATTATGGGAAGCTTGCCACAATACATTAGTAAAACCACATTCAAATCGGTCCAATCGTTTCTGAGATTAGCGCGTTCAAACGCACAGACAAACGGACGAACAGACCAAAATTTTAAAAACTATATTTTTGGCTTCGGTAACATAAGTATAAAGTGTATAAATTGTTTTTCTTTTTTAATATTGAATGTATAGGCACGGGTCGTTTACAATTTTATTATATGTATAGATAGATATAGAATATAGACGTATAGATATCGATTGATAATATAGAGAAGCTTGCGTAACTAATATAATTATTATTATCAAGTCTGGAACTTACATCCCTACTGTACTTTCTTACTATTTACATAGAGCTTTTCAAACTTAATTATTATTAGAAACGTTAATTATTGCCTCCTGAGCCTGAGGACCTAAGTTTGGTTCCGGGATGCGGCTGAATTAATTAGGTTTTCCCTTTGGGTAATAAGTATAAGGCGTGATAATCTTTTGAAATCCTGCTCTTTAAATATGTACTTTATAGACGCGTTTTACAGACATCAAATACCTGTATCTGAATACCAGAAGTGGATCGAACCCGCAACGCTTAGCGCAGCTCGCCATCACTCTACGAGCTACATAAAAAACCAAATCTATTATTATCATCATCAGCCGGATGACGTCCACTGTTTAACAAAGGCCTCCCCCTTAGAAGGAGGGGGGGGGGGTGCCAGAATCCCCACGCTTGGCAAGCGGCTTGGGGATCGAAAACCAAATGTATAAAAGTATTTTAATAAATAACAACAAGAAAAGAACTTTTGCTACACGACTGTACTTTTTGTACTAGTAGTAAATCGTAGCAATCGTGATTTAAAGCAACATTTATTAAGGAAGCTCTGTTGATGTCTATTTTTTATACAATGTTGTCAAATTGATACAACATAAAATACATGGTCAAGTATATACCTACCATAGTACCTATATACTTATATCATAGTACGCTATTTACATAAAGTATTTAAGGCGATCATCTGACGTTGTCCTAGTAGGTAGGATGATGGGATAAAAACAAGCTATACAATCAGAGAAGTGTAGTACCTACCCACCCACATTTCGATAACTAATTTATAAAACGCACATGAATGCGACATTAGTGGTTGGCGGGGTTTGAACACAAGTTCAAACCTTTGACTTGGCTATCCAACTGTCATCATCAGCTGGAAGACGTCCACTGTTGAACACTGTTGGGGTGCCACAAACCTCGCGCTTGGCAAGCGGCTTGGGGATCGCAGTGTTGGTGGTCAAGTAACAGAAGACGCTGCTGCCCATCTTCTGGATTTTTCCCTTAGTCGCCTCTTACGACACCCACTCACGGTCATACCTCGCAGCTATCACTACATATACATATATAGTGTTGTCAGTTTGTAACATAGCGTCATAGACCGTACAATGAGATTGGAACGTTTTCTTTCTTGCATCCAATCTGCACGCAAGCTGCATAAGACGCCGATAGAGTTTACGTAATTAATATTATGTAGTCTTAAACTGCTGTAACGAAAGAGCATTCAGGTTACCTTAATTAGCACATTAATTAATATATTTTATGTGTTAGACAGTTAGTTTGAATAAGGGATAAAATAAAGCCATTACATCAACTAACTCAAAAAATAAATAAGTAATTTCAAACATACGTACGAGCCTTTTGGAACGTTTGCTCTGCAGTGTGATTTTCGATTATTAGATCAATGAGCTATAGTGCACATCAGTAGTTCTTGACGAAAATAAATATATTTTTAGAAGCAATTCTCTGGACTATCAACGCATCTTTTCCATGAGTAAATGACGTGATGTTATCAAAAAAGTGGGTCAACCGATGAGATTTAAAAAGAGTACAGCCCCCTTACCATGAACTCTTAAAGCAGGACAGTTTAAGGCGTGGAAGCGAGACGCCCCATTACACTGCTCGTAGCGGCGTCTCGTTTCCTCATCGTAAACTGTCCTGTTTTAAGAGCTTATGGTAAGTGGGCAGATATGTTACTAGCGTTCTCATTTTGAACACTCGCTATTGTACTCTTGGGTAGCAAAATTGTTGTCCGATTTGACATAAGACTAGTGCAGTTCGGACTCAGAGTTGGAAGACTTTTCTCGTTCATTTTGTTAGCATATGACGTATCTATACTTTTTGATATATCATTGTGGTCAGCGGACAAAATGATTGACAGTATTTGTACTGAAAAAACCATAGATTTTAAATACCAATTAGTTATTGACTGCCTCGTTGGTCTAGTGGTCGCTAAGCGCGACTGCTGAGCAAGAGGTCCTTGGTTCAAATCCCGGGTCGGGTAAAGTGTTACTGAGTTTTCCATTAGGTAATTCTCAGTAGCAGCAAGGAGTCTGGATCTGTGCCCGGTTGATGGCAATAGGCTAGCCCCCTATTACATTGGGACTTACAACATAACTGGCGAAATGTGGGTGTACTACATGCACACCTCTGCCTACCCCTTCGGGGAATACAGGCGTGATGTTATATTATGTTATGTTACCAATTAGTTACTACCTACTAGAGCAAACTCATAAAACATCGCATTTGCATACTACAGATTTCAGTTCATCGCGTCAACTCCAGGAGCTTCGTGCTCGTTGCTATAGATATCACAAACGTTTTCGATAGTAGGTTAAAAATTTAGCTTCTACGCATGGTAGACACACACAGGCGCTTTCAAATGTGTTGAGTAAAATTCAAATATACTTGTCAACATAAGACTGGATACAGTTGACTGTAGGACTGCTACATACCACCGTATATTAATCATATTACTGGGAAAACTTGGACTTGTATGGTTTCCATACACAGCGACTGAGAGAGGCAAAGGCGACAACATTTGCATTGAAATAAACGAAAGTGTAGTTGTTTACGTAGCGTAATATTCAATACTTAGATAAGACAAATGGTTGCCATAATCGACAACAAATCGTTTGATGCATTATTAATTGAAAATATTAATAACTCGCGCTTCGTTGGCTTCGTAGAGCGTTCTTTGTTAGGTCTCGGGTTTAATCTCCAGGTCAGACAAATTTTTAGACAGATTTTCTATTATTAAAAAGGTTAAAGGTGTTGATAAGAAATCCTCTTTCATATTTTGCAGAATTTTACATACTTATTAAACATTGCGGTCATTCGATTTATTCAAAATAAATGAATGAATGAATGATTTACTCTTAAACGCCAGCTAGCTTGGGCGAACAGCGACACGATAGCTCAATTGGCAGAGCTGCACCACGGATCAGCGAAGATCGCGGGTACAGTCAGCATCATAAGTAGCTGAACATTTAATTTTATAAACATACCATTAATTGAAGAACAACTAATTACACACTAAAAAGTCTTAAATATTTTAAGATCATCCATTGGACGCTCCTATAATTTGAAACAAAAACTTGAATTGGTTTTTGTTTCTTTCCATTATTTGACATAAGGTTTCGTAATATGTTAATCTACTTATGATGCTGACCGTACGAGTCCCGCTCGTGTCCATAATTTTTCAAATTTACTTTATCAGTTTGAATTTAAAGTCATTAACGGCAACAATCAACATGCTAATCTAATATCAAATATCATATAGACACTTTATTAACGCTATACCAAAAATAATAAGATTCTTAGATCATCAAATGGATAACTTTCTTGCTCAGGCGCATGCACACAATACCCAGGGCTTTCTTCGTTCAGGGTCAAGAAACTGATAAAAATATTTGGTTCAAATCAACCATCAACCAATTAATTTTTATAACCTACAGGTCTTGATTGATAGAGGTATGTTAATTAACTCAATTTGTGCATCTGATTCATTCCTGTTTTAATTACAGTACGTTGTTTAATAGAAATGAAAATTGTATTCAAGTTAAGTAAGAAGATACGACTTCTTCTTATCGTATGGTTGATGAACAACCTGGTGTCAGAGTTTAAACCGCCTGTAGGCCTCTGACATAGCTTTACACAACGTTGATAAATCTCTCAGGTGTGCCGGTTTCCTCACGATGTTTTCCTTCACCATTTTTAGCAACTGATAACTAATTTATAGTGCGCACATGAATTTGAAAAGACATTGGTGCGTGCCGGGACTTGAACTTGCGACCTTTGACTTGGCAGTCTTACGGTCATACCACTCGACTATCAGTGCGTGAAGAGTGAGTGAACTAACTTAGGGGGTTCTTTAAAATGCCTCTACGGGTACTTAATTGATTGTTGAGCGCACTCCTGGGAGCAGCTCCAGCCGGACTCAGAGAGATTAAATTATTACTTAAACTAACACTAAGTAAAGATATCCTTCTTGTTACCTCTCTGTTGATGATGATGTGAGGTGGTAAGACTTGCTATCTAATTGTTATTCTATTATCTTCCATTATATACTATTGTTATTAGCTTAAAAGTAGACTCCAATACTAGCAGTTACACTAACTTGTTTGATTAATAAATAACTATTCATTTGTGGGGCTCGTAGCTATACCGCTACCCGGCAGATCAGTCGATCCGCGAGGTTAAGCCGTGCTCGCCGCGGTCAGTCTTGTGATGGGTGACCGTTTTCACATGTCGAGACCCCACCGTGCTTCGGAAGGCACGTAAAGCTGTTGGTCCTGCGCCTGATCTCTCTCTGGTCGTGTCGGTCTGCCGTCCCATCGGATTATGAGAGTGAGGGAATAGGGAGTGCACCTGTGTTTGCGCGCATACTTGTGCACTATAATATCTCCTGCGTAGTTGGCTAGTCTCAGCTGAGACAGGCCGCCGTGACCGAAATTCGGTCAGGAGGACATTAACTATTCATTTGTTTATTTTCATGTGGCATGAGCGATTCATATTTTGACACGAAAGAAGATGTATAATAATATATTGTTTGTTAAGCTATGCCTCCATATATCACTTAAAAACAAACAAACTCATAAAAAACAAGACTAATTAATTAATTAAAAACACACATCTACCACCAGGAAGATAAATATCTACATAAAATAATACGATATCAATCTAACTTCTATAAATCTGAAATTAACAGAAATATGATAATAATGACACTAATAGCCTGTATTATCTGAGCGGTCGCATTAATTAGCATCGCGTTAAGGATTGAATCGATCGACTCCGATACTGTCCGACACCCAGTGTTGTAATATAATCTGTCAGCGTGAGAATCAATCAGTCAAGGCAATCGGAACAGCCAACTTTCCACCTCGAAGGTCAATCAAACAACGAAGTTTCTCCAAAAATCTTATAATTATATTTATAATAAAATCATCTCAAGTTTCATTACAATATACAGAGGTTATGCGACTTTTAGACCAAACAACGCGCCAAATCCAACGTAACACGTAAAATATTAACCAATTAGATCTATTTAATTAAGATTCAGCACGAAGGTCCGATAAAAAAGTCGCAACGCTACTAATAATAAAAAGCGAAATAGTTGTGCCGTCGCACGCAGGCGACGTTCCTCTGCTCGATAAAAAAATAAATTAAAAAAACGCACAAGAAAGTAGAGGGTTGCGCAACCCGGTATCTACATATTCATCACAATGTACCTTACTACGACGAGACTTACAACGACAGTTAACATGAAATGGCGACTGACTTATGTTAAAATGACTTAAATATTAAAAATTGTTGAATTATTGTTAGCCATAGCGCGTCGCGGTTCTCTTACAGATATCGGAGTAAAAGAGGCTGTTACTTTTACAGGAGATTGTTGGCAGTTAGAATGTGTGCAACCATGTTGTGTAACACATTCTACAACTGTACGCGCTCTGTTACTCCGATGATAAGACGTCGCCGCAGCGCCGGCGGAGCGAGCACAGCACAGCTGGGGAGGCTGCGGCTGCCGGAGCTGGGGACTGCTGTCCAGCGAGCCGACAGGCTGGCAGACATCGCTCGCCTCGCGCTGTGACGTCGCGTCGCCCTAACGAACATCTGCCTGCTATAAACAAGTATCTTACACAGAGCCTACAATCGCATGAATGTCGATTTTGCGTGATCATTTTGTGCCCACAACTCTGACATAACTCGAAATGAAAACTCGACCGCGACGCGCGCGCATACGCAATAAATTACGCGATTCATAAATACAATGTACTAATAAATTACATGTTTAAGTGATTTACGAAACTAAACACAGCGTTCCGTGGCTTACAACTAAATGAGCTTATGATCACATTGTTCGAGAAGGTAACTCAGTTTGTGGCGCGAGGAAAACTTCGCGGAACACACGCGATGCTTCCTCGTGCGAAATAGATTAAAAAAACCAGCGGCCAGAACGTGAAAGGCGGTTATCCAACGTGATTAGAAAGGTGTCACGGTTGGCGGGCGCTTTCTAGCGCGAGTAGAGCGCGAGGTCCGAGATGCGGCGCTGGCGGGCCGCGGCGTGGAAGCCGCGCGTGCCGTCGGGCACCAGCGGCGCGCGCGGCTCGAAGCGCGGCGCGCACGACAGCCGCCGCCCGCCGCACTCCGCGCCCGCGAGCGAGCAGCCCGACAGCCGCCGCGACAGCCAGCCCTCCGCCGAGCTGGCGCTGCCCGTGCTGGCCTGCGACGTGCGCCGCGAGCTGCAGTAGAACGACACGCCCGAGTCCGAGCTGTGGCTGCACGTGGACGGCCGCCGCGGGACCCACGTCTGGATCTCGGGCGAGCGCGGCGCGAAGAACCCGCTCGAGTTCCTCCTGTAGTACGGCGTGCCGTACCTGTAGTCATATTCAGGCTCAGACCCGCTGCAGCACGAGGAGTACTCGCACTCGTGGCGCCTCGCTGACGGGCGGCGCACCGGCGTCTTCCTCTTGGGTTCTCTGGGAACTCCGTTTAGTTCGTACACTCGCATCCCGTCATCTTCAGGGTTCTGAAGGCGCAACGCTTCTCTCGCTGACTCGGATTCAGTGAACTCAACTAACGCACACACACAATTAACCAAACTAGGGTTCTTGTTTAGGAACTGGCGCACGTCCGCCGGGACCGGGTTCCCGGGGCGCAGCACCCTCACCAGGGCTATCTCGCCACAGCTGGCGAACAACCGCGACACATTCTCCACGGACGGCCGCTCGATGGGCATCCGGACAGCCACCACAGTCCTGGACGGCGTCGTTTCATCATACGCAGGAAGCGGGTCGATCCTGCGCAGTTTTGTTCCTAATTCATTTATTTCTAGTTTTGTAGACCGCTTGAGCGCGTCGGCCACCACCCTCCAGTCCTTCGTTAGATGCTTGACGCGTTTGAAGCTGGAGATCAGTTTGAGGGACACGTACCCCTCCTTGTTCCTCCGCACATGTTTCAACAGGAAGGCGTCCTTAGTGATGTTGGCGTCGGAGAAGTAGAACTCGACCTGCGCCACGATCCGCTGCGCCAGCTCGTCGTCGGGCGGCGTGTAGGGCGGCTCCTGCTGTTCGGCGGCCACCTCGCATCCGGAGTCTTTGCCGCCGCCGGAGCCGGCATCGGAAGCCGAGTCGGACAGGTCGGCGTGCTCGTCCGTGGACGGGCGTCGGTCAGAGGTGATGCCCTCGTCGGGCTCGGGCACTCCGTGGCTGGGGGGGGTCCCCTCCATGTCGGCGTAACGTGAGACACTCTATTGCATTACAGGAGCGTGGTGCTCGCTCGGAGTCGCGATGCAGACTGCGGGCGCGCGGCGCAGACGCCACTCTTTTATAATATCGGGGGGATGCGCGAGTAAAAGGCGAAGTATTCGGAAATGATACAAGATGACATTGCCAGACTACGCGACGCTGGAATACTGTATCATACATGTGTTTGTTAATGAGGGATATTATGGAAAGAGGTTAGCTTGTCTATTTATAATGTGAGTATACTCACGCGAGTTTATCACTGTTTGGGTGTGCCGCACGCAACAGGAGCACGCAGGTGTGTTACGGCATAAGAATTGGCATTCTAATTCTGCAGTTAATTGTTCTCAATTATTATCAGTACGTACTGTAACATATTGGCTAATTATGTATTCAGCTTCGTTGTGGAAATCGCTAAATATTATTGTACTTGTTATGTGATCAGATAATGATGCAAACTGGACAAGGTCTCGGTAACTCGGCTGTTATCAAGTTAACGATACTGTTAAAGGCTTTTGTTTAGTTTTTACGCTTTATTATTATTGTATTTAATGTTTTTAAGACAATGTTATACATCGTCGTATATGTATTTAAGTGCATTTTCTTGACCTCTCAATATTTGCCGACTGTCTATGGTTAACACTCGTAAATGATTTTAAAGAAAATTCGTGACTTATTCTTAAAGAAACCAAGTGTCGTCATGATTTTATTCTTAGATAAGGTAAATTATTCTTAATACCATTTTTTATAAGGATTATTTTCTAATTTATGGGTCTATTCGGTTCCTATGGTATGGGAAATTTATATGTGGCGAAATGTTTACCTCTTCGGGAAATTGAGACGCAACCCCTAACGCTAAAATCTAACCTGCTGGTGTCAATTTGGTCATAATTTATAAACAATTTTGATCAAATTCTTGCAAATACATTCATTGACATACATTAAAATTATTTGTTTTCGGAAATAGATTTATATTTATAAATGTAAATACAATTCTACGACTTCTTTCTAGGTGCTAAGCTGGTCTATAAATAGATAATTACTTAAGTTCTGGGTATATTTACTACGTCTTTTGAAAGCCTAACACTAAACTTATTAAAATACAATTTGGTATCTACACTTCTCTATCTAAAGGGTTTTTTTCTTTTATTTTTATTTGTTACAGCAGGAGGTGTTTTTCCTCAAGGATACGCCAACCCCTTACTATTTTATAAACGACGATAATGCGTCGTATTAAAAAGTACCTAATATCAAATAAAAAATAAAAATTATGTTTCCCGGTTTGTGGCTAGTATGCACAATTGTTTTGCTAGATCGGAGTTTGGATGGAAATCTAGAGGGTTAACGAAGTCTATTTTTAAAGATAAGTAACGCTTTCCACGGTCTGTTTTGTGATTGGTGACCTTTTCCCGCATTTCGAACCCTCCGTGGTTTGGAAGGCAGATCTCATATCGGTCTTGTCTTACTGTCCTATTGGACTGTGTGTTAGAAATGTAGGCATCTGTGTGGGAATACAACAGCGCACGGTGCCAATGACATATCATTAGGTGCATCTGTGTTTTCGCACACACTTGTGCATTATAATATATCCTAAACAATTGGCTTGTCTTAGATGAGAAAGGCCGCCGTGACATGACGTCAGGACGACGTTATATTACTACTACTCTTTGTGGGGCTCGTAGCCATGCGGCTACCCGGCAGATCAGTCGATCTGCGAGGTTAAGACGTGCTCGCCGCGGTCAGTCTTCTGATGGGTGACCATTTTCACATGTCGAGACCCCACCGTGCTTCGGAAGGCACGTTAAGCCGTTGGTCCTGCGCCCGATCTCTCTCCGGTCGTGTCGGTCTACCGTCCCATCGGACTATGAGAGTGAGGGAATAGGGAGTGCACCTATGTCTGCGCGCATACTTGTGCACTATAATATCTCCTGCGCAGATGGCTAGTCTCAGCTGAGACAGGCCGCCGTAACCGAAATTCGGTCAGGAGGACATTACTACTACTCGTTTAATTGTGGTATTCGCATAGTAACTCGTTAACCACGTTACAAAAGCCAGATAGGTTCTTTGCTTCATAATCCTTGCGTGGGAGCTGGCAGACTGCCATCGATTTTTTACGCAACAGCACATACATACATCACGCCACAAAAGTTTGCGTATAACCTGTAACAGGGTAACAAGATTATCGGCACTCCACGTTGTGTCATTTATAATTAGATTACGGCTTTATTAGCTGTTTCCAATACATGGATTACGCAACTGACGGTAACGTACGTAATGAATCGTCATATTGTAGTTAGACACTAACCTAAACTTTTTTGGAGATATGTAGCCTTGCTTAATCTTCTTCTTCTTATCGTATTGTTGATGAACAACCTGGTGTCAGAGTTTAAACCGCCTGTAGGCCGACATGACTTTACACACCGTTGAAAAATCTCTCAGGTGTGCCGGCTTCCTCACGATGTTTTGTTTCACCGTGTTTAGCACCTGATAACTAATTTATAATACGCACATGAATTTAAAAGGACATTGGTGCGTGCCGGGGTTTGAACTTGCGACCTTTAACTTGGCAATCCAACTGTCATACCACTCGGCTATCAGTGCTGTTCTTGCTCTGCCTTGCTTAATCAACGTGCAGGACTATTGTGAAATATGGGTACTGAAATGATTGTTTTAAATTAAACCTGTTTGGTATTTTGTGTTGGAATGTTTCGTGGTTTCGTTAGTTAGATTTTTACTGAAGACAAACGGCGTGTGCCGTGTAATGCTGTATATTAGCAGACGGCGAATCGCCACTCACAAGTCGTGACCCCTAAATTATTATTATATGTACGATACGGGCTGTGATTCCTGAAAAAAATGGGAAATAAAATGAAAATAAGAGGCGTTGAGCCCTGTATGGGCCCGTTGTAAAGGAATAGGTTCGTCAAGTCTTGTAACCGATGTTGAGCAACACAATTTGGTTGTATACATACATATGCCTCAGCGACACCATTTTAAAGCATGGAGCAATTTCCAATCTAACAACAAAAGCATTAATTAGAAAATTAAATTACTTTTATTAAAAGACATTATATTTATTGGTGTCATTAAAATAGGAATTGCAACTGCATTATACAACACAGAGTTGTTATTTCATGCCGATTGCTACAGAAATAATTTGTAATTAATGAATGTTTGTCTAATTTTATAGCTCTATTAACAACATACTACAAAAATACTACTACTACATAATAAGCATAGGACACGACATATCAAACGCAAAATCCCAGACAAGAAAGTAAACTAATGTGAGTTTGAAAAATTAAACAATCGTCATAGTCATAATGTTTTTATTTCATATAGGCTACAAAAGAGCACTAATAAAACGTCAAAACTAGTTGACAATTTAGGCAAAAACCCCACAGAACTACTAATTCTTACCGACTAACTCTACTACATTGTGGTCACATATAGAAATTCCATCAAAACCTTGTTCAAAATAAATTACCCGACAACTGGAGAGTGGAAGTGAACCTGCAAAGTTTAACATTTCTGTAAGTATTTTTGCTATATAAGGCCCTATTCAGGCCTAAAAAAAAATCTTTGACGACCTGATTGGCGCAGTGGCTAAGCGATTGGACTACTGCGCCAAGGTTTGCGGGTTCGATTTCCACACGGGGCAATAATTTGTGTGATCCACAGATGTTTACCTCGAGTCTGGGTGTTTGTGTATGTGATATTTCATGTTTGTGAAACGCTACCATGATACAGGAGAAATTACTAGAGTGGGGCGACGTTTTAAAAAAAAAATAAGGAGAAAACCTATTTATTCGGTCGCTTAATCTTCACGAGGGTTTAGAGAAGGCTTTTTAAAGTCAGTTTATGCATAATCAAAAGTTAAACGAATTTTAAGTTAGGTCACTTTCACGTTCACTACGTGAATCGAACTTACAGACGAAAGCGCGGCAGGCCAATCACAAACCAAACTCCACTCGTTGTTAAATTCATATGAAAAGCGTAACACACATCGACCTACATAGTTTCATATGAAATGGTACTAATGACCTAATTCTTTATAAGGCCGAGTGTAAGCACAATTGTCTTCCCTTCGAGGGGCCGTTTGGTCCACCCTGACATAAGGTGTCTAACCAAAGTAGGTTACACAGCTGTTACATAATACGGCTTCCTAAGCACGTCTCCATATTGATTTCTGAAGTAAACAGTCATATACGCTTCCGTAAACAAATCGCTGATTTTCGTCATCCGGGGGCTTATTGCGTAAATTTAAATATGAAGGAGTAATTACGGTAATTATATTGATTGATTTAGATTTAACGGACTTCATTGATTTGATTATAATGATTCATTTACGGCTGTTTCACAGATAGGCAGATACCACCTTTCTTTGCTACGATTAGGGGTAAATCCTGGTATTTGTCCGGTATTTTGGTGATTTCGACCCAATATTCCGGTATTCGGGATCCCGTTTTGCGTTTCCGTTGTTTCCCGTTTTTCTTATTTTCTTCTTTAGAGCTAGTCGGTTGAGTATACCCTTTGAAGTCTGGGTACTCGCTAAGATCTCTGTCTCTGGGCCTCTTCAAACAGTCAGTAGTCTTTCAGTCTACAAAAAACGGTGTTAACAACCCCTGAAAAAAACGTCTGAAAATCAGACGAGACCAGCCCAGAGTGATTTCGTAGGCGTGAAAGATTTTTAGTGTCCTGTCCGAGATTTATGTAGGCTTTGTTTACCCTAAAGGCAAGCTGTCGTCGATAGGCTGATGATAGTATATCCAATGCCTGAATAAAATAAAAGCATGATATATATATGATATGCATTGATAGCTAACTAGACGCCTACCTTAAGGACTGGCGTCGAGTGGCAGACAGAGACAAGTGGAAGGAGGGAAGGGAGGCCTTTGCCCTGCAGTGGGATAATACGGGCTTATAATAATAATAATAATAATTGATAGCAAAGTGTTATGACCGTTGGACTGCCTAGTCAAAGGTCGCAAGTTCAAACTCCTGCACGCACCAATGTCTTTTCTAATTCATGTGCGTACTATAATTTAGTTGTCAGTTGCTAAAAACGGTGAAGAAAAACATCGTTAGGAAACCGGCACACCTGAGACATTTTTCAACGGTGTGATGTCAGAGGCCTACAGGCGGTTTAAACTCTGACACCAGGTTGTTCATCGACCAAACGATAAGAAGAAGAAGTAGTTTAGTTTAGTTTAACACACATTTACGAGTTGAGCGATTCTTATTAGCGAATTAATACTCCGACTCGCACTTAGCCGATTTTCGGGTGGCTGTGACCACAAACTTTTTTGAGTGTTGGATCCGCGCCTGCCTGAAGGTCTATTATAAAAGATTATAACATAAGTTACTTAACATCAGACCTGCATTCCCAGAAGGTAGGCAGAGGTGTGCACTTGTGCAATACACCCAAATTTTTACCAGTTATGTAGTAGGTCCCAATGTAATAGGGGGCGAGTCTATTGCCCTCAACCGGGCACAGATATAGACTTCAACTGCTACTGTGAATTATCTAATGGAAACACCCACTAACACTTTGCCGGGATTCGAACCCAGGACCTCATGCTCAGCAGTCGCGATCAGTAGACCAGTAAATATTGGTGAATGAATCTCAGATAATATTAAAGATGTCCTCTTACACAAAAAAATGCGCAGGTACTTTACGTCCTTATAATATTACTAGCTGTGCCCCGCGGTATTACACGCTACATTTCGGGATAAAAAGTAGCCTTTGTGTTAATCCAGGGTGTAAGCTATCTCCATACCAAATTTTATTAAAATCGGTCCAGCCGTTTGAGCTTGGAGAAGTAAGAAACATACAAACGCACAAACACACTAACAAAGTTTTGCCTTTACAATATTAGTGTCTGTGAAGTGTGATATTATCTAAGTATCTGAAGATTAGATTAGTATTATAATAGCTATAGACTAAACCGGTCTAATAATACTTTCCACGGCATTAGTCACGACAGAAGACGCTACTATCTTCAATATAATACATTCTCGTAAAACTAAGTGTTTAGTATGCAGCTGACAATGTCGCGCGGAGGTCATGAGCCAAGATCTTGGCCGCAGCGGCACCGAGCGTTATTTGCGAGCGAACCTTGACGCGAAACGCATCATATTAGAAAACAACACGAAAGATAATGTATTAAAAAGGACAGTGAAAGAGATTCTTAATATTATTATGCGTAGTTTGATTGTGCGTGTAAGTAAGGGGTTGAGTGCCTCGTTGGTCTAGTGGTCGCTAAGCGCGACTACTGAGTATGAGGTCCTGGGTTCAAATCCCGGGTCGGGCAAAGTGTTACTGAGATTTTCCATTAGGTAATTTTCAGTAGCAGCACGGAGTCTGGATTTGTGCCCGGTTGATGGCAATAGGCTCGCCTATTACATTGGGACCTATAACATAACTGGCGAGATGAAAGTGTTAATATTACACCTCTGCCTACCCCTTCGAGGAATACGGGCGTGATGTTATGTTATGTTCTGTTTTACGACAGCACTGATAGCCGAGTGGTATGACCGTAGGACTGCCTAATCAAAGGTCGCAAGATCAAACCCCAGCACGAACCAATGTCTTTTCGAATTTATGTGCGTATAATAAATTAGTTATCAGTTGCTAACAACGGTGAAGGAAAACATCGCGAGGAAACCTGCACACCTGGGAGATTTTTCAACAGTGTGTAAAGCCATGTCAGAGGCCTACAGGCGGTTTAAACTCTGACACCAGGTTGTTCATCAACCGTACGATAAGAAGAAGGGGAAGAAGATTGACAAAAACATATATCAGTTAGTGAGAATATTGGAAATTGGAAAGACGCACCAAGAATCCTACTCGTGCCTATCTTTTGTTAGTGAACTGAAAATTGGCATTGCATAAAATATAAAAAAACTTAATAATAAAAAAATATAATTAAAACATTTAAAAACACGCCTGCCATGACAAAAATCGAACTAAAAAGTGAAAAACAAGTTCCATCGCAGTCTGGGTACCTCTTAGATAAGACAGTGTTCCACAGAACGGTCCACCGACTGCGATGGAACTTGTATTTCACTTTTTAGTCCGATTTTTGTCATGGCAGTCGTGATTTTTAATTTTTTCATTATATTTTTTTATTTGTTTCATTTTTTTATAATAATTCTAATGACACTCAAAATCGGTTCAGGCATTCAGAAGTTATGGTGGAATAAAGAAACTCACATACATACATGAACCCTGAAAACATTACACTCCTTTTTTTGGGTAGTCGTGTAAAAATATTTTAAGACTTCATTATGGTATAACACATAGGGAGAAATTTTTCATAGGTGCTCCTGTAATTTGGTTATGAGTGATTTACTAAGGCATTTGAAATTGAATATCAGCTGAACCTTTCAGGATTTGAACCCTTCGCTTATAGCTGAACCTAAAAATCTTTGATATATTTCCGACAGACCAATGGATTTTTTTTTGTAATTCTTCATAATTAAATGCTGTAGCAATTGACTCACAAAAAGAATTCATACTGCAATGTTTAAACCCGGAAAAACACACTTTGATCTAAGGTTTCTCTTAGCCAAAGCTTATAGACTCTTCAGTCGATAGCTCAGTCGATAGATTAGCACAAGATAGATGAGCGCAGTTCATTGACAGGTGCATGGCCTTGCTTGCTTCCTGTGCAGCGCAATAATAATGATTAGTGATTACACGAGCTCTTTGTTTGTGCGGAAATAAATTGTATTATGGTGTCGAGTTATTTTTACATTGTTGATAAAACAATTATGTATTTATTATTTATATTTTATATCGTTGTGTTTGTCGCTAAGAGTTTAGTTGTTAGATATTTAAAATATTATAGACTTTTTAGATGTACCTATCCTAATAAAACAACATACACACAACCATCACTTCTCTATTCCCCGAAGGGTAGGTGCACATATTGTACACCCTAATATCGCTATATTTCGTCGTATTTAAGGTCCCATTAAATGGGTACAAATCCAGACTCCGTGCTGCTAGCTACTGAGAATTACATAACGGTTCTAAAACTCAGTAACTCTTTGCCTGACCCAGAATTCGAACCCAAGACTAACGAAGCAGTCCACTATAAAATCTATAATAATTTAACATTTTAATAAGGGAAACAAAATTTTTGTAGATTATTGAAAACCCAAATGAATATAATATTCTTAAATATTAATATTTAAGAATATTATATTCATTTGGGTGTTTAAAAAAATCAAGGAACTTGCAAAAAGATATGCCCCGGGTGAGGATCGAACTCACGACCTTAAGATTATGAGACTTACGCGCTGCCTACTGCGCTACCGAGGCTAGTGACGTGGCAGCTAAAATTACCATTTGGTTAATACCATGACAACTTAAAATATAAAAAAACTGTTTTTTGTATGTAGCCATATTCTTTATTTATTGTGGAGGTCAGTTATTAACTGTTTTTATATATAAAACAAAAAAATCGATGCATTATTTAGTAGTCTGGGAGGTCGGTAGCTACAACGTAAACCGGTGCTGACAAGCCGGCCTAACTCCTTGTCATCAGATGATTATATTGAAGCATATGTTTTTGTAGTAGGTACTATCGATCCATCTTAATTCATATCACTATAATATGCAAATACTACCTATTCATAAACCGCATTTCAATTAATTTAAAACAGACAATTTGGATTTATTATGTCCTCCTGACCGAATTTCGGTCACGGCGGCCTGTCTCAGCTAAGACTAGCCATCTGCGCACGAGATATTATAGTTCACAAGTATGCGCGCAGACACAGGTGCACTCCCTATTCCCTCACTCTCATATTCCGATGGGACGGTAGACCGACACGACCGGAGAGAGATCAGGCGCAGGACCAACGGCTTAACGTGCCTTCCGAAGCACGGTGGGGTTTCGACATGCGAAAACGGTCACCCATCACAAGACTGACCGCGGCGAGCATGGCTTAACCTCGCAGATCGTCTGATCTGCCGGGTAGCCGCATAGCTACGAGCCCTACACAATAGGTACGTATCATGTGAACAACAAATAGCTTGAAATTCAATCCATTATTCTCCACAACGGCGACTCTACGCATAAAAAATGACTGAGGGTAGCTTTACATAATATTTTCGGCTGACCGATTTTATTAAACTGTTCAAGCTTCTGAATCCACAATTTAATAAAAAGAAACCAGTGATTTTTACACATTTTCACAATAAAAAGTATCAACACGTATAATTCTAATTCTAGTCTTCAGGTAGTTACATAAGTTGGACTTAGATTTAATCGAACAACAGTCAAAAAGGCATTAAAAATCTTCACTTTACATAACCTTAAAATTAGTCTACAGAGTATTGGTAATCCTAGTTAATCTTAGCTAACTTCCTACAATTAATCAAACACTGAAAGTAGATTCAATTCCTAAATAACAATATAAAAATAATTAATAAAAGAAAAAACTGCTAATAGCAATATAGAAGCAATTGTAATGAAAGTCTAAGATATGTAATAACTACTTCCTATGCGTTATGTAATTAAGTAGAGTGCTTTTGTGGACATTAAATCGACCATCTAAAATATTACCAACAGATGTAAGGTACTCAGAATAGAGAACAAACGTAAGGTACTACGATTTCGCACCATGTTAAATAATACATTTGGTTGTCATGGTAACTGAAAACCACTGAAAACGCTGCTTCTTCTGCCTAACGTATGGTTGATGAACAACCTGGTGTTAGAATTTAAACCGCCTGTAGGCCTCTGACATGGCTTTACACATCGTTGGAAAATGTCTCAGGTGTGCCGGTTTCCTCACGATGTTTTCCTTCTCCGTTTTTAGCAACTGATAACTAATGTATAGTACGCACATGAATTCGAAAAGACATTGGTGCGTTCCGAGCTTTGAACTTGCAACTTTTGACTCGGCAGTCCAACGTTCATACTACTCGGCGATCAGTGCTCACGCTGCTACATATGCTATATTGCAAATCTTAAACACGGTAGTTTTAGCTTCACCATCATCATCAGCCTATCTCAGTCCACTGCTGGACATAGGCCTCTCCTATAGCACGCCACTGAGCTTGATCTTCGGCCTTCCGCTTCCAACCGCTGTTTTTGCTATGCCTTACAAAATTAGGCCAAGAAAAATGGGATTTGCTCTTCTTATTTGCTACCAATTTTGATGGAACTGATCTTAACAATTTTGTATAAATAACCGAGTGCTCCAACCAACATTTTGTCAGGTGTTACCAATACAATAGCGGTTTTAGGAGACGAGCCTATTACCATTAACAGGGCAGAAATCCAGACCTACTATAATACTAAGGATTTTTAAGCTAAGCTCATAATCCCGGAAAAGCTACGCCACGGATACGGAAGCCCATAATTATATAAAATCATATAATTTTAGCATTAGCCGACATTGTCCGCAGCAACATAATTAATAGTCTTCGATTATTAACGACGGCCATTAATCATAGCAACTAGACGTATCTTTAGTATCTACATATTATAATATATTGTTGATAGATAGTTATCGGGACAATAATATTTCCCTTGACATTACTCCGAACAGAACTCGTGACCCGAACCTACCGTGACCCAGACATTAGCTTCTCTTTGAAATGCTGGTGAGGCTTACATACACGAGTCGGTAAGGTATAAGTATCATAATTATATATCTGGAACCGATGAGCAGAATTTGGCTGCAGCTGACGAGTAGAGGGAATCGGAGAGTCTGTTTCCTCGCAGTAAAGCAGTGCTAAGGGATAAAGCTACTACCCGTCGTTTAAGATATAAACGTATATTATTTAAAGCTACATAGAATCAATATAAGTAAATAATAGTTTAGCAAACAACTGCGTCACTGCAGAGCAGTTTCTCCAAAGGGATCTATACGCTAACTTCAGCGGGGAGGCGATTTCAGGCTAATAGATCCAGCTGTTTCATCTCGATGTTTTCAATCACTGCTAGTCTGTGACGGCTTACTGAAACTTGTAAAGTGCATGACTTGAAAAAGTTACCTAGATAATTGCTTGGGCTTGCATCGGTAATTATGTAAACAAGTACATACGAATCTGACGTCCGACTATGCCTATCTTTTTTTTTAAATCGTCGCCCCACACTAGGAATTTCTCCTGTATCGCGGGTGCGTTTCACAAACATGAAATATCACATACACAAACACCCAGACTCGGGACAAACAAATGTGGATCGCACAAATTTTTGCCCCGTGCGGGAATCGAACCAAAAACCCTTAGCGCAGCAGTCCAATCGCTTAGCTACTGCGCCGATAAGGTCTCAAATATCTTATACATCTATCTATATAAAACAAAGTCAAGTTAGCTATACCATTTATAATTCAAGAATGGGTGGACCGATTTGATCGATCTCCGGTTTGTAGGATTCGTCTCGGCCCTAAATAGCAGATTAACTATTAAATATCTAAACAATTGGCACGTGGCACGGCTATTATTCCATATTAACAAACCTTAGACCGTTACCTGCTAATTAGTGACAACAGTTCAATAACCACGAATACTTTAACGCTAACAGAAGTAACCGAGTTACGTGGAGCTGTAATCCTCACTCGGGTTTCCCTGTAATCGGATGATCACATAACTTACATTACTGTTGTTGTCATAATAATAATATAATAATAATAATTACAGCCTATAACTGTCCCACTGCAGGGCAAAGGCCTCTTCTCGTATAGAGAAGGATTGAGCACTGATCACCACGCTAGCTCACTGCGGGTTGGCGATTTCAGATAATTAAATCCAGGTTTCCTTACGATGTTTTCCGTCACCGTCAGTCAGTGGTGTCTTAGAATATCTAAGAAAGTATTTATGACATTGAAAAAGTCACATTGATACTTGCCTGGGTTTGAACCTGCTACCTCGTGCATGGAAATCCGGTATGTCAACCACTAGGCCACCATGTCCTTTTTGTTGTCATAGTTACTGGTATTTACATTTTAGATACGCGGCAAGGTATACTTACGAAGCTTTTTACCTGGTTTATCAAAATGTTCCTTTTATACTTTAAAATCTTTGAAGATTAGAGCAATGGCTAAGTGGTTGGTTGTGTGATTGAACTGCTACGCTACAGATTGCGGTTTCTATTCCCACACAAGTCAAATATTTCTGGTATCGACAGATACTTGTATCTAGTATTGGAGTTTGCGCATGTCAGTAAAACTTTTTCACGATACACGACTAATTCCAGATGTGGGTCAAATTTTTAAACTACCAAGCCTTCGACTGCCTGGGTTAGAGTTAGTGCCTAATGGCTAGCAAATACAGCTGTGCCAAAATGTCTCAGGTTGACCAGGTTGGTCATTGACGATATTGCTCGCAAGAAAGCTTCAAAATTGACAAAATAAATAATAACAGCAATGAAACTAATGAAGACTGCCTCGTTGGTCTAGAGGTCGCTAAGCGCGACTGCTGACCAAGAGGTCCTGGGTCCAAATACCGGGTCGGGCAAAAGTGTTACTGAGTTTTCCATTACGTAATTCTGAGTAGCAGCACGGAGTCTGGATTTGTGCCCGGTTTTGGCAATAGGCTCGCCCCCTATTACATTGGGACTTACAACATAACTGGCGAAATGTGGGTGTACTATATATACACCTCTGTCTACCCCTTCGGGGAATAGAGGCGTGATGTTATGTTATGTTTATGTTAAACTAAAAAATCTTCTTGCATTCTTTAGATAAGACATAAATCACATAACCAAATGTTTTCCTTATGTATCCTTGGGGTTTACACAGTAACTGAAGACGCCTCTTTCGCATGCGCCAAAATCTTCCATACAACATTGCCGAATTATTTTCCGTAAACAATATCTCATACATATTCAATATACTCGTTTGTATGGCCTGAAATGTGACCTAGACCCATAGAGGAAACATCGCGGTGCGGCCGCTTGGGACCCGGCAGACGTGATTACTGATTGTATTTTATTGTATACAGGCTGATTTTATTTTGGTGACATATTTTTATGATCGTGGATATTTTTTTCTTCATACAAAAACGTCGTCCAACACTAGGAATGTCTCCTGTATCGTGGATGCGTTTCACAAACATTTTTCACATAACAACACCTGTGCAATTCTTTAAGCCTATTCAAAAGCTTTATATCCTTGAGAGAACTAACACCTTAATTAGTAAATACATAGGTATTTATTTAATTATCCAATATATCATATCTACCATACTATTATACCTATTCCTTAATATTGTATATTACAATAATTGACAATTAAATGGTCAGAAACTGTTATCATTATGTCAATCAATCATAATATGTACTCCAGGCATGCTGAAAACATGTAATATGTAATTACGCGAATAATTCATATTAGTATTGTATTGCAATTACATTAATGATCCGATTCAGATAAATTATTCATTTGGTTGTCAAAATTACTGTCTAATATGGTTAATTACGGTGTTGTATTGATTGTGAACCAGTGTGTTGCCAGTGATGACGTATGGCTCTGAGACGTGGTCGCTAACGGTTGGCCTTTTAGAGAGGCTCAGAGTCACTCAACGAGCTATGGAGAGAGCTATGCTCGGAGTTTCTTTGCGCGACAGGATCCGGAATACGGAAATTCGCCAAAGAACTAGGGTCACCGACATAGCTCAAAGCATATGCAAGTTGAAGTGGCAATGGGCAGGCCATATCGCTCGAAGAACTGATAACCGCTGGGGAAGAAAGGTTCTCGAGTGGCGACCACGAACCGGAAGACGCAGCGTTGGCAGGCCTCCCACCAGGTGGACCGACGATATCGTCAGAGTTGCGGGCAACCGGTGGATGCAAACGGCAAGTTGTCGTTCATTATGGCGTTCTAAGGGGGAGGCCTTTGTCCAGCAGTGGACGTCTTCCGGCTGATGATGATGATGATGAGTATTGATTAATGTATTTAATTCATCACATCAGCCTTTTGCAGTCCACTGCTGGATGTAGGCCTCCCCCAGGGTACGCCACAAGACCCGCTCTCCCGTTGACGCCACCACACACAGTCAGTAGACAGTCACTACCAGTTACCTGGAATAGTAGGGCAGCCGGGAACTGGGGGCCGTTTTCTTGGGCTACTCTTTATGGGAGGGTTGGCAACCGCAGTGAACGATACCAATACAGAACGCAGCTGCCCATCCCCCCGGAAATATCCCTTAGTCGCCTCTTACGACACCCACAGGAGGAAAGTGAGTGGTCTATCCTAAGAAACCACTAGGCACTGTACCAATGTTTTTATTTACAGTGTCCAATTGATGCAGTGGTCTCTTCTGGAACAGAGAGGTAACGAGATTTGATGATAACAATTGTTCACTGCTGGTTAGCGTCTAGAATAAAATTAAGTATATAAATCTTTATACATATACATAGAATCACGCCGGAAGTACCTAAAGGAGAGGAGGAGAGAGGATGTAGAGCTGTTTTCCCATATTGGGACCTCCTTCCCTCTTTCAGAATAATTTCTTTCTAAAATCTTTCAGAAATGTAGGAGCCTTCGTGGTCCTCGCCATTTATACAAAAAAATTACATAGTTTAGTTTTTTTTTAGACATAACATCACCAGCACAAGCTCTGAACGGATATTTGGGGATCCCACACATGCTTGTTCTTGGCCAGAATGAAACTCGCCAACCATTCCACAGCCAAGCGGGAATGTAACTTGCCACCCATAGCGCAGAACACCAGCCGAATACCCACTCCGCTATAAGGTCAAAAGGACAGGTTTATCGAGGACAATTCGGAATCCCTGTTGACCTTATGTCGTAGTACATGACCTTAATATTACAAAATTTAATATTGGGTTTATACCCATGTGGTGCTAAAATGTACGTCATAAATTATGTATACAGCAAATTATAAATGCAGAAACTGTTAGTCTGTCTATAACTTTATCACTGTAAATTGATGAACCGATGTTGATGGGATTTTGGTATGGAGATGGCTTAAAACCGAACCGAACAAAGACAGACTATATTTTGTGTTGGAATTAGATTGATTTCTTTTGTACTATTAACTAGGCTAATGAAGAATATAATTTTCTGTTAGTTTTTTTTTAAACAAGAGCAGTAATCCAATCGTTTAGCCATTGCGCCAATCAGGTTTTCGTTTGTTCGTATGTGATAATAAAGAGAGCAATATTTTATTTACTACAGATAGACCAAAAAGTAAATTCGATCATTTTTTACCCCCAAAAATTTAGAAATTGTAGGCGAAGACGTGGGCAAATATTAGTGTTTATCCATTGCGTAATACCAAACGGACACGAGACACAATTCAATGGTTTTCAAAACTGGATCAATAAATATTAGTTCGAAGGCTGCGCCCCGAGCTTAACACATCTATTATATTATTTATATCAGATTATATTAATTCCTTATTGATAATTATTTTAGTAATAAAATGTTTTATATCTGTTACCGAATTCATTAACGACAAACATCCTGCAGTGTAAACTATCGTTGCTACGTACGGTAACTTATTTATTGACAATCTAACATTTACCGTTACAAAACAACTTGCTAATAATTCACAACCTTAATACAAGTGGATAAGATTGAAGTTTAGTTGACTGTACTTTAGTAAATACAACAATAAGTTTGCATCACACTACATTACAAATTTTAATAGGCGACTTCATTTCTCTGTGTCGTGAATTACCGACTTTATTACAACGAAATACGGTTTAATTTCAATTTAGTTTAGTTTGACAGCTGTATAGATAAGTTGGTATGCCGCATTGCCATTTGCGATGGCCACGAGCCACGACGGAAGGAAATAAGGTCGTAAGTTGGGTTCGTCATGTTTTTGTGCGACTATGGTGTTGCTCCGGCAATGCCAGCATACATTACCGCGGCATTGAAGACATGAGATCATAGCTAATGTAATGTAAGACATTACTGGCAATTATTTGATGTTTAGCGACGCTATTAAGGGAGCTTAAGATACATGGTTTGTTTTGAGTTTTAAGACTGATTGATTGATGGCACAGAGTTATCACGACAGTCCGTAAAGTTATCAACTTATCTACTAGTTACTAAATACGGTGAAGGAAAACATCGTGAGGAAACCGGCAAACCTGGGAGATTTTTCAACGGTGTGTAAAGTCATGTCAGCGGTCTACAGGCGGTTTAAACTGACACCAGGTTGTTCACCAACCATACAATAAGAACGTGCGAAATGTTCTCTATACATATAGTTCTTTTTACTTGGTGTTTCGCAATAAAATCTAAAAAAGTTATATGGCAGGAGTTTTGGTGAGACCCTACATATCAGCCAAGTACTTTATGGTAAACAATCTCCTGAATTCAAACCCAAAGATTGATCTGTTTGTGGACGGATGGGTGATGATTTTGTGAGAGTGATTTATGATTGTTTATTTTCTATTGTTACTTGACCAGCGGCCGTTCTAACTAATAAATTAATGGTGTATTCTTCACTCCCATATGCTGCTCAAATTTGACTTATAAATCCCGCGTATTTCCTAATAGTAAGTTAGCTAATGACCTACAAACTCTTAACAAGAACATGTTAAGACATAAAACAGCTCATGTTAGAGTGCATACATTCTAGGCCGGGGATTTCCAACGCCGCCTGCACCTGTACACTTGTACAGTGAGTCATTGACGAGACTAGGAGTGTACAACTGATGTCGTAAAATCTCTTATTATTTTTAAGGAGTGTAGGTTCCAAACTGGCGGAAAATAGAGGAAAACGGAATGTTAAAGGGTCCGCGGCCTGCGGTGGCGGTCCGGCCAGTTGTGTTAGTTAATTAACAAGGGAAGCATTCACACAGGCGCTGTGTACTAACACAACTGGCCGCTACCGCAGGCGGCGTCTGTGTGGGTGACCCTTAATGGACAGGCCTCTGCCCAGCAGTGGGAAACTAAGATAACTATAAAAAAAAACTGAAAGAGTATTAGTTTATGTAGACCAAAGAACTTTTAGAAAAGCTTGATTGCCTCATTAGTCTAATGGCAACTTATGAGGTTGCGGAACTTAAGGGGTGCTAGGTTCAAAAACCAGGTCGAGAAAAATATAAGTTTTTGGGTTTACCTAGCAAGACATAATTTGTACAGCCTACGAAATTGGTGATATAACATCTGTAGTAACACATAGGTACATTTGAGAGCACGTTAAGATGTCGTGCGTCTGATCACACTTCGGTCATGTCTTAGCGAATCATTACGTAGCTACCGCGCAGATCAGTCGATCTGCGTGGTTAAGCCGTGCCTGCTGCAATTAGTCTTGTGATAGGTGACTGTTTTCACACATCAAGACCCTTCCGTGTTTCGGAAGGCGCGTTAAGCCGTTGATCCTGCGCCTGATGTCTATCCAATCGTAACGGTCTACCGGCCCATCGAACTATGAGAGTGAGGGAATAAATATTAGGGAGTGCACCTGTGTTTGCGCGCATAAGTATGTGCACTATACTATCTCCTGCGTAGTTGGCTAGTCTTAGGGCTCCCACACATAACTGCGAATTCGCAACGCATCGCAAATATCTGCGAGCTGCAGCGAGCAAATTCATACATCATGCTCGCTGGGAGTTTAGCTGAGACAGGTCGCTGTGACCGAAGTTTGGTCAGGAGAACAGTACTATTTCCGTATCCTCGATCTAAAGATTAGACGCCAGAGTGTGTGTTTCCACACACTTGTGCCACATAATAAAATATTATTATTGCACTATAAAATCTTCTTGGATGCAAATGGCAAGTTGTCTTTCATTGTGGCGTTCTAAGAGGCCTTTGTCCAGCAGTCGACGACTAACGGCTGATGATGATGATAAAATCTTCTAGGTAACATGTAACCTAGTTTTTTAGGTGATATAAGCCGGGTCGAGACGGGAATTGGGTCGGAAGGACATTGACTTAAAAAAGGGGAAAGGTGAGTGTAGCCCTTTGAATTACCTAAGCTTGTACCGTGCACCAAATGTGGTACGACGTTGCAGTGCACCATACATGGTACACGACTGTAATGTTCAGATACCTCTCAATAAATCACGAGTGCTAATCATTGAGCTCCAAACGGACACAATACATCGTAATTGGCTCTCTCATCCTAACATTCATCAACTTAAACATCTGCTGACTGTCTTTGAGTATGAATTGTTTGAAGACTTGCTATAGGAACGGTTAAACACCATTTTTTTGGATGAATTCGTTCATTTTCTCTGCTTCAATACTAGAAAAGGAACCACAAAAATGTTTAAACTATTTAAAAGGTAAATGCCGTTCTTTGAATTTATTTATTTTTCTTTCTCATGTAAGTTTATATTCTAACGAACCTATTGGCGCAGTGGCTAGATACCTAGCCTACTGCGCTGAGTAGTTCGAATAGGTACAGGTTTGATCTCCGCATTTACCAATATTTGTACGATTCGAGACATTTTCTGTTCTAGGACTTTGTGTATTATGTTTAATGTTTGCAAAAAGTTCAGGTTCATGTTCATTAAAAAATCTATTCTATTTTCTTTGTATGTTTGTCTAATTCCTACTCATAGTCATAGAACGTTGTGCTTTATGTCATCCATCAGGTGCAGTATCCCCCGAGGGGTAGCGGGGACAGGGGCGAGGGGGCAGGCCGCAGGGGGGGGGCGACCTGACATGTCACTCACGATACTTTCAATGCCAAAACATAATAGGGTCAAGATCGTATGTGTGTACTTATGTTCTTAATGTAAAGGATTTGGGTGTGGTCTATGGTATCAGACGCAGCGATTCATAAACCAATTGGCTCTCTTCTTTTCCTACTTAGTTATTTTCGGTTTGTCCCCTAATCTCTATTTTATGACGTCTTTACGACCGCTTGATGACTCGTCTCGACCTTATCCATGACTTGATGGAATTGTCTAGCTCTATCATTTTACATTTACTAATTTTTCTGAAAGATAAGTGCGACAGAATACACCCGCTTACATTTTTTAAATACGGAATAGGGGCTTTAGCTAAAAGTACCGTAGCTCAAAGCAATATGGGTACTCTCCAGAAAAAATAAATATGACGTTTGGCGATTTATTAGACAGCACAAATATTTAAAAATAACCGTTAAAGAAGATATAATTTGAATTTGAACGAAGAAGAACTATTCCGTTTTTTTTACAGCAAGTACCTTACTATGAGCTTGCATTGCAGCACGTTTTCCGCTGTGGAAGCAAGACACAGCTATGTGCAGTCTAGTGCGGCGTCTCGTTTCAGCGGCAATTGTCCCGCAATGCGAGCACCCCGCACAAATAGATGGTAGGAGGTGATGATAATGTAGAAATATTTTCGCGAATAAGTCAACCAGTCAGAAAACCATCACCCGCTGTCGCTTATGCCTTAAACGGTACTTTATGAAAGGCTTAAGCTTTTCGTACTGGTTGTCCGTAGGTGATCAAGTGTTGCTATAGTCACCAACTTGTTTGTATAATAGGGCTAATTGTTGTTTTAATTGTATTTAAGACGTACACAAAAATGATTGTCAGGCATTTTAGTATGTACCTATGGGTAATGTACAGCAAAAATAATTATGTTTCGTACAGTAGAAGGTTCATGAATCGTAAATTAAACTGGAGGTATTTTAATGTTTTCATATAAATGTCACTTTATTATGTAATCCGTCAAATCAATAAAATATGTCGGTAGGTATGTCACTTAGTGCAAGAATATCAGGTTTTGGTATTACAAAGGTGTGTACCATTGTATCATATACCACAGAATAATAATCAATAAGAAACATGGTTAGTTACATTCTATGAAAAAAAATATGATTGCGTTTTCCGTCACGACTTCATACGAGAAATTTTTTAACGTGCCTTATCTAGAACAAAAAGTCACATAAATGAATATAAACCGCGTGTTTGACTGCTCGCCAAATTTCATCCGAATCCGTTCATCCATTTTTGAGTGAGCAACAAACATCCAAACTCAAAACTCGATTCTCTAAGATTAACCATGTTTTTAATATAAAAATAAACTACAAGTGCCAGTAAAGATAAAATAACTTTCTGTAAATAATTGTCATTATTTATCAGGTTATATTTGTCGCAACCTATAAGTGAATGAAATAGTGTCTCCAGTGACAACGAGATAGCTAACATTGGCATAGACAAACGTAGGTTGTAAAAGTGATTGCGCAAGCGCAGTTTCAGTGGCAACTGGGAGAAAGTTACGCAGCGTTATTAAGTGACTAGTAAATGCAAACGTTTTAGGACTAACTTAACTGTTTATATTGTATTCTTGTACTAAAGTTAGATACTTGAAAGCTAAGCTAAGCTATACTTCCTTGGATTATTGTATTTTATACAACTTTTTGAAATATACTAATAGGTTTAAAGATTTTAAATACTACAAAAAATATTTTTATTTTAGTTTGTAAATAGTTTTCTCAGTAAGTGAATTATTGTAATTCTTTATGAAAAAATAAAGTTCTTAAACCATATATTGAAATAGTTTGACGCCACTGTTAAGTTTAAGAGTCCGAAACTTTACAATTACAATCCAATTTGAGAGGAATTAAAATGGAGAGAAAGCCCACAGGTCGTTAATCATCTGTCATCAATCTGGGCTTACCCTTTCGCTTAATTACTACTACTTCTTCTTCTTCTTATCGTATGGTTGATGAAACAACCTGGTGTCAGAGTTTAAACCGCCTGTAGGCCTCTGTCATGGGTTTACACACCGTTGAAAAATCTCTCAGGTGTGCCGGTTTCCTTCACCGTTTTTAGCAACTGATAACTAATGTATAGTACGCACATGAATTCGAAAAGACAATTGGTGCATGCCGGGATTTGAACTTGCGACCTTTGTCTTGGCAGTCCAATTGTCATACCACTCGGCTATCAGTGCTGTATACAGTCTAGTACGAGTTCTAAGTTACTTACTCGTTCTAAGGGTTTTTTCAAAGAGTTCCGGCTTGATTCGGTTAAAGTTTATAAACAACGGTTTAAAAATTAAACCGTTCAGTAAACATATTGTTGTTAAAACCAAGGCCTACTACTATTTGTTTATAATCTCGCGCTTTTTATACATTATATTATAAATAGGAAACTGTATAATTCAAAGCAGCTGTATTTAACAGATGTTTGTATTTTTTACGCGAACTATAATGTGTACCAAATAATTAATCTGGCCTTGAGTCGATTAATTAATATAAAAACTACTGAATGAAACAAGTGATGGCTCGTTGGATTATAGAACGGGTTTTTAGGCACAAGGTTGTGGGTTCAAAACTGACAGCCTAATTGATATTTTTAAGTACCAATTTTTACGGATGTAATGTCTTTTAATATAATAATTTATTTTGAAAAACTGCTACGTTTAAAGCAGCTGCAGATATTTCCGAATCTAGGCGTTTTTGCATGTGATATTTTTTGTCTAAAAACCTTCCACGTTGCAGTAGACACGACTATAGTGGGCAAAGTTAAAAAAAAATATCAACGTAGAAAAGCGCCACGGATCGGCGAAGGTCGCGGGTTCGAATCCCGCTCGTGTCCATCATTTTTCAAATTTCCTTTATCAATTTAGAACGTAGAAAATGTTAATTACAGGCGTCTTTGATCAAAACTTGAATTAAAAGCCTGAAATCACCGCTAATCATTCAACCGTGATGGTCAACACAATTTAAAAGAGTATTTTCTTTCGGATTATTATATCTAATTCTTATAACTCCGTGCTGCTACTGAGAATTTCCTCATAAAAAAACCCAATAATACAGCCCGACCCGAGGATCCCGACGTTCGGATCCTGACGACACGGGATCCGAACCCAGGACCTCACGCTCACCAATCACCCTTAGCGACCAAACCAAAGAGGCAGTCTATCAAAAACAATCTGACCTATATCGCGAAAAAACAGTTATTTTTTTCTCAAAACCGATTGACATACATGCTCAGTGGTTGTGTGACCTTCGCCTTACATCAGATGCATGTCATGCAACACACCTTACCCGCAGTCAATTATACTGACCTCTGAGGTCCAACTTATTTTGGGAATTGAAAATAAAAATATTTTACGAACAGTCTCCGAATACCTGTGATTAATTTTACGGAGATTGACGTCAATGAGTTTTAAATATTATTAACGAAATGTATGTTCTGTACAAGAGTGGACAGATTTAATCTTTCTCTTCTGCGCACACGCAAGGATTTTTTCCTGTGTCAAGGGTCTTCAGTCATCAATTAATCATCTCTGTTGGAAATGAATTTGTGACTCAGCGCAAGAGTCATCACTCATGCATTAGTCTTAATGAATTTGTTAAATAAAATTCTTAATTTTCAGTGTTCAAACTTTTTCTAAAATTGTGCATGGATAAATAAAGACGAAAACAGGAAAATAGGACAGTCGAATACCATTTATCAATCCGTTAAAAATAACCCACAACAATAATAGCGACAAAGATGCGCGTACGCAACAAAGCAGCTATTAATAGACGCACGTATAACTCGCGTGCGCCTGACCTGCCGCACTGTTATAAATTATGGCCGAAGTAAAATTAACTCGCGTGCAGTGGTTCCGTATTCTACGGTACCATGACTTCAGCTGGCATTGTCATGGTCATTGGTCAATGGTTATGTTCGTAACTATTATGGTTGGCGCAGTTACGGTGATTAGACCGCTGCGTCAACGGTTCTATCTCCGCCAAGAAAATATGTACGTTTTACGAAAACCAAGATTATTGGATATTGCGATGTTTCCCGCTAGATTTTGTCAGGATAAAAAGTAGCCTATGTTAATCCAGGGTGTCAGCTACCTCCATAGCAAATTTTAGCAAAATCGGTCTAGCCTTTTGTCCGTAAAGAGGTAATAACCATACAAACACAGTCACAAACTTTCACCTTTATATATTTGATAATTTTAATTACAGACTTATAAAAAAATGTAAAACATTATCAACACGCCTGTATTCCCCGAAGGGGTAGGCAGAGGTGTACCTATAGTACACCCATATTTAGCAAATTATGCCATAGGTTCCAATGCAATAGGGGACGAGCCTATTGCCATCAACCGGGCACAAATCCAGACTCCGTGCTGTGACAGAGAATTCCCTAATAGAAAAACCCAATAACACTTTGCCCAACCCGGGATTCAAACCCAGGACCGCGTACTCAGCATTCAACTTAGCGACCACTAGACCAACAAGGCAGTCTTGCGGTACCCTTTGCATCAAGCAGTGTTCCTAGAATCAGGAAATGCAACACGGAAGCAGATACAACAAGGACCTTTGGATGAGCGACTGCGATTGCATACGGCGACTGTAATTACTATAAATCAGTGATTCCCAAAGTGGTCCAGGTGGACCCCCAGGGGTCCACGGGAGCCTTGCTGGGGGTCTACGTAGGCGTCAATAAAAAATGGGGGTCCATAAGATGTTAATAGGGGTCCACGAAAATTTATCTGCATATAGTTTTTATAAGGGCCTACCTATATTGTTTTAAGTACCTAACTAAGCAGATAACATTTTAATCTGGCAAGCGACTCTTACTTGTCCAAACTTGCGTATTCGATATTACAATTTCGTGTACAGACTTGCAAAGCGCAATCCGTCCGACAATGCTTAGTGCTTGTTTAGACATGATCTTGATCAAGACTATAAATACTCGATGCCAAAGGCATGCTCATTTATTTGTTTCCGGAATTTCGAAAAAGAAGGTGTGAGAAAATTTATATTAGTGTTCCTAGTGCCGGAGAAAAGTAAGTACGTACCTTTTTTTTGTTGTACCTAGTTCTTAAGTATTTTGTTTCGTGTACTGGTCGGTTGATAACAAATGCTTGTATACAATGTGTCCTAGGGATAAGTGACCGCCCGGCGTATTTAGAATATTTGTACAAAATTAAATTAAGTAAAGACGCGTGACGTGCTGCAGTTTTTTTACGATATTTCCTAAGTTTGTTCATCTTTTTCCATTATTTTTGTTTACTGACTAGCCGACATCATAATTTATCAATTAAAATCATTAGACAAAACTAAAATGTAGTAAAAAAATTACTTATATAAAATCACTAAGGCCGCTAAGTCACAAATGTAAATATAATTATTAATGATTTCGTACAAATATTCAAAAAACGCCGGGCGGTCTTATCGCTCGGACACATTGTATATAGCTAACTTAGTAACTTACAGATATTTTAATTGTCCTCTTTCGATTTGAAGACAAACACAGCACGTTTTATTCAATTGTTTTTTCACGAGAGGACTGCCTCTCTAAAAAGGCCGAAAAATCAATATTGCAGAGCAATTACTGTTTTATAAAACTACTAGCGCGTGAACTCATTGATTTAATGAAATTTTAGTTATTGTTTTTATGGTCACTTTTTTGGTCAATTTGGGATTTCGACTTTTATTTTTTCCTACACAAATATGATCAATATTCGATACTGAGTAAACTAATTTTTATTTCTACTATTAAAAAATTGTGGTAAATTAGGTATTTAACATTGATATCGCTTCGTGAAAAAGTCTGTACTTGTCTTAGCGGTTTATTAGTTGGTCCCTTTACAAGCCGTAATACTTTTTCAATATAATGATAATCATAATAATATAAAGCTGACAAAGGCTGCGTTGTGCTACCTATATTCAAATAAAAACTTGGTTACTATAACATTTTTTTTTACAGGGAAGGTAACTGATACAAAACATGGCTACAGCAAAGAAAAAATGTCGACAATACAGTGTCGATTATTTGAAATATGGTTTTGTTCCATCAGAGGCAGATAAACACTTGCCCATGTGCCTAATATGCAATAAAGTTTTAAGCAATGACTCTATGAAACCATCAAAGCTCGAAGATCATCTAAAAAGGTGTCATACTGATAAAATGGGTAAAGATTTAAAATATTTTCAAACATTGAAGGAAAAATATGAAAAGAGACCCACCATGCACAGCATGTTCGCTTCAACATCTCAAAGTAACGATGATGGCTTGCGGGCATCTTACAATATCTCATTACTAATAGCAAAATCTGGAAAACCGCACACTATCGGAGAACAATTAATTTTACCCGCTGTTGAAGAGGTTTTAAAAACTGTTTTGCACAAATCTCCATTTGACGTACTAAAAAGAATTCCATTAAGTAACAATACTGTACAAAGACGCATTGATGAAATGAGCTCTGACATCGAAAGTTTTTTGTGCAATCATCTGCAAAAAAGTCATTTTTCTATACAACTGGACGAGTCAACGTTACCCGGTAATGAAGCATTATTATTAGCATATGTCCGATTTATCATGGAGGAAGAAATTCACGAAGAATTGCTATTTGCCAGAACTTTGGAGACTGACACTAAAGGCGAATCAATATTTAATGTCCTGAGTAATTTTTTTACGGAAAAATCGATTCCATTTACAAACATTATTTCAGTGGCAACAGACGGAGCTCCTGCAATGGTAGGGCGATATCGTGGGTTTATAAGTCATCTCAAAAGAATTATACCAGGACTTACAGCTATTCATTGCGTAATCCACCGACAACATCTTGTGGCGAAACATTTAAGTGACAGGTTGAACCAATCTCTTCATTTTATAATAAACGCTGTCAACAAAATTAGAAGCAATGCATTGAATACGCGTTTATTTGCTCAATTGTGCGACGAAAATGACGAAGACTTCCAACGACTGCTCTTACATACTGAAGTACGCTGGTTGTCGAAAGGTGCATGCTTAACGAGATTTTACTCTGTTTTCGATTCCGTATTAGAGTTCTTAGAAAGTAGAGATCCAGATTTAAAAGAAAACTTGATCAAATTCAAAGGAGACATTGCGTATTTGACAGATTTGTTTAAAAAATTTAATGATATTAACTTGCAGTTACAAGGGGACAGCCTGAATTTAATAAAAACAAAGGGGATAATTTCGGCTTTTCTTGGGAAATTGAAATTTATGAAGCAAAACATTAGTCGGCGCGAATTATCTCAATTTCCAAACTTGTCGCAGGTAGAAACTATTGATGAGGATATCCATACCTACAGTCAACATTTAAGTGCCCTGCATGATGACTTCAAAACCAGGTTTGAAGATATGCTGACGATGGATATACCACCATGGATCGTAAATCCATTTGATGAAACTGAAGTGGCCAATGTATTATTACAAGAGGAGCTGCTTGAGCTAAGCACCAATGAGGAGCTGAAGGTGAAATTTAGAAAAGGCTACCAAACATTTTGGCTGCAAGCAGAAATACACGAAAAATATCCTGGACTGTGGGAAATCGCAAGGAAATTTTTGATAGCTTTTCCCTCATCATACCTTGTCGAAAGAAGTTTTAGTGCCGTTACAAACCTCTTAACAAAAAAAAGGAGCAAACTAAACATCACAGAGCGGGGGGATTTGCGGTTATTGCTCACAAAAATAAAGCCAAACATTGATCGTTTGCTGACACTCCATCAAATACATCCTTCCCATTAATTAAAATTATGTCCACAACCTATAAGTATTACCTTATTATTATTTTTTTGTAATTCTTTTCTTTTAATTAATAAAATGTTATAAAATGTACCATTTTTCGTTTTTATTTAAAATTTAAAATTTTAACCTATCAGAATATAGGGACGGAACTCAGAAGCGACACAATTTTTATTTTTTGTCGACTTTAACAATGTGGTAGGAATGTAGCAGCAGGGGGTCCACCGACACCAGTTTAATTTTGAAAGTGGTGCACGAGAAAAATAAGTTTGGGAACTACTGCTATAAATGGTCGCCCGTGATTGTCTTACTGATGGCTACAGAACATTTGTAAAGGTGTTAATTGCTGATGATCAGTCACTAATTGCGAGATCTCGTTGTGCATATTTAGACTGAAGATGAGTTTATAGATGCAAATGTTGAAAGATGTCAGAACGGCGCGGCGGCTATATGCCTCATGACCGTTCAGTTATGTTCTGCAAATAGATTTCAACAATCATGTTTTTGAGCTTGATGGCAGTGCCATTTACAAATTGATTATTTCTGAGAAAAAATACTGAATCAGGCTTTTTTTTTTTAAAAACGTCGCCCCACTCTTGGAATTTCTCCTGTATCGTGGGTGCGTTTCATAAACATGTAATATCACATACACAAACACCCAGACTCGGGACAAACATCTATGGATCGCACAAATTTTTGTCCCGTGCGGGAATCAAACCCGCAACCCCTAGCGCAGTAGTCCAATCGCTTAGCCACTGCGCCAATCAGGTCGTCTCACCTCTGAGTTTTGTCAGAGAATTTTTCTCTGACAAAACTCAGAGTTTAGGTTCTCTTTTAAAATCCTGATAGTAACAAAAATGTATAGGAGATCAATGGAACGCGAAGTAAATTCCTACATATCCTTTTCTGATAAGTATCGTTGTGGCTTATAAGACAGTCAGACCTGACTGGCGTAGTGGTTAAGCGGTAAGACTGCTGCGCTAAGGGTTGCGGGTTCAATTCCCGCACGGGGCTAAAATTTATGCGATCCACATTTGATTGTCCCGAGTCTGGGTGTTTGTGTATGTGATATTGCATGTTTGTGAAACGCACCCACGATACAGGAGGAATTCCTAGTGTGGGGCGACGTTTTTAATTTTAAAAAAAAGTCAATTAATTTTTAGGATTCTTCGAGCTCCATTCTTCCGCGTCCGAACCTTAAAGGAGTAGATATCTAATGGTTATCATTTTAGACCCTGGCGGAGTATCAAGGCACGAGTTGTGAACTTGTCCCATAAAAAAGCTACAAGATCAACGATCACTTATAATAATATGCCAATCAGACATCGATTACAGTTCTAGTTCTAAGTAAACATAACGTGTCAGGTCGTCTATAAATAGCCCACATCATTATACTTACAGGCGATAACACTCCACTTCCTCAAGACTTTCGCAATATTGCTATCTTGGCTTCCTGTCAACAGGGTCGCAGTTAGGGTTGGCATAATTACATCGATTGGTTTTATTAAACAGGTTTCTTTAATACTTTTTTAAACAACATTCCTGTTTTCTTTATTACATTTTCTTTATTTTGTAAGATTCCTTATTCTTTTCTGTATTCAATGCAATCAGAATTAATTTGATATCTTGCCAAAAACTTATTTGTTTTTCACAAACAAAACCACTGCACAGGAATTCTCCCACTTTCAGCACATCTTTCGGGGACTCTATGTTTAATTCCTCCATGGAGAAAGATTTTTGCGCCTAAATCTCAACTTTCCTATAAAATTCAGGCTTCTTATCAGGACTTATCATTTATGTATTACTTTCTGCGCCCCGCGGTATTTCCTGCTACATTTTTTCGAGATAAAAGTTAATCGAAGTTATCAGCTACCTCCACACCAAATTTTCGCAAAATTGAACAAACCGTTTGAGCGTGATGAAGTAACAAACATACAAACACACTCACAAACTTTCGCCTTCATAATATTAGTGTGAATATTTTCTAGCTGTCAACTCTCATCATATGACCTTTGTCCCTATTACAGACGATATAAGCAACGGCTTGTAAGAAAAGACACTTTTTTGGTAAACTGCACTTACCATGAGCACTTAAATCGGGACATTTTCCATCGTGAAAGCGAGACCTCGCTACGTGCAATGTAGTGCGGTGTCTCGCTTCCACAACTAATAACCGCCTGCAATGCAAGCTCATAGTAAAGGCTGGTAACCCTAGTCGCAGTATTATTAGTAACAAATGAGTAAATGTGGATTGTTTGTTTTATTTAAGCCTAGGTACTAGTGTTTGTGTGGTTAGATATAGGAAGTACGAAAGGAACTTAGACAAGGTGAGACAACGTTAGTACTTATTAGTGCTTCTTTGTATGCTTATTATTATGCCTTTATTTCCCCTATGGTGAGCCATAACACATTATACCGAGAGCCAAGTTCTATTTTACTGCTATTTTTTCATTTATGAGATTCTGTCTTGTAGGAAAATTCTTGATAGTGTTTTCTTTCGTTACGAGCATGAATCGGCCATGTAGTATCCGGCCTAGAATTGACTACCCCCTTTCCTCCCGTGGGTGTAGTAAGAAGCGACTAAGGGAAAATCCAGAAGATGGGCAGCAGCTGCCCCTAAGCCGCTTGCCAAGCGTGGGGATTATGGGAACCTCCCCCCTTCTAAAAGGGGGAGGCTTTCGTTCAACAGTGGACGTCTTCCGGCTGATGATGTGAGCATGAACCGTACTTTTTCCGTAGCTATGTTACGCCAAAGCACGTAATTGAACTTGTAATCCATGGTTCATAGGTCATGTTACGTAGAATGTCTGTCGACTGCATAACGTCACTTAATTTTATAACCACCATTTTGGAGTGTTGCGTAGTCAATGTCACATTTGAATATTGCCATTTTTACATGCTTTAATTTTTGAGAATTGACGCAAACTGTTTTTAATAAAAAAAAAGTTTCAGAACAGTAGCTGAATATATGGAGTTTCCTACATCAACTAAGAGCTAAGGAAAATTCAACATAAAGATCCCATAATAATATTTCGCGCAATATATACCGGAAGGAAAGGAAGAGGCCTTGGCTGACATGTTCATTGCCACTTAACCTAAACAAAACAAGCTAATTAAACGCCCATAAACAATAACATATCTGAGATCAAACTGACAGCTGATCAAACTGTCACTTACAGAAGCTTATCAGCGATCAATGCGCCGGCGCCGTATTATTATGCAACTTGAAGTATTCAGAATAGGTCAAAAATGCTCCTTAGTGAATTTCAGTACCGTGACCAATCGTTTTGCACCATTTACGCAAAACGTTCAACGACCTGATTGGCGCAGTGGCTAAGCGATTGGACTGCTGCTCTAAGGGTTGCGGGTTCGATTCCCGCACGGGGCAAACATTTGTGCGAACCGCAGATTATTGTCCCGACTCTGGGTGTTTGTGTATGTAATATTTCATGTTTGTGAAACGCACCCACAACACAAGAGAAATTCCTAGTGTGGGGCGACGTTTTAAAAAAATACAAGAACATATTACAGTGCTCTAGTGTGTGCGCAAACGCAGTTGCACTCTCAAAGAGCGAGAGAAAGATTAAGAAGACTAGCAGCCTACGGTTTCCCGAGTCCCGGAGGTTGTTGAATGTGATGGTTGTGAATTTGGCACCCACCGAAGAACAGACCGCCGCGCCACTAGAGCTGCTTTACCCTACTGATCAACAGATTTTTGGAATCCCACTTTTCTCTTTTTTTTAACTTCGCAGCTTGAACCTAGGGTAGTTTTATCATTCATGCTGGCCTTTCCACGAAAACTATATGAAACGAAAGGCTTTGAGTCTTGGAGAAATGTTAACCGCGCCCATATGCTTGTAGGCCACGTTTTTTTGAACGAACATAATATAAATATGGAGACTTTTCTTCTGTTAGCCGATATTTATTATATGACAAAACGGTATCAATACACATAAATAAAATTGGAGTGTCTGTTTGTAACATCAAAAAAATGCATGTGATAGTATACACGAAACCATAACTAAAATGCAATTAAAAAAATATTTGTCCGTCTGTCTGTTTCATCTGTTTGTTCAATCTGTGTGTTAAATCTCCGAAACGGCTGGATCGATTTTGACGGGAATTTCGGGCAGATAGCTGATGGACGAAATCAGATTCAAATAGGTTAATCTGCCTTCTGATGCTACGTACCTACAGGTTTTTTAAATACAATCCACGGGGACAAAGTTCCGGGCATAAGCTAGTTATTAATATAATCAGTAATTTATAAACTATAAGATTATCATAGTAAACAGTAGGTAATGTAAGTATAGTATACTGCCACAGATAAGGGCGTCATTGACACACAAAGTTCGCCCGCGCACGCCGCGACCTCTGTGCACTACCGGTGAAAGATAACCGGTAGCGACAGCACGAGAAGTAGGCCTAGTGGCATAGGATTCAACATACCTTTAAATAGACCCAGTTGTATAGGATACAACACGAAGGGCAAAGCAGAGATATAGGTAAAGGTTTAGTAGACCCACACTTCCCCAGTTATGTTATACAAGGTCCTAAAGTTATAGGGGGTAAGCTGTGTGGTTTCCCGCCTAGAATAGACCACCCCATTACCTCCCGTGGATGTCGTAAGAGGCGATTGAGGGATATTCCCGGGAGGTGGACAGCAGCGTTCCCCTATGTCGGTATCGTTCACCATACTGCGGTTGCCAACCCGCCTGCCCAGCGTGGAGACTATTCTCAAAATCCCCCATGAAGAGTAGCCAAAGAAAACGCGCTCAGTTCCCGGTCGCTCTATTATCTTGCTCTACTATTCCTGGTAAATAGTAGTGACTGGGTTGCGAAAACGGGAGAGCGGGACTTGTGGCGTACCCTGGGGAGGCCTACGTCCAGCAGTGGACTGCAATAGGCTGATGTGAGGATATGAGTTGAGATATTTTGGGTGTAAAATGGATGACGATTTTTTTTAATGTAATTTATATTTTTTTCTACTTATTTTGCTGTCGCTACGTCCCGCATAACAGTGGCCTTCCTCAATGTCGCACTAGTGACAAAAGCGACATTGCACCTTTCACGGCTACACGTTACACTACACATAGAAACAGACACCTTATAGTTCACACATAAGGTTCAATATCCCATAACACGAATGTTAATATGTACAACATTTTCTAAGACTTGTACAGTAACTTTGCATCGTATTTGTAAGGTAATAAGGTTTAAATTCGCTTGTGTTAGCTGCAAATATAAATAGTGCATATTTTCGTATGATCGTGTGACGTTCGGATAACAATAATTTGGTAGCAAACATGGGTAACAGTTAGGGCACTCTTACATAATATTACGTTTGTAGCTGCTTTAATAAGATACTTTTTCAACCGGCACACCTGAGAGTTTTTTCAACGGTATGTAAAGCCATGTCAGAGGCCTACAGGCGGTTTAAACTCTGACACCAGTTCATCAACCTCTCAGGTGTGCTGATTTCCTCACGATGATTTCCTTCACCGTTTTTAGCAACTAATAACTAATTTATAGTACGCACATGAATTCGAAGAGTCATTGGTGCGTGCCGGGGTTTGAACTTGCGACCTTTGACTTGGCAGTCCAACGGTCATACCACTCGGATAAAAAAGAAAAAAGTAATTCTAACATACTTATTTATACCATTACTGACGCCCGCACGATCGCTCCCGATTGAATGTAAAGAGACCTTAAGGTACTTAACAGTATCTGTGATCACCGAATTAAGAGCTACTATTATCTGTGGGTATCGTTAGATGTTATCGCAAGTGTACTATACTTTAATTATACAGGAGGATCAAGTTATAAAAATAATTAATATTTTGTATTTCGTGTATTACCTACTTCTAGAGAAAAACTGATCTGCGTCAACCTAGCATCCGGAAGCCTTTTAGAGAGTATTAAATGTCATAGGGTTTCTTAAAAATAGTACACCCACATTTCGCCATTTATTTTGTAAGTCCCAATGTAATCGGGGACGAGCCTATTGCCATCAACCGGGCACAAATCTAGACTCCGTGCTGCTACTGAGAATTACCTAATGGAAAACTGCCCAACCCGGGATTGACTGCCTCGTTGGTCTAGTAGTCGCTAAGCGCGACTGCTGAGCAAGAGGTCCTGAAAGTCAATATTTTTGATCTATAACTTCATGATTTAATGGCAATGCTTTATTGCGTAGGAGTCAAGGTCTACTATCTTTGTGTGGGATATGCGCCTTAGCTCTCCCCTTTCTATGCTATTTCTAGTTTTATTGTGTTTTAAATTAACTAACAGAGTCCATGATATGAAAATAAAAAGTTACATAAAAAAATTCCTCGGAACTCTTTTGTAAACTTTTGCGTCCATAATCTCATATTTTCTTAACACCCTGTACATGAAGTTTAACCGAGCGATTAACCTGTATCGCTGTATGACACGAGTACATGTGTTGTAACATTAATTAAGATGGAGAGATTGTAACGAGTCGTGTCGCGAGATAAACAACTGATCGTGTTTGTTTTTAACGCTATTTATATACCCAATTGGTTATAAAAAGGTTAGCAATATACCTAGTTAGTTTACTGAGTGTGCCGTGTGGTATCCGGCCTAGAATTGACCACCCCCTTTCCTCCCGTGGGTGTCGTAAGAGGCGACTAAGGGAAAAAATCAGAAGATGGGCAGCAGCGTCTTCTGTATCTCCACCACCAATACTGCGATCCCCAAGCCGCTTGCCATGCGTGGGGATTATGGCTAACCCCCCCGCTTAAACGGGGAGGCCTATGTTCAACAGTGGACGTCTTTGGCTGATGATGATGATGATGATGAGTTTACTTACTAAACATACTAGTTGTTATTCCTACTGGGTTAAGAGTCACACGAAAGCTGTAACAAAAATTGATTTAAAAAAAATACATAGCCCCACACTAGGAATTTCCCCTGTATCGTGGGTGAGTTTCATAAACATGAAATATCACATACACAAACACTTAAACTCGGGAAAAACATCTGCGGATCACACAAAATTTTGTCCCGTGGGGGATCGAACCCGCATTCAATCCGCTTAGCCACTACGCTAATCAGGTCGTCAATCGCAAATAGAGTATCGATACCTAAGGTTGTCCAGCGCATCCTGGGCTGTCCACATCGCTACCATTTTCGTTGACTGACCAGTGAGTAACATGAAAACTATGTGACGATTGGCTCATGCTGATAAACCCCGATTACGGGGTTAATCGTCATCATCGTATCGGTGTTGATCACTAAAAAATAAAACCTATTGAGATTTGATTTTTTAGTGATCAACAACGACCAAACCTTAATAGGTTTTATTATTAAGTGATCAACACCACAAACTAACTACTAAAAATAATGATAAATATTGGCTGAAATCCTTAAACTAGAATTGTTACATACTTACTTGTTATTTACGATGACACGAAAAATGCAGTTACACATATACAAGCTGAGCGAGAGGTTGAATTGGTGTGATTCAGGGTGTGGTTTTCTTGATAACTGATTCTCAGAAATCCAGGGTTTGTCAATGTGCCCGGTAAATGGCAATGGATTGCCCATTATAGGTGTAAAATGTGCCCTCCTGACGAATTGGAATCTTCATAACAGACAGTAATCTTAAAAAAAAGTTCTCGTTCAAAATTTTGTCCTTATGTAACCTTTATCCAAAATATATATTCAGTATTATAAATTCGAAAGTGTGTGCCTGTCATGCTTTCGTGGGTAAATTACTGAACTGATTTTGATGAAAATTGGTATGGAATATACTTGATACCCGCAAAATAACTTAGGCAACTTTTTATCCCGGGAAAGATGGGTTGAAATTTCCCACGCGGATTTTCACAAGTAAATGCTAATTAAATTATATATTATATACCTACTTGAACTGTAAGAAATAACATAGACCACTTTGTCCTGGTTTTCTTTTTCACGCGGTCGGTGTCACGGGGAAAAACTAGTTAAATATTATGCGATAGTAGTTAATCACTGCAAAGCCCAATTCCTAAATTGAAACCTTCAACGAAATCAAAATTCAAAATGGCTGCGCGTGAACCCACTCGATGGTTGCACAACATACACACACATACATCACAGGTAAATGTGACATGTATGTCAATATATGTACGCTAGTGCATGACCGGTTCGCCGACTAGTGATTGGCCGTGACTCGGTTCGAGTCTTCGAGCAAACTATAGTTTTTGTATGACTCCGAATGTTGATTTTATTACTGAAGTACTTTTATTTTATCTTAATATTATTGACATCGTTGCTTTAAACCATTAAAAATTCAACTAACTTATCTTCACTTAAACTGTTTCATCACCGGGAAAGCGATTTCGAAAAGACGACAATTCCAGTCCATAAAGTCCATGAGTTTTTTTCCGGAAAATGTCCTGCTTTGAGACTTTATGGTTTTTTAATTTTTTCAGCCAAAGGGTCTGGGTCTAATAAATGACGAAATAATGTGGATGGTCTCTTGGTACAGAAGAACATCCCATTTGCTATCATAACCCTAACATCGCCATTCAGTCTTATAACATTCATGACATACTTGTTAGTTTAGAGTACACCTAACCTGCTCTTTCTCTAAACCTTCTCTAATTTTGCCAAAATATATTCGCCGAAATGTTTGTAATACTTACACAAAGACATATTACATTGGGACTTACAACATAACTGGCGAACTGTGAGTGTACTATATGTTCACCTCTGCCTACCCCTTCGGGGAATACAGGCGTTATGTTATGTTAGACATATTACACATCCCAGTTTTCTATTATAAAGAAGGACTCGTAACTGCGAACGCTAGACATATAGAATAGAAGGGTGAATGTATGGAGTTGTCATAATATCGCTACGACAATTACACATGTTTTACCAATCCCATACATTTACTATACATACCATACATCTACCTCCTTTGGCGTTCGTGCCACTAGTCTAGGGCGGCCGATTAGTTGATCTACGATGCAGATATAGATGGAACAGAATCTTCCGAACCGAACACGATTATCGAACGAAACCTGTAATACCATACAGTCTTGCCAATTTCCAACAACCACAAATATATACTTGTTTTGAACCTGACACGCCGCTTTCGCTTCCTTCACTCTCATCTATACATGATCGTTGGTGCAGGGCATTTACCTTACCTTTCTTTAGACGAACTCGTATTTGGTCAACATAATATTATGTCAGCGGCGATTTTTCCATTCCAACTCACGACTTCCGACAACATTATACGTCGAAAGTTCAAAAACATAAAAACAAAATTTAAAAAATGTAATTATAGTAATTGTAAATTACTGTTACGTTGGTGGTTGCAAGCCCGACTCGTGAGCATGAGATCTTGGATTCGATGCCCAGCATGGGCAAAGTGTAATTTGAGCTTTTCATTAGGTAATGCTCATGACAAGTTGCCGTTCACTGCAGCGTTCTAAGTGGGAGACCTTTGTTCAACAGTGGATGTTTTTCGGCTGATGATGATGATGCTCTGTAGCAGCACGGAGCCTGGATTTGTGCCTTGTTAATGGCAATAGGCGCGCCCCTATTACACGAAACTCTTAACATAAATTAGCGAAAAGTGGATGTACTATACAGTATACACCTACTCCTACCCCTTCGGGAAATACAAGCGTGATGTTCCGTTACTTTTTATGTATAATTTTTAAATAACAATCAATTAAAATAAGTCTTCCGTCATAAATATAATCAACACATCAATCTGACAAGATTTTATACTGCCTAAAAATAACGAAAAAATAAAGTAAACATCAATTAAAAGTTAATTAGATGAAGTATATTATGCAAATAGCGACTAATTCCGAATAGAATTAAATAACTGAGTGAACGCGCTATTGTATGCAAATATCACGCGGGCTGATTTATAGGGCTGGGCTGAATTACTGGTATTATCAATTTATCACCCAATAATAAAGTTGTAATATGAAAGTTTATCAATTGTAGGTAGTAGTTTTAGAGTGAGATCCTAGAGCCGCCAAACCTTACCAATTTTTTGACAAAGAAAAAGTGAACGATAGTGTAGTATTAGTACCTACTACAAACGTACGCGTACACGTAATGCCGTGTGGTATCCGGCCTAGAATTGACCACCCCCTTTCCTCCCGTGGGTGTAGTGCGACTAAGGGAAAATTCAGAAGATGGGCAGCAGCGTCTTCTGTAACTTCACCACCAACAATGCGATCCCCAAGCCGCTTGCCAAGCGTGGGGATTATGGCAACGCCCGCTTAAACGGGGAGGCGTATGTTCAACAGTGGACGTCTTTTGGCTGATGATGATGACAAACGTACGCATACCCGCTAGCTTGGACCGACGGCCAATTTACAGGTACCAGGTGCTAAAAGTACGTGAAAACATTGCTAACTTTTCTCAAATTCTGAGTGCTGATTTTTATATGTGTTATAGAATAATGTTAGTAATTAAAAATGAATACTGCCAGACACGTCCCGTCGGCGGTTATTCCCGCCAGACGCTTATAAGTTCGCTGTGAGTAATACCGCATGCGCGAATGATTTACTTTGTTACGATTAAGCTTCTCGTTAACATCAGAAGCAGTGTAAGTGTTGATCTTAGCGACCACTAGACCAACGAGGCAGTCAGTCGATTTATCTTTATTGTAGTTAAAAATCATATCGGTAGTGCGAGTGCTAAACTACCAACCCGCAGTGAGCTAGCGTGGTGATCAATGCTCAATCCTTCTTTATACGAGAAGAGGCCTTTGTAGCAGTGGGACAGTTATAGGCTGTTATTATTATTATGGCATGTGCTACATGCACAGCCCTGTTACAGTGTGATCTAAATGCATTTTATTTATTTTTTATTTTTATTTTATTTTATTCAGGAAACAAACAATTATACACTATGTAATACACAGGAATTTGTTTGTACTTATTATGTTAAGTGTACAATCCATAACATTTCCACAGATTACTATCAGCTATCGTTACGGTATGGAAGCTGGACTAAGAATAACAGTAATTTATTAAAAAGAAAGATACTAAAAATTAAAACAATAAAATGTAAAAGACCAAAAAAAGTAAATAAACAAGTAAAAAAGTATATAACATAAATGTGAAAAGTGAATGATATTAACATGGATTACAATTTAAAACTAAGTGCTCAATGATTTTATTTCTAAAGGCATTTTTATTTAATGCAAATATATCTATATGATTAAAGTTATTATTAAATGTCTTAACAAGTTTTTGAAGAGGCGCTCTCTCACCGGCGTTGGTGCGACAAGAAGTTGTAGCAAAAACTGGGTAAGGGCGCGCCTCCCGTCTGAAAACTGTTCGTGGTACAATATAAAACAATTTATTAACCAATTCAATACTGTCAACTCTATTATGTATGAGACCATGCAGCATCATTGCCTGCAGCAACTGGCGTCTGTTATGCAACGTTAGAATTTTATATTTCGAAAGTACATCCTTGTACGAGAGACGCTCCAGACGGCATTTGTACCCCATATATTTTAGATACTTACGCTGAACTCGTTCAATCGCGTTATCATACTTGAGATAGTATGGGTCCCAAATCAAGCAACCATACTCAAGCTGCGGGCGAACTAGAGAGTTGAAGAGATACAGGTAAGTGTAAGGTTTTTTAAAGTCTGATGCGGCTCTCGCAACAAAATTGTACATTTGAAATGCCTTCGATACAATTTTATCAACATGCAAGTTTAGATGCAATTTACTATCCAAGATTATTCCCAAGTCACAGATGTTTAGTTCATTTGTCAGTGTTTCGTTACATAACGTATAATTATATAAGATCACATTCCTCTTTTTGGTGAAATTCATGTACTTACATTTGGGAATGCTCAACTCTAGTTTATTGTCTGTACAATATTTCGATAATCTATTTAGATCTTCTTGAAGAAGGTTACAATCATTTGGTGTTCTGATAGTCCTATAAATTTTGAGATCATCGGCGTACAACAAAAAGTTACTATGCTGAAAGCACTCCTTAATGTCGTTTATGTATATAGTAAACAAAAGAGGCCCGAGAATGGAGCCTTGAGGAACGCCAGAAGTAGCCAAGATTGCACGATCAGCATAATATCCACCTGTGACCACAGTTTGATTGCGATTACTTATGTAAGAATGGAACCAACGTAACAGATTTCCCCTAATACCATTAAAAGCAATTTTGTTCAGTAGGATCGCATGATCTACCCTGTCAAACGCTTTCCGGAAATCAGTGTAAACCGTATCAGTCTGATTACCGTTGTCCATGTTAGTAAAGAGATGGTTAATAAATATAATTAAGTTTGTAACGGTGGATTTATTTTTCACAAATCCATGTTGTTCCGGAATTAAATTGTTACGAATGACAGGATAGATGGTCTGATGAACAAGCTTCTCGTATACTTTCGCAATAACGCATAAGATCGAAATTGGTCTATAATTTTCGACGTCCTGTCTTGAGCCACCCTTGTATACCGGAATTAAATTGGCCTTTTTCCATGTAGTAGGAAACATACCGCATTGGATGCTCTTGTTGAACATGAGGGTCAGTGGTACAAACATTGTGTTGGCAGTGTGTTTTAGGAAAAATGGTGGAATACCATCTGGCCCAGGTCCTTTGTTTATGTCCAAAATCTTAAGGTGTCTGCGTACAACTTCAGGATCAAAATATAATGTATCCATACAGACAGCACTATGAGATATTTGAGGTGCCGATCTCCAATCAACTGTCAAACTGGTGGGCTCGTAGACTGACTCAAAATATTTAGAAAATAAATTACATATTTTAACTGGGTTGCTAGTAGTGTCACCCTTATAGAACATACAGGAAGGTATTCCCGACCTGCCTCGACGGTTTGCCACATATACCCAAAAATTCTTTATATTTTTAGCGATCCCGTCTTTAAATGCATAGTCATAAATGCATTAGCTAGCAGCTAGCACACGTGCAGTATGGGGGCACACGTTCTTACGTAACGCACAGCACATTATATTCGCAGAGCACATTATAATTTAGCACAGCGGTGGTCAAACTTTTTGTACAATTTGCATGGCCGTTGTATAAAGGTTGTTTTGATTTTAACCGCAATCAGGCCTAGAAAATATAATGAATTTTTGAATTACTAGGCGGTTTGGTGAGACCATGGTAGCTTTAGCCTTGTGGATAGTTTTATGTGTCGTAACGACTTGATTGGCACAGTGACTAAGCAATTGGACTGCTGCGCTAAGGGTTACGGGTTCGATTCCCGCACGGGGCATCAATTTGTGCGAACCGCAGATGTTTGACCCGAGTCTGGGTGTTTGTGTACGTGATATTTTATGTTTGTGAAACGCACCCACGACACAGGAGAAATTCCTAGTGTGGGACGACGTTTTTTTTTAAAAAAATGTGTCGTAACGACCTGATTGGCACAGTGACTAAGCGATAGGACTGCTGCACTAAGGGTTGCGGGTACGATTCCCGCACGGGGCGGTGCAAAAATTTGTGCGAACCGCAGATGTTTGGCCCGTGTCTGAGTGTTTTTGTGTATGCGAAGTTTTTTTTTAAGAAATATAAATGTGTGCTTCGAAACAGGAGTGTTACTACCGTACTTCCTTTTTTTGCACTAGCTGTGCGCTAGGTTATATTTACGCTCTACCCTAGTTCCATTTTCTTTGTCACTTGGTGACCAGTCCATCCAATATAAGTTCAGTACATCTCGCTCTCCTTCTGTACGCCGTTCGTTGTATTAAGCTTTGAACGAAACATCTTATTAATTAACTTTCAAACAAAACAAAAAAGTTTGAGCACCACTGGTTTAGTACAATGATTACTAATATTTTCTCTGTAGGACCAGTCTCATACCTCACTTGTGAAACTATATGACACAGAATGGAATAGCACAACTAATTCTAGGCAACAATTCAAAGGTTTTACGACTATTATTTTTAACTTTAGCGGCAAGTTGTCGTTCATTGTGGCGTTCTAAGGGAGAGGCCTTTGTTCAACAGTGGACGTCTTCCGGCTGATCATGAAGATCCTTAACTTTTTCTTAAAACCACGTCACGTTTGCAGCGCTAGCTTGGTAGACTACCCAGGCAGGGTAGAACAGGCATCGTCGATAACTGCCCCCTTAGAATAAACTTGAAAGCAGGACAGTAATGTTGTGGAAGCGAGAGGCCACATTTTTTTTTTTTTAAAACGTCGCCCCACACTAGGAATTTCTCCTGTATCGTGGGTGCGTTTCACAAACATGAAATATCACATATACAAACATAGACTCGGGACAAACAAAGGTGGATCGCACAAATTTTTGCCCCGTGCGGGAATCGAACCCGCAACCCTTAGCGCAGCAGTCTAATCGCTTAGCCACTAAGCCAATCAGGTCGTCAACACTGCACATAGCGGCGTCTCTTCCACATCTTAAACTGTCCTGCTTTCAGACTTAATGGTAAGGGGGCTGATGTCTACAAACTATACAACTTTAATTCTTTGTATCATATTGATGAACCTTGTTGATAGCTACCCAAAAATAACTTATAACACAAAAATGCAAATCACCATATCGCCTTTATTTATTACCTGCGTTTTTAACGTCTTTTTATCACGATTATCTGAATCGGAAGTATTGAGGTATGCAAGACCAATAAATTGCAAGGATAACCTTTTAATAAGTGTATACTACCAGCCGAGCAAAGTTCAAGTTGGTATTTATATATTTTATAAATAAAAACGTCTCCCTACACTAAAAATTTCTCCTGTATCGTAGGTGCGTTTCACAAACATGAAACATCACAAACACCGAGACTCGGGACAAACATCTGCGAATCACACAATTGCTTGTCCCGTGCAGAAATCGAATCCGCTACCCTTAACTCAGTCCATTCGCTTAGTCAATCAGCCCCCCTGGACATTTAGCAAAACGCTTGACGAATAGAATGATAAATGTATGGGAATGACATAATGTTTCGACTGTGATATCGATGACATATGTCAAACAGATAATTACATTTTTCCATTCTATTTGATTACTATTCGTCAAGCACTTTGCCACTTGTCAAGGGGGGCAGGTCGTCAAAATTACAAATACATTCAGTGGTGTAGGCAGATATGTGCAGTTGTGCACATTACAGACAATTCCCATCTTCAAGAAGCGAGGTTTCAGATGTTCAAGAAGCGAGATTTCAGATGTTCAAGAAGCGAGATTTCAGATGTTCAAGAAGCGAGATTTCAGAGTATTGTTGTCAGTTTAAATATTCCTTGTAAACCATTTTGCAGATTGAAATTAATTGCGTATTCGTTGAATGAGATCAAACAGCGGTGAGTCACCCAAAATGTTATATTTATGGAGAAAGTTAATGCTACGGAATCTTAATTTCTAAATGATGACGCCAATGTAAGTTATTTAAACAAAAATGTTTACGTTATTTAAAAAAAGTTAGCCTACCCATAAAGTCACGCTTTTTCCCGGAGTACCAGGTGACCAGTGATCAGTGCCAGGAGACCAGGTGGGATGACTATCTTCTTGCTTCATAGTGATGTAAAGATATGCGGCAATGAACTTGATCCTCTCGTTATATTTAGAATAATGCATTTATTAATATCTGCGTCTATAAATATTTAAATAAAAACTCTAGCGTGCATATTCGAAGTCATTGAATTTTTTCGTATCATTGGATAAAAGAAACCTATACTATTATCACTTGGGTTTAAGCTATATAAATAACGTTTGATTAAAGTGTTATTTCATTGTACTACAACAATAAACTGGCCCTTAAAAATATTTGAGTAATCTGTGTGCGAATGACAACAGAACGCCAAAAATCCAAACACCTAACCACTGCACCATAAGGCTGATCAGCTCCCTTAGACCAGTGGCAAAATACTTGTCGAATAGAAATCGAATATGATAATTATCTAATGTTCCGACTATATAATCTATGACATATACGGCGCCTTCGATGTTATGTCTTCTCTCGAAGAATCCTCCGTGCAAAACGGCACGGTATAAATAAACTACTATATCTATCCCATACATTTTTCATTCTATTCGTCAAGTGTTTTGGCTTTTTGTCTAGAGCCCAAGGGAAGGCAACAATTTCAACAAAGCTTTCTTAAAAGATTGTATAAAAATGTGTCCAGATCCAATTGGATATCTTGTTGCATCATCTGGGCTAAGAACACTACACTTTACAGAACAACATACATTATATTTTCTTAAGTGTAAAGCGGTAATAAAACAATAAGGTACGGCAAATAATTAACAGTAAAAACAACTGAAACCTTAACATTTATTCACGCATTTAATTAAAATCCTTGACAAAATCATACCCAAAACTAAGATAAGAATCACCAATTCAACGCTGTATTACTTCCAAGCAGTTCATCAAAACAAAATATAAAATGCAAATAAAAAACTGGTAATCTCTGAACTAACGACATCCGTATTAAGAATATATTGGACGCAATAAATTTTAATGTTTCGGACAAACAAACTGAAGTACGGAACCATTATAATTATAACAAAAACATTGCTTTAAATGTGTCGTAAATATTACCTTTGATAACATACTTAGTATACGTTACGTGATAGATTATCGCCCTTTTGAAGGACGGTTATAAGGTAAAGACTTTTTTATGATATCACAATGCATGAGAACTGGTTTAATAATGTGAGAATTGCATGTCAAAGACTTATATTTCTTCCCGATGAATTACAAAATGCTGGCTATAATTTATACAACACTGTCTATTATTAATATTATAAATCTGGAGAGTTTATTTGTTTGTTTAGTTGAACGCGCTAATCTCAGAAACGACTGGTTCGAATTCAATAAAAATATTTTTGCGTTGGATAGTCCATTTATCGAGAAACAAAACATTCGAAATCCGAGCGGACCGAGTCGCGGGCGAAAGCTGGTACATAATAATACAGACTGGTGAAATAAGTTAAATCGCTCATTTCGGGGAATATGATTAATGAATTAATTTAAATTAATGATTTAATATAATTCAACATCAGTACGGCATTTTATAAACACGGATGGGTTTACAATCCTTTAATGAATGGTCATTAAAGGATAAAGAGTATTACCATAATCATTATTACCTTAAATTTACTACCTTTATTATTATATTAAACTCAGATTTACAGCGATTTGACTAAAGATTGACGTCATCGTTATTATCAGAACACTTTTGTAATTATCAATTAAGCTGGCTGCGCTAATAGACATGTTTTTGTGGAATAACATCGTTACGTGGGTTTACATAACGATGTAAACTGTAGTTAATTTCAGTTCAATGCCTCCTGGATTATACGCTACGGTGAATAGTTTAATGATACACCGCGTTTCTGGTACTACTTGATTCAATTTTCCATGAGTGCTCATTAATTTTGTCCATTTTTTTCTTTGAACTTGACAGCAGCTCTTACTCCATAAAAACTGTGTTGAGTATTTTTAGTTTTTTTTTTATAGACCGGAGTTTGAATATTGACTCACACAATTTTTTTTTTTAATAGAATATATGTCATTACGACACATCTGCCATTGCCTTCAGGAAATATGTACAACAATTATAATAAATTAAACAGTACAAAATGTTTTCTTAATAATGATATTTAAGACCGTGTCTTTTTTAATATTCTTTTCTCGTCTGCTAACGTAAGCTCGATATGTTGTCGAACTTAACTTCCTTCAATAAAATCCCTTCGAGAAAATTTAATTTATTTTCTAGATAACCTCGCCACCATTTTGTAAAAATTATCTTAAATTATACTATAGCTTATTATAAATAAATTTAATCATAAGGCACTATGATTATTTATAAAGATTTCCTTATTAGTTATGGCATCAGAGTAATCAGCTAATTGTCTCATACGCCTTGGGTTACGCCTTGGTGATTGGCCGATGGTAGCCAGGGTTTCCGTCCGGGATGCAACGGCTGACAACTGTGCATTCCAACATATTAAACATCATCACGTCTGTATTTCCCGAAGGGGTAGGCAGAGCTACCTACAGTACACCCACATTTCGCCAGTTATGTTATCGGTCCTAATGTAACTGGAGCGAGCCTTTTACCATCAACCGGGCACAAATCCAGACTCCGTGATGCTACTGAATTACCTAATGGAAAAACCCAATAACACTGCCCGACCCGGGATTCGAACCCAGGACCTCGTGCTCAGTAGTCACGATTAGCGACCACTAGACCAACGAGGCAGTCATGCATTCCAAGTTCTATTATAATTCAACATAGTTTGCTTCTAGACCTTTAGACAAAACTGTGCTAGAGATTTTATAGAATAATACTTAGGTAAGTTAAATAAATGAATGACGCACGTTCAACAAATTATTTTTAATTACATTGATCTGTTAATCAAATTGCATTTAACGGTGTTATGACCTCATGACCTCATTTCGTACTTAACAATTACTGTTTTAATGTTATATTATATTGGGCCATAGAGGTCATATATACGCAAAATGGCTGGCAGTTGGAAGCGGGAGGCTGGGAGATCGAGCTCAGTGGCGTGCCATAGGAGAGGCCTGTGTCCAGCAGTGGACTGAGATATGCTGATAATGATGATGATTATATTTGGTCGATAAATGTAGGCCGCGGACTGCACGGATTTTGACTTTACAAAAGCTATGAAACTTTACAAAACTTAGCAAAATTGGCGACCTGATTTGCGCAGTGGCTAAGCCATTGGATTGCTGCGCTAAGGATTTTGGCTTCGATTTCTACACGAGACAAATGTTTGCGTGATCCGCAGATGTTTGTCCCGAGTCTAGGTGGTTGTATATCTAAGTAATGTAAATGTATGAAATGTTTGTAAAACGCACCCACGATACAGGTAACATTCCTAGTGCGGAGCGATGATTTTTTCATTAAAATAGGTAAATAGTTAGTTAGCTTACATGTCAAAATATCACAGCTATATGTTATAACGACGCAATCTATGCTTGAAAATTTAAAGCGAGTGTAACCGCCGGGCACCTTTAGTAGAAAATATTTATATTTCTACTGTATTTCAAATAAAATAAATAATAATTCTACTTCAAATTGATCTCTACAACTTAGTGTAAGTTGTCAGATCATAAGTCAAACTGCTTCAGAGTATGAACACCACATAAGCAAACCTTTACCTGCATATATGTGAACGTGGCGTAGGGCTGGCACCAAGTAACTTATTATTTATTACCTTAAGCCAATTCTTCCTCTTATCGTATGGTTGATGAACAACCTGGTATCAGAGTTTAAACCGCTTGTAGGCCTCTGACATGGCTTTTTGAAAATCTCTCAGGTGTGCCGGTTTCCTCACGATGTTTTCCTTCACCGTTTTTAGCAACTGATAACTAATTTATAGTACGCACATGAATTCGAAAAGACATTGGTGCGTGCCGGGGTTTGAACTTGTGACCTTTGACTTGGCAGTCCAACGGTCATACCACTCGGCTATCAGTGCTTCAAGCCTATTAAAAGTTATATATTCATGCAAAGTCCTTTAACTTTTTGAACGCCACGGTCGAATATAGGCGACAAGCAAAACATCCTCTCTCTCTCTCTCTTCCAAGCTACATATCCCACATGGTGGTGGGGTCAGCTTTCCTTACATTGTTCCTCCACTTCGCTCTATCCTGCCGTCGTCTCCGGTGACTTTGCAGTCCTTCGTGTCCTTTAACACTACACCTTCCCAGATGAAAACATCCATCCTTGCTAATTGACCAATCTCTACACCACGGTATAACTTGAGAATTACCTAATGGAAAAGCATTCTCAGTAACACGGAGTCAGGATTTGTGCCCGGTTGATGGCAACACGCTCGCCCCGTATTACATTGGGATCTATATCATAACTGGCGAAATGTGGGTGTGCTATAGATATTCTTTCGGGGAATACAAGCGTGATTTTATGTAGTATCAATAAAAGGGAAATTCTAATGCCTTACAAGGCATTCGAATTGCACATTTCTACAAACGCCTACTCTTCACCCATAAATATTCATCAAAAGAAATCGAATCAACGACTTTACACAGAAAGCCGAAAGCTTATAAATATAAGTTACGTGAATCGCCAAATGTGTACAATGACCGCACACGTGAACCACACGGCTGTGCGGTAACCCTGCGCGTGCGCCGGCTGACGACAACGCACTGCATCGCGGTCAAGGCCGCCAACTGATTTTTATACAGCCTGTCAAGTGCGAACTGTTCCTAAAGTGTTTATGCTGGCTTTTTTTTTAATTTTTGCCCCAACCTGACCTCGCCTTGAGGTGAGCCTACCAGAATCTTTGGCGGTTATGTAAATTATGTGTTCTTATATCACATGTATGGCTCTAGGTAGCTATAGCAAAAGGGAGGCGGAGGTGTTATCGCACAACTAATAACCGCGCTTTGTAAGTCATATTCAATAGATGGCAAATCTATTGACATTAATAAGCCACAATTCTATTTAGGTGTTTAAGATTGAGTAGACAGTGATATAGGTTTTTTTACTTACTAAAAATTTAAAACATTTCTATATATTCTCTGTTATTTTAATTGAAATGTTCGGTAACCGAAAAGTTACCTGTTAAGAAAAGATAAACCGTAGCCACGCCAGAAACTTGAATTCCTTTCCATTTTGGGCGTATACTGCGTATGTTTTGTGCGTACGCGCATGTGGTAATCGTACCTGCAACTTCCAGCCCAGCCGTGCTATTCTAAAGACATCACGGGAATAGTATTTTGATGAAATATGCCCTTTTCTCTGGATGAAAGGTATGTTGTACCCTATCTCCTTTTCTGTACCACCGATAATAAATATGAAAAGTTGCATGAAAATCAGATCAATTAACATTGGTCACTGGGCATGAACTGACCATGTTTTTTCAATTTAACTGCCACATAAATAATGTAAGTACTTAAACCAGCGAATTACCATAAATATAACGCTTGACTAAATAAATGTAAGCGGTGTGTAATATTTATAAATCAATATATAGGCGTTGGTAATGCTTGCCTAAGATCAATGTCACACTGTATGAAATCAATTCAATGGTATGTAAGTATGTGCGTTAGTCGGTGTAGCACTGATAGCCGAGTGGTATGACCGTTGGACTGCCAAGTCGAAGACCGCAAGTTCAAATCCCGGCACGCACCAATGTCTTTTCGAATTCATGTGCGTACTATAAATTAGTTATCAGTTGCTAAAAACGGTGAAGGAAAACATCGTGAGGAAACCGGCACACCTGAGAGATGTTTTCAACGGTGTGTGAAGCCATGTCAGAGGCCTACAGGCGGTTTAAACTCTGACACCAGTTTGTTCATCAACCAAACGATAAGAAGAAGAAGTCGGTGTAGAATGCCTCGTTGGTCCAGTGGTCGCAAGGGCGTCTGCTGAGCGTGAGATCATGGGTTCCATTTTCGGGTCAGAGCGAAAGTGTTCTACACTTAAAAAATTCTTATGTTACGCTTTGTGATTGGTTAATGACAATAGGCTCGCCCTGTATTACATTGGGACCTATAACATAACCCGCGAAATGTGGAAGTACTATAATTATTGGAATGGCCGAAACCAATAAGGTACTGTAATTAGATTCTAGAAAAAAAGACGGATATTGGCAGTACTTTCATTCAATTCTAGACAAATCTCTAAGACTGATATTGACGGTATTATTTCGGCAAACAGATCACCTTAGTTACATGAAAAGAAAAGCGTTGTTTTGAATGAAACTAAATTTCTCCTGCATTGCCAATATGCGTACCTACCTACTGCATCTGTAATCACAACAACAAACATATACATAACTGCACGTGGTGTAGTGATAAACTCTGAACAACAAGATTACAGGCGGCCCTGCGGAAGAAACCTTACAGCGGATTATATTCTACTGCAATTGTGCGTACAACATACTGCGCACACACGGATATAAATAACTTCTTGCTAATTATATAGAGAAGCTAGAGTTTACAATTTTGATTTTCTAATAGAACTCTGAAACTTTTGAAGTATATACAAATTTTCTGTATCCATTAACAAAACCATAACATCACACTTGAGTCTTACTCCCGAGGTAGCCAGAAGTGTGTAGTACACACACATTTCGTAGGCTCTGTTATAGGTCCCAATGTAATAGGGAGCGAGCTTATTGCCATCAACCGGGCACAGATCCAGACACCGTAATGGAAAAACCCAGAACGCTTTGTCCCACCCAGGATTTGGACCCAGGACCTCGTGCTCAGCAGTCGTGCTTAGCAACAACCAGACCAACGTGGCAGAACCAATCAATTTTGACTCTGCGTTGCTACTGAAAATTACAAAACCCGATATTCGATCCGAGATTCGCAGTCTTATTGAATGTAGATACTAATCACCTGCTTACCCTTGTGTTAAGCACTGATGTAATTTGTTTAACCGTAATTCGAAGCTTGTATTCCTCGATACGGTAGATTGAAAAGAACATGTATATCGTTAGGTAGGTACATTAAAAGACCCTGACCTTGACCCTTGTGGGGCTCGTAGCTATGCGGCTACCCGGCAGATCAGTCGATCTGTGAGGTTAAGCCGTGCTCGTCGCGGTCAGTCTTGTGATGGGTGACCGTTCTCACATGTCGAGACCCCACCGAGCTTCGGAAGGCACGTTAAGCCGTTGGTCCTGCGCCTGATCTCTCTCCGGTCGTGTCGGTCTACCGTCCCATCGGATTATGAGAGTGAGGGAATAGGGAGTGCATCTGTGTCTGCGCGCATACTTGTGCACTATAATATCTCCTGCGCAGATGGCTAGTCTCAGCTGAGACAGGCCGCCGTGACCGAAATTCGATCAGGAGGACATTATTGTTATTAAAAGACCCTCCACGAGTGACAATAAAGCGGTTCGGTGCTGCCCTCTACGGCTCAGCCCCGCTACCAAACTTCCGCTGATCTTTCAGCACCGTAATAAAAATGTACACAGAATTTGAGTTGTAAAATTTAAAAAATACTTTCAGTACGTGACTCTACTCTGTGTACGCAGTGGCAGTTAGCTTTGCTTGTAGAGGGTACCGCGTTTGGATACCGCACAGGTTGTATGGTAAGCAAATATTTAAGTCGTGAGATATTTTTGTATGTAAGTAAATAGCTACAATACAAGAGAAGGCCTAAAAGTGTATATTGGTCTTCTTCTTATCGTATGGGTGATGAACAACCTGGTGTCAGAGTTTAAACCGCCTGTAGACCTCTGACATGGCTTTACACACTGTTGAAAAATCTCTCAGGTATGCTGGTTTCCTCACGATGTTTTCCTTCACCGTTTTTAGCAACTGATAACTAATTTTTAGTACGCACATGAATTCGAAAAGACATTGGTGCGTGCCGGGATTTGAACTTGCGACCTTTGACTTGGCAGTCCAATGGTATGACCACTCGGCTATCAGTGCTGTATATTGGTAAAAATAATATAATAAAATAAAATAAAAAAAACACGTGTTTGTTACTTTTTAACCGACTTCAAAAAAAGGAGGAGGTTATCAATTCGACTGTATTTTTTTTTTTTTTTTTTTTTTTTTTTTTTTTTGTTCACTCATAACTTGCGACTGGGTGAACCGATTTTCATGATTCTTTTTTTATTTGAAAGCTGGTGCTTCCCGTGTGGTCCCATTGTCACCATTTCAATACCTGATGATGGGATCTTGTAGAAATCGGGGGAACTCTTCAATAAATAACAGCAGATTAACCGCGATTGTTGCTATAGCATATCTAAGCATTGTTTACGCCATCACACAACATAATATCACGCCTGTACTCACTACAAAGGTTATAAAAACAATTTCGAAAAAAAAAATGTTCAAGGTCACTTACAACGTTTTACAAAAAAACGCAATACTGAAAAATAATTAGATGTTTGTTCTGATGAGATATTCGGTTATAAGAACAAAACTCTTCAAATTTCATGCGTCCTAATTACGTAAGCTGATCCGTGATCGCGGTACTGTCCCTGGGTAACCGTGACCCTGGAACGTAAAGGGCTATTGAAGGAACACTGTGGATGAGTATGACAGTAGTATGACTGTCAGTACAAGTCTGACAGTCCCTCCACCCAGGGTGGGAGGACTCATTGGATAATTTTGCCTCGTAAATAAAAGGTTTATTATGACTTACTTATGTACTACTGACTTACTTATCTACCTTCATTATCGGAAGACAGATTTCGTAGTCTTTTCATTTCCTGCAACGATCTATCGTCGTGTGGTTTATTATATTTCACTAAATACCCAATTCACAAAACAAAATTTAAATCGCTTAAATGGTCATACAAATAGCAAAACCACATTAGCAGAATCTAAAGCCAAAAAATCGTGAAATAAAAAATTTTAAATAAAAAATTATAACCTCCTTCAAAAAACTCAAAAGTGAAAAATAATATTTTATCACTTCACTTTACATAAGCGAAGTAGAAGTCGGTGCCAAATCCCAACATCCATTAAGCGATTCAGAAAAATAGTACTTATGAGAATGCTGCCATACGTGCGTGGTTCATAGTTTAAAAGCTAACACTATAAACTAAGCGAACGCATAGGATTTGGCGCCGACTTCCACTTCGCTTATGTAAAGTGAAGTGATAAAATATTATTTTTCACTTTTGAGTTTTTTGAAGGAGGTTATAATTTTTTATTTATTAGTTTGTTTTTTGACATGGCAGTCATGTTTTTTAAATTTTTTATATATAGCCTATGTTACTCGCTATGGTTTAAGGATACTAACGACACCATACATCAAAATCAGTTCAGGCATTCAGAAGTTATGGTAGAATAAAAAACTCACATACATACATGAACCCTGAAAACATTACGCTCGTTTTTTGGGCAGTCGTGTATAAAGCCCACGGGTCAAATAACATGACCTTAAAACTATTAAATATTTCAGCGCTCTACACTAATGTATATAATACTGTAATTAATACAAGAAATTATCCTTAGCCTTTAGACCAAGATTGAATTAAGTCCGCAATTACTTAACACGTACGGTGCAAAAATAATGGTCGATATGTATGTAAATCAATTAGGTTAATATATGCGTACGGTCAGCAGCTGGGCGGCTATCAGCTGATCGGAGCCGAATTATCTCAGATTTTAATTTATTATTATTGTTTTAAAGTAGTAGCGTTGGCAAATTCGTATCTATTGTTTGATTTAATTTAAAAGGAAGGGAAATTAGATTTAAGTTCACTTTGGTTAAGACTGCTTTACATGTCATTTTAAGATTATTTCTAATACTAATCGCAATAACTAGTCTGATAAGGTGTGTTTTTAACGAGTAACAATGGTAATTTACCTTACATAATATGTACACGATTACCTTAGATTGATGGATTTAGAAGAACATTCTCGTACGTACTCTTTGGTCTAGTGGTCTAGAGCATACGGTCTTGGGTTCAAATCCCGGGTCGGGAAAAATGTTACTGTGATTTTCCATTAAACTGTAATTCTTAGTATCTGCACGGTGTCTGGATTTGTGCGCGGAATGACGGCGGCGGGCATGGAACACAGCTCATGTGGTAGAGATTGACCAGTCAACGAAGATGGTAGGGAGCGAGGTTGACCGCCCAAGGTACGCAAGACTTAGTACTCATGGAGACTCACTACCAGAAAATAAAATATCATCATCAGCCGATAGATGTCCGCTGTTGAATAAAGGCCTCCCCCATTTAGAAGGGGGGGGGGTGCAATAATCCCCACGCTTGGCAAGCGGCTTGGGGATCACAGTGTTGGTGGTCAAGTTACAGAAGACGCTGCTGCCCATCTTCTTGATTTTCCCTTAGTCGCCTCTTACGACACCCACGGGAGAAAAGGGGGTGATCAATTCGAGGCCGGATACAACACGGCGTAGAAAATAAAATATACCATCAATATTTTGTGACAGCAATGTATTTGCTGTCGCTACAAACATGTTAGGACATATGTGCACAAGGCGAGCGACCGCGCCCCGCACATGATCAGGTTGATAGTGATGTGACAACATATCGATACTTTATTATATGTCGCGTATTTTATTACTAGAGATAATGGTGCATTGGTACACGTGCACAAGGTAACCGACTACGCCCAGCACCCGATGGAAAAGCACATCGATATTGATTTAAAAAAAATGTGTATAGTCTGTGGTATGGACAAAAAATATGTCTACAAGGTATTTATGCCAGTAATAATTATTTATTAGAACAATTTACATTATATACAAACACGATTGTTTTTATACTACCTATTCAATTATTCAAACTAAAAATATATAAAAACAAAAAATTACAATTATGTTTGTAGAAGAAAAAGCCGCGCGTCGGAGAGATTCAATAAAATCAAATTTAAATACCCTTCAAAGGCTCTGAACATTCTCATTTCTTCCACACTTTCAGTCCCATGACATTACTTAATGACAACGCTGGCCCCCTATTACACGGGTCCATTAGCGATTTCAATTGACTCGATTAATTATGTATTTTTTAACTTCCATTTTCTTGTCAAGTGCTATGTTATTCCAATCATCAACACCGACTTTACCCTTCTCAGCACTCACAAAGTACCTTAAAATGTCGATATCGACAGAATGTGTTTCTATCGACATCGACACCTACAGCCCAGCACTAGTCTTCCAGGCGACACATAGTTGCGACACCGTAAGTAGTAAGTCACCGCGGGCCGCGAGGTGGCGCAACAAAGCCGAGCCCACACCACACTCACACCTATATCCTCACCCGGCTTCACATGAGGTGCACTGTGAGCAGGATACTAGGAGATTATGGCTCATCTGATTGTGTACAATATGACACGCAGCAGTGATAGCCGAGGGGTAGGTAAGTTCAAACCCCGGCATTCGAATTCATGTGCGCACTATAAATTAGTTATCAGTTGCCAAAAATGGTGAAGGAAAACATCGTAAGGGAACCGGCACACCTGAGAGATTTTCCAACGGTGCGTAAAGTCATGTCAGAGTCAGAGTCTACAGAAGGTTTGATCTTTGACACCGGATTGTCCATCAACCATACGATAAGAAGGTGAAGTTTACTGTATTCAGAAAAAAGGTATTTTTCAGATCTGTAAACAAATAAAGATGTGCCACAGTAAGTGGGCACCTAACTACCTACATTCAATCGGCATACATACAATAGCTTCCGGCCGCGACTTTGTCCGCGTGGATTTCAATTGTTTTATAGCCTTCCTCGATAAATGGGCTATCTAACACTGAAAGAATTTTTCAAATCGGACCAGTAGTTCCTGAGATTAGCGCGTTAAAGCAAACAAACTCTTTAGCTTTATCACTATGCGGGGAACACAGGCGACAAAAATTTCACTCGAAAAACCTAGGCATTTTTGCAATAGACTCCGCCTCTGTAACATTCATCTACAACATAACTGGCGAAATGTGGGTGTACTACACAACGCTACTACTACTATATCCAGGAACACAGGCGTGAGTTCACGTGACCTATGTTTTTTCGAACAGAAAACCCCTTCGATTTAGATCCTACACGTATTCCCATTTTAGGTATATTGTGTAGCTCATTATTCTCTCATACTTGAAATGATTGCTAAACATACCTACAACATACTTTTAAAAGAGTAACTATGGAGTTTCTTGCCGGTTCTACTAGAAACGACGTTTTGGAACCGAGCAACTAGTTTTGACGTTTTGTAAGTGCTCTTTTGTAGCCTATATGAAATAAAAACATTATGACTATGACTTATGCAAGACACAATAAGATAAATGGAAAATTAAGAACAACAGATGCAAAAGCAAGGTGAAATCAATTGTACAAGATATAAATGACATTCCGCTTTATAAAGGTATATCGGAAGTGTACATATATGGGCGTAAAGAGGAGGTCAGGGCCCAGAACGTAGGACCTGCGACCTACATCACCCTCAGGTAGAGTAATTATGGCCATGTACCTAGGATACAGGAAGTTCTAACTATAAGTAATTATGCTTGATAAAGTCAGGGTTTTTGATAAATATAAACGTTGTATAGTGTCGTCATTAAGTTAAAAAAAAAATACGCGTAAACGGATTTTTGAAAACCTATTTGCAAAAATAAAATAATTTAGAAGCCGTTGCCTCGTTGGTCTAGTGATTGCACAGTGCGACTGCTGGGCATGAGGTCTTGGGATCGATTCTCGGGTCGTATAGTGTTTTTGGGTTTTATCAAAGGTTTCTCAGTAGCAGCAATGAGTCTAGATTTGTGCTCAGTTAATGGTTATAGACGCGCCCCCTATTAAATTGGGACCTATAACATAAATGGCAAAATGTTAGTGTACTATGTGTATTCTACATATCTCTATGTACCTCTGCCTACACCTTCGTAGAATACCGTAAGCGTGATGTTTTTTTTGTAATGTACGTAACGGTAAATTATGACATTCTAAGGGGGAGGCCTTTTGCTCCACCATGGACGTCTTCTGGCTGATGATGATAAAGTGGATAGATTAAACCGACAGTTAATTCCCTTCTGAAGACGTAAGAGGCAAAAAACGCAAGAAGTACCCATAGTTTAAAAATAGGTTAAAAACATAAAAGCTTCTTTTTGTTACAGTTACAATTTGAAAATCAGTCATAGAAAAAAACCTCATTTATACATTTCTGTCTATCCCTTTATAGTTACCGTACAGGCGTCGTGTTATACTGCACAATAAACAGTAATTACATTACAAATGCATGTATAAACATTCATTAGCGAGGCATTTATGTATTCCGTGACATTCATGCGTTGACCGTGAATCATTGTGGCTCATCCATTCATTTTACTTAATAAGAAAGTCATATTTCCTTGTTTATTCCTTTTATTAATAAAAGAAGAGATATTTTCCAACACAATCTGTCAACTTCAACCACTGCAATGGTTGTTTAGTTAAACTTTTAAATTAAGCCTGATGGATGTCTGAAGGGTGACCACTGACCACTGCCTCGTTGATCTAGTGGTAGCAAGCGCGACCGATCAGCACGAAATTCTGGATTCGATTCCCAGCCCCCCAAGGCAAGTGGCAAAACGCTTGGTGAATAGAATGATAAATGTATGGGAATGACATAATGTTCTCCATATTTTAATGTCCTATTTTAAAAGACTATATTCTTAATAGTTTATTTTCAAACTCTAATTGTTGCTTTTTTTGTTCTCGGTATTAGACTATCAACGACGATATGTCAAACCCATATATTTTACAGGCAGGTCGGATAGAATAGTAGAACTAATTCTCAGTAGGAGTACGGTGATTGAATATGTGACCGGTTAGTGATAATTAGCCTGCCTTCTGTTACATGGGCCTCATGACGTAATTGGCTAAATGTGGGTTTACTTCTTAATACTTTTACAAAAGTACTGATAGCCGAGTGGTATGACCGTCGGACTGCCACGTCAAAGATCGCAAGTTCAAACCCCGGCACGCACCAATGTCTTTTCGAATTCATGTGTGTATTATAAATTAGTTATCAGTTGCTTAAAACGGTGAAGGAAAACATCGTGAGGAAACCGGCACACCTGAGAGATTTTTCAACAGTGTGTAAAGCCATGTCAGAGACCTACAGGCGGCTTAAACTCTTACACCAGATTGTTCATCAACCATACGATAAGAAGAAGAATACTTTTCGGAATATCGCTTCAGAGAATACATAGATGATTGTAGGTACGTGCAAGGAAATCACTTTTATTAGGCAGACAAAACCGCCGTCTGAGACAATATGAACTGAAATGTTTCATGAGAAACAGATGCACTCATAACTATCTTCAATCAACTAATATGATAAACATTAAGATATAAACAAAGGGTGCGCAAGCGCATCGTGGCGCGCCGCCAACCGTGTCACGGTCGCAGAACTATCAACTCTAAATACTAACGTTTTATTTGGAAAACATCCGGACTAGGTGGTACTTTATAGTGGAGGCTGGGAATGCCAGGGTTGGGACAAAATTACAAGATCATACACTTGATGCGCGTACGCATAGTAACAAATGCATACAGATCCCAGTTTTCACGATCAACCTCGCTACTATTCTTGTTAATTACAATCACAGCACCACGACATGACCTGTTTCAATGAGACACGTAGCTAATACTGTACTGAAGAAGGAGAAATACATTAAACTATATTTATATGCCAATTAATATATGAATGGGGCTAATTTCAATCTTGAGGAACATACCTGGGCTACATATCGTCGTATAGTCCAATACCGCGTAACTAACAATATTCAAGACCGCGAAAGTACAAAAAAGCAAAAATGTGATTTTGATAATAATATTGGGAATATGATTTTAAAAATAGTACAATAGATTATGGATAACGATCGGTCTGATACTCAAGTTCGTCCAAAGTTTTAGATTAGTTTTTTTAGGAACTTAGTTTTCAGGCCCTCATGTAAAATTAGCGAAAGTGTATGTACATATGTAATTATAATACGACACCTCGTTGGTCTAGTGGTCGCTAAGAGCGACTGCTGAGCAAGAAGTCCTGGGTTTAAATTTAAATAAAGTGTTACTGAGTTTTCCATTAGCACGGAGTCTGGATTTGTGCCCGGTTGATGGCAATAGGCCCGCCCCCTATTACATTGGGACTTACAACATAACTGGCGAAATGTGGGTGTACTATATGTTCATCTCTGCCTACCCCTTCGGGGAATACAGGCGTGATGTTATGTTATGTTAATACGACACATTGGTTATGATTTTAATTCAGTAGGTACTTAAACTTTTTTGATTAATTTTGAGCTGCAATAAGACACGAGATTAGACTATCAACAACTTATTACCCTTAAAAGCCCGCGATAAAATCGCGATATTGCAGACAAAGTCATAGGCTACAAGCTAAGTTCATAAATTTGAATAAATTCAGTAGCCCTATAAATTGTTACAATAGTCTGAGAACAACATAACAACATCGCACGCGAACTACTCTGTCCGGTGGGCAGTGGGCTGTGGGTAGGGTCAGCACTCAGCACACACGGATCTCGCACGCAACGCCGCGCCCAGCTCCATCGACACACATTCGAGAGAGGTACCGTTAGCAGAACAATGAGACTGAATTAAAACTATAGGTATAATAATCAAGATCTGCACACACGGCAAAATAATAACTATACATATCTATATAATATCTTACCGTGTGGTATCCGGCCTAGAATTGACCACCCCCTTTCCTCCCGTAGGGGTCGTAAGAGGCGACTAAGGGAAAATTCAAAATTCAGAAGATGGGCAGCAGCGTCTTCTGTAACTCCACCACCAATACTACGACCCCCAAGCCGCTTGCTAAGCGTGGGTATTATGGCAAACACCCCCCCCCCCCGCTTAAACGGGGAGGCCTATGTTCAACAGTGGACGTCTTTTGGCTGATGATATAATATCTTGCCATGTGGCCTAGAATTGACCACTCCCTTTCCTCCCGTGGGTGTCGTAAGAGGCGACTAAGGGAAAATCCAGAAGATGGGCAGCAGCGTCTTCTGTAACTTGACCACCAATACTGCGATCTCCAAGCCGCTTGCCCAGCGCGGGGATTATGGCAAGAAGGCAAAAAAAAATCATTTGCATCGGATGTCAAGAAGTGGTTCAAATTTAAATTTTAAGATTTGACCTAAACAAACCCACATACATACAAACATGATTAAATAGAAGCTTGTACAAAAATGGGTTGGTTAGGTTGATGTATAACATCAAAGTGGTGGAGTATAACCTGCCTCTGCCCAAGGGGCTGTACTCTTAACTCTTTCAACTCTATTAGTGGGAGAAGGCAGTTGCCCAGCAGTGGGTCAGTGAAGGCTATTTGTCCAACTTCTGTTTGCTGACGGTACCCATATTGCTAAATAACTAGCGTAGATTGATAACTACGATAAAATGGACATGCGAGTTAGATACCTAAGTCTGGGCTTTGAGTATTTGGTCTACCGTGTGCCGCTCAGGGACATGTCTGATAAAATGCAAAGTATATAAGTCTATACATAACTTTCCTAACATTATATTAGAAGGTAGGTATTGGCGCAGATTTTCACGTAATTTTAAATACGTCAGGTTTGGTTCAGTCACATTCGGACATTATTTTCTTACAAATGTGTACACACGACTTGAACTTCAAACGTACTACGTTGACATTATTAAATAATAATAATAACAGCCTATAACTGTCCCACTGCAGGGCAAAGGCCTCTTCTCGTATAGAGAAGGATTGAGCATTGATCACCACGCTAGCTCACTGCGGGTTGGCGATTTCAGATTATTAAATCCAGGTTTCCTTACGATGTTTTCCGTCACCGTTAGTCAGTGGTGTCTTAGAATATCTAAGAAAGTATTTATGACATTGAAAAAGTCACATTGATACTTGCCTGGGTTTGAACCTGCAACCTCGTGCATAGAAATCCGGTATGTCAACCACTAGGCCACCACGACTTTTTAAGACGACACTATTAAGGTACTTATTTTGTATCTAACGAACTACATAATACCTCAATGTACGACACTTATCTCAAAGTTATTATCATGAACTTTCAATCAATCAATCAATATATTTATTTGCGAACATAGGTAACAGAAAGGTCTTAAAAATATACAAGTAGTAGCTCTATGTTCTACCAATGGAATTGGTGAACAAATAGTTTTAGTAAAGTATGGAGTTTATACAATAAAAATATGAATTATTAAATGCAGGAGATAAACTGTAGTTAATAATTATACATATATATGTAATTAATATTATACTTTAGGCGCTTACTGTCGAAACCTATACGATCTGTGGTTGGGTGTGTGTAGGTTAACTGTCAAGTTGCTTGGTTAACCTACCATGAATATATTCACATTATTGCACTACTAAAATTTTGAGCACACTCAATGTTTGCTGACTATACCCACGGGGATCATCTTAATAATAATAATTTCCTGTCCCGTGAGTCACATGTGATACATGGTCATTGTTTAACTATTGTGTCTGCATCGTGGACAGTGAAGTGGTTAATTTGAAAAAATACAACCTCTACTACCTATGTATTCAAATTCCTTTTGATTAGTAATTTAAAGTATTTATCTTAGTTACTTCAAGATTTTTCTTACTTCAGGCAGTAAGAAAAATCAGATTTTAGGTGTTTTTATCTGAAATTTACGCGGACGAAGTCGCGGGCAACAGCTAGTAAATAAATAAAATTGTATAAAAGAAATCCCCGCATCATTAATGATCTTTAATTACCTGCAGACGTCAGCAAAAAATCCGCGCTAGATTTGCGTTCCAATGATCATTTATACGCAAATTGCTCTAAAAAGCTTAATCTTATTTAGACGCGACCTTACGCTGTCCCAATAAGGTCATGTACTATCAAAATGTGGTCTAAGCAGAGATCGTGACGCGCCGGTCACGACGACCGAGGAGCCTTCAACAGGTGCTTGAAGAGGAAAACATATGGCATCGAAGATTCTAGATTACATATTAATGCGTAAGATGCATCATCGACCCTATTTAATATACATATGTATAAGCAACAGTGTATTACACGTACATAATATACCATCAGGTCAAAACTCATGTCAGTTAGATGGTAGTTAACTAATTGATTCGTTTGCAGTGTTCTTTTTTTTATAGAAAACGTCGCCCCACACTAGGAATTTCTCCGGTATCGTTGGTGCGTTTTACAAACATGAAATATCACATACACAAACACCCAGACTCGGGACAAACATCTGTGGATCGCACAAATTTTTGTCCCACACCCACCACTTAAAACTTTGAACGAAGAAACCTAGATTACTTTGAATGTCTCCAATCAGTAACTCATATTTTTGACACCTCGTCTACTCCGAAGGTCAGGACGAAGCCGCGGGCACTGGCTAGTGTTATTTACACATTATAATATGTATCAATATAGTGCAGAAAGCATGAAGTTATCTGTGTCAAGTGCAACGCGTACACAACATATGCTTAAAGGCGAGTACACGACGCTTAAAATTGACCTTTACATCCTGTGGACATTAAAGGATTACTCCTAAAATAAAGCAAGTTTAAATTTGACATTCGCAAGTTAATTTCAATAAGATATTTAAAAACATGACCCTCCTTCTGGCGCAGTCGGGTAAAAAACTAGCGGATATTTATGCGGGCAAACGGATGATGCAAATGGCAAGTGGTCGTTCATTGTGGCGTTCTAGATGATGAAGACGATTCAAAAAATTACGAACTCTTACCGCTGGAAATCAAAGGGGCCATGTGTAATGACAGTGCTTTTAATGTTGCCAACGAATAAAAATCCAACAAAAATAACAGTGTCACCAATAACAAAAATAATATAGAAAAAGGTAATCATCTTTTCTTTCAATCTTAACACCTGAACCATAATCTAAAAGATTCATAATTATGTCGAATTCCGTAGGTTGTTTTTCTATCTTTTTGGTGTAAAAATCTGGTTACAGTATTTTCTCGTTGAATTCATATATTGGCCCAAAATGGCCACGGAAAAGTCCCGGCTTATACCCGGCGTATCTGCCAACTTCCCTTACCTGTGTGTCACATAATTATGGTTAACCCATAAGTTCTGCCCAGTTTTCTAGTTTAAACATGTAAGTTCATCGTGATTCGTAAGACATAATACCTACATATATCACATAGCTACTCATACAATCAGACAACCACGTTAGTTAACCCAAAAGAGTTAGGCAGGGGTATCCTCTTTGAAGATAATCTTTTAGGAGGTCCCGGGACCTCCCTTTGTGCAGATGGTGACCTCCGGGGTGTTTTAAGTTAGATCGAAAGCCCACACTCCCTGATACGTGCGTGCCTGATACGTACGATACCCCTAGTGTCGAGGTGCCTTTTAAAGGTACCCAAAACAAAAAATGAGTCTAAATACCTAGTAACACACACCTACGTTTCACCGTTATTTAAAAGTCCTATGGAAAAAGGTGTCGATTACTATTATTATTCGGGCGTCTACCGGCTTTTATTGCCCGCTACGAATGGAATAACAGTGTCTTCACGGAAATATCATCGTCAGAAATTAGAATAAATATCAATAATAAGTTAACTAATTAATTATTATGTACCGGGGCCATTAAGTAGCTTGACACACAGGGGCATATGCTGCGGGCGACGCGAAACCTTTGACTCATTGCTTAAGAAGAGGGTTATCCTTACTATTGTGAATATGAGCTAATCTGTCTGTGTGTTTGTTGCCGCGATACGACAAAACTAACAAATTGTTTTTTTTTGTAATTTCACCTAACATTCGGTGCCATCGCAACAGACCCAGACGCCGGTGGCGTGACGAACTGCTTGCCCACAGGAATGACTGTCCGCTCCAGCACGCGACCCTAAAATATCACATACCCAAACACCTCAACTCGGGAAAAACATCTGCAATCTGGACATCACACAATTACTTGTCCCGAGGGAATCGAAGCCAGAAGCCACAACAACTCTTACACCAGCAGTCCAATGCTTGTGTTTTCACACGAAACGACAAAAAGGATTGTAATGTTTTCAGAGTTTATGTATGTGAGTTCACCATAACCTCTAGTTGCTTGAACCGATTTAGATGAATGAGGTGTTGTTAAAATCCTTGCATCATCCCATCCCTTCAAAGAAAGCTTAATATAATCAAAGGTAATTAATGTTTTTTAATTGTTTTTATTCTATCTTTACATATTTTTTATATTTATATCTTTTGTATGAGGAATGTGATGCGAGTGAATGAGGCGAAAGAAGTATGTCAGGATCGTAGCAAATGGAAATCCGTGGTCTCTGCCTACCCCTCGTGGAAATAGGCGTGACTTTATGTATGTATGTATGTATCTTTACATACGGTAAGCCCTAACAGGTGTTCAGTAAATATCGCTAGCATAATCAACGCCTCAGGTGCGCGTCTCACCTCAGCATTTAAACGCAGTGATCTCCGGAGGTAAACGAGATATGAGACAAATACACACAATCACACATGTGACCTTTCTCGTATATTACGTCTGAACCTCGTTGTATCAATAACACCAGCTTTGCCCGCGGCATCTGGTCTCCAAGATACATGCTCCGCCTAGTTTGGAGACTGCTGGGGGCTTACCATGAACCCTTATAGCAGGACTGTTTTCGACGAAAAATGAACTGTCCTGTTATTTTGTACCATGATCACTTAAATTAACAAGCGAGCCAGCGGTCACGTGATCTAAGCCGGCAAGCGATCACGTGACAGTAGTTGGCCTGCAAATATCCGTACCATGAAGTAATTTTTGACATACAAACATCGAGAATTGAACTACTTTGCTGTCAGATTAAACAGGTGTGAAAAACTAACTTTTAATGACCTGTTTTGGTAAATTTTAAATAAAATACATGTTTTTTCACGTATAAGTACTACTAGCATATTATACAAAAGTGTAACGATGAAATTACATAATATTACGTTTATTTAGAAGACCTTCATGTTAATAAAACCTCCTTTATCTAAGAATGAAACATAAGTTCATACTTCATAGTTATAATTACTGTAAAACGGAATGAGAAAATAATGTCAGTTTGAAACTGACAATTATTTTGACAATAGTTGTGGATTTCTAATTAATATTTAATGTATTTTGCTTAAAGTTATTAGCAAGTACTCGACTAAGCCATGGTGTCCATTGTGCTGTAAGATTTCTACGAAATTTGTACATGACATGCCTACGGTCGAATCAGCTACCGATCTGAACCAATTAAATTAAACGAGTTGAAAACAACCTATCGTCATTTTCTTGGACGATAGCAGTGCTCTAACTAGATCGTTTATTGTGACTATTACTGTAGAGGATCGGCAGAAGAACTATCGGCTGGTGTGTATGGGTAGTGATGGCTGTAGTGTGGTTTATAATGTTGGGCTCGGTATCAAGAAAACATATATCTTGAGGCATTAAATAAAACTTTAGTATTTGTTACTTGTAACAGATTAATTATCAGACAGAATAGTGTAGCTGTAAGTTGCTTTGTTACATTAAGATGTTGGTTACGAAAATAAATCTAGTGACATTATGCTACGTGTTTATTTTTACCCCACACGACCAGAATATTATTTATTAAATGGTATACTTCTATCAGCTACATTATTGAATAGTGTACGTACTATTCAGGTTTTATACCCTTAATAGCCATAATATGACAATCGCTATAAACGAGATGACGGATTGGTGATTTTTATTGCTATCTTATGATTCTGAGAAACAAATCAACATAATGTTTCTTATATATACACGTCAATTTGTGGTAGTTCCATTTCTTAAACAATACCAACTGACGTACTTGTCATCGTTCGAAAATAGTAATCGTTTTATCAAGTGTCTAAATTATCTGTTTTAAGTGTTGAAAAGGTTTCTAGCATCTTAATCATGTCTAATGCGATGTTTAGTAATAAAACATATTGTTTTATTTATTATCATCGTAATAAAAAATGTTATTCAAATACTTTAATACGATTTTTCTAAACCGTAAAACCGGTAACGTCGCGGATAAGTATTTCCGAACGTTTGTGTATATTATGAAGATATTAGACTTTGCTGATCAGAGACAATACAGCAGATGTGAAATCGATGCATTGCAGCTCTGATAGAAATGATCATGGTACAAATAGAAAACCTGTCAGGCTATCCTTCAAAGTTAAACTGCCTGGAACTTGGCAATTATTTTGAAAGTTCATGGTAAGCCCCCTGACCAATTTAATATGTTATGTGGTTTTATGACAAATAAATAATTTTATTATTTTGTATATCACATTTTGCTCGGGCTATCAACCATGCGGAAGATACCCGGTCTTTGAAAAGGCTTACGTGGGGACACAGGTCCAACACTCAGAGGCCCGTGGGGAACTTTAATCTTAAAAGGAATGGGATACCAGCTAGGGACACCACACAGCTGTTTTATTATTATTTATTATAATCATATACACCACTTTTAAATTTGTCAAGTTTAAAAATGGCGGTCGATCTCAAATTGGTATAGATTTTGACAAATTTTATAGTATCTATAACCTATGGGATATTGTATATTTAGTTCCTTAGACAATCCTGTGCGCTTCATGATTTCTGGGGCTCACTTCAAATTGAAAGGTAAATATTTATTATTGATCTTTAATCTGATGCCTGAAGTAAACAGTTCTAATATGAATGATCTTTTAATGTTCTCCTGACCGAATTTCGGTCACAGTGGAGTGGATCACTCTTGATTCCCTCACTTCCATAGTTTTTTTTTTTTTAACACGTCGCCCCACACTATGAATTTCTTCTGTATCGTGGGTGCGTTTCACAAACATGGAATATCACATACACAAACACCCAGACTCGGGACAAACATTTGCGGATCGCACAAATTTTTGTCCCGTACGGGAATCGAACCCGCAACCTTTAGCGCAGCAGTCCAATCGCTTAGCCACTGCGCCACTTGGGTCGTCATATTAGTTCGATGGGACGGTAGACCAACACAAAGAGATCAGGCGCAGGACAAACGGCTTAACGTGCCTTCCGAAGAACGGAATAAATAACTGAATGTCGCTGATGTTCTGAGGAATTCCGAATATTAATCATCGTCAAAACAATAACAGTATGTGCCCAATGCGGTGCAGTTTGTGTTGCTAAGCTTATGAGCGATGACAATGGACGACCCAAGTGGCGCAGTGGGTTGCGGGTTCGATTCCTGCTCGGGACAAAAAATTGTGCGATCCGCAGATGTTTGTCCCGAGTCTGAGTGTTTGTGTATGTGATGTTTCATGTTTGTGAAACGCACCCACGATACAGGAGAAATTCCTAGTGTGGGGCGACGTTTTTTTTTTTTTAAAAGGCTCTCAGAAACAGAAGCCTCGACGGCACCCAATCTTAACTGACACTAGCCTACTATGCAGGAGATATTAGAGTACACATTGCTCTAGTATGTTGTGTGCAAACACAGGTGCACTCTCAGCCGCTATCTATTCTCTCGCACTCATTGTTAATCTGATAATAGACCGCCAAGATCGGAGAGGAATAGGCGCAGAAGCAGCGGCATGACGTGCCTTCTGAGGGTAGGTTAGTGTGTGTACAATACGGTCACCCATTCAACAAGTGAAGCAAGCGCTTAGCGCAGTTCGACTGACCTACGCGTTAGCAATCTAGCAATAAAACCAACCAGCCCTCATACCATGAACTCTTAAAGCAGGTTTACGTTGTGGAAGCGAGACGCCACATTACACTGCACGTAAAGACGTCCTGGTTTAAGAGTTCATGGTAAGGGGGCAGCTTCTCGATATCCTAGGTACATAATATAAAAATATATTGTATATAATAATACCTACACATATAAGCTATATGCTAACCTAGTAAACAGCACAAGGAAATACCTAGCAGAGTCATAGTCATAGTCATAATGTTTTTATTTCATATAGGCTACAAAAGAGCACTTACAAAACGTCAAACTAGTTGCACGGTTCCAAAAAGTCGTTTCTATGGAGAAGAACCGGCAAGAAACTCCATAGTTACTCTTTTAAAAATATGGTTTAACAATCATTTCAAGTATGAGAGAATAATGAGCTACACAATATACCTAAAATAAGAATACGAGTAGCATCAAAGTCAAATTTTTGACAAATTAGAGTTGAGTATGTATCTACGTAGATATTTTGCATTAGACTAACGATTAGTAGAAAATGTAGTTTGCGTATTTATGTGATAATAACGTCAAAATAAACGTATGTAATATGCGAAAAATGCAATTAAAACTGTGTTCATATTAATCACAACTTCTGAAAAAGGTACAAGCCCTGTAAAGGTTAAAAAATTACTTGGAGTAAAGAAAATAGCGAGGTCGCCCTTGATGGCCACACATAAGGTACGATACGTCGCTTCAGATCAATCATAACGGAGGATCGCTAGTGTATCTAAACGTTGTCTTAAAACGATATCGGAAATAGCAACAAAATCTAATACATGAACATCGTAAGAAAATGTATTTTTTTGTGTAATTGTAACGCCCAACTAATTAATATTTGCATGTAGATTAGAGTAGAATCATTTTTTTATTGTATACCACTTTTTGGGTACCTACCTACTTTCTAAGCAAATAAATTGTATCATTATTATTATCGTAACAACGTTGTTTCGTTGTAGGCCTCCTTGCGAGCGATCGTCATGGTTTTCTTCAGATTGATCGGAACGATTTCTCGCACGTATATGAGGCCTTTTATATTACGTCACGTACGGTTTGACGGTCAACAACCGTGCGCCGCGTGTCGGTCAGCGTGCTCTTTTTCATTCGTTTCGTCTTACTTTCACTTTTAATAAGACATTTGTACGACAGCGCCATCTGTTATCCAGTAGCGGCATCTTGTGTATAAAACTATTTATTAATTTTTTATACATTTATCTAGTTCTATGTTGCTTGGAAAATTAGTATTATAATAATGTTATTATGTATACTAAAAAAATTAGGTCTTTAACTAAGTACCTAGATACCTAACATTTATTTGATTGGCTTTTACTCTAAAGATTTTAGTAAGGCGTCGATTTTGTAGATGCATTTGATAAGTGCAATCTTAGACGAATACAAAGATTGGTTTATAAATAATTAGAGATCGGATTTGTCTGTCGAAGTCTGAGATATGTATTAGTGCGCTGCTTTAATCTGGTAGCTATACATATGTTGTGTAAACCGGCATCTCGCTTCCACAAAGGAAAATGACCTGCAACCTGCAATGCAAGCTTATAGTAACCCCGCAGAATGTTTAGTTGTCAGATTAAGGTGGACGTTCCGGTAGCCCGTCCATACATTTATCTGGGGTTATTCTCTGAGCTACGCTGAGTAGTAGATGCAGTGGCTGCAATATCTTCCACTGAACAGCACATAACTATGATTTTTTTTCTAAACTCAACATAACATCACGCTTTTCTTATTCGAAGGGATGGGCCGAGGTGTGTAGTACATACACATCACCATCATGCTAACCAGTTTACATAAAAAGGACGTATAAAAGTATTTTTTTAAAACCTATTTGCAGAAATAAAATCATTTATTATTTACACCCGTTTGATACACATTTCGCCAGCTGGACGCCATTTCAGGACCCAATTTAATAGGGACAAGCCTATTTATTTATCAACCGGGCACAAATTCAGACTGCTACTGAGAATTATGTATGGGAAAAACCCAATGATATTTTTCTTGACCCGGGATTCGAACATAGCACATCATGCTCAGCAGTCGCGCTAAGCGACCACTAGACCAATGCGGCAGTCCTTTTTGTTTAAATATCTTAATACAGTTTAAAAATACACAACGGTACCTATATGCATATTTTTCTCGTTTTTGATAGTCGACAACTATACACAAAAACAACACCATCTATATGTAAGTAATTTAAGTACTATGGTAACGCAGTTATTCATTAAAGTACATCCACAAATCTCTAGGTGGAGCGACACAAGTAACTAAACCTATTATATTTTAAATCCCAATAAGGTAACTACGAAATCAAATAAATCTGTAACCACAAATTGGTTGGTCAAACAAAGACGCATCGACACACATATCAGTTTAATAGTATGTATGTATGTATAAACAACTGCGCGTCAGCGATTTAACACGGAGATGATTCATTCATTTGATGCTGTTGCACTGAACGACATCACTTAACATCACAATAATAGCATAAAAACAGTGAAATAATGTTTCAAACTTGCAAAAATATCAGTAGAATAATATAAAAATCCTAAAGAAGAGATTTAACAAAACAGTTGAATTTGAACTCGACGCGTCAGTTGTAAGCGGTTACATGTTTTGTAATATATTCGGGGTGCACGTATTGCGAAGCGGCACTGGCGGCCACCGAACGTGGTTGCAAGACCGCTGCGGGTGCGTACACGTTCGGTCTGCGGGCACCAGCGGTCTCACCAGGTCGCAAGAGTGGCTTTTCGCAAATGCGTGCATCCTTTTGTCGAAGCAAAGGTCGGGACAGAACCCTTATTTTTTTAAACGTGGAAAATCCGCTTGTATGTGCCAGCTACCTAACCCGTGATAGGTGAGCGAGCGGGTTATGTCGGGTTCTAACTGACTAAAACCCACGCCTTCCGCTGAGTAACGCCCAGCGGGATTAATGTTCTCCTGACTGAACTTCAGCGGCAGCCTATCTCAGCTGAGACTAGCCAACTACGCAGGATATCTTAAAGTGCACAAGTATGCGCGCAAACACAAGTGTACTCCCTATTTCCTCACTCTCATAGTCCAGAATAGTCCAGATCCGACCGGAGAGAGATCAGGTAGGTACATTTTTAAAATACATTAAGCTTTTTATTCCACGGACGCATTGTGGTTTACTTGTAGTATGTTGTGTGTTGTCTAAATGTGTATATTAGCTATGATATTTGGTAATTTAATTGAACACTTGAATGAGATAAAATTTTGTTACTAAGTGCAATAATAATAGTCTATGTGGGAATAAAATGATACCCATTAGCAAAAAATGGCAAAACAAATTTTAGACCATGTAATTGTGTCAGGATGGCCGAGCGGTCTAAGGCGCTGCGTTCAGGTCGCAGTCCACTTTTGTGGGCGTGGGTTCGAATCCCACTTCTGACAATATTTTTTAACTTACAATATTGTGTATTTTTCGCACAACATGAATTCGGGTATCTACTCGTTACTCTAGACTTTAAACACAATTATATTTATAACAGTTTGGTTTGGAGGAATACATCATAACTCATGACTTATTAAACCAAAAAACAAGTTTAGTGGTTTCTTTACCTTTGTACCCAGTAAATGTACAAAATATTTTATGATAAGTGTGCGTTCCAGCAGTTCCAGATACGTACTGCAAATATAGGATCTCATGATGCGATGATACTCATGTATAGCAGAACATTTTTAGATAATTTATCCAACCCACATGTTTAATATACGTTTAATGTTAATTATCTTATTGGCGGTAAAAATCTAGAATTTCATAACAATATTAAAAATTAGCATTTTTTTTTCTATATTTTAGGTATGTAGTTTTATATTTTTAAGTTTGAACGCAAGCGTTACTTGACAACGATCTTAGATTTGACGTCAAATGACTTGTCATTGCTCATTGTAAAATGATAATATGATATTTTGAATTACAACAAAATAATTATTATGTGTTGAAAGAAAAACACACAGCGTCGATATGAAGAATGTTTTCGTGAACTTACCGATTATTCCCGCTATACTGGTACTATACCTGTTTGTCACAGCTAAAGGGCAAAATATCCTTGTCGTTATTTACGATAGGTTGCCCCTCTTGAATCCCTGTCATATGGTCTTCACCAGGAAGTTATTTCTGCGACGCTGTGTGTTTTTCTTTCAACACATAATAATTATTTTGTTGTAATTCAAAATATCATATTATGTGTTTACTTAAAAACACACAGCGTCGATATGAAGACCTGTTTGATATCTGCTGGTGACAAACACAAAACGCTATGTGATACTATGGTGATACATCTTTATAAATGTATATCCTGTAAACATAAGAGGGTTAGAAGTAACAATAATACTGTTATTAAATCAGTCTCTTCTAACCATTCAATAGTTCAATAAATATGAACCTCTTATCCTTATAAAAAAACTTCATAGTTATTAACAAATTATAATTAAAAATAAAATTATAATAACTTTTTCTAATATCAACACATTATCAAATCCAATCACATAATTATGATGATTAAGGTTTATGTGGGTTGGAAGTTTTTAAGTTGTAACTGAGATCCTTTACTTCATTCTATCTCTGACCAATAAATTTATATTTATTATATTAAATGTCTTATCACTCTTGCTAGTTCCCTCTGGTTTGTTCTCAACCTAGTTAGCAGAGGCTACTGCAGACCTAACAGATCCTGGGGAAGCTGTTATTCCCTCCTCTTATATGCTGCATGCTGGATATGGTTTCTTAATTACTGTTATTAATAAGTGATTTAACATAACATAACTTCACACCTGCATTCCCTAAAGGGATAGGCAGGAGTGTATTGTAACACCCTCGTTTATCGAGTCTATTGCCATCAACCAGGCACACCTTCAGACTCCCTGCTGCTACTTAACTACCTTATGAAGTAACTCACTAAGTTTGCACAACCCGGGATGTGAACCCAGGACTTCATGTTCTTCTTCGGCAGTGATCTAGCTGTTCTTTATTCTCTCTCCTACTTTAGAAACTTTAATGAGTTGTTTTGTCCATTTAACTTGGCTGGCACACTTGCTAGTTAGCATATTTTAATAAAAGCTCTCCTGCTTGTTCATAGTTTATTGAGTCTGTCTTTGACCCATAGAATGACCTCTTGATTATTTTACTATCAGAGATGTGCACATCAGCATCTAATTCCATGAATAATGGCAGTTCATGTACTACTTCTGCCCAATGCCAACATAAGAATTGCAGCTGTGTCGCATAAAACCATCTGTACATCACACACTGGTAACTTTGATTCTATAAGTTAAGCAGCAGCAATAGCTAAGAGCTAGTTGTTGCAAGTAAATTCTGTTCTACTGTTAATTTACAGAATATATATATAATAGAATGTACATATAATTTACAGAGTCCTATACCCAGCAGTGGGTGAAATTGGACTGTGGATGATGATGATGAAAAATAACAGTAAGTCTGTAATATTGCACTAGAATCGTACTTTGTAAGTTAACCTTTCATGTATATTTAAGTATGCTAGAACTCTTGTAATTGTGGCTAATTACATTATTACATCGCACTATTTAAACCATCTTTTTATGGCTGAATATCCTAATAAACATTATATTTGTATTAAATGTTAATTCTGTTTCTCTACTTCTGGCCAATAACAAACTGATTTGTTCCTCCCACTGTTAACTAACCAGGCATGAAGAGCCAGTGGGTTTGTTTATACTGATGGGGGACCCGTTGCTGTGTCCTCCAGCCTCTCCGCGAGGTTGTAACTGGTGGCTCTAGGGCTTGTGATTCTAGATCCGCTAGTATATTAGCCAAAATGTCTCTTCCTAAAGTGGAGCTATAAGTATGTAAGTGCTACACCCTACTGTTGAGGTGAGCTAAACTCGAGGGATCAAATCAGATTAAAGAGGTGGAAATATCCATCCTAACTGAAGTTTATACCTTAGGTTAGAGGCGTTAGAGAATACTGCCAAATTGATCTTTGTAATCGATTGAGACATAATAATCTGTTGACTACGGCTTTGTCTGCAGACGCGAACTGGTCGACGTCTGGAGTGCCCCAACGATAAATTATCGGTTTGTTTCGGCTGGCAACAGATGCCATTCCAATAGCCGTCGTCCTCGGGACAAGTGATCGGCTGTGCAGTTGTACCTCCCCGAGAGGTAATGAGTTGACAGATGTATGTTTTGACTGTCTGTCAACTTCAACAACTTGCTTGTCAAGTTCAGTGAACCTAAGGAGTTTGTCCCCCTCTTGTACCAAATGTAGGCTACCAGAGTCTGATTGGACTAGAATGTGGGTAGTAATAGGCTGTGCAGTTGTACCTCCCCGAGAGGTAATGAGCTGACAGATGTATATTCTGACCGTCTGTCAACTTTAACAACTTGCGTGTTAAGTCCAGTAAGCCTAAGAAGGGTTTGCCCTTCGTTCCCAATTTTGTATTTAACTCTGTAGCGACACATAATTATGTTACCACAAATATTCACACATGTTAAAACATAATTGACCACAAAAATTGGTAAAGATTTATTGACCCAATAGCCTTTGTACCTCTAATAGAGTGCATTTTCATCTTTTAACTGTCTTTAATACGTTGAACGCCACTTGGCCAACCGGTGAGCCGCAAAGAATAGTTCTTCTATTGTGTCTACTGCGTAGCAGTCAAAACTTAATAAATTTCTTTAATACTCTTTGGAGAAACAATGATATTATATTATCTAGTTGGGTGTTCCAGGTTATACCTAAGTACTCTAACTGCTGCACTAAGCTTACTATAGACTTAGGGTAGTTTATGTACCATCCCCGCGATTCCAACTGATTCTCAACTTCCGCAGTTGGGATCAACTTGGACTGGTCCTGGTGGGTTCAGAGGAAATTATCTAGACAGACTAGAGTGCGTATCCCTCTGGCACGAAAGGTCTTCGCGACCAAATTCGTCATAGCTGCAAATGTCAGAGTAGATGCAAGGTCAAATGGTAAAGCTGAAATTTTTGCTGACATAAGGATTACTCCATTGTAAACCATAATAATACATGAAAAGTAAAACATCTCATCATGCCTGTATTCCCCGAAGGAATGAAAAAATATACTTTATGAAAATAAGTATCTGAGATATCTATCTTTACCATCCAGTCCTGCTCCTGAAGAAAGTCAGGTACTGATGCATAGGAAATGAGTTGGAAAGATTTTGTAAGGACATACCTGCTTAATCTCCATTGTCATCTCGATGTGGTTCTTGGAAATGTCTTTAAATGGGATGCAAGCACCTGATATTATTTTTATGATAAACCTTTTTTTTTTTTTTTTTTTTTGTCCGACTACATTCCATTAAGTAATGTGTTTTTATATAAAATTTAATATTACCCCTTTAAATATTAGTCATTGATAGTTATCATTTATCTTTAGGGCAAAAGGAATTGTTTCTTTTATTATACTTTCTTAATCCTCTTTTGGGATAACTTATTACTGCCTGAATTAAATGTCAAGGTATGTTTTAAAAACCCAGGCTGTGTCTAGATAGTAGAGCCAGCTGGTTCATGCATTATACTATGTCTCTTTACAGGCTTGTTATCTTTTAGATATGTTAGTGTATTGAGAATTCTACCCGTTCCTCCTAAGAGCTGTTGTATATGCATAAGGGCCTTTTGATCAATTAAGTTGTCTACACTTAGTGGCACCTATCATAATGACTTTTGAAGATTCTTATTAGAATTTTTCCTATCAAGCGATCTCGCCTTACTCTATATAATCCTCTAATACTCTATATAGTCTGCTCTTTTACTACAGACGACATGCAAGTCTTTTGTAATATCAATTGGATACTGTTAATTCCCTAGGGAACTACTGGCTTAATTACCTATCCTATTTCTTTAGGTTCTAATAGGCCATCTGTTAGGCCAACTAAAGCTCTTTCAGTGGGCATTAAGTAGGCCTTCCTTTTATTTAAAAGGCATAGCCCATCATTAATCTTGAGTTCAAGAACCCCAGGTTAAGCTAAAAAGCACTGTGGTGATTTAGAAAACTTTACATCTTTCCAAGCATTTATATGAAAGTGTTTAAATATCATTAAGGTGTATACGCGGTTTGGTGGAGCACTCCTAACCGGTTTTGAACTACCCGTGTTGTCTCACAGTTCCCTAAATCCAATTGCCCTAAACCAGTTCTAAATAAATATTCCGCCGAGGAATTTAAAGGTACTGCTTTAGCCAGCGATGACAAGAGCTTGGGCTTTATGTTGAAAAGGGGCAATACTGCACGTAATTAGACAACTGACTTAGGGTCGTGCTCCACGAGTGCATTGACATGAGGGTCCGATGTCTCATGACGATGCGACGATTATGGTGAGACTATCATTATCATATCCTCTTGTTAGGAAGGCGCAAGGATTTACCCTCAGACTCCGAGTCTGATACCCTTTCTCCACTAGAAGATAAACTGTCTTACTCTTCGTAAAAATATAGCTTCGGTCGAAAGGACGTCTCAACCATTTCTTCCGTCACATCTTGTGGAATCGTAACACTTTTATCACTCACTGATTTAGCAACTTCCACTGCACACTTTATTCCTATTTTAGGTTTGAAAATTCGACTTTATTAAAAATTTTCACTTGGAAAAGTTTTAAAGCCGTTGGCGCGAGAATTTTCACAAAACGCTATGACAGGGATTCAAGAGGGGCAACCTATCGTAAATAACGACAAGGATATTTTGCCCTTTAGCTGTGACAAACAGGTATAGTACCAGTATAGCGGGAATAATCGGTAAGTTCACGAAAACATTCTTCATATCGACGCTGTGTGTTTTTAAGTAAACACATAATTATTTATTTTGACATAACTTTGTCGGTAATTTAACCTTCGAGTCAAAAACTTTTTAAATAACAAATAATTTGAAAATGACGACAATAATAGTTAGTGACGAGCAAGAACTAATAAGCAAACTAGCTTCTTATATAGAAAAGATATCGAACGATTCTATTCACAACCGCGGGACGTTTTATATTGGACTTTCCGGTAAGTTCATGAAGGTCATAGATGTTTATATTATAAGTTATAAACATTTTAAATACTTCTTTGAAACTACAGTTTATTTATGTGTGAAACTTAATTAACTTAATAAGAGAACATTCTTACGCATCATGTTCAAATTAATATTGCAGGAGGTTCAGTTGTAAAGTATTTGTGTGAAAGTCTGCCAAGAGTGGAGACAGAGTGGTCAGAATGGGTGCTGGCCTTCTGTGACGAGAGAGTTGTGCCGGAGGATAGTGAAGACTCCACTTTTGGAACATACAAAAGAGAACTTTTACCAAAAATACCACTGAAAGAAAGCCAGTTTGTTACCATAAAACAAGGAGTGACAGGTAGGTAACTATTGGAACTATATGTTCCAATTATTGGCCAATAAATCATAATTTTATTCTAGATACCATGTACCACTAAATTTCATGAATGAATCTGATAAGATTTGTGTATTTAAAAAAATGACAAGTTAAAATAATAATACAGCATGTATATTGCATATTGATAGCTTAAAATAAACATTTTCATGAAATTTACACTCTCCTTGGACATGAAATACTGTACTAACCTAAGCCTACTTCAACAGCGGATGAAGCAGCCAAAGACTACACAGAGAAGCTGACTGCAGCATTCAAAAATACAGACCTTGTATTTGACTTGCTACTGCTAGGCATGGGCCCGGATGGGCACACATGCTCCTTATTCCCTGGGCATCCGTTACTAAACGAAGTCAGCTTGAAGGTCGCACCTATCACCGACTCACCAAAACCGCCTCCAGCAAGAGTTACTCTGACATACACAACCATAAACAGTGCCAGGAACTGTTTATTTGCTATTAGTGGTGCTGGTAAAGCTGATATGATCAAAGTAAGCCATTTTCTTTATAAAACATTTGTTGATGTTATGTTAAGTATGGTTTGAATATTACTATGAATGCTAGGCTGTGAAGATGCAGTGCAATAACTTATATTGATACAAATTGAAAAAAGTCTTTATTGTGGTACATAGATAATTCACAAGATATTACATGTTTTCGAAATTGTACAGCTATGACCCGCCATAATGGCATACAATGGTTTTTCACATAACACTGTATAACAATTTTAGTGAAGACATCTTAGAATAAAAAGGCATAACACAAAAATTATAAAGTTGAAACAACAGTATGTCAGAAATCAGGAGTATCTAAGTATACATTCACATGTCAAGGCAAAAATTAATCCTATAGAACATGATTGTTATACAATATTTTGAGCAAAAATAGTAATAAACCTAACCTAAACTGTAATAATGTCAACTATCCAAGAAATAACAAAACAACAGTAAGCTTTTCTGCTGTTACAATTTTTTATTAATAGGAGAGTGGGCAATAGGGTACCTACAATCAAACCCCACATTCAGTGGCATATAAAATGTAGTGGGAGGCAAGCCTATTGCCATATAAATAGTAGAAAAATCGTTGCAATGATATACTTTTAACCTTGGTATAACTTACAGCGTATCCTGGTCAACAAAGAGGATCTACCAGCTGCCAGGGTCAAGCCCCACAGTGGCTCCCTCTACTGGATCCTCGACGAAGCAGCGGCACAACATCTTTGACAACACATAACTACTTTCACCAAATACACAAAAATATTTTTTGCTATGCTGCAGTGTTGTCTAATCAATCACTACTTTTATATTCAACATTTAAACGTCGGAACTCTTCAATTAATTTAATATCAGGGTTTAATAATGTTTGTTAGAAGCTATAGCTAGCCTTTTTAGGGATAGACATATTTTAAGAGAAGACCTATAATTTAAAAATCTTTACAAAAGATTTTGAATTATAGGCAGTTTTTAACGCATAAGTGCATTTGCTTAGCAAGTAAGTTTAAAGTGCCTATCGTCTTTTGGGTTAGCGAAAATGAAAGAACTCTGAATTGGATCTCTTCCTTTCTTCTTGGATGTTCTGAATATTCTAAACAACTAAAGTCAACCATGCAGTATAACTTAATTAGTCATAATCTTGTTTACAAACTTGGATTAGTGATATTTTGGTAATGTTCCTTTTGTTATATTTTTACATTCCTGTTAAATTTTGGTTAAAATAAACATTTAACTGGGACCTAAGTTTTTACATTTTATTACCTGCATGCTGTTGGAGATGTTCTACAAAAGGGTCAAGTGAGGAGTACTCTTAACCGACGAGCGTGTATGAGGAGTACAAGTGAATGAGAGAAAGAACTAAAGAAGTATGTCAGGATCGTATAGCAAATGGAAATCCATGGTCTCTGCCTACCCCTCGTGGGAATAGGCGTGACTTTATGTATGTACCTGCATGCTATAAAATATCTTTATAAAAATACCTTTTTATCTTCTTTCTGGTTCTTAGATGTCAATTATAATGATGATATTTACAAGCCGAATGACCCTTAATTCCGACCCATAAAATTAAGCTATATCCTTAGATCGGATCTTCAGCAACCGTATTATGATCTAAATCCAAGAAGTAGGTATGAAAAATTTAAAGAGAGTGAACAAAGTGTTAGGGTAAGCAGGAATCGTATAAAATATGTGGTATCTTTGCTCCATTTGAGAAAATTATAAATGAACGAATCAGACGATTTTGACTTATACCTACTACATTATTGACATGAGAATCACAACTTCAGTATGCAGCTGGTATTGTAAACACCTTATGTCTACTGAATAGAGGTCAAAATCGGCTGACATAGATAGAGATTTGTATGTAGGTACCACAGATTTGATACTATGAGTCGTAGGGTATAATAAGTAGATCAAGTGTTCTGAAGTAGGTGTTTATTCAGCCTTCACGGTATATCATCTATGTTAAGTAAAATAAAAGTCTCACATCAAGTTCCAATATGTGTAATCCCTCATACTTTCAAATGCCCGCGAGATCATCACAACTGCATTCTTCCACATATAAAAGAGCTCGACTATTATACTCGTTACAATTACGATTATCGTCCTATGACATCTCTTTAATCATTTTTAATAATAAGTGTTAATTACAAAAAGTATGTCAACTAAATAAAAAACTTCGGCGCGCATAGCGTACCAAATGCTTACATACATATACATACTTTATTAGATATACATAGCACTAGAGGTAATTTTTTTTAAACAATTGAAACCTATGTTAGCGGACTTAACGAATGAGACTGCATCGACGTCGTCACGACGCTTATACAACAAATAAAATACATAATTATATTGCATCATTAAACTAACCGACATCACGCTACCGACGACGATCGTTGTGTTAAAAAAATTGAAAAAAAAAAGGTGACGGCGGCGATGCCTTTACACTATGAATTTATAAAATAATTATTAACATAGTTTGTTTTGAGTCAATTTCCTTTAGTAATATTTTACAATGAGTTACATTAGATAGGTACAGGTTACGAGTAGAACTGAATGTGTTGCATCATGTAGGAGCGCTACACTAAGCGCGGCGCGGCACTCCGCCGTCCGCCCACCTCGGCTCCGCCTGCGGGACAATTGGAATTATATGATAACAACTTTAAAGCTGCAATGTAACATTAAAAATACAGTAAACTTCTTTATATAACAAATCCCACTTCTTCTATGTTCGTACTGCTTAGTAAATATGTGTTTCTTCCCCTCTTACTTATAAACAATATTGAATGCGTTTTTGATTTCAACATCTGTATTTTTTTATTCTTTGATATTAAAACGACGGTGGTAGGTATAATTTGATTACTGGGTAAAGATTTACATTTTTTATAAGCAAGGGGGCGATGACATATTAAGTAAAAAAAAGATAGATGGGTCATTCAGAATATATTTGCTCTAAAAGTCAAAAATAGTCTGATTAGCTCACTTAAACGCTTCTATCTCTATTCTCTTCGGATTGTCACCATATGCCGTCCTACTTCCACTGTGGTGTGTAAGTACAATACTGCGTGCCATTTTAAAGTAGGTAACGTATCTAACTCTTGTTACTTATAATATAATTGTAAGGGGATATGTGTTACCTATTTATCGGCTAGTTAGGCGCCCAGTAGGACTGCGAGTAACTAGGCTTGCTGGCCGCTGGCTTGCTGGCCGCCGCCCGCCCGCCTCCCGCCCCGCTCTCCTGTTAAACCACACACATGTTAGTACCTACTTGGCTATATAGGTGAGACGGGTTAGTAAGGTACCACCAGATATCAACAGCAATATTCAACTCTATTGTAATTGTAACTAGGTTCAAAATGTCATGACAGGAATGTTCTGATGTCTTCAGTTTTCTATTGGACTTTACAGATCTAAATAACCCTTCTATTGCTGCTAATTCGCATGGCAATATAAGCCACACACAATATTATAATATTCGTTTTTAAATAAATCGTTTTCCTGTCCTGTGTTGCGGAGAATATAGCAGATATATGAAATATTCTTAAATTAATACTTTCTCAATATTAACTAAACTTTGCAATAATGTTATATTTTTTATTATTAACAAATAATAGTTATACAACACTTATAAAAACGACTGATATTATTTTTGTTGTTTTATTTTAGTGACCAAAAAATGCAAGTCAAACTAAAAATAATTGAAATAAAAAAGTTATTTATTATTGTAACAAAAAAACTTTAATGAAATATATAAAACAAAAGAACTAAAAAGCATTTGTCAGAAGTGGGATTCGAACCCACGCCCACAGAAGTGGACTGCGACCTGAACGCAGCGCCTTAGACCGCTCGGCCATCCTGACATGTGAATCTCTGCCGAAATAACTGTTCGTGTTCAGTGATATCGCAGTATACAGAAATATAAACTTGCGTAGGTATTATAATGATTCAATATTAGTAAAAATAATCTCTGCATTAGGGCACTGACCTACGTTGAAAGACAGTAAAAGAAAAGAAGTTATCTGATTATTTATTTTTTTAAACTTGTCCTGTCATGCTTTAAATTAGCCTAATTATATATCTATTGCAGGCTAGGGTTTTAACAGATACAGAAGAGCGTAAACTGCATTGAATAAAAGCTAATATATTGCTGTTGATACTCATAGCATAGGAAACATTTAAGACAGATTCAACACAGTTATAGACGAGCACAGTATTGCGTGCGCAACAGTGTAAACATACCAAGCATATCTAAAATAATATATGTATATATATTAGACAAATATAGACGAACATTCAAGATAAATACATGCAAATTAAAGGCGGGTAGTAGTACATTATATAGTTTAAGACTACAAATATGATAAAGTATATAGCAATACGCAAACGTTAACCTCTTGAATTATTATAGACATTGTCAATTTAATATTTTCTTAATAATAAAATACATTTTCTAGAACGTCAAAAAAGGGTGGTGCAAATTTAAGCCCCGCCCAATTGACGCTCCATAATGAATGCAGCTTTCTTACAATTTAATATAAGGCATAAATTCAAAAGGTTAACACAATAATAAGTGTATAGGAAATATATATAGTGCATTAATAAATATGTATGTTTGTATATATTAACTTACCCGCCTAATATGACTACTGTTCACCCGTACATCCATCTACAAACGAAAGCAAACTCTAAGAAATATAATAAAAAAAACGTAATTCAACTAAACTTAAAGGACGCATGCATAAACAAAAATATGTGTTTAGCGCTTAGAGCATTTAGATTGGAGACGACATTATATCACTTCAAAATTAGAAATATTTATACAAAACACACACAAGATCAATTCTAATTAAAATCAACGCAAAAGAAAAAATAAGACGAATTAACATCAAAATAGGTATTTCAGATATGCATTAACAAAAAAAAGATATAATAAAGGAATAAGGATACAAAGACAATTAAACCAAACAACACCAAATAATTGTATTTTCTTACAAATTGAAAAACACTCGCGAAATAACGTTTTAATGATGGTAATGACACATTTATATAATAACCGTTTTTTATCAACTAAGTACCGTCAGTCGCCTTAACTTAATTAGCTCTAAATATTAATTAAACTAGGTTTAGCCTGCCGACTCTCAGTCTATATGCTCTATGACTAAACTTGGCTAACTATAATATAATTCTCGTGTTTATCATGCTACTCCGTGTCTTGGCAATCACAACGCAATCTATGCATGTACGTATTTTTTGTTTATATATCATAACAATTTGTGAAATGGTCTATGAATATGCTAGGTTTTAGTTTTAACTTTTTATTTAGTACGTGTTATATCTAGACTGTTACTTTTTTGTTATTTGTGTTCTCTGTAGTGTGGAGTGTGATAGTAATACAGGTTATTTAACCAATTTAAAAATGGGAGACTATTAGACTACTCTTTACAAATGTACCTTTGAATGAATATCATTATTATTATTATTGCTTTTTCACAAAACTAGTATAATAATAGTAAAGGCTTTATAAGTACATAGTGTACCTATTGAATATATTTTTAAATTATTAAAGTGGTGTATCGAAGCAGGTGAGAAATTTCAGTTCTTTACAAACAGACTGAGAATAAAATTTGAAGATAGTTTTCGGTACAGAGTGATCCAATGTAGCTTGGAACTTGACAATAACAGCAAATGCCTGTTTGATAAACGTTAAATGATACTTCCTGTGTAGTGTTCAAGTTGTATATGGTCGCTGGAGTGTTGTGTAGCTGCGTGCACGCGCGTACGGCACGGCAGTACTGTGACAGGCGGCGCGCACTGCGCAGAGTATCGCGCGGATACCGAAACACAGCTAGCCGTAGAAACTGACAACTCCACCATCACCGACGTCGGATACAATAGATCAACAGTAAACTCTACCAAAACTCTAGCGCACAACAATCGCAGCGCCTGCCACGCGCGCCCCGGCCGCCTGTATTAGTACCTACGTGTACACGCTCTTTTAATATCGACTTTGATTTCATGATTTAAATCTCTTATTATTTCTGATGTGGTTTATTCAAATATAATTAGCTAGGTCGATATTGCGGAGCGTGTGGTGTGAGCGTGTGGTGTGTGCGTGCGTGTGTGTGACCGGGTGCATGTGCGCGTGTGTGGGTGTGTGTGTGTGTGTGTGTGTGTGTGTGCGAGTCCCCCCCGTGCGCACCTGGTGCTGCTGCGGCGCGTGGTGGTGCGGGTGGTGGTGCGGCGGCGCGGGGATGTACAGGTGCGACGCGCCGCCGAACGGGGGCGGCGTGCCGCTGTGGAACGACGCCTTCTCGTAGCTCTGCGGAGACCATGCGCCTCGGTTACACACAATACGGCTATGGCGGCGCAGAACCACTCACGAGTATGTCCCAAACTTCTACTCGACTCACGAAGGAAATTTTAATTTCACTAAAGAGGAGACTGAACCGTCCATCGTAGTGTTACAGTTTCGGGTTTTCTTTATTATGCGCTTTAATATTCACACGACTTTTAATGATTAGACCACTAGTACAAATTAATATGTTACTAGCCGTTAGCCAATTATCAAACTAAGCAAAATCGTATGATATTTCAAGCTGACTGTGGTTCGGACATCAGCAAGAACGCTCACTTCTTGTGTGCTAAGTCGGCCGATGACGCGAAAAATTAAGAATTTTGAAAGATTGTACGATATTGAAAGGGATTCACCAACCACGCAGACGAAATCGCGAGAAAAAGTTATACTTCGCGAAGTTTACTGCACTCGATGTTATTCTCTGCTACACAGTATGCCAGGCGCTACGTTGTATTTATTTGCTAATCAAATAATAAAAACAAAATATTACGTGCTCTGAGATGAACGTCAACGATATTTATACATCAAGGTACTAGACGCGGTGATTTTAATTCAATATAAATATTAAACTTACCTGAGACACGCACGACGTGGTCACACCATGTACAGCTGGACTTTTAAAATATTGACTAGCCAGTCACTCCAGTAAAATATAACGGGATTTAAAATCACGACTAGTACGTTAGTATATAGATATCGTAATGGACGTTCGGTAAAATGGCGCATGTTTGATAAAAGTCAAGTAGTCGCGAATCGTGCCGCCAGAGGGCGTTGTGTGCTGCCAATGATATCATAAGTAAAACTTTTACTAATAAAAGGCTACGATATCTCCGTTTACTGTAAAATGATATAGATAGGTTTAACTCTGACATCACCACGACAAACATAAGGCTAATAAGCTGATATCTACTCATCTCCTTTTCACTCCGTATAATTATGACATACGGTCTTACTACGTGTCATCTAGTATAGTGTGATATTACATCATTGTGAATGATTTTTGAAGATCAAATTTTGCGGCGTTAAAATTTCGTTCCTACTAATAATATCGTTAACCGCTGTCTTATCCTAAAAAATATTTCAACGAGCAAAGTAAGGAGGCGTAGCACAGTTGTATGACGTCACTGGAGGCACGTGTTCGCGACTTCAGCCCTACAGTAAATACGCAACTTTAAGCGCACACAGTAAGGCAATGTTCGATCAGCCACTATCTAGTCGACGCATTCTTAAGCATGCGAAACGCTTCATAAAATAAATATGAGCACTTGATAAAAACACACAGCATGCCAATAAGACTAAATTCTCATATTGTATACACATGGAATAATTATGTTTTCTCCTGTGTCTCCCTATTTTAGGCCTCCCCAGGCAAGAAGGTAGTTAGTTAACAGTAATGGTTGTACAACATACGCAATACAACATAACTTAAGGATATTTTAACTTTTACTTTACATTTTTTTTATTTTGAGACATGATTGAAATTTTATGTTAAGGTTTAAATCAGTAGTTCCCAAACTTATTTTTCTCGTGCACCACTTTCAAAATTAAACTGGTGTCGGTGGACCCCCTGCTGCTACATTCCTACCACATTGTTAAAGTCGACAAAAAATAAAAATTGTGTCGCTTCTGAGTTCCGTCCCTATATTCTGATAGGTTAAAATTTTAAATTTTAAATAAAAACGAAAAATGGTACATTTTATAACATTTTATTAATTAAAAGAAAAGAATTACAAAAAAATAATAATAAGGTAATACTTATAGGTTGTGGACATAATTTTAATTAATGGGAAGGATGTATTTGATGGAGTGTCAGCAAACGATCAATGTTTGGCTTTATTTTTGTGAGCAATAACCGCAAATCCCCCCGCTCTGTGATGTTTAGTTTGCTCCTTTTTTTTGTTAAGAGGTTTGTAACGGCACTAAAACTTCTTTCGACAAGGTATGATGAGGGAAAAGCTATCAAAAATTTCCTTGCGATTTCCCACAGTCCAGGATATTTTTCGTGTATTTCTGCTTGCAGCCAAAATGTTTGGTAGCCTTTTCTAAATTTCACCTTCAGCTCCTCATTGGTGCTTAGCTCAAGCAGCTCCTCTTGTAATAATACATTGGCCACTTCAGTTTCATCAAATGGATTTACGATCCATGGTGGTATATCCATCGTCAGCATATCTTCAAACCTGGTTTTGAAGTCATCATGCAGGGCACTTAAATGTTGACTGTAGGTATGGATATCCTCATCAATAGTTTCTACCTGCGACAAGTTTGGAAATTGAGATAATTCGCGCCGACTAATGTTTTGCTTCATAAATTTCAATTTCCCAAGAAAAGCCGAAATTATCCCCTTTGTTTTTATTAAATTCAGGCTGTCCCCTTGTAACTGCAAGTTAATATCATTAAATTTTTTAAACAAATCTGTCAAATACGCAATGTCTCCTTTGAATTTGATCAAGTTTTCTTTTAAATCTGGATCTCTACTTTCTAAGAACTCTAATACGGAATCGAAAACAGAGTAAAATCTCGTTAAGCATGCACCTTTCGACAACCAGCGTACTTCAGTATGTAAGAGCAGTCGTTGGAAGTCTTCGTCATTTTCGTCGCACAATTGAGCAAATAAACGCGTATTCAATGCATTGCTTCTAATTTTGTTGACAGCGTTTATTATAAAATGAAGAGATTGGTTCAACCTGTCACTTAAATGTTTCGCCACAAGATGTTGTCGGTGGATTACGCAATGAATAGCTGTAAGTCCTGGTATAATTCTTTTGAGATGACTTATAAACCCACGATATCGCCCTACCATTGCAGGAGCTCCGTCTGTTGCCACTGAAATAATGTTTGTAAATGGAATCGATTTTTCCGTAAAAAAATTACTCAGGACATTAAATATTGATTCGCCTTTAGTGTCAGTCTCCAAAGTTCTGGCAAATAGCAATTCTTCGTGAATTTCTTCCTCCATGATAAATCGGACATATGCTAATAATAATGCTTCATTACCGGGTAACGTTGACTCGTCCAGTTGTATAGAAAAATGACTTTTTTGCAGATGATTGCACAAAAAACTTTCGATGTCAGAGCTCATTTCATCAATGCGTCTTTGTACAGTATTGTTACTTAATGGAATTCTTTTTAGTACGTCAAATGGAGATTTGTGCAAAACAGTTTTTAAAACCTCTTCAACAGCGGGTAAAATTAATTGTTCTCCGATAGTGTGCGGTTTTCCAGATTTTGCTATTAGTAATGAGATATTGTAAGATGCCCGCAAGCCATCATCGTTACTTTGAGATGTTGAAGCGAACATGCTGTGCATGGTGGGTCTCTTTTCATATTTTTCCTTCAATGTTTGAAAATATTTTAAATCTTTACCCATTTTATCAGTATGACACCTTTTTAGATGATCTTCGAGCTTTGATGGTTTCATAGAGTCATTGCTTAAAACTTTATTGCATATTAGGCACATGGGCAAGTGTTTATCTGCCTCTGATGGAACAAAACCATATTTCAAATAATCGACACTGTATTGTCGACATTTTTTCTTTGCTGTAGCCATGTTTTGTATCAGTTACCTTCCCTGTAAAAAAAAATGTTATAGTAACCAAGTTTTTATTTGAATATAGGTAGCACAACGCAGCCTTTGTCAGCTTTATATTATTATGATTATCATTATATTGAAAAAGTATTACGGCTTGTAAAGGGACCAACTAATAAACCGCTAAGACAAGTACAGACTTTTTCACGAAGCGATATCAATGTTAAATACCTAATTTACCACAATTTTTTAATAGTAGAAATAAAAATTAGTTTACTCAGTATCGAATATTGATCATATTTGTGTAGGAAAAAATAAAAGTCGAAATCCCAAATTGACCAAAAAAGTGACCATAAAAACAATAACTAAAATTTCATTAAATCAATGAGTTCACGCGCTAGTAGTTTTATAAAACAGTAATTGCTCTGCAATATTGATTTTTCGGCCTTTTTAGAGAGGCAGTCCTCTCGTGAAAAAACAATTGAATAAAACGTGCTGTGTTTGTCTTCAAATCGAAAGAGGACAATTAAAATATCTGTAAGTTACTAAGTTAGCTATATACAATGTGTCCGAGCGATAAGACCGCCCGGCGTTTTTTGAATATTTGTACGAAATCATTAATAATTATATTTACATTTGTGACTTAGCGGCCTTAGTGATTTTATATAAGTAATTTTTTTACTACATTTTAGTTTTGTCTAATGATTTTAATTGATAAATTATGATGTCGGCTAGTCAGTAAACAAAAATAATGGAAAAAGATGAACAAACTTAGGAAATATCGTAAAAAAACTGCAGCACGTCACGCGTCTTTACTTAATTTAATTTTGTACAAATATTCTAAATACGCCGGGCGGTCACTTATCCCTAGGACACATTGTATACAAGCATTTGTTATCAACCGACCAGTACACGAAACAAAATACTTAAGAACTAGGTACAACAAAAAAAAGGTACGTACTTACTTTTCTCCGGCACTAGGAACACTAATATAAATTTTCTCACACCTTCTTTTTCGAAATTCCGGAAACAAATAAATGAGCATGCCTTTGGCATCGAGTATTTATAGTCTTGATCAAGATCATGTCTAAACAAGCACTAAGCATTGTCGGACGGATTGCGCTTTGCAAGTCTGTACACGAAATTGTAATATCGAATACGCAAGTTTGGACAAGTAAGAGTCGCTTGCCAGATTAAAATGTTATCTGCTTAGTTAGGTACTTAAAACAATATAGGTAGGCCCTTATAAAAACTATATGCAGATAAATTTTCGTGGACCCCTATTAACATCTTATGGACCCCCATTTTTTATTGACGCCTACGTAGACCCCCAGCAAGGCTCCCGTGGACCCCTGGGGGTCCACCTGGACCACTTTGGGAATCACTGGTTTAAATAATGATTTTTTTTACAATTATGTCAAAGTATAGTGTCCAACAGCAGGCGGGGCGTGACGGCGACGCGACGTTTACGGCACGTGAGTTGTAATGTACTCGGTATTATAAGACCACATACACCGCCGGCGCGCCCGACGGAAATACAAAGGTACAGGGCGCAGGCGCGACGCGGCTCGATGCACGATTAAATGTTCGAGAAATGACGGCGTGACGTCGACGAGGCCGTCCAGCCCGGCGAGCGCGGCGAGCGCGGCGTGCGCGGCGAGTACTCACGTTGACCTTGTTGAGCGCGACGTGCGTCTTGGCGTACATGGCGTTGGACAGGTCCTGGCCGGCGGCGGGCTTGGGCGCGGCGCCGCTGTAGGGCCCCTTGTAGTCGGGCGCCTCGTAGCCCGCCGGCGCCGAGTACGACGACACCTTGCCGCCCGCCGCCACGCCGCCCACCGTGCCCACGCCCGAGCCGCCGCCGTACTGCGCCCGGGGGGGGGGGGGGGGGGGGGGACACACGTCAGCACGACACGACACGACTCGACAGTTGACATATTTTTTAATTGTGGTATCGCACAAAATTTTGTCCCGTGCGAGAATCGAACCCGCAACCCTTAGCGCAGTAGTCCAGTCGCTTAACCACTGCACCAATCGGTCACCAAAATACTAGTCATTTCCATAGGCTCAAAGAATTTATGGATAAGAAATTTTCATGTTAGTTCTAAGTGGAAGATTTACATTTTAGGTACAATTCTGGCAAAACATGAAATCTCTTTACTATAATTTTTGTAACACCATGTATACCACGTTTTATGCAAATAAATCTTCACTATTATTATTATTAAACACGTCACGTGGACGACACGAGTCAATACGTCACGTGGGCAAGACTCGTCTACAACACGGTCCTAGGGAGTGTCGCCTGATCCGGTAGGCCCGAGTAGGTGAGCGAAACGGGACATGCGGCACGTATATTTTATTCTACGTTTTGTCATCTATCAATCCGGTCACATAAGAAAGCGTATATTATAGTGCCCGTCACGTAAAAAGAACGCTGACCGTCAACCTATTTTTTTTTAATTCCAGCCTATTCAAAAGGGTAACTAGTAAAGTACCTTTATTGATCGTACAATAAAACAATTACACTTAATTATAAACCACAATAGCCTAGGACCATAGAAAGCGACTATATCCGAGTGCAAACACAGTCGCTGACAGTTGCTCAGCGTTTTTTTTACGTGACGGAAACATACGCTTCACTCTTTCAAAATATACCCTGAAAGCCCGGTTTAACCTTTTGAGCGCTACAGTCATGTATAGAAGACAAACATTTCCGTGCTCTCAACGCCACGTCTTTATTAGAAGACAACATCTAAAAAATATGTGTATTTATTTGGTGCGTACTTTTACTATTGATCGTGACTATCGTATCTAACCGTGATCTTAATATGTTTTTAAATATTGGCTTTAAAAAATTAGCTAGACACATCGCGTTCGGCATTGGTTGACGCTCAAAAGGTTAAAAATAAAGGGAGTCAGAATCCTAGCCAATATAATGCGGTCGACGTATCTTGGCGATCCTGAAGATAGCCGATAAGCTGCGCAATAGAACCTTTAGGAACAAAATTGTCTACGGCGCAGCTAATCGGCTAACTTCAAGATCGCCAAGATACGTCGGCCGTACTGTAGACAACTTGTGTTTTTCTACTCCTCTGGGAAACATCGTGATTTTATGTATTGTGTTAGCATAGAAAACGTGACTCACCGTGGGGTACACTCCGTACTGGTAGGTGGTGGGAGGAGGCTGGTACGCGAAGTACGCGTAGCCCGGAGGGAGCGCGGCCGCCGGTACCTGCGACATCTGGTATTCACGACGATTATGTTAGAGATTTATAACACTTAGGGCAGACTTTTCCATCGCTACATAATTTTGGTCAGTAGAATAAATTTGACGTTTTGACATATTTTCCATACATTAACAGTCAAAGTGAAAATTGTATACTTCGAAAATAACAGACGATTGAAAAATCGGCCTTTAGGGAATTAGACATAATTTAACACAGCGTTATATTTTATACTATAGTCAGACCGCCTAATGAGAAAATCAGCTGAGCAAGAGGTTTTGGGTTATCCAGGGTTGAGCAAAAAGTTACTGGGTTTTTCCATTAGGTAATTCTCAGTAGCAGCACGGGAATTTGTGCCCGGTAAGTGACAATAAGCTCGCCTCCTATTACATTGGGACTTTTAACATAACTGATGAAATGTGGGTATCTATATGTCCACCTGCTTATACAGGCGTGATGTAATGTAGCTTCTACCGCAGAATGCCAACTTTTCAAAATGTCAAAATGACGCAAACCATTAACTTTGAAGAATACCAAATTTTCCAAATGATAACTTCTCAAAAAGCCAACTTCGCAGAACGTAAACTTTGCAAAATGACTACTTTAAAAAAAAGTCAATATGTTCGAGATTTATATTTAATAGAAAATCTAGTATTTTTTAATAAAATCAATTATGTTGATTTAGTTAGTAAGTTTTATCAACAAATTAAATCTAAATATGGTGAAACATATTAATCTAAATAAATTTTGCTATACAGTTTGGCAGAAGTAAAAATTATGCAAAGTTGTCGTTTTGAGAAGGTGTCATTTTACAAAGTTGATATTCTGCGAAGTTGGCCATCTGAGAAGTTATCATCATGCGAAGTTGTCATTTTACAAAGATACATTCTGCTAAGTTGTCATTCTGCCAAGTTGTCATTTTACGAAGTTGTAATTCTGCTAAGTTAGCGTTTTGCGTCGTGTTGACAGTTTGAGAAGTAATAGTGCGTGAGAGCCGTGACGTGGTAGCGTGTATGTGTGTGTATGTGTGTGTATGTGTGTGTAGGTGGGGGTACCTGCTGCGGCGAGGCGGCGTCGGTCCTGCCGAAGCGCTCGCCGGCGCCGAGCCCGAACGTGGCGTCCCGCCCGCCGTAGCCCACCTCGTAGTAGCCCGCCTGCACGGGGAGACATACGCTCGTGTATACATATCGTCACTCGCGGAGACTCTCTACTTGCACCTTAAGATTGTATCTAAGGAATTAACCTTAGATACAATCCAATTACAGTAGGCGGTCATATCTCACTAAGCAAAACGCAAAAGAAAAGCGATAGACGATACATTTTAATTACATATTTTGTTCATCTTACCATATTATAAAGGCGAACGTTTAAAATCAACGCCTGCGGGCGGGTCGGGTATACATAGTGATACGAGTGAGGGCAGTACAAACCATGTGGTGCGGCAGCGTGGAGCGCATGAGCTGGTCGTCGTAGGGCGCGTAGGCCGGCGTGGCGCCTGCGCCGTACAGCGCGCCGCCCGCGTAGCCCGAGCCGTGGCCCGCTACCACTGTGGGGCAGGCCGGATATACATTGTATCGGAAACTCAGCTCATCGTAAGATATCCTTAACAGTCAAATATGATAAAAGAAATGCTGTTCCCGCCATCTTTATGTCCATTTTACATTTTTACGCAATTTTCTAAGATTTCGGTCGCCTAATTTACCATCTAAGGTAGTACCACAGTTTAGATACTCATACAGTTGGTCAACGGAAGCGTCTAGACAATCGTGCCGTGCGGTTTGGTGCGGGGAGAGCGAGTATTTTCCAAAGCACAATGTTAGTAACTAGGGAGCCGTCTCGCAGAACATCGCGGTCAATTGATTTAATATATTTTGTTCTTGTCTTTTTTTTTCCAATTCGATAAAAATAAATATTATACTGATTTTTAAACGTTTATGTTTGTATTTATTGTTTTTAATTTGTATTAGATTAAAGTATAAACATATCAACTCACTTGTATTCGAAGGGGTTGACAGAGGTGTAGGTACCTATAGTACTGTTGATAATAGTTGAAAAATGGCTTATATTGGAACATCTTCGTAATGGCTGCTATGCCTTATCGGCCTTATAATCTATTGTTTTCAAGGAGGGTTTTTAGAAGTTTGACATAATTTTGTATTTATCTGTCTGTTTCTGTATCGTATCCAATCGGGTGGACCAATTTGAATACCTACAATTATTTTCTACTTTTGAGGGAACTGTTTTTTCGGGGGTTTATTTCTTTTAAGTATTACTTAGTAAGTTCATGATGTTGTTTTTAGAATTCAAAAAGGCGGCCACGGAAATAACGGCGAACATAGAATTTTTTTCAATAAATCGTTGTATATTTAACTGAGGGCCGATTTTCATTTAATTCTCAAACATGCAAGGTTAATAATAGATTCCTTAATCTAATAATAAAAGGTAATTAATTAAACATTCATGACTTCATATTTAAAAAAAAACCTACCTTTAACGCGTGCATTTTCTAGACGTTGTTGGCATTTTTCCCTAGATCAAATGCGATGACATACCGTATGAGTATCTATACTGTGGTTGTACTAAAGAATTTCTAAATACATGTAAAATGTATACCAATCTTACGCAGTGACACATACAGTATTAGATTTACAAAAGATAACTTCATTGCTATGAGATCTATCTTCCACAATACGTTTACTGAAAAATCATCGCATTCAATTTCGGGCTCCTAATTCTATCATTACATCAGAAATATACGGTGTTACCAAATTTAAAATTTATAACACTTTTAATTGGTAAAAACATAAAACCTATTTTTATGGTTATTTATATTATTTATTTATCGCGTGTTGGTTGAAATAAAGGTATATTTATTAAAATTCCTTAATTTAATTAGAAATAATATCATTGTCAATATCACTCAAAACGCAATAAATTACTATGCACAAACGTAACAGGCCCAAAGAGTTAGGTTGTGTCACTATATTTCTCATTTCGAATTACGAACATTCGTATTGCAAACGCATGTTTAAAAACCCAAACATATGAAGAAAAAAAAATCAATTCCGTTCATAAATGAATGAAAGTTATGAGGGAACATACGTAAAAAAAAGATCCCGACAAATTGAGAACCTCCTCCTTTTTTTTTAAGTCGGTTAAAAATACAAATCTAATACATTAACCACTCCCCCCCCCCCCCACATGACCAGGCTTTAATCGTCTGTAATAGACGCTAAGGCCAAAGATGAGATGTTTAAAATAAAGATTTGTGACACAATCTGTCTCACTAACCTGTGGTTGTCGCTACTTTGGCTGTGGAGGTTTGCGTTTGTGTCGTCGTATTCGTTAGACTATTACTTGATGCTACCGAACTGTCGTACTGAAACAAACAAAACTTTTAGTTAATTTACAGATTTTGTACGACTATATTAAGGAATGGTGGAAGGTATGGGAGGTGGTAGGAAATTGTATAGTTTCCGTCACGTAAAAAGAACGCTGACTGTTAAGATAACATAATCGTGTGTTCCAAGACAGTCGAGTCATTTCTCTGGGACGCCTCAAGTTTCATTGCCTTGATGGTTCTTAATGGTTATCAGTGTAGATCCTGTCTTACAGGAGTTACAGTGATGGGCACGAATGGTGAGCTTGTCCCGTATAAAAAAGGTGGGGTAGTATGTGTGTGGGGGAAATACGATGAGTGGTGGGGAGTAGTAGTGTGCAAATGAGGTATAAAACATAGCATGCTATTATTAGCAATATTTTTGTAACATGCTTTTTTATGTTATGCAAAACATGAAAAAAGGGCATCTCGCCCAGGAAAAAATTCAGTATACCGCGCTAGATGCTTTATCGTAGCATCAATTGCTATGGTGCTATGGTCTCGCCGCGTATGTATATGCCATTTACAGTCGTTGTGCTAACATATTATAGCACCGATTGCTATTCAAAATAGTGCGTGTTAGGCGTTGAGTATAATGGTGTGCTATGGTGATATTACCCATCACTAGTGGGAAGTACTGTGTGTGTCGTGTGGGCCTCGTGTGGAGGGTGTGTGTGTACCTGCTGCGTGTCCTTGGGCGGTCCCTTAGGCTGCGCCGTGGGCTGGTAGGCGGTGTAGGGCGCCGCCGTGTACAGCGCGCTGCCGCCGTACACGCCGCCTGACGACGATGTCTGCTGGGGGCGGAAAGATCCATATTCAATATGTATTGTTTTTACATCTACTTATATATTCCCTGTTTCTCGTGACATTAATTAGGTACAGTCGTCGGCAAGCTTGCCGCCCGCTCCGAGCAGTACGCATACCGCTGCGCACAAAACGAGTTTAGGATCAGGCGAGCCGGGCCCGGGCAGGGGGGGGGGGGAGTGGCACACCAGTAAATTCGTAACGTTAAGGTATTTTTTTTTGTAATTATTAACAACGAAAAACAAAATAACAACTTGATTTATTTTATTTGTTGTTGTTATAGTTATTGTAATCTGTAGTAAATATTTTCTTTTTTATTCTGATCGATGATTTTTATTCTGATAACCGGAATTTTTTAAGTAATCCTTCGTCACCACTTTGGGCACTAATGGCGCTCTTTACCGCTTCTATGTAGTTTACACTTTTTTAAACGTCACCCTACACTAATAATTTATCGTATATCGTGGATGCGCTTCACAAACACGAAAACATGAAAAATCACATACACAAACACAAAGACTCTGAACAAACGTCTGGAAATTACATATATATTTTTGTTCCGTACAGGATTGATTGAGGATTTAGTAGCGCCCCTGGCAGACCTCCAGCCAGGTGGACTGACGATATCGCTGCTGTACAGGGAAAGACCTGGATGCAAAAGGCCCAAAACAGGACAGAGTGGCGTTTAAGGGAGGAGGCTTATGCCCAGCAGTGGGTCACCTAAAAGCTGATGATGATGATGATGATGACAGGAATTGAACCCGCAACCTTTAGCGCAGCAGTCCAATCGCTTTGCCACTGCGTCAATCAGATCGTCAAACGATCGTTAAAGGTTCGAACGTATACATACATACATTCATATAATCACGCCTATCTCCACGAGGGGTAGGCAGAGACCACGGACACTTGTTACAACAGTGTGAGCCTGTAAGGTACCTGGTAGGAGTTGATCATGGGCTGGTACTGCGTGAGCGTGACACTGGAGGGGTAGGCGGAGACCACGGACACTTGTTACAACAGTGTGAGCCTGTAAGGTACCTGGTAGGAGTTGATCATGGGCTGGTACTGCGTGAGCGTGACACTGGAGGGGTAGGCGGAGACCACGGACACTTGTTACAACAGTGTGAGCCTGTAAGGTACCTGGTAGGAGTTGATCATGGGCTGGTACTGCGTGAGCGTGACACTGGAGGGGTAGGCGGAGACCACGGACACTTGTTACAACAGTGTGAGCCTGTAAGGTACCTGGTAGGAGTTGATCATGGGCTGGTACTGCGTGAGCGTGACACTGGAGGGGTAGGCGGAGACCACGGACACTTGTTACAACAGTGTGAGCCTGTAAGGTACCTGGTAGGAGTTGATCATGGGCTGGTACTGCGTGAGCGTGACACTGGAGGGGTAGGCGGAGACCACGGACACTTGTTACAACAGTGTGAGCCTGTAAGGTACCTGGTAGGAGTTGATCATGGGCTGGTACTGCGTGAGCGTGACACTGGAGGGGTAGGCGGAGACCACGGACACTTGTTACAACAGTGTGAGCCTGTAAGGTACCTGGTAGGAGTTGATCATGGGCTGGTACTGCGTGAGCGTGACACTGGAGGGGTAGGCGGAGACCACGGACACTTGTTACAACAGTGTGAGCCTGTAAGGTACCTGGTAGGAGTTGATCATGGGCTGGTACTGCGTGAGCGTGACACTGGAGGGGTAGGCGGAGACCACGGACACTTGTTACAACAGTGTGAGCCTGTAAGGTACCTGGTAGGAGTTGATCATGGGCTGGTACTGCGTGAGCGTGACACTGGAGGGGTAGGCGGAGACCACGGACACTTGTTACAACAGTGTGAGCCTGTAAGGTACCTGGTAGGAGTTGATCATGGGCTGGTACTGCGTGAGCGTGACACTGGAGGGGTAGGCGGAGACCACGGACACTTGTTACAACAGTGTGAGCCTGTAAGGTACCTGGTAGGAGTTGATCATGGGCTGGTACTGCGTGAGCGTGACACTGGAGGGGTAGGCGGAGACCACGGACACTTGTTACAACAGTGTGAGCCTGTAAGGTACCTGGTAGGAGTTGATCATGGGCTGGTACTGCGTGAGCGTGACACTGGAGGGGTAGGCGGAGACCACGGACACTTGTTACAACAGTGTGAGCCTGTAAGGTACCTGGTAGGAGTTGATCATGGGCTGGTACTGCGTGAGCGTGACACTGGAGGGGTAGGCGGAGACCACGGACACTTGTTACAACAGTGTGAGCCTGTAAGGTACCTGGTAGGAGTTGATCATGGGCTGGTACTGCGTGAGCGTGACACTGGAGGGGTAGGCGGAGACCACGGACACTTGTTACAACAGTGTGAGCCTGTAAGGTACCTGGTAGGAGTTGATCATGGGCTGGTACTGCGTGAGCGTGACACTGGAGGGGTAGGCGGAGACCACGGACACTTGTTACAACAGTGTGAGCCTGTAAGGTACCTGGTAGGAGTTGATCATGGGCTGGTACTGCGTGAGCGTGACACTGGAGGGGTAGGCGGAGACCACGGACACTTGTTACAACAGTGTGAGCCTGTAAGGTACCTGGTAGGAGTTGATCATGGGCTGGTACTGCGTGAGCGTGACACTGGAGGGGTAGGCGGAGACCACGGACACTTGTTACAACAGTGTGAGCCTGTAAGGTACCTGGTAGGAGTTGATCATGGGCTGGTACTGCGTGAGCGTGACACTGGAGGGGTAGGCGGAGACCACGGACACTTGTTACAACAGTGTGAGCCTGTAAGGTACCTGGTAGGAGTTGATCATGGGCTGGTACTGCGTGAGCGTGACACTGGAGGGGTAGGCGGAGACCACGGACACTTGTTACAACAGTGTGAGCCTGTAAGGTACCTGGTAGGAGTTGATCATGGGCTGGTACTGCGTGAGCGTGACACTGGAGGGGTAGGCGGAGACCACGGACACTTGTTACAACAGTGTGAGCCTGTAAGGTACCTGGTAGGAGTTGATCATGGGCTGGTACTGCGTGAGCGTGACACTGGAGGGGTAGGCCGTGGCCGCCATGCCCGAGGCGCCCGTCAGCGACGCGTTCGTCGAGTTCACCTGCGGCGCGAGGCACAGCGGTTATTATACATAACTATGAGTTGGAGTTGAGTATTTTTTCCAACAAAATCAGTAGCTTTAATATATGACTGTGTATTATGACATTTTAAGTTGGTTACAAATAAGATATTAAGCGCCATTTCACAAAATGTTGATGTTCGTATTCCGTCAGAATTGTCATGTCTGCGTAGCACACCCACACAAAAACAATGCAAACAGTGTAGCGCGAGATTCGAGATGGACATAAAAATCTTGATCGTTATTACAATGTACCTTTATTCTGGATTGATGAAAATATTTTTAATTCATTACTAATTTATTTAGAAAAATTATAACTTCTATAATAATAATATAAACACTTTTTGTGAAATTCTATTTAATTATAAATGTAAACGATTGTATTTTTGGAGGATTATTACTTAATTACGCAGAAACGGCTAAACGGATATAGAAAAAAAAGATCCTGACGAATTGAGAACCTCCTCCTTTTTTTGAAGTCGGTTAAAAAAATTGCACATAGATAGTTTATAATCTGGATTACCATAATGGCTACAAGCTACTTTTCATCCCGGAATAGATGCGTAGAATAAATCCAAGTGGACCAAGTCGCGGACTAAAATAGTATAGTCAAGATTAAAGTAGATAAAAGTAGTATATTAATTTGTTAAAATATCTTTAACTATTAAAATAATATACTTTACTTGATATTAAACAAAACCGAATGAAAATATTACATAGAAAATGAAAACGTTGTGGTCGTAGTATACACATGCGTTTGCAATATGAATTTTCGTAATTTTAAATGAGAAAAAAAGTGACACAGATCCTACCTCTTGCAGGAGTCGGGCCCGACTAATCATTCTACGTTTGGGCATCGTAATTTATTGTGATTTTGAAAGCTATTGAAAATGATATGATTTCTAATTAATTAATAAAGGAATTTTGAAAAACGCTGTATTATTAGATTTCTTATACAGCATAGTTTATTATGACATGATTTTAAAATCACAATATACCTTTATTCAAACCAAAAAATCGTGATAAAATTACAGTATAAACCATGAAAATAGGTTTCAGTTTTATTTTGTTATCAATTAAAAGTGTTATTAATACCGAAAATTTGGCACCGTAAGTTTTAATAAAAATATATGATTCATGCTTACTGTATTGTTATCGTTAAAATTTGTGAATGTAAATGATAGAATTTGGAGCCCGAAATTGATTCTGCGATGATTTTTCAGAAAACGTGTTGCGGGAGATTGTTTACCATTAGCAATTAAGTTATTTTTTGTAAATCTATTAGCTTATGTGTCCATGAGAAAAATTTGTCTACATTTTACATTTATATATAAATTCCTTAATACTACCTAAGATGGTATATCAGGCATCCGAAATCTTAGAAAACTGCGTAAAAATGTAAAATGGCTCTTAAATTATATAAGGCCTGTCATTTTACTTGATATTTATACACGGTAATTTCCTTTGTAAGACCTTCACAAAAATTAATCTCAAATAGATGCTTGTACATTGTAGTGAAAAACCCCAGCACGATCGATATTTTTTTTGTGTTTCTTGGCTGATCCCCATTCAGTCGCTGACTATAAGCGGATGTGTTGGGTGTGGCTTAAGTTACTAAACCATATTTTTACAAGCATTGTGTACAGAATGCATCAAAGGTTCTACATTTGCACACCTCAATATAGATAGAACATGTTGCACTATAAAAATATCAACAAAACTCTCACACGTGTTTAAAGCAATTAAATTATTTTGACTTTGATTTGTGGCATCACAAAAACTATAGCCTAACCTGTATGATTAGTTACTTAATATAAATTTGTCAATGATATTTAATAATATTTATTCATTTGATCAAATATATGTATTACCTGTGGCGCATACACGTTGGCTCCGTACACGGGCGGGTGATGCGACACTGCGTGATGTGGTGCGTATACGTTCTGTTGTCCGACAGTCTGCAACATATAACATAAGGAAAATACTTGAATATATTGTTTTTAAATTACATGAGAAATTAGATTTAATAAAATAAAATTGCACAGATTCCTGGATGTACTTAGACGACTGCACAGATTGCGGGGCGCACTTAGATGATTGCACAGAGTGCGGGGAGTAGTTAGATGACTGCACAAATTTCAGGGCGTCCTTAGGTTATTGCACAGATAGTTGGGCGTACTTAGATGATTGCACAGATTGCGGGGTGTACTTAGATGATTGCACAGATTGCGGGGCGTACTGAGATGATTACACAGATTGCGGGGCGTACTTAAAGATTGCAGATTGTGAGTCGTACTTTTAGATGATTGCACAGACTGCGGGGCATACTTTTCGATGATTGCACAGATTGCAGGGCGTACTTAGATGATTGCACAGGATCGCGGCGGATGGCGTACTTTTAGGGAGGTGTTTATCTAGCAGTGGGATATTATAGATTGTGGATGATGATCAATTAATTGTAATCATTGTTTAGCCTATAGAAAGACTAATTGTCTTTCTATAGACTAAATAATGCCTGCTTAATGCTGCCCGTCGTGCTGCTGGCCGCCCCGCTGTCGCCTGCTGACACCACCAGCTGTGCGTCTAGGTATATGTTACCTTAGGGCGGTGGTGCGGCGCGGCATGTTGCGCAGGCGCAGCGTGCTGTGCGGGCGCGGGCGGTGCGGGCCCGGCCACCCCGCTGCTGCTGCCCGTCGTGCTGCTGGCCGCGCCACTGTCGCCTGCTGACACCACCAGCTGTGCGTCTAGGTATATGTTACCTTAGGGCGGTGGTGCGGCGCGGCATGTTGCGCAGGCGCAGCGTGCTGTGCGGGCGCGGGCGGTGCGGGCCCGGCCACCCCGCTGCTGCTGCCCGTCGTGCTGCTGGCCGCGCCACTGTCGCCTGCTGACACCACCAGCTGTGCGTCTAGGTATATGTTACCTTAGGGCGGTGGTGCGGCGCGGCATGTTGCGCAGGCGCAGCGTGCTGTGCGGGCGCGGGCGGTGCGGGCCCGGCCACCCCGCTGCTGCTGCCCGTCGTGCTGCTGGCCGCGCCACTGTCGCCTGCTGACACCACCAGCTGTGCGTCTAGGTATATGTTACCTTAGGGCGGTGGTGCGGCGCGGCATGTTGCGCAGGCGCAGCGTGCTGTGCGGGCGCGGGCGGTGCGGGCCCGGCCACCCCGCTGCTGCTGCCCGTCGTGCTGCTGGCCGCGCCACTGTCGCCTGCTGACACCACCAGCTGTGCGTCTGGGTATATGTTACCTTAGGGCGGTGGTGCGGCGCGGCATGTTGCGCAGGCGCAGCGTGCTGTGCGGGCGCGGGCGGTGCGGGCCCGGCCACCCCGCTGCTGCTGCCCGTCGTGCTGCTGGCCGCGCCACTGTCGCCTGCCGACACCACCAGCTGCTTCATCGACGCCGACAGCTGTGCGTCTAGGGGGGCTAAAGAAAAATATTATATTATATTATCAAGGTTAAACTTGAAACTTGAAATGAGATAAATTAAACCTTTCACTATCATTTGCAAGTCAAAAAGTAAAGATGCGTTTAAGTCAAGAGGTTTTATGATCGTTTCTAAGTAAGAGGGAGCGAGTGTAATTCATAAAGGACGCTATAATTATGAATCATGAAGCAGCAGCCGCCGCCCGCCCCCGCCGACAGCCCCGCGCGGCAGGCGGCTGGCATATTATTATAATACGGGCGAGCTGGCCGCCCTACAGACATGACATGACCGACTGACTATATCCATCTCATCTCAAACGACGGTGATAGCACCAATACGTCACACGGTGCAAACATTAATTATTGTCAATTGATATAGTTATTGAACCCAACGTAAAGACGTCTGCCGCGATAATTTCACGACTTATTTTAAAGAGCATACCGAGTTCATCTCTCACCATTTATTTCACAAGGCAAAAAAAACATTCTTAGTTCGTAAAACTCTTCGCTAATATTAATTACTACGGTCTACATTTATCTACACATGCACACTACACGAATGTGCGGCTAGTAGAGCGCCACTGGAAACACAGGCGTCCACTGGATCCGGTATTGAAAGCCGACTTCTCTCGCACGGATTGTACACCGATATCGATATGTAGATCAAATCGCTCTAGCTCCGTGCCTTAAAGCTTAAGGTGCCTTTTCAGTATGTTTTCTTATTATAATATTATCATATAATTATTATCTTTATAACATTCAATTCATTTTTTTTATTTAATTCGTTGAAACCAAAAGTGTGAAGGTAAAAACAATTTTAGATTACATCCAATTGATACAGATGCTTGTAAAAGTAAAAAAATGGCTATCACACTAAAATGTAAAAAACCGTGATTTTAACATCATGAGTTTATACTTTAGCACCATTCAATCATATAATAACCATTATGGTATACATTATTTTTTTTGGGTATGTTGCAAGGTCGACCAGAATGATGATAAATGATTTTTATTTTGCAAATAGGTTTACAGGAGACACTTTTACACGTCATTCTTTTTTAAAGGCTAAATGGCGCATTTCCGAATTGTCTTCCTGTGAGAAGAAATGCCGAAACAAGGTCTCTTTTGAAATCATGATGATGAGATATTACACGATAATGCTGCGCTCCATTCTTGTCCTAACAATTTGGAAGCTGGTAGTAAACATAATTGTATAGGCACCTTAAGTCATAAAGAGCATACCAACAAGCAAGATCAATCGATAATCGCGCATGGACCGTAATAGAGATTCTCTTATCATCCGAATGCGATCGAAGTTGTCGCTTTGCCAATGTTAACCTGATGATTGTAGTTTGTAACCAATTTCAAAAATGAAGGAGGTTCTTAATTCTTGGGAATCTTTTTTTATTCTGATAAAAATTTTGATCATCCGTTGGTTTGTTTTTAATCCATGCGCGACTGTCCTACAACAGTACAAAGAGCAATGGTACGCTAAAAGCTACTAATGATATTCAGAACTAATTTAAGCATTACTACTAATATATAAGATGCGCAACAAATCGGTGTTAAGTGTGATGTTATTGGGTGTTTTCATTTGTTAATACTCAGTTGTGCCAAAGTCTGAGTTTGAGCTCTGTTAATGAACTCTCTCCTCATACATAGGCGTGTAAAACCTACCTACCTACCAGGGAATACAGGTTCGATGTTCTGTATTTTTAGGTTAAAGCCTTGCCCAAAATGTATTTGGGCAAGGCTTTCCTTATGCATAATTTAGCAATACACCTCATCATTTTGATACCATATATAATTACTAGCCCGCTCCGGCTTCGCACGGGTATAAAATATATATTATAAGTATTCCTCCACTATTTAATGAATGTTATTATACATAATTATAATCCTACCTCTTCAATCACTCTATCTATTAAAAAAACCGCATCAAAATCCGTTGCAAAGTTTTAAAGATTTAAGCATACATAGGGATATAGGGACAGAGAAAGCGACTTTGTTTTATACTATGTAGTGATCTATATTAATATTAAAGAGGTATTTGTTTGTTTGTATGTAAGGGGTAATCTTCGAAGCTTTTCGTCCGATTTCCAAAATTCTTTCACCTATAATTACAATGGATATTTAGGGTAGACTTAGGCTACTTTCGAAAAAGATAGGTAAAATATTCCCCACGTAAACGACGTCACAGACTGATGTTCGTAATTAAAAAATACTATCATCGATTCGTCGGCGCGTAGTGTGTGTTTGTATGTCGGTGTGTGCGTGTGTGTGGCATAAAAACTAAAAAAGTATTAAAATATACTCACACGTTGTGTTCGTGACTGCGGGTTCCGTTGTAGTCGGTTGGCTGACTGGTGTTGGTTCCACTACTGATAAGCTCTCGTTTAACTGTGAGATAAAATATATTAGGTAAGTATATTTTATTAGGGAAATGGATATTCAGTAGATAGACTTTAATAGAGTATTTGACATCCTTAACCAACATTATGTCGCTAAAATTCTTTATTTTAGTCCTGAAAATACGATAACCTTTCTACAAACTGCACGAAAAGCACAGGTCGGCTTTGATAGTTTAATGTGTGCCGCTAATATTAGTTTTCAAGCCCATTTTCTTACATAAGTATAATAGAATAGTAGTAATACTCACGAGCGCGGCAGGCGCGGGGTGCGGCGGGTGCGCGGTGTGCGCGGTGTGTGCGGAGTGCGTGGTGTGCGCGGCGTGGGGCGCATGCGCGGGGTGCGGCGCATGCGCAGGGTGCGGCGCGTGCGCAGGGTGCGCGGGGTGCGCGGGGTAGGCGGAGGCGTCGGGCGCCGCCTCGTGCGCCAGCGGGGGGGAGGCCGCGGGCGCCGCCGGCTGCGGGGGGATACAGCTCAGTACACACTGCACACACACACTCACTGCACAATTGCGTTCTACTAACACTGTCACTTAGATTAAACCTTATTAACTTTGTAAAACATTGAAAAATTTAAACTGCTTTAACAATTATGTAGCAAAATTTGAAAAATCATATACGCGCAGACAAGACTGTGCTGCTGGGTAGTTTGTTTATTGTGCCGTTTTGTCTACCCAGCGATAGCACTAGGACGCGGTGACGGGCGGGCGTATGCATACCACGGGCTTGGGCGCGTGCTGCGCGTGCGGCGCGTGCGGCGCGTCCTGCAGGTGGTCGGGCTCCAGCGCGCCGAACTGCACGTCCAGGAACATGCCGGCCGCGCCCTCCGGCCCGCCCGGCATCTCCACCGCCGACGACGGGATCTGCGAGCACAGGGCAATGTGGACAAACTAGAGCTAACCAAGCTACCACAATATTCAATTATAATATTAAACTGAAGAGTTCGGTTGTTTGTTTGCTTGAACGCGCTCATCGCAGGTACTACTGGTACGATTTGAAAAAATATTTCAGTGTTAGATAGGCTATTTATCGAGGAAGGCTACAGGCTATAAAACATTCGAAATCCACGCGGGCGAAATCGCGGAAAATCATGTCCTCTAAATTAATGCCAAGAGTTAAGTTGGTTTCATTTAAAATTTATGTTATAAGGCCTTTTAATTTTTAAAACATGTCTCATCATCATCATCAGCCCTTAGAACGCAAGAAGACAAGACATGTCTGACTAACAATAAATAAAAATGGGATGAAACCTGAATTTAATTGTCTGCAATCCTTACCCAACATAGAGCAAGAGTATTAGTGCTTGTTCTTTCTCTGTATAAAAGACTATTGACTTACTTTGGGTTGGGGCAATATGTAAGCTGGTATCTACTATATAAATTCTTGAAGGGAAATCTTCATTTTCCTTCTTACATTAAGTGCATGGAGGTGAGCGACATTTTAATAAGAAGTGGACGTAAAGAAAGCCAAAAAACAAAAGGAAAATTATTATTAAATTTTTATTATTATTATTCCTTTCGAATTTCAATCTCTGGATACAGTGTGTAATGAAATGTAATTTGGACTTCAAGCTTTGGGTAGTGAGCGGGATGTTAGCCCGCGTTGTATCAAAAGCAAAAAAGTATTTCTTGTTTAAATGAGAGTTTATTCTATTAATCACCAATTGTTCTTATTATATTATTTATGAACTAATATAAGAGTTATGTTTGAAATTTTAATAAAAAGTTACTGTTACGAATGCACCCGGACCGTTCGGTGGCTAGTAATGCACTATCGTTACCAAAACTTCTATGTTAATTAGAATATTACAGCATTATTGAAAAACGCTGCGTTTACTTAGTTTGGTTGCGTTGGACCGAACAGTCAGTGTTATTCATCATCATCATCAACCGGAAGACGTCTACTGTTGAACAAAGGGTGTTCCCTTAGGAGGGGGTGGGGGGTTGCCATAATCCCCACGCTTGGCAAGCGGCTTGGGGATCGCATTATTGGTGAAGTTACAGAAGACGCTGCTGTCCATCTTCTGGATTTTCCCTTAGTCGCCTCTTACGACACCAACGGGAGGAAAGGGGGGGTGGTCAATTCTAGGTAGACACCACACGGAATACGTCACTGTTATTGGTTATTGTGTAACTGACCTTGGAAGGCGGTGGTACCCGCGCCCGCTGTGGTTTCCTCTGGCTGGTGATGTCTGACGAGCTGTACACGCCGTAGTTGGATGTGTATACACCTGTAACGTCACGTTATACCTGCTGTTTATGTATACAATTACCATACATATTCGTTAATATTAATGAAATGATATACTATGTTTCGTTCTTGAAAAAAATGCTAGGTTAGGTCAGCTTAGGTTACCAGAAAATATGAAAAAATGCCTTGTATTATTCTTGTTTAAGGATACAATCCGCCTTGTATTTTATAAAGTGGTACACACGCAACTTTCGCAACTTTTAAAATCTTAATTCCATGTATTAGGGGGCGATCATGTTAATATTTATCTTTCTGTCTTACTAATATAATTATCCTAATATTTAGTAACAAAATGCAAAGTCTATAGCTTACTTAAAGGGGCTATGAATAATGTAATTTATAAACAATTTGAAATACTTACTATTGTCGTGCCTTTGTGATTGCTGCGTAAGTTGCGACAAATACTGCGACTGCGCGGCCGTCAGACTACCAGACATACCCATTGGCTGAAATAATAAATACATAATATATAATATAAACTGAGTATGTTCGCCACCAGGAGACTTATTTTGGTTTTCAGTGCCAGGGAACAGAGGATGCAACTGTGTCAGTGATCATTAGAGGGTTTAAAATTAAGATATTTAAACTTGTAATTACATTCTAAATTGATGAAGGAAATTTGAAAAACAATGGACACGAGCGAGACTTTAGCTCGCGACCTTCGCCGTACCGTGGCGCAGTTCTAACCAACTGAGCTTTCGTGTCGCTGCTCGCGCCCATAAAAATTCAAGTTCCCTTTTAGTATTTACGTCTTACGGGGTCACCTGCTGCTATACAATACTATACAAGATGATACCTGATGCAGCGGGCGGCGGTAGGCGTCGGCGGGCGGGGCCTCGGGCGGGGCCGCGCTCACCGGGGACTGGCGGCTGCCCGGGGTCACATGCTGCTATACAATACTATACAAGATGATACCTGATGCAGCGGGCGGCGGTAGGCGTCGGCGGGCGGGGCCTCGGGCGGGGCCGCGCTCACCGGGGACTGGCGGCTGCCCGGGGTCACCTGCTGCTATACAATACTATACAAGATGATACCTGATGCAGCGGGCGGCGGTAGGCGTCGGCGGGCGGGGCCTCGGGCGGGGCCGCGCTCACCGGGGACTGGCGGCTGCCCGGGGTCACCTGCTGCTATACAATACTATACAAGATGATACCTGATGCAGCGGGCGGCGGTAGGCGTCGGCGGGCGGGGCCTCGGGCGGGGCCGCGCTCACCGGGGACTGGCGGCTGCCCGGGGTCACCTGCTGCTATACAATACTATACAAGATGATACCTGATGCAGCGGGCGGCGGTAGGCGTCGGCGGGCGGGGCCTCGGGCGGGGCCGCGCTCACCGGGGACTGGCGGCTGCCCGGGGTCACCTGCTGCTATACAATACTATACAAGATGATACCTGATGCAGCGGGCGGCGGTAGGCGTCGGCGGGCGGGGCCTCGGGCGGGGCCGCGCTCACCGGGGACTGGCGGCTGCCCGGGGTCACCTGCTGCTATACAATACTATACAAGATGATACCTGATGCAGCGGGCGGCGGTAGGCGTCGGCGGGCGGGGCCTCGGGCGGGGCCGCGCTCACCGGGGACTGGCGGCTGCCCGGGGTCACCTGCTGCTATACAATACTATACAAGATGATACCTGATGCAGCGGGCGGCGGTAGGCGTCGGCGGGCGGGGCCTCGGGCGGGGCCGCGCTCACCGGGGACTGGCGGCTGCCCGGGGTCACCTGCTGCTATACAATACAATACACATTAGTACCATCCTAAGGTTGTCTGTAAGAGATTGCTTAGAGCGATAAGACGAAGAAAAAATAACATGCATATTCCCTTGCGAGCTGATTTCGTCTCTTTTTAGTAAAACAATACAGCACAGCTAACATTGGGCTTGTATTTTTTTTGGAGTATACAGAGGTGTATGGTGCACCTGCATATCGCCAATTATGTTATAGGGGTTTCAATGTGATAGGGGACGAGCCTACTACCATTAACCGGGCACAAATCCAGACTCCGTGCTGCTAATAAGAAATAAACCAAATGGAATAAGATAAGAACACGGAAATCGAATACAGGATCTCGAGTTGAGTAATCACGGCGTGCGACCGCTAGACCAGCGAGGCAGTGTACCTCTTTTAACCATACTAATGTAAGCATATCATTAACAATGTTATTATCTACTTGTGTTTTTATTTTTTTAAGCTTTAAAATAAATAGATGAATAACACTTACATAACGTCACGCATATTACCCGGAGGGGCAGGCAGAGACCACGGATTTCCTTTTGCTACGATCCTGACATACTTCTTTCGCCTCATTCACTCGCATCACATTCCTCATACACGCTTATCGGTTAAGGGAATGATAAATAATATTGTTGGAGGTATAATATAACGTGGTACTTACTTCTCGCAGCGGTATATGCGGGTGCGTGGGTATGTGTGCCGAGTTGTGGTACGTGTAGGTCGGGATGTGCGCCTCCATAGGGCCGTTGGCCTCCGTCGCGTCCCAGTCCTCCTAGCGCAAATGTTACACGTATAAACACATGGTTTTACTAGTATAATTAACACTCAACCAGGCAATGATATGCCATAAAGTAAAGATACGTCATATGATAATAAAATGAACTAAAAAAAGAGTCCCAAACACTGAGCCCGAACTATAACTATAATGATACTAAGACTAATGCAGTCTTATGTAAAATCGGACAATAATTGATCTACCCAACACTAGAATTGTCCCCTTTTCGAATCTTCAAAATGAGCGCGCTAGTAACATATCTGTACTTTTAAGCAATATCATTGAATCCACAGAAATAATTTTAACCCTTTCCCTGTCCAGCGAATCACATATGATACATGGGCATTGTTTAACAATTGTGTCTAATGTGTGACAGGAAACCTGTTCATATTATATAATTTGACATAGAAATACCACCCTATAAAATGACATAGGATACTCTTTATACCAGAAAATATTACTTTTATGCAAACCATATCGAAGGCTTGTTTCATCACATACGTTTAGATGAGTTTCTCGTCTTTCTGGATGCAGCTTGATACTAGTATTTAACATCGAGCAACTTATAAAAGGAAGTGGAAGGCCAAAGATCGAGCTCAGTGGCGTGCCATAGGAGAGGCATGTCCAGGAGTGGACTGAGATAGGCTATAATGATAATGAATCTATAAAATCCTACTCCTTGAGAATGTCACATCATAAACTGTACGAAGTATACAAAAACTTAAGCTAAAAAAACAAGTGGCATTGAAATTATAGTGATTAAAAGATGACTAGCAAGCTAATGAGTACTTACTTTGACTTCCGTGGTCTGAGCATGACAGAAGATAAAATAAATTTAGAGACAAGCCCCCTTACCATCAATTCTTAAAGCAGGACAGTTTACGTTGTGGAAGCGAGACGCCGGAGAACACTGCACGTAGCGGCGTCTCGCTTCCACATGGTAAACTGTCCTGTTTTAAGAGTTCACGGTAAGGGGTAAGGTCCTTACTTAGATGTTAACTTGTAAGGTAGATCACTAAACTAAATATTATATGAAAAAATAAATACAAAAAAAATGGAAATATTGGTTTTGGCCACATTGTCACACTAGTCTTACAGAAAGGATAAATTATTTTTCACTTTACTTTATAAATTATTGTAACAATTTACTGTGTAATGACGTCACACATTTGTCTCCAGGAAGTGTATATCTATATCTTTACCTACTGTATTTACAAACAGTAATGATGTCTCCAATGATAAGTTATGTTGACGCACAGCACGCGCTCTGCTAACGACCTCCACAATACTGATAACACCGGCGTCGTCATGTAATCACCTTAATCATCGGTTGTAAATGCTGGTAGTGACCGATAATTCTCATATGGAGCAAGCTAACCAAAATTGTAAAGTATTTTAAAGAGACATTGATTTTTTTATTAAATGAACTCTCTGTAACTTTAACATCTTTGGTAAAAGTTTCCAAAATTAAAAAGTAAATGACTTTACAAATTATAATTTATGTGAATAAAATAATTGTGATATAAGATTTAGTGCATTTTAGGATGTGAATGAATTCTGATTTTTGTTGCTGAAATTATATGATTATTGTAACTAGCAACATTTTTTGCTAGTCTGTAGTGTTAATGGGTTTGATTGGGCATTTCAAGATCAAGTACCTGCAATTGTTTTTTTAATATTTTGGGCACGTTACTTAAAAGCAATAAGGAGAAGTCCTTTGATGCTGAACACTTCGATTATACTTCAGTTTTTTTAATAAGTGGTTTTGGAAGTGTCGATAAAATGAATTATTTGTAGAAAATAACGTGAGGTTTTTCCATGTTCGTAACAAATGTGTGACTCGTTACATTTGCAACAGTCTGTAGGCAAGTGAAAATATATAGTAAGGACACTCACAGTAGCGTTGGCGGGCGCGGCGTCACCGTCGGCCGGCGCCTGCGCGTTGACGCTCGGCGTGAACACCTGCAACACGTCAACCTTTATAATTATGTGACAACACTGAACAAACACGAGTTTATTTTATGACTAGCGTACTTATACTAAGCGGAGAAGAAAGTGATGGAAAAGCGTAGGGAGATTTTATTCTATATGAAGCTTTATACTATGTATTTCTATTGGTTTAACATTATATTTGGCATGCAGCAATAGCAAGCTTTTTCATCAACATCTGAAGAAGTTTTTTTTATTTACAAATCTCGTCTGTCGCTAAACTTTTCAAGACAAGGCAATATCTTTCAGAAATTTCGTCAAATACCATCCTGGGCTATAAAAATATCGATACTAAAATACGAATCTTAAATACCTAATGCGTCAGTGATTGTCACAAAAAATATACAGTGAAACTTAACAGTGTAACACTTTAAATCAATTGTTTTGTTATGTCTGTCTCAATAAGCAAATGTAATTACATATGTATGTATGTATGTAACATTCACCTTGGTGTCTGAGAGAGATCCGGACCACTCCTCGTTGTCCCAGTCTTCTGTGGTGGGGAACGTGTCGGCGATGTTGCCACCGCCTGTGAACACGACAATACATATGTTAGTATACAACTAGGATATCGAAGTCGTTTTTATAGACTATACCGGGTAATTTCAAGTTGATGAATTTGCAAAAAATCTATGTTGGGTAAGGTCCAACTAAAACTGGAAAACAATAAAGTGGTGAACGAGTCTTGAAAAAATTGAGGACCTCTAATCTACAGAGTCAAAGTGGGGAGATGGTAGTAATCATGGAAGCCCATTTTGTCCATTGTCGGTTAGCCGTGAGTATTTTGTTTCAGGGGAAGGTCTCGGTACACCACATAGGTTTCGGTGCACTACATCGGTCTCTGCGCAATACATCGGTCTCGGTCCACCACAACAGTCCCGGTGTACGTACCGGCCTGCTGCGGGTGCTCGCTCCAGGTGTCGGCGGCGAGGTCCCGCGCGGGCCGCGCCCGGCGCGAGGCCCCGCCGCGAGCGCCGCGCGCGCCCCCCCGGCCCCTGGTGTACGTACCGGCCTGCTGCGGGTGCTCGCTCCAGGTGTCGGCGGCGAGGTCCCGCGCGGGCCGCGCCCGGCGCGAGGCCCCGCCGCGAGCGCCGCGCGCGCCCCCCCGGCCCCTGGTGTACGTACCGGCCTGCTGCGGGTGCTCGCTCCAGGTGTCGGCGGCGAGGTCCCGCGCGGGCCGCGCCCGGCGCGAGGCCCCGCCGCGAGCGCCGCGCGCGCCCCCCCGGCCCCTGGTGTACGTACCGGCCTGCTGCGGGTGCTCGCTCCAGGTGTCGGCGGCGAGGTCCCGCGCGGGCCGCGCCCGGCGCGAGGCCCCGCCGCGAGCGCCGCGCGCGCCCCCCCGGCCCCTGGTGTACGTACCGGCCTGCTGCGGGTGCTCGCTCCAGGTGTCGGCGGCGAGGTCCCGCGCGGGCCGCGCCCGGCGCGAGGCCCCGCCGCGAGCGCCGCGCGCGCCCCCCCGGCCCCTGGTGTACGTACCGGCCTGCTGCGGGTGCTCGCTCCAGGTGTCGGCGGCGAGGTCCCGCGCGGGCCGCGCCCGGCGCGAGGCCCCGCCGCGAGCGCCGCGCGCGCCCCCCCGGCCCCTGGTGTACGTACCGGCCTGCTGCGGGTGCTCGCTCCAGGTGTCGGCGGCGAGGTCCCGCGCGGGCCGCGCCCGGCGCGAGGCCCCGCCGCGAGCGCCGCGCGCGCCCCCCCGGCCCCTGGTGTACGTACCGGCCTGCTGCGGGTGCTCGCTCCAGGTGTCGGCGGCGAGGTCCCGCGCGGGCCGCGCCCGGCGCGAGGCCCCGCCGCGAGCGCCGCGCGCGCCCCCCCGGCCCCTGGTGTACGTACCGGCCTGCTGCGGGTGCTCGCTCCAGGTGTCGGCGGCGAGGTCCCGCGCGGGCCGCGCCCGGCGCGAGGCCCCGCCGCGAGCGCCGCGCGCGCCCCCCCGGCCCCTGGTGTACGTACCGGCCTGCTGCGGGTGCTCGCTCCAGGTGTCGGCGGCGAGGTCCCGCGCGGGCCGCGCCCGGCGCGAGGCCCCGCCGCGAGCGCCGCGCGCGCCCCCCCGGCCCCTGGTGTACGTACCGGCCTGCTGCGGGTGCTCGCTCCAGGTGTCGGCGGCGAGGTCCCGCGCGGGCCGCGCCCGGCGCGAGGCCCCGCCGCGAGCGCCGCGCGCGCCCCCCCGGCCCCTGGTGTACGTACCGGCCTGCTGCGGGTGCTCGCTCCAGGTGTCGGCGGCGAGGTCCCGCGCGGGCCGCGCCCGGCGCGAGGCCCCGCCGCGAGCGCCGCGCGCGCCCCCCCGGCCCCTGGTGGCCCCTCGGCCGCGCCACCCGCCTTCGCCGCGTTCTCCTCGCTCGCCCTCGCCGCGGCCTACACCAATAAAAAAAAAACAAATTACCCTTACAAATCAACAACAAAAAAAAAACCTTGAACTAGGTAACTCAAGGGCTTCATAAGTTTAGCAGTACTACTTACGTGGCCTAGGTCCCGAGCGACTGCGCGGGTCCCGTGGCGGGTCTAGTTCGCCGTTGCCTGCGGGGGCAGGTGGCTTCTTTTTCTTTTTCTCGCTGGTTTGCCATTCGCCCTGAAACCATGACGAATCCATTTACGAGTGAACTTCTATTGGCAAGTAGCAAATTCTGGAACACCAGTACAAACACGATGTACCTACAAATTGAGGATGTTCTCACCTGTATCCGCTGACTTTCCTCGAGCAGGAGGTTGCAGGCGGCGACCATGTCATTGTCAGAGTCATGGAGCGCCGAGCACACCTCCTCCTCAGTGCGGCAAGTCATCTCCATCAGCTCCAGCACCTAAAACAACAGCTATTTATAACAAGAGACACAGAAATGTAATCCAGACCTTACGAAGGTTAATTGAAACATTTTTTGTCTGCTTCGATTACGTCATTTGTTTTTGATCAGAGGGATTTACCGTGTTTGTGACACCTACTTTTGAGTCGGAATGGTAATAGACTGTTTTTGAAGATCGAGACCAGAAGTTCAAGCAAATTGATTTATATATAAAAATATAATTAAATCTTGATCTACAGTGTCCTAAATTTCGCTAGAGGTAAATAATATTGTGAAGTTATCGATTTCAAATTCTAGTCCTCCGTCTTTGTAAAGCAATAATTGTTAATATAGGTTTGTCAAAAAAGATATAAAACAATACATGTATTTTCTAAACATATGACAATACTATGTGTTGATAAATGTATGTAGTATGTTCTGTGTTTATAAATCTATGTCAAAAGCGTAACGAAAACATCATGTTAGTTTTCGTCACCAGTTGCAAGTACAACTTAGCAGTATTACAAATAACATTACTTTTAGTTTTTTGCTTTACAATTATTAGTCGTAAAAAGGTTGACACATGTAGACAATGCCTTATATCCTTGTACTACTTTGATTAGCTCGCTCAAGACTCAATATAGGTTACTAGGTAATACTAGCATTTCATTGTTTTAAAGTTCATAACTTCGATGCTATCATGGTCATCAATTATATCGTAGCTTAATATTTTTCTAGAATCTTCTGTTTTAAATTGAACAGTTCAATAATATTTTATCGTAACCATTGCGTGCAGTTTGCACATAAACAGCTGACTGCCAGCTATTACAATGAAGACATTGTTTCTTAACCAGTAGGAAGTGAACAATATATTTGAGTAGGTGCAATTTTCCGTTTAACCTCCTAACACTGTCACTTCACCTCAGTGAACAAGATCACTATATAAAGATAGTACCATACTACCTATTGTTTGAAGCTAATATAATTGCATTTTATATATCATTCTCAGACTAAATCGCTTTTAATTGTACCGAGAAAGTTCAAATTAGACCTATCCTAATTTCCTCCAAAATACCCAGGCTGGTGGCTTGGTTCAAATGTCTATTCATAAAAACTAAGGGCGACTCTTTATGTTCCCAAGACAAATTTTATACCACTCAGGTGATTGTAGCTCTCAAATCTTAACTTGAGAGAGAAATCAATAAGTCAGGACTACTACCATTCTATTTCCTTTCCTAAACTTAAACATACAGAATAAGGGCACGCACTAACACGCCGTACCAGATAGCATCATAACACTTGTCGCACGCCGCGCTATATACATATATACAGTTATTAAACTGTTGCCAGTGAACTGAGGAACTAACACCGTTAGCTATATTTCCCACGCTGCTGGAAAACGCATATCAAATCTATAATTGCGTGTGAAAAGCTACTACGTTGTCAGACGTTCTGATTTAAATGATATAGTTTTTGAATTATGTTTTTAAATTAAGATAAACTTAATTATAATTCATCATCATCAGCCGGAAGACGTCAACTATTGGACAAAGGCCTCCCCTTAGAACGCCACAAACTTAATTATTATTATTAAATTTTCCGGTGTCTTTTCATCCTAGAAAATATGACAATGACTATAAATACATAGTTTCTCAGTCTTTCTCATATAAAGTTGTGCGTTTTGTAAAATAACAAAGCGTATCCGTCGTAAGCTAAATGAATATATCCATATAGAGATGTTTCATTTATAACTTTTAATTATCTAAATTCAGATTCCCCTTGTAGCCACCGAATTGACAAATTACGTAATCGAATGAATTTTATATCCTAACACATTTTCCTTCCCGTGTATTGCAAAATTTTCTGGGCTAATTGAACCTGTGTATAGGAAAACATAAAAAGTCAATTAAAAGTTTGGCCGTATGGTTCGGTAAACGTGTTTCTAAAGTTAAAGGCTTATTTGTAAAGGTCGAGTTTCTTTCGACGATTTAAAAGTATATTCTCGATGTGATTCTTTTGTTTTGATATTATCAATCTTATAAGTACTCCTTTGTACCTAGTAATTGATATTTAGCTGGAGCTGCTTATGCGTAGTTGTTATAAATGGTAGTTATTTAGGTAAGGATTTTATTAAGTGTCATCAACAGAAACTTTTGGGGGGAACCGTACGTTTTAGTTTACAAAAAGTTATCGGTAAGATGTGGGTAGATAATATACATATATTGCGATAAAATATATTTTATTTATTTATCCGCCTATCCGTGTACGATGACGATATTTAGTAGGAAGATTGCCGATAAAATAAATAAAACTTAGTCTAACTTAGTTACTGCGCCAATCGGGTTACCATTTTTTTTTGTAATTGGCTTTTGGCTTTATGGAGTTTGATTTCCGAAACTAATTTTAGTAGTCATAATTGAAAAACCCGAACTTTTTCGGGACCTACCACGGTTTAGCTAAATAATATGTATGGACTTGTATATCAGGATTTGTATACTCACCATTCTTCGAACGTCAGACGCGTCTTCGCTTTTACGATCGATCATGTGTGCCATCCGGAGCTGTTCTGTTGTTGCCTGCAAACAAACATTAAGGTCATTTATGATAAGAAAGAAACCAGACAGACATATTACATTAAAAAAACATTGTTGTACTAAAATAAGAAAAATTCAAAATAGATAGTCAAATGGTAAGCAGCACCGAAGGGCGTAGCCTAAGCATATTTAGTTATAAAAATGACAATAAGTATGCATTTCTTTTCCGCCACTAGTCAAATTACGTTTTCTTCTAAGCATCCTATTCTCGAGTCACTTTCATTTGATAGCAAGGCATACTTTGTATTAATTAAAACAAACGATAAACATGTAGGTATTTGATTTGTAACACGATATTATGATACCAGCACCTACTTTTCTACACGTGGACATAGTACCTACTTTGTAGAAAACAGACACTCGCCCACAGATGTCCTGTTACGATGTAGGGATGGCACACATCAAATACGTAAAATAAATACGTGTTGTAACATGTCGAATGACTAGCATTCAAACTTTGGGGAAAAAATATCTGTTTTTATTATACACTGTGTTCTTGGTGCTTAGTTAAGATCATCAGCAAATAGCATAGCTTATCTAAAGGTAACGATCTAAATTAAAACTAAGGGTCAACATTCTACAAATAAAGAGACAGTCATATTCCATTTTCAGAACCATCGATTGCTTTCAATGTCTTTTTTTTAAGTATTGATGCTATACACTTAGATACCTATATTCAATGATAAAAATCATTTCGACAACCCTAGCCTCACCCCTAGTGCCACCGGGGCTGGCAGCCGGTATCGTGTTATGATAATATTGTCAAAACAAATAATACAGAAGCAATTACAGAAAGCAAAATAAACAGTTTACAACGTTATACGTTCATAATCTGGGTTTTTACAGTGATTACTAATATGTTTATTAGTCATATTCTGTTTACCAGATAAGTTTATATAAAAACTCGAGAGAATAATGTCTGCGTACATAATAAAATTTCTCCTAAAGAAAGAAATGTTTATGCCAGAGTAAATATTTGAAGTAATATAAAATGGACAATACGAGGTCGGGCGAGAAATAAAATAGGAAATAGGTCAGAGAGGTCTCGTATTCGCTGCAATATTATACGTTGCACTTCTAGTTACAAGACGGGAGTTCACTAAGCTGCTAATAAAGTGTTTCAAACCGAATTAATGTCTTAATCAATTTATAGCTACTGCTAAGCTACTGGTTGAACAATAACCGTTACGAGGGTGAGTATTACGACATAATTACGAAACTTAGGAAATGGGGTAACGACTGCCGGAACAAACGCGCGTTCAATGGATTTGTTTATGACGCCCATTACAAGGTAGCAAGTTCTAATCAAGTATCAATGTGACTTTTTATGTCAATAATTATGAAGTTAAGACGTTCGGCTCTAGTTCTTTTATTACATAATTGGAAAGAGATCTTGAAGGAAAGAAAGGAAGGGTCTGACAAGATGATACTTTGCACGAAAAGTAAAGAAGAAATTTAGTCGTGTGATAATAAGGAAATACAGTGGCTGATAAGCGCCGAGGTCTTTAATATAACTTAGAAGATGTTATTCGTTCTGGATGACGAGGACACTCCGTCTTTATAAAATTTAAAATGTCTATCGTAAAGGGGAAGTAAATAGTACCTACATAGGTACACCTTTACCCCCTAATTAATAAAAAATAAAATTTTAAACCAAGGATTAAATTATACCTGTCGCTGTCGTTTGTATATCAAAGAATAGAGATGTCAATAGACTTAATACGGGGTTTAGTTACATGTTGGTATGATCCTCGTTTATGAATATGAGGATTTGAGACTACACGTAACGATAAATTCATAAAGAATAAAATTTATTACCATATTATTAAGTTATATCCAAAACTAACATTACAAGTTAAGGTAAGATAGAGTTGGATAAAACTTCGCGAGTAAAGTTACTTTTCTAAGAACAAATACGTAGAGCCAAATCTGAGCGTCACAAATTCACAATGTCAATGACACACAGGAGGTCACGCGTCAAGGTCGGCCGGTGTTTATTGTATTGATATCTACGATAGTTATCTGAGTTTTAGCAACATTGCGATACGAATATGGTAATAGTGTTCACAAAATTTGTGTAATGCTTTAATTAAACATTTAGGATAATTTTGTACACGTTTGTAAGCCCTGAAGACAAACAATATTATAAAATATAAGCTCAATATCTTTTAGCTGTCAAAAAGTTCGCGGTGCTAATGCTTACGTGGAATTCACCAACAAATTGTTGTTCTGTCAGTAATTAGATATTTAATTCTCCCTTTCATACACGTTACTTTCCTTGTTGATTTTATAACTGCGACAGTATGTTATGACATATTTCCATGTGCCAATTGGTTCATGTCGATACGAAGAAGAAGACGAACTGCGACAGTCACTTTATAAATTTTTTGTGACCCGATAATAATAAAGCTTTGATACTATTTTTATGTATTTTAGTATATAAAACATTAACTATTAATTTTTTAGTAGAGTTCCTAAGTTCCTCACCTGTGGTTTCACCTTCTCCTTGCTCTGGGTTTTGTCTGTGGTCTTCCGGGTGTCTTGTGCGTGCTTGCCATCCTTGGCGCCTCCTTTCGCACCACCCTTGGTGGCGCGCGCACCCAAACTCATCTTTAATCTATATACGTTATATTTACAGCCTCTATTTACAAGCAGCTGTAACCAAAGAAACAATAAATCATAAAACAATTATAGGCAAGAAGAGACGATACAGACGGACATTTAAACAAGTCTAAGTAGACTACTTGGAAACGAAGATTTTCACCATAACATTTAAGGACTCTTAACAGAATAAGATCATCCATATTCACATGATAATAAATCAGACCACAAAACCTAGCCATGTTTTGACCTCAACTTGGTGGGTTATTTCGTAAATTCATGAGCTCTTACATGTCAAGAAAGTCAACTTCTCCTCTTGCTAGAAAAACAGTTAATTGGCAACGAATCCTTACGTTTTCTCAGTCCCCTTTGAATTTTACTAAAGAATGTAAAGTATAATATATAACACAACGCTGATTCGGACGTAACAAGCACAACTTAAAAATACCAGGCAACATTCAGGATCGATTACAAAGCGGTTGCGAATACAATCGAGCTTACCAAGACGAAGTTATAAGGAAAATTAAGGAATCAAATATGTACTCCTATATTGATTATGCGAAAACCTTGAAGGACTATGATACTCGGCAAGCCACCTTTGAAGATGAATACGCCTTTTTTTCTATAAGAACGAACCAAAAATATTGACGAGATAAGAACCTCTTTTGTGTAGACGGGTCAAATATAGGACACGTGCAAATATCAATACATACTCCATTTCCTTGACTAAATTCATGCAAACCTTGATCCTATGGTTTATGCTGTGTTTTATTGTATAGTGTGTGTTTTGTATTTGTATGAATGTAATGTATTTGTATTTGTATGACACAAAAATAGTTCTCTTTATTTCTTACAATATTGCCATACCTTATGTGAACAATGGCGATATTTTGGCAATAGATAGATCATAGTGTTAAGTGTTCATTGTGAAAGACTATATTTTACCAAAAAAAACCGATCCCGTGTAAAAAACTACGGAGCAAATGCTGATAAATCTAGATGTAAAATGTTGTTGGCATAAGGCGTTTCAGAAATGTACCTACCAATCTGCTAAGTGGACCATACAGACAATGGGACACTTGTCGTGCCCTCACTATCCTGAATCAAGTACCATAGCGACATAGCTCGAGGCCATTTAGGTAAAGTATACGGATATTTAATAGTTTAATAGCGAACATATTTTTTTAAATCATTTCTGAATCTTACATAGATACATTAGTGTTAGGTATGGCATAAGTATGCAACATACAGCCTAATGTCATAGTCTATATCTTCTATCTATTCTGTCTATGATCTACTTTAAGTAATCTATGTGAATGCAATAAATGCACTTCAGTGCGCCAATAGCAACGAGTCTGCGAGTATACTGAATTGTTTGCGAAATTATGCGGCGGTCAACAATTTAGCAAATTAGATCTGTCGAATGCTTATAATCAATTCGTATTAGATGACGCGTCACAAAACATAACATGCATCAATACACATCGCGGTCTTTTTAAATATACGCGTATGGTGTTTGGGTTGTCGAGCGCGCCGGCCGTGTTCCAGCGCGCAATGGAGAACGTGCTGGCCGGCCTACCGGGCACGCTGTGTCTGCTTGATGACGTGCTAGTTACCGGTAAAGATCAGAAAGAACATTTAGAGAGACTTAATGCAGTGTTAGAGAGATTACAGGACGCAGGCCTAACCTTACAAAATGACAAGTGTGAATTTTTTAAAGATGAAGTGAATTATTTAGGTTACGTTATTAACAAAAATGGTTTAAAAAAATCACCGCAAAAGGTTAAGGCAATAGTTGACGCGCCTCTACCGACCGATGTAAATAAATTGCAGTCGTTTTTAGGGTTAGTTAATTATTATAGAACTTTTGTACCAGCTGCATCTACTATCTTAAGCCCATTATATGAGTTATTAAAAAAGGGAACTAAATGGTCTTGGTCAAGTAAACATGATGAGGCATTTAATAAAATCAAAGAATGTTTAGCTTCTGAGCAAACATTAGCCCATTTCAACCCAGATGCTCATATAATTTTAACAGTCGACGCTTCCCCTTGTGGATTGGGTGCTATTTTATCACAAATAGAACCGGGAGGATGCGAGCGGCCGCTGTCATTTGCTTCGCGTACTTTAAATACTGCTGAGAAAAGATACTCGCAGATCCAAAAAGAAGCAACGGCCATAGTTTTCGGGGTGAGGCGCTACCATCAATACCTGTACGGTAGGGCGGTACCGTTTACGATGCGCACCGATCATAAGCCGTTGTTATCAATCTTTGGTCCCTATCGCGGTATTCCAGAGGTATCGGCTAACAGACTCCAGAGATATGCGATGTTTTTAAGCGGCTATAATTATAATATAGAGTATATACGCAGCGCAAACAATAGCGCAGACTTTTTATCTCGCGCTAGCCTGCCTGATTGCGGGGGTGCGCAAGTCGCGGAGGATGCGGACCCTACTGCCGCGGTTTTAGACCGTGCCTCATATATCAACTTTGTTATTGAGGGATGTTTACCTGTTACATTAAAAGAATTACGCGAACATACAAGGTCTGATGTAACAATAGGTCAGGTTATTAAATTTTTAATGAAAGGTTGGCCTAAAAAGGTAACCGATGAAAAAATAAAACCATATCATTCGTGCAGGTTACAACGGGGTGAGGCGCTACCATCAATACCTGTACGGTAGGGCGGTACCGTTTACGATGCGCACCGATCATAAGCCGTTGTTATCAATCTTTGGTCCCTATCGCGGTATTCCAGAGGTATCGGCTAACAGACTCCAGAGATATGCGATGTTTTTAAGCGGCTATAATTATAATATAGAGTATATACGCAGCGCAAACAATAGCGCAGACTTTTTATCTCGCGCTAGCCTGCCTGATTGCGGGGGTGCGCAAGTCGCGGAGGATGCGGACCCTACTGCCGCGGTTTTAGACCGTGCCTCATATATCAACTTTGTTATTGAGGGATGTTTACCTGTTACATTAAAAGAATTACGCGAACATACAAGGTCTGATGTAACAATAGGTCAGGTTATTAAATTTTTAATGAAAGGTTGGCCTAAAAAGGTAACCGATGAAAAAATAAAACCATATCATTCGTGCAGGTTACAACTGTCTTATGAAAATGGCTGTCTCATGAGAGGCCATAAAATAGTCATCCCAGAAGTTTTACAAAAGAGTGTTATGTCTGAATTACACCAGTCACATTTAGGTATCGTTAAAACTAAGGCAGAAGCACGCGCGAGATTCTGGTTTCCTGGAGTCGACGCGGCGATTGAGCGCATGATCGGATCATGCAACGTTTGTATGCAACTGCGACCTACACCATCGCGCGCGCCGCTTGCGCCGTGGGAACATCCACCACAGCCTTTTTACAGGATACACGTGGATTTTTTAGGGCCGATCGATAATCACATGTATTTAGTTGTAGTAGATGCTTATTCAAAGTGGGTTGAGGTATACGACATGAAAAACTTAACGTCTTCTACTGCGACAATTACTAAAATGATAGATTTTTTTTCAAGATTCGGACTGCCTCATACCTTAGTTAGTGACAATGGTACATCGTTCACGTCTCGAGAATTTAATATTTTTTTAAAGTTAAACGGAATTTCACATGTGACGTCACCGGCTTATCATCCGGCAAGCAATGGGCAGGCGGAAAGCTATGTTAAAGTTGTAAAAAAGGGAATTAAAAGTAGTTTACTTAGCAGCCGCGGGGCACAAGATTCATACAACAAATTGTTAAAATACTTGTTTGACTATCGAAATTCAATTCATACAACTACAGGTTGTCCGCCTGCTGAGCTTGTCTACGGTCGAAAACTTAGGACACGGCTTGACCTATTGAACCCTAACCCGCCACCGCTTTCGTCCTCAACTCTGGCAAATTTTGTAAATAAAAAACAGTGTTCGCAGAGTAAGACATATGGTGGTTGTAACAACCAAACCTTTAGACAAGGGGACCAAATATTATATAAAAAGTTTATAAATAATACTAAATTTAAGTGGTGCAGAGGGGTTATTGAACAAAGACTTGGCAAAGTAATGTATTTAATTAAAGACTTTGTCACCTCAGAATGTTTAAAAAAACATAAAAACCAAGTAGTCAAATATAATGGTTTGAATACTGCTCATAACCCTACAAACATAGACCTAGATATTCAAGATCGCAGTTTTTCACCGGATTTCACACCGTCTACAGAGGAGGAAACAGACAATAGCGCCAGGGAGAATCAGGAGGCCTCATTGGAATTGTCACCCAGTTCTAGGGTAGAACAGCCAACCTCAGATCATGAAGGTACAGACAAGGAATACTTGGACGCCTTGTCTGACCCCCCGGCTGACCCAACACCGTCTACCTCTATCAGATCAAAACGGAATCTGCCTAGAGTGGATTATACACCATTTTTGTAAATAGTGTTTAATGTCCTCTTTATTTTCATAATAATTCTAATAAGGGTATGTAAGGGGAGGGATGTTAGGTATGGCATAAGTATGCAACATACAGCCTAATGTCATAGTCTATATCTTCTATCTATTCTGTCTATGATCTACTTTAAGTAATCTATGTGAATGCAATAAATGCACTTCAGTGCGCCAATAGCAACGAGTCTTTATTGTTGTGTTCCCCATATATAACAATTAGGAATAGTGCTTAGAAATAAATACAATAAAATGACTATTATAAAAACACTTAACCCTTCCGTAAAGTTACGTTGACATTCCGTGGATAATTTACTTTCGAACAGAAAAGCCACACTGTAGCAAAAATGTAAATAACAGCGTAAATACTATAAAAAACTGCCGTATAGTACAGACTAAATCAAGTGCGCTAGTGTAGAGAAACCGCATGAGAGACACGTGTTTACGTTACACATCGTAAAAATGATTGTACACTAGACAGAGCTGAGACGGAGCGTGGGATCGGGATAAACGAACGAATACGATGGCTACTACTGGTGGTGCCTTCGGCTCTACGAGCGTAAATATTTCAGTTTACTTATTCTACTACTTAGATACAAGTTTTCAGTGATATAATCCTCTAAGGGGCTAGTGCTAGCGCTCGTCGGGTAAACAACGTCCGTCTTATCCTGTCCTTCTTCTTTTAAGTATTGTCGTAACCTTATTAGTTATATCGTTCAAAATATTTATAAGTTTTAGTACTGAGAACGGAGCAGGAAAATGTGTCATTATTGAAACTATTTTTGTGGTCTATAAATAAACAAATATATTTTAGGAATTTCATTTCATTTGAAATTCTTGCAGCTAAAAGTGCCTATTCGTAGCATACAAATAGACATAAGTAGCTTCCGAAATTAAAAAGATTTATTTTGCGTAAACTTAAAAAAACCATGTATTAATACAACTTTCAATAGTCGTTAAAAAGACCATCTGTCACAGTGAAAACAGATGGTAACATAACTCTAGCTGCCTGCCTGCTTGACGTTAATTATAGGGCTTGCAGGAAATATAAATTAGTTACCTACAATTACACCTTATTGCAAGCTTATTGACATTACAGGCTGTAAGAATATATGCCTTGTGCACTCTATCAATTGAAACTAATTTTCTTTCGGCATGACGATGATAGTTATAATTAAGAGAACACTGTTTCACCAGAGTGAGAATGATAAGTTGCATTGTTTGAGTTGTATTTTAGAGACATAATAGCGGTATTTTGTACAATAAAAAGCTTATTTATAGGAAGGGGGTAACTGGGGTAAGGGTCCATAAACACACAAACGTAAGGACTTAAACCTACGATTGACGTGTAGGTACCCTACAATTGGGAATAAAGATATCATATTGTTCGTTCTAGGCGGTAAAATTTGCAGGAAAACACAACAATTTTTAAATGGATACGACATTGACAATAATACTGACAGTTTTGCTGATCAGATATTTCGTAAGCTCATCGTCATATGGATGTGACGCCAAGTAACTTGTGATCGAATTATGATTCTTTGAACAAGGTTGATTGTCCTTCACTCAATCTGATAGCATGGCTAAGAGATAAGGTGGTCAACCAACAAAATGTCAAAATGAAACCTTAATGGATAAGGTCATTGAACTCCCCTGAGGTCAAGTTACTCTTGAGAATATTATTTTGTGACAGGCATTGTTTATAAAAAAGTGTGTCCCAAAAATTGTTATTATAATTAAGATAAGTAAAATAATAATGAATTGAATGTTTTTTTTTTTTTTTTTTTTTTTTTTTTTTTTTTTTTTTTTTTTTTTTTTAGCCTATACTGTCCCACTGCTGGGCAAAGGCCTCCCCCAAATCCTTCCATTGGACCTTGTCTTGCGCTACCTCGAACCAGTTCTTACTATAAATGTCTAGGTCGTCTCGCCACCTTCTCTTGGGACGTCCTCGGCGGCGCCGTCCGTCTGTTGGCTCCCATTGTGTAATAGCCTTTGCCCAGCGGTCGTCGTGCATGCGGCTGACGTGACCCGCCCAATCCCATTTTAGCCTGGCAGCCTTTTTGCCTACGTCCATTATACCTGTTCTGGAACGCAGCGTGGTATTCCGGATTCGGTCTTGTCTCTTAACACCAAGAATGCTGCGTTCCATAGCTCTCTGGCAAACTCCAAGGCGGAACTTTTGTGAATCGGTTAGTGACCAGGTCTGTGCACCGTAGGTTAGGATGGGCAGGATGCACATGTCGATGAGTTTTCGCTTCAGGGAAATCGGTAGATCACCCTTCATTAACGTTTTCATGGACCAGTAGCTTTTCCAGGCGTTTTCGATTCGACGATCGATTTCCTTTTCTTGCCTGTTTTCGAAAGATACTAACTGGCCCAAATAAATGTACTCATCGACATAAGCTATCTCCTGGCCATCTACCTCGACCCTACGCTTTGTGCTGTTGGTCATCAATTGTGTCTTAGACCGATTCACAGAAAGTCCAACCCTGAAGCTTGCCGTGCTCAGTTCTTGGAGCATAGTTTGGAGTTCGAGAACTGTTGGGGCAAAAATAACGATATCGTCGGCAAAACGAAGGTTTGTCAGCCTCCTCGTGCCGACTTCTATGCCCTTGTTATTCCATGAGGCTGCCAGCGATTTAAATACTTCTTCAAGTGTGCTAGTGAACAGTTTTGGGGAGAGCGGGTCACCCTGCTTGACACCTTTTTGTATCCTGAACGATAACCCAGGAATGTTGAGTTTAATATTAGCTGAACTATTGTTGTAAATGTTTTTTAAAAGATCTATGTATGTTTTATTCAGTTCTTGGATTTTAAGGGATTTGAATATTTCAGAATGTTTAATGCTGTCAAATGCTTTCGTATAATCCACGAATGCTAGATATAAAGGTTTATTATATTCGGAATATTTTTCAATTATTTGGTTTAGAGTCTGAAGGTGATCGGTCGTTGAGAAGCTAGGGCGGAATCCGGCTTGTTCTGGAGGCTGGTGTTTATCCAGCATGCTATCTATGCGGTTGTGTAATATTTTAATAAAAGTTTTGTAGATGTGGGATGTTAGACTTATTGGGCGGTAGTTACTGATTTCGCTTTTATCACCTTTTTTATGCAGCAGGACTATATTAGAGTGGCACATTTTGGTTGGGACTTTTCCTGATTTAAGGATTGCATTAAATAGATTAGTAAGGTGAGGCAACAGTGTATGAGAATTGAATGTTGTGTTCTTTTAATTATTCTGTTTTGACCAATACTTAAGGAGAAAATTGTGTATAAAAAAATTGTATATAAATATCCCTGTATCTCTGCTAAGACTATTTATTCTAAAGTTTCTAAATCAATAAAATATTTTAATAAATAATTCTATTTATTTAAAGAGGGAAACAATACAAGAGATCTGTATAAATAATCTCTCACTTACTGAGTGCATTAAAAAACATATCTCTCAGTAATAAATACAGAATTTCAGTTGCATCTGATAAGAAGCTGGATCAACACATTAGAAAAAAAGGCTAGCAATCAATAATATTGTCATTCAATGATAAACATGTCACAAAGGGAAGTGCTAAGGATATAATATGTTGCCAAATTTAGCTCCAAGCTGTGAAGTAATTAATTTGATTGGTGAATTGAAATAGTGCCAATACACACCCATTCTATTTATGATTATTTGAATGGATTGTTTAATTGATGATATTAATATGGTGCTGATGTAGCAACCATTGTTATTGTGGCATTCATATGTAATGTCAATGCCACTTGGAGTGTTAACCCATGCAAGTGTCAGGCACTAAGAAATATCAATGGATGCTTAATGGTATTTTAGACTTGGAATGGAAGAAGAAGGATATGGCAGACTGGTATAAACCAATAGGTTTGTTTGCTTAATTCATGCAATCATACAGACTGATGGAAACTGGGTGTGCAACACCATAATTCATTATCTACAAACTCTATTGGGAAATTGAGCTAAGTCGGCCTCTTCTATTATGACTAAGCTAAACAAAATTGAGGTGTACTTTGATATTTATACTAAGTACCTACCTACTAAGCAGTGGGATATTGCAGGCTGTGGATGATGAATGGGATTTCAAACAGAAAAATCAAAGAATACAAAGAGTCATGTCCAGTAATCAGTTGCATAAAGTTCAGTCTATATTACTAGTAGGCAATAACTCAGATTGGTTAACTGCTATGCTCCACAAACAAGCTTGAGGTCAGGACACGTCTTGGTCATTGATTGATAGACATCATTTGTGTATGCAAAGCAATGCCTGGAAACAAGATTGGCATATGTTGCATTGTAATTTGATAGCAATACTTTGAATCATGTTTAAAACTTTTTTCCAAAAGTTATGTGATAGGATTTGTATCAGTTTCTAACTTGATTTTGACTGTATGTAGGTATTTTTAATTTTAAGCCTGTGTTCTCAGAAAGTGTGGGTGATGTGTAAATATTGTGTATATACATATATAAATAGGGTTACCATGGTCAAAAACTATTATTAAGTTCTATATTAATACCATAGCGTGGGGACAGTCACAAGCTATTGTATTTCGTTTATTACTTCATGATCATCTAATGCTATGCATCATTAAAAGTTGTTATAGTTAGACAAGAGAGCTTAAGAACAGAAAAAGGACTATTTAGTTCCTTAGTTAATTAACAAGTTATCTCCTGAAAATAAGTAGTTGTGTAGAGAATTTACTAAAAAACAATAATTTTAATAATACTTAAAATCTAAAAAATGTACAACAGTTATGTAGAATAAAGGTGTTATGAATATTAGACCTTATTATGTATGCCATAATGATTACTTGGGATCAGATTCTTAGCTGATTTTCAAACATTTGGGAGGTCAATGAACTTGACAGTGATAAAGTCTATATGAAATTGACACTATAAAGTATGGGTTACCTATTTAGGGTAGATTTACAACTATGTATAATAATAAGGAGGTAAATGAGATCATATTCAACCTTCAATGAGTTCAATCAAAGATTGACCATAGTTTAACCTCTAATGAATTAAGTAACAACATAAATACAAGTAGCCTATTGAAGAATATATATGTTTTAACAATATTCTGTACTCATTGTTGGTAATGCACAATGTTTGGTGGCCGGATGTATAAACAAACATTTCGTTAACGCCCGTTTTACTAATAGTAGGTACAATAAATCAAACTACCGGCTTCTTGGATCACGACGCGATAAGGACTATATCCTTAACCACTTGTCGAACTTATACGCAATAACACCTTTAAGAAAAACAAAGATAGTAAAGAAAATAAGAAAGTTACCGTTCTCCGGCTGTCGTGTAAGCGGTAAAATGGTAAACAAAACAACTGGGCGGATCGCGAGAAAATCACAAATTTACCATACAAAACACCCAAATGTAGTAATTGTAACACACAATTTGACTTCCATGACGTATTAACTGATGATTTGAAGCGAAATTTTATGTAATTTTTCGCAAAAATCGTAACAATGAATCATGAGTGGCAGCGCAAGGGCACCGAATGAAGTAGAACCACAAAATTTTCGACATAATTCTACCGGAACACCAACGGAAACCCGACGTATTAGGTTTTTCACGCCATTTCAACAGCTCACGTCATCAGATTCATGCACCGCCAAGACGAAACTCAATAGGCCAGCGGCACATGTGGGGGACGCCATTCTTGAAGCACCTTTCTTGGTATCAAAATGACAGTCTTTGTTGACGAAATAACCGTGCACAGCACAATTTAACACCTCATTTGCACGCACATCAACACTCAAAAACAGTAGAACGTTAATATTTACCTTATTTCTACAATAATATCCAAAATATAACTAAATTTCTAATAAAATTTACTAATTTCCATACCTGTTAGTGCGCTCAAACGCAAGCTGGTCACGTGACTTTCTAGGGTTGGGACATGGGTGTAAAATTTCGTATCCGTTTAATGAATGGCCAGTTTTATTGCCAAAAAAAATCTAGACTAATTAACTAAGCTAAATGATTGATTTCTTAAGAAAATGAATTATCATTAAAGTTTTAAATTTCTTGTTTGCTTTAAAATTACATAAATACGTTTTTAGTCGTGATGAAAAACCGGCTTTACATGAACCGTAAAATGCACAAAGTTTTTTGAGCTTATCTAAAAATAATCAAAGTTGTGAATTGCATTTGCATTGACTGAAAAGAAAAATATTTGAATTAAGGCTACAAGATATTATTTGAATTTTCGGATTCGCAATTTTACTTTTAACACTGTACCGAATTTAAAATGATTCAAATTATAACTTTTTCTCTGGATAAATATATTTCTGGTTTTATATTCTGAGCTCATAGTACAGGGTATAGTGTTTATTTAATGTTTATTTAACCATTTTATTTCGATTTTCTAAACGAACTAATCAAGCGTGAACTAGGTTCATGATGGGGTCATGTAAGAAAATAATTTTTTCTCAGTAGTTTAATTTAACAATAATTGAAACTAATTTAATAATTCATCTTGTGATCATTATTAAGATTAAAAAATGTACCTTGACTGTATTATTTGGGATTTACTGCTCAAAAATACTCATGTCTGTAAATACTCATACTGTAATACAAGACAGAAACGTTTGTCGTAAATCGGTTTTACCGATTTTTATCGGTAAACGGAAGCTTCATAACGCTTTAGGGAGTTCCACAGGTAAAAACATTCGTTCAACAATTTTAGTAATAAATTTCATAAATTGTCGATAAATATTATTGTGATTTTTGTATCCAGTTAAAGAACATTTCCTAAATGAGAGCATTTGTTACAAAATTTTAGCCTTTCAGTCTTTATTATAACAACAAAAACCATTTTCCCAGTTAGACGAAGGTGTTAAAAGATTTTTTTTAAATTTCCGCACGAAACCTATAAACAAAAATAATTCCCGCTAAATTTGACGTCAGTAAAAGATTGATGGAATTTCTAAATATTAATTTTATAATTAATCGTAGGGACGTATGTAGTGTAATTTATCATGTCTCTCCTTGAAGACATATTTTTACAAGATGAGGCGGACGAAGCACAGGAGTTAGAAAGAGTGATTGAAGGTGACGAGTACGATGAAAGACCTCGTTCCAGGTCCGTAACTCCTGAAGGCGATGAAAATGTTATCGGAGAAGATGAAGCAGGTACTGCTTAATTTTCCTAACATTAGAACATTATGTATACTTTCCATTTGGCTATGTGAGTAATGGGTCTTGCTAAATTCAAGTATACTCCGCCCCTAAGACGACCCACTGACCAAGTATTTTCGGCCGCTATTCTTATTTTACGATGTACCTGACACTTCTATTATTGATTGGAACTCGAAGTATGTTCTAAACTCATGTATACATATATTTTGATTCATTCATGTTGACAATCTCTGTTCAATTTAGGTAGAAATCAAGTATTAAATTATTTCACCAGTAGACTACTTGCAGGCATTTATATGTTACTAGACTAACTCCGTTTCACTAGATACCAGAAACCTGAAACTTCAAGATTTATATTGTTACCTAAAACCCCTTTTTTTCTTATTGTACTTTTCAGAAGAGGACAAGAGACGTGTTGACCCAACATCAACTAAAACTAAGAGGGTTACCAAAAATCCAAGGTTTTTATTAAACCCGGCTAGACTGACAGGTCCAAGAGGTATACAGGTCATCCGTGATCACTTCAAGGATTTCAAATTTAAAGGTAATACATAATAATTGCTACAAAGTATCTTCTGAACTAGCCCTATATGAATAAAATAATTTAATTAAACCCCACAGATTTGTGTCCTTACTAGTTTAGTAGTTGTTGATATATGGCAAGTATAATATTTATGATTTATTTAAACACATTACAACTAGGTACCTTTACAGGAATCCAATGAATGATATCTAATTCCCTCGAATTTACCCTAGTGGTTACCGCTTCTGTAGGGTAAATTTGTGTGTCGTTGTACAGGTTAAGTTAGCTTGCCAAGTCCATGGAAGGATAACCATTTATTTAAGTAATTAATTAAGAATCCTTGAAAGCCTGTGAAAACATTAAAAAATGGTCACCTTACCCATGATATGGTTTTAAATATAACTTAAAAGACCTCTATTAACTTATATACCTCTATTTCTAGGCAAAGGTCATGAGAAGGAAGACCTAGACATGGTTCTAAAGAAGTTGGAACATTGGGCTTACAGGCTGTACCCCAAGTTTCAGTTTGAGGACTGTTTGAAGAAGATTGAAACACTTGGCAAGAAAAGGCCAGTGATGGTAAGCTTTATCCTAACTTAATGAGAGAGTAACATGTCATCTATATATACAAAACAAAGTCGGCTTTGTAAGAACACTTATAACTGGAGAACTGCTGAACCGATTTTATTGATCTCTGATTTTTTGGGTTAGTTCCCGCCCAGATTAGCAGAATAACTATAAAAATATCGCAAAAAATTACGTATATGGTACCATGACTAGATCTAGATCCTAAACTAGGCAGAGCCCAGATGGTAACCAGACACTGATAAACATACTTATATTACTTATATTCTTAATACATACATAGTAAAATTTTCTACCAATATTCTATTCAGTCCATTTACTGTAGAATTGAAGAAGCACTATACACAAAAAAGTGTTAAGTACATAAAAATACAGGTAACACATAAACATTTCATCATCATCAGCCTATCTCAGTCCACTGCTGGACATAGGCCTCTCCTATGGCACGCCACTGAGCTCGATCTTCGGCCTTTCGCTTCCAACCGTTACCAGCCATTTTGCGTATATTATTGCCCCACCTAGCTGGAGGGCGTCCTGCACTACGTTTACCGAGTCGTGGCCTCCACTCCAGAACACGTTTTCCCCAACGCTTTTCGGTTCTGCGACAGATGTGACCTGGCCACTGCCACTTCAGATTGCTAATCCTGTGGGCTATGTCGATAACTTAATCATTACATAACAAAATCATTTATTCTTATACAATTTAAGGTTCACCTGCAAAAGATCCGAAGTGACCAGTATATAACAGAAGACACAGTCGTACAGAAGGACTCTAGCGACGAAGATACTTCTCAAGACCAGCCCCAGGAAGAGGATGAGTTTGACAAGTTGTTGCAGCAGCAGATTGAGATAGCCCGCGCCACGCCTGCACCGGGGTCGGTCAAGAAAGTCATGGAGACTCCAAGACAAGACAGGTAGAATAAACTTTGACCGTAATTTAGTGTAAAATATTAATGTTATAATGTTTGGAAATTGAATTTTCGCTTAAGTACTTAACGACATGGATTTTTTTTCAGATCACCATTTGCAATGCCAAGAGCGACGTCATCTCCATCGATAAGCGACGAACAGAAAGAAAGAATGATAAGAAACAGAAGACTGGCTGAAGAAAGGCGTCTTGCGAGGCTACAGAAAACTACTATGGAGAACAGTGAACAGCCAAGTACCAGTAACACTGTAAGTGATATAAAAGAAACAAATGATGAAGCAAATGTTTCAGCTAAGAAACCTAACAGGTCTAATGTTATAGACAGTTCTGATACTGATGATGAATGTAATGTGACATCAGTCAACCAAGCTATCACTGTTCAAACGCATACGGGTCACACTGAAAAAGAAAATATTGGTAATGTTGATGAGGTAATTGATGTAGATGCTGTAATGACTCACAATGTAGATAAAGATACAAATGTTAATACAAATGTAGAACAAATAACTGATCATGATAATAAAGGCGTTGAAGAAGATATTACTGTAATAGAAGTTAAAGAAAATGAAATAAATGTTAAAGTAAATGAATCTGATCAAGAAGCAGCAGTTGATAGGTTAAGTAATGATCTAAGAGAGGTAAATGATGATGCAATCAATACGCTACAAATATGTGAAGACGATTCTGGTAAAGAAAGGGACAGTGTTAAAAGCCAACATGAATCTTCTGAAGAAATCATTCAAAAGGAAAGTGAACAAAGTGTAACCAAAGAAATTGAAAGTATAAACGAATCCACTGCACAGATTGATTCTGTTATCAATATTGAAGATAGAGAACACAAAGATGGCGGCGATTCAACACAAAAAGAGAGTATAGAAGAAGAGTTAAATGATGTAATGGATGTCGATTTTAGTGAAGACTTTTAAGATTTTGATAATAAAGTTAGTATTTATTAAAATGCTTGATCCTTATTATAATAATATTATCTTGGCACTGAACGTTTAGAAGAAATAAAAGAATAATTAGTTTTTAGCATTAGATTCGTAGTATATACTGTAGTTTACTTCATAAACTGAAATTAAAAATAATTATTTTTAAATTATAATTTCACGTTGGAACCAAGCAAGTGTCGTGGTCAATGGTTTTTCCTTCTCTGTTTGGAAAAAGACAGGTAATATTAGCATGTAATAATACTGATAATAGCACTTATAGCAGAGTTGTATGACCGTTGGACTGCCAAGTAAAAGATCGCAAGTACAAACCCTGCACGCACCAATGTCTTCTCGAATTCATGTGCGTATTATAAATCAGTTGTCAGTTGCTAAAAACGGTGAAGGAAAACATCGTGATTAAACCGGCAAACCTGAGAGATTTTTCAACGGTGTGTAAGGCCATGTCGGAGGCCTACAGGCGGCTCAAACTGTGACACCTGGTTGTTCATCAACCGTACGATAAGAAGAAGTATGAAATAATTACGACCCGCAAGGCATAAGCTAGAAATAAACTAGGAAAAATAAAATAGCATTTTCATATTTTAATTTTATTCACGATAGGATGTCAACAAAAAAAAACCTTATCACAGTATACGCATGCTCTGTTTTACACTGCCAGTATTAACACCTTATGTTAAAAACTTTGTAATAACCACTTGTATTGATTGCTGACATTGATAATAACATGCAGGTGCAAAATGTACGTAGTTTTGTGAATGTTATTGCTAAAGTTGAAACCAGACACTGCAAGGCACGCTTATTGTTGTTCCACGGACAGGGTTTTAAAACGAATATACGATTAAGTTCTAATGATACTACAGCAATAGACAGAAATGTGGCAAACCTAAACTTCTACAGTTCTCGATAGTTTTCTTGTCCTATTTTTGCTCCCATATTAGACTTTCCATGCTGTATTAAATAAACCAGTGATACTATTTTCTAAAATCTATTTCTAAGTTATTCTCGGCTTTGAGGACACCGGATAGCTCAACTAAATGAAAAATGTTGTTCTAGTAGAAAGTTGTATATGCATAAGTTATGCATGGTATACCTCTTACAACACACGGCTTCTACCATGTAAAATTTACTTGAAATGTTGACTTTAGCGCCATCTAGCCGGGTGTAATGACCGGTTAAAAGCCGTACCTATGTGTTTCACTTAGCCTACTGTGTCGGTTTTGTAGTTATAGCTATGAGTTAAGGTTTTCTGCAGTTCTGTCTCGATGTGGTATCACTCGAACTAAAGTCATACATAGTTCCAAAACCCTGCAACTGGTTTCAAAATAACAAAATAAGCAAGTGAAAAACAACAAATTTCAATACGTTATTTATTTTAAAATCACAGATATAAGCTTTTAAATTATCTGTCTATATTTAAAAATATTAACCAAAATTAACGCATATAATACTCTAAGTTAACACATACCGATTAGGTAATGTCTGACATTTTATTAGTTATAAATGCCAAGAAATGTATCGCTTTGCCCACTTTTAAAAAGACTTTTAATTTACATCATCATCGACTATTGGCATTGAAGCAAATCGATAAAAAACAAGGACATTTGAACCAGATTAAACTAGTTTTTTCTAACCAAACACTGTCCAAATCACTTGCTATTAAGTATTAACCTACAGTCGAACAAAATAGTTCGCATATGCAAAATTCAATTATTTTGTTATCGACTGTACAGAATGCAAATAATTTCCAGACATAACAGACATTTTTCTAATTTATAGTTCACACTCGCCTCAATCTTACGCCTAGACCTAAATAGTTTATGATACAAAACGAACGCTTATGCAAACGTAATTAAAAATGCAGGTAAATTAACATTATATGAAATTTGTAGGTACTAGAAGAGAATATTGCATATAGGAATACAAACGTACATTATTATGATGTTTAAATGAAAATACAGACCAAAGACCTTGTACTATTAACCCTTCACTTAAATAGTTTTTCACGGCGTGGAACATGGCTGCTAATACCACAATAGGTATTTTCGTGCCAGTTGCCCATTCATGATCTTACCTACCAAAGCTACTCTACCTCAAAAACCTTGTTATATTATACTGCATAAACAGTAACACGACGTATATACCCACTAAAAGTTAACATATATATCTAGAAAAAAGTCTTCTGTAGGTACCAAAAGTAAACTAGCAATTTGAGGGTAGCTACACAATTCAATGTTACCCTCAAAAATAATTAAATTTTACAATTCATTGCATTAAAGTTATACTAGTCCACCATTTTATGTAGCAATAAATGCAAGGCAGTGCTTTTAATTCAGTTAGCGATAACACTTTGCCAATTTGGAGCCTTACAACCGATAATTTTCATCATAGTTGTGTTGTTATCTAAAGTACCGAATAAAAATGTCAGGTTTATAAATAGATAATGGTTTAATTTCGTGAAATTCTAAAGCGCAGGTCACGCTGAAAAACTAAGATCGCTTAGCTTTCATGTAGCTAAAGTATCTTTACATACTTCAGTTCACACTGCAAATTGCTAAAACTGCATTGATTGAAAGAAAAAGTCGTGATATCTACATAAGCTAAAATAACTTAGCTCTTCATCCTCTGTGATCTGCACTATATTATGTACAAATGTAAGCTAGGGAGCTTATTTTCAACATAATGAAAGGAACTCAATAAACAAGGCAAGTCTGTCAAAAACGTCAGTTTAATAATGTTTTCGTAAAGTTCTTAATACAATGCTCACGCCTTATCTACTGTACTACTTGGTAGTTTTACATTGTAATTGCTACTGTGGAATTAGTCTGTATTAAAAATCAACGCGCTTGCTACGAGCGTTGGAACAAAACCTCGTATCGTCAATAAACATAATTTCGTGTTCAAGCATCAAATTAATTCATTTTTTCAGTCAAACAATTTGACTGAGTTACACTGCAATCAATAAAATTTCATCGCATTAATGACAAGTAAAAATTGATTATATCATTTTAATACAATACTCAATTCTTAAAGTTGTTGTTTATACATCATGAAAACTTCAGTTGTTATAAATTCAGAGTAGCATTTACAAGCTGTAATATCTCTCGTACTAGCGTAGCCTTGAACTAGCATGTAAATTACATTAAAACTACGGTACATCCACTAAATTAGCAAGAGTATATACAAAATAATATTTGGTTTCATTTCAGTACACCCAATTTTATCTTAAACTTTTTTACGCCTATTGCACACATTTCTGTTTCAGCCTACCCCGTTTTGTAAAGGGTATTAATAGATTAACGATGTTGCCATTATTTTAAATTTGAACTTTTAGAGGTGTGTTATTTCTATACCATTTTGTTTATGGTAAACCATAGCTAATATTATAGAATTTCATGGAAAATGTGTCCAATACATTCACACGTACAAACATTCCAAGCAAGCTATAAATAATTAAATATCTCACTAATGTTTTAAAAATATTTGTATGATTTACTGTGTACCCTAAAATATTCAAGCAATGTCTAAGAAATAGCTCTGTCTTGTTCATTCTTATTACAAAAGTAATATGGTCGAAAAACAGCTGTATTCTCAAAAACTGCTTTAACATTTTTATTTAGTTATTTACAGGGTATCAAGCTCTGTATGATCTGCTTATACACAGTTATGTTGAGGACAATTTGTATTTGCGTGGGAAAGCTTAAAAATAAACTTGGTAATACGTAAATTGTAAACTATGAATCTAACAAATGATATCAGTATATTCCATGCAAACCGCATACAGGAAAGCGTTGAAATAAAATGGTAATAACAATTAATTTAAAATGCTAAAACGTTTCATTTAAGAATTATTTTCAAATAATTATTTTATTATTGTCATTAAACATTGTAAATCAGAGGTTACTGAAATTCTTAAATTAGACTAATGACTAAAAAATTAGAATAATTATGCTAAACCAATTTTAATACGAGACAAAACTAGCGTCATCGCGCTATCTTTTAGCTGTTATTAGTTTCAGATATTGGTACCTCTATAATAAACTGGAATTCTGGTAATTTTAAAACAGTGTTTCGTTTTAGCATCTTGTCCTTATTTCACCTTCGACATTGAAGCCAAGAAACAAAATTTTCAATTAAAAAATTCCAACCAATTTGTTAGTGCTATTTAACACTGGGATCATCAAAGTACACCTATCCTATCGGTTTGCTATCCACATCCAGACGTGGATTTTATATTTTTATAGAAAAAACCAATTCAAAATTTAGTGAAAGCCCCATTTTAATGACTTTATCTTAAACGACAAGCACACAGTTTCAACTCTGAGTGCTTTTAACTAAGATGATACCGTAGCTTGGTTATTTGGTCAAATGTTGGCCAGGCGGATAATAAAGGTCGATATTAAATAAAATTCTCTACACGTTTTGAGTGCATCTAACATTGCTTTTCAAAGAAACAAAATTTTCTAACTTGTAACCTGTATAGAAAATTTCGTCAAGTTTCTTGAAACTCAATCAGCAGTGTACTTCACACCCAAAAACCCAATTAAATAACGTCAAATTTCAGTAAAAGACTATCAGCTGATAACATTACCTCAACCAACTTCGAACCCAAAAAAAAAGCCGTCTCACCTATATTTTTAGCTTTCAGCATTTCTATAAATATTTTTACGTCTCAGAGACTCAATTTCACCAACTAAAACTATTTTCTCAATTAATTCGTATCGGGGATTAGTGAAGCGAAAAAAGATATGAATATCATCCATGTGACGGACAGTAGTGACTGTTGGTTGTCGTTGGTTGGCTGTGGTTGCGGTTGCGTTGCTTCGTCGGTCGCGTTGCGGTTGTCGGGCGGGTTGGGTTGCTCGTTGCGGCGCTGGTTGTCTGCTGGGTTTACGTGGAGGTCGCGGAAGAAGCCGATCTGGTGGCTGGAGTGGAAAAAGAATAATTTATTGTAAATTTCTCCTGTGTTGTGGGTGCGTTTGACAAACACAAACACCCGGACCGGAACAAATATATGCAGATAGCACAAATTTTTGTCCCGTGCGGGAATCGAACCCGCGACCATTAGCGCAGCAATCCAATTGCTTGCCACTGTACCAATCGGGTCGTCGAATTAAGTGCGCCACAAAAAAGTTTTCCAAAATACTTACAGATACCCGGCGGCGGCCAACAGCATGACAAGGAAGAGCCTGGCGGGGCTCCCGTACAGGTACACGAGTGAGAACAGGATGGCGAGGCGCGAGGCCGCGTACAGGTGGTCGAGCCAGTCGCGCGCCGCCAGCGCCTCGTCGGGCTCGTCCGCGGGCGCGGGCCCCTGCGCGGGCGCCTGCGCGGCCGGCGGGGGCGAGGCCGGCGCGGGCGCGGCGGGCGCGGCGCCTGCTGCTTGCCACCTACAAATTATTTCTTTTTGTAAATATACCCTACTTACGTTACATATAACCTCACATCTGTACAGTGTAGATATACTCCCGCATTTCACTAGTTTTGTTATAGATGCAGAGATGGCAAAATTTAACAATTTTGTAAAGAAATAGTTTAATTAATGAGGCCTTCTGCCATCAAATTATTTTAAAATAATGATTACTGGGGAAAATAACAAAGGCGAAAGGGAAAATAATAAATGATTTTGTCGCGTGCCATTGGTTCGGCATGCCTGACCTAATGTAATAGGGGGCGAGTCTATTGCCATTAACCGAGAGAATTACGTTATGTTTAAAAATACTTGGCTTTATCCAGGACCTCACACTCAACAACTGCGGATTGCGCCCAACAAGATAGTATTTTATTCATTTTTAACCGACTGTGGCGAATACAAAATCTATAGTTAGATTTTTTTTTTTATTTTTTTTTAAAAAAAAACGTCGCCCCACACTAGGAATTTCTCCTGTATCGTGGGTGCGTTACACAAACATGAAATATCACATACACAAACACCCAGACTCGGGACAAATATCTGTGGATCACACAAATTTTTGTCCCGTGCGGGAATCGAACCCACAACCCCTAGCGCAGCAGTCCAATCGCTTAGCCACTGCGCCAATCAGGTCGTCATTGTTAATAGGATTTCACAAACATTTTAGAACGTCAGATTAAAGTTAAGAAGGAAATTCATTAGGTATCTGGCGCAGATTATAAAAACCTATAAATACGGAAATGAAGCTAAGACTGCAAGAACTACCGCTGGTTCTCCACGTTTTCATTTTTATCAACGGATTGTGAATTCTAAGTATTAAGCTATAAGATTCAATCTTGTATGTACGCAACTAGTTTGTGGGGTGAGCGAGAAGAAATTCGTCTCAAATAAACGCGCTAATAATTGACTTCCCACGCAAGAGTCTAATGGTAGATGCGTTCTTAATTAGGCGGAGTGGAGACAAGAGAACTTGCCAACTATCGATAGTTTGCTTACTTGGATATCTGTAGTGGGAAAACAAGTCGTAGTATGCGACGAACTCAGTGTGAGACTGGTAGTGGGAATGACAAGAAACTCCGCCATGGGAATTCGATGTTCGATGTCCGTACACGTATAAATATTATTAATTATCTACTAATTTAGGTAATGTGCATACGCGTTCAGTACTATTATGTAAATACCTACTATTCTTCTATGTTTAGGGAAGCGGACACATCTCTATTTATAGTGTTACTATAAGGAAATACGATAAAATGAATAACCTCGGAGACTAAATCTAAAGATTATTTTTCAAGGTTTTGAACACGACATAGTAAAACTGTGCAGAAGGTAAGTTCTAAAAACCTAAGTATTCCTGGGTAGGTACCTATCTGGAAATAGATAGATAGATATTCTTTATTGCACACCAAAAACACAGTATACAGAAAAAACTTAAAACTAAAAAGAGTGCAACTGGCGGTCTTATTGCTTAAGGCAATTTCTTTCAGACATCCATTAATGGATATGTAGAAATAATAAGAATAGCGGGCAGATGACGGTGTACATTAGGTACATACATAACATATTATATAAAATGGGAATATTTAGTTTATATACATTTAAGTATAGTAGGTACTAAGGCTGGTTTCACAGCTGGAACGCAGACACGTAAGGCGCTATAAATTTGTTACAGAGCGACGCGCATTGGTCCGATCCGTACGCCACGTACGACGCTTCCTGCGTCCTAGCAATCGTATCGTAAACACTCGTTTCAGAGCTCTGCGGGTGCTACCCGCACGGGTCTCCCGGACAGCTGTGAAACCAGTCTTAATAGAATCAAAATATGTGAGATTGTGAGCACTAAACGGTTTAAATAATTCACACTAAATTCCGGTTTGCCAACGGCTAACGGGTCGAAACTACCGAAAAATGTTTCGTACCTATTAAAACAAATTAATTTAGTTTTGATAATTAAGTTTCAACGAACAAATAATGACTGCAACGGGCTGATGATGATGATGATGATGATGATGATGAACAAATAATGATTCACTGATTGATAATATAATATTATGTATACCATAATATAAATAGATTCTTTATTTTACTAAAGTTGGATCCTAACTCAAAGTAGAACTTTTGTAAAACTGTGTAGCGGACTGTGGCTCGGGTCGGGGTTTCGATGCAGCGTACCATCGATATGGTGTACTGTCAATACAAAGTATCTATTATCCATATGATATACTGTTGATACAACATACTATCGATTTGGTGAACTGTCGATGTAGCGTACCATCGATTTAGTGTACCGACGATATAAAGTACTATCGATTTGGTGTACTGTCGATTTAGCGTACCATCGATTTGGAGTACCGTCGATTCATTAACCCGTCGATGGAACGTTTTCGATACAACGACCGTCAATGTAGTCTAGGGACTCGATATTATGAACCAGACCCGTAGCGGACGATGTAACAATGATTCATCAAACGACATATCATCATTATATATAATTTACTTGTGTTTGTATGTTTACCCAACTGTGAGCGGAGAGAATGGCTGAAGGTGCTCCAGTGAATTTACAAAACGAATATCTAGATATTGTTGTCGAGACCGAAAGTATACTTTTACTTTGTTATTTTTTGTAAAGTTCACTATCTTTTGTTATCTTGATAGTATTCAAGTGTTAGTACCTATAGGCAAAACAAGTTCAAATAAATATTTGTTTTAAACGTGTCGGAGTCTTTTATAAAGACGAATGAAAACAATATTGCAGGTATTGCAATGGTTTACAATTATACTATTGCAAGCCCATATTTGCCATAAGAATCTCCGAGTTATTTTTCCTAAGAACTCAAATACACTTAACCCCATACGATGGCTTTATCCTGTTTATTTAAAGAATAAATCTAAAATACTTACATGTTAGCATACTGCTGCATATACTGCAAGTAGGCTTGCTGCATCATCATCATATGGTTCGCCAACTGCGCCGGATCGTTCGGCACTGGCAAGTAGCCTTCCCCAAAATTATAATTCGGATACGGCGGCACTCTTCCATAGTTATTTACGAAAGAGGTCAAATAGTTCTGCATTTCTACATTATGGTTCTGGTCGTTCTGTCTTGTCTCTGGCCGCGGGGGTTCAGTGACCCTCTCGGTTTGGTTCGTGGCTTCTGTCACGATTCTCCGCCGCAGCCCGTTTACGCTGGCATCGATAGGTTGCGCCTCATTCCTTCGCGTTGGGGTGCAAACGAGGTGCATTGTGTGAGCGATCTGGCTCTCGTAAGTCCTTAGAACGTCTTTTAGTATCGTGTTATCGTCGAGAAGTTGGCCGGAGTATATTATCTTCTGCTCGTCTGTTTTCTGTAAACAATCATGATTGAGTTTAGGTTTGATTTACTACAGTATAACCCTATTGAAAGTTCTCGTGTAAATAGCATAGTTTAAATAAGCTTACAAATTTGAAGCTCAAATAAGAGGTCATTCGACAATTTTTTTAAGAAACATTTATGATAAGTAATCTTGTTTTTATAGATACACAAGGAGTGTACCGACGTACTTCATAACTTATCGGTATTTTGTAACGATCACACTAGTAATTTCTCTTATATCGAGATAATATTTTCGAATAGTTATACAATATTTGATGCAAATGGCAAGTTGTCGTTCATTGAGGCGTTCTAAGGGGGAGGCCTTTGTTCAACAGTGGACTTCTTCCGGCTGATGATGATACAATGTTTCTGCGTATCATGCAAAATAACTTAACTCCAGTGTCGCTTGTGACGATAAAAATGGCAAATTTTAGCGTAGCTGAGACCTAGAGTCCAGATTCCGTTTAAATTGCGTCACAGTGTGGCGAAACAAGATTCCACTTAGACCGTATCCTTAAACTTGGAGCGGAATCGCTCCGCTCATGCACCTTGGGCCACACAATATCCCATATCATACTGACTGTCTACGGCACGTATACAATGATAAGAACGCGGCGAAATAAATGCTATCTCTTATGCGTATCGTCAAATGCCAATCATACTCATTTAAATGCTCAACCAATACAAACCACTTTAAATTCTTTAGGAAAGTATGGCGATAAATACTTAGGTAATGGACCGTGAAGCGTGAGGACTTGGCTTAAATAGCCAGGCGTCAGGCCAGACAAAGTGTAAACAAGTTATTCTGTAAAAAACTCAGTAGCAGACTTGCAACACATAGGAACAGCTCATTACCAGGCAGCAGGACATTTCTGTAGTGAAAGCGAGATGCCGCATAATACTGCACGTATCGGCGTCTCGCTTCCACAACGTGAAATGTCCTGCTTTAAGAGTCCATTCATCTACCTAAATAAGATTCAGTGAATACTGCATTTGGCCAGGTCAGATGCGGAGAGTGTACCTTTAAGAGTATACAGAGACAGATACGTTGGTATAAAACTTAGGTAAAATAAATCTATAAGTAACATTTTTGTCGTAATAACAGACAACAGTAACATTTGGTGGGTTTCCTAAATATAAATCCAAGGACATATTTAATCAGCATTATTAGTTCGTGACGTCTTTTGTAATATAAATGAGATAGCTACTCATTGGATCGACCGCAAATATTACACGAGAAACACATACCTACGTTGTTACCTATACCTACTATTTAATAGGTGAAGATCCGGAACCCTATGTAAAAATATTGCGCACAAGAAGGAGTATGAGTTTAGGAGTTAAAATTTTTAGGGAGAAGAAATTCCGATAGCTATTTTCCTAAATTACAGTCGTATTAGATTACTGCGCTGCCCCTAAATACTCTTTTGAATGTATAACTTAATGACAGGAAGGCAAATTGGTTTAAGTAATCACCTTCTATACAACATGACCGCAATGTACTGTAATATATTGTAATGTGACTGTGAGTAAGGTGACGCCGTCAGTACTTCTGTCCGTATATACAAAGGTAAGGTTTTAAGAGACAATATCATTGTAAACATCTTGAAATATTCCCTGCAAAAGTTTGTAAATAGACCTTGATCTTCGGAACTTCACCGGACACGTGCTACTCATAAACACGTGACTTAAGTATGTATGAAATCTTAATGTTGCCTATGAACACCTTTAAGTAGTGTCCGTGCCTCTAACAGAACGTTAGCATTAGGTCTTTAGTCTTATGTCAGCATTAGGTCATTGCCAGTAACTATGTTGTGTTCGTCAGATAGGAGGCGCATGCATCCGTTAAGACTGGGAGCCGACCCCAATTTAGTTGAGAAGTTAGGCCAATACGAAGTACAGATGCATTAAAAGTTCATTGGTCCTTGTCTGGGTTGTAACCTAACCTACCTATACTTTCCTATAACCTACCCCTGGGTATCAACGACATTAACTGTTTGTGACACGCTGGAATCTCGGTGAGACTCGGTGTATTGTTTGAATACAATTTCAATGTTTACATTTTTGTTATTAGACTCTTGATACGAGGTGTTGTATTTCAGACTTGTTCCCTCAATATAGACTTAGGTTTTAGGAGAGTAAATATCTTTCTTAATTTTATAAAAGCAACGAAAGGTACTCTGCTAAGCATCGCCTTGTAAAATGTGCAATACATAGGCTTGCATTATTTAACCATTTGTCCAAAATTGACTTATTTAAAATACGCCATTTTAAGTTACGCCGCGCTGCAATACCCTTAAAGCAAAATATAGTAGCGCTGGTAATAAATAAACATTTTAATAGAATATTAGGCTGTAATTTCTATGTGAAGTAGGCAGGAATGCTTATGCGAATTTGTTGCCAATTTCATTATCCGTCGCATTTCCGACACCAGACTGCAGATTGGACCGTAACAGAATACTGACCATGTGAGCTACGCCTCCACAATACAGTCGAAAACTAAATATCGAGCGTCTTTTTAACTAGGCTTTACAATAGTTTCATGCTTTATACACGATATTTATTACTTAGTTACGCAGACTGATTGGGTTTACAATAAATGTTATCGGCCGATATAATTGCAGCGAACGTGCCTCTGATTAGAATGATATCGGCATGTTAAAATTTAGGGGGGCCGGGGGTGAAATCTAAAATTCTAAACGTTTGACCACCTTTAGCACCTATGCCAAAAACACCTAAAAATGCCTCGACATGTTTCAAGAAAAAAAGTAAAAGGTAATATGTCTACACATGTAACAGTACACATACATGTAACAGTATTGACTATATGTATGTTTATAAACTTACATATTTATTTATAAAAATTAAATCAATGTCAACAAACTTCAGTTGTGCCCATAAGAAATGTAATGTCAGGCAAGCATTAAAATATTCTTAATCAGTTATTTTTGAAAAGGGAGAGTAAGCAAAATGAATACGAACAGCAACAAGGGCAAATAAAATCTTATTACCATACAAATAGGCTTTGATTAATCAATTGATTAAATATTATTTAACTCTTGCAACAATTTTCCTAAAATATACAATAGACAAGCCTATAACATGTGTATGAGAATTACTCTACGGGGAATTGTATTGTGAGTGTATAATACAAGTCATAGATTCTTTGTTCTATGTATAGGTACTATAAGAGCATATCTGTAACATGATTACCATAGAACAATAGACATGTATAACATTTAAAGACTTATTGTTATTGTTCCAGGGAAGTTTGTAATTGTAAGCTTAGGCATCATGCATGAAAACAATGAGGATTTTATCAACATGCATAGGTTCGTCTGGTGTAAGTATTATGTTGAAATTGAAACACTTTAGATTAATACATCCTTGAGGCAGTCTATAAGCTTCCTTTGCCTTAAAATATAGATGGAGAAAAAATACTTTACTGTCAAATTTTGAAATTGGAAATGGTAAGTCCACTAACCACTTTATGGTTTTTTTTTTCTACTTTTAATTAGGCTCATGGTTAAATTAAGTTTTTAAGTTGTTGACTGCCACACAGTACACACAATAGAAAAATTATTGTTTGGGGGACACCTGGTGACCGCGCTGGCACTCAAAGGGTTAAGCTAGTTCTTAGCTACAAAAAACATAGTTAACAAGAACAAATGAATAGTGGAGAAAACAAAAGTATCTAGCCTTTAAATTTTTTAACAATGGGGGTCTTAATTTTTTTTTTTTGGTAATAAGTACATAACTTAATTAGATCAGCTATATTTAATTGTGTGACATGGAGGTACTTATAACCTTCATGTACAGATAACACTATACTGGATAGAAACTTGTTCAATATATCTTTATCCACACATGTTTTAAAAATAAAGATAATATTGCATTCATTATTACAATGTTTTAATTAATGTGTGTCATCCATGTCATACATATTAATTAGATTATTTAGTACTTAATGGTCATACTGTAAATTGTTTCTAGAAATAACTGTTGAAAATAAATAAAATTAAATGCTCAGATAAGGTGTTTCTGGTTATAGACTGAATTTATCCAAGGCTTAAGTACAAAGTTGATTTATGTGACTTTTTCAACCTCATATAAATTTTCCAAGTAGCTAATTCTAAAACAGTACTGACTCCTTACTTGACACTGGCATAATAGTTGATAAAGGCTGTTGCCAAAAAAAAACAGTACTCACTAATATTAACTGACTAAAACTGACAACTAAATAATGTGGGTGAACAATAGCCCATCTCTATTTATCCCTTCACAGAATGTGTGATGTTACAGAGAAGTAGGTATAACTATTTTTATTCTAGGTAATCTCTAGAATATTGCAGATGGTGGAAATAAACAATATTATTGTATTGATACCTTGTGAACTGTGTTGAAACAATGAGATGACCTCCATTTGTTTCTATTGTGATTAAAAATGGAATGATCACAGTTACAATCAGTGCTGTTGTATCTGCAATTACCCCTTCAGAGATAATAGTTCTTATGTATGTATGATCTAATCAGAAAACTACAGATAAGATAAATACCCAATTATTTGTAAAATACCTACTAATTATTAACACTTATTAACAGGATTAGAATCTTTCTTTACAGCTTCTTAGCTTGTTTTTGCTAGGGAGACTAGTGTGGAAATTATAGTTATTGTAAAGTGGTTTGAAGGTAATTCTGTTATTAAAAATACTAGGTACTTTTTTAAAGGCGTAATTTAGATAAGTTGTTGGTCGTATGTAAAGTTGGATTATAAGCTAAATTACTTTATATGAGGTTCTGAATTTGAAAAGGCCAATAGATACAAACGATACTCACAGGTTTACTGGGATAAACCTCAGAGAGGTGCCCTTTTAGTTGGCGGACAGTCCAAGACGATTCACATTCTATATTTTGGTCCTCAATCTGCTGGTTGGGTGCCTTTACAATCAGTGTCACGTTATCCGGTATCATCTTTAATCATCCAATTGCACTCTACTATTAGATAACACCTAGAAACCCGTGATTTATACACGCAGCAATTCAAGTAGGAAATTAGCTTTTCTTTGCACTACTGATAAAAACACTAGAATTTTACGCTGACGCAATAAAACCACGAAAGTTCTTTTATTTATCAAGTCTGTCGGCCGAATACGTAATGACCAAATAAAACGGTTCCGATGTAAATAAATACTTAGATAAATGGGGCTCGGCACTTGTCAATTTGCCCATGAAATTATCTGTCGTTACTCCATTGGTCCAGCGTTGGATTGTGACGTCAAAATATTGTTCTCTATTACCACTTCGTGTAGGACACATAGGTCATTTTAGTTACGTTTTCTCACGACTTCTTGTTATTGGTATTAAATTGAAGGTATGATTTAATAGCCAATCACGACATAATTATATATTGTTTTCTATGAAAAATCCGTGTACCGTTTCTTTTCACGCATGTAAACATCTACCGAGCTTGACAATTAATGACAACGTGAAGTAGAAATCTGTGAATATTAAAATTATTACAACAGTTTCTTTTTCCGTTGTAAACTTTTTATTTATTTATCGTTGTAAACTCTTATCTCATTTTCTAGTATCGAATATATTATATTAAATAGTAAAGCGTAAATGTCAAAGTCAAGTTTGGATTTTGATAACCTATAAAACTGTTTATTTATTTACTTCATTATTTTACCATACCAATATTCCAATATCTCACTAAAAATTAATTAAACTATCAAGAACATTTAGTAGTAGTACTTGTGACTGCTTGTATAAAATACAATGAAACTAGCCTAACCTACAAATAAAAATAAACAAATCTAAACATGGGAGTTACAGTGTAAGTATTATTTAAAAAACCTAAACTTAACGTTTATATTTAACGTTTATATATATTAGTGTATAATTTACATTAATATTGCACTGAATATACTTAATCCTTCCGTCGTTGCCTTCCATTTAGAATGATAAACAGGTTACTTATAACAATAATATGTTCCTATTAGGGTGCCTGTTTCACCATCTACTAGTAAAGTGTTGAATAGTTACTTCTTGATTAACGCTAATCGGCAAGTGAAAGTTACGAGTAACTTCTTTCGTATCTTAGTTATAGGCCAGTTTATCCTCTGATTAATGCTACTCAGATATTGTGAACTTCGTATGAGTAGTTACGGGTGACTTTAAGTGGCGGGTACGGCTACTTGACACTACTCGTCGATGGTGAAACAGACCCTTAGTATTTTTTTATTTATTGGTGATCTCCCCTTCCACTCATCTCTATTTATTTATTTATACTTAATGGACATTTAAGCACATAGGCGGACTTAATGCCATTGGGCGTTTTCTACCCGTCAACCTTACTCTATCCATTTGTTTTTATTGTTATTACATTTTTCAGGCTACAACAATACCCTGTTCCTGAGAACAAGACAGGTACTTATGTGATAGAGTTGCTCACCAAACGTATCATGGCGTTAGGGGCGACACAACAGGGACAGTTCCTTGTTGACTGTGAGAGCTATCTTTCACATCCGACAATGGGTTAGTATTGTGATAATAGTTATAAAATAATCATTATTTGTTAAACTTTTTTAATGTTTGGTTTAGTGTGCCCCTACCACAGACTATCTGCTCAAGTAACTATTGTAGATCAATGAAATTATTCAATTAAATTGCAGTATAGGCAGCGGTAAACTGATGTAGTATTACTAAAAATTATTAAAATTGAAATAAGCAGTACAGTTGTAAATCTGTAAAAAATATAATATAATCCGTTTCTTTACATTATATGTGTCATCATATTGAATATGTAAATAAATAAACAAATTTTCAGGCACAACGAAAACAGTACACATTTTCCACAACTCCGAACAGCCTGCTTCCGTATTTTCAATATTGGATACCGGTGCCAAAAACATTCACGTGATAGCTGACGGTCTCTTCGACCTGTTAATGATGAAACTGTCACAGCATTATACTTCTAAGAAGCAGACCAAGATTGAGAGTAAAGGACCCAGGTTTGAACTAGGTGACTTCTGTGTAAAGCTCGGGTCGGTTACGATGAATCAGAGCTTTAAAGGGATACTTATTGAGGTTAGTAAAATATATAAATATGAATATAATAATACTAGCTTTTAGCACAGAGGAGTGGGGAGCGGCGGCAAGGTGGGGGCATCACGACACGGTTTGCCATCACGGTATTTGAGTCGATTTTACCGCCAAGGCGCGCCAATAGATGTTTAACACATCAAAACATCAACACTTTAGTTTTATAAGACAAATTTATTCTTCTCTATGAGAAGAAAGACGACCTGATTGGCGCAGTGGTTAAGCGATTGGACTGCTGCAGCTGCGCTAAGGGTAGCGGGTTCGATCCCTACACGGGGCAAAAATTTGTGCGATCCGCAGATGTTTGTCCCGAGTCTGGGTGTTTGTATATGTGATATTTTATTTACATAAGAAAATCATAGTGGGGCGACGTTTAAAAAAAAAATTGTCCTAAAAAATACTAAACACCTAACATTTTCAGGTTGAATACCGCCCATGTGTAATGGCGAACGCTGTTTGGGGGTTACTACGGGAATTCCTCCAAGGATTGCTGGGCCCCTCAGTGACAGTACAGCCCCCACAGCACCTTCTCAGCCGGATGAACGAGATCTACACCCCCATAGACACCATATACCAGTACTTAGAACATTTTAGTGCGTACAGGAAGGTTACAGGGATGAGAAATTCATAGAGAATGTACTGCATAAGTACTAATTATACTAACAACAATTATATTAACAGCACTGATAGCCGAGAGGTATGGCCGTTGGACTGCCAGGTCAAAGGTCGCAAGTTCAAACCCCGGCACGAACCAATGTCTTTTCGAATTCTTGTGCGTATTATAAATTAGTTACCAGTTGCTAAAACGGTGATGGAAAACATCGTGAGGAAACCGGTTCACCTGAGACATTTTTCAACGGTGTGTAAAGCCATGTCAGAGGTCTACAGGCGGTTTAAACTCTGACACCAGGTTGTTCACCAACCATACGATAAAAAGACTAATTATAAACAGTTGTGTTTGCCTTGTATTGTATACAAGTGCAATGGGCTGGTAAACATTGTGAAATATAAACAGAATGCCACGCCTCAATTCCCCGAAAGGGTAGGCAGAGGAGTTGGGCTTTGGTGAATTTGGGCGGGCCCTTCGTCAGAAATCCTGACTTTGTACTGCTATTGAGAAAAGCCCTTAAAGTTAATTATATTAAACTAAAAACAAATTAGATTTAAGAGATAATTCATAATTTTAATAAACATAAGATTTCATATATAATTATGTTTTAATTTTCCCTAGATTTTTGATTTTGAACTCTAAAGTATTTAGACTTCTTTTTACCTTGGGATTGAAAAGACGAAACTTCGCGTTAGTAAAAGTAAATTCCGCGAAGAAAATTTCTATGCATTTTCCGGGTAAAAAGTAGACAATTTTTTTTTGTTTTAATAGTAAAACGTCGCCTCACTCTAGGAATTTCTCCTGTGTCGTGGGTGCGTTTCACAAACATGAAATATCACATACACAAACACCCAGACTCGGGACAAACATCTGCGGTTTACACAATTTTTTCCCCGTGCGGCAATCGAACCCGCAGCCCTTAGCGGTTAGCGCAGCAGTCCAATCGCTTAGTCACTGCACCAAACAGGTCGTCAATCAAACCTATCCTTGGGGTTTAAGCTTACTTCATATCAAATTATATCAAAGTCGTTTCAGTGGTTTAGCCGTAAATGTGTAACATACAGAGTTACTTTCCCACTTATTAAATAAAATGTATGTACTTACCTACGTAAGTTAGAGCCACAGGATTGTGTAACGCCTAATGTAGGAATGAACTAAGTCATTATTTAAACTTGTTATTTAGACTTATTAGCGGATCTATATCCGCTAATTAGTCGGGGATGTCGCGATTATGACATCCGTCGATTCAGATTTCAGTTATCCGATATCTATTAGCGTTGCGTTGAAATACATAAACAATTACGCTAAGAACAACAAACATTATATAAGCGAGAGTCATAAGTAAGTGGAATCATTTGTTATGTGATTTGTGGAAGCACTTATTCAATACTGTGCACAACTCAGTAATTAATAGGTGTGTGTATAATAAGTGTAAATGATATACGTTTTGTTAATTTTATTTCAAGGTAAGTTATACTGTTTATATAATAATGAGAATAGGTAAAATAATAGGCCTTCCCGAGGTATGGTAGGGTCTTAATTTGTGAAGAACGGTCACCCATCAAAAGGCATACCGCTGCAAGCGTTGCTTAACCTAGCAGATCGACTTATCTACGCGGTACCGATAAGGTAGTTTCGCGTAGTAGGTACATAATAATATGGTACTACGGCGTAGTGAGATACGCCTACGCCGTAGCACCTAACCTATTCGTTACAAGGTTCTGTAACTTACTCCTTAAAAGTTGACAATGTTTAACCACTGACTGAACTATACCAGTCACTGGCGTTTGCATGTCGTAGAATAGAATAGAATTGAATAAAATTATATAGAGAGAAAATATAATAGTCGTAGAATAGGCAAGGTAAAAAACGCTTTATTCATCATTATCAGCCGGAAGACTCCACTGTTGTCGTGTAGAGAAAGTAAAAAAAAAGAAGGCCTGCCCTTAGAACGCTTTATCATCGTGTAAGAAGGATCTCTAGTTGCATATTCCTTGCTATTGTCGGCAGTATGTACGATAACGTCAGTAGACCTGGACGTCGTAGACTGCGGGATAGATCACGCGCTAGACGTGGCGGTGGGGGAGGTGGAACTCAAGCAGTACCCCTGGGTCGGGATCCTGTTCTACACTTTCTGTAAGTACCTACTGACACATCTGCCCTCCTAGACAAGTGACAAAACACTTGACGAATAGAATGATTTATGTGTAGGAATGACATAATGTGTCGAATATGTTATCGATGACATATGTCAAATATATTTTCACCAATCCCGCACGAAAGAAGTGTCTTTCCTCTACGAAAACAGTGAGGAAAGTTGGTTTTTCCTCACTGTTTGAACAGTGAGGAAAGTAATGATCCCGTTCGGAAACTAACTTTACCTGATTTTTTTATGTTAAGTTTTAATGATATTTAAAAAAAATAATAATTGTATGCTTAGAAGATGACTGAATACTTTCTTGCTGGGAGTGGTAAAAAGTTTTGTATGCAACATGTGAGCAAGTTCATTTGCTATTCGTTTTGTTGAGTCTTTCGCTTACTCAGGATTGAAATTTATAATCACTCGCTGCGGTCGTGATTCTATTTTTCAATCCTTCGATCGCTCAAGACTCAAAATCAAAACTCATAGGAAAAACGAACTTTCCTCACATGTTGGATAAATAACTATTTTCAGTCTATTCGATTCCTATTAGTCAAGCGTTTTGCCACTTGTCTAGGGGGGCTGAACACGGTTCTTTCCTCGCCAACCAGGTGACATCTGTTGGAAAATCTTCCCTTTGCGGAGGAAACCTCGTTCCTTTATGTCTTTATATTAAACCTGCTTATTAACGGACTTAAAAAAAGGAGGTGGTTCTCAATTCGTCGGAACCCTTTTTTTATTCTTCCTCGACTACTTGACTGCCTTGTTGGTCTAGTGGTCACTAAGCGCGACTTCTGTGCATGACGACCTGGGTTACTGGGTTTTTCCATTAGGTAATTCTCAATAGCAGCACGGAGTCTGGATTTGTGCTCTGTTGATGGCAAAATGCTCGCCCCTTTTAACATAACAGGCGAAGTCTGGAATCACTTCGGCAATTACAGGCGCAGTTCCGTAACTAGCTAGGGCAGTGCCAGCAGTGCCCAGGCACAGGGCGCAGAAATGACCTGACCAGGACCACAGACAATAAAAATACCGCTGTTAATGTAGCTTACACCGGGGGGCACATTAAAGGCTTGTTAACGCCACTGTTCAGTGTACAGTCGTCATGTTGTCTATTCTTCAGATGGTGCCGGCGGTGGTGACAGCAGGTCTGTGACGACAGTGATCTTGATACACAAGGAGTTTGTGGTGGGGGCAGCCGCCGACATCGGACCCATGACCATGAAAAACTTCAGGTAACATTTATTACCTTTAACTTACAAATTATATTTTTATTAAGAAAAAAAAAAACAAGAACGAAATATATTTAAAAACTAGCGTTTGGCCGCGGCTTCGCCCGCGTTGACCCCTATTTAAAAGACGTAGACGGTTGAATTTAAAAAAATGTAGCCTATTACCTTCCTCGAGTTTTAAACTTTTTACATGCTAAATTTCATCAAAATACTTCAAGATATGTTTAAAAAAAAATTCTACATGCATCTCAAAATTAAAATAAAACCAAATTTTATTTGACATAAACGATCGATCCATAGGAAGAACTCGCGAGTGCTATTGGGCGAGGGCTGGGAGAGACCAGGCCGGCGTGTGCGCAATTACGTGCTGCACCCAGAGTATGATGAAACCTACAACACTTTAGCGCTGGTTCAGCTGGCGGATCCGGTCAGAGATTGTAAGTAGAAGAACTATCTTCTCATTTAGTCATACAGACGTATGAATATTGAATTCGACTGACAGTTATGTCAAACGCCTTGAGGTTTAAGAAAAATATATATGTATGTATATTGATTGCATTAATTGATTGACGACCTGATTGGCGCAGTGGCTAAGCGATTAGACTGCTGCGCTAAGGGTTGCGGGTTCGAATTCCGCACGGGGCAAAAATTTGTGCGATCCGCAGATGTTTGTCCCGAGTCCGGGTGTTTGTGTATGTGATATTTCATGTTTGTGAAACGCACCCACGACACAGGAGACATCCTAGTGTGGGGCGACGTTTTATATAAAAAAAAAATTAAGAAAGTTACATTATAAACGTTATTATAGACTTTAAGTTATGTGTTTCGCGCAACTTTCTTAATTTTTTCTTTCATTACCTTTTCCTGACAGTAACAGACACAATAAAAAAAGAATAAGCGAAATTGTTCAGCCGTTCACGCGTGATGCCGTGACCAAGGGAAATAGGGATTCATTGTGATAAATATAGAAATTAGGCTACAAAAGAGCAGAACATACAAAACGCAAATCTAGTTTTCGCGGTTCCATAATATAGTTTCTATGGAGAAGAACCGGTCAGGAACTGTGCCCTGGGCCCTCTAGTGATCTAATCAATATCATTGTGTGTGTTACAGTATCTATCAGACCGCTGTGCCCGCCTCCAGAACTGTTGAGGAATCCTGTGTTTTACGTCGTCAAAATGCAAGAAGGTAAACGACACTCCTGCATTATATACAAGTACTAACTGCGACCCGCGGTGTTACCCGCAAAATTTATCGGGATAAAAAGTAGCCTATGTTTTAATCCAGGGTGTCAGCTACCTCCATACCAAATTTTATCAAAATCGGTCAAGCCGTTTGAGCGTGAAGAGGTAACAAACATACAAACACAATCACAACCATTCGCGTTTATAATATTAGTGTGATGTTATAGTAACATAATAATATAATAGTTTATTTCTCTCAAAAAGGTACGATTTAATACAGAGATATGTTTAAGGTCATAGATCATAATATATGAACCCGGAAAGGGATCGTCACCGTTTCAACACGAGTCGTGCAGTATTCTTTGTATAAGACTCCCTACTACCCTGGCTGGAGGCCTTTTATAGGTCTCGCCAATGGTAGTATCAGCTCAGAGCTAACTGCGAGAGACAAATTCGAAAAAAAAAACTCCCTACTGCAACGCACACTAATCAGAATCGTGCTATGACCTTTAATCGACTTCGTAATATTATCAGAGTTTTTAAGGAGTTTGAAAATAATGTTCTATTTTTTTAAGACGTCAACGCCATCGTGTTTTACCTGCAGATTTTCATATTGACTTTACAATTCTGTTGAAGATAAGTATTTAACGCAAAGTAAACAAACTTTCTTGACCTCAGAGCAATATATGACGGTTTTAACTTCCAGATTATGACATATTGAAGAAAGAAGTGATTAATGTAATGCACATCCCAGGGAAGCTGTGCAAGGAGTTTTATGTGGCCGCAAATGTGAGTTTAATTTAATTTTATTTATTGGGATACTAGCGGCCCGCTCCGGTATATTATAAGTATTTATCCACTATTTAATGGATGTTATTATACATATAAACCTTCCTCTTCAATCACTCTATCTATTAAAAAAAACCGCATCAAAATCCGTTGCGTAGTTATAAAGATTTAAGCATACTTAGGGATATAGGGACAGAGAAAGCGACTTTGTTTTATACTATGTAGTGATATAACAGTCATACATAACATTTTACATTATAATGTTTTAGTACATCTGTGTAAGTTAATGTATACTTTTTTTTAAATAAACGTCGCCCCACACTAGGAATTTCTCCTGTATCGTGACTAATTTTTGCCCCGTGCGGGAATCGAACCCGCAACCCTTAGCGCAGCAGTCCAACCGCTTAGCCACTGCGCCAATCAGGTCGTCAAACGTCGTCGACAACGTCAACTTTTAAAATCAACTTCCAAACTATCGCGTTGCATGATGATACAAAAATTTAATTACAACACGAGAATTAACGCGAACACAAGTATTTTTTTCCCGACCGACCGAGTTGCTCCGGCCGTGGTCGTAAGCAGACTGAAAAAAAAAATTGTGTACCTACGCGTTATTATGTGTGTTGTAATTTAATTTAAGTTAATGTATGACCCACACCTATATCCGCGGAGTAATATTATATTACTTTAAAAACAATAAAATCTTATTGTTTTTAAATAAAATTAAAAATAAAGCAATAACAAATACTAAAAAAGAATAAAATTAATATTTAAAGGTGCTCCCATAAAACAAACGTGATTATTTTGCCGTTTTTATCGATAATGGTACGGAACCCTTCGTGCGCAAGTCCGACTCGCTGTTGCCGGTTTTTTTTTTAACATCCGATATTTATGTACGCTTGTTTTAAAAGACTGTTAACACAGTACGTTGTGTCCGCAGCTGTACAGTAAGCTGCTGCGGCCGCCGCACGTGGCGTGCGCGGTGGCTGCGCAGGCCGACGGGGTGTGCGTGTGGTCGGCGGGCGCGGCGCTGGTGGTGCGCGACGCCTGGGGGCGCTGGCAGCTGGTGGGTGACCTCCGAGTTGTATTAACTACTAGCTGCGCCCTGCGGTGTTGCCTGCTACGTTTTCGGGATAAAAAGTAGCCTATGTTAATTCAGTGTTTCAGCTACCTCCATTGCAAATTTTATCAAAATCGGTCCAGCCGTTTCAGCGTGAAGAAGTACTAAACATAAAAACACAAACACACACACACAAACCTTTGTCTTTATATTATTAATAATAATTATTTGTATGTATCGTGATGCCGACTATCCCAGAAGGCTAAGCTATTTCAATTTGACCTCACTGGAACTACGCAGGTATACTTCTGATCAAATTTTTCTATATAAAATTATCCATAGTTTGGCAAATATTCCAGAGCTAGTTTAAGAAATTGACTTATCTGTACCCAGATGCAGGTCAATCAGATCCAAACGAAATTTAAATACCTTTCGAATATCCTCATCTAGAACAAACCTTGGCAAACATGCACCCATAAACAGACTATTAGACGGCTATAACAAAATATGCAGTCGTGATTGTGGCATCGACATCTTCTCAGACACACTGCCCAAATTTCGGAAAAATATTGATTGTCTGTCTTCACTCAAATTTGGAATCAAAATTCTTGACTCATAAAAACCTATTGCACTCACTAATGAAGTTAAGCATTATATTATTGTAATTAGTAAGTATATAAATAAATAAATAAATAAATAAATAAATAAATAAATAAATAAATAAATAAATAAATAAATAAATAAATAAATAAATAAATAAATAAATAAATAAATAAATAAATAAATAAATAAATAAATAAATAAATAAATAAATAAATAAATAAATAAATAAATAAATAAATAAATAAATAAATAAATAAATAAATAAATAAATAAATAAATAAATAAATAAATAAATAAATAAATAAATAAATAAATAAATAAATAAATAAATAAATAAATAAATAAATAAATAAATAAATAAATAAATAAATAAATAAATAAATAAATAAATAAATAAATAAATAAATAAATAAATAAATAAATAAATAAATAAATAAATAAATAAATAAATAAATAAATAAATAAATAAATAAATAAATAAATAAATAAATAAATAAATAAATAAATAAATAAATAAATAAATAAATAAATAAATAAATAAATAAATAAATAAATAAATAAATAAATAAATAAATAAATAAATAAATAAATAAATAAATAAATAAATAAATAAATAAATAAATAAATAAATAAATAAATAAATAAATAAATAAATAAATAAATAAATAAATAAATAAATAAATAAATAAATGTATGTGTATGTATGTATGTGTGTGTGTGTTTGTATGTTGTCCAGCTCGGTGTCGGCGTCCGCGGGCCGGGCTGCAGCGCGCCCTCCCGCTACCTGGACATGATGAGCTACTACCCCTGGATCGAGAGCAGCCTCGCCAAGTTCAACAGGATCACCATCTCCAAGCTGTCCAAACAGAAATATGTCTTACGATGTGAGTGTTTGTCTCTTCATCTATAATAATGTGCTCTAGCCCCCTTATAAGACGACCGGATTGGTGCAGTGGCTTAGCGATTGCACTGCTGCGCTAAGGGTTGCGGGCTCGGTTCCCGCACGGGGCAAAAATTTGTGCGATACGCAAATATTTGTCCCGAGACTGGATGTTTGTGTATGTGATATTACATGTTTGTGAAACGCACCCACGATACAGGAGAAATTCCTAGTGTGTATACACAAACACCCAGACTCGAGACAAATATCTGCAGATCGCACAAATTTTTGTCCCGTGCGGGGATCGAGCCCGCAAACTTTAGCGCAGCAATCCAATCGCTTAGCCACTGCACCAATCGGTTGTTCACTGCTGCTGTCGTCGATCTGCTCAAGTCCGTCGCCCGCAGGCCAGCAACCGATCCATCTACCCCACTACCTTCGACTTCAACAGTGTCCCTTCATCATCATCGGCTGGAAGACGTCCACTGCTGGACAAAGGCCTCCCCCTTAGAACTTGCTATTTACATCCACTGGTGTCAGTGTTCCTTATATTGTATTTCCATTTTTCAGCCAGCCACGCGTATCAAAGATTCGGCGCCTGCGACGAAGAAGAGAAAATCAACTTGATTTTCAGAGAAGTGATTGTGTTGCGCACAGACAACACTCAATATCAATTCTTAACATACAATGTGAGTACTCTATTATACTATAATAACTTTAGTGCGTGTTCTCACGTGTGTATTCGGGAATGCCCGACTAGTTTCGAACTCGAACGGAGCCCATATTCATGAGCTGGTTACGCGGCGGAGTCGCGAGCCGAACTGCGCGCGCAGCTCCCCGCATCCCGCTGCGCACGCGACGAGGGTGGTGGTAGCGCTGGGTGTTGTCGTGCGTCTTCTTCGCTGTTCGTGTCCTCGTCGTAAAAACGGCGTATATAAAAAATAGAGTACTCTATTAGCCTACACTGCAATATTATATTTTTATCTAAGTTAGATGATATAATTGTTGAAATATGCTTAGGTAATCTGCTTAATATTGGATAGCCTTGTTGGTCTAATGGTCGCCAAGCGTCGAGGATAATGTTATTGATGATTTCCTTATGGTACCTAATTCTACACAGAGGTGTATTATACACCTGTGTCGAACCTTCGAGGCATATAAGTGGGATATTATTATTGTTTGCCATCAACTGGGCATAAAGCAACTAGCATTCCAGATAGCGTGCTGCTATTGAGAATTACCTAAAGAAAAAACCCAGTAGCACTTTGTCTGACACGGGATTTGAATCCAAGACCTCATGCTCAGCATTTACTTAGCGAACACTAGACCAACGAGGCAGTTGCAGCAGAAAAACAATTGATTACATAAACCGTTCCAACGATCTTATTATTGGTCTTCTAGTTGACAATTATTGAGAACATAGAATACACGTGCCTTGAGATGGAGCTTACGAATGCCTCAGCTGTGTCAGAAATGAGGATCAAGCATTACTGTCCGAGAGAGAACTATGGACCAGCCTGCTATAATTATAAAGGTAGGTGGATCGTTCTTACTGTGTATGGTATTCCGGAATAACATGATAGTACTTTAGTAGTGTAGCGACATCTACCCGTCGAAGGACGAATCATGATGACATTCCTGTATCGCGCTAGCGAAGTAATCACACGCGCTAGCTATATATACAGCCGCCCCGAGTTGAGAAGTGGGGCGCCGCGGCCCACCAGGCATACCACCGCCTGGTTGGAAGATCTTCCTTTTCGTTGGAGGAACTCCACATCCCTTCCTCCACAGTAGATTAGGTTTTCTGTTTTAATCACTTGACGCATACGTAGATGTTAAAAATGACGTTAAAATGTGTTTTACTAGTAGCCCCTGGCTAATAACGAAAAAGTTTTGTTTTATACATCATCATCAGCCAGAAGACGTCCACTGTTGAACAAAGGCCTTAGAAACTTAAACTTATCCCCCTTAGAAAGGGGGGGGGAAATGCCATAATCCCCACGCTTGGCAAGCGGCTTGGGGATCGCGGTATTGGTGAAGTTACAGAAGACGCTGCTGCCCCATCTTCTGGATTTTCCTTTAATCGCCTCTTACTACACCCAAGGGAGGAAAGGGGGTGGTCAATTCTAGGCCGCATACCACTCGCCTGTTTTATACAAACAGCCCTAATAACGTTGAAGTTTAAGGTGTCACTTTTAGAGGGAGTAAAAAATATCTACCTTTTTGGCCGTGTGACTTTGAGAGATAGAGTGGAAAATAAGGTGATGGGAGTGATGAGAGGTGCGGAGTGAATGTTAATGTAATTACTAAAATTAAAATTTAAAAGATTATGCTTAGATGATTTGAGCATGTAGAAAGGATGGATGAAAGTAAAGTGACGAAGCAAATATATGAGGCGATTGTTAGTCGAATATCGGGAAGGGGAAGACCTCGGCGAACATACCTGGACTAGATCGGAGATGTTCTACTAAAGGGTCAAGAGAGGAGTACCCTTACCGACGAGCTTGTATGAGGAATGTGATGCGAGTCAATGAGGCGAAAGAAGTAAGTACCTATGTCAGGATCGTAGCAAATGGAAATCCGTGATCTCTGCCTACCCCTCGTAGAAATAGGCATGACTTTATGTATGTATTTAAATTGCATGGAATTCGGTAAATAATTCACTATTACCTGCATTGCTCAATGTGTCTTTAGCATTCATGTCCCTTGCATCTTACAGGTTCCGTGTTCGAGTTGTCTGTATATCTGTTGTTCTCCGACAAGTGCTTGTTCGAGATGCACGCATGGGGCTTCAGAAAGAACATGACGTTAATAGAAATACAGGAGTGGAAGTGGGAGGAAGGGACCTACTACGAGGACTTCACTATGCAAAGAGTGGAATATAGGGGCCAACAGTATGTGACAGAATTTGGCTACGAGCCTCTGGACACAGCCATTTGGGTGCCCGAGTATGATATTTGGACGACGACGGAATACGATAACAGTTCAACCATGACGCCTCCGCCCACTATGGGTATGTAACACGTGTTTTTTTCGGAATTAATAAGTCAATGCGATCAATTGTGAACTTTAAAAGTTAGCGTTTAAAGTGTAATATTAAATAAAATCAGTCTATGACAGTCCTTATAGAAGGAACGGATTGATCTTCATACTTGTTCACTGCGGATTGGTGAGTTCGAATTATTAAATCTAGTTTCTTTACGATATTTTTCTTCCCCGTTAGTTAGTCCTAATAACAGCCAGAAATAATGAATTGCTTGAAATTACATGAATCACACTCATATTATAAAGGAGAAAGTTTGTGAGTGTGTTTGTATGTTTGTTACCTCTTCACGCACAAACTGCTTGGCCGATTTTGCTAAAATTTGATATGGATGTACAAATTAGCTAACAACAATTATATTTACAGTGTCTCGAGGACGGCCGAGTCGACCGACTGAAACAACGAAACGTACAAAACGGTCGGTAAGGCGGAAGAGACCAACTATTACTACTACTACGCCGAGGCCTTGACACCACACCCCTAGCATAGAAAGGCTGAGTCAATCAGTGTATCAATAGTATACGAAATAAAACTATTTTCCAAGATATTATCGTAGTTTTTTTTGTTTAATACCGGGGGTTTCTAACCTTTAACACTCGATCCGACTCAAAGGACCTTAAAAAAGCAAGGCCGTGTTAGTTCACCTTTGGTTCATAATTAATCCACCAGAGAACCACAGTGCAAGGCAGGCGAGTCATAAAATATTTGTTCGTAACTAAGTAAACAAAATAAAAACCACGTTTTTATTTTTATTATAGATTAGTTGTTAAACTTTTATCTAGCGCGTCAAACATTTAGTTATGTCATAGCGCTCCTTTTATATATTTTATAGAGCTCCAAAGGTTACTCTTTTAAATATTTAAAAAATACTGAAATAAAATCTTATAAAAATAATGGTAAAAAGGATGACCAATTAGCTTGCCACCCCAAGGCCCAAATATTTTACCTGTCAATGTCATGGCGGCAACTAAAGATGGGTTAATACCGATATTTTTCAATATTAGGTAATATGAATATATTAGTTTAGTAATATTATAATATTTAAACTAATATTTGAGTATCAGTGATATCTGAATAACACATACCGTATTCGACATCAACAGATCATATTAAAGGGGAATATCCAGATATCCGATTTGGATCGGATTATCATGTAGATAAATTAATACTTTGTGGTGATGGATCACAAAGTATTAAATATAATATATTGTACCATAAAGAAAATAAGTATAGGAGAACCGGAATGAAAATAAAAACATTTTTTATAGAAAATATTATTTTTTATTTATGTTTAAAAACATTTATTTTTAACCTTTTCTGAACAGTTCTTCACAGAAATTCAGTTCTATCCTAACGAGTTCGTCAGTCCGAAATGAGATTACCATATTTAAAAAAAGCTTATCGTATATTAAAGATAATCTTTTTACACATTAAGGGCTTTAAAGTATTTAAAACTTTCATTCTCATATTTATTAATTCACATTCGTTTAATTTCACATTGGTTGAAATCAGATATGCTATATGTCATAGCATAGTGAATCCAACCTACGGCAGTTGAATGAATGAATATTGAATCCGAATGATATTATTCGACCTGTTGGAATGGTATCCATAAAGATTATGTGAATATGATATATTAGCATATCAGAGTTAGTCGGATTACTAATCTATGAATCTGTGGAATATTACTGATATCTTAGCGAATACTAATATATCACTCACACTTCTAGCGGCAACTTTTGCAAACTTTCATTCATTCATTGTAGTTTTATTTAAAAAAAAACAACATGATCACCGCTGTTCTACTTCGTAAAACTCCTTAAATTTCAGTATTATTTGTCCGCCAACACTTTTGACTACTTTAGGCATAGTAAAAAACATATAATCTACAGCAAATTAATAATAATAACAATCGCGTCAAAACAATAAATAACAAAACCTGACAGCGACAACACAAGGCACAACACCGATCTGTCATAATTACAATAACAACAATATTTAGTGCCACTTAGTTCATTGCACAGAGTACTTTTATATTGGCTCAGTGAGACTAGTTTCGTGAAACAAACTCACAGAACATAATTATAACTACTAAAATTATATACTCCTAGGACAGACTACAGTACTGTTCCTTGTTGGTTTAGAATTAAAAGTGTTTTAAATAGACGTAATTTATCGTACCTAAACAGACTAGAAATTGATGAATGGTTGTTGATTTTAAGCTAGGTTTAAGTATAAATAACATCTTATTTTGACCTTCCTGTCAATTAACACATTTATGTAATTGTTGAAACACCGACGAACGTATTTAATTTATTTTGCAAAGATACGCAAAGAAGAAGAAGCAAACTGAAGATAGACCAGTATTAGAAAGATAATCGCGCCAGTTTTAGGTAAGAGAAAGATCTGTTGTAAGCTACTAGTCTAATACTATAATAATGTAAGTATACTTTTTCAATTAGAGTCGGTGTCGTAAAAAGTGTATAAATTTCCCTTATCAGTAAGTATTGCAGTACGGCGAAAGGTCATTGCAGATAAACTAAATATTATTTCTAAATCTAATCATTTCTAAGCTGGTTATCTATTTTAGGAGCTCTATAATACCACTCAAACTGCTTATACAATGTTTAAATTGAATTGACTATTATTTAACAAATTAAAGTGCTTTATTTCATGGTGTGAAGGAGTAATAGTTGGGGTGTTATAGTTGACACCTTGGTTTTACCCAACTTTTGAGTTATTAGTAAGTATTTTATTTTAATTTCAACAAAGACAGTAAATGGTGGCCCGGTTGAGCTAGTGATCTGTAGTATAATAATAATAATATCCATTTATTTCTGGCATCAAGGGCCCATAACTATAAATACAATATTATATTAATATAACTTAAAAATACTATAAACACATAAAATTATATAACTATACTACACACATATAAACCTCCACCAACACTAACACTGACATACATTTAAAAAAAATAGGTATGTGTACTTGGAAGCAATACCGGAACCAAGCTTCAGAGAAATTATGATAATTTTCATTATTTCATTCATCCAGCATTTAATTAATCTTATAGCCAACTCAGAATTAATTATTTGTAGTCAAGAAAAGCCAGACAAATGAAAAATAAATAAAGAAACAGGTATAATTCATGACAATATGAGAACTTATCATTGTAAGCATAACATATTAATTAAAATACCTGAATTTTATGTGTTTATCTTGACATACAATATTTGAATACAATCTACAACTTATTTAAAAGTTTTCTTCTAATTGTATAGTTGATAAACTACCTGGTGTTAGAGTTTATACCGCTTGTAGACCTCAGACAGGGCTTTATACACCGTTGAAAAATCTCTCAGGTGGGCCGCTTTCCTCACTAAGTGTCCCTTCACTGTTTTTAGCAACTAATTTATAATTTGCACATAAATTCGAAAATACATTGGTCATTGGGTTTGAACTTGTAACTTTGACTTGGCAGTCTAACGGTCATACCACTCAGCTATCAGTGCTATAGGATTTTATTGCAATTTTATTCATGTTTTTATTTATAATCATTGCTAGAATGAAAATTCCCTCTTATTCATAAACAAGGATTAAACTTTTATTAACTTAAACCTGTCTCAAGTCAAGACATCTCTATTCACACACAAGCGACAGTGATAGGTATAATAATTATAATCCATGGTTTAAAATTGTCATTTTTTATGAATAAGGGGGTTGATCATTGATGTATAAGACAGGTAGAACTTACAACTATCTTACAATAATTAATTGTAATTTTCAGATTAAAAGAATGGCAGAAGACTTCACTTCCATGCTTCAGGTGTCCTCCGCACTGACTAATGACAGGGTTAGCTTAGCTCTTACCAACTGGTATAAGGAACCATACAAATTTACTTATTGGGAGGTATAACCACTTCAATTGTTATTTAAAGCATTATAAATTTTATTCACTGTTTACCAGGACCAAACTAAAGGATGGATTCAATAGCACCGTAGTAAATTACAAAAATCTACTAAATAGAGTAGTAAACCCACTAAACTTCCGGCGCACCCTGGACAGTCGACCTCGCTACCATCCTTGTTGACTGACCAATCTCTACACCACGGCATGACCTATTTTACGTGGCTATTGGCTCATGCTGATATGAAGAAGAACCCCACTAGAATCGATCCATTTATTTAAAGTAAACAGACAGATTGTGCTGAATTTGTTGCGCCGTTTCTTCGACCCAAATACAGCACTAGGAAGCGGTGTCGGGCGGGCGTTTTGCTGGCTGTCTTGATGTAATTTGACGTACAAAAAGTACTTTTTTAAGTCTCTTTTGATTAAATGATTTTTATCTTTTTCTTTTAAAATAATATAAAATAGTTTTTGTTCTATTTAATTTTACACAAGTTACCCAATCAACCTAACTTTTCAAGTTTTCACACAAGCGAAATGATTTCAGCTATCTCACTACTTAAATTTCTCATTTCAGTATGTCAGCGAAACGGGCAAAGGCGATTCGTACCTCAGCGAAGTGATACGTATCAAAATACACGGAATTAACGAGAAAAACGAGCCAAATCATGTGCAAGTTGTACTGAAGAGCATTCCTAAAAGCATCGCACGAAGACTTACGTTCAAAAGTCATGAGTTCTTCCAAAATGAGTTCAACTTTTACGAAAAAGTTCTGCCTGCCTTACTGGAGTTTCAGGCGACCAAAAATATTAAGGATCCTTTCGATAAGTACGCTAGACTGTTCCTTGCGTACTGCGATGGGACTAACGACGTCATATGCCTTGAAGACGCGTGCTTACAAGGCTTCGGAAGCGCTGTGCGTCAAGAAGGCATCGATCTAGAACATTGCAGGCTAACGTTCAAAGTCCTAGCTCAGTACCACGCACTATCATTCGCCATGAAAGACCAAAAACCTGAAGAATTTGACAAAATCCGGGTACAAGTGTTCGAAACGTATTACCATGAACGATTGAGAGGCTGGTACTCCACATTTTGGAACAGAATCTCCGGAATAGCAATAGAAGCAGTTGAGAAGGAATATCCTAATTCTATTTACGTGGAGAAGATAAAACAGTTCGCTGTTCCAGAGAGGTATGATGACATGATCGACGCAGCCTGTAACACTATACAGACTGGTGTTATAGGCCATGGGGATTCTTGGACAAATAACTTTCTGTACAAATACAAAGATGAGCGTCCTGTTGACGCAAAAATAATAGACTTTCAACTGACCAGATGCGCTTCCCCTGTGCTTGATATAAGCTTTGTCATATATGCCTGTACATCCCAGGAATTGAGAGAGAAACATTATGAGGACTTATTGATGTATTATCATGAGGTGTTGTCGACTCAAATCAGCGAGATGGGCAGTGATCCAGCGAAGGTGTATTCTTGGGAAACATTTATGCGTGAAATTAAAAAGTATTCGTATTTCGGATTGGCTTTTAGTTTCGAATCGACACCGTTTATTGTGTTAGCTCCGGAAGACGCTGTTAATATGGAAATGCAGGTAAATAGTTAATAATATATATTTACGGTCTGTGTATTGTTAGTAGACATATGTACTGCTTCGTTGGTCTAGTGGTTGCTAAGCGCGACTGCTAAGCTTGAGGACCCGAGTTCAAATCCCGGGTCGTGCAAAGTGTTACTAAGTTTTTCCACTAGGTAATTATTCTTAGTAGCAGCACGGAGTTTGGATTTGTGCCCGATTAAGCGTAATAGGCTCGCGCCCTATTGTATTGGGAAAAGTGGGTGTACTAGGTATAGGCTATAAAAAAAGGAAATTTTAATAAGTAAAATCTAAAAATAATATAAAATTAAAAGAAACAAAACTTAAACAACAAACTAAGAGGTAAATCCTAAAATAGTTAGTGTGAGTCTCCATACCAACTTTTAGCATTATCGGTCCAGCCGTTTGTGTGTGAAGAAGTAACAAACATACAAACAAACACTCACAAATTTTCGCCTTTATAATATTAGCGTGATGTTATGTGATATTATATGTGTTTTCTTATTTACAGGGTGATAAAGGTGTAAATATAGATGATGTGTGGCAGATAGGACCTTTTAAAACCAAGGAAGGCAGACTCAGAGAAGCTAACAATGTGAAGCATTGCGTAGATATGGGATATATATAAATACTAGCTTTTGCCCGTGCCTTCGCCCGTGTTAACCCCTATTTCAACCACTTAGACGGTTGAATTTAAAAAAGTAGCCTTTGTTCTTTCTCGGGTCTTAAACTTTCTACATGCAAAATTTCATCATAATCCGTCCAGCGGTTTAGTCGTGAAGGTGTAACAGACAGACAGACAGATAGACAGACAGCAGAGATACGTCCACATTTATAATATTAGTATGGATGGAGGTATGGATATTTTTTTTGTGTATATGTATATAATACGTTCTCTTTATCAACCCAAAACTATAAAATAAAAAGGTTTATTTTAGAAACTTAATGCCACTTTTACAGTAATCTTACATAGAGACCTCCTTTTAAGTATAAGTAATACCTGTGTTAGGAGCCCCGCTCTTCAATAATAAATAATAAATTGGTAAATGTGGTGTACAAAGTGAATATTTAAAAAAGAAATTAGAATAGGTAAAATTTAAAATAAAATTAAAAACAACATACTCTATCTCCAACTAAGTAGGTATAATCGTCTATTTAACTCCATGATATAACTGTAATTTATAGTATTAATGTCCTTCATGACTTTTTACTAATCAATCTCAATCCATTCCGCCCAATGATGTATAAAAAAGTAAAGATACGTCATATACTAACAAAGTGAACGAGAAAAGTATTTCGAATATACACACACACTCGATAGTAATACAACTTGACAAAGACGTGAAAGAGGAAGCGTAAAAACAATAAGAGTAAAATAATAAAATTAGACATACATAATAAATTTATACAGGAGTTTGCGCAAGTTAAACGTTACTCACGGTAGCCAATCACTGCTAGGCAATTTATGTCCCAATTGAAACATTTTCGATTCTTTAAAATCAGCATGCTCGTAACATATCTACCTCATTTTTATATACAATATAATTGATTTCGTCATAGACTTAAATTAAGTATTAAATGACAAAACTGTAGATACCTAAAACGATGACAATATTGAATATGCCTAGTATTATTACCAGTATTTAATGTAAGTATGAAATATATAATCAATTAGTATACATAATTTTTATTATGATAGTAATATTTTGTAATATAGCGTGGTGGCCTAACGGTTGACATACCGGATTTCTATGCACAAGGTTGCAGGTTCAAACCCAGGCAAGTATATTGATACTGTGACTTTTTCAATGTCATAAATACTTTCTTAATTCTAAGACACCACTGACTAACGGTGACGGAAAACATCGGAAGGAAACCTGGATTTAATTATCTGAAATCGCCAACCCGCAGTGAGCTAGCGTGGTGATCAGTGCTCAATCCTTCTCTATACGAGAAGAAGCCTTTGCCCTGCAGTGGGACAGTTATAGGCTGTTATTAGTATATATTATTTAGTAATATTTTAATGTTTTTTTATATAATTACCCTGTATAAAATCTGTATAATGGTGTACATTAACATATTATATTGGTACTATGTGTTATACCAATGAAAGAAATAATTTATGTGTTCGAATATAGTACAATTTAGGTGTATAGATATAATTTGTATAGTTCCATATATTCTACCAAAATCAAATCAAATTAAATCAAACATTTATTTCATATAACACAGGTACATGTAGATGTTAAATAAAAAATATATAACAAGATCGCCATTTTCCGCCAAAAGGCATACAAAATGATAAAAGTATTATATATTTTGGTGCAATTCTATAACATTATTTCTGGTGTACACATATTTAAGTTATAGATTGACCACAAATTATGTTCCTTTCTTGATGATAAAAAAAAAAAACAAAAAATTAATAAAATTCCCTACAGGATAAAATCAGTAGAATACGAAAATAAATTTGTAAACGAACTACATAAATATTTAAGATTAAAATGCTATTATAGTTTAAAAGAATTCTTGGCTGAAAATTAACAAAACAATAGCATGATATTTACGTATATATTTTAAGTATATGTATATAAAAATACTACAAATTGTTTGCAGTGCCCTAACAGGGTTCATGTGTGTTCCCTTACTCTGTTTGTTATACTTACCATCTCTTTACAACATGTTGCAATGAATAAATGAATATGAATTTGATATATACTGCGTGATATTGTTCCTAAAGGTATAATAATAATTATAGTCAATAGACAAAATTCCTTTGCTATGCTTACACTGCGTGATACTGCATCTAAAGGTATAATAGTAATTATAGTGATATACAAAACTAATATGTACAAATTGTTAATTTAATTGTTTCCTGTTCCGACCCTTGTTTGGCGCTTACATTTTTGCAAGGCGCAAGGCAAAGTGTGTGGAAACTTTTTATCTTTCTATACCATCGGTCTGTACCTATGTTTTAAGAAATAAATGATTTGATTGCATTTGATGTTTTACTTGACAAACCCATGTGTCGTACTTACGTCGTGAGTGCGTTTCTACTATAGATAGATTCTATTTCTACTATAGATAGATAGAGTTTCTATTATATTATAATATTTTTTTTAAATAACGTCGCCCACACTGGGTTTTTTTCCTGTATCGTGGTGCGTTTCACAAACATGAAATATCACATACTGAAACACCCAGACTCGGGACAAACCTCTGCGGATCGCACAAATTTTTGTCCCTTGCGGGAATAGAACCTGCAACCCTTAGCGCAGCAGTCCAATCACTTAGCTACTGCGCCAATCAAGTCGTAAATTGTAAATAGCACTCGGAAAAGCTATAAATGTTATTTTTTTAACGTCTCGTTGGTTTAGTGGTCGAGCGCAACTGCTAAGCGTGAAGTTCTAGGAAACTATTATCTAATCCGTGTCCTGGGTTCGAATCCTAGTAATGGTCATATGGCAAAGTGAAATTGGGGTTTCCCATCAGATAATTCTCAGTAGCAGCACGGAGTTTGGATTTGTGCCTGTTTGAAGGAAGGCTTGCCGCCGGTTAATTGGGACCTATTTCGTAACTGGTGAAATGTGGGGGTCTTTTATCCCTTCGGAGGCTACAGGCGTGATGTTATAATGGTACGTACTAACATTCACGTGAGTACAACTGAAATAATAATATAATATTTATTTATTTTTCTCACCACAATATAATTTTACATTTTTTTTAATACATATTAAATTATATAGAAGTCATCATTATCAGCCTATCTCCATCCACTGCTGGACATAGGCCTCTCCTATCGCACGCCACTATACACGAAAATTATTCATGTATTTTTTAGGGTTCCGTGCCCAAAGGGTAAATCGGGACCCCTATTATTAAGACTCAGCTGTCCGCCAGTCCGTCTGTCACCAGGCTGTATCCTGATACCAGCATGAACCGTGATAGTTAGACAGTTGACATTTTCACAGATGATGAATTTCTGTTGCAGCTATAACCACAAATATTAAAAAATAGAATAAAATAAATATTTAAGGGTTATACAACAATTTTTTTGCCGTTTTTGTTCATAATGGTACGGAACCCTTCGTGCGCGAGTCCAACTCGCACTTGGCCGGTTTTATATAGTCCGCCAAATGGTTCTATTCCCTGTAACATGGCGTTGATCTCACGTCAGCAGGGCATCTAGTTGACGTAACTATCCAAGTAATAATAATCGATTTAAATTCACCAGTGCTGTGGCATCTTCGTTGAGAAGCTGTAGTACCTGCGGCTACAGATTCAAACTGCACAACTAACTCCAAAAGCCGCGGGAACTATTAAGTATTGTTGTGGATTGAAAGCGATAGCAATTTTGTCTGTATTTGTAACTAATCAATACGATTATGGAGAGGTAGTTTGTGTGTGTGTGTGTGTTATATTGTATTTTTTTTTTTTTTAAAAAAACGTCGCCCCACACTAGGAATTTCTCCTGTATCGTGGGTGCGTTTCACAAACATGAAATATCACATACACAAACACCCAGACTCGGGACAAACATCTGTGGATCACACAAATTTTTGTCCCGTGCGGGAATCGAACCCACAACCCCTAGCGCAGCAGTCCAATCGCTTAGCCACTGCGCCAATCAGGTTGTCACACTAATATTATAAAGGTGGAAGTTTGTGAGTGTGTTTGTATGTTTGTTACTTTTTCATGATCCAACGGGGTGACAGCTACCTCCATGCTAAATTTTAGCAAAATCAATCCAGCCGTTAGAGCGTGAAGAGGTAACAAATATACAAACACACTTACAAACTTGAACCTTTATAATATTAGTGTGACAATACAATACAACGCACATGATTAGCTCCTGCCAATACAATGAAGACAAACCCCGCATCAGAAATAACTGATACTCAATCACGTTTTATTAGGTACGGCGCAATTATTCCAAGTAATGCAAATTGTTCATTGTACAACAATGGCCAATCAATAGACACTGATAATAATACATCCGCCATCATTTACGTAATTAGTTCCACAAGCTCTTCACAAGTTTACCGTCAAATTGGCAGAGTCACTGCGGCCGCGTCAAGTGTCTTTCCATCTAAACCAGTGATTCCCAAAGTGGTCCAGGTGGACCCCCAGGGGTCCACGGGAGCCTTGCTGGGGGTCTACGTAGGCGTCAATAAAAAATGGGGGTCCATAAGATGTTAATAGGGGTCCACGAAAATTTATCTGCATATAGTTTTTATAAGGGCCTACCTATATTGTTTTAAGTACCTAACTAAGCAGATAACATTTTAATCTGGCAAGCGACTCTTACTTGTCCAAACTTGCGTATTCGATATTACAATTTCGTGTACAGACTTGCAAAGCGCAATCCGTCCGACAATGCTTAGTGCTTGTTTAGACATGATCTTGATCAAGACTATAAATACTCGATGCCAAAGGCATGCTCATTTATTTGTTTCCGGAATTTCGAAAAAGAAGGTGTGAGAAAATTTATATTAGTGTTCCTAGTGCCGGAGAAAAGTAAGTACGTACCTTTTTTTTGTTGTACCTAGTTCTTAAGTATTTTGTTTCGTGTACTGGTCGGTTGATAACAAATGCTTGTATACAATGTGTCCTAGGGATAAGTGACCGCCCGGCGTATTTAGAATATTTGTACAAAATTAAATTAAGTAAAGACGCGTGACGTGCTGCAGTTTTTTTACGATATTTCCTAAGTTTGTTCATCTTTTTCCATTATTTTTGTTTACTGACTAGCCGACATCATAATTTATCAATTAAAATCATTAGACAAAACTAAAATGTAGTAAAAAAATTACTTATATAAAATCACTAAGGCCGCTAAGTCACAAATGTAAATATAATTATTAATGATTTCGTACAAATATTCAAAAAACGCCGGGCGGTCTTATCGCTCGGACACATTGTATATAGCTAACTTAGTAACTTACAGATATTTTAATTGTCCTCTTTCGATTTGAAGACAAACACAGCACGTTTTATTCAATTGTTTTTTCACGAGAGGACTGCCTCTCTAAAAAGGCCGAAAAATCAATATTGCAGAGCAATTACTGTTTTATAAAACTACTAGCGCGTGAACTCATTGATTTAATGAAATTTTAGTTATTGTTTTTATGGTCACTTTTTTGGTCAATTTGGGATTTCGACTTTTATTTTTTCCTACACAAATATGATCAATATTCGATACTGAGTAAACTAATTTTTATTTCTACTATTAAAAAATTGTGGTAAATTAGGTATTTAACATTGATATCGCTTCGTGAAAAAGTCTGTACTTGTCTTAGCGGTTTATTAGTTGGTCCCTTTACAAGCCGTAATACTTTTTCAATATAATGATAATCATAATAATATAAAGCTGACAAAGGCTGCGTTGTGCTACCTATATTCAAATAAAAACTTGGTTACTATAACATTTTTTTTTACAGGGAAGGTAACTGATACAAAACATGGCTACAGCAAAGAAAAAATGTCGACAATACAGTGTCGATTATTTGAAATATGGTTTTGTTCCATCAGAGGCAGATAAACACTTGCCCATGTGCCTAATATGCAATAAAGTTTTAAGCAATGACTCTATGAAACCATCAAAGCTCGAAGATCATCTAAAAAGGTGTCATACTGATAAAATGGGTAAAGATTTAAAATATTTTCAAACATTGAAGGAAAAATATGAAAAGAGACCCACCATGCACAGCATGTTCGCTTCAACATCTCAAAGTAACGATGATGGCTTGCGGGCATCTTACAATATCTCATTACTAATAGCAAAATCTGGAAAACCGCACACTATCGGAGAACAATTAATTTTACCCGCTGTTGAAGAGGTTTTAAAAACTGTTTTGCACAAATCTCCATTTGACGTACTAAAAAGAATTCCATTAAGTAACAATACTGTACAAAGACGCATTGATGAAATGAGCTCTGACATCGAAAGTTTTTTGTGCAATCATCTGCAAAAAAGTCATTTTTCTATACAACTGGACGAGTCAACGTTACCCGGTAATGAAGCATTATTATGAGCATATGTCCGATTTATCATGGAGGAAGAAATTCACGAAGAATTGCTATTTGCCAGAACTTTGGAGACTGACACTAAAGGCGAATCAATATTTAATGTCCTGAGTAATTTTTTTACGGAAAAATCGATTCCATTTACAAACATTATTTCAGTGGCAACAGACGGAGCTCCTGCAATGGTAGGGCGATATCGTGGGTTTATAAGTCATCTCAAAAGAATTATACCAGGACTTACAGCTATTCATTGCGTAATCCACCGACAACATCTTGTGGCGAAACATTTAAGTGACAGGTTGAACCAATCTCTTCATTTTATAATAAACGCTGTCAACAAAATTAGAAGCAATGCATTGAATACGCGTTTATTTGCTCAATTGTGCGACGAAAATGACGAAGACTTCCAACGACTGCTCTTACATACTGAAGTACGCTGGTTGTCGAAAGGTGCATGCTTAACGAGATTTTACTCTGTTTTCGATTCCGTATTAGAGTTCTTAGAAAGTAGAGATCCAGATTTAAAAGAAAACTTGATCAAATTCAAAGGAGACATTGCGTATTTGACAGATTTGTTTAAAAAATTTAATGATATTAACTTGCAGTTACAAGGGGACAGCCTGAATTTAATAAAAACAAAGGGGATAATTTCGGCTTTTCTTGGGAAATTGAAATTTATGAAGCAAAACATTAGTCGGCGCGAATTATCTCAATTTCCAAACTTGTCGCAGGTAGAAACTATTGATGAGGATATCCATACCTACAGTCAACATTTAAGTGCCCTGCATGATGACTTCAAAACCAGGTTTGAAGATATGCTGACGATGGATATACCACCATGGATCGTAAATCCATTTGATGAAACTGAAGTGGCCAATGTATTATTACAAGAGGAGCTGCTTGAGCTAAGCACCAATGAGGAGCTGAAGGTGAAATTTAGAAAAGGCTACCAAACATTTTGGCTGCAAGCAGAAATACACGAAAAATATCCTGGACTGTGGGAAATCGCAAGGAAATTTTTGATAGCTTTTCCCTCATCATACCTTGTCGAAAGAAGTTTTAGTGCCGTTACAAACCTCTTAACAAAAAAAAGGAGCAAACTAAACATCACAGAGCGGGGGGATTTGCGGTTATTGCTCACAAAAATAAAGCCAAACATTGATCGTTTGCTGACACTCCATCAAATACATCCTTCCCATTAATTAAAATTATGTCCACAACCTATAAGTATTACCTTATTATTATTTTTTTGTAATTCTTTTCTTTTAATTAATAAAATGTTATAAAATGTACCATTTTTCGTTTTTATTTAAAATTTAAAATTTTAACCTATCAGAATATAGGGACGGAACTCAGAAGCGACACAATTTTTATTTTTTGTCGACTTTAACAATGTGGTAGGAATGTAGCAGCAGGGGGTCCACCGACACCAGTTTAATTTTGAAAGTGGTGCACGAGAAAAATAAGTTTGGGAACTACTGATCTAAACTGACAGCGAGTTAATTAAAGAGGGAGATAGATGCACCGATCTGTTCTGTGAGCGAAAGAGATGGCGATGTTACAAACAGGATGGTCGAATTTCAATTCCCTGTTCGATACTGTCGGCGTTCAGTGATGTGTTGTTATGCGGCGTTTGGCGGGAAAATACCATGTTTGGAGCTTTTGGGTAATTAGATTGAGACTTGGTAAACTCACGTAAGTATAGTGAAGTGACCGTCAAGTGGTCGCAAACGGGACTGCCGAGCGTGTGGGTTCAATTCCTAGATCTCAAATGTCGAAATGTCTTTTTCTGGTAGGTGGTAAATCTTAGATTCGGGTAACTTCATTTTCAGAAACGAAGAAAACAGCAAGGTTCTTAATTAAGCTAATTGAGTTTGGGTTTTTCTCTAGAAGTATAGTTGTTAACCACGCACACAGTCACCTACTATAAAAGAAATTCAGTTTTCGGTGTAATGCTACACATCACCTCTTCTTATTCTGCTTAGCGTTATATAATATGGATTTACAATCCTAGTTCTGCCTCAATTTACATATTGATTTACCAAAATCTCTCTCTCAACCAAGTATGAAAGAAAAACAAAAGCAATAATGGTTATACATTACGTCACAAACAACCCAAGTGGGGTGTGAAGCAGAAAATAGCGTGTAAAGGGGGCGCCATGACGTAGTTAGTAAAAATAAAGTGGCGAGAATAAGCGATCGACTGTTCATGTTTACATGTGCGGCTGTCCACTGGTACCGACACTGTCGACACGGACCGAGGCCTTCGACACAAAGTTAAAGATATAATAATTTCAGTTTCAAAAGCGATAAAACGTGTTTTAACTCTAGTGACATCTCTATTCTTCAATATGTATAGAACAGACGCAGATAGATAAAATTTAATCAATTAATAAAAAATATTATTAGTAGATAAGAGGAACAGTGTTCCGTTCGGTAGAAAAATGTGCGATGTAGGCTGACCTACATTTAGGATGTCCAATGTAATAGGAGACGAGTCTATTGCCATTAACCGGGCATAAATCCAAACCTCGTGCTGCTACTGAAAATTACGTAATGGAATAACTGAAAAGCACATTGACAATCTTGGGAATCGGACCCAAAACCTCACGCTTGGCGGTTGCACTTCTACCAAAAAGACATAAGCATATATTTAAGAGAAAAATATGCCATTCTTTGTGTCGTAACGATTGGAAAACCTCGCTAGAATGCTCGTGGCCCAACAAAAACACTTTAAAAAGAAACGCTGTACAGTTTTATAGCTGTCGAGCGACGACTGTTTATTATGTACAGAGGAAAACTTCCGCTGATTTATCTCACGTAGACTAGAGTATTGACTGTCGAACTGGTTAAGACTAGGCTAAAAAGACAACTTCAGCAGAATCATATATAGATAGATAGAATATGTTTTATTGTACACTAAAATTGTTACTGAAATAAATAATACCTACAACATCATCTTTAATTTAAAGGGTACAATGGCGGTCTTATCACTAAAAGCGATATCTACCAGACAACCTTTGGAAGGACAAAAAGTTATGATTTGACATTAATTAGGTAATAATATGAATCATATTGTCAAGGTAAAAAATCTTTACCAATTGACAATTCATTATATGAATTGCATGTGTTTCTATCACAGAATAATTTATTTTCTCCAAAATTTTGCATTCTGTTTCGTAATGAATTGAATATTGGAGGAATTGCTAATGGTAAAATGATTTAAAATCACTTATTTCTAAGATATAAGACAAGTATTGCCTAGTAAAGTTGTAAGACTGGCCGCAAAATTGAGCAAATGAAACGATTCAATATTTATTTGATAAATGTAGGAGAGCCCGGCAATCAGCTGTCTGGCTGGAGTCGCTACATCGATTTAGGCGGCGACAGATAAGGCACGACAGTCATTTAATATGGGTACTGCCTTACCATCAACGCTTAAAGCATGTAAGTTTACGATGAGGAAGCGAGACGCCACTACGTGCAGTGTAATGCGGCGACTCGTTTCTACAACTTAAACTGTCCTGCTTTGGGAATTCATGGTAAAGGGGCTGTAACCTGTGATTCCGAATGGGCAGCAACGTTCCCCTATGTAGGTATCCTTCACCATACTGCGGTTGCCACCCGAAAAATGCGAAATATGCATGGGGCAAAACTCATGCGATACAGCAAGTGCTTACTGAAGTCGCGGGGCAACGTTAAAAAAGTGAAAAGATATACGAATATTTTTTTAAAACCCCGCACTAGATGTTCCTTGTAAATCTTGGGTGTTTTTTACACCATGCATACGATATTCCGTCTTGTTTATGTCTATGAAACGAACCATCCAAAAAAGAATTCCTAAAAATGTCACATCCAAAATTTACCACCCCTCTGTCCCAAGACGCGGGACGTAGTCAAATTAGCCAAACGCGGAATGCCTCGCTAAATCAACTGTAGTGTATTACTGAGCTTTGACGCGCCTCGCCCCGTGCCTCACGCCTCGTGCCTCGCGCCTCGCGAACGCCTCGCGCCTTGCCGCTTCGCCGTACAAATTTTATTACGGCCCGAATTTATTTTATTTTTCACAGGCGACGAGGCAACTGGGACAAGTATTGTTGCGATCGCTTCGATGTGAAATTAGATTATTTTCTAAGAAATATGTGTTAAAATCTAATATGAGGTGCCTACTGCCTAGTGTAGTAAATATTCAAGTAAAGTTTACCACAGATTACATTTTATACTTACTCCTTTAATATTGCGTTTAAAATGGGGCAGAGAAAGTTAAATATTTATGTAACAACTAGCTTCCGACCGCGAATTCGTCCACGTGGATTTCGTATGTTTCATAAATGATAAATGATTTTATTTCTGCAAATAGGTTTTTAAAAAACACTTTTACCCGTCATTTTTTTTTCTGACTACCTCTGAGTAGAAATACCGAAACAAACTCAGGGGTCAATGTCTCTTTTAAAGTCCAGACAAGTACAATAATTTATGTTAGAACAGTGTAGGTGGTCATAGCCATTCTTGATAAATGGACTGTCAAACATAGTGTTTTTTTTCCTTTCGAACCAGTGCAGTGGTTCCTGAGATAAGTGCATACAACCTAACAAACAAACTCTTCAGCTTAATAATATAATAGTATACATTCGTTGAATTCCACCATCAGGGATATTTACCTAATTCAGTGAAAATACATATTTGTTAGTTAACATAATATCATAATTATTGGGGTGTGTTAATTAAATTACATGCTGAATATTAAAATACAAACCCATTATGTTCTAATTTACCTGTTAGTGCTAGTAGGTTAGTTTCAAACCTTTCACCGAACAATTATAAAGCTGGTGTCATAATATAGGGTTCGATATTTCGTAAACTAGGCTACCTGCATCTTAAAGAAGGTAATAAAATGTAAAGAAAAATATATCTTCAGCAAAAGATCAGATACTTTGATAAAGTAACATTTTCTTTTATTCACCGCTTCTCTGCAGAATTCACGAGAAAATTCTGTCTGCTTTTGTGATGTACGGGCTTAGTGGCGGTGTTTCCTTTGCTTGCTTTTGCGTCACAAGAATTGTTTTAAAAGAGATTTTTAACGCCTGTATTTTTTGATAGAGTAAATTTGTATTTAAGCACACCCTCGTTTCGTCAGGTCCCAATGGGACTGAGATGGGTAACACTGTTGCCAATAGCCAAACATGAATTCAGATTACATGCTGTTACTAAGAATTACTGGACAGACAGGTGCCCAGGTGCAGGTAATCCAGGTGTAGGTCATCCAGGTGCAAGTAATCCAGGTGTAGGTCATCCAGGTGCAGGTTATCCAGATGAAGGTCATCCAGGTGCTGTTAAACTAGGTGAAGGTCATCCAGGTGAAGGTCATCCAGGTGCTGGTCATCCAGGTGCAGGACATACGAATAAAGTTTATTTATTTTTTATTAAAGGTTATTCCTTATTAGATGGATGCTTCTAAATCAGTTTCTTTGACACTGCATGCTTGAAATATACTTCTATATGATCGCTTGTTTAACAAATAAATTAAATTAATATATCGCCTCATCTCTGTAGGTTTACTCTCACGTACATATTTAGCAAACATGATGATAAAACAAACACAATAGCCGAGAAATATAACAATAATCAAGATTGACTACCTATAAATCGGGGCACAAAATATGGTAAAAGTAATAATAGTCCCTCAGCGCAAACTTGTGATGCAAGGACGAAGATAAAACTCAAGCGGGGTACATGTGCAGGAATTTTTATCAATTTGTTACGAGCTTTTGGCAACTTTGTTTAGGAGCTAGTTACATGTAATTGACATGATCAGCCGGGCTATTTGCTAACTCAGTTGTATACCATTTTGAATTGTACGCTGGGCTTTTTGACAAAAATAAACGTCATACGTCGATTTTGGTATTGTCTATCATAAGTGTATAACTGGGATGACGTCATAAGCACCCAATATGTCCAATAGCCACCGTAACACCATGTGACAGTCGTTTTTGTATCGATAAACGAAAAATTGCGATTATGTACTGAAAGACCCTTGATAATTGGCTAGGCAATTCTTTGTAGCATTTCTGGAGTTGACGAGATTTTAATTTTTTTATAACCTGTCTAGCCTAACCTATCATAACCTATCATTTCCCCGTGGCTTCGCCCGAGTTAACTCCTATTTAAAACCTCGTAGAGGGCTGAAATTAAAAAAAATAATTATGTATCCTATGTCTTTTCTCGGGTCTTCAACTTTTTACATGCCAAATTTCATCAATATCCGTCCAACGGTTTAGTCGTGAAGTTGTAATAGACAGACAGACAGAGTTACTTTCACATTTATAATATTAGGATGGATTGCGTCTTATTCCTCGGAAAAGATCTCCTCTTTCTCCTTCCAAATCTCTCTATCCTTCTCAATTTTTAGTCACAAGGAGAAAATATGGCGCGTATGCTACAATAATATACTTATAGTTAATTGTCACATGGAAATAGGTCTGTACTCATACCGCGGTGTGGAGATTGGTTACAACAAGGATGGTAGCGAGGTTGGCCGCCCACTGTGTGTGTTGGTACTTGCACGAAATCACTCGTTGATGCTCTCATCTAGCAACCCACGTGCAGTAAAGTTATTCGAAAACAATGATGAAAAACAATGACAAGATGCAAAGATCGTATTACAATATTACAGTCCTATTCAGGTGAATATTATGATGTTATAATATAAGACTTCATAGCCTAGAAATGGTCTCGAATTACATAGCCAAAAATAAGTTAAATTTACGATAGTTAAGTGTCTAAGTCATCTAACTCCTAGCCTACGAGCCGAGCGATCCCGTGAGGCAGGCTTATACCAATCCTGCGATGTTCATGACAAATGTTGCGCGGTGGCCCGACGCGCATTACTCAAATACCAGCACATTTGCCTGCAAACTTACCGTATATTTCATCTTTTTTTATCTTGTTTCTACTGGTGTCCTGGTACGATAACTTGTGAATGGCTTTACTTTGGAGGCTTGCTATTGTTTCGTGGTACTTCGTAACAAAATCATCGGAATATATAAGCAAAAAGTTGTGATGGCCTAGTCGTTTATGGACCGAAATTTGATCAATTCAGACTATGTCCATAATGGTAACCATCTTTCTGTTGAGGAGGTCAATTTGATCTTACTAAACACAGAAGATAGTTCTTATAATATGTGCTTGACACGGGTGCGTCGACAAATGAAAATAATTATACAGAAGAAGTGTAATACAAACGGATTTACCAACGCACGAAAGTCTTGCAGCACTTTTCCTTTTTTTATTAACAAAGATACTTAGAGCTTTTAATCCATTTCGTATTAGGTTTTTCATTCAACATTCATTGAGTTAGGTACATGGTTTTCATTTGTGAATAACAAGTATCCACATCTGAAACGGTCAAAGCTAGCTTCTAATAAACTTTGAATTACGAACGCCCTTACCCAGAATGTGAACTGCAAAGCCGCTCCGCCAATCAGAAAATTTTAAATTGAAAAAAGAATACAATAGACTACTTTGTTCTGTTTTTAAAACCTAGTCGCGTACATCCATACAACCATTGTTATTCTCTAGCGACCACAAATTCATTAGAGATTCCTTTGTGGCCAGTCTTTGTATCATTTGAGTGGTCAATACAAGTGAATCCCGCTAGGATTTGTAGTTTTAAAACTACTTTTCGAACGATAATATGTTTTTCAAAGAGAGAATAAATAATTTATAAATTCAGATAAAAGGAATGGACAGCTGTTAGAAAAAAATTGGTTATAAAGGTACACAAAGGGTTGCCCTCCTATTTACAGAGTTGGTTTAAAAATAATAAAAACTTCTTAATTATTTTTTTATATTTGATACTTTTCTTTAAAAACCCTAGAGGGGTCTTATTGGGCATCACCGGACAAAAGACGAGACTGCTTGAGCCTCCAGCCAGTACTTATCACTGGTCGGTCTTTCAGAACCCTAGCCGGAAGCCCTATAATGCACATGAAGGCAAAATTAAAATAAATATTGCCTCATAATATTTTGAAATAAGTCATAGAACTACATGGAATCTCTCTCATTTATCTATTTATTGCGCTATGTAGTTATACAGAAATCAAATACATGCTTTTCATAACACACATAGGCCATGCCCCCATACCATGATCTCTTAAAACAGGACAGTTTACGATGTGGAAGCGAGACGCCGGAGAACACTGCACGTAGCGGCGTTCATGGTAAGAGGGCAGTACAGTAGAAAATAATAAATCATAAGAATAAATGCCTCGTTGGTCTAGTGGTCGCTAAGCGCGACTGCTGAGCAAGAGGTCCTGGGTTCAAATCCCGGGTCGGGCAAAGTGTTACTGAGTTTTCCATTAGGTAATTCTCAGTAGCAGCACGGAGTCTGGATTTGTGCCCGGTTGGTGGCAATAGGCTAGCCCCCTATTACATTGGGACTTACAACATAACTGGCGAAATGTGGGTGTACTATATGTACACCTCTGCCTACCCCTTCGGGGAATACAGGCGTGATGTTATGTATGTAAATTTAATGATATGATTTTTATTTTGCAAATAGGTTTACAGGAGACACTTTTGCACGTCATTCTTTTTTAAAGACTAGATGGCGACGGCATTTTCTAATTGACCTCTAGAAAGAAATGCCTTTATTAACGTAAAGATTTGATACTCGTATAAATTAAATATTAATGAAAACAGCGCTTGACTTTCTACCAATACAGCACTTATAATAAATGATTCTCCAATACACCAACTATCCAAACAGCAAACTATTCATACACAATAAAATAGATCCCCCAATTAATACTGAATTCAAACCAGAGTCAGTAATAATCCTAAAAACGAATATCCGTGTATACCAATTACCCGGGTATTAGTTCTAGTACAAAACGAAGTGGTCACGTTACCCGGCCAAAGTTTGACCGGCCGGGCATGGCGTGTTTTGCATAAACTACAAGCGGAATATTGATGGTCGCGCCGCGGTGCTTATTGTGGGTACCGATGTTAAGTCGATATCAAAACGTCTTGATTACACTGAAAGAGCTTCCCTGAGTAACGTTTTTGATCGTATGGCGTATCTTCGATAATCAACTGTTAATTTTAAGCTTCCCTGGCTGATTATGTATCAAAATTGGCTGTGGTATTGTATCAAAATTGGAATGTTCATTTGTCAAACATAGGATTGTTCTTAGTTATATTAAACAAATGGTGCGCCATGCTTCGCCATTAATGCGTACCTATATAATTGTGTATGAATCTAAATATATATAACTCAAAGGTGACTGACTGACTGACATAGTGATCTATCAGCGCACAGCCCAAACCACTGGACGGATCGGGCTGAAATTTGGCATGCAGGTAGATGTTATGACGTAGGCATCCGCTAAGAAAGGATTTTGATAAATTCCAACCCTAAAGGGGTAAAATAGGGGATGAAAGTTTGTATAAATCTTATTAGATTTTCGACTGATTGAACTAAAATTAAAGATTGGAGCTACTATGATGAAGACGTCTGCTTAAATAGGATCTTGATAAATTCAACCCCCATGGAGATAAAATAAGGGATGATGGAGGATGTCAATGTATTAGTACCTAATGGAACGAATAAATTAAGTTAAATTCTAAATGTTGACAATAGATGGCTTCTTAACGCGAGCGAAGCCGTGGGCAAAAGCTAGGTTAAATATAAAATAAGTTTAGGCAGAATAAGTTATAAGGAGGGAAAAGACCGATAAAGGAGTTTAAAATGAGATAGAAACAAGCACTGGCAGCCTCGTTAGTTTAGTGATCACTAAGCGCGACTACCGAGCATGAGTTCCTGAGCTCGTATCCCGGGTCGGGAAATGTGTTATTAAGTTTTTCAATTAGGTAATTCTCAGTAGCAGCACAGTGTCTGGATTTGTGCCCGGTTGATGGCCAATAGGCGCGCCCCCCAAATACATTGGGACCTTTAACATAACTGGCGAAATGTGGGGGTACAATACAGCAGTATACACCTCTGCCTACCGCTTCGAGGAATACAGGCGTGATGTTAAATAAATGATATTTAAATTACCATTGTATTATTTCCTTTAATAAAGTTGTCACATGGATGTCCAGTCAGCATCGTCCCTTATAATATACCCATTATGTTTGCACAGATTTCGCGGTCGGCTATTGAATTTTAACTATAGTCTGTGGTAGGGTACCGTTGTTATTGGGGCCAGCGACGCCTCGGTAATTGTTTGCACAGACGGTACGATCAGCGAGAACTCTACATGACTTGATTTTGAATAGAATAATGCCAACATTGAAGCAATATGACGACCCGATTAGCGCAGTGGCTAAGCGATTGACTGCTGCGCTAAGGGTTGCGGGTTCGATTCCCGCACGAGGCAAAAATTGTGCGATCCGCAGATAGTTGTCCCGAGTCTGGGTGTTTTTATGTGATTTTTCGTGTATGTGAAACGCACCCACGATACAGGAGAAATTACTAGGGTAGGGACGTTTCTCAAAAAAATATTTTACGTTTCAGGACAAACATCGTACCCTACCGCAATTCTTAGCGCAACAAACGCTTAGCCACAGCACCAATCAGGTTGTCTGCCTGACAACATCTACGACATAATGGCTTTAACAAGATGGAAGAGAAATTAGGCCTCCATGCAACCAATGCTTGTCAATACAATGCATTAGCTGGATCAGTCTAGCTATCAGTCAGTCACCCGATCGTCACTGTGCGTCCTAAATCACCCGGCGTTCCGGCGCGGTCCGGCTCCGTGCGGCGCTATCCGGTGCTATACAGCGCTGTCCAGTGACAAGGAGTATGAATAGTTACAGAAGACGACTACAAAGTTACAGAGTACGAAGTGTCAAAAAGCTGTCAATATCAGTAGAATACCTGATGAAATATCGGAAAATCATTTTCGATTATAATTAGGGTTTATTTATTTTGCAAAATAAATGCAGTAATTTTACATAACGAACACCAAAATTGACTTTAATTTTATTATGATTTTGTAAAGAAATCTCGTAAAATATTAATGACATTATTTAATAAAGGGTAGTAAGTAGAGTGTTGAAGAATAATGCAGGATAGAGTTTGACATTATATATTTTTTTTTTTCTTCTTGTGGCAATTGAGTCGGGTTATTTTGAAGCAAAATTTGACAGTTCTGTGATGCTGTTAATTGACAAAAATACCAAATCAAAGTGGTCAATAATTCGTTCAGCCACTTAATTAGCACAATAACGATTGAAAGTGCTATAGTAATCATACAGAGCGATTCTATACCAAACACGTATTACACAAATGATAGTTGACTGTTCTTACAGGATATTTTTTTTTTTAAACGTCGTCGTACATTATGAATTTCTCCTGCATCGTGGCTGCGTTTCACAAATGAAATACCACATGCACAAACACCCATACTCGGGACAAACATTTTTCGATTTTTCATTTAGAAACCGGGTGTTAGTCTGATTCATACTCGACACAGTTTGTAACCAGCGACGTTAGCAACATGAACTAAACTGATGATCGCTCCACACCCATGTCCGGAATAATCTAGATAGATCTGCTTGCGGTACTATTGTTAACATAAAGGCAAATAGGATATATTTGGAGCTGTGGCGGGTGAAATAATGTAATCCTGTTTGTTGATGGATTTACATTAACATGACATCACGCCTGTATTCCCCGAAGGGGTAGGCAGAGGTGAACATATAGTACACCCAAATTTCGCCAGTTATGTTGTAAGTCCCAATGTAATAGGCGAGCCTATTGCCAACAACCGGGCACAAATCCAGACTCCGTGCTGCTACTGAGAATTACCTAATGGAAAACTCAGTATCACTTTGCCCGACCCCGGATTTGAGCCCAGGACCTGTTGCTCAGCAGTCGCGCTTAGCGACCACTAGACCAACGAGGCAGTATTTAGTAGTTACAGATGGATTTAGTAGTAAAATTTAGCCATTACAGTAACATAATACTGTAATAGCTAAATGTTACGGCACGATGTGATACATTTTTTAATTGATATTTTTGTTGCGTTATTTGATTGGGTAGGGTATATATAGCGATGCATGTTTAAACAAATGAAAAAATAGGTACTGTTTTTTTGGTATTTTAGCTACTAATTACCTGAACGTTTTCCCGTTAATGTGTGTCAAAAATGTGTAATATTACTCTGTTTACATATTCTGGGGACTCCGCACTGACGTGATTTTATGGAATGCATCCCTGGACCAGATAACTAATGGCAGATTTGTAACAAAATCCCCACATCATTGTCTAAAGAAAACTTAGGCATTTTGGAGTTTTGAATATGATTATACATTGTTTTTATATATTTGTTACAATTCTAGCGGTTATATTATAGGTCCTATTGCAATGGACCGCGAGCCTATTGCCATCAACCCGGCATAAATCTATACTCCGTACTGATAATAACTTAATGGAAAAACTCAATAACACTTTGCCCAACTCGGGACCCGAGCCCAAGGCTTTGTTCGGCGGTCGTGCTTAGCGACCACTAGACAGCACACGAAGCAGTTCTCTAGCTATGAGAAGCTTACATCAAAATAATGTAATTTATTTTATGTTTTAACTGGAGTATAAAAAAGTAATCGATATTTGAAAGCTTCTGTTTCCGATAGTACTAGAGGTGTGACGTATAGAGTCTGTGGTACAAGGTGACAAAGTTATAGTTTGGGGAGCTAAGTAATGCGCTAGAGTTATGGCCGGCCGTGTGGGACTGCAACGTGGGTTATATGGCATGCATGCCTATGTAGAGGGGGGTGTCGCATGTTGGTGAGGCGTGAGTGCATGCCGATATGCATGTATAGTTGATAAAACGCTTTTTAAAAAACAATATAAAGGTACAATGACTGCCTCGTTGGTCTAGTGGTCGCTAAGCGCGACTGCTGAGCAAGAGGTCCTGGGTTCAAATCCCGGGTCGGGCAAAGTGTTACTGAGTTTTTCCATTAGGTAATTCTCAGTAGCAGCACGGAGTCTGGATTTGTGCCCAGTTGATGGCAATAGGCCCGCCCCCTATTACATTGGGACTTACAACATAACTGGCGAAATGTGGGTGTACTATATGTTCACCGCTGCCTACCCCTTCGGGGAATACAGGCGTGATGTTATGTTATGTTATAAAGGTACAATTGTATACAACTAAAATATTTGTTTGTCTCAAAAAATCTCGATACATAATAATTTCTCACGAAACTTTAACGTTTTTTGCGTAACGCCACTCAATATACTACACGGAATTAAGAAGGTTAGGTATTCTTACCTCGCCATATAAAATGTATATTTATATGACTTTTGGTGTTATTTTAGCACGTTGCTCATGCTAAGCTTGAATCTAAATTGATAAAGGAAATTTGAAAAATGATGGACACGAGCAGGACTCGAACCTGCGACCTTCGCCGTACCGTGGCGCTGCTCTAACCAACTGAGCCATCGTGTCGCTGCTCGCACCCTTCGAATTTTTAGTTTCCTTTTAGTATTTACGTCTTAAGGGTGACGTGAACTGAGTTGGTAATCAGAGATTCAGATAATACCTGACGGTACGGCGAAGGTCGCAGGTTCAAGTCCTGCTCATGTCCATCATTTTTCAAATTTCCTTTATCAATTTAGAAATTTATATTTGTTTACGAAAATTTTAAAGCTCCTTCAGGGAACACGTGCTTAAAGTCATGTCGTGGAGGAGTAGGCTGAGGTATAAATATCCATATCATGTGGGCGAGTCTATCAGCATTACTCTAGCACAAATCTAGTCCCTACGGAGAATTACGGAAAAATTCTACTACGTTTTGCTCTACCCAAGAATCGAAACCAGGCCCTCACCCAGAAGCACCAACGAGGCAGGCTACAACTTGTACAAAATCAAAGCAGTCACGTGATTTTAATCTAACTATCAAGTGGGACTTCTGTATACCTATATCTGATCTGTGGCTTTACGTAAAGTTTCCAAAGCGTGGTTACGACACTTTTTACCTAAGTTTTATTATTCTATTTAGATAGAAATTGCTTTTTCATTGTTTCTCAGCCTGGATTATTGATTAGCACCCCTGTGTCGAGCCTCAACGAGAAAATAGGAAAATAGAAATCTTTTTTTCAAAGCTCACAGTAAGTTGTTGAGTCGTTTTATACTTTTTTGGAAAATAAATCGGTAGGTACATATTTTGCTATTAAGTTCTATTTTTGTGTAAGGTACTCACGACATCGGAAAACCATAACTTATTGATCAGGGTATTTAAATAATATATTTTTTGTTTGTAAAAGGTGCTCACGGCGCGCGGCGTGGGAAACACATAACCTACTGCCCCCATACCATGAACTCTTAAAACAGGGTAGTTTACGGTTCGGAAGCGAGACGCCGCTATGTGCAGCGTAATGCGGCGTCTCGCTTACACACCGTAAACTGCCCTGTTTTAAGACTTCATGGTAAGCGGGCTGATCTATATATTTAAACTCGGTGCCAAGCTAACGCATCTGTCACAGGAGACTTACGATATGTCGGTGTAGGATGTAGCAAGATAGATGAAGTAACTCCATGAGAATTTCCCCAGTATAAAATGGTACGAACCTGCAACCCACCTTCTTCTTCTTATCGTATGGTTGATGAACAATCTGGTGTCAGAGTTTAAACCGCCTGTAGGCCTCTGACATGGCTTTACACACCTATGAAAAACCTCTCAGGTGTACCGGTTTCCTCACGATCACTAATTTATAGAACGCACTTGAATTCAAAAAGACATTGGTGTGTGCCGGGGTTTGAACTTGCGATCTTTGACTTGTTAGTCCAACGGTCATACCACTCAGCAACCTAGCTTACAATCCTGGTCTTTAAACAACGCTACTATAAAACAATCTTCTTGTATCGTGTAATTGATGAAAGAAGAGTGACAAAGCGTATATATGAGGCGAATGTTAGTGAAGTATCGGGAAGAGGAAGACTTCGGCGAACATACAAATCGAAGATGTTCTTCAAGTGAGGAGTACCCTTAACCGACGAGCGTATATCAGGAATGTGATGCGAGTGAATGAGGCGAAAGAAGTATGCCAGGATCCAAGCAAATGGAAATCTCCAAAAAGTGGTCTCCGCCTATCCCTCTGGGAAACAGGCATGACTTTATGTATGCATGTGAAGAAAGCAGTAAAGACCTGAAGACAGTTATCTTCAATAAGAAAGCATGCATGTCAGTTCATCATAGAATGCATGTCGGCGCCATCTTACCGCGGTGACGTCACGACTCATTATGCTTGCCCGCATGCAGGTCAAGAGCACCTCTAATATGCACGTTACTGACACAAAAGAACTGGTCGTAGAGGTGAGCTAGAGATGTTGGTACAGAATATAGCGACATTGTTGGTGTATTCCGATATTTGTTTGTTGTGATTTTGGATGACTTTAATGTGTGGAGAAGAACGAAAATTGATAAATTCGGAGTTAAAGAGAGAATACAGTCAAGACAGAACTATTTTTAAAGTTTTTCAATACATAGGTACAAGTGATTTTTTAAAGTATCGTCGGGCATTCCCGAATACACACGTGAGTGAAACCGGCGTATATAGTAAACTAGCTTTGCCCGCGGCTTCGCTCGCGTTAATTTAGATTGTTGGTTAGTAGATATTATATATACATAGCTTTTGTCCGCGGTCTCGCCTGTTTTAACCCTTTTTTAAACCCTTAGAGGGTTGAATTTGAAAAAAACAGTGTAACCTATGTCCTTTTTCAGGTCTTAAACTTTCTATGTACCAAATTTTATTAAAATCCGTCCAGCGGTTTAGTCGTGAAGGTGTAACAGACAGAGTTATTTTCACATTTATAATATTAGTATGGATGATTTTTTAAAGGTGCACTCAAATATCTATGTATAAACATTTGTCCCGCATGAGAATCGATCTGACAACTCTTAGCACATTAGCGCAGTGAAAAAAGTAAATAATAATAATAATTATTATGTCTGGTTGTTCTCGTCTTGCTAACGGCGAATACTTACACAGACATAACCAAGTAGCCAGGATTATCCACCAGCAACTTGCTTTGAAATACAAACTGGTGGATTCTGAGATGCCATACTACAGGTATGTCCCCGACCCAGTTCTTGAAAATGATCATATCACATTGTACTGGGATCGATCTATCATCACTGACAGGACTATTGTTGCCAATAAGCCTGATATAGTGGTGATAGATCGATTAGAACGCCGCGCAATGATTGTTGATATCACGATCCCCCATGACGAGAATCTCGTGAAAGCCGAAAGAGATAAGCAAATTAAATATCTTGATCTGGCGCACGAGGTTGTCGACATGTGGGAGGTGGACTCAGCAATCATTGTACCGATAGTCGTTTCGGCCAATGGTCTCATGGCCAAGAGTCTCGACCAACACCTGAAGAGGCTCACGTTAGGCGGTTGGGTCAAGGGCTTGATGCAGAAAGCGGTACTCCTTGACACGGCACGCATTGTGAGGAGGTTCCTCTCTCTGGAGCCCTAACCACCGGTAGCTTGGACCCTGTTCCCGCTGCTGGTTGGGCCCTATTTTTTATATTTTTAAATATTGTATTTTTATATAGATATTTAAAAATGTAATTTATAAGAAAAATAATTTAAATAAAGGAAATAATAATAATAATATCCATTTATTTCAGGCATCAAAGGCCCATAACTATAAATACAATACTATATTAATATAACTTAAAAATACTATAAACATATACAATTATATAACTATACTACACACGAAGTGGCGGCGTCGTGTTTCGCTGACTGGTGTCATTTAGTCGGCCACGAAACCGGCGATAAACAACACCCTTCGGCCATAACTCTTCTTTGAGGAACTTTTCAAGATGTTGAGTCGGAACACGCACCACGAACGAATTGAAGTTAGTGTTGTGACGCGGCTCCAACTTCTCGACCCTCAAAATCGAGTTGGTCTTCACACGCAGGTACTCCACGACCTCCTCAACCTTCGTGGAGTGGTGTAGTCTGGACACGTACAGCTGCGTCGTAGGGATTGCTGGACGAAGCAGCATGTTGGGTCCTACCAGCGCGGTACCGCACTGGTTCCGACAAGGAGGCTTCTTCTTCTTCTCTACCTTTATGAAGCCATCCTTGTCGCACGTGTCCTTCTCTGGACCCCGCCTTTTCAAAACCTTGTTAGGTTTCGACCGGCTCTGTTGACCCCCTTTTGTAGTCAGCGCTTGCTTTGCCTGCGAGTATTGTAACTCAGCAGGCTTGTTAGCGGCTAATATCGCTGCGTAGGCTCGCTTGGGGGTCGATGCACCTACACACGGCGTTGTCTCTACCGCTGTCGAGGCAGGGACGGCGGCGGCATGCGTTGCAAGTGCAACGCTTGCATTTTCGGCAGTCGGTGACGCAGTTGAGCTCGCTGACTCAAAACTGCATATGGAGGCGTTTTGTGCGCCGCGACGCGTGTTCACGTTAGCGGCGCCGGTCGGTGACCTACTTGCAGAAATTGCATTGCGCAACAACACTACTTCAGCGCGCAGATCACTTATGGTGTTATTGGACACCTCCAACTTTAGCTGCATCTCGGCCTGGCTTTGCTTCAGGAATGTAATGTCCTTCAGCAGCCTAGTGACGTCGACGTGATCGAAAGTGACGGGAGGCAGCTTATGCAGGTCCTTCGCCACGAATTCAGGCACATCGTCAGGGTCGGTCTCCTTCATCAGTGTTATGATGTCTTGGAGACTCTTCTCTGTACCGTCCCTTCGACGAGACGGCATCTGGCTGACTTTGCCGAGCGTTGTGAACAGCAGCAACTTGGCACTGCTAATCTCGTCCTCCTTGTACGAGGACTTGCAGATCTGCATGATGCTGACTTCGTCCATGTAGTCGATGGCATGTTTAATGAATGCCAATACTTCATTGGCTATGAGAGGTTGGGAACTCATAGCGGAAAACGGGCAGCGGCTATAGCCGCGCAGTTCGCGAATATAATATTCGTACTGTGCAGCGCAAGCGCGACCGTACTTGACCGCGCATCGCACTGTACTGTGAACGTTCTGAACGTTCATCATTATAAACGTAACTACAACGTAACCGTATACATGATATCATCATCAGCCGTAAGACCTTTGTAGAAAGGGGGGGGATTGCCTTAATCCCCACCCTTGGCAAGCGGGGATCGCACTGTTGGTGGTGAAGTTACAGAAGACGCTGCTGCCCATCTTCTGAATTTCCCTTAGTCGCCTCTTACGACACCCACGGGAGGAAAGGGGGTGGTCAATTCTAGGCCGGATACCACACATATGAATGATATAATCACGAACTTCTTTGAATGACAATGTCCTCATACAAAGAGACATCCATTTGTTTATACATACTATCATTGTTAGATTATATTATTATTTTGACAATACTTCTTCAAGACAATAAACAATACCGTTTTAGTTTAAGGTGTTAGGTGCTTGTGGGCTTCCGAGGTAGGCAGACGTGTTCCGTATTATGTTGTGTTTTAAGTGTAAGCTACAGTTTTGTGCAACTGCCTTATTATCACTAATACTTATAGGTACGTATGTTATGTTATTACTATTATAAGCCTGTATTGTCCCTTCCCTCCTTCCACTTGTCTCTGTCTGGTGCCAGTCCTTAAGATAGGCGTCTAATTCGTCACGCTATCTTTTCCTCGGCCTGACACGAAGTATATATTAATTACCACTATTTCTTTTTAATCTTCGCCTCACTCTAAGAATTTCTCCTGTATCGCGGGTACGTTTCTCAGACTCGGGACAAATATCTGCGGTTCGCACAAATTTTTGCCCCGTACCGGAAACAAACCGGCAACCCTTAGCGCAGCAGTCCAATCTCTAGCCACTGCGCCAAGAAGGTCGTCGTATCCCAATTATATCTCGTTGTAGTGGTCGCTAAGCGCGACTGCTGAGCACAAGGTTTTGGGTTCGAATCCTGAATCGGGCAAAGAGTTATTCGGTTTTTCTATTAAGTAATTCTCAGTAGCAGCACGGATTCAAAATTTGTGCACCGTTGATGGGAATAAGCTCGGGCCCTATTACATTTAGACCTACATAACTGGCGAAATTTGGGTGTACTAAAGGTACACCTCTGCCTACCCCTTCGAGGAATACAGGCATGAATGTTATGTTAAGTGGATGTTTGCTTTAGTTTCAGCTAATGTGTTACCGTGGTATACAGCCAACAAAAATATAAAGATAAAGGCGAACCCTTCGGTAGTACCGTGGATAGGCGTGCTGAAGTATAAACCAGGTGAGTTCCAATATATTACACTTTATAGGGAAGGCTGAAGTTAAGATCAAACGGTTAAATAACACTAGCTGCGCCCCGCGGTATTACCCGCTACATTTTTTCGGAATAAAAAGTAGCTTATTAGTTCATTCAAGTTGTTAGCTACCTCCATACCAAATTTTAGCAAAATCGCTCCAGCCGTTTCAGCCTGAAGCGGTAACAAACATACAAACACACTCACTAACTTTTACCTTTATAATATTAGTGTGAGTGAAGAGATGAGTTATTGCACTAGCTATTGCATTGCTAGCTTTTCGCCTTAGTAAAAAAAGGTTAAGATTGAGTGTCGCTCCATAGCAATTAGTCGTAACATATGTAAGATTTTTTTTCTTTTTTATTAAAAAAAAAACGTCGCCCCACACTAGGAATTTCTCCTGTATCGTAGGTGCATTTCACAAACATGAAATATCATATACATAAACACCCAGACTCGGGACAATCAAATGCGGATCGCACAAATTTTTGCCCCGTGCGGGAATCGGTCCCGCACCCCTTAGCGCAGCAGTCTAATCACTTAGCCACTGCGCCAATCAGGTCGTCGAATGTTTTTTTTTTTCAGATAAGACTGCAAATGAGACTGTGATCGGTATCATTTGGATAAGCTACAGATTGGCTATTGGTGACGCGAAAGAAATAGCGAAGATTAATATGGAAACTATTAGGTAAGAACTTTAAAAGATACCTTGACCCCTGAGTTTGTTTCGGTATTTCTTCTCAGAGGTAGTCAGTTAAGAAATGCCGACGCCAACTAACTTTAAAAAAAAATTACGTGTAAAAGTGTTTGTTAAAACCTATTTCATCATCATCAGCCAAAAGACGTCCACTGTTGAACATACGCCTCCCCGTTTAAGCGGGGAGAGTTGCCATAATCCCCACGCTTGGCAAGCGGCTTGGGGATCGCAGTATTGGTGGTAGAGTTACAGAAGACGCTGCTGCCCATCTTCTGAATTTTCCCTTAGTCGCCTCTTACGACACCCACGGGAGAAAAGGGGGTGGTCAATTCTAAGCCGGATACCACACGGCACACCTAAAACCTATTTGCATCAAATCATTTATTATTTAATATTTAGTTGTAATATTTAACTGACTACGCACAAGTCTGTATACCCCTTCGATGTTTACAAGCGTAATAGCCTAAACATTCCATTTGTAATATGTTTTATTATCATATTTAAGTTAAAAAATAAACAGTTTCTCACTCAGCCTATCGCGGTCCACTGCTGGATATGGCATCTCCCAAGTTGTGCCACAACAAGAGTTTATTTATATTGATAAAGGAAATTTGAAAAATGATGGACACGAGCAGGAACCGAACATGCGACCTTCGCCGTACCGTGTCGCTGCTCTAACCAACTGAGCCATCGTGTCGCTGCTCGCACCCATCGAATTTCATGTTCTCTTTTAGTAATTAGGTCTTAAGGGTGACGTGAGAAGAAGCGACACGATGGCTGAGCTGATGGGTTAGAGCAGCGCCATGGTACGGCGAAGGTCGCAGATTCAAGTCCTGCTCGTGTCCATCATTTTTCAAATTTCGGTTATCAATTTAGATTCAAGCTTAGCATCAGCAACATGCTAAAATGGCACCAAAAGTCATATAAGAGTTTATTTAATTAAAAATTACCTACAGATGAAACAAATTCGTCAAGATGATAATTATGTTTACACCATGCAGATTAATAGGCGTGCGGGAAGAGTGCCCCCACGTGTTATAGTATCTAATAAGTACGTCCGGCGAACCCTGGACGGTCAACCTCGCTACGATCTTTGTTGACTGGCAAATCTCTACACTATAACATGAGAATGACCTGATTCCTTTGACATGGCTCATGCGAAGAAGATGAAAAACAATACTTTTTAAATCTTTATCATTCATTGCAGGCAAACAACGAGAGCTATGTTTATGTCGCGTCATAACCAGGCGATGTACTGCGCCGTTGTCAACTACACGCTGCATCCTGAGTATAATGAAGACACTCTCAACACACTCGCTCTCATCACCCTGGATTACGATGACGATGACTTTAAAGACAGTAATTTATTTTCACATTTCTATTTTTCTGTGCTTTTTTGCAGTCCCCCTAGACAACACTAGTGTTATTTCTAACTTCGTTATGTAATTAAATATTAATGCCATATGTTTATTTTTAGTGGAGTCTTTGGATTGGCCTGTCAATGGTACCTCTTTCACTGATGTGTTCTCTATTGGATATACCAACCGTAAGTCTGGTTTTATCATCTTCTTATCGTATGGTTGATGAACAACCTGCTCCCTTACCATGAACTCTTAAAACAGGACAGTTTACGATGTGGAAGCGAGACGCCGCTACGTGCAGTGTAATTCGGCGTCTCACTTTCTCAACGTAAACTGTCTTGCTTTAAGAGTTCATGGTAAGGGGGCTGGTGTCAGAGTTTAAACCACCTGTAGGCCTCTGACATGGCTTCACACACCGATGAACAATCTCTCAGGTGTGCCGGTTTCTTCACGATGTTTTCCTTCACCGTTTTTAGCAACTGATTACTCATTTATAGTACGCAAATGAATTCGAAAAGACATTGGCGCGTGCAAGCGTTTGGACCTGCGACCTTTTTTTTACTTGGCAGTCCAATAGTCATAACACTCGGCTATCAGTGCTATCATCATTATTTATCATTTTATCTACATTGAAGACTTAATTAACCTAGTAAGGAAACAATATGTTGTAGTGGGCTTGTGGTAGGAGATAGGATTCACATGAGCTGGGTTTAAGGTCAAAACTCTGCCAAATACAAATTACATAACATAACATTACCACCCGTTTATTAGTATTCCCGAGGGGGAAGGCAGATGTATATATAGAGTACACCCACATTTCCCCAGTTATGTTATAGGTCCCAATCTCCCAATGTACTAGGGGGCGAGCCTTCGCCATCAACCGGGTACAAATCCAGACTCCGTGCTGACTGAGAATTATTTGGAAAACCCAGTAACACTTTAGCCTAAGTACAACCATTAAAGCCCAATTTTAATGTTATAAGTACTCTCTTAGTTATTCTAAGATACTGTGGAGGTAAATGAGTAAAAGGAGTAATAAACCAAAAAACAGCATAGAATATTTCGTAAGCAAGGAAACAGAAATATCACCAAATTATACAATAAAAATTAATACATGACATTGACTTTCTTCTTTTTGACTATAACTAAAAACTAAATCCTTAAAAGGTTGTTTACCTATGCATTTGACATTATGAAATATTAACTATCACTACAATACCACCACAAAATTATGCATAATAGTCAATTGGCTCTATCACATGGGCTGGAAATGTTGGTGAGCAATAATCTCTGCCTCCCTTCAGTCAGAACTAGTGGCTGATAATACATATTAATTAATAGCTATTAATAGCAATTAATAGCTGTAAAGGTATAACACTGAGTTGGTAATCACAGATTCCAACAGATAATACCTGACGTCACCCTTAAGACGTAAATACTAAAAGGGAACTTGAAATTCGATGGATGCGAGCAGCGACACGGTGGCTCAGTTGGTTAGAGCAGCGCCACGGATCGGCGAAGGTCGCGGGTTCGAATCCCGCTCGTGTCCATCATTTTTCAAATTTCCTTTATCAATTTAAATACATATTATTGTTTGTTTTTAGGTAGTGGAAAACTAAAACAAGTGCTGTATCGGATGGAGCAGGTTGACATTGCACACTGCCATAATAACTTTTACTTTCAGGAAGAGGTACCTTATTAAACTATTCTCTTGTTTTAATTATATTGGTCGTAACACGATTAACGCAAGACCTGCAAGTAGTTCAGAATAGGTTTCGGAATCGAATTCCGTCATAATTTATACGTGTCAATTTTTCAGAAAAAGAAATATTAGACTTGAATTTAAAAAATCACTCAATAATAATCAGTTCACTTTGCAGAGCTTTCCTAGCTTCGGTATTCATAGTGACCTTCATTTCCAACAATATAATCACGATATCACAACAATTGCTGGGTAAATCTATATGTGATTGGCACAGAAGTGCAAAGAACGGCAAAATTGGGGCTAAACCCCGAAATAGGACTTCGAAGGCTTTCTTTTATATCGGCATGAGCTAACAGCCACATGGAATAGGTCATGCCGTGGTTTAAAGATTGGTCAGTCAACAAGGATGGGGGGGGTTGACCGTCCAGGGTGAGCCGGACGTCCTAAGGTATCGTCACTCGTGGAGGCTCTCTGCTTGCACCTCGTATCAAAGGCTATGGATAACGATGATATACTAGCACTTTTCGTATAAATATCTGTGGCTCTAAAAGGCCACTTTAGTAGAATCGTATCATGGTGCTTTCACATGACACGTGGTAGCACGCCCGTACTGGGTTCTCACTGTGGTTCCCACGGCGCGTTCTAGCAAATTTTGTGCTGCGGCGCGACGGGCGGCGCTTGGCTCAGCACGTCGCGCCACGCTCCACCAGTTCCCAGCTTCCCAGTTCCCGGGCCGGCGCGGTGCGAGCTATCACGCGCCATGTGAAAGCACCATTAGGATATAAGAATCATATCGCGCTCAAACTTTTACAGGTGGACACACATATGATGCGGCCAGTATTGTACTCGTGTTACCGGGGGAGTTTTAACCAAACTCCTTGTGTTTACAACCCCGGCATGGCACTCGCCGCCAACGACAGTGGCAAGTGGACTCTAGTTAGTATCTTTCATTAATCATCACCATTGGCTTTTTAATTTGATTTATGCTAGGTCATGTAAAATGTAAGGTAGATTTTTTTTGGTGGGTAAATACCTCAGTTCATAAGCAGCAAGATATATATAAACAATAAGTTTAAAATACTATTTGATACCTATTTTATTGTCGACCTCGATTGGAATTTAAGTTCGTGTTTTGAACAGTTCTTAACATGGTAATCTGAGTATTCGTGGTCATTATTTAAAAGAGTTTCAGTTAAATTATGATTCTGGAAAAGAACGTCTCAATTACCACATAACGCCAAACAACAAAAAGACCTTAGTACCTAGGTATAATGCTAAAAATCCGTTGCAGTTAGGCATGAGCACTTGGGATTCTGGATGCACTTTGCCAGATCGCTTCATCAGTTTCCCGAAATACGCGCCCTGGATAAAGTCCAAGATACAAACGAGAACACAGGACGAGAGTGAAGGACGTGTATTCTCTGAACAGACACACCATGAGACAGATGATGACTATATGTATAGCGTGGAGAAGGTTTCTCAGAATGTTATAGTTCTGAAGTCTATGTTGCAAGGTAAGTTATATTTTCCCTGGTCTACCTGTACGATGGCAATTGAGAGGGACATATTTTTTCCCTGGGGAAATCCACATGGACTTCTTCCAGGTGTGGCATTCTCTTGACCACGTTAGGTCAAGGGGCAGAACCTGCGCACGCTACGCTGCATCTCTCGATAGGTACAGACCCTTCTCTGGACGGCGGGTCCCGCTTGCCACGTGCGGGCTACGCGCCGAACGACCAACCGACATCGACCTATGTTCAGCAGTCAACTGCTATGAGTTGCTGTTATTGATTGTTGGGTGTACCCAGGCTGAGTAAAATGTTGTCATTTGCACAGGGGAGAGCCGTAAATGGTATATTTTCTTGTGAATGGTGCGTTGGTGACTGCAGTAGGAAGTGACATTCGGAGTGTGAACTTAAACTACACTTTTGTCTAACCATATATAATATAAAATCGACGCTCTTTATTCTAGAAACACACAAGGAGTACGGTACTTGTGGATCGGATAGTCAGAAGAACAAATATCTGATATATAATGAAAAAACGAACTACAAAGTGCCTGATTTCGCCATGGGCATTTATACGGTAAGCCTATACTAGATTCCTCCCGCAGCATCTCTTAATTTTTTATTTGTTGCCTTTCCACTAAACAACTGATTTGAAAATTTGGATGAGTTCTAATAATCGATCAAATTCTTCAGCGAAGTAGTTTGCGGCACTTAGTGCTACGTTAATTTATTTTTTTATATTATCTAGTTGCACTTTATTGATAATTTTAAAACATACTTGTAAGTTAGTTTAATATACATACACGTTGTATTTATCTGTTAACTATTTTTGGAAATATTCAACCGAAATATATTTTTCAGTTCAGTCACTACAACCTAAATTTCAACTGGAATTGGAGATGTATCATCGTTACTTGCTCCGATAACATTGTTTACAAATCGGACACTGAACGTCGCAGCGAAGGTTATCATCAAAGATTTACCAGGAAACTAAGATTCAAAGACTTTGTTAAGGCATATCCTGGTAATGAACCGCTAGACACTGAAGATGCTAAGACATTGTCCACTAATCATAGTGATAATGAGTACGTCGATATAAGGCACTTGTATTTTAGTTTCGATTTTTACAAACGTGCCAAAATCAAGATACGTTTCTACGGCCCTAAGACAAAGCATGATGCAAGTACTGAAGAATCAGGTATGTACCAATTGATTTGTATTGATTAATCAATCATCAGTCATCCATATTAATATTATACATGTGAAACTCTGTCTGCCTGTCTGTTACACCTTCACGACAAAACCGCTGGGCGGCTTTTGATGAAATTTGGCATGTAAAAAATTTAAGACCCGAGAAAGTACATAGGCTACTTTTTTTAAAATTCAACCCTCTGCGTGGTTTGAATAGGCGTTGACGCGGGTGAAGTCGCGGGCAAAAGCTATATATATATATATTCATATAAAACTAACCAACAACCTAAATTAACGCGAGCAAAGCCGCGGGCAAAACCAAGTAATTAATAAATAAACTCACTACAAAAGAACTCTAATATTTAAAAACCGAAAGTTTTTAAGTGTGTGTATTCGTATATTTGTTACTTCTTTACGCTTATACGGCAGGACAAATTTTGATAAAATTTGGTATGGAGGTAGCTGACACCCTGGATTAACACATAGGCTACTTTTTATCCTGAAAAAATGTAGCGGGTAGCAGCTAGTTATATATAATTATTTGGTTTCAGATACTTATAAACAGTCTGCGACATCGCAAATTGAGACCCTTAGCTTGGATTTATACCCTAAACTTGAAAACACAGAAACCTCAACATCTCAGAATACAGAAACCTCGACACCTCAGAATACAGAAACCCCAAAACCTCAGAATACAGAAACCCCAAGACCTCAGAATACACGAACCCCTACACCACCCAAGCAATATAAACCCGTAGTCATCACCCAAGAAGATCTCTTATCCGTATTAAATTCTTTATTATAAACTAATAAAGGAAATTTGAAAAATGATGGACTCGAGCGGGACTTGAACTCGCGGACTTCGCCGTATCGTGGCGCTGCTCTTACCATCTGAGCCATCGTGTCGCTGCTCGCACCCATCGAATTTCAAGTTCCGTTTTAGTATTTACGTCTTAAGGGTGACGTCAGGTATTATCTGTTGGGATGTATGATTACCAAATCAGTGCTATAACTTTTAATTAATTATACTCAACAAAAATCAGCAAAAAGAGATAATAAAATAATTACCACCAACCTACGTATCATGCGATTGTCAAAAAAGCACTCAATATTGTAATGTTCTTGCTTTACTCTGAGGTAATGTCACACTAGAGGTACCTACAACTGATGATAGGGGTCAGCGCGGACCGAAAAGAGCTCAGAGGAGAAGATTTTCTAAGACACTCGAAAATAAACTTTAAGTCTATTGCATAAATGACAAAAATGCTCGTACGACTTCGAGGCGGCGCGAGTATTATTCCTCTTTGTCTGCGCTAATAATACATTTTCAGGTGAAAGAGATGACTAAATTCAGATATTATTGTTGAAGACGTAGAAGGGACGTACCAAAAGCCAAATATTCACAAAAAACATTAGTATTTATGCATTAAGCAATAATTTCTCGTAAGTGTAGCAAATTTTTATAATTTTTACGAAAATATGTGTCTTGATGTCACAAAAAAAACTGCCCCCTTGGTGAAGTGGCAAAACTCTTGACGAATAGAAATACGAATAGAAAAAATGTATGGAATTGAATTGTCATCTCCATACATTTATCTTTCTATTCCAATTCTATTCGTCAAGCGTTTTGCCACTCGTCTAAGGGGGCTGAGGTGTATTTTTTTTTAAATTGAGATATTATAGTTTGGTGACCCTAGTACATTCAAAATTTGATATAGGATTTCATGTGAAAAAAAAGTTTCAATTTTGTTTATCAGTGTAATTAGCTTTGTTATAACGTCCTACTTTCGGTGCGCGTACCTTCCACCTCTTTTTACTAAATCCGAAATTTTATTTGTTGCTCTAATGCACCTACTAAAATTTAGTTCCGTGCCCTTCGCATAACGTATACTCAGCTGGATCCTTTTGTATGTTTGTATCTATATTATGTGTGGCAAAATAAATGGTTTATATTGTTATTATATTATCATTGATAATTACTATAAATTGTAGTTACAGTTAGTTAAAAGACAATGATTACAATAATAAGAAAATCTTGAAACTGTTTTATTAAAAAAAACTTTCAACCTAATTATTTGATACTATAGTACCGAACACACCCGACCGATGAACTGTTAGCGATAAAACTCTAGCTAAAGTATAGTCTATTGTGGACGTGTCGATGGAGAGCACACAGCCCTCTTGAAGACGTGCATCGCCCCCATTGGCGGCCGATACCCTCGGCTCAGGGGTTCCAAGCTATTCATTTTTGAGCCAATATTATCGTCCGTCACCTTTATTTTTATTAAAACGTCGCCCCACACTAACGAATTTCTCCTGTAACGTCGAGCGAGAAGAAACGGCAGCAAGAAACATGTTTTATCCCATTTTTACAAATTTTGAAATTATTTGTTGGGTCCAATTCTAATGATTTACTATAATATATATTCCAGTTAGATTGACATGTGTATTCAGAAATGCCCGACTAATTTCGAACTCGAACGGAGCCGTTATTCATGAGCTGGTTTCGCGATACTGAATTTGTTTTTTATGACATGCAACTGTCCCTAACAATTGAACCGATCCGATTTCGTATCAGATTTCGGTTTCGGCTCCGAAAAAAAACAGCTTCCGTAACATCCCTAATGTGTACACCCATCCCTACAGAATTAGGTCATCAGCCCCCTTACCATGACCTCTTAACGCAAGACAGTTTAAGATGTTGAAGCGAGACGCCGCTACGCGCAGTGTTATGCGGCGTCTCGCTTGCACAACGTAAACTGTCCTGCTTTAAGAGTTCACGGTAAGGGGGCAGGTTAGCTAAAAACTACCCTCTCTGCTCATCAGGGAGGATATGGTTCTAAATCAAGTTGATTGAACCAGATTATATTTGCGGAAATTGCTATAAAGTTGATTGAAGTAAATCAAGTGAGGCGACGTGTGCCTACTGATTTATGCCTCGGCTCGGGTATTTTAAATGGGTATACATAATCTTCACGACGGGTTATGGTGTAGGCAGAAGTTTGAGATCAGGAGCATGTTTTGGTAGACGGTAAATTTTGCTTGTCATACCATGGCGGACGAACAATGGGCCATCTTTATATCAAAATGGACCCCTCAACAAGGGAGACGACAGCGAGGAAGACCAGGAGATGGCGGGGCGAACTTGACTTGTATGTGCTAGACTGGTCGTTGGAAGCTGGTGACAGGGAGATGCGGAAAGAGAGTGGGGAGGCCTTTACCCAGCAGTGGGAGACCTCAGGCTAATAATAATGCCTTAACTAATTACCTGTTGCCATTTTTTGAGTGATATTTAATTTTTAATTAGTGTTTTGTGTATATTACTAAAATATATTAGATTTGATGCATTTATATTTTCGACGATGATCGATGGATGTCTTTTTAGTTGAACAAACTTGCTTGGAAGCAAAACGTCATAAATACACCGATGAATATCATACATTTGTAATGACCTAGAACTCAGACAATTAGTTATTGGCCCAATATACTGAGTCACCTTAAAAGTCTGATCACTTAGGGTACACTCTGCCAACCGGGAAGTTTATCTACAAGATTAAAATCCCGCTAATCTCACATTTTTTTTTAATGACCTGATTAGCACAGTCGCTAAGCGATCGGTCTGCTGCGCTAAGGGTTGCGGGTTCAAACGCACGGGTGAAAAATTTGTGCGATCCGCAGATGTTTGTCCCGAGTCTGGGTGTTTGTGTATGTGATATTTCATGTTTGTGAAATGCACCCACGATACAGGAGACAATCGTATTGCGGGGCTACGTTTAAAAAAAAACTGTCTTTAAGCCGCTGCACGCTGAGCCACAACGACACGACAACAGGCTGTCTTTAAATAGGCGAGGCAGGTTGGTTCCGAGTGGACATCGACGCTGGACGTTAAAGAGATCTCATTCCCGATGCTCAGAACTGGATGCGAGGTACTGGCAGCAAAAACATCCGAAATAAAAAGTTAAATTTATCTTACGAACTAAATTTTGTTCTTTTTGCTGAAAATAGATGGCGTTGTTCTTTATGACGTGATTTCTGCATCGCGGTGTTAAGATTTTCCGAAGATAAGTTATAATTATTTTCTTTAGAGGGTTTAGGGATTTATCCGGTTACGTCCAATAAGACCCCCCTCGGGGTCGTCGGCACAAACCATACCGAAAAAAAAAAAAAAGGGTTTAGTGATTGACTGGAGGCTCTTGGGTCTCGCCAAAAGTTAGGCAAAGCAGTTGAAGCCTCCCTGTAGCTACCTGGGGCGCATCATATCTAAAAAAAGGGTTTAGTGAGAATACTACAGAAATACTTCCTATTGGTAAAATTGTATACCCAAGTTTAGTTTATTCTAAAACATGAACCTAAAAAAAAAATCGTATCGGTTCATAAATGACTGAGGTATGACGGAACATACATAACAAAAAAGATCCCGACGAATTGAGAACCTCCTCCTTTTTTTGAAGTCGGTTAAAAATTAAGTGCTTATTTTAACTATTTTCCCTGGGTACCTATATAAATATTTTAATTGTTCCTATAAATTAAACCAAGTTAATAGTCTCATGGAGTAATGGTCGGTTAAATATGCGATTTCCGCGCATAAAGATAATTTTAATTAGTTCAAGGTAAGTATTAATTAATATTTCTATTAAATAAATAATAGTACTAAAATAAATATTTCTTAATTTACATTTAAACATTAATTTGATGATTTTTAGCTTATTTTGCTGACGGTAGATAGACAACGAGTCCGAACCGTAGAGATAGTGCTCTCAATAAGCGCAGTCGAGTAAAATCATAATACAGGGCGAACGGAGATGGGTGCGGGGGTAACATGCAAGCGAAGGCGATTCGGTATTTAATATACATTAATAAATTATAGTGTCACTTTAGCTTTGGGTATTAAAAAAAAGTTATTTTTAGAGTATAACAGGGTAAACAAATATCATGGAGATTGAGATTTACCTACTACAAATGTGATCAGTTTGAAATTAGCTCGTTGTGGCTGGTTATGACTGCTATCTCTTTTGTTTTCGGGGGCAACCTTCAAAAGGCACCTGGTCCCTGTGGGGGACCGGGGAGTGCAGGATTATTACTTCACTAAAACCACCCTGGTCACCATCTGCACGAACAAGGGAGGTCCAGGGACCTCTAAAAAGACCAACTCCGGAACCTCCCCATGCAACGCCTATTAGGCACGTCCCTATAGAGACTGTAAGAGGGCCTCCCCTAAGAACACTTTACATGGCGGCACCTGACCACAGTGTTACCGTTGTCTTTGGAGGCTAAATAGGCTGACAGAGTCCCCTTCTCTACGCCCGTGTTATGACTGCTATCTATATTTTTGTGGCTTTGTTACATGCTTGTTATGGTGTACTGACTTGCGTTAAAAGAGCCTCTATGAATGACGCTGGTCATTTAGCCTTCCTACCAACCTGCGCACTTGTAAATATTTTCACGTTAAGTATATGCATTTTTGACAGAAAGACGATGCTGTGACTTGCACGTTGTTAAACTAGATCTGTATAATCGGGCGAGGGAAAAAAACAGGTTTAAAATTGAGTGTATTTAGATTTTTAAGTTGGCTTTCTGTTGAGATTAAAACGGATTATATACATTTAAAAACGTTTATTTGTGACAAACAATGAAAAAAATTATTACGACGAGTGCGAACGGGGCAGAGACAACAGACCACAGAGTAAACAGTGATGTAAGTAATATGTATTGTTTTCATAATAATGCACACCACTACCCTAATACCAATTTTCATAGCTCCAGTCCATGCTAAGGTTGTCTGGAAGACATTACAATGAGCGATGAGACCACCCATTGTACTGTATTTTCTAATTTGATTCCTTCTATTATTATTATTCTATAAAATCTGCAAAATGGTGTACAATAAAGAATATTGTATTGTATTGATGTAAACATAACATAACATAACATCACGCCTGTATTCCCCGAAGGGGTAGGCAGAGGTGAACATATAGTACACCCACATTTCGCCAGTTATGTTGTAAGACCCAATGTAATAGGTGGCGAGCCTATTGCCATCAACCGGGCACAAATCCAGACTCCGTGCTGCTACTGAGAATTACCCAATGGAAAACTCAGTAACACTTTGCCCGACCCGGGATTTGAACCCTGGACCTCTTGCTCAGCAGTCGCGCTTAGCGACCACTAGACCAATGAGGCAGTGAGTGTATTGATGTACATAATATGAAAAGCGACTAATTTAATTACTTTTAACTTTTTCATTTAAAATCATTACGAATTTCATGTGCCTACGAAACGTATTTTCCTTCTCTTCTTTACTATTAATAAACGTTCCATTTTCCAAAATGAATTGTAAATCGCTGCCGCCTGTAAATTGTTTCCTACCTAAAATATGAGCGGTCTCGAAGAGGACTCGACTCTCGATGCCGAGCGAGTTCAACGATCTATTCGATTATTTATCCCTATCTCCTGTGGCAGTCCCCGGTACGGCGCATTCAAACTCCACGCATCATAAGAGTGCTCTGCTGAAGGACAGATCCAGTCAACAGGGATTCATTCATTCTTTCGAAGATTTAATGTTTGGAATGGAGCATCTTTTTATGATTGGAAAGTAATTGACCTCGCCTAGTGGTCCCTTAGTGCGACTGCTGGACATAAGGTCCTGGGTTTAAAATCGGGTCAGCAAAGCGCAGGTGCAGGACAAACTTTTGCTGGGTTTTTCCATTAGGTGATTATCAGTAGCAGCACGGAGTCTGGATTTGTGCCCGGTTGATGGTAATAGGCTCGCCCTCTATTATATTGGGACTGTTAACATACCTGACGAAATGTGGGTGTGCTATACACCTCTGTCTTCCCCTTCAGGGAACACAGGTGAGATGCTATGTTTATGCTATGTAATTGGGACATTTGAGGAAATAGCGAGGGAAGGAGATTTCAATAGGGAAGTAGGAAAAAAGAATGATAACTGTAAAATTAATTACTATGGCAATACTAAGCATTTCTAAATTGCCATGTAAGAAGAAAGCTGGCAGGCTTAAAATCATCGTAAAACTATCCGTAGCATTTCGTAGCTAATGCTACGAGAGTGCTACGCTACGACCGCTACAAAAACTTTTGCAAAAATAAATGTTCAGAAATTGTTTATTATTTAAGACTCTGTAATAAAGACCGGCACCGACACTTTAAAGCAAGAGAACAGCAGAATTTACAACAAAATCCGTAGAAAATATTAATTTATTCAGACCTGCATACCTGCAACCGCTACTGCATCCCCTCACTACTTCAACCCCCCTTTCTCCGTAGAATACTAATTTGTGTGACGTCAGCTGTTGGTTTATTTTGAAATTAATCAGTCGACGTGACTTGTTAGCTAATTCATGAAGCATCTTGCAGTCTGCAGACTTGGTCTGAAGAAATAACCGAGAAATGTGTTTAAATGTAAGATGATAAATGTAAATTTAGAAATTATTTGCTTATTTTATTTTCTTGCTGCGAATTATTTACTTCGTCCGACAAAGTGCTGTACAATTCTCTTCCAACGAACCATTGTATAAACAAATCCTCTGTTGTAATATGTTTTGCAGTATCTTTAAAATTAAAAGAAAATTCCATAATTATTTCTTAAGATAGAAAGAAAAATACATGCATTTTTTGCACGAGACAGACAAAACAAGAAATAAAAATTATTATAATTAAAAAACAGTTACCAAAACTATGGTTACCAGCAGTATAGCTAACTCTACAGTTTTAACTATAGATTAACAGTTAGACTGCGTTAGTTATCAACTATAACCAGTGCAGACATAATCTTATATTATATAATCTCTAATATTATAAAGGCTAAAGTTTGTGAGTATGTTTGTAACTTCTTCACGCTCAAACGGCTGGACCAATTTTGATAAAATTTGGTATAAAGGTAGCTGCTACCCTGGATTAACACATAGGCTACTTTTTATCCCGAAAAAATGTAGCGGGTAGCACCGCGGGGCGAAGCTATGCAAATAAAATTTCTTTCTCTCTTTATAAATTACAGAAAACTGTTAAGCATATTACAAATTTGGATTGACGGTTTAGTCAGAGTTAATTGATAATATTTTATTATTTTAATTTATTTTTGACGACCTTATTGGCGCAGTGGCTAAGCAATTGGATTGCTGCGCTAGGGGTTGTGGGTTCGATTCCCGCACGGGACAAAAATTTGTGTGATCCGCATATGTTTGTCCCGAGTCTGGGTGTTTGTGTATGTGATATTTTATGTTTATGAAAACGCACCCACGATACATGAGAAATTGCTAGTGTAGGGCAAAGGTTTAAAAAAAAAATCTTCCGGACCATAGGTATGACAGAAAAAACATAAAAGATAATTCACGCAACAAGTCCAAATAATAAAAAGGCAACGTGAAGCTGCCGCACTACACTGCACGTAGTGGCGTCTCGCTTCCACATCGGAGAATGTCCTGCTTTAAGAGTTCATGGTAAGGGGAAGATCCTGATAAAATAGTAATTTGTAGCCAGTAGCCGGGCTAAGCAACGCCTGTGTTTCGGCTATCAGCTCCAATGATTACCTATTCTGTTTCGAAGTGTTTTCAATACGGTAGCTAAACGAGACAACACAGAACCGTCATTCATTCTTATCTGATTCTCCAATCTCCACGCTAATAAGATGCGCGATAAATGGTAGGTATAAATTTTTAAACTAAAATATTATACGTATAAGATGGGATGCAGTTTTTTTATTAAGGAAAATATATATCTAAATTGATAAAGGAAATTTGAAAAATGATGGACACGAGCGGGATTCGTACCCGCGACCTTCGCCGATCCGTGGCGCTGCTCTAACCAACTGAGCCTTCCTTTATCAATTTAGATTCAAGCTTAGCATGGGCAACATGCTAAAATGGCACTAATAGTCATATAAATGAGTATATGTTAATATATTATAAAAAAATGATTTTGAAGAAATTAAATAAAAACTGCTTTTGCGCTAGAATTTTCTGTACGTGTCAGGTAACACTTAAGCATCAAACAATGAACATTCCAACCAGCTTGGGTAACGGAGGCAAATTACTTGCAGTGGCGAAGTGAATTTGAAACCACTGTCATGTGTGATAAACGTTATTTATGAATTTTATTTTATCGTGTTGAACAGCTGGTTGTGCCGGCCGTTGGCGCAAGCGTACTCAGTCTACGTGCGACCAAGGCCGGTGCAACCCGGTCGAAACGTCAAGCAAAATTAAAAACATGTGTTCGCGTTAATTCCCGTGTTGTAATTTCATTTAATATAGGAGACCAAAAGTTTTGATTTCAATCAAAAGTATATTTATTTATTTATCAATCAAATATGCATTTTAACTACAATTATCACTATGATTAATTTGTACAAAAATTTGCATAATAATAAATGCATTTTATTGAATAATATATATATATGTATCTCTCTCCCATATATTCCTAGCCAACTCAACTAGAGACATTACTATCACAAAACACATACATTTTTCCTCATCTGAGAACATTGTAGCAAAAGTTTTAAGCTGTCCTACGGAATCTTAAAACATGGTTCGTCTTTCTTTTTTTACACCGTGACGAGCTTGCGAGCGAAATATAGTCTTTTTTATAAACAGATTGCTACACCTTTACAGGCTCTATGTTTTTAAAGGGTAGGTAAGTATTTGTTTTCTGTAAATCAACATATCGCAATAAATAAACCGTTACAATATACCTGTATAAATAGGCAAACGAAATTTTGATTTCAAATAACACATGTCATTTGCAATGATCGTGTACGTTTATTTAATTTTTTACAAATTTAATACGGCCTGTTCTAATGCTGCTGGTCACGGTAGGATACATTTATATATATATAGGTAATTAAACTTTCTAAGGATCTTTATCCAAGAAACTAGATAGAATATTGTATCAGTACTTTGATCATTGGCTCTTCCATAGGCCATGTTCCATGTTCATGTTCCAGCATTTCTTCTCAAAGATTTGTAGTTAGGAAATAATGGCGCCATCTCATCAGTTAAAAGACATGTTTTTGTAAAAATATATTTATTTGTGAATAGATAGATAGATATATTTATTTGTCAGAATACAGTACAATAGTACAATGTTAACATTAAATTACGTTCCTTATATTCTACCATTTCTGGTGTACAAATTTTTTAGTTTCAGGTAAACAATGTTAAGGCTGTATTAAGCCTATTTAACATTTATTTTACCTACATATCTTTGTCATTGAGAAATTCGTTAGTGGAATAATAACATACAACATTTACTTATCAATAGTTTAAACAAATAACTCTTAAATTTATTAAAGGTAAGACATTTGAGGCTTTCTGGCAACTTATTATAAATTCGAATAGCCATACAATATGCATTTTTGCTGTACATCCCAGTACGTTGTTTGGGAATTAACAATTTATTTGGGAATCTACTGTTTCTATTAGTGACAGCTATATTTTTTGTAGAATATATAAGACTATATACTAATTAATTTATAAAACCCTGAATTATAAAATATTCTCACAATTAAATTATTGCCTTATTTCTTTCTTTATAAACAATATCTTGTCTATCTTTTCCCAAAAGAAGCGGCAAAACAGACTTAAAAAAATCAATAAAAGTTGTCATTCTTATTTTAAATCGCTTTACTACTTTAATTGTTAAAAGTTCCTGGCTACATAATATTATCAGTGCCAAAGCTTAGAAAAATCAAGTGAACAACGTTCAGTTCGGTGTGACAGACAGCCGTACTTACAGAACTGTACGGGCGAACACAACTTGTTTGCATATCTTGGAACACTGAATCTAGTTTCTACACTGTGACATACGTAACTCAGTGAGCGTTGTGTGCGTATTAGTTTTATTGATTATGTTCCGTCTTTATGTTTGGAGACGTAGAATAGTCTGTCGTTCTCTGACTACATATTAGCTAGATCATCTATAGCTATAATCTTTGATGTCGTCTATAAAATTATAACGCCTGCTTTCCCCGAAGGGGTAGGCAGAGGTTTACATATAGTAAACCCACACTTCGCCAGTTATGTTATGGATTCCAATGTAATAGGGGGCGAGCCTATTGCCATTAACCGGGCAATCATCCAGACTCCGTGTTGCTACTGAAAATGAGCTAACGAAAAAAATCTAGTAACACTTTGCCTGACTCGGGATTTGAACCCAGGACCTCGTGTTCAGCAGTCACGCTTAGCAACCATCAGACCATGTCGTCTAATATGGTGCATTGGCAATTAGGTACATTTTACGCTCAGAATTTTTGCAGGGCAACGTGTAACTGGGTTTTTCCATTAGGTAATTCTCTGTTAATTATGTCGTGGTGGCCTAGTGGTTGACATACCGGATTTCTATGCACGAGGTTGCAGGTTCAAAGCCAGGCAAGTATTAATGTGACTTTTTCAATGTCATAAATACTTTCTTAGAAGACACCACTGACTGACGGTGACGGAAAACATCGTAAGGAAATCTGGATTTAATTATCTGAAATCGCCAACCCGCAGTGAGCTAGCGTGGTGATCAGTGCTCAATCCTTCTCTATACGAGAAGAGGCCTTTGCCCTGCAGTGGGACAGTTATAGGCTGTTATTATAAAATTCTCTGTTGCAGTACGGATTCTGGATTTGTGCCCGGTTGGCGGCAAGCTCGCCCACGAAACAGCTACCTCGACATTCCACACCAACCCATTAGAGAGCTTAAAATGAATTGGGTCCACAAGGCTTAGTAAAAGAGACCATTAAACTATTATAACTATTAGGGAGCTCCGTTAGCGAGTATAATACGGACCAGCATAAACAGATCTTCAGATTGTTATCTTCTAGGTATCAATCTCAATGGATAAAGGATTTTGAAAAATGATGGACACGAGCGGGTCTTGAACCCACGATCTTCGCCGTACCGTGGCGCTGCTCTAACTATCTGAGCTATCGTGGCGCTTGCACCCATCGAATTTCAAGTTCCTTTTTAGTATTTACGTTTTAAGGGTGACGTCAGGTATTACCTGTTGGAATCTATGATTATATTGACTCGTGTCCATAATTTTGCAATTTAGATTTAAGTTTAGTAGGTAACATGCTAAAATGACACCAAAAGTCATTTTCTAGGTATTATTAAACAGAAAAACACGTGTCTAGCATTCAAAACTTTATTAATTTCTTCCGATAAAATCACTTTGACAAAAATTTAGTCCAATCCAAATTTTCAGATGTCCGTTCCCTATCCCTGAACCTTCTAACCTCTTTATTATCAACAAGCTGTACTTCTCTGCCATAAGCAATTACTTCGTACCTGCATTTTTCTTTGAACTTGATCTCTACGTTAAACAAGAGAGTTGAATTATCATATTGGGACTTTTGGCTCGTATTCCAACGTCGAAGAGTGATCACTGGTACAAAGTTGGAGTAGTTCTCGTTCCAGACGCGAAATTTGATGCAGTTGTAGTCTATTCTTTCGTGTAGACTTATCTGTAAGTAACGAACTTATCAGACAAAGAAGAATTGCTATAGCATGGTTACTTCACGATACTGCCTGAGAAGGTAGCGTTAATAATATGCAGAGTAAGGGAAAACACCAACAGCATCTTGAAGGTGTTTGCTGAGAGGATAAATAGGCCGATCATAGCTAGGTTTATCAAGATGTATGTTACAAATGGAACTCTTGATAAATCTCCCCGTGGTAGCTATTTTTAATTTTTTTTTTTTTTATGTTTACTAACATAATTCTAAAGCAGTTGTATTAACACACTATGAGCCTATAAGTTGCTTCATAATAAAATATTGTTTTATAGCCTGACACTGTCCTATTGTAGGGTAAGGGAACTGATCTAAAAAAAGGGGACAGGCATAAAATCACTACTTTTACATATACATACATACATAACGCCTGTTTTCAGGAGTCAGAGACCATGGATTTCCATTTGGGCTTTTGGCAAACCATCTAATCCTTCAAACGTGCTCGCATCATTACCTTTCCTCAGAACATCTCCTATATGGTGAAAATAAGTTCTTCTAGGTACACTCCGTCAAACGAAAGATCACACTTTGACATTAGACATTTACGTTACTTATACATTCGTAATTGGCAATAAATCAGCATTGGCAGGCCACCTACCAGCTGGACCGACTACATTGTCAGAGTTGCGGGTGGATGCAAATGGGAATTTACCGTTCATTTTGGCTTTCTAAGGGGAGGCCTTTGTTCAATAGTGGACGACTTGATAATGATATACATAAATCATCACGCCCGTAATCCCTGAAGGCATAACCAGAGCTGTTATTCAATATTAGCAGCACACACACGTCGCCTGTCATTATACGTCCCATTAGCGATATGGCACGCTTTTCTTTGTTTTCGGTGTTAACCCTTAATAGGCTCGTAGCCTGTAGGAGTCCAACCAACCCGGTGGTCACCATCTGCACAAGGACTTTGCAAGCCTATTGGCCCATTTATCGGTACTCACATTATATTTAACAAATCCAATATCGTTGTACTTGAATTGAAACGGAGGTTCAAGTAATGTGGAGTCTGTGAACATCTTCAGTTCCATCTCTTCTGGGTCACACTCTCCGTATCTTTGGAGGTGGGTAGTAGCTGGAACATAATTATTTATTGTATTAAATATTTTTTACTGCGATATCTACAGGTAAGGTGTTTGCTACCAGCTCCTCTAGTCAATTGTCAAAACGCTTAACGAATAGAACGATAAATGTATGAGGATGACATAATGTTTCGACTATGTTATCGATGACATATGTCAAACCTATCTATTTTTCGTTCTACTCGATTTCTACTCGTCAAGGGTTTTGCCACTTGGCTAGGGGGGCAGGGTTATTTATTTGTGCAAATAAACGTGTCTAAATATTAGAAAATTTTGATTCTCCATGAACGTTTTATTGTTTTTAAATGGATGTTCATTGTGCACTGTTGTTTAGTTTATCTACTAACCTCTTATTTGTCAATGACTGTATCTTTACTTTTTCTGTTCACAATATTCTTCTAAATTCTTAAAAAAGTAACGTGAGAGTGAACTTAAACATATCTTTAAGTGTGTTCAGCACTAGGTGGTTAACCACAAAATAAAGACCTTAAACAAATGATAGAATAAAATCTTACTTCTTCGCAATACAATATAGTTGGTGCCTATTCTGGAGATGGTTGGTTGTCCAATGTTGGCGATAGAGCGTCGGACCCAGTGATGGTACATGCCGTAGTCCAGGAACCTCGCCGGGGACTCGCACCCGGGACCGTAGGTGCCGAAACCTAGCTGAAAGATTAAAAAAGGGGTCTTAGACCAAAAAAGGGTCCCGATTTCTGCACGTAGAGTAATTAATACCTACAGCTTGAACATATTTCGAAAAATTAATCTTTCAATTAAAATAAGCAAATTCAAAATTGGGTTATTTGTAGTTCAAGATACTGCTAAAAATACAAAGAAAAAAAACTGAGGTACTTCTTCTATGATAAAGTCAGTTAAAGAGAACCGGAACATCTTCGTCTTCTGTTACTTACACTGCGAAGAAGCATTAAACAATTCTAGGGGACCCCTAAGATGGTCGCGCTTTTTCTCACAAATATTCCAGTTTGCTACAGAGAATTTCTTAAAAAAATGTCCCAATAATACTTGGTTCATTGTACGACCATGAGAAAAGCGAATTGTAATTTTGGATCATAGTATGGATCATATAAGGTTCAATTTTGATTGTCTTTCAAACCGAACTAGGAGACTGTAGAATCACTCGTAGACTTTGATTACCAGTTTCCATTGCTCGTTGTCCTTTATAACCAGTGCGGTGCCACTCTGCCAAATACAGTGCTCATCATACAAGCCGCGTGCGCACGCCAGATGAGTTGGTACCATAGTTTCCATGTCCAACTGTGGAGAGACCAACCATTAACACCTCTTGGGTCTAGTAGACTGGGTGCTGGAGGTACTTGAGTATGCAAAATATTATAATAAACTTCTTCTTATCGTATGGTGAATGAACAAGCTGGTGTCAGAGTTTAAACTGCCTGTAGGCCTCTGACATGGCGTTACACACCGTTGAAAAATCTCTCAGGTGTGCCGGTTTCCTCACGATGTTTTCATTCACCGTTGTAAGAACTGATAACTAATTTATAATACGCACATGAATTTGAAAAAACATTGGTTTGAACCGGGGTTTGAACTTGCGACCATTGTCTTGCTAATCCAACGGTCATACCACTCGGCTATCAGTGTTTTTTTTATAATAATATTAATAAACGTTTGTTTCAGGCGCAATTTACCTATATTACAGACATTCATAGTTATAGTAGACATACATTTTGCGCACTCAAGTACTTCTAGCGAATGCACTATATTGACATCTCTTATCTTTAGCATGCAATCAACAGTGACAGGTATAATTTGATAAATGGTTAAACATTGCCAATTTCTATATGTATCAGAGTATAAGTATTGAGCTGGTAGACAACCATCGAGCAGTACATTCGATCTGCGAGGTTAAGTAGCGCTTGTCACGGTTAGTTCTTGGATGGGTGATAGTTTAAACATTGAGAAATTCATTAAATACACATTGAGACAATTAAATAAGGTAAGGTAAACATTAATATAGTTTTCTACAAGATAGAGTGATAAATCCTCAGCTACTCACTTCGATTTTCCTGTAAAACTCGCGGCATTGCGTCGTGTCTACATACTCCATTTTATAAACCTTTACTACAGTGCTATCATGATCGCCTGCAAGTATAACAGCATAAGAAGAATATTAAACTTAACCAGCTATTTGAATTTCTTTTGCACAGTAATCATTAAAAAAAGTTTTCTATTTTTTGGATAAATATAATGTTAAGATATTCCGATAGATATTATAGTTAAGTAGGATATTAAACGATGAAAGCTCGCAACACTATAATTTTTTTAACTAAAGTAACAAATGGTTAAACAAATTATCTTTCCTAAAAGTTCTTTTTAATTCTTCTTTACTACACATCTTTCACATAAACCCCTCCAAAAAGACCACTCTTCCAAAACGCTGTTATTACGTAAAAGTTAAGTCCTTGGTTCCGCATGAAATCGCAAATGTTTTTGAATACTAAACGTACTATGTTCCATGGTTAAAGCGTAGATTTCCTCTATACTTTCAAACTCCTGCGACGGTGGACAAATCGGGAATAGTTCTGGAACAAATGAGAACTAGATCACAAGTTAATAATGCTTAGCTGTCACTAGTTTTTCAGTTATACCGTTAAAAAGAAATAAAAGAATTACAAAGGAAAAATGTCGTCCAACACTGAGTTTTCTTGATAGACATATAATACGACATACACAAAAACCTAGGCTAAAAACTAGGTCAGGATCTACGGATCAAACAAATATTGGTCTTGAACGAGGATTTAACCCGCGACTCTTGGCGCTGCAGTGCAATCAACTTAATCTCTGTGCCAAATGGGTCGACAGAATTAAGTTTGATATTAGATTGTATAACTTAGAAAACTATAATTTTAAAACAATAAGATATAAAAATAATCTTACGGTTTTTTATGTGTTGGTTTTCTAGCTGTAACAGAGCAAGTGAGCTGTAAGTGGTCCTTGTGAAGTCAGGGTCGAACGTGTAGTCTTTAACGCGGACGTAAGGACCTCTGTAATTGTTGCCTAGAAGCACACGGGACCGAGCCCTAGGTGAATAAGAAATATTCATTTACTAAAACAAGATTAATTATAATGTTTAAAAAAAATCTCACAATTTGAAACAATGAATAGCGAGAGACTACCACAACGCAGTCGGGAAAAGTATAGTAAGGTAGTCAGATGATAGAATATTGTTAGAAAATATTCAGCTTTATGCGTCTACTAGCTGTTCCAAACAGTGTAACCCGTTACATTTTTTCGTGATAAAAAGTAGCCTATGTGTTAATCTAAGGTGTCAGCTACCTCCGTACTAAAATTTTATCAAGATTGGTCCTGCCGTTTGAGCGTGAAGAAGTAACAAATTTATAAACTTTCACCTTTATAATGTTAGTGTGATATTACAGTTACATTTCCTAATAAATATTTTACAAAATTTTATTAATGTCAAAAATTTACTTACCTAAAATCATCTTTGGGATAGGAGCCGATATCTAGTGCTGTAGCAATTGCTATCTCTTTGGCAATAAGTACTACTGTCGTTTTGTTTGGGTTGATTCCGCCTGTAGATAACAATTTATCTTTTTATTTAACTACTCTAAGCTTTTCTGGACATCTTAGTGTTATTATGATGTAAAGACCTAATCAAGCTCTTTCTTACCTCTCTAGTTCATCACTTTTTCACTCTGGTATACTTCGATGATCGTACCAAATACCTACAAACCTTAACCCCAAACTGGTCATTGTAATACCAAAACCGTATCAAAGGACCAAACTTCTGAAGTCACTTACCAACTGGGTACAAAAGCAAGCCAAACCATGGAAAGCTCTCGAGGTTCGCCGTCCCCTCCTCTAAGGTCCCATTAGGTAGGCGGTCGGTGCCACACGTTATTACTGTTGTAGGTCGATGTATATAACCTGTAGGTTCTATTGACATAGCTGAAAAAATAAATAAAAAAACAATTTTCGAAATTGGTTAAATAATGACAGAGTACTGGTAACAAACAAAAAGAGTGAATGAAAAGCCATTTATTTATGTCGATGAAAGAAGGAATTAGATAACACTCTTAATTGCACAAGATCCAATTAAAGGCGTTTTTGAACGAATAATTAAAGAAATTATACTCACGTGAACACCCAAACACGTATACAAAAAATATAATACAACTTGTACCTATCATGATGGTACCAACTCGAACAACACCAGTTCTAACAAACTTTAGAATCCATATAAATGCATTTAAACCTCCTTTTCTGATTAACTTTGTATAACTAAAAACAGCTTATTATACAATCTATTTCTACGTTCCACTGAATAAGTTTTATATTTGTATTATTTATTGTATTTTATTTTTACTTTCTAAGCTAACACTACACGTATATTTTGTACATAATTTGAATCTATCGCATACTGAAACTATTTTAAAAATTTAAAACTTTTTATATTTCAAAGTGATTGTACATTTCTAAAAAAAAAATATTTTGTTCACAAGAATTCCTAAATAAAATAGTTTATACCGATGCAAATGAATGTCTTGAATAAAATTTGTGTACTGAACAAATCTAATACAATCGGATATGTTGATTACTCTTTTGTTTTCATAAACATCTATTCAAGCGATCTTTCTTTCACAACGACAATGGCCACAAACGAATAAATTGTTTTTCTATCTGTCATTGAAAAATTTGGTCCTTTTCCCCACTATACATACAATGACGCAGACGTAATATTAAGAGCACTTCGTTATATTATTGAAGTTTTAATATACGACTCAACGCTAGACTTATTATCATGCACCGAACGCAGTTTTCTAACTGTAGCTGGGCATTACATTGAAACGTTGAATATTAAAACATTAACATATAACATAACATCACGCCTGTATTCCCCGAAGGGGTAGGCAGAGGTGAACATGTAGTACACTCACATTTCGCCAATTATGTTGTAAGTCCCAATGTAATAGGGGGCGAGCCTATTGCCATCAACCGGGCACAAATCCAGACTCCGTGCTGCTACTGAGAATTACCTAATGGAAAACTCAGTAACACTTTGCCCGACCCGGGATTTGAACCCAGGACCTCTTGCTCAGCAGTCGCGCTTAGCGACCACTAGACCAACGAGGCAGTCTATTGCAGACGTTGACTATTGACAGCAGCATAATGTAAATTTTATTTATGAATGTAATATTGTTTCAATTAATGTAATTCTACCCTAAATGAAATGTTTTAAAGAAATTATTTTCAATGAATTTCTTATTTTTTTTTATAACTGTCTTACATATTTTATATATATAAATTTTCTAACTGATAGATATTATAGCTGAATCTCACTAATATCTTATTGTGCATGGACTTGTAACGGTTAGCAATAAGATGTCTGTATTGTAAAATAAATAAATAAATTGCAGGACCAGTTTTTTTCAGTGTCTACAAAATGCCTTATTCGACACCGTTTTAAATCTTATTATTATTTTACTCATAACTTTTGATTGAAAATTTTAATCATATTTGGAGGCAATAATAATTAAACTGTCATATACCGCAACTTACCCCGGCACGCACTAATGTCTTTTCGAATTTATGTGTGCACACGTATAAATTAGTTATCAGTTGCTAAAAACGGTGAAGGGAAACATCGTGAGGAAAACGGCACACCTGAGAAAACAACGGTGTGTAAAGCTATGTCAGAGGCCTACAGGCGGTTTAAACACCACACCGTTCTGACACCGGGTTTTTATCAACCGTACGATAGAAGAAGATAAAAAAATACTCCTATAGAAGAGAGAAAGCTACAAAAAAAAGTTAAAGGTAGGTCAGTAGCTAACGTCCGTTATATAAGTATTGTGGAATATACAAATATGTAAACATTAATGTGCCGTATGGTATCCGGCCTAGAATTGACCCCCCCTTTCCTCTCGTGGGTGTCGTAAGAGGCGACTAATGGCAAAAAATCCAGTAGATGGGCAGCAGCGTCTTTAGTAACTTGATCACGAATACTGCGATCCCAAAGCCACTTGCCAAGCGTGGGGATTATGGCAACCCCCCCTTCTAAGGGGGAGGCCTTTGTCCAACAGTGGACGTCTTCCGGCTGATGATGATGAAACATTAATGTGTCGTAAACTACATCGTCTATGATAATTTATTATTGGTTTAGTCACTGTCATCCATCCATACATATCTAATTATGCATATTATGACTATTTCTAAACACACATTGGTTTTAAATGCATAAAGCTTAGTGGATAAACCTTACAACCAGATAAATAAATTCCAGGTTTCCTCACGATGATTTCTGACATCCTTAAATATCTAAGAAACTAAATACAACATTGAAAAAGTCACTTTGTTACATGCCTGGTTAGAACCACAACCTCGTGCATGTAAATCCGATCGGTAAACCTTATAGCCACTACGACAACTCACATTACAACGAAATGCCCGATCATAATCCGGGAAAAATGTCACAGCGTAAAAACTGCAGATATCTACGAATATTCGCGATAGAGCATAACATTCGCGGATCGCCTGCTCTGTGGCCGCTTATCTGGGATCTGTACGTGCTCTTGCTCCATTCTACCATCTGATAAGCCACTCATAATGTGAGTACCTACTCCACTGTCTGAGGTTTTAGCCGATTGCGGCAGAATCAAAGAGGGATTATGGGGTTCTTTAATGTATTTAACATCATTTGTGTTGCGATGTGTGCAGTATTTCTGAAGGCAGTGACAGAAGTAAGCTTTTAACGATAGTGGTAATTCTATATAAAAAAGATAGAACACATCCCTTTTAGTGGGCTCTATTGAGTCCTTAATGTTTAAGGGTTAGGCGAAGGTCGCGGGTTCAAATCCTGCTCATGTCCATCATTTTTCAAATTTCCTTTCATTTTGAATAATTATATCACATTTATTAAGCTAAGTACTTACCTGAATTTGGAAACTCTTGGTAATTAACGCTCGTTCCTTCTCCATATGAGAAGAGACCTTAACCCTGCAGTGGGACGGTTTATATGCTAGTAAGAGATTACAGAAGAGTACATTAGCATGGACATACTACAAGCATGCGGTCCTGGGTTGGAATCCCGCGTCGGGCTAAAAGTTTCTGGATTATTCCATTAGGTAATTCTCAGATGCATTACGGAGTCTGTATTTGTGTCCGGTTGATGGCAATAGGTTCGTCCCCTATTAAATTGGGACCTATAACATAACTGGTGAAATTTGTGTACATTACACTTCTGACCCTTCGGAGACTACAAGCCTGATGTTAAGTTATGTTTAAGTGAAAACATTAATTACCCTAATTCATATCAGTGGAATAATAATAACAGCCTATAACTGTCCCACTGCAGGGCAAAGGCCTCTTCTCGTATAGAGAAGGATTGAGCATTGATCACCACGCTAGCTCACTGCGGGTTGGCGATTTCAGATAATTAAATCCAGGTTTCCTTACGATGTTTTCCGTCACCGTTAGTCAGTGGTGTCTTAGAATATCTAAGAAAGTATTTATAACATTGAAAAAGTCACATTGATACTTGCCTGGGTTTGAACCTGCAACCTCGTGCATAGAAATCCGGTATGTCAACCACTAGGCCACCACGACATCAGTGGAATGTTTAAAATAAATAAAAGTTTGTATAAAAAATAAGTAATCTGTTACGATTGACCCAGACAGGAAGACTGCAACATTCCCTTTATACCAAGATTCCAAATTAAACGGTTAAAAGTTAATAGCGAAAAAACTTTATAAACTCAAACCACTCAATTATATACTGTTGTATTTTCAAAAGGTACTACCACTACCAATCTTGTTGTTGGAATTTAAACTTTGAGATGAGGGAATAAGGTAGGATTTTCAGTGTGGGCTGTGGCCAGTTTCCTATTTTATCCGGAATTAATGCATCAGTAGCTTGTGTAGCCCTTTTTGTTTTTAAATTTAAATCTGCGATAGTAATGTTCATAAGTACACTGCCAGCACTCTTGTTTATTTTTATTCTTCAGGAGTTTTAATTAATTCATTGATGGCTTGTGCTTTGGTCGGAACTCTTATAACCTATCACACTAATTTTATAAAGACGAAAGTTTGTGAGTGTGTTTTTGTATGATTGTTACTTCTTCACGCTGAAACGGCTGGACCGATTTTGCTAACACTTCGTATGGTGATAGCTGACACCCTAGATTTATACATAGGCTACTTATTATATCAAGAAAATGTAGCCGGTAACACAGCGGGGCGCAGATAATTTTGTTATACAGAAAACAAGTATGTCATATTAAAAACCGGTTAGTTGAGGTGTACACTACTTCCACATTTAACCAGTTATGTTATAGGTCTTATGTCTATTAACCGAGCACAAATATACCCCGTGCTGCTGTTATCCATTACCTAATGAAAATAAACAAATACAAATTTGCTACCTCGGAAACGAATCAAGCTTACGCTCGGTAGACCTCCAGCCAGGTGGACTGACGATATTGTTGCTGTACAGGGCAAGAGCTGTATGCAAAAAGGCCAAAGGAATCAGTCACGATACCACACAGCTTTATACCCTTCAGTAGGTCACCGAAAAGCTTTTGATGAAGATACCTCTGACAGATAACTAAATCAATTCTAAATTACATTTACCTCGTCACATCTTAAGGTCACTGAACTTCCCAATACATGATCGAATTTCTCTCACCCACTTAGTGTGCTATAAAGTTCAGTGACACGGCACGGAGGCAAACAAGGAGTATAGCGCGCCTGTAGACGTTCTCTAACTTTTAGTTTAGTTTTATTTTATTTTTATTCCAGCATCGTCGCGTTTTGGAATGTTCTCACAAGAATATTGCATGTTTGGGACAAACTAGCGTCAGTTAGTATGGCTCTTCTTCTTCGTATGGGCATGAGCCAATAATAATAATAACAGCCTATAACTATCCCACTGCAGGGCAAAGGCCTCTTCTAGTATAGAGAAAGGATTGAGCATTGATAAGCCAATAGCCACATGGATGACTTCATGCCGTGGTGTAGAGATTAGTCAGTCAACAAGGATGGTAGCGAGGTTGACCGTCCAAGTGCGACAGAACTAAAGTATTGTCACTCATGGAGGCTGTGTAAAAAAATCCAAAGTAAATGTGTTCTTAATTCTTATTCCCTTGAAGGTCTTTGACGATTTTGTTGCAATTTGGTAAGCGAAAAAGTAGATGGCGTAAGATAGGTAATGATTAGTGTACGACTATCTTCTTATCATATGGTTCATGAACAACCTGGTGTCAGAATTTAAACCGCCTGTAGGCCTCTAACATGGTACACACCGTTGAAAAATCTCATCATCAGCCGTAAGGCGTCCACTGTTGAACGAAGGCCTCCTCCTTTTAGAAGGGGGGTGTTGCCATAATCCCCACGCTTGGCAAGCGGCTTGGGGATCGCAGTGTTGGTGGTCAAGTTACAGAAGACGCTGCTGCCCATCTTCTGGGTTTTCCCTTAGTCGCCTCTTACGACACCCACGGGAGGAAAGGGGGTGGTCAATTCTAGACCGGATACCACACGGCCAACGGTTGAAAAATCTCAGTTGTGCCGATTTCCTCACAGTATTTTCCTTCACCGTTTTTAGCAACTGATAACTAATTAATAATACGCACATGAATTCGAAAATATCTTTGACTGGGTTATTCGGCTAACAGAACTGTGGACTTGATTTAAAATTGGAAGATGAGTTCACTTTATATATTTCACCTTAGACTTATTCACAGGAAAACGTAACAATTAAAATGTGGGTGTATTATGCATATTTGTCAACATAATTATGACAGGCACTGATACCATAACATTGATGAACTGCAACACTTTAAACTATTCCACTTACATGATATAAGACACTATTGGCGTTTCCTATCCTAAACAATATTGTTTAAATAATACAAATACATTTGCCTGTAATAACAGTAGCATCCTTTGGCTTTTCAAACAATAAAGGGTTCTGCTCACACCTTTAGAATAGAGGCGTAATGGTGTGTTAAGAAAATGACAAAGCCGAACTCGTGTGGAGTGCTCTTCAAGATCGAGCGCCGGTAATGTAGGTGCGGTGTCGCGCTTCACGGAGTGGCGGAAAGCAACGGAAAGAAGGAAAGAAAGATTTATATGGATGTAAATGTAGGTGGTGGAAACCTTTCTGTTTTTGAGTTCAGTTGAGTGATTAATAAGTTACTATAATCAAATAAATAAAAAAAAGGTGTACAAGATACTATTTATAAAATCTTATGAAAATATTGTTTGTAGTTAGCGATACAGTAGCATAATTAGTAAGAGCTGCGCCACGGTTAGGGGAAGATTGCGGTTTCGAGACCCACTCGTGACCATTACTTTTAAATTTTCTGTATAAATTTGAATACTGTAAGTGTTAAATGGCCGTGGAGGCCTAGTGGTTGACTGACGGGATTTGTATGCACAACAGTCCAAGTTAAAATCCTGGCCAGATTGGCGTGACCAAAATTCCGTGTACCAACCATATAAAGAAAAAAGAACAAAAAATATTTCTTAACAGTTTCGCCAGTCACTGAATATAATATATTTATTCGTGATTTCAAACATAATGAAGCTACACTACAAGTCTTCTCTGCCTCCCCTTCCCCACGCCGCTGCACCTCACCCCCGCTCCTCTCCGCGGTACCTGTAAGTAGTGCCGAAACTGTCGCGATGTACCAACGAAGCCAACTATCGCTAGGGCTGCGAGTTTTCGAAAGCATAATGTTTTTAAATATAATTTATTATACACCTCTATATTTTTTAATTAGATCAAAATCTAGGGTTTACTGGGATAGGTATAGTTATTACTCATGTGAGGTCATAATTAAAAAATATTATTAAAGAGCCAAGTTATACACAGGATAGCGCTGGGACAGGAGCGCGGTTTGAGCTTCGACGTGAGTATTCCGGGTTTTATTAATGACGGCCGAATACGTAAACGAGTAGAAAAATACTACGCGTACTATTTTTTAGTAGCATTGTAATTCATGTTGATTCAGGACAAATCTTTGTGTGATGAGCAAAATGATTTGTTCTGTGTCTGGGTGTTATTTATCTATATTATGTATGTACATATTTAGAAATATATAAGTATGTTTATCAGTTGTCTGATAGCCATAATACTGACTCTGCCTAGGATCTGATTGGGATCAGATGACCGTGTGTGAGGTGTCCCAAGATATTATTATATTATTCAGTTACGACTTTACAAAATATGACTCATTTTGGAAGACATGTTTGGATGTCGTTTTTTTTCCTTTGACTGCTTAAATATAATTAGGAATGGGTACTGAGAGCCCCATTTCTTTTGTTGTATTGATTAAAAAATAGCCACGTATATTATATTGTACTTGTCTGGACGGTAAAAGAGATCTTGCACCCTGAGTTTTCTTCGGCATTTCTTCTCAGAGATATACATATATGCACTGATAGCCGAGTGGTATGACCGTTGGACTGCCAAGTCAAAGGTCGCAAGTTCAAACCTCGGCACACACCAATGTATTTTCGAATTCATATGCGTACTAAAAATTTGTTATCAGTTGCTAAAACAGTGAAGGAAAACATGGCGAGGAAACCGGCACACCTGAGAGGTTTTTTGACGGTGTATAAAGCCATGTCAGAGGCCTACAGGCGGTTTAGACTCTGCCACCAGGTTGTTCATCAACCTTACGATAAGAAGAAGAAGTTTTAAGTTTAAGAAGTATTGTTCGTTGTGTCGACTCTATAAATCTCGATTGCTTCAGTCTAAACTTTAAGAAGTATTTATCTGTAAGTCGACAACCCTGAACACAAATCATTAGCGACTTGACAAGCTTCCGTCGATAGTTTACGTTTCTCTTTAACGACGTCGGGCTGAAGACTGGGGCGTTCTGAGTCAGTGTACAAATTGTTTATTATGACTTCCATTAACTGGGATGTTCCGTTTTTATGGCGCTATGGAGATCTATGGAGATTTATTTATTTATTCTTTGTGCAAAAGAGTACAAGGCGGACTTAATGCCTTAGGCATTTTCCACCAGTCAAACCTTTGGGTTGTAAAAAGAAGGATCACGGTACAGACACAAACAGTTGTGTAAGGAGATTATATATAAATACTAGCTGCGCCCCGCGGTGCTACTCACTACATTTTTTCGAGATAAAAAGTAGCTTAAGTGTTAATCCAGGGTGTCAGCTATCTCCATACCAAATTTTAGTAAAATCGGTCGCGCCGTTTAAGCTTGAAGATGTAACAAACATACATAGACACAAACGCACAAACACACTCACAAAGTTTCACTTTTATAATATTAGTGTGATGTCTGCGTGGAACCATTTTAAGGTCTTTTCAAGATCAAAGTAGCCTGTATCCACACTTAGTCTATTCTAAATATTGGTGCAATATTTAGATCGGTTGGATAGTTTCGAATATTACACCATAAATAAAAAACAGATTTTACCTCTTTAAAAAATCTATACTGATGACCTTTTTGGTGTCATTTTAACGTGTTGCCCATGCTAAGCTTGGATTTAAATTGGTAAAGGAAATTTGAAAATGATGAATATGAGCGGGACTTGATGGTTTCGAGTTCAAGTCCCGCTCGTCTCCATCATTTTTCAAATTTCCTTTTCCATTAACTAATAGTACTATCTACTAACTTGGTCCTTTAAAATTAACTCTTGTTACATCAAACGGGTAAAAGGACCAAAGGACCAGATTTTAAAACACAGTTTTCTATTATGTTTATTTCACACATAAGTGAAAAAATTGGATTTAATGGAAATTATAATTCTTAAATACACTGTAAATAAAAAAAGTAATAAAAAAACAAAACCTGACTGCTCAAAAATGAAAAAAAAAAAAACAAGTCCAGAATTATGTTAAGTTAAGGTATTTTAACAGTCGGGACCCATAAAATCTAGACCGACTCAAATCTTCTCAATAATGGCTCCCAATTGTTTAATTCAATATAAGTTGGTGACCTGTTACCTAAGTATATTTATTCTTAATTCTTTATTATACCCAAAACGTAAACTTAATTCTCTAACATAAAACCTTTGAGTAATTAGGATATTTTGATTAAGAGGTAGAATCGTAGATTAAAGAAAAAACAATTGAATTTACGAATAATAAGATAATAGTTATTGTGACCGAAAGAATGCTTGAATAGGTGTCCATTGATGTCAAATATAAACAAGCAATCATCGTAAATCTATTAGAAAAACTTCAGTTTCATTATTTTATTCAAACGATATCCACAAGATTATGAATCAGTCAATTTAAAAAAAATCATGTAGCTAATAAATAGGTTATCTATCATGTAAAAAAAAATTATAGATTTATGTTACTTGAAGTATAGTATCTTTGAAGAAAAATAAATCTTATCTCAATACAGATTTTCTTTATAAAATGATACAAATACAAAACAGTTCTTGTCTTTCGCAGTGAAAGGCGACGGAAATAGATTTTAAAGTTGTTTTAGTTGCACAAAGTTCAGCAAAGAGGTGGATGAATGCATTTGTATGTGTTCTAAAGTTTGTTAGAAACTGGTGTTGTTCAAGTTGGGACAATCATGATACGTAGAAGTTGTATTATATTTCTTGTATACGTGTGTGGGTGTTCACGTGAGTACACTTTTTTACTTGTGTGATTAAGGGTGCTTTTTACAGAGCCTTTTTGAGTGACGTTGTACTATAGTTTCACGCATCCTGGACTTGACTAGCTTCCAATCAGCCCCCCTAGACAAGACGATTAGAATGATAAATGTATGGGGATGACATAATGTTTGGACTATGTTATCGATGTCATATGTTGAACCCATATATTTTTCCTTCCATTCGATTTCTATTTGTCAAGCGTTATGCTTCTTGTATGGGGCTGTTGACCGGCAATCTTTTTTCCACGGCATTAGTTGTCATTTTATGCATCACTATATCTGCTAGTGACTTAGTCTAGGATAAAAGATATCCTATGTATTCAAATTTAAATTAATTTATTTGGTTTTTATATAGGTTTACAAAGTATGATCTTAAATATAGTATTAATGTCCCATTGTATTCTTTCATAACAAACTGTACTACCTTGGGGTCAAAGAATACTCCATACAAAATTCCATCAAAATCGGTGCAGGGGTTCAGCCGTGGAACTGTAACAGACGGACAATAATTTAGTTAGTATGGATAAGTAATATAAATATGGATGTTTATTTAGAAGAATTTTGTGTGTTTTCAGCGTCAACATTTAAAATAATCCGTAGTAAGAGTCTTAACTATACTTGTGGTGTCGCGGGCCGAACAAATGGGACTGTGCAGGAAGGGATTACTAATATCGAGAGCTACCCGTGGCTTGGCTTGCTATTGTACCCTGTTGGTTAGTGCTTATGAAGTGTGGTCTTTTGGTACGGAAGGTTAAATGCTTATACATTGTAGTGGTATATTGAAGGCTATGAATGATGCTGATCGTAATGGTGACAACTTAAAATTACACCTGTGTTCCCCCAAGGGGTAGGCAGAGGTGAATAAAAACCCCCCCATTTTTCTTCATCATCAATTTCTTATATTCAATAATTTCTTCATAGTCAATTATGTTATAGGTCCCAATGTAATAGGGGGCAAGCCTATTGCCACTAACCCGGGATTTCAACGCAGGACCTCATACACAGCAGTCGGACTCAGCGACCATTGGACCAACGATGCAGTCATACGATGGCGAGATCATTTTTTTTTAATGTTGCCACTCTCGATAGTCTTGTGTTGTACTAAGTAATGTTGTAAGTCCGTTATACAGACATAAATACTCACTAAAATCGGGCAACGCTTGGTGGAATGACGATTAATTAAATCAAGGTTCAAGGCGAATTAACGACTCAAATATGTCAATTTAGTTCCCCATTTAAAATATTGAAACTTAAATTCACTGACTATATTACATCGAGAACAATAGACTTTTGACAATAATAAAATGATTTTTTTCAGGCTCGGCTAACCCTTTCAGAACGTCAGTAGTACTTATCACTGAACAGTTGGCAATCACTACGGCATTAGACATTGATTCTTATCCTAAACATGACTTTAGGTATGTCACTATTATTGAAGTATATAATTCACTGTCACAAAAGTTTAGTTTAGTTAGTTTCTCAGTTCAAAACTGTGATGATTATAATTAGCAGGAGGAATTAGGAATAAAAAACCTTTTCATTAACATAATAGTGAGTCGTAAAAGGTGACGAAACGTGTGACACTTCTGTTTACTCCTGCGTGGCTTATACGCATGATTATATGTACATATGTAACGGTAATTATTACTTTAACTAATTCTTTTATAATAGCTATCAAGGTACTACGTTAGTATCATTTTATAATTTTATTCACCCAGGTCTCGTTCGCGCGTGCTTTTCGGGCACAACTATAGTGGTCCTTTCTTCCGCGTTAAGGACTTCACCTTTCACCCAGACTTCTCAACGACCACATATAGCTCAATAGCTCTGGTACAGCTAGGCGAAACGCATTTAAAAAGTAAGATAATTTATTTATCATGTTCTTTTATTATATAGCCGTTATAACAGAGTGGTATGACCGTTGGACTGCCATGTCAAAGGTCGCAAGTTTAAACCCCAGCACGCACCAATGTCTGACTACCAGGTCGGCACGAGGGTGAAGACAATGACACACCTGAGAGTTTTCAACGGTGTGTAAGGCTATGTCAGAGGCCTACAGGCGGTTTAAATTCTGACACCAGGTTGTTCATCAACCATACGATAAGATGAAGATGTTTTTTATTAACATATTATACGTTTAAGGTTTTACGTGCTCATTCACATAGATCAATAAAGGACAAACTTTAAGACCAACTTTAAAATTTGTTACCAATCATGTTCTAAATTATGTATTTTTCTGAAAATACAAAAGAAAGAAATAAGCTGCATATTGAAAATTATAATGTTCTTTTTTCAGAGTTACATCCTATTTGTCCACCACCATACGATTTTGAAACAATAGAAGAGATCTACGCTATGACCGTAGACCACGGTATGTATTATTAATCTCAATTTAAATGCACCATTATAATGAGACCGTGGTCCTTTTGGCTGAAGTATTAATGAGAAAGAGTTTAGATAAAGGATGTTTCATAGAAAACGATTCAAAAGTACACAGAGAAGATTTAATAAAGATATTCTGTGTCCTCTTGTAGGGCAGAATACTAATTGTTATTGTAAATTATACCTATAAGTACTGAAGTACCTGTTTAAGATGTGCTTGACCCATGTTAATATCCTTATAATTATCAAAGTCATCCTAGAATAAATATTAACTTCGGTGACAGGTGCATATATGCAACAACAAACACATACTAGTAAATAAATATTAAAACACCTCGACTCAAAGGACCAAACTAAAATAATTTATATTATAATACAATTATAAAAAAAAAATGCATCTGGAGAGTAGTGCAATAAGACCAGAATTTACGATACTGTAAAAAATATAAAAATACCCCAAGGCAAAAAAGAAAAGCGATCATATAAAATGTCAAAAATAATAACTATCATTGACCCATCATATCCGATCGAGTAATACCTATTTAGGACAATGTCGCGCCGAGGTACCACAGACAGACAGACACACATAGCGGTCAAAGTTATAACCCCTCTTTTTCGTCGGGGGTTAAGAATTAGATTTTATTATTTTTCCATGACAAGTTTAATTTAATAAGATTAAATTTATTTCCAGAGGTTCGCAATAGCTCTATGGTAAAAGTGTACAAAATGGATTATGTGGAGTCGACGGAATGCTTAGAATTTTATGAAAAAATTGAAGTAAGTAGCTTTGGATTATTCTTTTATATACGTTGCGACTGGTCCTTTGTCTTCTTGTATTAAGTTTGTTTTTTAAGAAGCAATGAACTCGGTGTAGATGCTATAATAATAATAATCGTTTTTAGATAAACATAGTTAGTCTCAGTACAACAAAAAAACATACAAGTTGTTATACTACCAGAACAGTATGGTACTATCAGTATCAGGTAGGGGGCCCCCTACTAGGCATAGCCTGGATTGGTGGACTAGACACGATTACCTGGTAGATTACGACCCTTTAGCGCAGTACAGTATTAAACTTACAACTAGAAAGAACTTGAAATTGAATTTACAAGCATAGCAAGGTTACGTATTTTCTTCTTGATATGTTCAATGAATGGCAATAGGCTCAGCCGTACTTAAGATATCATTGGTCGTACTTAAGATATAATAAGTCGTACTTAAGATATAATAAGTCGTACTTAAGATATCATAAGTCGTACTTAAGATATAATAAGTCGTACTTAAGATATCATAAGTCGTACTTATGATATAATAAGTCGTACTTAAGATATCATAAGTCGTACTTAAGATAAGCGACACGCTCGTATCTTAGCATTCCATCGGACTATGAGTGAGGAAAATGCACCTGTGTTTCCATATTTGTGCAATATATTATCTCCTGCGTAGTGGAAATTATAAGCTGAGATTAGTTCTAAAAGAAAAGATAGGAGGGTATTAATGAATAAGCCTCGTTTCACAGCTGGATATAAAAAGTATGGTGCCAACCCATATGGTGTGCGCGCGCGGCTATTTGGGTGGCCACTGTATATGGCAGGGCGGTGCCACACTGGTCATTCGAGACCGAGGACAATGGAAACTGGTAATCTTAGTAAAGTCAAAGTCGACGATCGTTGTGCAAAGACTATTCGTGTCAGTGTAGACCAACCGAAAATAAAACTTAAGAATCCTGCGTTATGGTTCTAAATTATTTGGCTGTTGATCTTGCTACATATGAGACGAATGTTAGTGGAGTATTGGGTAGATCTATGCCTACCCCTCGTGGAAATAGGCGTGACTTTATGTACATATGTATATTCAGATCATTTTCTTTTATTATTCAAAAAATTATTTCAAGGCGTTGAAATATTTTAATCAAAATTATATTTAACTAGCTACGACTCGCGGTGTTACCCGCTACATTTTTTCTTTTTTTCTGGATAAACAGTAGCCTATGTGGTAATCTAGGGTCAGCTACCTCCATACCAAATTGTATCAAAATCGGCTCAGCCGTTTGAGCGTGAAGAAGTAACAAACACACACACACAAACTTTTGCCTTTATAATATTATTGAGATAGTATTATGCCTTAAAGTACTTTTTTGTATATAACTCATCAACAACAATCTAAAATAATTGAGTGGATACGAAAATTACCATTTAAGACAATGTGGGAATGTATTAATTTATGTAGTAAGGTAAGTGTCGTGTCAAGACCAATGGGAACATAGATTTTTTATTTAGCTTTTTTCGTAGTTGGGTGTAGGCACCTACGGTCCCGGATGCGAGTCCCCGGCAAGGTTCCTGGACTACGGCATGTACCATGATTGGGTCCAACGCACCATCTCCAACATTGGCCGTCCAGCCATCACCAGGGTTGGCCCCAACCATCTTATATTGCGTAAAAGTGAGCTTTCGTTGTTATTTTTGTTTATTATTATTATTGTAACTTAAGACTGTCTTGTTGGTCTAGTCTTCGCAAGGCGCTACAGCTGAGAAAAAGGTCCTGACCTGGCAAAGTGTTATTAGGATTTTTTATTAGGTAATTTTAAGCAAATGGAAATACGTGGTCTCTGCCTACCCCTCGTGGAAATAGGCGTGACTTTATGTATGTATGTAATTTTAAGTAACAGCACGGAGACTGGCTTTCTGCCCGGTTAGTCAAATATAACAAGCAAAAGGGTAATACTACACCCCTTTGCCTATTCTTTCAGTGAATACAGACAATTGAATAACTTTTTTTGTAACCTTCTTCCAGCAATATCCAACGTGCAAAGATTCGGGAACTGTGATCCTGAGGAGACCAAATATCAGATGTTCTCGGACACGACCACCATACAACCTTCGTTTGCCTTCCGACCAGGCGACGTGGGAATCGTAAAATATAACGTGAGTACCATTAGTTGTGCCGTGTGGTATCCAGCCTAGAATTGACCACCCCCTTTCCTCCCGTGGGTGTCGTAAGAGGCGAGTAAGGGAAAATCCAGAAGATGGGCAGCAGCGTCTTCTGTAACTTGACCACCAATACTGCGATCCCCAAGCCGCTTGCCAAGCGTGGGGATTATGGCAACCCCCCCTACTAAGGGGGAGGCCTTTGTTCAACAGTGGACTTTTTCCGGCTGATGATGATGATGACCATTTGATGCTAATACTATAACGAGGTAAAAGTTTGTATGTATCTAGGTGATAATCTCCGAAATTATCCATCTGATTTCCAAAATTCTTTTCCAATTTATAGAATACACCTTAGGATCGACATAGGCTGATACCGGAAAAAACAAGAAAAAAATCCATGCAGAGAAAGTCGTCATTAATATAATTTAAAGACTTTGAGTGCCTCTTTGGTTTGACAGTAGCAAAGGGCGACAGCTGACTGTGTGGTCCTGGGTTTTAAAGTAAAAACAAAAAGTAACATAATATAAAAGCAAATGTACTTATCGATAACATAATAAATCCAAACATTGATATTTCAAAAAAATACTAGCCTGAGTGCCGTTTGACATGCGCGCGCATATGTCAAACACATGTTTATTCTTTTACTCTTATTGTTATAATTACGCTATCTCGTTTACGTCTTTGTCAAGTCGTATGATTATGTACATATGTGTGCAGTTCGAAACACATGTCTGGTTCATTTTGCTAGCCTATGACGTATCTATACATTTTGACATATCACTGATATCGAACATATAAACACAGAAAAAGAAGGAAAACCAGATTGAGAAAGATTGTGATGCTTTTTGACAATTTGTTTTTATGTGATCAAGGATGGTGCCGGCCTTTTCTAAACATGTAACTTTTCAGGTAACTTTAAAGGAAAACATAGACTACTATTGCGTAATTTTTTACGTGTGGGACGAGATGAATAACCAAGGCATCCCAGAGATAAGCCTTCGACGCTGGTGTATGACGGAGCAGCCGATCTGTGCAGAGTTATATTACCTACAGATCAAGTTCAAGGACAAATGCACGTACAAAGTGGCCGCTTATGGACCTGATAAGAAAAGCAAATTGATTGATGAAAAACAGCTCATTGTTAGCTAATCAGGAAGACAAGAATCCACCGCTACATTCAACTACCTTAACGCCTCAGTGATCTTACTGAAATGTAATAAAGTTTATCTTGTATGTCAGTTTTTCATTCAAATTGCACCCCGCAAATTGCCATTATTTTTCCTTCCCTTCTTTATTTGAATTTAAGACTAGCATTGACAACATCGTCAACAACAGAAGTCGTGGTGGCCTAGTGGTTGACATACCGGATTTCTATGCACGAGGTTGCAGGTTCAAACCCAGGCAAGTATCAATGTGACTTTTTCAATGTCAAAAATACTTTCTTAGATATTCTAAGACACCACTGACTGACGGTGACGGAAAACATCGTAAGGAAACCTGGATTTAATTATCTGAAATCGCCAACCCGCAGTGAGCTAGCGTGGTGATCAGTGCTCAATCCTTCTGTATACGAGAAGAGGCCATTGCCCTGCAGTGGGACAGTTATATGCTGTTATTATTATTATTTTATTATTGACAACATAGGCCTCTCCTAAGGTACGCCACAGAGCCCAGTCTGCTTCTTTAAGCACTCAGGCGCTGCCTGCCCTCTTTTGCAAGGCATCCCGGCATCTGGCCAGAGGGCGTCCCACGTTTGCCTATGTATAGTAGAGGACTGCGATGAGCTGATGATGATGATAATTATGAGAAATATGAAAATCTTTTAAATCAAGATCAGTGTTATTGTTTCTGTGATTCACAGCTGTAGAGAAGTAACACTGAGTTAAAAAAGTGTCGCTCCACACTAGGAATTTCTTCTGTATTGTGGGTGCGTTTCACAAACATGAAATATCACAGACAAGCATCTGTTGTCCCGTGCGGGCATTAAACCTGCAGCTAGCCTAGCCCGTCACTCCAATCGCTTAGCCACTGCGCCAGTCGGTGAGCTTCATTGCAGATTAGGCTAAATGAGCTGTACATGTGTGCTTATATCTCTGTGAAATGTATTTATTACAAGCTTTTATTACACATGCAATGTTTGTATGTACATATGTTAGTTTTTTTCGGTCAAATCTTGCAATCTAAATTAGAACCACTTCTTGACATCTGATTGAAATGAAATTTTGCATACTTATGAAGGTTTGGTGATAATACAATGTTATGGTACAGTCAGCATCATAAATAGCTGAACATGTTAAGAAACCTTATGTCAAATAATTAAAAGAAACTAACATCAATTCAAATAATTGTTTCAAATTATAGAACCGTCTAAATGGTGATCTGAGAATATTTAATACTTTTAACTGTACAAGAAGTTGTTCTTTAATTAATGGTATGTTTAAAAAATTTAATGTACAGCTACTTATGATGCTGACTGTACATAAGGGTTGGTCGGATGATGGAGTCAGAAGGTGGTCATAGGAACTCTGAAACGAAATGACGCAATCCTGTGTTTGGGCTTGTTTAATTCGTCTTTCCTAGTACTTAGCCTAGCTGATTTGAAAGCTTAAGTTCAAAAAAATATTTTTAATATAAACTTATATTATTATTAATAATGTTCTCCTGACCGAATTTTGGTCACGGCGGCCGATCTCTTCCGAGACTAGCCAACTACGCAGGAGATATTATAGTGCACAAGTATGCGCGCAAACACAGGTGCACTCCCTATTCCCTCACTCTCATAGTCCGATGGGACGGCAGAATTATTTTTAATGCAGTGATAGCGGAGTGGTATGGCCGTCGGACTGCCTAATCAAAGCTCGCAAGTTCAAACCCCGGCACGCACTAATATATTTTCAAATTTATGTGCTTACAATAAATGAGTTATCAGTTACTAAAAACGGTGACGGAAAACATCGTAAGGAAACACCGTCACACCTGAGAGACTTCTAAACGGTGTGTAAAGCCATGTCAGAGGCCTAAAGGCGGTTTAAACTCTGACACCAGGTTGTTCATCTGCCATACGATAAGAAGAAGAAAAAATATTTTTAAGTCCAACCTTCTGACAAGCTGATACGTATGGACGGAGTATCCCGCATGGACACTGACTGATTCAAATCTATCAGTTTACAAAACGGAGTAAATCTAAAAATAACACACTTCCGTGTCATATTGTAGAGTTGTTTATAATAACAAACAAATAAAATGTGTATTGGTGTTAATACATACAAGATAATTGTGATAAACAGCGGATTCTTCTCATAGAATATTCATTTGAATTAGATAGTTGATCGCTTGCACACCTTGCATAGTAGAAAGAGATTTTCTAAGTTTCACTTTTGTTCTAGAAAAAGTTTCAGATATTACTTTTAAAAGAAATGCATTTTAATGAGAAAGTGTTGTTAGTTATTACCAGTTTGTGTTTTAATCGTTTGAGATATGGTTGTGAGTATTTTACACCTATGTAAATAGCTTAGGCGGATCATGAAGACCTGGGTTCGAATCTGGGTCAGTCCAAATAAAAATATTATTAGGTAGGTAAAAAAGGTACTGCTTCGATGGTCTGATGGTCACAAAGTAAGACCGCTGTGCGTCAGGTCCTAGGTTCGATTCGGCTCAGGCATAGTGTTTTTGGGAATCCAATAACTGCACTGAGTTTAGATTTATACCCAGTTAATAGTAATAGGGACGCCACTAATGAATAAAAGTCTTCTTTTTCTTATCGTATGGTTGATGAAACAACCTGGTGTCAGAGTTTAAGCCGCCTGTAGGCGGCCTCTGACATGGCTTTATACACCGTTGAAACATCACTCAGGTGTGCCGGTTTCCTCACGATGTTTTCCTTCACCGTTTTAGCAATTGATAACAAATTTATAGTACGCACATGAATTTGAAAAGACATTAGTGCGTGCCGGGGTTTGAATTTGCGACCTTTGATTTGGCAGTCCGACGGCCATACCACTCGGCTATCAGTGGTTTTTAATTAATTTATAAAAGTTAATTTTATACTTTACAATTCTAGATAGTCTTCCTGTTAAGATAGTGATGAAAATCAATATTCGGTTAAAAAATATGATTAATAATAATAATGAGCTTTTGAAATTGTTGGTCTATAGCATAAGCTCATGCTAAGCACAACAGTAGAGTATGAGATCCTGAGTTCTAATCCCGGGTCGGGTAAAGTGTCACTGGGTTTTTCTATTAGGTAATTTTTAGTAGCAGCTTCTACATTTACACCCGGTTGATGGCAATAGGCTCGCTTGTTAAATTGTATTGCTTTTTTATTATTCCGCGTACCCTGTGATCTGCACGCCTGAGGAGCTGATCTTGGCTGATGACGGCGCCCGACGCGCAGCGGAGTTTTGGGCCGCTAAAATATAACTTTACCATTGAGTAGCTTAGAAGAAGATTAAATTGGGACCAGTAACATAACTGGCCAAATGTGTACATTTTATGTTCTTTTTAAAACGTCGCCTCACACTAGGAATTTGTCCTGTATCGTGGGCTCTTCACAAACGTGAAATGTCATGTGCAAAAACACTCAGATCCAGACAAACATCTGCGGATCTCACCAATTTTTGCCCTGTGCAGATATCGAACACGCAACCCGCAGGTCGACAACCATGCTGAATGTGTGCACATCTGCCTTCCTAGAAAATAGGTGTGATGTTATGTCATCATCATCAGCCGGAAGACGTCCACTGCTGGACAAAGGCCTCCCCCTTAGAACGCCATCAGAACGACAACTTGCCATTTGCTTCCACCGGTTGCAGCAACTCCGTCGATATCGTCGGTCCACCTGGTGGGAGGCCAATCAACGCTGCGTCTTCCGGATCTTGGTCGCCACTCGAGAACCTTTCGTTATGTTATGTGTGATGAATATTGCAGCACACGGTTGTGGTATCGACAACGCCCCTACTCCCCGAATCTACGAAGGGAGAGCTAACGTCGAGACCTACCCCTGGATGGGTCTCTTATACTACCCTGTAGGGTTAGGTAAGTGAAACTCAACCTTATCGCTTGTGAATAAAATTCATTTTTGGTTAACGGGTCTGATGCCCAGTATGCTAGAACTTGGCCTTAGCAAGAACTATTTACGCGTAGATACGGAATTGGGTAGTTGACACCGTCACACTTATATTAAAAAAGCGAAAATTGGTGTGTGAGTGTGTGTGTTCATTACATCTTTACGGTCAAACGGCTGGACCAATTTTGATAAGATTTGCTATAAAGAAGCTGTCACCTTGGATTGGAAAAATGAAATGACGTCTTATTTTGCACATTTTGCCAACTCGATTCACTGTGTATTGATTTAAAAGCAACATAATATTAAATTTTACTTAGATTTTAAGGGGTTAAATAAAATCAAGCATTTTTTGTAGAGTGCAGCGTATAGAATTATTAGTTAACTAGCAGCGCCCCGCGGTGTTACTCACTACATTTTCTCGCTACATTTATGGAGAAATAGCGTTTTCACAGCTTATAAAAAGTATGTCAATTGATTGGTGGTGTCAAATACCCAATTTAAGTACATATTCATCTAATTCTAGGACGAGATGTTTAACGTAGGGTGTTAGGGTAAGAACTGTCGCATACATTTCTGCTTTGTCGGTTAAGTGGGAGGAGTGATTGTGCTACGAAGAGATAGTACGAAGCGGCGTAGGCGGGTGCTACGACGTAGAGCATGCTACGTACGGCGTAGGCACGTTACTTGTAAAGATTTTAACTTTACTTTTAACCTCTTTTAATGTTACATTCATTTTGCATCCTAAAGCAATTGTTTGCCGTTTTTCCTTGGGAACAGTACTTTTCGGACCCTGACAATGTATCCTCAAAATTTCACGATGATCGGTTCAATGGTTTAGGAGTAAAATGGTAACAAACTTACTTCCTTATTTTTTTTTTCATACTCTATAAATATGCGCTTGCCCACAATTCGCCTGATGGTAAGCGATTTTTTTCTGTGTGATTATGACCTGCGATGGAGCGCGAATTGCATATAAGTGTTTTCAAACAAACTGCCCCCGTACCATGAACTTACGTTGTGGAAGCAAGACGCTGCGTTACACTGCACGGAGCGGCGTCTCGCTTCCACATCTTAATCTGTCCTGTAAGAGTTCATGGTAAGGGGGCTGATTTTTCAGATAATGACTTGATGACAACGACAGTCGTGTTGATCACGCGACAGATGTCGCTAGCGGCCGCCTTAGACATCGACAAGTATCCCAAGTCGGACTTCAGGTAATCCGTGCTCTGTTCGTGTTGGTGTATTTACTGAATGTATATCTGTGTTACAATTTTGCACTGTGGTATCCGGCCTAGAATTGACGGTTTGTACAATGTAGGTATATATCTATGCCTACCCTTTAAGGTATCAGGTGTAATGTTATGCGTTCTGTTTGTTGTAGGGCCTTAGCGCGCGTCGTGTTCGGCTACAACTGCAGCGGGCCGTATGTAAACGTGAAAGACTATTCTCATCACCCGGACTTCAACAGAAACACATTTAGCGCGCTCACGATTGTCCAGATAGACGCCGTGACCTTGCCCTCAGGTAGGCTTTTAGTCATATAATAACAGCTTGATGCTTGACGAATAGAAATCAAATAGAATAAATATTTGCTGTGTGGTATCCGGCCTAGAATTCACCACCCCCTTTACTCCCGTGGGTGTCGTAAGAGGCGACTAAGGGAAAAAGCCAGACCAAGCGTGGGGATTATGGGAAACCTCCCCCCTCTAAAAGGGGGAGGCCTTTGTTCAATAGTGGACGTTTTTTGGCTGATGATGACGATTAGAATAAATATAAATGTCTGGGATGACATAATGTTTCGACTATGTTATCGATGACATTTGTCTAACCCTTATATTTTGTCGTCTATTGACACTGGGCGGCACTAAGCTTAGGTCAACCCCTTTTTTCACTGAAGAAATCCTGGTCTTCCTCAATCCGTCCAGATGAAGGAGTTTATAATAATTATTATAGTAGTATACAATCTTACTGGCTACAACCCTAGCGTGTCCCCCTAGCTACCTTAGGTCGAAGGACGCGAGATCTGCGTATGCTGCACCGCATCCCTCGACAGATAGGTCGACCCTACGGTTATAACACAACCATAAATGAGTCCCTGAACTAATAAAGTCCTTTATTTCCAGAGATACGTCCTATTTGTCCACCGCCGAAGCAACTAAAGAACCCACAGGTGTATGCGATGTCTATGGCTCACGGTTAGACTTAAAGCCGATTTTTCGTTCGTCAGAAAAATTATATTCGAAGGATAAAATTGACATTCTGACAGTTAATTAATTAAGTTAGTTAATGTATTGAAAATATGTCAAAACGTCAAATTTATTCTACTATTAATTCCTCTTCTTCTCATCGTATGGTTGATGAACAACCTGGTGTCAGAGTTTAAACCACCTGTAGGCCTCTGACATGGCTTTACACACCGTTGAAAAATCTCTCAGGTGTGCCGGTTTCCTCACGATGTTTTCATTTACCGTTTTTAGCAACTGATAACTAATTTATAATACGCACATAAATTCGAAAAGCCATTCTTTGACTTGGCAGTCCAACGGTCATACCACTTGGCTATGGCTTTCTTTAACAATCAGTAAAAGTTAACTGAGGTACGAAAAATTGTCCCTAAGATAAATAAATATTTCTAAATGTAATAGGATTACTTATCTTTTGGTCCTGCTGCCCCCTTACCAGGAGCTCTTAAACAGGACAGTTTACGTTGTGGAAGCGAGACGCCGTATTACACTGCACCTAGCGGCGTCTCGCTTCCACAACCTAAACTTACCTGCTTTAAGAGTTCATGGTAAGGCAGCTGATTCTACACTCAGGATTACTACAGACAAGGAAATTTGTCAATGGTACATACGCTTAATATGATGTTTACCGGGGAAAGGCTATTATAGTTCTGATCAGTTCATAAATGACAAAAAGCAGACAAAATAATGTATATTTTATTTAACTAGACGTTCCTGCATTCAGGTAATTAATTAATTATTTTGTATTGAATTTTAGTTGACATTAATGGAATATAATTTTGAAATTGATAAAATTTCATTTTTGTGAAACGCAACTACGATAGAGGAGAAATTCCTAGTGTTGGGCGACGTTAATTTTTGAAAAAAAAAAAAACTAATTTTGTTTAGATTAAAGTTGTGTGAAAAAAATATTTTCCACACATTGTATATTATTAAGAAATAAATGACTTATGTCTAACTAGCTGCGCCCCACGGTGTTAGCTGTTACATTTTTTCGGGAAAGAAGGTAATCCAGGGTAACAGCTACATACCTCCATACCACATTTTAGCAAAATTGGTCCAGCCGTTCGAGCGTGAAGAGGTAACAAACATACAAACACACAAACTTTCGCCCTTATGAGTGTGATAACATGTTTTAAAAATATTTTAAATTGTTTATGAATCAAATTAGTCAAGTTAAATTAATTACAACTTTTTAGACTGTACCAGCGACTCTCTTAGGATATACAAGATGGAGTATGTTGATTACGATGATTGTAAGGACTTTTACAGAAGAACCGACGTAAGTATTATTTGAGTAATCTTACCTTCTAGAAGAGAAAAGAAGAAAATGACTGGCGATATAATATTATGTGTTTATACAGTAGATACGATTCGTCGTTTCAGATTAATCGTTACGATCGCTAGTGTGTCAACATCTTTATTTTAGGATTTATGATGTATTTGACCAATTGCTTTTAAATAAATATTCTATTCTATATGACTTTTGGTGCCGTTTTAGCATGTTGCCCATGCTAAGCTTGAATCTAAATTGATAAAGGAAATTTGAAAAATGATGGACACGAGCGGGATTCGAACCCGCGACCTTCGCCGATTCCGTGGCGCTGCTCTAACCAACTGAGCCACCGTGTCGCAGCGACACGGTGGTTCAGTTGGTTAGGTTAGGTTAATCCCGCTCGTGTCCATCATTTTTCAAATTTCCTTTATCAATTTATTCTATTCTATTCTATCGTTACCGTACGATACTGGATTGCTATGATTTTTGATATCATTATAGCTATTTTCCTATTCTAAGCTGCAATACCTTAGCACCTTTTCTTATTTAAATATCTTTGGCCGACAATTCGGTACAGCCGACTATTCGGCACAATTTATTCTTGGCGATTAGTCGCCGATAAAGCATAAACCAGCGACATTTGCGACCGACTAGTCGGCAAAACTCATAGTCGGCCCATATCTAAAAATCATTATATATTTTTAAAAGAGTAACTATGGAGTTTCTTGCCGGTTCTTCTCCATAGAAACGACTTTTTGAAACCGAGCAACTAGTTTCAACGTTTTGTAAGTGCTCTTTTGTAGCCTATATGAAATAAAAACATAATGACTATGAATATGACATTTTCAAGGCGGTCCAAATGTGACCTAAATATACTTGAAAATTACTTCGGCTTTTAAATTCTTTCTACTAAAAATAATTGGGAGCAGAACCACTGAATGAGTGTAAACGAAATGATTAACTCATTGGTAGTATATTGGTTTTGTGACGGTTACCCTAAGTAAGTTTATCATATGTTTCCTGTTGAATTCTCATGTAAGTGACGTTCTTTTCAATAACCTTTTGCTTTCGGTATTATAGTTCTTGTATTTTTTACTAATTTCTGTAATGCTGAAAACAATAAACCTATTATTCTAAGTGATTTAAACCTGAATAATCTTTATTATTTACTATATATCCCGGTTATGAATAAGGGCTCCGTTCGAGTTCGAAACTAGTCGGGCATTCCCGAATACACACGTGAGTATAACCGGGATATATAGTAAATAATATGGATAACAGTCTCGGAAGTTATTATAGTAAAATTGAATAATCTTTTTCAGTTAGACATTTCAAGTTTGTGGCCGACACACTATGCGTGCGCAAAGGCCACTCAAGGCGGCCATTGCGTCTGGCAGAGCGGGACCGTGCTCACTACGCGCGTTGACAATCGATGGACACTGGTATATTCATTGCTATAACGATCCTTCTAATAAATAATATTGTATAATTAGACTGCTGAGCACGAGGTCATGGGTTCGAATCCCGTGTCTAGCATAGAGTTATCGGGTTTAGGTTAGGTAATTCTCAGAAGCAGGATAGAGTCTGGACTTGTGCCCGTTTGATGGCAGTGTGCTTGCTCCCTATTTAATGAGACCTCTGACATAACTGGCGAAATATTCACCACTGATATCCTAGTATGACATTTGGACTGATCGTGAGGAAACCGGTACACCTGACAGATTTTTCAACAGTGTATAAAGCCATGTCAGAGGCCTACAGGCGGTTTAAACTCTGACACTAGGTTGTTTATCAATCATACGATAATAAGAAGACTGGCGACATGTGTTACATAGTTGAGGATTTGGATGAAATCTGGCTCACATACAGATTAATACCGATTACTTTTAAGAAAGGGAAGAATAATCACACTTGGTTAATTGGCGAAGGTATCAAAGTCACATTAATTATATTAAAAAAATCCATTAAGATCTTGTTTAGTTAAGGCTAGCTTAATGATAGGCTTAATTATGACAATTAAACGCCGAACTCATTAAGTAATGATTACATTACGTTTTCTTTATGAAATCTTTACTTAGTATGAGTTTAAGTAATCATTAACGTCTCTGACTGCGGCGGTAAGAGTCTCATGTCTTTAATTGTTAGCTTGGTTTTGGCGTGTATGGTCCCGGGTGCGAGTCCCCGTCCAGGTTTTTGGACTACGGCATGTACTACAGTTGGGTGCAGAACAGTCTCAACAGGATCGGAAGACCAGCTATCACCAGAATGGGTCCTGACCATTTAATATTGAGAAGAAGTGAGTTTACTGAATAAGAATTTTAAGAAATAGGCATATCCAAAACATTAGAAAAAAAAAACAAATAATAAAATACAACACGACTGTCATGTCCCATTCGGGTGACCGATCTGTGTAACATTTACTTATCTAAGAGGTCCCGACAGAGATGAAACTTGTTTCTAACTTTTTAGTTCGATTATTAGACGTGACAATCGTGTTTTTAATTTTTTTTTGATTGGATTGCATTGTCGTAAATCACATGGACGTGAAAGTTTATGAGTATGTTTGTATATTTGTTACTTCTTTACGCTAAAACGGCTTGAACAATGTTGATAAAATTTAGTATGGAGGTAGCTGACATCCTGGATTAACACATAGCCATATACATATACTTATATTTCAAAAAAATGTAGCAGGTAATACCGCGAGCCGCAGCTAGTAGTAAGCAAATCTCACAAAATCGATTAAAAAAAATGCATTTGTTTTAGCCTTGCATTCGCTTCAGCGGTTCGGCCCTTGTGAGCCCGAGGAAACTAAGGTCGAAATATACTCGGACAAGACCTTTATAATGGCAGCACCATTTGATGAGGGTGTCTCAGGAAAGGTGTCTTATAATGTGAGTAGTCATACAGAGCCCTTACCATGAATTCTTGAAGCAGGACATTTACCGTGGAAGTGTGGAAGCAAGACGCCGCTACGTGCAGTGTAGAGTGACGTCTCGCTTAGTAAGAAAGCAGGTGCCTTTCGATGAGCTTGCATTGCAGGTTATTTTACGTTTTGGAAGCGAGACATCACTCTTAACTGCACGTAGTGGCGTCACGGTTTAACAACAGAAAATGTCCTGCAATGCAAGCTCATAGTGAGCTCACTTTGAGTGACTAATTTTGAGTGTTCATGGTAAGGAGGCAGGTGCCTTACTATGAGCTTGCATTGCAGGTTAAAGAAAATGACCTGCAATGCTCTCAGTAGCCCCGCAAATGCCTGGTGTAGAAACTAACTTTAAATAGGTGTGACTGTAGCAACTGCTTCGTTGGTCCACTGGTTGTTAAGTGTAACTACGGAGCTCGAGGTTTTGGGTTTAATTTCATGATCAGGTCTAGTGTTATTGGGTCTTTCCATTAGGTAGTTCATAACATCATTACACCTTTATTCCCTTAAAGTTGAAGTGCGTAATATTATTGTCATCATCATCAGACAAAAGACGTCCACTGTTGACCGTAGGCCTCTCCGTTTAAGCGGGGGGGGGGGTGCCATAATCCCCACGCTTGGCAAGCGGCTTGGGGATCGCAGTATTGGTGGTAAAGTTACAGAAGACGCTGCTGCCCATCTTCTGGACACACGTCACAATATTATTGTAGTTCACCCAAATTTCGCCAGTTATGTTATGCGTCCTATGTAAAAGCCAGAGAGCTCATTGCCAATAACCGGCCACAAATCCAGATTCTGTGCTGCTACTAAGAATTGCTTAATGGAAAACTGACTGTGTCGTGTATATTGAACCCCGGACCTCAGGCTTAGTAGTCGAGCTTGCGGCCGCTAGACCAAAGAGGCAGTGTGGGTACTCTTCAACGGGAGACCATCAATTCTGGGGTGCAAGTTAAGCCTCCACGAGTGACGATACTTAAGTACGTCCGTCACCCTGGACGGTTAACCTCGCTACCATCCTTGTTGACTGACCAATCTCTACACCACGGCAAGACCTATTCCATGTGGCTATTGGCTTGTGCCGATACGAAGTAGACCAAGTCTAGAACTGAGGTTTGCTTTCAGCTCTCGTTGATAACCGGCGTAGACTACTCTTGTGTTACTCTCCGGGTATACAACGATAAACCTGGCGTACAAACGCCAACTATCTACCTCCGCCGTCTATGCACCAATCCATTCCCAGTGTGCTACGATTTCAGCAGTGTACAAATAGACTTTGCCGTCGAAATCGAATTCAATTCTAACATGATTTACACCGTCAAGGCGTATGGAAAACCAATCAAAGTTATTGATGTTAAAGACTATAGGAGTTATCTGAATAAAATGTTCTTCAAAAAGGGATTACATGTGTTTCCCTATTCAGAACTTACTAGTCCGTCTCTATTGGCATTCAAAACGTCAGCACCACAACAGCAGTCACTGTGGGATGTAGATCCACAGGTCAGTGGTCTGTGGCATCTTAAGAATAAGCCACAAACGGTGGAATCTGTAACAGATACTGATATCGTTACGACGACGGATACGAACATAGTTAGCGACTGAACATCACTCGTTTAAGGCTTGCGGCAAATCCATCTGATAAGGCCCATTTTTTAACATGGTTGAAATTCTCACGGGCCCCCTCGGCCCTGTTGTAGACGTCCGTTTGTTTCAACGGACACCGCCCGTGTTTTTTACCGGATTCGCAGTGTTGGAAACCGATCCGGCGACCACTCTTCGCCGGATGAACTCTCATTTCCACTATGTAGGAAGTGCCGTCCACACCAAAGTATTGATGTGTTTAGGATGCTACCGGACGTATCGTTCCTTGTCTAAATATTGAGTGCGGGCTGCATTCAATATTAAGACAAGGAACGATACGTCCGGGTAGCATCTAATCTCGATTTTTAATGGATAATATTGTCATAGATGGCAGACGTGTACAAAGATATCCGTTTAGTGACGACTTCCATGTATATGTTCTTAAGATTGTTTTAAATTTGTATATAATTTATAATTATGAATTATTGTTAGTTTTAATGTTGATAGATTAAAATGTTAAATAATTTAATATTTAGTTGATAATTTAATATAAGAAAAATTTATTTAATTAAATAAAGATGAGATGATATATGTTCAATTTATAAATCATAATTCAGACAGTAACGCTGGTGAGTTAGTTGTGCCACTTTCCCAAGCTCACACACCTGGAAACAGTATCCCTAATGTTAATTGAACAGTCTAAAAGTGCTGTTCTCCCTAAATGTTAAGACGCTTGACGAAAAGAATGATATAATGTTACTCTTGATGTTATTATATATCTAGTGTGTGAACATAGATTATTAAATAAATAAATATCGAAATGTATGGGAATGTCATTGCGACTAAGTCTTCAACTTTTTCGTATCGGCATGAGCCAATTGCCACAATCATGGAATAGGTCATGCCGTAGAGATTGGTGAGTCAACAAGGATGGCAGCGAGGTTGACCGTCCAGGGTGCGCCGGACGTACTCAAGTATCGTCACTCGTGGAGCCTCTCTGCTTGCACCTAGTCTTCGACTAAGTAATCTATGACAATATCAATCCCATACATTCGTTCTATTCGTCAAGCGTTTTTTCTAGAGCCCATAATTGTAAAAATGTGTGAATGTATGATTTAAATTAAATATTTAAAATATCAAATCGTTTTTTTAACCAATGATCATAAGTATAGTGTACAGTTTATTAGTAGCCTACACCGATAAAGGAGCCTGCCTCAGCCTTCAGCTTACGCTAGAGCAGTCTGTGACTTGTTGCCTCCAGCAACAGCCTCCTTACCATGAACTCTTAAAGCAGGACAGTTTACGCTGTGGAAGCGAAATGCGGCTACGTGCAGTGTAATGCGGCGTCTCGCTTCCACAACGTAAACTGTCCTGCTTTAAGAGTTCATGGTACGGGGGCTGTAATGAGAATGAGACATAATATTATGCCTGCTAATTCACTTTGACACAGCAAGTAAAGCATGCGATATAATACATACACAATTTAACAGTATAAATTACAATAATATACAGAAAATTCCTTGGAATTTCTCGTGTACGTGGGTGCGTTTCACAAACATGAAACATCACAAATACACAAACACCGAGACTTTGGTCAAACCTCTGAGGATCACAAACGTTTGTCCCGTGCGGAATACGAACCTCAACCCTTAGCTCAGCAGTCCAATCGCTTGGAATACCAGCATAACAAATATGGATAATGCATGAAGCAGTGATAGCCAAGTAGGATGACCATTGGACTACCAAGTCAAAGGTCGCAAGATCAAACCCCGGCACGCACCAATGTCTTTTCGAATTCATGTGCATACTATAAATTAATTATCAGTTGCTAAAAACAATGAAGGAAAACATCGTGAGGGAACTGGCACACCTGAGAGATTTTTCAACGGTGTGTAAAGCCATGTCAGAGTCCTACAGGCGGCTTAAACTATGACACCAGGTTGTTCATCAAGTAAACGAAAAATATGGAGAGTAGTAAAACAGTTCGCAACATTTAGCATATTGACCGTTTTGTTTGGAAATAGTAATTGTAATTACAAACAAGTCCGGCAATGTTTACAAATTATGGGATTTCCATTACACAATGATCCTGTCAGTTTCAATGTCAGTTTGTTGGCTGCTTAGTTGTGTCCAGTGGTTAATGGTTGAAGGAGTCAGTTTCGGTCATTCGCCTAGTCTGGTGGATAGTGCTCGCCCGCACTCGCCATGGACTTCATAAGTGCGTTGTTATGGTTTTCATCGAGTGCACATTATGGTAAGTGATAAGATAAGAAAAGATAAGATAAGGTATATTTATTTGCTGAGAACATTTATTTATTTCTTTATCAAATTACATGCACAACATAACAGTTTACACAAGATCGTTGCACAGTATAGGTACAAGTTTAATATAAAGAAACAATATATAGAAAAGAGAGTAACAAAGATTTACAAAAGATAAAAATATACATAACAACTTGGAAATAAACAATTCGCCTGTCGTTCATCAATTCGCAAAATCTTAGGCATTCATAATAAAAATCCTCCCATTTCATCGCAAACACATCACACTCAGGTACGGACGTCATGAGAGCATTGATCAGTGTGAGCGCGCGAACGAGCGGAGAGTAAGAGCGTGAGATGGTGCGCTTTCAACATGGGTGTTCATATAATTATGTATCCATGCTAATAAGATAAACTAGCAGTGCCCGCGACTCCGTCCGCGTGGACATTCGGAAGCAGAAAATTATTTTAAAATTGTTTTTAACATTTTTAGTTAAGTTTGAGCGGATTCTATTTAGTAGTTTTTACGCCAAGCCGTACTGTTTTATTACATGTATGTAAAGATAGACGTAACTTTTTTGTTTCGGAACCGATTTAAACGAAACATGAAATGGTATGGGAAGCTTGCCTTCGGAAATCGGTTCAGTCGTTTCTAAGATTAGCGCGTTCAAACGCACAGACAAAACATAAATACAGAGTGTATAAATTGTTTTACTTTTTAAATTGAATGTACAGACACAAGTCGTTTACGATTTTATTATATGTATAGAATAGATGTAAAAGTAGCTCTGTCTAGTAGGCCGTTTTTTTCTATATTCTAAACATAAATAATTATCTTTCCAGTGATGTCAATGAGCTGTGGTATAGACAACTCTCCTGTGTCGCATGTCTACGAGGGGGTCGCTCGGATCGAGACGTACCCGTGGCTTGGCACATTATACTACCCTTACTGTAAGTAAAATCTACCTTTTTACACGACTGCCCAAAAAAAGGAGTGTTTTGTTTTCAGGGTTCATGTATGTATGTATGTGAGTTCTTTATTCCACCATAACTTCTGAATGCCTGAACCAATTTTGATGTGTGGAGTGTAGTTAGAATCCTTACACCATTGCAAGTAACATAGGCTGTAAAAACGAACCAAATAAAAACATACAACTAAAAAACACGACTGCCATGACAAAAAACGATCTAAAAAGTAATAAAAAAAACAAGTTCTATCGCAGTCGGGGGACCGTTCTGTGGAAACTGTCTTATCTAAGAGGTACCCCGACTGCGCTGGAACTTGTTTTTTACTTTTTAGTTCGTTTTTATGTCATGGCAGTCGTGTTTTTAATTTTTTAAATTATGTTTTTTTATTAATCTCAGATACTCTTCTTCTTATCGTATGGTTTATAAACGACCTGGTGTCAAAGTTTAAACCGTTCAGAATAAATATACACAAATATTTTAGGTAATATATTCTTTTGTAGGTAATATACCTGGCTAGACTGCCTCGTTGGTCTAGTGGTCGCTAAGCGCGACTGCTGAGCAAGAGGTCCTGAGTTCAAATCCCGGGTCGGGCAAAGTGTTACTGAGTTTTCCATTAGGTAATTCTCAGTAGCAGCACGGAGTCTGGATTTGTGCCCGGTTGATGGCAATAGGCTCGCCCCCTATTACATTGGGACTTACAACATAACTGGCGAAATGTGGGTGTACTATATGTACACCTCTGCCTACCCCTTCGGGTAATACAGGCGTGATGTTATGTTATGTAGGTTTTATATGAAAAAAGGAATCTGTCGCTTGGCTCTCCACACAGATTTTCGTTATTGACGTGGCGGTCAAAAGTTAAAAAAAAGATTCACAGTGAGCCAAAATAAAACAAAAGTAGTGCTAACAAAATTTAGTGCTCATTTTGCTTGGAATATTGTTGCTCTTTATAAAACGACACAATAAAGGCTAACAGAAAGTCTACTTCATACGACTTGTAGCATCATTTTTTATAAACCGCTGAGCGTGATGTCCTAAGTTCGATTCCCGAGTCAGTCGATATTTGTGTGTGATCTAGGATAATAGGCTTGCCCCCTATTATATTGGACTTATAATTGACGCTATGTGGGTGTACTATACACAATACTTTTATATAGAATAGGACTCTTATCATAAACTCTTAAAGTAGGTTTTCTGTTGAGAAAGCGAGACGCCACACTACAGTGCACGTAGAGGCGCCTCGCTTCCTCAACGGAAAATGTACTACTTTAAGAGTTCAGGGTCTAATTTAAAAACAAAAACAATAAACATTTACATATAGGACTTTTGGTGCCATTTTTGCATGTTGCTCATGCTAAGCTTAAATCTAAATTGATAAAGGAAATTTGAAACATGATGTACACGAGCGGGACTTGAACCCACGACCTTTGCCGTACCGTGGCGCTGCACTAACCAACTGAGCCACCGTGTCGCTGCTCGTACCCATCGAATTTCAAGTTCCCTTCTAGTATTTACGTCTTAAGCGGGTTCAAGTCCCGCACGCGTCTATAATTTTTTCAAATTTCCTTTATCAATTTAGATTTACATATAGATTGTCTTGTCCTATACAATTAAGTGCACTATCACTCAATGAATACGCACCTATAAACACTCTTCACCTTCTTAAAAGTTTGTTCAATGGCACAACTTCCTTATAACCTTCAATACTAGGCAACGTTAAGTACAACCGTCAGAACTTTGTTATTATCATCGTAAAAGAACATTATACTGTTATTCCTACTCATTTGTTTATTTATCACAATACACTGTACACATTCACTGCTGGGTATATTTCGTCTAACTAAAATCCCTTTTTATTTCACGGGCGATGTACGACATCCTAATTATTTCGATAGCTACTCTAATGTTGATCTGCTGACCTACTTAGGAACAATAGAAGGGTTGAAGGTAAATAAAACCACATCTGAGTTCTGATCTACGGTATCAATCCGGTTTTTTTAATAACGTTGAATTCAATGACCTATTTAGTTTGCTTGGGAGTCAAACGCTAGCGCGATCTAACTCGACGCCAACGCCATCTATCGAGCGAAGGGTCAATTTTACTAGTCACCAATATGATTTATGTGTTTTGTCGTAAATACTAACCATGGCGTTTCGTATCGCGTATGAATACGCCGCAAGTGGCGCTAGTGTAGCGTGAGGTCTCCGAAATGTCAAATGTCACTGTTTGTGGCTGGGCTACGTGGGTTTTTTTCTAAATATAATAAAGTTGTGAATTATTATGCATGATATTATTATAGTGAAAATTTCCACTTACTTTTTGGAAGTTTACAAAGACAATGTGGGAATGACTGAGTATGCTGCAGTTCATTGAAAGGGCTATAATATGATGATGAATTAATATTTATTAGCACTATTGACATGTACACAAAATATTTCCTTTTGAACGACACTTTTGAACCAAACAACTTGATTTGACGACTATAAGGGCCTCTTGTAGCCTATAAAATCAAAACCTTATGACTATCACTATGTTTCTATTAGGTAAATCTCAGTAGCAGCAGGAAGTCTGGCTTTTTGCCCATTGAATGGCAAAAGGCTCGCCTCAATTGGGACCTATAACATAACTGGCGAATGTGGGTGTACTATACATTTTTGCATACCGCTTCAGAGAAAACGGGCGAACTACTTGGTATTTTAAATCTATGATTGAGATAGTCACTGTAACTTAAAGTCGGTTAGACACTTAAATATTACTAACTTATAAAAGCACTGATAGCTGAGTGATGTGACCGTAGGACTGCCAAGTCAAAAGTCAAGTCCAACTTGACAACTGCCAAATTCAAAATCCCGCATGCACCAAAGTCTTTTCGAATTCATGTGCGTATTATAAATTAGTTATCAGCATTAAAAACGGTGAAGGAAAACATCGTGAGGAAACCAGAACACCTGAGAGATTTTTCAACGGTGTGTAAAGCCATGTCAGAGGCCCACAGGCGGTTTAAACTCTGACACCAGGTTGTTCATCAACCATACGATAAGAAGAACTATCTTGCCTTCTTTTTGTTTTTTAGCTCATAAAAAGAGGTTCTCAACTGCAGTCGTATTGGTCACCAGACAGATCGTGTTGGGAACTGCGACGGAGATTGACCAACTACCGAAAACGGATTTTAGGTAAATTGTACTTGATTAATAAAATGTGTCTTTTTAATGTGTAATTAATTTTATTGAATATTTTTGCAATGTGTGCCTTGTTACATGGCTGGCACCAACTATATGTTTAATGTATTATAAGTAAGAAGTGGTAGACACGTTATAGATATAACTATGATTCTATAGATATGGAAAAAACGTCTGAAAGCACAGAAGTTTTTTTGGTCGCCACAAGGTCCTCATAATAACACCATGGTATTGCGTTCATTCTGTCATGACCAGTAATGCTTGTCCGTTCCAGGTCAGTAGCCCGGGTCGTGATAGGCCACAACTGCTCGGGACCTAGCGTCGGCATCCGAGACTACACGTATCACCCCGACTTCTTGAAGGACACCTTCAGTACATTAGCTATGATCCAACTTGAAACAGATATTGTGAGAATGGGTGAGTTTATTATTATTTGCCGCGTTGGTCTAGTGGTTGCTGAGTCCGACTGCCGAGCATGAGGTCCTGGGCTTGAATCCCGGGTCGGTTAAAGCTGGAAGACGTCCATGGTTAAACAAAGGCGTCCTTAGAACTTATTATTATTTAGAAAATAATGATGATAGAAAATATGACATCATGCCTGTATTCCTCGAGGGTTAGGTAGAGGTGTATCCTGTATAGTACACTCACGTTTTGTCGTCATCAGCCGGATGACGTCCACTCTTGAACAAAGCCTCCCCCTTTTAAAAGGGGGGTGGTTGCCGTAATCCCCTCGCTTGGCAAGCGGCTTGGGGATCGCAGTGTTGGTGGTCAAGGTACAGAAGACGCTGCTGCCCATCTTCTGAGTTTTCCCTTAGTCGCCTCTTACGACACCCACGGGAGGAAAGGGGATGGTCAATTCTAGGCCAGATACCACAAGGCCACGTTTTGTCAGTTATGCAATATGTCCCAATGCAATAGGGGGCGAGCTATTGCCATGGAGTGGACACAAATTCAGGTTGCACGTTGCTACAGAGAATAAGAGTATCGATTGAAAAATCCACTATTTTAGTTGTAGTTTCAATTGATTATTATGAATAAAGGTTTTTTTTATCTTAACACAGAATTGCGTCCGATCTGTCCACCCCCGACACACTTCAGTAATCAAGATTTCTTTGCTATGGTGCTATCTGATAGTAAGTACATTTTTTTAATAATAGTCCATGGGATAGGCAGAGACCACGAATTACCAGTTGCTATCCATATTTCTTATGGATTTAATCACTTTTTACTCGACTGCCCTAAAAAAGGAGTGTAATGTATCAGGGTTCATGTATGTATGTATGTGAGTTTCTTTATTCCACCATAACTTCTGAATGTCTGAACCGATTTTGATGTATGGAATGGTATGTCGTTAGAATCCTTACGCTATCGCGAGTAACATAGGCTATAAAAAATGAAACAAATAGAAAAAAATAATTAAAAAATTTAAAAAACACGACTGCCATGACAAAAACGAACAAAAAGTGAAAATCTAGTTCCATTGCAGTCGGGGGACCGTTCTGTGGAACACTGTCTTATCTAAGAGGTACCCAGACTGCGATGGAACTTGTTTTTCACTTTTTTGTTCGTTTTTTGTGTGCATTGGATTTAAATTGGAGAGTATGTAGTGGAAAAAGTGATGCCTCGCGGCTTTACCCGCGTTTTAGAAAATAATTATAAATGCCTATGTGTTATTCTGATGTATGGGCTGTATCACTTTAAAGTTATATTATATATTCTTCTTCTTATCGTATGGATAATAAACAACCTGGTGTCAGAGTTTAAACCGCCTGTAGGCCTCTGACATGGCTTTACACACCTTTGAAAAATCTCTCAGGTGTGCCGGTTTCCTCACAATGTTTATTTTAGCGTTTATAATGTTAAAAGTATAGTAGAATTACTATTATTATATTTTATATTTACTCTTTATTTTTTTTACAGATTGTAAGAAGTCGAAGTTGAGAATTCACAAAATGAAATACGTATCTACAGAGGATTGCCAGTCATACTACAGGAGAACTGGGGTGATTTGTATTATTTAGTTAAGTAATATGCCCCCGTAAAAGGATTGAGCTACTGCGCTAAGGTCGCGGGTTCGATTCCCGCATGGGATAAAAATAAGAGCGATTCGTAAATGTTTCGGTGTTTGTTTTGTTGTGATATTTCATGTTTGTGAAACGCACCCACGATATAGGAGAAATTCCTAGTGTGGTCGACAGTTTATTAAGAAAAAACCGCCATAATGGGATTAAACTACTATTACATACCACCACACCGGAATCAAATGAAAAATCGAACAGAGGACCTTACTCAGCAGTCGCGCTTTCCAGCCTTAGGCAGAGAATATTATTTTTATTTTTAAACTTGTATTTTAGTCTTTATATTCTCAAACTAGCAGCAACTCGCGTTTTTTGCCGCGTAACTCTATTTGTGGTTAATTTTAAACTACTCCTTATAACACTAGCTATCTGCCAGTGAAAGTCCCGTCAAAATCGGTTCGGCCGTTTCGGAGTTTTTTTTTTTATTGGATTAGGGACTCTAATTTTACTTATGTGTATTGATGTGGTCATTACATAGGAGCTTGTTTTCAGCTTGATGTTGACACGCTGTGGCCATCGCACACGGCTTGTGCCAAAAGTAAGACTGGGGGTCACTGCGTATGGAGGAGTGGGGCCATCCTGGTGGTGAAAATAGGCACCAGGTGGAGACTGGTGAGGCATTGTGTACTTCATCAGAGTCTATTGCAATTCCTACTCGCATCGTATTCCTCAGTCCTGATCCCCTGAAAAAAGAGTAATCCTTTTCTTAACTATGTGTGTGACGATATCGTCGGTCCACCTGGTGGGAGGTCTGCCTACGCTGCGTCTTCCGGTTAGTGGTCGCCTCTCGAGAACCTTTTTTTCTTTATTTGATTTAAATTCAACATACAATTTAAAGATTGTTTAATATGTCTGTAACAAGCAGGGCGCAGAAGTAGGCGTTCTCCTTTTCAATTCACGCCACTTTACGCCTCATCGGTATAAACCCACCTTTACTCTTAGCTAGGATTTGGCGTGTACGGTCCTGGCTGCCAGGCGCCTGCCAGGTTCCTGGACTATAGCATGTATCATGAGTGGGTGCAGAAGAGCATCGAAAGAATCGGGAAACCAGCGATAACTACGGTAGCTCCGAATCTTATGGTGTTGAGAAGAAGTGAGTTATTGACTTATATTCTCACACCCTACCTACACGTCCACGCAAACACACAGACACAACGACGCACACACACACACACACACACACACACACACACGCACACACGCACAAGTAAAAAAAAATTAAGTTAATTATTTTGGGATACAATTGTGGGATGCACTCTTTTTATGCTTTTTGGAGTTTTAGGGAGGGAAGTAATTATGTCAAGGTCATGACATCCAGATTCTAGTATGTATCCAAAAAATTAAAAAAATCGACTAAAGCAAAACTCTAGTTATTTTTTTTTATTTTTTGGCCACATACTTTGTAGTTTTTTATCGTTTTTTTTATATAAAAACTAAAATATTATATTATATTCGTTTTTTCTTGTAAAGACTGTTTTGGTTGCAGCTCTATCCAATGTTCAAAGGTATGGTCCGTGTGACATCGAGGAAACCAAACGAGAACTTTACTCTGACAACACAGTAGTCACATCTAGGATGGGCAAAGTCCTGTATAACGTAAGTCTTATACAATACTAGCTTTTGCCCGCAGCTACGCTCGCGTTAATTTAGATTTTTGTTTAGTATTATACATCTATCCTATATATAATATTATACAGCTGAAGAGTTTGTTTGTTTGAACGCGCTTATCTCAGGAACTACTGGACAGAGGAGATAGCCCATTTATAGGTTATACAACATTCGAAATGCACGCGGACTAAGTCGCGGGCGGAAGCTAGTATACCTATATACTGTGTTTATGTGCTAAAAATAAACTTTCTTTCTTTCTATATATTGCTTTTGCCCAAAGCCGCACGCTTAAACCCCTATCTAAAACCCCTTAGAGGGTTAAATTTAAAAAAAAGTAGCCTGTGTCCTTTCTTGGGTCTTAAACTTTCTACATCCCAAATTTCATTTAAATCCGTCCAGCGGTTTATACGTGAAGACGTAGCAGGAAGACCAACAGAGTTACTTTCACATTAAGTATGGATAATTAATATGAAATATGGATAGTAAGTATGGATACATACCATCACGCCGGTGTACCCTGCAGGTTGGAGATGTATTGAGAACACTCAAATTTTACCAGTTATGTTTGAGGTCCTATTTAGGGAGCCATAGGAGAGGCCTATGTCCAGCAGTGGACGGAAATATGGTGATGATGATGAAAGGGTGTGAGCCTAATGCCACTATTATTTAGCAGCCGGAAGACGTCCACTGTTGAACAAAGGCCTCCCCGTAAGGGGGGGTTGCCATAATCCCCACGCAGTATTGGTGGTAAAGTCCAGAAGACGCTGCTGCCCATCTTCTGGAGTTTCCCTCAGTCGCCTCTTACGACACCCACGGGAGGAAAGAGGGTGGTCAATTCCAAGCCGGATACCACACGGCCACCTAATGTCACTATTCGGGCAAAAATCAGAAATTTTGCACATTAGCTCTTGCATTACTGAGAATAACTAAATGGAAACACCCAAGAACACTGCTAGCCCGGGAAATCGAATTCAGAGCTGAAGTTCAGTCGTCTTGCTTTGCAACCACTTTGCCAACGAGGCATAATTACAATATTCTTTGTTCACCTAGTCTAATGGCAAAACGCACAACGAGGCAATGCACAAAAAAAAACTGAATGAATAGGGAGGATGACTAAGAGCCTGTTTTACCATCTACAAGTAAAGTGTTGAATAGTTACTTCTTGATTAAAGTGTAACGACTCACATTATTCACACATACATATAAGAAGATCATCATCATTATTATCACATGTCATCATCGTCATCACCCTATTCCTTTAACCGACTTCGAAAAAGGAGGTTCTCAATTCGACTGTATGTTTTTTTTCAGAATATAGTAAATTCCTAAGTTTTTTTTACGTGGTGGTCATGAAAATAATAATCTTATTTTCTTTCAGGTTTCAATATACGCAGACGTTGAGTATTCCTGTATAGTGTTTAGGGCTGACTATGAGAACACAGTGGTAGGCGGCACACCGAGTATAAGGTTACGACGATGGTGCGCAAGCGCAAACATCTTATGCTCCGGCTTTCAATTCATCGACATACATTTCTTCGTAGAAATAAATTTCCTTATGACAGCCCGTTTTCGGGTGGTAGCCTACGGAAGGGAAGCGAGGACCATTGACCCTCAGAGGGTCATGGCATACACGAACTCCGGAAGAAAAGACCTCTACATACCCACCTACAACGAAACGAAAGCTGAATACATAAAAATCATAAAGAATGCGACAGCCTATCCGTGGTATAAGCCCAAATAGAAAAAATAATCGAATAAAAACTGCCTTAATTTTTCGTATTATTGTTTTTTTTGTTAATATTTTTATCATATAAGAAAAGATCGTGGTAACAAGGATGTAGCGAGGTTGACCGCTCAGGGTACGCCGGGCGTACTCAATGAACTTATCTGACCAGATAATTAGCTTCAAAATTACTTCAGAACTCAGAACATTTTAAATGTACCTTATAGTTTGCACTTGTAATTTTTTTTTAAGAATAAATTAACTAACACTATACCTTTACTTATAAATGATGATATTGCGTCATTTCACTTGAATACCTCTTTTAATCTTGGCCATGCAAACTACAGTGACGAGAAACAATTATTCGATGGTTATTGGATTGTATTTTTTTATGATGAGGACAATAGGCGACGACCTGTTTGGCGCGGTGGCTAAACGATTGGACTGCTGCGCCAAAGGTTGCGGGTTCGATTCCCGCACGGGGCAAAAGATTTGTGCAAAACGCAGTTTGTCCCGAATCTGAGTGTTTGTGTATGTGATATTTCATGTTTGTGAAACGCACCCGCGATACAAGAGAAATTCCTAGTGTGGGGCGACGAAAATAAAGGTTGAGATGCCTGGTGGGCCGCGGCGCCCCTCTTCTCAACTCAGGGCGGCTGTTTGTGTGGTCAGCGAACTGTGATCACTTCGCTAGCGTAATGCAGGATTCGTAGTTAGCCATTCGTCATATAGATGTCGCTACGGGGTCAAACCTACCCACAAAGTCGAGCAGATATTTGAACGCCGAACAGTCTGAACATCTTCGAGTCTTGATCGTCGTTTTGAACTTTTTTCTACGGAACCGGTGAAACTTTAAGGTGGAGAAGCCTAGAAGTTCGCACAAGTTTGATTCCCATTTGCATAATTTGAACTGTCGAGAAGTGGGGTCAGATTCATTTTGTTCGGTAAACATTTTTATATAAAATATCGTTACGCTTTAGTGCATCAAGACTGCTCTGTAAAGTTTTTAGGAGGTTCAAGCGGTCACTAAAAAAAAGTCGCAAAGCGTGAGGTTCTGGTTTTTTTTAATGATCTGCTGCAGGCAGCCCTAGGGTAGCTTTATCTGCTTTACCGGACCTTTTGGCGAGACCCAAGAGCCTCCAGCAAAGTAAGGTTCTAGGTTCGATTCTCTGGAGGACCTTAATGCTTTCATTCAACTTTCTATGATTGTATGTATGTTAGTTTAGGTAAAATCTTGTAACTAATAACAGTTATCCCTAACCGATCCAAATATGCTTACCATAATATTTAAATTCAACGAAGTTAAAAAGCAGTTGTATAGTGCAGAAATATTCTTGACTAGCAACGCCCCGCGTTGTTGCCCGCTACATTTTTTCGGGATAAAAAGCAGCTTATGTGTTAATCCAGGGTGTCAGCTACCTCCATACCAATTTTTAGCAACATCGGTCCAGCCGTTTGAGCTTGAAAAAGTAACAAACATACTATATACTACTACATAATAAAAATACTGTCAAGATTAGAGGAAGATTTATCAAGTCCCATGTCTAACATGCAGCTTGATAAATCTATCCATTGTAGACCCATCTAGCCTTTCTGCAAACACCTTCAGAACACTGTTGCTGCTTCCCCTCACTCTGCGTATCACTGATGCCACTTATTTGCGCATGATTGCAAAATAATCATTAGTGTGCGCATCCGCAAACGTCCCTGACGCACTACAGTAAGGTGGAAGCCTCAACAGCGCCCTGAAGGCGTTATTATATTGAATGCGCAGTGCGCTGTCTGCTTTTTGGGTATGATTAGCCCACAGACGGCTGGTGTAAAATATTTGACAAAACGCCTTAAAATAATAATAATATAATAGTAATATTATTAGTGTGATTTTCACAAGCAGAACAATATGAAAATCTTGTAAGTCGTATATCAAATTTTAAATATAGCAACATGTAATGCAATGAAATTACGCGTCATAAAATATTCCTTTTAGGACTACCCGTTAAAACTGCAGTGTTTTATGAGCGTGCATAGCAAATATTAAATCGGTTTAAGCAATACTGCAGTGTTGCCAGCTGTAAATTTAACTACACGACGGACAGTAATAATAAAATGTTTTCATAAACTAAACAGATATAGTTTTTGGTTTCAATATCGGTGTTGGACATGAATTTCAAAAACAAAGATTTCACATCACGCGTGTGTCCCCTGAAGGGGTAAGCAGAATGTGTAGTACACCCATATTTCGCCAATAGGTCCCAATGTAATAGGGGGCAAGCCTATTTTTATCAACCAGGCACAAATCCGAACTCTGTGCTGCTAATGTGAATTACCTAATGGAAAAATCCAGTAACACTTTGCCCAACCCGGATTTCGAACCCAGGACCTCATGCTCTGTCGTCGCGCTAAGCGACCACTAGACCAACAAGTCTGAATTAGTAGACTGAATTCAACATATTTTGATAAACATGTAGTAGGTACTTATGTATACACCGCATCTAAAAACTCAAAATCTTGTGATGTAATTGCCCTTATGGGAAACCACTAAACTGGATTCGCAAAACTGAATCTAAAATGAGAATAACACAATACAAGCCAAAAGTAGAGACGTGCTGAGCCCTTACCATGAACTCATAAAGCAGAACATTTTCCGTTGTGCAAGCGAGACGCCGCTACGTGCAGTGTAGTGGCGTCTCGCTTGCCCAACGGAATATATCCTGCTTTATTAGTTCATAATAAGGGAGCTGAAGTCCAAAGCCGCCATTTCCAGCTATAATTTACAATTAGCTGGCCGTTACACCAATTCACAGGCAGACGGGAACCGGTATTATGAAATGGAATCGAATATTCTCGTTATAGAGCATTCTGAACCAATATCCAGTTTTGGTATTAAAACAATGGTGTCCGTGTTCATATTTTAATGTTTGTGTATTTTGAGAGCTGAATTTTGTTGTGTTTGTAATTTTGTATATTAAATTAAGTTTGCAAACATAACCTGATAAACAAAATTGCCTAATGAGAAAACCTAATAAACTTTGCCCGACTTGGGATTCGAGCACAGGACCCTATACTTGGCAGGGACACTAAGCGATTACTGGATCAACGACGCAGAGTTTTACTTATAAACTGTATTAGGAAACAACATGATGTCACGCCTGTATTTCCCAAAGCGGTAGATGTGTATAGTAAACATATTTCACCAGTCATGTTATAAGTCCCAATCTAATAGGGGGCGAGCCTATTGCCACCAGGCACAAATCCAGACTCCGTGCTGCTACTAAGAATCACCAACCAGAAAAACCCAGAATCACAGCCCGACCCGGAATTTTTACCGAGGACTCGACCGAGGCTCAGCACTCGCGCTTAGCGACCATTAGACCAACGAGGCAGTATAGGTTCCAATGTTATAGAAGACGGAAACCGAAAGACGCAGCGTTGGCAGGCCTCCCACCAGGTGGACCGTCGACATCGTCAGAATGCGGGCAACTGGTGGATGCAAATGGCAAGTTGTTATCCATTGCGGTGTTCTAAGGAAGAGGCTTTTGTTTAACAGTGGACGTCTTCCGGCTGATGATGAGAGGGCGAGCCTATTTTAATTAATAGGCTATTATATAAAATTCTCATACTGTGTCCGTAAGAGGTACAGGTTTGATTAGGTTGGTAATTTGTGAAGTATAATAATACCAGCTTAAAATAGTCCCACTGCAGGGCAAAGCCTCTTACACCTTTAGCTCCATACGATATAGGACATTGGACTCACAGTCTGCTAACTTAACCTACCCATTTAATACTACGTTTACCCAAATATCTATACACAGGCGAAAGATCAAAGGACCAATTGTATTGTTGTCTCAAGATTGTAAGAGACAAAGCTGGCTACATTAATATACCTGAGTATATTTAGACCATTCAAAGACTAGCTTCTGCCCACGACTTCATAAAAGTAGCCTTAGTCATTCCTTAAAACATCAGCTAACAGCCAGTGAAAGTCCCGTCAAAATCGGTCAAACCATTTCGGAGATTATCCGGAACAAACAGACGGACCGCCAAAACACGTAAAAATTGTTACCTATCGCATATTATACTTTCATTATTTAGTGAAAAGGTGTTATTTAGATAATGCAATATTGTTACATTTATTTGTATAAATAAATAGATGACGTAAGGCGTAAAATATATTGTATTCAATGATTACGACAAGAATAAACGATATTGTCTACCCGAGTCGGTAAATTGATTATTTCTAGTCTGGATGTAGATTTGAGGAGTTTTGACGTAATTGGACAATGTGGTTACCAAGGTTTAGTTTGCGTTGGGGACTGAATGCTCACTCAATGATATTTGCTATGTTAGCTATTAACTAGCTTTATTTATTTATTCTCGTTACCTATTATTGAACTTGTATGGACTTCAAAAGAAACCTTGTCTGTTTGTTTCGGCATTTCTTCTCAGAGATAATTAATTGGGAAAAATTGAAAAATGAAGTGGATAAGTTTTGTAAACCTATTTGGAGAAATAAAAATCAAGTATATACATTTCTGTTATATTTATTTGTTAAAGTTTTAGGCAAAAGTGTGTAGAAGAATTAACTAATGACCCTGAATGTGACCATTTATCGGCCACTTTTCCAAGCCCAAGGCTGTTTCTCAAAATATCGAATAAATCTGACTAACCTAGGCATCCAATCGAATGATACACACGTAAACAAGTTTATAGCACATCAATTTTAGCATCAGGGTTAAAAACCGTACCGGCTTCATTAATTTTATGCACCTCACAAAATCAAGACGCAACACCGAACCCTTAATTTTTCCCTGCTATTTCCGTCCCGTTGACATTCTCGTTTGTTTCGTTCATTCATTCATTATTCACTCGCTCACTCAGAGTGAACCCAACATCCCGGTAACCCCATAGGGCCGCACGCCTATAATGCTGCTAAATTGTAAATGACCGTTACGACTTTGAGTGAACTTCGAAATTCGAATGTTTTAAATTATTCAGGATAAATGTCTGCGTAGTCGCAGAATGTGTGGCTCGGCACTGAATATTGAATGAGATTGGAGTGTTGAAAGCAGTATTTGGTATCATTTCAATTGATTGCAGTGTGATTTTAAGACCCGGATTTATTCTTATGATGTTACCTTTGATTCGTTCATATTTTATTTTAGTTTCTTAACTTTTAAATTGACGTTTTGTGAATATGATATTTACATAATTATTGTACTCTTCGAAGCTATAACGATCTACAGTACACCCACTTTTCGCCAGTTGTTTGAGGTCCTAAAGTAATGACGGACGATCCTATTGCCATCAACTGGGCACAAATCCAGACTTCTGCTACTGAGAATTACCTAATGGAAAAACCCAATAACACTTTGCCCGACCTGGGATTCGAACCCAGAACCTCATGCTCAGCAGTCACGCTTAGTGAACACTAGAACAACGAGGTAGTGATTTCAATTTTAAAACTAAAAAAGTAAAATTATCTAAGATGTATCTTTTTTAAGATTTAGATTTCTTTTTTCTAAATAGAATGTTTTCAATTATGTTCTGAAACCGTTATTTGAAGTATTTTTAAGTTGTTTTCGAATGGCCCACATTTCACATTTCGTTACTTGGGACTCGAATACCCCTCGTTTTACCTTTGGACAGTGTTTTAGAGATTCCATATTAAAGTGGGACGCGTTGTTGAAAGCATTACTAACTAATTAGCTTACACAGTTTGGTAATTAGCTCTCCTAATTATCTAAGTTGTGTCCCGGTAACTTAGTAATCTAAGTTAGTCCTCTTGAAGCGCCACGAAAAATATGTGAGTGAGCGTAATAAATTTAATGGAAACTGATGAAAATTGGATGACTTTCTTAATAAAATACATATATCACCTATCTATTGTAAGGGTATATTATGGATAATTTTAGAAACTATCCGTCTGATGTTTTCAAGTTCTGTCAGCAATACTTGAAGTGGACTTCAGGGTTGACAAAGGTTAGTTTAATTTCGGAATAGACACGAATTTTCCACGTAGACGAAGTCGCGGGCTTAATTCTTAATTCTTTATTACACACAATAAAATACATTAAGATATTATTAGAAGAAAGGTAATACAGAGCGAGCTTAACTTAAAATTGAGTTCTCAAACAGCAGCAGCTTTACCTAGAATCTAGTACAACTCTTGGGATTTCCAAAGAGTTAAAGTGGGTAGGTACTGTTTAAAGTAGCCTATAACAGCTATCATTAAATTTATCATATCAACAATGCAAAAGAAATCAACATCAGTTGAACACTAAACAGGCTGTTAATCAAAACATCCTTAATATCTCATGTTATGACGCCTTGAGTTTAGATCAAGATTATGTAACCTATTCTGATCGATTTTAATACAGGAAAATCACCTTTTACTTTTTTTCTTATGGTCCTTTAGATACCCTTTGACTCCTAAAAATATATTTACACGAAACGATCAAAGAACACACTACAAATACACATGCATTTCCAATTCACCAGACTGTAACTTAAAAAAACCTCTCCTTTGAACAGCACTCTAAGATGGCGTCCTTTGTTTTTGGCGCGAAGCGACGCGCGAAATTCTTGATTCGCGCCTTCGGGCAATATGACGTAAAATGCACAAAATATTGGTCGCAACTCCAAAATATTTTTGCAAGCGACTTTGAACTTTATTACTGGATGTTACAGTATAGTTTAATGTATATCGACGGTAAAGTTAAGTTGGTAATTTTATACAAAAGACTGATTGTGGTAAAGGAAGCTTGCAAGAGGTAGTGCCTTCCTTTGTGTCGGTACTAAGGTGCGTCCCCAGAAGCGGATTGTTGATTTTTGTGCATTTATTTATGCGCCTACTTTCAAGGAAACATAGCTTTTATTTTTATGGTAATAAGGAAGGTAATTCGAAAATATATTCATCTGTGTGTTTAGATGTTTTTATCAACTGTAACAGTCGTTAACTGTATTATTAGCTACATGAGAGGACGCATAGCCACTTTAATGAGGCCTACAAAACTTTCATAGAAAGTTACAGATGAAGCAACTTGTCCTGTGAAGGAATCATCATTCGCTCCGTAGTAGGGTAAGCAGAGAATTATATAATGTATGAGACAGCGTCGCTAGCCTAGTGGATACCTATTCCGTTATTGTTTTGTGCGTTTGTTTCTGTATTATGTCTGGCAAAATAATCGGTTTCTATGGTCTATTATATGGTTGAGAATACAGGCGTAACGTTATGACAGTGTGATTCTCAGTAGCAGCACGAAGGCTGGTGTTCTGTCCAGCTTATAACAATAGGCTCCCTTTTACAAGTGCTGAAATGTAGGCGTACCATGATGTCATGTTAATTCATTGAACAACAAAAATAGCTGATGTCATAAAGGATGCTGCGACAAATTTCATATCGCGACATATTGCTACCAATATCCTGCATTTTGCTGGTCCTTACATCCGCAGAAACGTGCAATCGATGCCAACATTTTCCGTCCCAAAGCGCCAAGAGTCGAATTTGAAAAATAATATTTTTCATTCGTGTTGTTATTTTAACGCCGGTATAAATAATAAAATCAAATCCGCTCCCGGACTGAATACCAAATAGGATAGCGTTCAGTATTCGGCGTCGGGTGAGTTCGAAATATTTAAGGGTGCTGATGTAAGTAGGGACTTGGGCGGAAATATTCAGGTTGTTTTGTTTTTAAATATGGACTTATCCTACCTTTTCTATTACCATTGTGTTATAATACTTAATTTTATTGTGTAGGTTGTATTAGTTACAGTTCTGTTTTATTTTTAATACTTGATATTGAATAAAGTAACTCATGCCAAACAATCACATTGGTAGCAAATGTAGAGGATATGATAGTTTTAAGGTTTTGTTAAAAAAAAAGTCCTTGCCAGAGTATTTATATTTACATGTCGGAAACTCAAGGGAAAGGCTATAGCTATAGCTATAAATATGCATTATAGGTCTTATCCTTAATTTTCTCAATGTAGAATTTTCATCCAAGTTTTATTTGGTCCTTACTCCATTTGAGCTACAAAACCTAATTTAAATATACGTAAAACCTAGTGGCTTAGTTCCAAAATCAATGTGGAAATGATAAATTTTATATTAAATAGTAACAGTAATTTAACTACACTGAAAATAAAATCTAAGCTTTATAGGTAGAAGATCAATGATCTGAGTTCCATATAGTCAAATTTTCATAAAAATAACAGCTTTCTATAAATAATACCTCTAAAGGTACCTCTATCCTCAGTGCTTCAGAAGGCACGTTAAGTCGTTGGTATTGCACCTGGTCTCTCTCTGGTCGTGTCGGTCTACCGTCCTGGACTTTAAGAGTGACGGAATAGGGAGTGCACCTGTGTTTGCGCGCATACTTTTGCACTATCATATCTCCTACGTAGTTGGCTTGTCTCAACTGAGATATTCCATGACCGTATTGGGTCAGGGGAACATTATTCATTATTACTTCTATCATATTCCTGCAGTTTTAATTAGGTTAATAACAGCGTAGACTAGTTAATTAATAACTGCGTTAAATAAAATTATTGCAGTTAATAATATGTTACATAAATAGCCCATAATAACACGTTCCATGTAATATGGCTCTTTACTTAGTATTTTAAGAGCTACTTTATTAAAAATATGGCCCTAGGATTTCCTTAGTAATATTGTTTTAAATTTAACTCACACGCGTGTATAAACATGCATATTTCCTACTAATCCTCAGAGAAAATCCTTGCACTCTGTTGCATTTAAGTGAATTGTAGGTCTGTAATTAGTATAAATGACGACCTGATTCGCGCAGTGGCTAAGGTATTGGACTGCCGACCTAGGGGATGCGGGTTCGGTTCCCGCACGGGACAATTTTTTTTGTGATCCGCAGATGATTTTCTGGATGTATGTGATATTTCATGTTTGTGAAACGCGCCTACGAATCACACGATACAGGAGCAATTGATAGTGTGGAGGGGCATGTAAAAAATAAAATCTACCTTGGTGATGTGAAAGTTGACACGCAAATTTATACTTTATCTGCCTTGGAATAAGAGGGAAATTTATTAATACTAATTTGACACATCAGCATAGTAATAAAACACCTGACAATCGAAAAAAATCCAAAACCGTATAGATGTAAATCCAGCCTGAAAAACCTGAGTCCTCACGATATTGGGCTAGTAAAGCAACTTCTTCGCCTTTCTTTGAGTGACGATATCTGTAAGTACATCAGGCGCACCCTGAAAGGTCAACCTCTTTACCATCCTTGTTGAAGCCAAACTCAATGGCATTACCTGCTACATGCCACAATCAGCAGAACCCAATTTAAAGAAACAATATCCAATATCAAATAAAAATGAACATTTCTCTCAGGTGGCTCAAGTCCACACGTTCTGTACAGTACCGATGGCTGTCGATATCAGGTGTAAACTTTCACCCGTAGCCGACTCGGCGCGGCGTGGCAAGACGTCCACTGGGATGTGCCGCTCTCAACCCTTCACACACAGAATCCGATATCCGCCTACATTTTTAGAACACTATAGATACAGCTGTTGTATGTTGATGACGTGATGACAGCAGCGATGTCTGGGATACTGTTTAAAGTAAATATTTGTCAATGAGAAAGTTTTTGTTGGTTTGGGAAACATATACAATTCTTTTGCATAGACTTATGGTAAAGCTGTTTAAGGGAGGGTTATACCCAGGAGTGGGATATTGAAGGTGATGATGATGAAGGTAAAGCTGTACAAATGTTCGATTAAATCCTGTACACTTTTTTGTTGGAAAAATAAAAATTCAAATTAAATAAAAATTGCCGTACCAGTAGAAAATCAAAACTGCATACCCTTAAAATGCTCTAATGCCTTGTTTTCACGCGCTATAATTTTTAATGACTTGGCGGTAAATTGTGATTATATAGAGTTTAAAAAAAGGGCAAGATTTCTACATTTCCATTCGGGTATAACAAAAACTATGTATGTTTTTTATAACTACATACCTATGTACTTTTTTTACATAGATAGGATAACATTTATTAGAACAATTTACATTATATACACACACGATTGTTTTTATACTACCTATTATATTATTAAAACTAAAAATATATACAAACAAAAAACATCAAAAAATTATGTATCAAAATATTCCTCCTCATCACTGTCGACTAGCAGGGTACCCAAAAGGCTGGCGGCATTGCCACGTTGAATGGCAATGCTAATTCTTTGGCCGAAAAACAAACCAGCCCTTTAGTCACGTGAAGGGTCGACCAACCGTTTAGATATGTCTCTAAATAAGAGACGCGCACTCGGACCCCATGACCAGAGTGTTTCGACCCCAAACGGCTCAAAAATATATATATATTACCAATTAGGTTACTATACGCTTGAGAGTCTCCGCAGCTGCAGCTGCAGCGCCAGAGTAAACCGATGTACTGGAAACTTGAGATGGCACAAGGGTGTCGACACACGCGGTTGCGTCCCACACCAAAGGCCTACCCAATTTCCAAATTTCCTATGTACTTAATTTCACATATAACTCATTACCTATTAGAAGTACCATGTTAATCAGTTTGTGCCCCAAATCAGTACATTTCAAATCTTTACAAACTATGCAACTTTGCAATTTATAAACTAAGTCCCAGACATTCGCTAAGGGAAAAGTTTAAAGAGATTGGTATTATGACTGTCCCATCACATTATATTTATGAGAACTTGCTTTACGCTCATAAAAATATTAATCTTTTTATTAGAAACAGTGATGTTCACAACATTAACACTAGGAATAAACACAAATTTGTTGTACCAGCCACTAGGCTTCAGAAAATTAGTAACTCATTCAAATGTCAATGCATACGTTTTTATAATAAAATCCCAAACGACATTCAAAATCTGAGTGTGAACAAATTTAAGTCGTTTATTAAGCACAAACTATGTAGAAAAGGTTACTATAAAGTGTCGGACTATCTCCTAGACAAAAATGCTTGGGCTTAAGCCACTTCACTTACCTATTGTTATATTGTTTAATTTTGACATTTAATTATTATATTATTATTTTTTTTTACCCCTTTTTTTACATTTTTGACATTGTTTGATCATTTGATCTATTTTGTTTTTGATTTATTTATTTATTTTTTACAAACTGACATTATGTATTAATTAATCTTTATTAATGTGAAATTAATGTACAATGTAGGATTTATCCTTTTTATGTAGTTTTTTTTTTTTTTTTTTTGTCTGGCGGTTTGAGTATTTTTTATACAGCCTACCCAAATGTCCTGCAGATGGTACGAGACGGGGCGTCTGTCAGGACAGGTTGACTCAAATCTGCTTTGGCTTTCTCCAAAAGACCATCACAGACGACCTACATTGTACAAACAGACATGAAATTATATTATTTGTAAATGTGAGCATTGTGTAGGATTTGCTTTTTTTTTTTTTTTTACTAATTTTTCTTTCACGTGTCTGACGGTTTGAGTATTTCAAGCGGCCTACCCAAATGTCCTTCAGATGGTACGAGACGGGGCGTCTGTAAGGACAGGTCGACTCAAACTCGCCGTGGTACTTTCTTAAAAAGACCTCTTCTCAGACCACCTACACTGTTCTCACATACATTATTTTTTACCTGTCTGGACTTTAAAAGAGACATTGACCCCTGAGTTTGTTTCGGCGTTTCTTCTCAGAGGTAGTCAGTTAGGAAATGCCGACGCCATCTATCTAGTTTTAAAAAAAATGACGTGTAAAAGTGTTTTTTTAAGACCTATTTACAGAAATAAAATCATTTCATTTATTTATACATTCATTTATTTGAGTACATCTAAAACATACCCAGTCATATTAATTTTCCTTGGAATATCATTCATTGTTTGAACTAACTTCTTAGAACGGACTAATTAAGTTTAGAACCTATTTTAATTATTGCATCTGATATTGCAAATTGATCTTTATGCATCATTATTAGAGTTGAAATTTGTTTGGTGCTGAAAGAGTTGTAAAGCGACATTGACGAACCGTCCAATCAGTGGGTGGGATGAATTGAACAATTAATTCATTCAAATTGTATTAGAAAATGTGATTGTTAGGTTACTATTGTAGCGGCAGAATGTCTGTTTGTATTGGGTTGGTTACCTTAATATATAGGAAGCTGGCTATTGCTGTATTAGCTAAAAGCTTGGATTCAAAGCTAGCATGCTTAGAAGTTACTTAATTAGATTTTTGTTTAGCTTGGATGATGGTGTGTGAAATAATAGTTTTGCCATTTAAGATCCAGATTTTAGAATGTTTTAATATACAATAATTTGAGTTTTTCTCAGAGTTTGGTATCCGCGCAAAGATTCTTTAAATAAAACACCAAGTCATCATCGTCATCGCTATCCGAACAAAATAAAAAATATGTGGGATTCCTATTGGTCTGGTGATTTGCCACTTGTCTATGACCCCAGGTCAGTGGAAGTATTTGGTATCCAGGCGGAGTCAGACGATCGTCATCTTTCGTGAAGAAATTTGTATATTATAAAATCAGCCTATAACTGTCCCACTGCTACAAAGACCTCTTCTCGTATAGAGAAGGATTGAGCACTAATCACCACGATAGCTTACTGCGGGTTGGCGATTTCAGATAATTAATTAAATGCAGGTTTCTTCGCGATGTTTTCCGTCACCATTAGTCAGTGGTGTCTTAGAAAAGTATTTATGACATTAAAAATGTCACATTGGTACTTCTGGTGTTTAACCTGCAATCTTGTGCATATACATTCGGCATGACAACCGCTAGGCTACCTCGACACTTTTTATAAATTTTAAAAATTAATGGGATTTAAACGCTGCAAAAGTAGAACCTAGAAATGCTAAAACTGAGGTTACATTCACAGAGACTAATGAAAATTCTCTGCCATCGAATAAATAACACACTGACGTGGAACGCGACGCGTTTGTAACAGTACTGCAGTCGTCCGTGTTAGAAAGAGACAACAGACATTTATTTTGGCAACTGTAAGACAACATCTATTCATGTATTATATGATATTTAGGTATTTTAAAACGTTGCTCCACGCTTGGTGTTTTTCCCGTATTGTGGGTGCGTTTCACAAATATGAAATGTCACTTAAACACAGACACTTAGACGAGGGACAAAATCTGCGGATCAATGCGGGAATCGAACCCGCAACGCACACCCGGTTCGTCGCTATTTACCACTCGGTCACCCGGCAAGGGAAGGGAATTTTCTTTTTAATCCGTACCCCTTGGATTTATAAGAAAATAATAATCATAACATCTCGCCTGTATTCCCCGACGCGGTAGGCTGAGTAGCAAATATAGTACACCCACATTTCACTCATTATGTTATCCGTTACAATGTAACAGGGTACGAGCTGATTGCTAACAACTGGGCACAAATCTGGACTTCGTGCTACTACCGAGAATTATGAAAATTCAGTAACACTGCCCGACCCAGGATTCGAAGCCAAGACCTCATGCTCAGCAGTCGCGCATAGCGACTACCAGACTAACGCTAATAATCTATGTTTAAAATGCTTATACCAACCATACACTTAACTCTAAACACTGGTTTCAATTACGTATACACCATAGAAAGCCATGGATTATTACGATCTATCCCTACGATATGTGGGTCACAGGTTCTGTTAATTACTCCCGCCAGTAGTTTACTTAGTAAACAGTGTTGTGTGTGTACACTGCTGACGTGGCCTGATAATCTTTTGAATAATACTACGTCTTAATTAATGGATTTTGGGAATTGCTACTGTATTTATTATGATAATTACAAAACATAACGTCATGTCTAAATTCTATTAAGGGTAAAAGACGAAGGACCTATAGACTGGATGCCTAAATTTCCTCAGTTATGTTATAGGTCCAGTGAATTAGGGCGAGCCTCATCATCATCAGCCAAAACACGTCCACAGGCCTCCCACTTAGGAGGGGGGTGCCATAGTCCCCACGCTTGCCAAGCGGCTTGGGAATCGCAGTATTGGTGCACTGCTCATCTTCTGGATTTTTCCTTAGTCGCCTCTTACGACACCTACGGGAGGAAAGGGGGTGGTCAATTCTAGGCCGGATACCACACAGCAAAGGGCGACCCTTCTACCATTAAACGAGGACGAATCCAGACTCCGTGCTGCTTCGAGAACTCCCTGATAAGGAACACACTGTACCAAAGGACCAAGCCGAGAGCCTTACGCGCAGTTGTTGCGCTTTGCGGCCACTTGACCAACGAGGAAGTAAATGCAGTATTTTTATCATCATCATCATCAGTATTTTTATATTTGTTTGGAAATAAGACCGTCAAGCTAAATCAGGTGTTGGGTCCTACATTAGACGTGTTTTTGGCGAATTTAGAAATAAGCACACAAATGCTATAAATTGCATACACACATCTACATATCTAGAGGCTGTAGAATATAAAAAAGTGAAACTACAAATCCTGCAAAGCATTCAGAACATTGGTAAGAAAGTTAATGAAATATTTGAAATGAAATAAAGATAAGAAAAGGTAAGACAGAAGAATGAAGATAAGATAAAAACATCATCATCATCAGCCGTATGGCGTCCACTGTTGAACAAAGGCCTCCTCCTTTTAGAAGGGGGGGTGTTGCCATAATCCCCACGCTTGGCATGCGGCTTGGGGATCGCAGTGTTGGTGGTCAAGTTACAGAAGACGCTGCTGCCCATCTTCTGGATTTTCCTTTAGTCGTCTCTTACGACACACACGGGAGGAAAGGGGGTGGTCAATTCTAGGCAGGATACCACACGGCACTCGACACACCACAGATAAAAACATGGTTGTACCTAATGTCATAACATGGTTGTACCTAAACATAAACATTGACAAAACAGTGAGTTCATCAGTGTACTACTGTCTACCATTCAAGTATTTCAAGCATTATGATATATCTTATACCTGTGAGCATTACACACCAATTAGGACAAAAACAACGTGCACTATCAACAAGAAGCTACAAAAAGAAATCCATTGGAGGTCCTGAATGAGGACGATGAATGTAGGAAAATTGTGTAATTACGAGATTTGTCCGTTCATTCTCGCTTCGTAATGAGTCGCCTGATCACTGATGGATTAGGGACAGCTAAGCACAAATAACGTGTCCAGAAGGTATGTTGCCCAGAAACTAATAGGCAATCTTTGAAAGATTGGCAAGGGGGTTTATATTGCACGATTTTGGGCCGACTATTTTCTTGCCGACTGCCTCGACTGGGTTTTCCCATTAGGTGATTTGTGCCCTGTTGATGGCAATAGGCTCGCCTCCTATTGAATAAAATAGACGATAAAAGAAAAACAATTCAAAGTGGCTAATGATGAGTACTTTTGGAACGTCAATTTTTTTTTTTTTTTTTTTTTTATAAAAACGTCGCCCCACACTAGGAATTTCTCCTGTGTCGTGGGTGCGTTTCACAAACATGAAATATCACATACACAAACACCCAGACTCGGGACAAACAAATGTGGATCGCACAAATTTTTGCCCCGTGCGGGAATCAAACCCGCAACCCTTAGCGCAGCATTCTAATCGCTTAGCCACTACGCCAATCAGGTCGTCAATTATTTACTTTGAGATTACATTGAGATCTCTACTATTGCTGGCAAAATGTGGGTGTACTATACACGTCTACCTAACCCTTCGGAGAATAAAAGCATTTTTATATGTATATAAGTACCAATACATAAATAAGGAAGTTGTTTTAAACACACGTCGAATGCTGACTTGGAGGAAAATCGTACTTTTGATGTTTAAATGTGCACGGTGACATTCTCATTTCCGTTAAACTAGCTTGCTATGAACGTGTGTCTGTTCTGTTTAAAAAACATAAGAAGATCTCTCTTACTTCGCTTTTGATCATAGAAATGAAGCTATATTAATCTTCTACTGACAGTCTTTATTTTGTTATTATCTTTCGTTTGTGTTTTTCATTTATTTTACTATTTTCTGGTTTGATACAATTTTTTAAAATAACTTAGCCTTACACTAGGAATTTTACCTGTATCGTGGGTGCGTTTAACAAACATGAAATATCACATACACAAACATCCAGCCCAACTCGGAACAAACGTCTGTGGATCACGCAAATTTTTGTCCTGTTCGGGAATCAGCCCTTAGCGCAGCAGTCTCATTAATCTGGTTATTATACCGTATATTGGTCGTATCGGGGTCGTATCGGAGTCGTATCGTATCGTATAAATGGTGTGAAATAATCCACGATTGATAGGTGACTGGCGTAAATGTTTTTTGTTGGTCACTAATTAGTGGGTGTTTGGATGTGTGACCTATTCGTAGGTGGTAAGGTCAGTAGGTTGTTTACCTTACAGGGTAACCTAGCTCTGGAGTTAGGCTAAGTATTATATCTCGTTATGTTACAATGTACAAATTAATAAAATAATCTTTTAGGTACCTATGTATATTTTAACACTTGTGAACCTTTTTCGGTATTTTTTCTGTGTGGCAGCCGAGCCTATTGCCATTAACCAAAACTTAAATTAGATAAAACATCTTCATTACAGTATTTCATGGAAATAAACCCGTAACTAACTTTTAATATGCTATAAACTGAGGGCCATGTCAGAGGCCTATAGGCGGTTTCAACTATGACACCAGGTTGTTCATCAACCATACGATTAAAAGAAGAAGAACTGAGGACCAGATAAGAAATTATGATCGAGGTTTGGTAGCACTTTCATCCCGCTACTAGCTGTTCTCAAGATGCATGTGTTATCCACCTCATCACATCAGCCTATTGCAGTTCACTGCTGGACGTAGGCTTCCCCCAGGGTACGCCATGTCCATGCTGGCCTTAATTCAAAATAAAGGAAATTTGGTTAATGATGGATTCAAGCGGGATTCGAACCCACACCTACGCCATTCCGTGGCGCAGCTCTTCCAACTGAGCTACTGTGTCGTTGCTATCTTTATCTTGTGTTTTATCTTACAATAATCACGCATTGGGATGAAAATTGTTACTTGCTGCAAATAACGTATCTTCATGTCAAAAATCACGTTTTGCTGAAACAGAAACAAAATAACAACGCTTGTATTTTATTAAGTTGGATTTAGGAAGCTGTAGCTAAAACCCCTATTGTGTCAAGTATCTGTTTACCCACAACCCCGTGATATATCTATACACGACCAGCCAAAAATCAAGACACACAATAATATATATCTCTCTAAACGTGAACGCATTACGCCTAACTTACTTACCATAACAAATACTAGCCCAATTTTGTACATTGCCAGCTGAAAATGCACCTTGAGACGTAGGGTTTATAGTAGAGTTTGGAAAAGGAAATATGTTGGTACTTATGGCAATAAATTTTATACGAAATAGCGCATAACAGCGAGACGGTTGCCATAGATTATTTGAAAATAGATAGGTCACTTCTTACAATGTAATCAATCTCTTGAGTCTTTGCTTTTTCAAGTGTGTTTTTGGTCTCACAATTAGGTATTCTTTTATCGCACGTAACTTTAACATCTCATACATAAGAGATTACGACTAATAATCAGTAATTAAAGTGACTATCTAGGTATCTATGTCTTAAAGTAAATAAGAATTAAAATCAAATACCTACAAAAGTAAATTGCTGGATTTGAACTCACTTCATCATACAAATAAGTTCAATATTTTAACCTCAGGGCTACCACAATGGCAATACTTCATCTAGGAGGCTATTAACATAACATAGCAAATATTACGCCTGTAGCTGGTGGTGGTATAGTACCCAAAAACCCTATTACGCCAGATACGTTATTGGCGGCTAGCCTATTGCCATAATGCTATGAGGCTATTGAACAGTAATGTATTCATTCTACTTACTGTCTCATCTGCGTTTATCATTCCATTCTTTGCCCCACACGGCGCCGCTCTGTCGGTTCCCCGCCGCGAATAGGAAACAACATCAGCTCCCAATTCGCGGTTTTTAATGGATAACCTTTCTCTGCGACTAAATAAATGTAAATTCTTGGCACAAACGTCTTTAAGATGAACAGCTTTTGTCATCTTGTATTGTAAAGAATTAAACAATCAGCTCTGAGAAATTACTAGATGTTTTAGGGTTAAATTAATGTGTTTGTTTGTGGCAGTGTGGGGGTTAAAATAGGTTTAATTTCTTGATTCTTATTTAGGACTTAGGTTTGCAGACGTTCCTTATTCTATCATGAGTCCTGGTCATGGTATACACCACGTTTCCTGGTCTTGATAGGTGGCGAGCCTATTCATTCGGCTTATTTCGATTTACTTTCTCGGTAATAGGGTAGAATCGTATTCCGAATCCGTTCCCCGAATCGACGTCTGCAGTTTCAAGGAAATCAGAATCCATCAAATTGGTATAATATTTCAAAAGTCTAGAAATTCTATTCCAGTTGTATCTAAGTCAAGAAAACAGGAATTTTCTTGAAGACAGTCGAGTCGGCGGGACAAAAATGCTTTGCCTAGAGTTTCTAAAGTCTATGTACATTTCGAGTAATACAATGCTAGTTTGTTGGGAATGCAAGTGTTGCCTTTTATGGGAACTGTACTTTGCGAAAAAGGTTGGGAGGTCGAAGGTATTGTGTTAGTGATTCCTTTGTTCTAGTCGCACGTTTATTACAGTAAATTCATATGTATATGTTTGTATGCTAGGCTGTTTATTTGATCGGCGCGTCCTTTTGAGTAATTATAAAAAAATACTCAAAATATGGTTACTGAAACTATCTTTTTTTTACAATGTGTACGGTAAAAAGAACATCCTTTACATTAAAAATAAAAATAAGATTATTAATTCTGAAACAGCATATTATTCATCATCATCAGCCTATAACAGTCTACATAAAATTGTTTAATTATACATTCATATTTTTGCAAAAATATTAAGATATGCTAAACTAACCTTATTGGCGCAGTGGCTAAGCGATTGGACGGTTCGATTGGTTGCGGGTTCGATTTCCGAACGGGGCAAAAATTTGTGCGAACCGCATATGTTTGTCCCGAGTCTGGGTGTTTGTGTATGTGTATGTGATAATTCATGTTTGTGCAAACGCACCCACGACACAGGAGAAATTCCTAGGGTGGGACGACATTTTTAAAGGAAAAAGTAAATATATATAGACAACAAATTCCAGTCCTTTACTATTATTTTAACTATACGTGAACTCAAACCTAAACTTTAATAAAGTGAAAATAACTGTTGTTACTTTATATGCAGTCAGTACATGCAGTTGCTGGGCAATGACGTCATAATGGCGAAGTACCCTCACTCATGTAATTCATGCGCGGCGCGGTCCACTTTACGACTACAGAATCAGTACGAGAGGACAGTGATGTCTGTGTCGCTCTGAAATTTGGATGTTGCGATGTGTGGATGGTAACAGAGAATGGGTCTTACAATTAAATAATCTACCTGTAATGTTCTCCTGACCGATTCGGTCATAACGGCCTGTCTTATCATCGAGACTAGCCAACTACGCACGAGATATTATAGTGCACAAGTGATCACGCAAACACAGGTGCACTTCCTGTTCCCTCACTCTCATAGTCCGATGGGACGGTGGACCGACACAACCGGAGGGAGATCAGGCGCAGGAACAAAGGCTTAACGTGCCTTCCAAAGCACGGAGGGGTATCGACATGTGAAAACGGTCACCCATTATAAGACCGACCGCGGAAGCTCAGCTTAACCGGCTTAAGACCAGTCACCAGATCACGGTAGCTCACCGCGGATTGGCGATTTCAAACAATTCGAGTTTCATCAAGATGTCTTCGCATTAGTCTGGGGTGTGACAATAACTGAACTAGTACATACTAAACTAAGGCTGGGTTGCACCAACTTACTTAAACATTAACAAACATGTTAATGTTTAAGTAGCGGTTAAGCAAAACATGAGTTGCACCATTTGACAACTTGTTAGATGACGTCATAACTTTAACAGTAACCGTAACCGCCCAAACTTCACTGGTTAAAGCTATTATTAAAGTTAACTTGCTGTCAGATGCGTCAATTGTATTATTATCTCCAAACCGAAATAGCGTTTAATAGCTCCAATATATTAATTCTCGAAGCATGATGTCCATGCTTCGAGAATTAATACCACTAGTATTGCCATATTTACAAAAATGGTTTTCGCCACTGATTTGGGGTAAATAAGATCTCATTTCACTAGCAACCATGATAACTTTAACTATACCAAGGAATACGATGGTGCAACCCAATCCACAGTCAATGTTAAAGTTATTGTTATCGTCAAATTTGACATTAACCATAAATTTAACCACTAATATGGTGCAACCAAGCATAAGTGTAATAAAATATGTCTCAGTCAGAAATCAAACTCGATCCATTAAGCAGGAGACCAAATACATAGACAGACAGACAGAGTTGTCAAATCACTGTAAAACGCTCATACGAAATAGAAGAAATTCTTCTATAGCAACGTAATTAAATGATCCAATCTTTCGACTATAGAATGTCAATTATTTCGTCCAAAAATATCTTCACAACCGCAAATGTGTCTTTTATAATATTAATAAGATAAACAATCCTTGAATCAAATAGGTGGCGTTCCAATAATTTTATCGAATCCCCCCTACGCTGCTCGTAATATTTTTATGTGAATATTTTATGGGGAACGAAGGCGAGAACAATATCTTCGTCCCCTTTATACATGTTGAGTTCTGTAGTTTTACCAAGTTACGGATTTGCGTCTTCGCCACAGATTTCGGTGAATATTTATCGCGGAAGTTGGATAAGTAGTGACGTCATGGGTGGATTCTCTGAATGTGGAGGTAGCTTACACAAGGCTATTACTATGTTGACTCGTGCCATCAACCATGTCGAAGATACCCGGTCTTTTAACAGGCTTACGTGGGGACACGGGTCCAACACGCAGAGGCCCGTTGAGAACTTAAATCTTAAAGGGAATGGGACACCAGCTAGGCACACCACACAACTGCTCTACAAAAGAACAGCCATATATAGTCCCTAGTAGGAGCAAGACTATTGTGAAATATGGATACTAAATAAAATGATTTGGGGGTGTGAGAATGTTTCGTGGGCTCGTTATAATTAGTATTTACTGAAAGTAGAAGAAATGGCGTCTGCCTTCTAACATAAAATATTATTTTTATTTTTTTTGTATATTATTATTATTACCAGCCCGTACTGTCTCTCTACAGAGCAAAGGCCTCCCTTCCTTCCTTCCACTTATCCCTTTGAGTCGTTTCTCGACGGCAGTCTTTTAGGTAGCAGCCTAGATTGTCACGCCATTTAGTCTGCCTAAGCTAGCTTTTATCATCAACATCATCATCATCAGCCGGAAGACGCCCACTATTGAATAATGGCCTCTCCTATAGAAAGCTGAAGATTGAGCTCAGTGGCGTGCCATAGGGACGGCCTATGTCCAGCAGTGGACTAGATAAGATAAGATAGGCTGTCCATTGTTCCATGTTCATACATTAATTTTTAAGTTGCAACTAGTTTGACGTTTTGTAAGTGCTCTTTTGTAGCCTATATGAAATAATAACATTATGACTATGACTAAGTAAATGAAAAAAAAAAACATAGGACAAAACGATTGATAATATAAATAAAGTTTGGTCTTCAGCTCATTTCGATCGGACGTTTTACAGAATTTAGTCGACACGCCTCGACTATAACCATCTGAATACCGGCACCACAATGTGGAGAGCTAGAATGTTAGATTATCACACGGAATACCTTAACTAAATATATGGAGTGTTCTAGAAGCTTGACATTTTACCTCAACCAACCACATACCACTATAGGTATAAAGTGTAGTGGTCGGAAAGTTGTAGGGTCTATTCTCAGGTCAAACAAAAATGAGATACCTACACTGTTAAGCAATTTTCAGTCGAAAGAAATAAAGATGGGAAAACGAAAAAACAGGAGAGATAAAGGGAAGAAAGAAATATAACACATATCACTCCGCCTGTATTACCCGAAGGGGTAGGCAGAGGTGTACTTATAGTACACCCACATGTCGACAGGTATAGGTCCTAATGTAATCGGGGGCGAGCCTTATGCCATCAACCGGGCACAAATTCTGACTCCGTGGTGCTACTGAGAATTACCTAATGGAAAAACTTAATAACACTTTTGCCCGACCCGGGATACGAACCCAGGGAATGTTCTGGTTACCGACAGAGAATGTTTAGCGACCACTTGACCAGCGACGCAGTCAGAAAGAAAACGAAGCAAAAGCATTATCTAACACAGTTTCGTTTACAGTAGCTATCGTGATTTTGGAGACATTTCTTTTCTCCCTAAAGGTACTCCATAACACACATATCAATATGGAAACTCCCTACTGAAACGCACACTAATCGGAATCGTAAAGTTATTGCCTCGCCTCAGGACAAGCTCGAGCCGGCGAGCCGTAAGCGCGATGTCGCCTAGCCGTAGCCGAGTCGACGTATCGGAGCAGCTGATCCGCTTTGGTTACGTGCTTACGTGAGGTTGACGCCTGTTTGACGGAGAGGCGAAAGGCGATACGATGACGATCGATCCTTTTTTATTTGATATGTGTGCTATGTCTCTTATATGCATCCTATTAGTTAGCGAAAACCCAATCTACCTCTAAAATAATAATAGCATGATAACACATTAAAATTACCCTTTTATAAAATTATTTCTAGAACTAAGCTCTTAGAAAACTGGAAGATATTATTAGCGATTCGTGGGAGCAAAGCGTATAGATTTTCTACATACTCCCGGGAAACGTATGTTTCAACGCATCCAGAATTTAGACAGGTAACACGTAAATCTATTATTTCTAGAACTATTTGTCTTGTTATTTCTACTGTAAAGTCGGTTAAAATTCTTTGGATATTTTAAGATAATAATACCTATTAATAATAATCTATGAATTTATGTAATATTTTTAGTTCTGATCGTATCGTTGATGAACAACCTGAGTCAGAGTCCGAGTTTAAACCGCCTGTAGACCTCTGACATGGCCTTACACACCGTTGAACAATCTCTCAGGAGTGCCGGTTTCCTCACGATGTTTTTCTTCACCGTTTTGAACAACTGTTAACAATGATTATAAATTAGTTATTAAAAGTTGCTTAAAACGGTGTGGCACATAAATTCGAAAGACATTGATACGTGCCGGGGTATGGACTCGAGACCTTTGAGTTGGCAGTCCAACGGTCGTACCACTTGGCTATCACTGCCATACGTGATCAGTTGCATTATAAAAGTATGTATGGCGTATTCAAGCAAAGGCAGCGTCATAATATAAGTCCGTATTTTTTTTTTCTCAGCCTGTATTGTCGCACTGCAGGGCAAAGGCCTCCCTTTCACTCTTCCACTATAAGTCCGTATAATATGAGGAAAGCCTACTTCCATTGTAAAATTATTTATTTTTATAGGGTATTTCCAAACCTTATCTAAGAATTCATTAACAGGAAATCGCAATATCATTTTACCCTTCCCGGAAAATAGAATTCTCGGCTATTGCGTTGGAATATTTAGTTTCACCATCGGCAATATTTCAAAATTTTACGATACAGAATTCCCATAAATCTTCTAACAAAACCTAAATTCCGCGCACAGCTTACACGCTAAAACACAACATATATTGAATGCAAAGTCAAAAATACAAAACCGAAACAAATTTAAATATTCATACACGAATTATCGATTAAAACCGGTTTTGCACAACTCTAGTTCCATAATTTACAGCGGGCGCCGAGCATTGCACGTCACAGCTCTATAAAATATTCAGCGGAACGAACCGGATTTAACGCGGACACCTCACTGCAAGCGTTGTCGGCGAATTATTATCGACTGTTTATTTTACAACACTATTATGCTGTGAAATTGCGGTCTAGAGTGGGACTGTATTATGCTGAGCCATCGATGTCGCAGCATTCATTGTTTTTAAAATTATTGTCATCACTAATGACTTTTTTTAATTGAACATAATTATAAACTCTGTTTCTTTTAAGTATGTAGGGTACCAGTTTCTACTGACGATATCGCTCTTTGGGATTTTTTCTTCGAGGGTAGTTGAAGTGACAACACGTTTTTACAGAGCTCATATTTTATAATAATTTAAAAATAGTTAAATCACAGTTTTTTTATTCCTTATGCACTAAAAGTCCTTAATAACCTTCGGTGCACTCACTTCTTTCAAATTTTCACTTCTACCTCTCACTTATTCTGCACTTTTCACTACTCTTCAATTCTTCACAAATGGACCTATACGCTAAGCTATCTAGCAGCATGGAGGAATTGACGGCGTCATTCTCATCGAGGATGAACCAATATGAGGAGGATCTGAAGTCTGCTGGCGGCAATGAGGCCACTCACAAAACCATAGCCAGTCTCTCACGTGAGTTCACAGCATTTAAAGCCCTTATGTGGAAGACAGTCAGCACTTTGAAGACCCAGATGGAGTTACTCATAGTTGGTCTAGACCGGCATGAAATGGCGTCGCGCAAGCCGGTTCTGCTCCTCCATGGCCTTACGGAACAGCGGGATGAAGATCACGTTGCCCAAGCTATCCATGTCATGACGGAAAAGATGAAGATCGCTGGCGTTTCTCCTGCTGATGTCGTAGCCTGCCATCGCCTTGGTGCTAGTTCAGGCAAGCCTCGTCCCCTACTTATCAGGTTTCACGGACACAAGCTACGTAGCGAAGTGTGGCGTAACAAGACCGTGTTAAAGGGCTCTGGGCTTACGCTTTCTGAGTTCCTGACAAAGCCCAGACATGACGCCTTCCTTAATGCGCGCAAACACTTTGGCTTTAAGAACTGTTGGACCTCTGAAGGTAAGATAGTCGTTCTGCTACCTAACAATTCCCGTCGCAAAATTGAGTCGGCAGCCGAGCTACAAGAACTTGTGGCTCTACATCCACTTGCTGTAGTGGACTCATCGGAATGCTTGGCGGCGGGGGCGTCGACGGGAACATTGCATCAGCCTGGCAAGTCGGTTAACGACAAAAGAACACGATGAGTTGCTGAATAACTTGTTTACCCACATCTTATCAAGCATTTTTAATAATTCGTTGTTTGTCGGTATAGCTTGCGTGTTGTTTATTTTATAGTTTTGACAACTACAACATGTCATTAATCATTTGTGATGCGTTCGGAAATATTGTTTGAAATTTTATAAAACTTTAAACACTTGTATTTTTAGCAATACTGGCGAGTGCATCGAGGATTTAAGTAAAAAATCACGGGAATTAATTCGTAATAGAATAATTGTGTGCTATATATAGTATATATTATATTTATTTTATATAGGTATTATATCTGTATGTTAGATAACCTAGATGACAGTTTTTTATCGTGCTCTTCTTCCTGTGCGTCTGACGAGAGCTATGCTAGTGCGTTTAGTGATGATTGTGTGCATCTGCGTGACCAACTCTCTTCTACCTTCTCCTGCTTTAACAAATTTTTCAATGTTATACATATTAATGCTCAGAGTATTCCTGCTCATCATTCAGATTTAATTACTTCTTTTGACTCTGATGTTATCCAAGCTGTACTTGTCTCTGAAACGTTTTTTAAACCTTCTCTTCCTTCTACGCATTACTCTTTACCCGGCTACAAGTTAGTACGTAATGACAGAGTAGGCAAGGGAGGCGGAGGTGTCGCCATCTACCTTAGAGGGGATATCCCCCATAAAGTTGTTGACCAGTCTCCAAGTGTTTATTCTAAATCTGCCGAGTATCTTTTTATTGAAGTGACTTTTAATAACAAAAAACTGCTTCTGGGCGTTTTTTATAGTCCTTCATGTCATATAGATTATTTTGCTTCCTTCGAATCTAACCTTGAAACACTTTCACCCTTATATGACGAATCTATTATTCTTGGAGACTTCAACACTTGCCTGCTGAAAGACGATGTGCGCAGCCGTAAACTCCGGTCTCTTGTCTCTTCTGTCAATATGGAAATACTACAACTTAATGCATCCCATCATGCTCCTCACTGCACTCCTTCTCTTCTTGACCTAATCCTTGTCTCTGATTCTAGAAAAGTAGCTGCACACGGGCAATTGTCTGCTTCCTTCTCCTACCATGATCTCATCTTTCTCTCGTATAAATTACGCCCTCCAAAACGTAAATCTAAATTTATTTTCCTTCGCAGTTTCAAGAACATTAACATGGATCGCTTGAGGCTGGACGCGGGCAATATAGACTGGTCTCCTGTTTTCGGTTGTGATGACGTAGATGAAAAGGTGTCTCTGCTTAACAAATTAATTTTGGAACTATATGATGCGCACGCCCCTCTAAAAAAAGTTAGGGTAAAACATCTACCTGCACCGTGGCTATCTGATATAATCAGGCGTGCCATGGCGAGAAGAGATAGGTCTAAACGTCAGTACAAAAAAGACCCTACTGAACAGAACTTTTCCACGTACAAAAAGTTACGTAACCGTTGCAGTCGTATGTGTAGGGATGCTAAAAGACGTCACATACATCAGTCCATTCAAAACTTCAACACATCACAGGTATGGCAATATCTAAAGTCACTGGGAATCGGTAAAGCATCCAGCGAAGAGGCCATTAATATGGACCTGAACGCGTTAAATCTTCATTTCTCCAAAGCACCGGTTGCCGTGGATGAAACTATCAAAACTGTCACTCTTAACAGTCTCTCCAATCTTCCTTTGCCAGCATGTACCTCATTTATATTTAAGCACGTTGCAGAACAAAACATTAAGAAACAAATCCTATCTATCTCCACAAAGGCGGTGGGAGATGATGGCCTGCAACTTCCAATGCTCCTTCCCATTCTAGATAACCTTAATCCTATAATTACTCATATCATCAACTTCTCCCTAGAAACAAGTTCCTTTCCTTCCGCTTGGAAAAAGGCCTATGTCTTACCACTGCCGAAAGTTCCAAACCCTTCTTCTTTGTCCCAGTTCCGTCCGATCTCCATTCTCCCTGTGCTATCCAAGGTCCTTGAGAGTGTAGTTCAAAATCAACTGTCTCACTACCTTTCCTCTCACAGTCTGCTAAGTCCCTTCCAATCTGGCTTCCGTCCTGGTCACAGTACTGTTACGGCATTGGTTAAAATAACCGACGACATCCGGCTGGCCATGGAAAACAAGCATCTCACAATTCTAGTACTCTTGGATTTTAGCAGTGCATTTAATTCAGTTGATTTTGACATACTCTTAGGGATCTTATCCTCTCTTAATGTCTCTCCTACTGCAACGGCATGGTTCAATTCATATCTTCGGGGTCGCTCGCAGTCGGTTCGTACTGATGAGGCCTCCTCAGAGTGGTGCGATCTTGCTGCGGGTGTTCCCCAAGGTGGCGTTCTTTCTCCTCTTCTTTTCTCCATTTTTATTAATGCTATTACTAAAGTCTTAACTTCACATTATCATCTCTATGCAGACGACTTGCAGCTTTACCGACACTTTAAAATTGATGATCTTCCAGCCGCCATTACTGCCATCAATGGTGACCTTGGAATGATTGGCCAGTGGGCTAAGTCTTTTGGTCTACTGGTCAATCCATCCAAGTCTCAGGCCCTCATCATTGGTGGTAGGTATTTCTACAATCTTTTGGATCACCAGTCTCTCCCACCAGTGTTGTATGAGTCTGTTCCGATAGACTACTCGCGTAGTGCCAAAAATCTGGGTGTCTACATAGATTGCCACTTGTCCTGGGTTACACATGTTGCTGAAGTAAGCAGGAGGGTCTATTGCTCATTTCAGTCTCTCAAGCGTCTCCAAAAGTTCCTGCCTCTTCAAACCAAAATAACTCTGGCCCAATCTCTTCTTTTGCCTCTAATAGATTACGCCGATGTTTCCTTCCTCGATGCTACGGAGGAACTTCTTAATAAACTCGAACGTCTGCAGAATCTGTGTATCCGCTTTATTTTTGGTCTTCGGAAGTACGACCATGTATCGGATTTCCGAGCCAAACTGAGGTGGTTACCGATTCGGCAACGTCGAGACTCCCACATTCTTTCTCTTCTGTACTCTGTTCTTCATAATCCCAATTCTCCGGCCTATCTTCGGGAACGTTTCGAATACCTAGTCCCCAGGGGTAAGCCTTGTCGTACGGCTTCCTCTCTTCTCCTTCGTACCCCTTGTCATTCCTCTAGTCGCTATGATGAATCATTTACTATTCGCGCAGTACGCCTTTGGAACTCGCTTCCTCACTCCTTGCGTGATAGTCCTTCGCTAGATGTTTTCAGGAGAAGAATAAAAGAGCATTTTCTTTCAGTTTGAGTTTTTAGTATGTATATATATATGTATATATATATATATAATATATGTATATATATAATATGTATTGTATTTTAGTTTGTTTATATAGTATATTTATGTGTGTAATATTATTAGTAAGTATTTGTATTTTATATGATAAGTACCTGTAATATAGTATTATTTTATTTTTATCCATTTCGGTTGTACACTTTTTCAATCCTCTTATGCTAAATCTCTCAACTACTCTAAGGTTTGCTGTAAGAAAACTCAATTCTGAGTTAAGCTCGCCTCTGTACATCATATTTCGTACTGTTATATGTAATCATATGTTTTGTGTACAATAAAGAATTAAGGAATTAAGGACTTTTTTTAATTGAACATAATTATAAACTCTGTTTCTTTTAAGTATGTAGGGTACCAGTTTCTACTGACGATATCGCTCTTTGGGATAGTTAAAAATTTCCAAATATACTTAATACCTATCAGCCTACTGTACGATAATCAAATGCCTAGCCTTCTAGCCAATAGAGTTGAAAAGCCATTTTAGATGCCAGCGGGGCTAAAATCACCGCTTTAGGAGAATCATATTAACTCACAAAATTAATGATCACAAATTATTGTATGGCTTGCGTACATTCCATCACGGAATCCATTCATTTGAGAAAATACGATTCTGATACGTAATGAACCGAGTTTGATTCAGCTCTTAAATGTAACTATTTTATGAGTATTTGAGGCATTGCGGAGAATTTAGGAAATGATTTACTTTTAGAGTATTTGCTTACCAGTTTAGCTCTACTTCTTCTTCATATCGTATGGTTGATGAACAACCTAGTGTCAGAGTTCAAACCGACACACACCGTTGAAAAATCTTCCAGGAGTGCCGGTTTCCTCACGATATTTTGCTTCACCGTGTTTATCAACTGATAACTAATTTATAATACGCCCATGAATTCGAGAAGATATTGGTGCGTGCCGGGGTTCGAACTTGCGACCTTTGACTTGGCAGTCCTACGGTCATACCACTCGGCTATCAGTACCAGCTCTATTTATCAAGCGAAATTCAAACCCAAAGTAGGCCACATTCTCAAAACAGTTACTCAAAAGCAACAAAACATGATCGATAACAGAGATGTACCATAAACAAGCAACCCTATGTTTTACTGCCGCGTAAATTATTAGTCGCTGTCATTCCAGTGGTCCATTAGCAGAATTAACGGGAACACTGGAGCCCCATAAAGATGAGGTCAGAGCGGCTGCGTCTTAAACTTAAGGACTATGTTAATAATAAAATTGTGGGGAAACTTCTAGGGAGGTTGAAATGAGCTTGATATATGTGTGTGTGACAATATGTTTGTGTCAACTCTCATTTATTATAGACAAGATGATTTTAAGATCATAGTAGATAAGTCTCTTATAAGGAACATCACGCCTGTATTCCTCGATGGGGTAGGCAGGGGCAGAGGTATAGTACACCTGCATTCCGGCAGTTTTGTTTAAGGTTCCAATTGCCTTGTATTATGGGACGATGCATAAAGCAGCAGACCGGGCTTTGTGGCGTACATTGGGAGAGGCCTATGTCCAGCAGTGGACTGCAACGGGCTGATGATGATGATGATGATCGGACAATGCCTATGTCCAGCAGTGGAATGAGATAGGCTGATGATGATGATAATGGAACGAGCTTATTGCTATTTACCAGCCCCTAAGAATGATCTAGTAGAAGAACAGTCAGCGGTAGCCCATATTGGTCGAAATGCCACAGCCCTCCAAGACAAATAGCAAAACACTTCCTCATAATCATCATCATCAGCCCGTTGCAGTCCACTGCTGGAATGAAATGGAAAATAATATATATTGGTTTGGCATATGTCATCGATTACATCGTTGAAACATTATGTCATCCCGATTTATTTATCATTCTATTCGTCAAGCGTTTTGCCACTTGTCTAGGGGGAAGTAATGCTTTATTAATTTTAGTTTCCATTATTCTTCTTCATAACAACTTTAACTATGGCAAACCTCACCCTTCCGCGTTTTAAAAGGGATTAAAAATTTTGCTTCACGAATTATTATTCATACTAAAACAACAACATCTAATAACCTAGTTAGTACTTAAGCTTCCAAATATAAGCAATTGACAATCATGATCCTCATTCTTGTAAAGTACGTCAGTGAGTGGTTGTGTTACGTGGAGTCATAAGGCAGCACTCACTCTGCCCGGCCGCAGTCGAGCCGTGAATATTTAACTCACACAATACCCGCGCCACAGATTTTCATGTTACCTCCTCCAAAATTCATTCAGTGCCTTTTGACTTTTATATTAAAATCCTTTGGGGATTTTAAATGTTCATCTTATTTGTGTTTAGGGTTAGTATAATGTCTTGGCTTGTAGCTATATTTACAAACGGCGCAACTAGCATCGTAAAGTTACAAAAGCGGTTTTGCATGAAAAAAAAACTTTTTGGATTTGTATTTGAATCAACTAGGCCATTTAAAAAGTGAAGCTGTGCTTACTGTGTTAATTTCTGATGGATGACCATTCTATGACATTATTGTCCCGTACGGGAATCGAACCCGCAACCCAATTCCTAAGCCACTGCGCCAATCAGGTCGTCAAGCAGTCAGATTCACAGTGACCAAAATTCATTTAGGAAGAAAAGGAGTATTGTCAGGAGTATTTTCCAGCCTCTTGTTTCTAAGACCGTACTTTTGTCCGACCTGTAAATCAACCCTTATACCTCACACTGCAAGCTCGCCAGTGAAAACAGAGCAATGAGTCGGTCGCCATTATTAACAGCTAAACGTCTGCTTCTAACTGGGTCAGCGTATCAGAGTGCTCGCGTATTTATAGAACCTATATTTATCACACTTAGCGAATCGAATAGTTAGCTTGCATTTATTATTTAACACTTAGTTAAGAGTGCTATCACAGAAGCCTATATCCAGCAGTGGACTGAGATAGGCTGATGATGATGAAGAAGAGTATCATCGTATTTTGCTCGCTTAACCTTGAAATGCAACTGCAAGAAAACTGCAAAAATGCAAGAATAGGAATTTTTTTAACGTGCAAATATGACTTTCATAAAAGGATATGACCCATCCAAGCCTAGAATGCAACAGTGTTGCATAACTTCACAGTTTTACTGGTCCTTGGTGGCGAATCTTGGTATAAATTATTTACTAAGTACATAAAAACTCAAAGCCACGCTGCATGTAGATATTTATATTTAATCTTATACTTAATTCTGTACTATTATGAGTGACGACAGCATCTCGCCGAGATCTTTAGCGTGAAAGCTAAATCTGATCTAAGGAAGCCTTCAGCCGACGCGAGACCCAGTCGCATTAATTTATACAGACGAATGACAATACACAGAGGTTTCAGGAAAACTGGTCCTTGGAGGTTTTTGGTCCTTTTGCACTGAATACGCAGTCCTTTGCTACAAATAAGTTATATGATAACCTATATCTATAACAAAAGTTGTATCACAGTATATTTATTATTATTTTCATAATTACAAATATTTCTTTTGCCATAATAGTCTAAAATATTTAAAACTCAGTTTACAACTTGGTGCTTTTTATCATTGATTGACACCACGCTCCTGCGTAATTTTTGCAAGATGTAAATCAAACACCGTCTCCTAGCAATGGTCCTTTAGACTATAAATAACTACTTGCAATAAGTTGTAATAAATACCTAATAAATAATTTTATTCAACAACAAAACATTCAGAGTTAAATATTGCTCATATTGTAAATAATTTTTCAATAAAACTCATATTAATCAGATTACAGTACGAAAAGCCGAACGATACAGTTTTATACCTCTGAATTCTCTGTCCCCTGTGGCTTCTCTATGAGCTTTCACATTTTAAAGTGAAAAGGCAGGAGCTCTTTGTGTAGTAAAGCGCCGCTTTCTCAATGGAACCTTCGTTTTATATTTATTGCATTATAATATTTTACAACAATACCAGTCTTTGGTTGAATATTTTACGCTTGGTTGACTTTGGACGTGTACATGTGCATGTGTGCTGCCTATTATCTTATTTTCGTGTTCTGTTTAATGTATATCCGTTATTTCTTACTTCATATTGTTCTGATTTTCTTTGTGCAATTGTTTGAATTTAATAAACGTTTTGTGTTTAGGAACACCACTCGTGCCTATCATTGTAACTCCTGCAAGCATAGCAGAATCTACAGCTTTAGGTAACAAAAGTTTCTAGAAGCTAATTACCATGTTTATCAGATAGACACACACACATACAGTGATTGCCAAGTGGTATGACCGTTGGACTGCCAAGTAGGTCGCAAGTTCGAACCCCAGCACGCACCAATGTCTTATCGGATTCATGTGAGTACTATAAATTAGTTATCAGTTGGTAACAACGATGAAGGAAAATATTGTGAGGAAACCGGCACACCTGAAAGCTTTTTCAGCGGTTTGTAAAGCCATATCAGAGGCCTACAGGCGGTATAAACTCTGACAGCAAGTTGTTCATCAACCATATGATAAGAAGAAGATCAGAGACACAGTATTGTTTAACACTCTGAGCAAAGGCCTCTCCTTCAATCTTTCAGAAATTCCTATTCAATGCCTTTTCTGGCCATGGCTTTCACGCATAAGAGTCAGAAAAAATAATTGACTAGGTATCGGCAAATCGATTACTTATTCATTTTTAATATTAAGATACGATACTAAAAGCTAAACAAGACTGATTGCACAGGTCAAATTTCAATACATATCGCTTGTATTCCTCGAAGGACAGAAGTGTGTAATAAATTCTCATTTCGCTATTCCCGATGTAATAGGAGCGAGCCTATTGCCATCAACCGGGCACAAATCTAGACTCCGTGTTGCTACTGAGAATTTCGTAATAGAAAACCCCAGTAACACCCTACCAGACCTGGGATATTCAGGACTTCATAGTCAGCCGTCGCGCTTAGCGACCAGTAGACCAACGATATAAAATCCATCGATATTTTCCATCAAATTACAATAACTAGACAAAAAAATTAGTTGTACAAACATCCTCACAGAAGTTGGTGAAAGCCACACTTGTAGGGAGCTCGATGCCAGCCGTCGTCAGTGATTAATAACCTAAGTTACCAAGTTAGAAGCAAGCAGAACTCGACCAAGTTACAATGAACTTGCCACCAACAAGCCGCATATGACCTGTTATAACATGTCTTCAAGTTTTCACTCAATTTGTCTTATATAGATGACTAGGCTGAAGTTCGTCTAGAAGCTTCCTTGGGATAGCTGCAGATGTTTGGTTCAACCTGCATGGAAAATTAGGTCACAGTCATTATAATTATTATTTCTTACCAGCTGCGCCCCGCGGTAATGTTAAAAAGGTGAAAGTTTATGAGGTTGTTTATGCGTTTGTATGTTTGTTACCTCTTCACGCTCAAACGGCTAGGCCGATTTCGATAAAATTTGGTATGGAGGTAGCTGACACCCAGGATTAATATATAGGCTATTAATAGAGTAGCGGTTGACACCGCGGGGCGCAGCTAGTAGTAAAATAATTCTCAGTAGCAGACCAGTTTATTTGTGCCCGGTTAATGGCAATAGGCTCTGTAAAGGGGACTTACTTATCTGTAAAATGTAAGGGAACTATCCATTTAGTTCGAGGAATATTCTATTCGTTTTAATTTCCTCAGTATTTTCAAATTTTATTTCGGGAAGCCGCAGCTTGTTACAACTTTGAAGTCATCATCGTTCAACTCTTTGAGGATCACGAACGCTGTGTAACGTTATAACTGAACTCGCTAAGCACTTAAGCTTACGCTCTGGTGTAAGAAGGTAGTCTTTAGGAATTAAGACGTCAAAGATAATCATGAAAGGTAAGTAAGGTGTGTAACTATACATAGTTTAATATGGGTATTAACGAGCATTAGGAAAATAAGATCCTTTTACTTTTAGTGTATCTTTAGAGCCTTGGGTACGCGTACCCGACTGTTTAAGCTACTAAGCAGTTTCTATTTATGTAAAACTTTTGACGTTTCGGTACTGTTTAAATGTATTTAAAATCGACAACAAAAACAACTTAATCACCCACCCCCTTACGATGATAAAACTTCTCTCTTCTTAAATCTTAACTTAAACACTTCTTTAATGTAATGACAGGTATAATTTATTCGATATTTTAACATCAGTACTTTTAAGAAGAATGTTACGAAATCTGTTTCAATTTGCGTATATAGCAAATATTATTCATAAATCATAAAAGGCAGGATCGTTGTTGAGTCAAACATTACTTCTCCTAAAAACGTATTGGGATACTTCGGTTCAAAAGAAGTAGAGACGAAGTCGAAAATACAAGACCGCCACACTAATGGAAAGTATGATTCATCATAAAAAATATAGAACAAAGGAGTACACTACACCTGTAATGCCTAAAGGGGTAGGCAGAGATGGTACACCCACATTTTGCCAGTTATGTTATAGGTTTAACACAAAAAATGATAGACGTACTGCAGATATAAGGGTTCCGTTTCATCACAGCTGACTCTAAAGTAGTGATGTAGATAGATATAAAGAAAATACGTTAAGCCATTGACTCCAAAGCTTAAAACTACGACCAGGAAACCCAAAATCTTCAGCCAGAAAACAATAGAAGAAAGCATTTGATAATCTTACCATGCTTGTACACTATATTCGTATCGATCAGACGCATTGAAGGCGTGACGCGAATTTGTACACATCGTAATTGTTTTGAGATGCCACGATACCGGCCGATGACGTCACTGATTTATGTGGCCTACCGCCAATGCCCCATGATTTATGACTTCTGTACGTTTTTGTTCTGATATTGTTCGGTGTTTGGTAAATTGGATTTGGGGGATGGTGACGTTAATAAGCTTAAAATTTTGTGGTTTGTAAGATCAATGTTCTAAGATGTTTTTGTTCAAAAACACCTGGGTAATTCTTTGAACTGAGAACCATGATTGAAGAATAACAAGCAGGAGAGCTAATGTCATGGTTATGTAGATGTTTATAGATAGACATGCTAAATGCAGAAGTAGTGACTATATGTAATGGATGCATCTTGCATTGTTTGTATCTGGAACAAACACTTTGAGCTTGAATTTCTTTTTTGTGCCATTCTATACCCTATTGCCTAAGGTGCATAATAAAATGTTGTTCTCACCGAATTTCGCGTCAAAATATCACGGTGGCTTATATCCGAGCGGAGGCTAGACAACTACGCAGGAGATACTATAGTGCACAGGTGCACTCTCTATTCCCTCATTCTTATAGTCCGTTGGAATGGTAGACCGACACGACCGGAGAGGGATCAGGTGCAGGACCAACAGCTTAACGTGCCTACCGAGGCACGGAGGGTTCTCGAGATGTGAAAACGATCACCACACAAGGCCTAAACCTCGCAGCTCGACTGATCTGCGCGGTAGCCACGTAGCTACCACTTACTTATAAAACTCTATCAACTATATTTATCTTAGCTTCAAAATCGTACTGGTTTGGATCTATATGTATATTTTGATCTACGAGTGTTGTTCGGAGTAGGATCGCAGATAACATGACGAGCAACACGAGAGTGCCGCGTCTTATAGACACGTACTAGTGACGGGACAATATTCCGGCGTGTACTTCAGGAGTCAAGTGTATTGTCCACGACCTGATCGGCGCAATGGCTAAGATATTGGACTGCTGCGCTAAGGACGTTAAGGGTAAGGGTTCGATTCCAGCACGGGACAAAAATTTATGTGATCCGCAGATTTTTGTCTCGAGTTTGGTTGTTTGTGTATGTGATATTTCATGTTTGTGGAACGCACCAATCATACAGAAGTAATTCCTAGTGTGGGGTGACGTAAAAAAAATGTTTCCTTAAGTGTGCTCACTTTGTATTTAATATGGTTTTAAAAATTACCAGTGATTACGATACCGTTGGAAAAGAGGGAGAAAATTAAAAAGATGGACAGGCGATAATATGTCGCAATGATTGGAGAAGCGACCTGATCAAGGCATGCGCAGGACAGAAATGGATGGAAGCAGCTGGAAGAGACCAGTGTCACAAGACACGCTGTTCCGTAAACCTGGAAATCCAATGTACTAGGTAAATTATGACGCTTAAAACTTTTAATTTTTCGTGTATCAGCCATAAAAGCTTCAATAAAATGATACCATTGAGGGAAAAAAAATTGCTGCACTCGTAAGTTTCACGAATGGAACCTATACGGGTACAGATGATGATGATAATGACACTACATTTTTCGTATATTTCGTAGACTTTACCTCCTAAAATGTGCTGAGAAAACAAAAGCATTTCTAGCGAGAAAATTTAATAAATCTAAATAAAAGAAGGGCGATCAGTTTCATGTATTATATTATTGGAGATAATGCTGTACCTACTTGAAAATAAATTAATGTCCTCATGGCTTTTGTATAAGTTGTCGTGGTGTCTGGGGGGCTCGTAGCCACGTGGCTACCGCGCAGATCCATCGATTTGCGAGGTTAAGCCGTGCTCGCTGCGGTCAGTCTTGTGATGGGTGACCGTTATAACATGTCGAGGCCCCTCCGTGCTTCGGAAGGTACGGTAAGCCTTTGGTCCTGCGCCTGATCTCTCTCCGGTCGTGTCGGTCTTCCTTCCCATCGGACTATGAGAAAGAGGGAATATAGAGTGCACCTGTGTTTGTGCATACTCCTGCGTAGTTGGCTAGTCTCAGATGAGATCAGCTGCCGTGACCGAAATTCGGACAGGAGAACGTTATTTATTACTATAAGTTGTCTCTTTAGTGTAAACAAACGATTTAGTGTTACACTACTGTAAACAAATGGTTTAACGGATTGCTGTACTAACTCATACCACAAGCAATTACCTCCACTAAGCTAACAATAGACAAAACTAATTCATTGTTTTAATCAGGACCACAATTAGTTCCATAGGTAGATAAATCGATTAACTTCTGGTTCGGAGATAAAGAGACCGTCTTGCTCCCTAGCTCCTAGCCTAAGTCACATAATAAATATATAAGAGAGCGGCGGGTGGGCCGATCCTCGCGACGTATTCGTGCTGCACCAAGCCAAATAGAATTTTTGGCAGAACTACTAAAGAGCTGGTAATACCGACTAGAACATTAAACTTTCACATGATTTCGATTACGATCTAGTGCATTTCTTTTGTGTTAGTAGGCTTTGCAGTTGGACAGTTATAGACAGGTATTATTTATTTATTTTTTAACTTCACCCCCACGAGGAATTTCTCCTGTATAACATCTCCAGAATATCACATACACAAACACCCAAACTCGGGATAAATATCTGCGGATCGCACGAATTTTTGTCAAAATTATAGCTAGCTTGTACGACGTACGCTTACGAGTATCGGGCTGGATTGGAAGGTTGAGAATTTGCAACCTGTAGTAAGCCAGTGCAATTCTTCTTCTTATCGTATGGTTGATTAACAACCTGGTGTCAGAGTTTAAACCGCCTGTAGGCCTATGACATGGCTTTAAACACCGTTGAAAAATCTCTCAGGTGTGTGTGCAGGTTCCCTCACGATGTTTTCCTTTACCGTTTTTAGCAACTGATAACTAATTATTTTTTTCATCGTTTACCCAAAAAGAGGCAATCCCTGACAGTTAAAAATTAAGACTTAGTTCAACCTAAATGTCGAAAATATATCTCAAATTTCTAAACACAATTTCTTAATCATGTCACGCTTGATGGTATCCATAAATAAAACCCATGTCACAATTACTATATTCTATATTCCAAATCAATCCTTTAGGAGGGAAACTGGACGCGCACCGACGCCATTGCTCGCAGCACCGATCACTCTGTTGGTTCTCTGGTGTTGCCAACTTACATAATTACATCTATATAACATCTTCCCTTTTTTTTTTTTTTTTAACAAATAAGTACTTACTACTAAAATACGCAATATAAAATTTTAACATAACATCTTTCTTTATTTTAAACAAAATAACAACATCTACTTTATTCATATAATATTAAAAGAAAACACTTATGTCTAACATCATCATCCTATCTGACAGTTCTATTTATTTTATTTCTAAACACTTCTGTTTATGAGTACTAAATTAATGTTCTGTACTGTTTACTTATCTACCAACAATTTACTCACAAGATTCGACATACCTAGAAGGTTTTTTGTACAATCGACCGTATCTTGATCTACTAGTGATAACAGTGCTATCAACTACATCTGGTGTGTTATCAAAAGAGTTTGAACTAGACAAACTATCATTGTTGGAACTAAGGTTTTCGGACAAATCAAGAGAATGAGATGGTTTTATAATGTGAATTCTATTCCGGCGAAAAGAACCTTCTGGGCTGTTTACAATGAAACTTCTGGGCTCTGGGCCTACCTGAGAAACAATACCAGGAACCCATGTTCCATTAGGTTTGTGTTTAAACATGATTTTATCACCCACTGATAAAGGCTTTAATTGTGTCTTATTTCTATTACAATAAAATGATGAATTTTCTTTTTGATTTTCAATTGTTTCCTGCACCTGTTTATTATCAATTGCTTTAAATTCTAAATTACTCTCTGTAACTGGTATTACAGTTCTTAATCTTCTAGACATACTTAGTTCTGCTGGGGAATAATGATTAAGTTTAGGAGTATTCCTGTACATTAACAATGCCAAATATGGATCACTTTTATCAGCATGACATTTTTTTAAAATGTTTTTTACTATTCCGACTGTTCTCTCTACCATTCCATTTGAACAACTTTGGTATGGACTAGATGTGACATGTTGAAAATCCCAGTCTTTAGCAAAACTTCTAAATTCAGTACTGCTAAATGGGGGTCCATTATCAGAAATAACAATATTTGGTATACCATGACGGGCAAATATTGATTTTAATTGAATAATGACAGGATGTGCAGCAAACCCAGATTTTAATAGTGCCATTTCAACATATTTTGAGTAGTAATCAACAACAATAAGATATTTTTCACCGTCCAAGTCAAATAAGTCTATACCAACTTTATTCCAAGGTAACAACTTGTAATCATGGTGTAACAAGGGTTCTTTACTATTATTTCTGCGAAATGTTAAACATATATTACACTGACCTACATATTTCTCTATGTCACTATCAATTTTTGGCCAATATACAGCAGTCTTAGCAAGACGGATACAGCTATTTATTCCTTGATGGCCTTTATGAATAATGTTAAGTATGGTATTTCTGAAAGACTCTGGAATTATTATGTTATTGGATTTGAAAACAATGTCATTGATAACATGAATCTCACTTTTCAATGGAAAGTAAGGTCTAATATCTTCACCTACTGATTGTTTGTGTTCTGGCCAGCCATTTTTGCAATAATTAATTATTTGACTTAATATTTTATCCTTGGAAGTCAACTCTTGAATTTCTTTGAGTTTTTCAGGACTGACAGAAAGGTTAGACAAAATCAAATTTACATGTAGATCTAAATCATTATCTAGGTCTTCCAAAGAGATTTCTGGTAAAGCCATTCGAGAAAGAGTATCAGCAACATAGAGATAACGACCTGGTTTGAATACTATTCTTATGTCATAGGGTTGAAGTCTTAGCATGATACGCTGTAACCTAGGAGGTATATCATGTAATGCTTTTTTGAAAAGAGTAATTAAGGGTTTGTGGTCAGTCTCAACTGTGAACTGCTGTCCGTATACATACTGATGAAATTTTGTGCATCCAAACAGTACTGATAGCAATTCTTTCTCTATTTGGGAGTAGTTTTGTTGACAATTATTGAGAGATGCTGATGCATAAGTAATAGGCTGTTTACCATGAGACAAAACTGCTCCCATAGCATCTTTAGACGCATCTACTGACAGTGTAACTTCCTTATCAGGATCATAATATGTTAGGACCGGTGTAGAACTAATAAGGTTTTTAATTTTATCAAATTCAGATTGGTGTTGTTCTGACCAATTCCAGGCTACATTTTTTGACAAAAGTGAACGTAAATGACTAGACTCGTGTGACAAATTCTTTATGAATGGACCCAAATAATTTACCATACCCATAAACCTTTGTAATTCAGGAACAGTGGTCGGACTAGGCATCCTACATATGGCCTCAACTTTGGCTTCATCAACCTTAACACCATCAGCACTGAATACATGACCAAGATATTTAACTTCCGATTGGCAAATTCTAGACTTTGCTTTATTGAACTTTAAATTACATTCAGCTGCTCTTTGCAACACTTTTTCTAAACGTTCATTATGTTCTGACTCTGTTCTACCAAAGATTAAAAAATCATCGAGCATTATTTTCACTCCCTCTATATCACCAAATCTTTTTACCATCTCATTGTGAAAAATTTCAGGGGCTGCATTAATACCAAATGGTAACCGAGTAAATCTAAATCTGCCAAAGGGAGTTATAAAGGTACACAGCTTAGAAGAAGCCTCAGATAATTTTAGCATCCAGTACCCTTTGTTTGCATCAAGAGTTGAGAAATATTTTGCACCTACCAGGGCAGATCTAATTTCATTTAATGTTGGAAATTGGTAATGTGGTCTCATTATGGCCTTATTAAGATGTCTAGTATCAATACAAAGTCTAATTTGACCATTCTTTTTAGATACAATAACTAATGGGCTCACCCACAAGGTTGGTTCCTCAACACGGCATATCACACCAGTTTGTTCAAGATTATTGAGTTCTTCCTTTAATACACCCTGTAATTTGAATGGTACTCGCCTGCACGGACTTATAGTTGGGGTGATATCTGGCTTCAAGCTAAAATCACATTCAAAATCTGTTAAACAACCTAGACCCTCAAACAAGTTATCATATTTTTTTAGAATATTTTGACATGGATTGTTGACGATTGTTGGGTTATCATTGTTAGACGATACAACGTTTACCTTTTTTATCAAGTTCATGGCTTTACTGGTTGCCCTTCCTATGATGTTTTGACAGTTTAAATCCACTATGTGAAAATTTACATTATATTTATCATTTTTGTGGCTGACTGATAAGTTACACTGTCCTAAAGTTGGTATAACCTCCCCACTGAATGTTGAAAGAGTGTGTATACTTTTCTTTAAACTCGAATTTGGAATACCAAGCTTTTTATATGTGTGGTATGATATTACGTTTGTATCTGCCCCAGAATCCAACAAGAATTGCACTTGATTTTCATTAATTGTTAGGTCTACATGCCACGGCTTGCTTTCAGACATAATTGAACAAACATTATTTAGACAATAAATCATACCTATGACTAAATTATCATTAGGTGTTACCATGGTCTCTTCCTGTGACTCCAATACTCTAATAGACTTTGTTCGGCAAAATGTGGCAAAATGATTTTGTTTTTTACACTTATGACATTGCACACCCATAGCTGGACATTTATATTTATGTTGCTGACCACAACGACCACATTTCTTCCTCACTGGAGACTGGGACTGACTTCTAGGTTGCCTTTCAGTCCTGACTGGATGGCTGGCCCGCTGCTGCTGCTTTGTTTTGACTTGTCCAATAAAATTTGCTGAATTCTCCAGAATTTTAGATTGTCGTTTGGTTTCTTCCAAAGTCTTGGCTATATTGATTGCCTCATCTAAAGTCTTCGGACAGTCTGTCAATAGTTTTTCTTTTAGGTATTGGTTGTCACTGTGTAAGTTTAGGCTGAAAAGGTCCCTGAGCAAGTTTTCACGCAGTTCGCCGAATTCACACTGGTGGCTGATATTCTTGAGGTCGGTAACATATTCGTCAATGCTCTCGTTTTCATATTGTCGACGATTAAATAACTTGTGTCTCTCCATTGTGATGTTTATTTTTGGCAGAAAATAAGCCTCGAATTTGGCTAATAACTCTTTGTATGTCACAACATCAATGTCTACGTCGAAAGAGTAAAAAATTGTGAGTGCCTCGGGGCCAATGAATTGTAACAAAATGGCGACCTTCCGTTTGTCGTCTTCGTCTTCGAGCTTGTTGGCTCTTAAATAAATTTTCAATCTATTCGACCAGTTTTTCCACTCTCTAGGCATGTTGTTGCTTTTTAAGTCTAGCCTCTCCATTGTAGTGTTCTTTTGATACATATCGTCGGACATTGCAATGTACAATTTATTGGCTTGATGAGAATGGGCGCATTGACTGACTGACCTTTCTTTTGATGTTGACTTATTTTCGACATAAAGTAGTTGAAATTTCTTCTGACACCATGTCACGCTTGATGGTATCCATAAATAAAACCCATGTCACAATTACTATATTCTATATTCCAAATCAATCCTTTAGGAGGGAAACTGGACGCGCACCGACGCCATTGCTCGCAGCACCGATCACTCTGTTGGTTCTCTGGTGTTGCCAACTTACATAATTACATCTATATAACAAATCATAAGTTCTTTATGAATAATTTTCGGGCACAGAAAAAGCAATTAATATAAAGGTAAATTAAGTATCACCATTCCTTGATTTATAAAAGCAATAACTTAATTAGGTTTTGGTACAATTAAATTTGCTACATTTTCCAGTTTATAGAGCCGAGCTAGTATTCATTAGGCTGTCTTTTATTCTAGAAGTTTTCAGTCTAGTGATAGGCAAAGATTTTAATTAATAATGTTATTTCGAGTTCAAATCAATGTGACTTTTTCAATGTCGTATTTAAACTGTTACTCTTGCAAGTGTCAAGAAATCGTTTTATTTATTTTTAGAGGTACCTCTACGAGCGATACTTATTAATGTGCGGAGAATTTTGGATAGTCAATCTTGCTATCGTTCGAGTTTTGTCAATCTCTGAACCATGACATGACACGTGTCCGACTGATCATGTGACATAGCTCATTCCGTTACGGAGAATATGTATAGAGACACTTATTTATAATTTAGGTGTGCACACTTTTACCATCTCTTGGCTGGGCTCTTTTGAGTTATGTCAGCTTACCGTCCTATTGGAATATGTGAATTAAGGTGTAGTTGAAACTATATGTGGTGATTGCAGAGATCAGAGATGTAACGAGTAGATTACTGAAAGGGTTGTGTAGTGTCTAGTACACTACAATATGTAATAATACATAATACCTAGCTCGCCTACGCACTACCACGAGTTTTCGGGCCGACGGTCAATTACCGGGTCTATTTATAAGGTATCAACTGATCCTCACTTAGCCACTTCTGACATAAGAGCCCGGGACAGATTATAATAATATTAATGTACCCAAATATACTGCAGATTGTATTTTGTCATCATACCACTTTTCTAGGGCCGTTGGGTGGACTGGAAGCTTACTGAAGAAGGGAACAGGCTAGGCAGATGATGAAACAATATTTCGAGGGGGTATCATCATCTACACAACCGCCCCAGTGTCGTATGCCCAATGGTTGCATTCGCAATGCGCCGCGCCATTAGATTTACAACGCGCCGACTGGGCGACCTACATACCTATTACATAATATATTTGTGTGCCATATAACGGAAATATGGCCTGCTTATGTACCTAGTAGTTCGGGATTTATTGTTTTATAACCACGTCAAAGTTTTGCAGTTTAAATAGTGGGAAAGATGGTTCAAGTTTGAAATGTGTTTGCTGTGATAATTTAAGGTTGTGGCGGTGTAGACCTCACTGTTTTAGTAGCTAACTGTTTTGGTTTAGTCGTCAAAGTCATGGCTTTGATTCTCAGCTGTGTTTCAGCACTCATATTGTTGTTACTCTTAGTTATCTCAAGAAAAGAGTAGGGAACAAGGTAAAAAGAGTGTTCAAAGAAAAACAATATTATTCTTCTATGTATGTATATACTTTTTATTTTATTTATTTTTTATAAAAACGTCACCCCACACTAGGAATTTCTCCTGTGTCGTAACTGCGTTTCACAAGCATGAAATATCATTTTTACAAACACCCAGACTCGGGACAACCATCTGCGGATCGCACAAATTTTTGTTCCGTGCGGGAATCGAACTTGCAACCGTTAGCGCAGCAGTCAAATAGCTTAGCCACTGCGCCAATCAGGTCATCGTTATTTATTAACCGACTTCAGAAAAGGAGGGGTTTCTCAATTAGACTGTTTTTTATTATTATTCCTATATTACAGAGGCGGACTTAATGCCTTGGACATTCTCTCCCAGTCAACTTTACATCACGTCTGTATCCCCTGAGTAGGCAGAGGTAACACAGCTTCCGCCAGTTATGTTAAGGTTCCTTGAAATAGGAAACCTATTGCTATTCGGGACCAAAAAAAAAACTTTGTGTTGCTACTAACAATAACTTAATGAAAAACTCATTTGTCCTATACAAGAATCGAACATAGAACCTCATACTCCGCAGACACACTTAAGACTGCTAGTAGACCAACAAGGCAAAATACTTAAAACAACATAACATCACGCCTGTATTCCCCGAAGGGGTAGGCAGAGGTGTACATATAGTACACCCACATTTCGCCAGTTATGTTGTAAGTCCCAATGTAATAGGGGGCGAGCCTATTGCCATCAACCAGGCACAAATCCAGACTCCGTGATGCTACTGAGAATCACCAAATGGTAAACTCAGTAACACTTTGCCCGACCCGGGATTTGAACCCAGGACCTCTTGCTCAGCAGTCGCGCTTAGCGACCACTAGACCAACAAGGCAGTCAGTACTTAAAACAAATAAAATCAAAATGGTAATCACCTAAACTCAGTGTGAAGTCTTATCAGCATCCCACACACAAAATGGACTTAATAAGGCTAGCAAAACCACAGCAAAACATAGTTGACCATTATCCAGTAGAACAAAACCTGTCCACAGTGCAGTGGAACCAGTATAATTGCAGCGAAGTTTTAATCTCAGCTAATACCCACGCAACGGTTGGAAGTTGGAGGGTCTCCAAATAAGTAAACGAAGTGTGTAGACTGTGGGTAGTGTTTTTTGTGAACCTTATCGTCGTTTTCAAACCAAAATCTGCTAATGCATTAATTTACTCTCTCCACACATATAGACTCCGTGCTGCTACTGAGAATTACCTAATGGGATCAGTCAGGATAATATTGGCTGACTTCATTCATTGGGCTCCAAAGCTAATCAGATAAAAGCAAAATCCCAATTCTTTTAATTTTTTTAAAAAACGTCGCCCCACACTAGGAATTTCTCCTGTGTCGTGGATGCGTTTTACAAACACGAAATATCACATACACAAACACCCGGACTCGGGACAAACATCAGCGGTTCGCACAAATTTTTGCCCCATGCGGGAATCAAACCCGCAACCCTTAGCGCAGCAGTCCAATCGCTTAGCCACTGCGCCAATCAGGTCGTCATAACACTCCAATTCCAATGATTTGAAATGTATGTGTGTTTCAACACTCTAAGCTACGATATTCCCATAAGATTCTTCCCATGAGATTCCATCTTACCGCGGTCGAACTATTTTACAAACTATACGAATATTTGCCAGCCCCCAATGTGTCTACCACCAATAGTGGGTCTCATTTCTCACATAAAACTATGCGCGCCGTACCCAAACAATTTTATTAGAATATCAATCAATTTTATAGCAATTTTCGCTTGAATGGTAACACTTAAGACGTTAGTTGGAACTTCTAAGTTATGAATGCTCTTTTGCTAGAAAGAGACGACGTATTTCTGGATAGCTGCGTCTCTTTCTAGTAACGGAGCTATCGCCTGACTGCCAGCGTTATATTTAATTGCTTGTAATATTAAGATCATAAATAGTTGGAGGAAGTCAGCCATTTTAAATGTCGACAGATCGATGATTTTATAAGCGTTTGCAATCAGTGTCTTATACTTACGTCGTACGTAGAGTAATGCCTGTTTCCCAGAGGGGTAGGCAGAGAACACGGATTTCTATTTGCTGTGATCCTTGCATATTTCTTTCAGCTCATTCAATCGTATCATATTCCTCATATACGCTCTTAGTTACGGGTAATACCTACTCCTAATCTGATCCTTCTGCAGAAAATCTCCAACCTGGACTAGTCGTAGAATGGCTACGATTAATCGTATCCAAAGAGTCGGTTACGACATTTTTGTTGCAATCAGTTAATTAGTTCAAGTCAATAAGAGACAAATTGACAGCCTTCCTAGGTGACCTTGTCAGTATTATGGCCTAGCGACGCTTAACCTGACCTTTTTGCAAATCATCTCATTTCGGTGTCGTATTGAAGATTTGTGAATTTAAACTTGTTTATTATAGTTTTACACATTCGGTGTATACGTATATGTACTCGTGGCTCGTAGCTATGCGGCTACCCGGCAGATCAGACCCCACCGTGCTTCGGAAGGCACGTTAAGCAGTTGGTCCTGCGCCTGATCTCTCTCCGGTCGTGTCGGTCTACCGTCCCATCGGATTATGAGAGTGAGGGAATAGGGAGTGCAGCTGTGTCTGCGCGTATACTTGTGCACTATAATATCTCCTGCGCAGGCTAGTCTCAGCTGAGACAGGCCGCCGTGACCGAAATTCGGTCAGGAGGACATTATTATTATATGTACTATACATACGTCTTCTATAAAATTAGTTCATGAAAATCATCGTCACACATTATCATCACACACTGTTTTCTTGAAATGGGAAAGCAGTGACGTCCAACACTACTTGCACAATGTTCCACACAAAACTCCAATATTCAATAGGGGCGGTAATACCATTATTCAACACCAGTCGGTCGTAATACTCATAATATAACTAGAGATACAAACAATAGAATAATCTATTCATCCCAAACTGAAACTAGATGAGCGGTAATTGCGTATTGAAGTTATAACAACGTTTGGTTCAACTTGTCGCATTCATTTGCATGCGTTGGTTAACTCTAAAATATAATTGTTGCCCACAATAATAGTATAATGTTGTGGCAACCCTAGTTAGGCGTGTCTAGTACGTGCGTAATAAGTTAAAATAAGGGGTTCAAAGCTACCGCGAAGTAAAGCCGTGCTCGCCGCGGTCAATCTTGTGATGGGTAACTGTTTTCATATCGACCCCTCCGTGCTTCGGTAGGTACGTTAAGCCGTTGGTCCTGCGCCTGATCTCTCTCCGGTCGTGTCGGTCCTACCGTCCTGGACTATGAGAGTGGGGGAATGGGGGGTGCACCTGTGTTTGCGCGCATACTTGTGCACTATAATATCTTCTACGTACTTACCATAGTTAGGCAAAAAAACTGTTTTTATGATGTGAAAATGTCTCCAATTTTAACCGTTTCACTTTTCAGTGCATTAATTGTACATTGTTTAACTATTCTGTCTACATAGCGGATAGTGAACGTGTTAATTAACACATTATGAAATCAATTTGAAACATAACCATTAGAGAAAGCTTGAAAAACAATCTATAAAGATACCTTGTCCAAAACCTTGAACACTGTAGAATTCGCCCAATCACTATGCAATATACTATGACGCAATCACGCCGGATTCATTAGTCCAATCAGCGTTAGCGCAGCGATGCGCGCCACCTAGCCAGCCAATCACAGGAGTTATGACTGTGCCGTCACTGGAGAATAGTGATGGGCTTGTTTGAAAGCAGACGTTCAGTTTTCATGCGATTTGAATTTGCAATGTTCAGGTAAAGATGGCGGGGAGATTGCAGTTTGCTCTTGTTTTATCTAGTACCGCAGCAGAACGTTTTACAGCTCGTAAAGAAATGAGATTTGAGAAAAAGAGGATTATTTTAGGGTAGAGATTTTTTTTAGTGTAAGTAAGAGCTGTATTTCAATTTATTTTCATTTCCTTAAAGACGGATATGTACAGTCAGTAACATAAGTAGCTGACATTTAAATTCTCAAACATACCATTATTTGAAAAACAAATACTTACCTACATGGTAAAAAATGTTAAATATTGGATGATAATTTGGACACTTATAATTTGTAACAATAACGTGAATTGATGTGTATTTCTTTCAATTATTTGACTTAAAGTTTTACATGTTTAACTACTTATGTTGCTAACTGTACCATGTAGTAGACGGTTAACCTATTGCCATTGATTCAAACACAGTTTTTGACTTTTTTCTTCAATAATCAAACCTAGGAAACTAGAACTTTCAAGGCGGTTTGTTATGTCTTTGGTAAAATAAAACACTGTAATGAGTAACTTATTCATATAATATATTTTTTAGTTGAAAATTCTTGGTACAATGTACAATTTGGACTTACATTCTGAGACTTACAAATTATAAGTGTTTATTTTACTGTTACATACATATTATAAGTACGCATAACTTAAACAAGATAATATTATATATTTTTTAAGTTTCTTGTCTACTTTAGCGACTAACTTTGTAAATTTTGGTATTATAATTAATTAAGTTTCAATTAATCATTATTAATTTGTTTCACATATCTCTGTTTTTAATTGTTTGAACATTATAACAGAGAATCATTTGTAACATTAGAACAAAATTGAATTTTAATTAAAGCTAAAAAGTAAACATTTTTGAATAATATGCGACTCTGTAGACAATAAACTTAAAATACAAGAACAAGATAAGTACACTCAGCGCCAAAATAAGTAACGTTTATTAAAATGGCAGTATTTTATTGATATGAAATATATTACACAGTGAGCTTTACAAATAAAGAAGTAATTTTGCTATAAATATATTTTAATAAACAGTTTAAATAAACAAATTGGAAGATATAATCACAGGATAGACAAGCAGGATTACCTACAATAAGTTTAAAGGATAAAAAAAGAGCAACTATTATTAAATTCAACCAGGGTTTGATATTACAATGCATAGTAGTCATATCAAAAACACGTCAGTTTTGAGTTTGACATCTGTCAATTCTAATGTCATTAATGTCACCAGCTGTCTTGCTGGAAGTGAGTAGGCTTGTAATATCACGCCATGATTTCAACAAACATTTTAAGTTCTTAATTATAAATTGCGTACTTACAACTTAAACATTTACTTAAGTAACTGTCTTAGAGAATTTGTGAGCCTTTATTACCTATTTTACTGAATGGTTTTTACCGCTCAACGTTTCTTGTTTCTTTTTAATTTGATCTTTTAAGCCTCATTTAACTGATTATCAGAGTTTATTCAAGTGAGGTAAACGGCTTCATTACATTTATTTCACCTTGCTTAATTAAAAAATAAATTTAAAGGCCGAACAACAACAAAACGCAGATTAAGACTTCATTTGTTTTAATTAAAAATGAACTAAACTTTCTTAAAAGGTAATTGAGCGATAAACCCACTAGTAAATAATGCCTCGTACTTTGGAACACTGTTGCATAGCTATATAGTTTCAATTATATACAAATTGGGTAATGCCACTAACAATTGACAGTAAATTGTTTATCTAAACATTATATACTTCGTAATTCATAATACTGCACCGTGATTTTACTAAAAACGTATATTCTTCCTAAAATTCCTTGGAGGGTTGACATAAAAATTACAATCATTAGACTGAAATTTTTATTTATCTCAATTATGAAAAAACACATTTTACTAAAAGGAAAAGAAAAATGCCAGTATTTTTTCTAAAACCCAGTCCACGAGCGGGTATTACAACAATATTTTTTATGCAATCGCATACTTATTTACATTTTTAAATGTATAAGCGAATTGTATTGCTTTTTATTTTCCATCATTAATGGTTTCTCCTACATAATTATTTTAATATGACATGTCCAATATACATACATTTTTTTTCCTAAAAACGAATCTATCTACGACAGTGAAGAAGAAAAATAAAATTAACAGCACTTTTAACACGACTGTACTTTGAATACACTCTTGCTTTTTTCTTTTGGCAATTTTTGCTAAATAGTTTTTTTTCCTATTTTTTTAATAAACTATTAATTTTGTGCTTTATCATACGATATAGAGCCAAGCATAGCGTAGAGTGCTCAATAATCATATATCAATATATTTACAATATTAACTGTATATAGTACAAAACATTTTTACTAAATATTTTGTTTTCTACTTACATAATCAATTCAGGGCTATACTTTTGAAATAATTTACATTTTTATAAATATTCAATAGTAACCATTATTATGGTCTGCTGTGCTTTCACGACTAGAACTATCGTGCTTTCAATTAGCTTCATCTCATTCACACTCGAATATAATTCTATTTGCATTACTTCTCTGGGTATTAATCCATCAGATCATTATAAAAAAAATATAATTTAATTAGTAAAAAAAAAATCTGCAAGCTTATAATTATTTAAAAAATATACCAATGTTTGCAAAATGACATAGTAGAAGCATATTAAAAAAAAATCGGTATTCCACTAAGCTAGTTTGGTACAGCCTCTTTTACTTTATCCCACGGAATGTGTAGTTATGACGTCATCGGAGAGGAACAAAGCCGCGAAACGGTTCATTTACTTTCCAAGCATCGCCTTGATTTAAGCAGGGATTATTTTTTTATGAATTTAAAAGCAACTTTGAAAATGCAGGTTTGTAAACTGCAATATTTAAGGTAAGTTCTTAACAAATGTCATCAAATATTAACCTTTTTCGGGTCTTCTAAGGTGTCACATAGTCACAGAACTGATTTGTCAGCTAAACTGCTGCTAAGTATGGAAAATAGCCGGCATTTTGTTTGTCAGTTTGAATACCAGTGAAAATTTGTGAGGTTATATTTTTACAATTAGATAAGAACTGAAAGAAATAGATTTTAATCAATAGGGTCGAATGGTCCAACTTTTGTTGTTAATATTAGTATTTTATTTATGTCATATTAATCTTCTTGATAAAATAACACTTTCAAACCTTAGACCTTGTAATGATTCCATAAAAGCTTTAACCTGCCGTTAGAAACGCGGCCCGAGTAGTCGCTAAAAAAAAGATTTTCTTTCCATGGCTGTATTTAAGTAATTTTCAGAAAGTGATAAGTTTTTCCCTTTGATTATATATAGTTTTTCCAATATAATTTTGGTATTAGTTGAAGCTTCTATTACAATTCATCAAATCAGTTTCTTATAATTAGGGTATGTAGGTGTTTGTTTTTAGAACAGCGTTGGAAATGTTCAAAATTTAGCTGTCTTAATTTCTAGTAGGTATTGAAATTTTGTAAAATTGGGTAGCCTTTTAACATATTATAATATTAAAACTATAAGGTACTAATATTGTGCAGCTTCTGAATTTAAACTTACAACTTCGCAAAGGCTCTAGAAACCGAGACTGCGGTACCATAAAAGATTAATTATATTATATAGCGTCGGCAACGGCAAGCTAAAACATAATTGCAACAAAATGGTTTTGCTTTTTATATTAAATAATGGTAATAATTCTTAGTTTTCATTTAAATTACATCCTTCAGATATTAAAACTAATTTCATTTTGGATACGTCACATCACAACTGTCCTTTAGCCTTTAAAAAGTTCAATTTCACTAGAAAGCGTTCATTCAAATCTGAATGACGGAGACGAATCAAATCATTCCAAATTCAATCTACACGAATTTGTTTTTTATTCGAACCTCAATTATTCTAAAAGTGAAATTTTATGAATTTGCACACTAAATTGAAGATTCTTTGTTTGAATTTTAAATTGGATCGCAATGTTAGCCTCGGCTTCTATTTATTCTGAGTCCGCTGCGAGTCTTGTTAAATGCCCCTAAATAACTAATGATCATACAAAGTTTTGGTTCACTCTCGCTCTGGAATCGATCAATACGAGTAAATATTTTACTTGACAGCGATCGGACTCGTTGAAAAGCCAACTATTTTACGGTCGGATGCGTTCCAAATTTGAATAGGGGCGCGATGGCAACATTTCAGTCGTAAATAATTCGACAAGTTTGGTTTAAACCTTTTTATATTTGCAGATATTGGAATTGCAAGGCTGTATTCGAATTTTCAGTTTAAATATTTTCAAATGTTTCTTAAATTCGAGTTCGTCATTCAAATTTGAGATCGTAATTTTGGAAGACAGTATTCTAATCGTGAATCTGTCATCGTAGCTGTGTCTCGCTCAGTCGGAGCATGTTTTGCAGCATTGCTCTCTGTATCGCTTTAAAGCGCACATATTCATCGCTCTCACATTTTCGCAGAATCGGGAACTATCGCGGCAGATGCCATCTGGGAATAAAACATTAGTTAGTTAAAGTGGAATACGAATAATAATTCAAAATAACCAAAATCATGAAGTTTTTGTAGGGTATTAAACAACGTCACTTTTGATTCGGATCGTTAATTATGGTTATGGACTATGATAGAAGGCTAGATAAAATTCATCACAAAAGTTTTCTAATTACTTGAAATATTTATACGCTAAGTATAAAAATATGTTTTATATATTAATGGATATATTATTACAGGATAAATTAGATGAGGACGACATAAATGTTAAGATGATTTAAACCTACTTAATTATTTTTTACTGGCATAAATAAAAAAAAAACAAAAAAATTATGACCTAACCAACAAATTTAATCATGTGCCAACTCATTACTATCTCTAATAAAGCCAGCCATATGGCAGAAAGAACGCCAAAGAACTAGGGTCACCGACATAGCTCGAAGCATATGCAAGTTGAAGTGGCAATGGGCAGGCCATATTGCTCGGAGAACCGACAACCGCTGGGGAAGAAAGGTTCTCGAGTGGCGACCACAATCCGGAAGACGCAGCGTTGGCAGGCCTCCCACCAGGTGGACCGGCGATATCGTCAGAGTTGCAGGCAACCGGTGGATGCAAATGGCAAGTTGTCGTTCATTGTGGTGTTCTAAGGGGAAGGCCTTTGTCCAGCAGTGGACGTCTTCCGGCTGATGATGATGATATGGCAGAAAGAAGTGGCAGAAATACCTTTAGTAACACAGGCGTGCACCTGGCAGGACCTGGTGACGGCAGGTCTTGGCAGGCCTTCGCAGGCGGTAGCAGCGCTGCGCTCCTTGCCGCGGCGCCTGCTGCCAGCTGCCCGCCACACGCAGCGCAGCGCCCGATGCTGGCGCCCCACCGTTGAGCACGGACCTACGCACTGGTGCGAGGAAGGGTAATGATCATATTAACCTTCATAATTATCATTTACAAAGTTTTGACTACCTGATAATTTTTGATGGCACTTTGGCTAAGGGATTGGAGTGCTCCGCTTGGGGTTGTTCGATTCCCGTCCGGGAAAAATGTATGTGATCCGCAGTATGTTTGTCTCGAGTCTGGGTGTTTGTGTGTTTGATATTTATATAAATGTTTGTGAAACCTAGCCACGATACTGAAGAAATTCCTAGTGCGGTTTTCTTAAGATAAAAAGAGGTTTTCTTATTCATGAGCTCAGTTTGAGTCCGAAACTAGTCGGGCATTTCTGGATAACTCGTGCGTAAAATCCGAATTCTTTATTTTATCTATGACAGCGATTTCTGGCATATACGCGAATACGAAAACAACCATAAAAAGAAACTAAATTGAAAATTTAAAAAAAAAATACCCTCTCACGCATTCGAATATGGAATATAATAATGTTAAAGCGAACCATTTTGTTAGAAATTGTAACCCTAAAGTAGTACAATTAGGAGATTTTCCCCTACGATAGTTAAGTACGAGTATAAAATTACTAAGTACATAAAATTTTAGTGCTAAACCCCGCTTATAGCATTCAGTTTATGAAGCTATGAAAACTCTAGTTTGGCGTGTAAGGGAATGTTATGTTTCTTGGTCCAAAGAGGAACGAATACATGGCGATCAATAAGTTGATACTTAGAGATGTCGACGTCTGACTGACTAGACGATGAAAATACTGGCATGCGTCACCGATTCTTCTTTTTTCAAGTGTTATTTTAGAAATTAGCAATTTTATTTGATCTATTAAGACAGTGCTCAATAAACATACTTAAATTTTGAGCGCCAGTCTAGTATAGAAGTCAAGCTAATCGTAACATTTATTACGATTATTGTTTGTTTTTTACTTACATTACACAATTAAATTTGATTAGATTACACAAATGTTACGATTTGATGACGTGGAGGGCGCGGAAGCGTTGTCTTCTATACAAGACCGTGGTGTTTGAAGGGTTAAAATGTAATGTAGAATTATGACAAACCAACAGCTGAAATCGAGGGGATCTAAGGTTTATCTTATGTCGTTCCTTTATACTCCTGTATCGTGGAAGCATTTTATAGAGGCGCACAAATGCGTAATCACCCAGCGATGCACTATGTAATCGATGTAGGTGAAAGTAATTTAATAATTGTGATGGTATGGCGTTCTAAGGGAGAGGCTTTTGTTCAACAGTGGACGTCTTCTGGCTAATGATGATAGTATTGAACCAGCCCTGCGCATAAGTCTAACCTCTTAACCACTGCACCAATCAGTATATCCTTTCGCTTGCAAGCCAAGCTTCGGAAATCAAAAAGTCATCAACGTAACAGGAATTTGTATATAGACTAAAATCTTCCTTTTAACCTGGATATCGAACCCAAGTTCTAACATTTTAGTCACAGACAGAAAGAGTTTGTAATAAATCAATAGACGTTTGAAGTCCAAACATAGGCCATTAATATAATAGTTTTAAAACAAACTTTACAGAGTTAACGAAGGCTGCTTGTTAATAGTTCTCCATTAGTTAGATTAGGTAGAGAGCTGCTATTACATTGAATTTGTACCTAGTATGGAAGATTAAAATAATATTATTTAGTAGTAGCAAACAAATAAGACTTGCGAACATTTACTATGCCTCATCGATACTGCTTCCGAACCTAGGCGTTGCACATATGTACATGTTCAATTTTATCCCTGTGAAACGCACTCACGTAGCGAAACGTATATTATAATTCATGGTATAGACTATAGAACAACTATTTAAAGACCGATGTTCTAAATAATTTTATATCAAAACCAATTACCTAAAAGTGCCAAGTGCCTCATATTTTTCTTCGATGAAAAGAAACAACCAGGACCCTTGGAGGTTCCTCATTAAAATTCTCTTCACGGGTGCCAGGTAACTTTGTAGTAATATACTTTTAGTGCTTCGGAAGGTACGTTAAGCCGTTGGTCCTGCGTCTGATCTCTCTCCGGTCGAGTCGGTCTACCGTCCCATCGGACTATGCGAGTAAGGGAATAGGGAGTGTACCTATGCTTGCGCACTATAATATCTCTAGTAGTAATACTTTTATCCATACCATTTTCAGCTGTCGCAGAAGGGACAACCGTTGGGGAAAAAGTGTTCTGGAGTGCAGACCACGGCTTGGCAAACGAAGTAGTAATAATAAATTCTTTTATTTAACAGACATAATCCATTTGCTTAGTATAGTAAAGTGTAGGACGCTCTCCAGCTGAATGGGGCGACGATATACGCCATAGGGCGGGTAGCGGTTGGAAGCGGAAGGCCAAAGATCGAACTCAGTGGCGTGCCATAGGAGAGACCTATGTCCGGCAGAAGACGGAAATAGGATAGAGATCTTCAGCTGTACTGTATCTTACCTTACTCCAGGGTCCGACAGCCCAGGCCGCTCTACAGGGAGTGGCGTCTCGCTTGGTTTTCTCCGGCCTAGTAGACGCGTCACATGCCGTGTCTACCAGTACCGTGTCATTGTCTCCGACACACTCCACGCGACGGCGCGCGAATGCTGGATTGAAAATACCATTGTGATGATTATTGTGGAAATTAACCTTCATCAAAACATTGATAATCACCAATGTATTGATGAAGATAGAATTTAAATTTTATCTGTATTAAAATTATCATCATCAAGTTCCATCAGCTTCTAATATACTTAGATAATTTTACGTTTCGTAATTATTCTTCTATTGCATGTGCTTAAAATGTTGCCGATAACATGTAATTCTAATCAAATATACTTATTTACGAACAGACATCGAAAAAAAAATTGGTGCCTATGTAGAATAAATTCTACTTTTCTGAACACAATTTGATAATATAAATGATTCTATGGATAATTATAGACTTACTAGAAATTAACTATAGCTTCAGGATTCAAACGTATTGGGAGAAGAACCCACCTCGACATCTCTGTATCACGTTGGTTGAGTGGTAGAGAATGCCTCAGGCATTAAGTCCACCTTTGTTTACATTATGTAACACTAGTTGTACTGTGCGGTGTTACCCGCTACACTTTTTCGGGATGAAAAGTAACCTATGTGTTAACCCATGCAGTCACCTACATCCATACCAAAATAAAAATTGGCGTAGCTGTTTGAGCGTAAAGAAGCAACAAACAAACTTTCGGCTTTATTATCTAAGTTTGAATAAATAAAAACACGATGTCGCATGCTCACCAGCACCATGACTGAGGCAACGTGGCGCGGGCCAGGGTGCGGCTCTCCACGTAGCACACCGCGGCCCGCCGCACGCGCGCAGGACTAGGGGAGCGCGCCTGCCCCTGGATGCACACTCTTCAGTCTCCACCGTGGTTGTAGCGTTTTCTGTTTTGTGCTAAAACGTAAAAAAAGACTAAGTATATGAGTTTTGGTGTCATTTTTGCATGTTGCCCATGCTAAGTCCATCATTTATCAAATTTCCTTTATCAATTTAGAAAATACTAGTATTTAAATATTTCTTTCTGATCGTCATATCAAAGAAAGCTCCCTAAAAACCTGCCCTTTTCACTCTTGCTTGCTGCTACAAAGTATACATACATGACGATATATAGATGTTCATTTCAATATAGGAGGGATTCATACAAAAATGACTTAATAATTTAGTCAAAGATTGATTTAAATAGCCAGAAGTATTGTAAGGGTTAACTTCAAGCGAATTCCAACTTCAAGCTACTGTCAAATCAAACCACATACATTTATACACTCTTTTAACCCACCGCTGGGTATAAACCTTCTCATAAACGCTACTTTCCGTTTTGAGCCGTCTGCATCTAGGTCTTACCCTGTACAGCATAATATAATCACCATGCTTCAATTAAACCATTGCATCACTAACCTGGCAGATTGCACCTCTAACCTGATGACCTGGCTTCCCGCAAGGCGCACTACAAGGGGACCATTCAGTTGTCATCCAGATATACTCATCAGCGTCTACAGCTACAAATCTAGACCAAAATGAAAATTACAATACAAATAATACAGCAATACTGAATACTTGGTTTGCACTCAGTCTCTTTTAGACTCCTTATAAAAAACTTTATGTAGTGAATCTGATATTTCAAACTTGTGTTTTAAAGTAAAATTAATACTGTTTATAAACACAAATTTCCTTCAATAATTAAACATTTTAAGTCGCTGAATCCTTACCTATTTTCCGTTGTAGTCTCTTCTAGTTCTTTAAGGCTTTCCACAGGTGCATCATCAATAACATTTCTATTATAATCCTCATTAACAATAATTATATCAGAATCATCGTCTTCTGGGAACACTATCTGCTTGTCCTCCAAATTAATGACACGTGCCTTAGTAGGAACGCCATAGTTTTGATACATAATGATTGAATCTACAGTCCGTTGACCTCTGGAGTTGCCAAGTGTCTGAAAATTCCAAAACATCTGAACATATCAATTACAAATGTTCTTAATTTCTAAATGCGGTTGCAGGCAAATGACCCATCTAAAATTCAAATTTAAATGTTTTAAAACATAGCATGTGTATGAATTAAAATGTTATATTATCCACTGCTTATGAAAGATTAGCTGCTTTAACAAATGAGCCTATATATGATATATGAAACAAAACAAGATGTAAAATTTCAGTTTGTACAAAGGAAAACTTTGAAAACCCAAGAAAAATGTTACATTTCTAAATAATGATGTTAAAAACGCTATGAATCCTCTACAATATAGCCAAGTAGTCGGCAAAGAGAAAAACAAAGCTTAAATCATCCTACTAATGTTTTGTTTAGGAATGCGTCATATTCTTAAACACAAACTTAAAACATTAGATTTTAAGTAAAGTCCGCAAAATAATCAACAAACCCATGAACGAGACAAATCGGTTTAATCGCGTGGATAGATCGACTTCCATGTGCAAATAAGAGTCACGATTCTAACATTTAACCGTTGCTGAGTTATTTAAACTCTTACACCAAAAGATCAATTTCCTCCTTTTGAAAATTCAACCACAAAATTTTTGCTGTATTGCGTTTTTTATTAGTTACACTAACATTGTAATAAGTAATATGAAAGCCAAAGACTTATGAGTATCACAGACAATTAAATCAAGCCGACTATAAGGTTTTCAAACTACTTCCTAACAAAGACAAGAATTTATTAACCATATTAACATCGACGTAAGTCACCACAAATAATACAACCAACACATGCAATGCGTTCGGAACCGTATAACCAGCTCATCAACAAGGGCTTTGTTTAAGTCCAAAACTAGTCGAGCATTTCCAAAAATCATGTCAGTACAACCAGTAAAAACATGCAATGCATGCCAATTAATTTCCATCTACCCTCAGTTTTGGAAACTTCTCACCTGGAGTTGCATAATAATGTAATGCAGGCAGGGCAGTACCCTGGATGCACTGCTCCGTTTGGGTGGAAGCATCTGGGAGGAGACAGCACTCTTCTTCAATACAGAACGTTCCAAGCGGCGTGCGGGCGATTTTGTTAGGTTAAGCTCATGTTTGCGTTGATAAGTCGTCTTTAATTTTATATAACTTTCTTTCAAATGTTTCTAGAAATCCTAACATTTCTTACTTGGTTATTAGAAAAGGTGAAACGTGAGCATTTAAAAAATGCGTATAATTGAGAGGTTTTTATTTTAATAGGCTACAAAAGAGCACTTACAAAACATCAAATCTAGTTACAAGGTTCCTAAGTGATGTTTCCATGGATTTAAAATAGTTACTCAGAGATCTCCCTTTTAAATAACTTTATGGTGTAAATTAAACAATATCTCAGGTAACAAAGTACTGTATTTCACAAATCAGTACTCGTAAAGCATTATTATGACGAATTTATGCGTACGATAAGTAAGTCATCTTACAACAACATCATCCAGATATAACAATTTTATGTTCGTCATAAAATCGGTTGTAAATTTTATTACTGTCATTACATTGTGGACTTGGCTGAAGATTATCGATCTATGATTACAAATGAGTGGATTTTGAACAGGAATATGTTTGGGAGAGATTTAATTTGGTTATTTAAATTATTGAGGAAAGTTGGCTGTACCCATTTTATTGGTTAAATCAAGAACTCGTAGATATAATCTGTAAGTATAGTGTGTTTTTATAACCTTTCGATTTTGAATTTTAACTTTCCCAATTAGTTTTACCAACTGTCAATGTACATTATCATATTTATCGGTCGTAGATGAGTTGATCATTTATTACAAAAAAAATCGAAATGTTCTTATCTACGAATCAATTTTTATCATGGTATAGCATAATATTACTGTTGGATCGATCATCATCATTATTTTAGATAATAATTAATTATTTTAGACGATTTATCAACACAATAGTCTACGAGACCTTAGATAACGACAGTATCATTAAGACCTTACCTCGTGCTCATCGTACATGTCTCTTTCCTGTGAGTTGAAGCTTGGTGACGCTTTCGTGCTTGTTGTTGCAGTGTTACCATACAGCGCATCTCGGACTTTATCCATCTTTCCTATATTATTAACAATTTGTTATAGTAAAATTATGATTACTATGCATCAATAGGGTTACCAGTGATTTATGAGCGGAAAACCCATCTCGCCCACCGGCATAAAGTAAGTGTCTAATGTCTTATTCAAATCAAGTAAAATTTGTTTTATTTTTATAAATAAATTCCACATAACGATTGAACTTTACTGGAATAATTCAGGCAAAAATTCAATCGTTTAAAATCTTAAAACGTATCTAGAATAAATACAAATAAGCTTATATGTAGCTGCTACGGCGAATGCAAGGTTTTGCAACACAGCAAAACAAGGGATAGGTTTACAATTTTAAACGGGGCTTCAAAAATTGAACATGTTTTAAAAATGAAGACTTTAATTCGAAATTTATCTAGTATTTGCAGAGCACTCGTCGGGCACAGTAGTGTCCGATCTTAATTAATTTCCTGCAAAACTTGTTAGTTGGAGAATTGCGCTATTTTGTAATGATAAATATTTTAAGAATTCAGTCTAGTGGCGAGAGTCTGTACCAATAAAACAATCTTTATTTTATTTTTTCAGAATTCAAAATTATCGAAGTCAATTAAACATTATTAGTAGGTAGATAATAGAATAGTAACTTAGTAAAGTTAAAGTTTACCTTTTTGCCTATTCTTATAGTTCTTCCTGGAGTCCCCCGGCCGCTGTTCGTGTGATTGATCGTCAGACGTGCCACCAATCATAGCCCTGTATCGTCCGTCCGCTCTGCTGTTGATAAAACTTATTCTTTGAACTTTGTCATACTATTTGAGTAAACAGTGGAACGTTTGTCATTGGGATTAAAAAGTTTGGTCCATAGCAGCCTGGATTTGTTTTTTATTTCCCTATATTCTTGATGCCGTGGTATTGGATGGCTCAATAAACTTGTTTATTTTGTTTAGCCATGACCTGACATTTAATCTGTTCTGTGAACAACTAACGTAACTTTTTCAATGCCGGTGATTGTTGTTCGCTAGTTACCGTTAGGAGATAAACTGTGTATAAAATGAGTATCGCTTTTTGTTTGATACTGTGGATAATATTTAAAGTCGTAAAACGTTTTAGTTGAAACAGTTTTATGTTTATTTACTAAAAATACATTTTTTATTTCATAAACCTCGTCTCTATTTTTAGGAATAAGGCTACTTGACCTTATAAACTACCTCGACGTTTTTAATATCTTACATCAATTTTGCCATCTCGTGAACTTAATTAATGTATATAAAAGTATTTGTATTTATAACTTTTGTATATATTAAAATTCTTTTCCAGTTTTCACAGTAGTTGAAAAAGTTAGAAAATCTTCGGTCTAATTATTATATTTTATTATTACCTGTCTGAAAGTGGCGACGATGGTTCATCTAGCGCTTTATGTCTCTCAATCTCTTCGCTGGATGGAAACTCGCCGGGTCTTGGCTTCACCAGTAGTGTCAGGTTGGCGCTCGATCGCCCAGCAACGCAGGTGTACACCCCATGGTCACGAAGAGACAAGGAGTTGATGCGAAGGGCGCCCTGTGTTTGAAAGATTTATTTTTTAAATGCTAGATTTTCCTTGGAGAATTATTGATTGATGTAGAGTCGCAGTTACTTGAAGTACGAGTGGCTTGAAGAAGTTAATTAACAACAATTGATAATAATATGCTTACATATTGAAAAATCACAACACATTTGACAAGTCTTCATTAATATCAAAGTCTGTCTAGCTTGTTACTTGTTTCACTGTGCGAGATCAAAATAATTATTATATGGAGCAAACTTACCTTTCTTGAGATCTTATATTTTTTGGATTTGCTGATAATTTGGTGGTCCTTTGCCCATTGTATCTTGGTCCTATTGTATCCCTTCACTGGACACTTAATTTTAACTTGTGTACCATAGAATATAGTTGCTGAACCGCCCACTTTTACCGTAACCTGTAAAAATGTATTCCTTGTTATTTCCATTGCAAGCTTAGATACGCGACAACGCAATCGTTTAATACATAATATTCAATTCAATTTTCAATTCAATTTTATTTATTTGTGAACAAAGGTTACAATTGGTGTTACAGGCAAATACATTTTGATCTCTATGTTCTACCACTAATGGTGTACAAATATTTAACACTATATACAATATTGGCACCTTTTATATTTTTATAACGTAACAATGTTCTAAGTTTTCTTTCAATTGGACATTTATATTTTATCATGCGTACTTATTTTAATGTGATAATGTTTTCTTGAAAAATCACTTTTCTAAAATTATTTGTTTCTAAGGTTTTATTGCCTTAGCTAAGTTTTTTTCAATTTACCTTTTTCTTCTTTGGATCGTGCTGTATATAAGAAGAGTTGGCGAGCGATATCTCTGGTGATGCAGTATCCAGAAGACATGGTCTGGAGTTACAGGATTTCGTGGCAGCAGGTCTTGGGGAGCTACAGAGAGAGGCTGGACGCTCCACCACATGAGATTGAGCCATTATCTGCTTACACTCCACCTAGTTAAAATGTAATTATTCACTCAATTCTTTTGAAAAACACACAAAAATGTAGGATTTTATATATTTTAGCCACAATTTCCTAATAGCTAGCTTCCTCACTCATACATACATACATTATCCATAACATAACACACATAATATAACATTACGTCTGTATTCCCCGAAAGGGTAGGCAGAGGTGTACATATAGTACACCCTCATTTCGCCTGTTATGTTGTAAGTCCCATTGTAATAGGGGGCGAGCCTATTGCCATCAACCGGGCACAAATCCAGACTCCGTGCTGCTACTGAGTATTACCTAATGGAAAACTCAGTAACACTTTGCCCGACCCGGGATTTGAACCCAGGACCTCTTGCTCAGCAGTCGCGCTTAGCGACCACTAGACCAACGAGGCAGTCAATTACATTATCCATTTTTTTTAAATTAACAGAATAACTATGATGTTTCTAGATCATTGTTTTTCATAAGAATAACGTTTTGATCTTCTTCTTATCGTATGGTTGTTGAACAACCTGGTGTCAGAGTTTAAACCGCCTGTAGGCCTCTGACATGGCTTTACACACCGTTGAAAAATCTCTCAGGTGTGCTGGTTTCCTCACGATGTTTTCCTTCACCGTTTTTAGCAACTGATAACTAATTTATAGTACGCACATGAATTCGAAAAGTCATTGGTGCGTGCCGGGGTTTGAACTTGCGACCTTTGACTTGGCAGTCCAACGGTCATACCACTCGGCTATTAGTGCTTTTCGTTAACGTTTTGATTAACATCACCTTCATTTTATACATAATTATTTCATTTATTTTATGTACTTTGTTGACATTTTGTTCCATCACAACATCCCAAATCAATAAATTCCTCTGTTTCGTTACAATATTAAACGAAGGTAGTATCAATATCTCTTGATACATACAAGCTGTCGCCCTTTGGGCTTACTATCCGTTTGTGTCGAATAACAAGAGGTCACTGGAGCTCTCAGATCTCGCATACAAGATCCTACAATCTTGAATGCACTGGGCATTCAAGATTGTAGGATCTTGTATGTATGTAATACAGTCGTCAAGTTACAAGACTAGCATTTGAAACCTCAATTCAGTTCACGATCTTATCTTAAGAGGATTTTATATCTAAGTACAGCGTTAGGCTTATTGATGGTGTATAATAATAATAATACCTATAGAATTAACCCTTCATATTCTGCCGCTCTTTAAGATCCACTCCAACTCAATTACTCGTAAAAGATAGGATAAGACTTGCATTCTTTTGGTAGCTAAGAAGAAAAGAAGCTAAGAAATTAGGAAGATTTACTGACCTCTCTCTGTTTGACCCCTCCCCCGCAAGTCTTGGAGCATTTGGACCAGTCTCCTGAGTGCCACCTCACGGGGCAGTCCAACACGTTGCAGTACTGTCGGTCCGGGGGAGGCGGCTGGGGACACATGCTGTTCGGTACCACCACCGTGTTTGTACCACCTCGAGTTACCTGGAGAAATAGATGATTTTTAATATCCATCCGAGTTAGATTGGGAATTTAATTAGATTGCTTAATATGTTCCATTTGTTGCTGATGTAAAAGTAAGTATCGAAGAATTCAAAATTGTAAGAAGTGGGGAGTTATTACGGTTCTTTTGCACAAAAACATGTTACAGCAACTGTGATGTTTCAATTTTTTTGAAAATTTTGTATTGTTTTTTTTAAAGGAATTATTCTTATACCAGAGGTTACACTTAAGCGGTTAAATCTCAATAAGTAATTCCAACGTCAAAATTAATTGAATTATACAATTAAGTTGATTTGACTTTAAAGTACTTTTCAAATTTCAAATTATACAATTGTATTGAGTCCTTAGACCCAACAGTATCAATACCAACTAACCTCATGTATACACGTGACCTCTCTCGTTTGTATACCGATGCCACACGATTTAGTGCACTGCGAGAATTCGGTGTAGTTCCACCTGAGACAATGGGACACATCGGAATTAGTCCGCACTTCTGTCGAAGCCAAGTTAGGAGCTTTGTGTCGCTTTGAGTGAGGAATCATTGTTCGAGCATTCACGTTTTGTTACCTGATCTGGAGCTAGTCGGCTTTCATTAGGCGTTGAATGGATGCCTGTGTAGTGAGTGTTGATTGTGTGTTTCGTTGTGACCAATAGACGAGATTTTAAAGAATTTATAGGTTATATTTCGCTATTTACGAAGTTAAAAAAACAGCTAGGAGTGATTCCTTTAATTTTTTGTATTGTCTTATTGGTCCTAAGTTCATATCAGATGAAGACTATTTTTCGACAAGGGAAAAACATATCATTGACACAGATCAAATGAGAACCTTGGTTTTTACCTACCGCTCCAGAAAATATTGCTAATATGACAATGTATTTTGTATTTTCTTTTGATAAACACAGACATGACAAAGGTAGTAATTGAATTACTATTAAAAATTTATATCGTGTTATGTGTATTACCTTGGTGGACAAGGGTGGTCGTTACATGTCCTGACTCTGTTCTCTGGTTTTGTGAGAGGGTCGCACATGTACGGAGACGCGTTCTTTCCATCTTCTTCTCTGACGCACTGGATAATTAACTCCTAAAGAATAAACATGATAAACATTTAAGCCCAATGTATGTATGCTTCAAACTTTGGAATTTAAAATGTAACAGGACCTACCTATTTCCAATAAAATTTGAAACACCAAAAAATGCGATACAGAATTGCCAATATTGTGTAATCCTAAAAAAATTAAATAATCCTAATGCATCCTATAAGCCTTACCTCAAAGCAACAATACCACAATAATTATCAAATCTCCATTAACATTGCAATTGACAAGTCTGTCCTCACAATTAATCGAATTTAACCAAAATTTTTAGAAAACAGTCATTAATTTACAGCCCACAAAGTCCAAAAGAGTTTTAACATAACTTACGACCTTTTGTTTCATGGCTTAGGGTTAGCTGCTATGAATGTATGCAAATGAAATTTTGCTGATTCAGTAGTTTTGGGTAATTAAGTCCCATTTTGCATATAAAGCAGCTGTCGATTGACCTCCGTGTGCAAACAGACGAACGTCCCATGTTTAGGTTGAAACATTTGTTATTTTTGCCCCACTACCTGTCTACTAGGGTCCAGTTAACACAACATGCTTGGTAGGCATTTGTGTTTTTGTTACTTGCGCTTTTATCACATCAAAGTGATTGTTATCTTTAGAACCCAGCGGTAGTTAAGAATAGTTAGTTCTATGGTAAATTTAAAGGCAACAAAGTCTAAGAATGTTGTATAAATGCTCTATCGTGTATTTTAAATTGAATACCTAATATTGGACTTAAATACGTTTTGCTGCTTCACATTCTTAGGAGGACATAAAATCAACAAAGTATTAGGTTCCTTTAAATGCCCTGATAATATAATTGCATTATACCTGCACACCGCTAAGACAAGAGGCACTGCAGCTGGTGTATCCCTTTTCTTCCCAAGAGTATGATTTCCCTGGAGATCCTGGTGCTACTCTGATGTTACTTGACGTCCAAAACGTGAGCACACTGCTGTTAAAACAAAAATATACAAATATTATAAAACGGCAGTAGAATGTGCTAGAATTATGCAATTCACAGAGATATCTAAAATCTACATGCAATTAATTTCGAAAAAAATTGCGTTAGATTTGGTATCATATTATTCGAAAACTTATCTCTGAACAAATATTTATGCATTGATACCCGCTTATCAAAAGATAAGAAGTTTATCGTGTGATTAATTCTCAATGAACACTCATTGATAGCGAAACCAGTGCTCAGTGAAGTAAGATGTCTTTAGAGGTCCATATGAGTGAACCTGACGATTTTAATTGTGTAGAACTTCATAGCTCTATAACAGAAGTAGCCCATGCTAAAGGAATACACGATTTTCAGTATGACGTCGATTGTATCAGTGGAAAACGAGCAAACTATATAGCAAATGTGTTTCGAGTGGATATAAAAGATACTGATAGTGCCAAAAATACGATTCGTGTTATTGTTAAAACTCTAGTGAATACAGAAAGACAGGTTTTGTTTCATAAACTGCATGAACGAGAAGTGCTTGCTTATAGGCATGTTATATATAACTTCAAAGTGTTGCAAAATGTATTGTATGAACACGAAAGATTAGTGTTATCTGACTGTTTATTTTCAAACACGGAAAAGTCAAATGAAATAATTATCCTTGAGGATTTGAAAACAGCAGGATTTGAAATAGATAGAAAATTATCCAAATTTCAATATCTAGAATTTGAACAGATAACTGCAGTGCTCAGTGAATTGGCAAAGTTTCATGCTTTATCCTTTATCTTTGAAAGTCAAGACCCTGAGAAGTTTGGTGAGGTCAAACTTCTATTTGAAGATCTGCTTTATCAAAACCACTTTTTAAACAAAAGTAAATTAAGGGACTATTTCTTTGAATCGTTCGAAATGTCGCTAAATCAAGTAACAGATTTAGAAGCAAAGAAAAAGTTGGAGAAGATACAACAAAAACTTTTGGAAATGATGCAAATATACACTAAACCTAGCAAAACTAATGTGCTTTGCCATGGAGATTGTTGGGTTAATAATATGCTGTTTAAATATGAGGTAAGGTTTTTAGTAATATTGTTTCTCTGTTATTCACAATAAAGTTTGATGCATCAGTTTGAGTTACTCTTAACTTAATGTTTACAATTTAAATTACCCTTTTCATTACGAACACGCTTTGTGTCAATTATTTTACCACTGTTTAGATGTGAGAATTTAAAATTTGGGAAGTAAGAAATTAAAATTGATTTGGTACCTCCTATTATCATTATGTCATCATTTCAAATTGTCAAGATGTTGTTGCTAAAGTACAATTATTACAAGTGCACTCTACAATACGTATTGTTTAATAGATTATTAGTCCTTCTACTATTATCATAAATATTGATACTAATTACAGTGCACATAAAATTAAAAAATATATATACATACAAATTCTGCATATACCTAAACACAAAAAAATATTTTAAATTTCAGGCTGATCTACGAACAAAAGTTTGCTTCATAGACTTCCAAGCGATGCGGTATGCCAACCCAGTTACAGATATCATGTACTTTTTATTCATTTGCACCGACTCAGTATTCAGATTAAACCACATCGAAGAACTCAAAATCGTATACTATGATAGCCTTAAAGTTTTCTTAAAGAAATTTAATATAGATGTGGAATCTGTTTACACAAGACAAACCTTTACTAATGATATGGAAGAATTTCTTCCATATGGTCTATTAACAGCCTTGATTGAGTTAAGAATAGTTACTACTGCACATGATGAAGATACAATGGCCCAAGGTTTTAAATCACACTCTTGTCTGAACCTCCATGAAGTTACTGAAGATTTAGAGTTATTTAAATTAAGAGTCAACGATGTCGTGAATGAGGCAGTCGGCAATGGTGTGTTAGATAGACTTATAGAGGAAATAAATATGTAAGGATTTGTGATAGTTGTACTTGAATCTAATATAATGTTTTATGAGCATAACACTTTTTTTTACCCGTGGTGCTTGGCGACTGGGCTTATCTCAGTTGTGGATCCCTTATTATGCTTTTGGTATACTAAGCCTTATGTCTCCCGCTTGCTATGGAGGGAAGTGGGAACTACATTTTTATTGCTACTCCTCCTATATATTCTTTATTGATTAATTTCGTTGCGGGTTCCAAGACAGTCGAGTCATTTCATTGGGACGCCTCGAGCTTCATTGCCTCGATGGTTCTCAATGGTTATCATTGTAGATCTTGGCTTACAGGAGTCACAATGATGGGCACGAGTGGTGGGCTAGTCCCGAAAAAAGAAATGTATAACACTGCTATTGTTTTATTTATTCTTGTGAAGAAAACTTGATTGCCAAGAATCAAAATAATGGGTTATTTGGATTGGGTACAGCTACTACTAGTATTCCTGCTACAGTATCTACGACAAATTAATATTAAGTGCGTATTAGAAGCTTAAGTCTGTTCCACAAATAATAAACAGAAGTAAACAAAGATTTCTAGATTACCATTAAACCTATGTTAGAATTCCTTAATACCTACTCGTACGTATAAAATTTACGCAGACTAATAAAAACGTCTAAAGTCTCTACCTCAAGTAATTTATTAAATGAGATATTCATAAATATACATTCATTAGACGCTATAATACTCTTGTAGGCTTTAACGTAGCGCCTTATATAATATTTAAGAATATTTCTTACCTTAGATTCATTATTTAAGGATGTATACATAACGTCGAGTTTGGTTAGCGTATTAAAAATGATGAAAGATTTTGGCATAATCCTAAGTCGGTGAGGGATACTTAGGCATTAAGACAAGCCACGCTTATTAAGATGGATAAGATTAAGTTCTTCCTAAAACTGTTAGGTTAAGAAGAACCGCTGTTGGGGATAAGGTATCAATTTTGAAAAGGCAAACTAAAATTAATGGACAAGACATTCCAGAAAAAAATTGATAAACACATGCATTCATATTTTGTTTTGTTTGCCACTTACCTATCTCCATTACTGTACGATGGGACACTGGAATCTCCAAAGGAAGACCCATAAGCCATAGAACACGGCTCCATAACACATCTCTCAGTCTCTTCAGCCGGTTTTGGTCCTAAACATTTAGAGTCAGGTAACTTCGCAATGGTTCTGCTGAACTCCAAGAAAATTTTGCAGTGGACCTCCTTCTTTCTCCAGCCTTCACCACAAGTCACGCTGCATGGCCCCCAATCATCGTCTTTGATGTAGCTGTACGAAGAAATGCATCGTCAGTTGGTGAAAAGATTTGTGATCAGTTCAGCACAGTTAATGAAACATGCACGAGTTTAACTTTTCTTCTAACGAAAAAGTATTTTAATTTAAGTCGATTTTCTTTGAAATATTCCGCTTCATCGTACTTTTTACTTAATATTTTATTAAAGTTTATGAAGTCTAGAATAAATATTAAATTTTCGGCCAAATTAAAATCGTTAGGATTTTAATGAGAGAATATTACTTCATATTTTAGCTTTCAATATAGGCGAGTTTTTATTAAAATGCCTAATTCTTGTGTAATTTAATATTTTTTAACATCAGTATTATTAAAGAAAAGTATCATTTATGAAAAATAACGTGGTGAAATTATTAAACTCTTACATCCTTTCAATTTCTATGCCAAACAGCCCAACCCTACTTAGATTGCCCAGATTTTATACAAAAAAAGTTCTAATCTATCTATTGTAGATTCACACGGAAAACGGTCGACATGCGAGGTGCTAGGGGCTCTAAATCCTAAATAATTTCGGGCTGGTATATGTAGAAGTATGCACCAGTGTTTATATGTATGCTATCACCCAATTCCTGCAAATCTGAACACATTAAAAAGTATATTTTGAAAAATAATTTTCTGTGTATCAATTTCGTGTTAAATGTTTGTGCCAATCGGTAAAAGTGTTAGCAAGGAAACGTAGCAAGACAAACTGTTCGTGTATTATATGTGCAAGGAAATATAAATCTTATGTGCAGTGCATAGAGTAGAAAAAAAGAAATCACAGCTGAGTAAAGTTTAGATGATGTGTGAGATGGTTTGGGTCAGTGTGGATTGAAATATACTGTGCATACAAATTTGCTCATCAATAGTTGAGTCGGTAGTTTGGGGGAGGTTGCCTGTGTGTAGTGTTTTTCTTTTAATATTTACAGAAGGGATGTTACGGATTCTCATTCGGTTTCATAATAAGATTTTTCATATTTCCCAAGGCCGCATTGACTTGGGAATTTAGATTTGTACGTGCTTAAAGCAGTGCTGTACCTATGTGTGCAACCCTATTAGGTTCGAAACTTGTCGATGGTGGTGGTGGGAGTGCAACACACTTGTTTATTGCTACATGATTATTATACATAGCGTTTATTTTAAGCCCCCAGAAATGTGTTAAGTAACTGTATGATCTTTGTCATTAAAATTTCCATCGTTGAGTTTAACGAAGGAAATTAAATGCGTGACAATCAAATCTGCCCCTTACCATGAACTCTTAAAGCAGGACAGTTTACGTTGAGAAAGCGAGACAACACATTACACTTCACGTAGCGGCCTCTCGCTTCCACATCGTAAACTGTCTTGCTTTAAGAGTTCATGGTAAGGGGGCTGATCTTACATAATTCCTCATCAGCCGGAAGACGTCCACTGTTGAACAAGGCCTCCCCCTTAGAAGGGGGGGGGGTGCCATAATCCCCACGCTTGGCAAGCGGCTTGGAGATCGCAGTGTTGGTGGTCAAGTTACAGAAGACGCTGCTGCCCATCTTCTGGATTTTCCCTTAGTCGCCTCTTACGACACCCACGGGAGGAAAGGGGGTGGTCAATTCTAGGCCGGATACCACACGGCAATCGGATCTTACATAATTAACTATGTCAATCTATTCATGTGACATAGTTAGTTATCTTTAATTTTTCGTTTTCTATCAATGCCTCGTTGGTCTAGTGGTCGCTAAGCGTGGCTGCTGAAGAGATTAAGAGGGTTTAAATCCCGAGAAGACAAAATGTTACTGGGTTTTTCCACAAGGTTATTCTTATTGGCAACACGGAGTCTGGTTTTGTGCTTGTTTGATGGCAATAGGCTCGCCCCCTATTACATAACTGGTGAAATGTTGGTGTACTTTACAGTCACCTCTGCCTACCCCTTCGGGAAATAAAGGCGTGATGTTATGTTTATTTTCTATGCCAAGGTCACAGAATGCTACAATTTCTCCTTCTCTCTCTTTTAACGCTGTATTTTTTTTAACTAATAATGTCTTTACAAAGTTTGTATTATAAGCACTATGTGTAAGGTTTATATAAAATCAGCTTATACAGTATATACATAGGGTGAGTGTGCAGTTTACTCACAAATATAATTATAATAACTCGCATAAATATATAGACTATAGTGCAAATGTTAGCAAGTGTATTTCTATTTATTTTTGAACTCTAAAGCATTGCTTTCCCTAGCGTCTTCATGGGTTTGCCGGCTTTTTTGTACGACATTTTGGGACTCCCAAATTTATCTACCTTATTTTTAAAACTGGATCAGATGTTAAACTCATTTTTACAAATAGCCATCGAATTTATAACTGCACCTTTTTATCATTTGTTGCGATTAATTATTATCACTGTATCAGTTCATTATATCACTATCTAACTGTGTGAAAATTGTGATAAAATAGTGTTTGTTATTGATAATTCCGATTACTTTGTTGTATATATTATCTTCATCAAAATCTGTAGAGTTCTTGTCGGTTATGCAATCGTCGTTGCCTGCCCTCGGCCTTCATATCGATCCTCCGATACTGATCATGAATAAAAAACCCAAATTTATACCTTTTTCCAGTTCACTTGTTTTATTATTTTGGGTCCGTTGTACAAAACTCGAAGCTTGCTTGTTTTATAAACTCTAAATACAGAAATACACAAACAATATTTACATATTTTCCGTAACATCCCATATTTATTATTTCTACATTATTCTAGTCATCTCAGAAAGGGTCAGGGTTCATATACACTCAAAATTGGGTTCTAGACGAAAACTAAAAACAAACAATGCTCAAAAATCATCTTTAATTACGTCTCAGGAGACCACTCAATATCTTTTCTATCTTCTTGGTTATATTCGTAAGGCCTAATGCCCAATTTAAGGGCCTTAAAGCGACTGATAGAGTGCTTTAATCTTCTTCGTATGACTACAATTTTATATATTCCATCTCTGCGATTCCAAATAGTTTCAACCCAATCTATTTTCTCAAACGTTCTATTCATGTGAATGGTTTTAAACTTAATAGAACACTTTGCACTCACAGTTCACCTCTGACTGCAGCGAAATTCAATTCAGTCAAAACGTCTTAAAGAAAAGTTGGTCTATCTAAACATTCTGTTTGCAGCGTTCTTGGATCATTATGAGAATATCTTAGAAGCTATAAAAGGAACCCACAAAGTTTGTGAGCAGATTATTTATGTACAGAGTAATTTAAGTCGGTTTTTGCCTTAAGAATTACATGTGAAATAAATGCCGTAAGAGGTTTGAAATCCAATCCTCATACAAATTAAGGAGTATAAAATGGGACACTGTGTACCGAAATAGATTATCCGTTTAATCTGACCTACTTGAAAATGAGTACAATGGTACAAAGATGTATGTAAGCCCGACAGAATTAACTTTTAAATAATAGACCGACATCCTATAAATAGCTTCCTACAAGAAATTTACTCAGAACATTTAAATTAGCGAGTACACACATTTTTAACACCCTATTTCCAAATTATGTATGTCAATATTATAATATTGGCTAAAATTTGACGCCTGCTTTCATCTCCATTGACTAAAATTAAAGACGTTTTTAAAACACTCAAGCAAAAACAATACTACTAGCAAAAGGATTCAACGAAGGGACGGGTAATGTCATTCTTTGTAAAAAATGTGTAAATGTTTTGAAGTGAAACCTTAAAAACTTTTGTTATAGGTACAATACCTTACATACAACCAGCCACACGCAAAGAATATTTTGTAATTGCTGAAAGAGACAACAACAAAATACTCTGAGCTTTGATATTGACAATAGAATCAGAGGATATTGATTTTTATTGAGTTGATAATAAGATTGATTCTGTAATGACACATGCTGCGTTAGATGTTGTAAAAAGTATGGGCAGTTTTAAAGAGGACTGACACAAGCTACGTAATTCTAATAGTGTGGAGGCAGGAGACGATGAATCTATGAAAATAGTCAAAAGCCATGTAAAACATCTCGTACATGATATTCCTAACAACTAAACGGAAAAGACTGAACGCCATTTTATGAATGATGTAACTGTTGGAAAACTTGTACGTTTGGAAAACAAACTTGCAGAGGTCTTTTATTACTACATACTTTAGGCAGGACTTGTAGAAACTCGAATAATAGAGCTAACACCATATATTTAGAAACTTTACCCACATATTTTATTAGTCCAATATAAATACATTGAAGTACCAAGATTTATTATCTACTGTTATTTTTTGAACCTGTTCCAAAAGAAAGATTTCGTTTACATAGAATTAGAACTTAATTTGTGTTGTTATTAGATATGGCTGTGACACTGATTTGATATACTTTGACGACCTGATTGGCGCGGTGGCTAAGCGATAAGACTGCTGGGCTTGGGGTTGCCGTTTCGACTCCCACACCGAACAAAAGATTTGTCTGATCCGCAGAAGTTTGTCCCGAGTCTGAGTGTTTGTGTATGTGATATTTCAAGTTTGTTAAACGCACCCACAATACAAGAGAAATTTTTAGGGCGGTATTTGATTAAAAAATAATTGTCCCACAGTAGAGCCATTATTATGAAATTAATATTATTACATTTAACGGTTGCTTCAGTTTATTAAAACTGAAATTTTAAATACTTTTGAAGCAAAACAAATTGCTATTTCATTATAGCATTGCGATTAAATATTAATTTGTAATGCAATGCTTCTCTTTGATATTAATATGGGTAAGCTCATAATTCAAAATGTTTCGCATTTAGGATTAAAATAGAACTTAAATTAAATTTACGTTATAATGATGGTAATAATATGGATTTAAAATTAACGTCTGTTTTAATAGCTTTCGATTGGATGACAATAAGTAATTAAGTTTAAATAGTATTTGCAATAATTTTTGCATTAGATATTGATATTTTTAATTCTTATTTTTTAAGATGATTCTTCTTCTTCTTCTTATCGTATGGTTGATGAAATATCTGTTGTCAGAGTTTAAACCGTCTGTAGGCCTCTGACATGGCTTTACACACAGTTGTAAAATCTCTCAAGTGTGCCGGTTTTCGCGCGATGTTTTCCTTCACCGTTTTTAGCAATTGATAACAAATTTATAGTGCGCACATGAATTCGAAAAGACATTGGTGTGTGCCTGGGTTTGACACGCGACCTTTGACTTGGCAGTCCAACGGTCATACCACTCGGTTATCAGAGCTTTAGATGATACTGGTGATACAGATAATGATATTTATGAATTTCTTAATTATTTGAAGTGACTAATTAATAATAATGAGCTACGTAATGATGGCAATATTGTTCCACTTAATGATATTGCAATGCTTGAAAAAGGGAACTTTTACACAAGGGAATTTACCCGAAATAAGCTACAAATATTTAGACTTTTAACTGTATTTGCCTCCACACTATGTAATCGCACAACATCAGCTAGTACTTACGTGGCCTCTACCGGTACGTCTGGTTCACCAATCAGACGCTCGGCCTTCGCTTGAGGTGGTGGATACGGCTGTATCAATGGCTGTGTGTGATACACTACTCCTGGCAGAAGGTCTTCTATTTCATCCTGTTTATAAAGCAAATTGTTTAACTCATCAATACTTTGAAATGATATAGGTAAGCAAAGAGGATGTATTATTGTCTTAATATTTACACTAACGTCCATTGTGAATTTGGACTGTATCGTTAGTTTTGTTACCAGTACGTCTGCTGAAAGCCGTTCAGGAGAGTCGGGTAAAGTGTAATGGGGATTTTTCTTAAAGTTATTATCAAATGATAAACGATTTTATTTCTGCAAATAGGTTTTACAAAAACACTTTTACACGCCATTCTTTTTAAAACTACATAGATGGCGTCGGCATTTTCTAACTTAGAAAACTCTGAGAAGAAATACCGAAACAAACTCAGTAACAGTATTGACCCCAGATTTGTGTCAATTCACAGCATATTACACGGGACCTTTACCATAACTGAATACTGAGTTTACTATACATTTTTGAGAGGATGAAGACAACGTTAGTCTAGTAACATTTTTCCTAAGTCTGCAGACAGAACCCTCACCTCAGGTTTATCAGATTCCCTGTAGGCAGGGCAGCTGATGCCTGTAGAACAGGCCCTGGATATCTCCGGTCTGGTGGAAGGGTCGCACCCCCCTCCTGAAGGCGTACACTCCACACCACGAACCTGGACTCCTTCTCCACATGAGACGGAGCACTGCAAAGAAAGGAGAAGAATAAAGTTGTTAAAGGTGTTGGCATTGTTATTTGTAGTATGTATGTGTGAGTAGTAAGCATGTGTGGGTGAGCGTGTCATACACTGAGAATCAGAAAACTTAATTTTGTAACTGACTTAACAGATTCCATGGTCCGTTATTGTTTTACTATCGAATAAGTTTCAAGTCAACACATGATATAAATATTGCTGTAATAAGTATTTTATTCAAATTGACTTCAGAAATCACTTACAAGTCTAGTTTTTTGGTTAATGCATTCAACTTCTAACCAAATCCTCCAATATCTATCATCTTTCGCATCTAAAACTAGTAATATGCAAACCACTAAACAGATAATGGCTTTGACACTTAAACCCTTATCCAAATAAAACAGGACTCAAAGTCTAAAACTATTTAGTCTTCGATACATATTGAAACCGCACAAATTAATGAGCTAGACAAAATTGTAATCACGAACTAACCCAGCTTAAATACCTCACGTCCAAACTTGAAGCTAACTAGCAACAACTTTGCCTAAGTTGAGCTAGACGTAACGTCTGAGCGGACAAATTAAAAAGACAGTCGAGAACTTTCTTTAATTGGAGGAAGCGCAAACTTTTGGATTTAGAAGGCTTGTTCAAGTGTTTGGTTCTCGTTTTTATAAGTGCGACGCGTATTAACGTGGTGGGTACGATTTAACCATTAGAAATAAATTAGAGTCAGAAAATTACTATGTTGGTATCTACGTATCTGTTACTGAAACCTAGGTGTTTGAATATGTGGTATTATGATGTAGACACACTGTAATCCATAGTAACTGAAAAATAAGTTTTCAACATATAATAATTAAGTGTCTTCTTCTTCTTATCGTATGGTTGATGAACAACCTGGTGTCAGAGTTCGAACCGCCTATAGGCCTCTGACAAGGCTTTACAAACATAAGGCATCACGACTAATTTATAATACGCATATGGATTCGAAAAGACATTGATGCCTTTCGGGGTTTGATCTCGCGACCTTTGACATGGCAGTCCAAGCGTCATACCACTCGGCTATCACTGCCAAATTTAATTGAGTAAAAAAATAACTAGGTAATTTTATTTTCGAGACCAGACTCGAGTCTAAATATTAAAAACTTTTCAAGAAATATGATAAAAAAAACTTGGCTTTCAAAACACTGAAGGATTTTAAATGGTCTCTGTACGGATCTGTTACAGCCCAACTTAAATGGTATAATATGCTGTATAGGTAACAAGAATACAAAAAGGTTAAAGGTTACTCAAGAAAATTCACATCAATAGAAAATATCCCTAACAATGTATGAAACAAGTTCACATGAAATTGCATAGCACTCTACGTAAGTACGCCGGCGCATTGAAGTTTTGCACAACATATTGTGAGAATAGAATAGTTTATCGACAACATGAGCCGCTTACTGTACTGTGTACTGTTTGTAAGGAAGTTGTTGGTAGTTTGTAGGCCGACGGAATTATAAAAGTAAGTTGGAAAATTTGTTGTTAGACCATTGGTGATTGTGAAGGATGATGTTACTGATTCTTGAATATTGAACACCGTTGCGAATCTTTACGAATGAAATAAAGATGTTAAATTATTTTACCAATATCAAGAATGGACTTTTAGGTAGACATAGCCTACTGTGATTCCGGAAAAAAACACATATACATTAAGAATGTTGAGAACAGATAGCCGAGGCTAATAATTAAAGATTCGTTTTTAGTTCAATCTCTGCATGGTCTCTTTTGGGAGAAGGGCGCCTTTTCTTCAACAATGGATATTTTCCGGCTGACTCTCTCATTTAAATAACGCTAAGTTCAGGATTCAGAGGTCTCCATTTTTTTATTAAAACCAGCGTTGCAGATAATACATCATCATCAGCCGGAAGACGTCCACTGCTGGACAAAAGATAGTATCATAAATAGCAATCACTCATAGTCGACTGGTATGACCGTTAAATTTCCAAGTCAAAGGTCGTAAGTTCTAACCCCAAAACGCAACATGTCTTTTCGAATTCATGAGAGTATTATAAATTAGTTATCAGTTGCTAAAAACGGTGAAAACATCGTGAGGAAACTGGCACACCTGAGAGATTGTTCAACGGTGTGTAAAGCCATGTCAGAGGCCTACAGGCGGTTTAAACTCTGACACCAGGTTGTTCATCAACCATACGATAACAAAAAGAAAATCTTAATCAGTCTCCTAACACACATTAAATATCGATACTTATAATAATTACCTATTTACTTATACGTAACATTTAAACACAAACATTCCGGCGGTGAGAAGCAAACCACTTGGATATCTTGAAGGTTGTGGCATTAATCTGAGCACTGTACAAATATTTGACTGTCTGCGTGGGTGAAGTTTCCAGACTTGTGTCATGTAAGTAATTTTTCAGCGATATCAGTGCGTGGGACATCTTTTGACAATAAGGTGAAGCAGTAAGACCTCGGAATTAAATGTGGTGAAGGTGATCTAGAAAAGGAGTTTGATAATCTTTCTTCGGTTTTGAAGATCGTCAACGATAACCACGTGCAATGAATAGGAATTTGGGCTCCTGCTATAGATACCTCATGTACTACAATCTTCTTTTTTATGAAATAAAAAATTATTATTATTATATTATTATAGATAGCTAAATTTTGACGACCCGATTAGCGCAGTGGCTAAGCGATTGAACTGCTGCGTTAAGGGTTGCGGGTTCGATTCCCGCACGGGACAAAAATTTGTGCGATCCACAGATATTTGTCCCGAGTCTGGGTGTTTCACAAACATGAAATATCACATACACAATGTGATATTTCATGTTTGTGAAACGCACCCACGATACAGGAGAAATTCCTAGTGGGGGACGACTTAAAAAAAAGGTTTAAAAAATCTGATAAGTGTAAAATATCGACTTACCCCTGACCATGGTCCTGCTACCCACACAGGGCAGTCGTGTTGGCTGCATGGTTGCGTAGACCGCGGTGCTGGAGACATGCACCCTGGCTCAGCGTTAGCACCTAGATCATAGAAATAAGTTCATAAATTTTTATCAAAACGATATCCATTTAGATATTAACTTATTATGAAAACGATATCCATTTAGATATTAACAGTTTTTATTGGAAATAAATTTGATTCTTTATCATTGTCAAAAGGTAACGTGCCCAGGAGACTGGCAGCATTGCCACGTTTAATAGCAATGCTGATTCTTTGACCCAATAAACCAGCCCTCTGAAAGGTCAAATCATTTTAATCAAAACTATACAAAATATAGTTTCAGTCAGTCTCAATGTCCTAAATGTGAAATGGGACTTAACATAAGAACCTACATACTATAACTGTATATTTACATAGCTATAGGTAGTGGACCTAAACATTCGGGGAATACAGGGGTAACATTATTTCGTTCTTAAAAATATTCTTCAGGTTACCAGAACTCATCAACCTATTACTATTATACTCGCCAGGGTCATAAGTGTCAGCTTTGGTGACGTTGGCAGATCTCGCGCAAAGCACGCGGCGGGAGCGCACGCCGCCGCCGCACGTCGCGCTGCATGAAGACCACTCACCAACGTACCATCTGTGAAAAGAGAACCATCAGGACGATCGTGTAGGTCGATTAAGTGCAAGTAGAGAGCCTCTACGAGAACCGATACCTAAGTTCGTCCGGCTTACCCTGGATGGTCAACCTCGCTACTATCCTTGTTCACTGACCAATCTCTACACCACAGCATGATCCATTTCCATGTGTCAATTGGCTCATGCCAATATGAAGAAGAAGAAGCCTTTCACTCGACAAGTGGTAAAACGCTTGGCAAATAGGCAAAATTGATTGAGTTTTAGACATATTAACGAGCAGAGGGACGGACGAAGTCTTTTCGTTTCATAGTAGTGGTGCAAGGAAGCTCACATATGGATCCGTATAATGACACAAACCCAAAAGTGACTAGGTATATATTGAGACACTTATAATTAACAGCAAATATAGGTGCATAGAATCTTGATAAAAGAAAATACCCACAACATGTTTCCTAAATCATTAGCCCTTAGTGTTACAATAAGAAAAAAAAAATAAAAAAACACTGGAGTGCGATACTCCTTGCTCTCTTTCTCTTTATCCCTCTACTCTCCAAAGAAAAACAATAAACACTCACTTGAAAGGACACGGGTGTGTGTTGCACCTGACCACAGAGGCCTGCGGCTTGCTCGACGCGTCACAAAGTTGTTCAGGTGCGTCGGACCCCGTGAGACGGTCCCGGCACACTGCCAGTGACATCTTGTAGCCTGCAATGGATCTAAGTTTTAGGATCTGAAGAATAGGAGATTTCTGCAGTAAACGGTCAAAGGTGGCAGTTATTATGTTGATTTCGCCAGGAAAGTTTATTGACGAGAAGCTTGCAATATGCAAAATTTGTTGTATCAAAAATACGGATTGATAAAACCATTAGTCTTTGTTGTGGGATCGGTCTCAACCTAGAACGTCTAAGTAATTAGGTAGTTAAGACGAGCTATTTCGGTCGAATACTCTGTACCTAATTAAGATGACCCTCACTTTTAGTATCATCCAGAAGTCCTATATTTTTCTTTGTTTTACTCTCCGATTTATATGACGCGAACTTCGAGCAACGTTTAATACTTTATCATATAGAGCAAACTTGTTACCCGGAAAACAACTATTTTCAGTTTCCAAAGTTTTTATATCTTTGTTTAACCAAATTTAATATTTCCGTGTCAAAATTAAAATACAAGCCGCTCCGCCGGCCCCAATTTCCCGAGGGATCAGAAAAAATAACGTTGGGCGAAATATTACGACCACCTAATATTACATACATATACTTATGCTTCAGTATTATTTTGCTTCGTTACTGACAAAAGGCCGGTGTTAAATTTCAGCTCCTGCCGAAATTTCAGCTCAAAGGGTATTTTATGTTTCTCTTTAAACAAAATTAGGGAGTCCAAAGTTATATTTGTCCAAGTGGATGAAAATATATTCAAGAGTCAAGTTGAAGTATCCCTTAAAATTAAATTTGTGAAACGGGGATTGACAGCTTTTATTTCTTGAATGGAAGTTAAAGTTAAAATGTAGAGTGGCGTGTATTAAATTTTGGACCATTCCAAGTTAAATAACGTTGACAAATTCGTTTTAATTTGAATACGAATACGAGAAAATATTTTGAAGTCTTTTTACATTATTGGTGATGATGACAATAAAATGAACGATTTGGAGACTGTTCTTGAAGTAAGTAAATATTTTATAACAGACACCTTTATAATAATGAGTTAGCAATCATTTTGCTACCACATGTTTGTTATTTGTCTACTTGTTTATTATGTTGTATTTATTATGTGTTTGCAGTCATTATGTGCAATACCACTTTTTTTTTTAAAACGTTGCCCTACACTAGGAATTTCTCCTGTATCGTGGGTGCGTTTCACAAACATGAAATATCACATACACGAACACCCAGACTCAGGACAAAGATCTGCGGTTCACACAAATTTTTGCCCCGTCAAATCGAACCTTAGCGCAGCAGTCCAATCGTTAGCCACTGCACCAATCAGGTCGTCATTTCTTTTTTCTCTCAATTATTTATTAGAACGGTCTTTATCTATATGCTTATACTGTGTACCCAGTGGAAATTTTAACTTATCAACTTCAGCGGTCTGTATACTGGCACCAAAAACCAGCAGAATATCCGTTGCCAAATACATGGCGTTGGTTTAATGTACAACCAAACCCGAACACAATTTAGCTGACTTTCATGCCAAGGGCCAAACGATTTGCCTCTCGCGGTAAACTCTTTACGAGGGGGAGGGCAAAACTTCGTTGTTATTAAAATATTTACCATTGGTTCTTCATATACTTGTGTGTATTCTTCCAAATTTTCACGAAAACTGATCTTAAATTTGGGTGACCATCGTTGAAAAAATCCAATCTCAAATTCCGTTACAAAATAGATGGATGTTAGATTCTTGCATATTCATGCAAAACCACTTTTAAAACACTTTACTAATCAATGGTAATTTCATACAACCAGTAAACTCTATGGGTAGGTACGCTGGAAAAAGTACGTAAAACGTAATTGTTTTTCAATTTACGAAACACGAAACGTTCATTTGGAAGATGAAATTAGAAAAAACACCGTCCGCAAGTTGGTTCCGGAAAAAGTTTATTTTGGACTGATTAAATAGATCTTTAAAAAGAGTTACGTTTCCAATTATGTTCGTTCTCTTTCGATATTATTTCCAAAATGCGTTAGCGTTAATACAAGGAAGAACGGATTTTTTTCTTATGTTAACTCTAAAAGAGTGTGAGTCAGATCCTAATGGATGAAATTATAGGGAAAGTCTTTAGAAAACATATTCTGATCAGTTTGAAGATGTTCTGTAGAACAGACCTTTTTATGAATATGATGTGAGTGAAAAATACTAAAGGGATAAGAAGAAGCCAGAACTGTTGCTACAAATGGAAAATCGAGGTTTTCGACAAATTCATGGGCTAATAGGCTTGAATTTTAATAAGCTCCAGATAAGACAAATATCCCAAAGCTTGTCTAAAGTCAATGCCTAAGTATTCCAGTCTACAGATCCCTGAAAAAGATAAAAATAGAGTGCAGGTTGTGCAGTATTTAAATACACATTAGGAGAGGGTTTCAAAACAAAATTACGAACCATTATTAAGAAACGGAATAAAAAGGAACGGTTATCTGTTGCGGTCAATTTGCATTCAGCACTTGGTATAATTTGACCAAATACGACCAGTACTGGAGGATTTGATAATATTAACGAACGGGATTTCGAATATTGTGAAGATTGAAGTGCTATTGTTTATTCAGGTATAAGTATAATGGCAGTATCGATTATAGGTAATACAGTTTTAGAACAAGAAAATAATTCTTTGAAAAAAAAGGCCAAGAGGTGTTCCCATTTTAATGAAGTACCTACAGTGTCATTCACTGGATCACATTGGATTCGTTGCCTCTTATAATCGACTTTTCATAGAAGTAGAACTGTACTCTTAATTCCGTTGCGGGTAATTTAGTTAGTACGATATTGGTCATCATTGAAAATATGATGCACTGGTTTTATTAAGTCAAGATCAATGATACTTATTTAAAAAAAGTACAGATATGTTAGTAGCGTATTGTAGTCTTGGGTAGTACAATTGGTGTCTGATTTTTTCGGTCATTTTGTTAGCATATGACGTATCTATACATTTTTTATGTAATATATTTGGTCAAGATAGTTAAAAGTTATTGTCTTGGCTAATTATTAATATAAATTCACTAGGTTTAGGCAAATGAAAATGAAAAACAGAATCACGTTCGCATTTTTAATATTAGCATGGCTACTTGAGATACGATCGCTACCACTCAAGAACATCCGTAATCTTCGAGTAGGGAATTGTCTGCCCTCTTCAGTTCTCCACATGACGTGGAGGAGTGGAATTAGTCTTCCTGTCCTTGGTTATTCACATTGTGAAGACAACAATGTGGCTACCTAAAGTCGATATTATATTGGTCTTTTATATTGAAACTTGTGTAGAAAAAACTGTCGATTGCATAATATAGTTTGTCTTCTGTCATTTTTATTGCTTCATCATCACGAGGTTGATATTTAGACAGCAATTCCTGAGGTTTTGGATTTGATTTCTTGGCTGGGTAGTTTACCCAGTAATTTTCTTCTGATTATTTAGGTAATTCTCTAGTTATATCTTTATGTAGTTAAGGTAGTTATGTTATACCTTTATGTTTATCTTGAGTTTTGGAATGGTGCCCAAAAAACGATAATTCCCATGATAAGTCAGATTTTTTCTGGTGTAAATATAACGGTACAAACGATGGTGTATACAAAACTCCTCTACCCTGCCTCTGAGGAATAAAATCGTGATGATACAAGGGTGAAAAACATTGAAGGTATAGTTTGAACATACTAATTACTTTTTCCCTCATTACTTCAAACATACAGACGATAATTTTGGCGTGATGGAACAAATAATACTAGAACTTTTAATGAGGTTTCACCAAATACAAATAGTGGTCTTATTTAAAGCCCTCTCATATACGCGGGATAATAAACCGCTGATATATTATTACGTTTCATGCCAGTGACGAAGGTCATAAAATAAAAATAAATTGTAACCAATAAAATAAAACGAGAATTTGTTCGTTTTATTTTACGTCGTAAGCGTACGTTGTGACCTTTGCAACCTATTCTAGGTTATTTTAGAGTTTATTGTCTGATGGTTATCTGTTCTGGGTTATAACTATGTAATCATTCATTCATAGTAGGGTGTGATTGGCTTGACTGCTGTATTATGAATCGTTGCTCTAAAATTTCGGCTGGAATATTGAAGCAATGACTAATAATTTCAATTTTGAATTTCATTTAAATTCCTAACATAGTTTATGTCATTTATATTACTAACGCTAAGAGTCCTGGATACTAATTTATAAAGACTTATTTTTATTGTGGCGTTCTAAGGGGGAGGCCTTTGTTCAACAGTGGACGTCTTCCGGCTGATGATGAATTATTCACAGTAATGCTGTACAGACTGTTGTGCATGAGATCCAGGTTTCGAAATCCGGGTCGGCCAACGTGTCACAGGGTTTTTCTATTAGGTGATTCTCAGTAGCAGCACGAAGTCTGGATTTGTGCCCGGTTGATGGCAATAGGCTCGCCCCCTATTACACTGGGACTCATAACAAAACTGGCGAAATGTGTGGGTACTACCTTTGTCTACCCCTTCGGGAAATACAGGCGTAATGTTATGTTATTTATCTGTTTATCCTATTATAAAGTTCTAATGCAACAATAACTTAAAATTTATTTATGAAATAAGCAGTACTTTTATACTTCATGTTATTCCTTCCCTATGTTTGTTAACTCTTATCTTGTGTGAACACATGAATCGTTAATAAATAAATAAAAAGCTAAATCTTAACGATCAGTTTAATATGTCTTAAATAACAGTATTATGCAGTCGATAACACTACCATTCTTTAACTTTATTACAGTCTCGTCTCGTCCGCGAACATAAAGCCTATGGTAATAAAATAACATCCATGGTAATGAACGATTAAGGTTCGCGAGCTTCCAGAAACTTCTTTTGAATAAATAAATATGTAAATACATCCATTTAGTCCCGAGATGTTGCTGAATATTAAATTAAAACACACTTTTATCCGCTGCTTGGTTTTAGATTTTCTGGATACATTATAGATAGGTAATACTTTACGACTGTAGTTTTTTTTACGACTGTAGTTGTAGCCCCCCTTCCCTAGACAAGTGGCAAAACTCTTGATGAATATAATGATCAATGTATGGGGATGGCATAATGTTTCGATTATGATATATCGATAATATCGATGACATATGTCAAACCATTTTTCATTCTATTTGATTTTTATTCGTCAAGCTTTTTGCCGCTTGTCCAGGGGGGGCTGGAGGGGTAAGTAATTGACATCGATAACGTGTAGAGTAAGTTACAGGCCAAATGATATGTAATGTTGTTATAGTGCAAAAAATAATCTGTAGAAATGTTGATAGTGATCTCCTGGATTAGAATCTCATCATCATCATCAGCCCGTTGCAGTCCACTGCTGCACATAGGCTGCTCTTCCAATGTGCGCCGCAAAGCTCGGTCTGCTGTTTTTTGAATCCAGTCGCTGCCTGCCCTCTTATGCAAGTCATCCCGCCATCTGGCCAGAAGGCGTCCCACGCTACGTTTACCAAGACGCGGTCACCACTCCAGAACACGCTTACTCCAGCGGTTATCGGTTCTGTGACTTATGTGGCCAGCCCGTTGCCACTTCAACCTACTAACTTTCAGAGCTATGTCGGTCACTTTGGTTATCTGACGGAGCACCTCGTTCCGAATTTTGTACTTCAGAGAAACTCCGAGCATAGCTCTTTCCATAGCACGCTGAGCGACTTTGAACTTATGAATTAACCCCACAGTCAGTGACCACGTCTCGGCTCCGTACGTCATTAGAATCTAGGACATTGTAATTATCTATCTATCACCATAGACCAAAATATACTTCTAACTCTATGCTATCACTACGGCTTAAGAATAAACGATCCAATTGAAAACACACAAAGGGGTAAGCTAAGTGTTTAATACAGCAGTTTAAAGGACGCAAGTTGTCACTTATACACTATACACACATATCAACCCGGACAGAGATCCTCACCGTTTCAACTCGAGCCGTGCAGTGTTCTTTGTATGCAACTCCCAACGGCTACGCACACTTCGGAATCGTAACGTAATTGCCTCTTCTCGGAGCAAAAGCTTGAGCCAGCGAGCCGTAAGCGCGGCGTCACCTAGCCGTGGCCGAGTCAACGTATCGGAGCAGCTGATCCGCTTTGGTTACGTGATTACGTAAGGTTGACGCCTGTTGGACGGAGAGGCGAAAGGCGATACGGTGACGATACCTTTCCGAGTTGATTAATGTGTGACCTTAAAATATATTCTCATCGCCATTAATGTACTAAGTACTATCTATATTTACACGCATGTTTATACGCACAATATACTGGCAAATTACTTCCCCACAGTGGGCAATAAGGTCAACCGCTAATGTATTACGTCAAACCACAAGGTACACAGAGGTACCCACTTTATATGCAAACGATGTTAAGACGGAGAGAAAAACCTCTTTGTAACAAAACTCCTATTGTCGCGATTTTCAATAAATGGGAGGAAGTAACTGGCTGGTAATAACTATTGTGGTTTTAAAGATTTAATATTAGTAGGGTAAAGAACACACGTTTGTTTTTTTAGAGGGGTCGACAGATACCACAGATTTTTACTTAGGTAACTACTAAGATAATTAAATTTTAATCGTTTGTCTGTTTCAGTCTTCAAAAATACTTGTCGGTTGAGTGGCGCAGTGGCTAAGCGATTGGACTGCTGCACCAAAGGTTGCGGATTCGTTTTCCGGACGGGACAAAAATTTGTGCGATCTGCAGATATTTGTCCCGAGTCTGAGTGTTTGTGTATGTAATATTTCATGTTCGTGAAACGCACCCACGATACAGGAGAAATTCCTAGTTAAAAGAGACATTAAAAAAAAATTATATTAGGATGTGGAATTTTTCTAACCATTGTGCATTGCTAAAAAATCCTCTTGACTATAACACCAGTAAGTTAATCCTTATTTTTATTAATTGTATTCGCAATTAAAGCTGCAGACACAAGGTATGGACCGTAACCGAATCCTCCACCACTATGACCTAACGAGCGAACTTAATGGCGGCGCTAAACCACAACAGAGGTAGCTAGGTGCGCAGGTACTGTTCTGTGCAAGTGTTTGAAGTACTTTGAGCATACTTAGGCAGTACCTATAATACAAAGACAAAGAAGATAGGTGGTGCAAGAAAGTGCTTCTTTTATGTTCTGATTAAATCGGAGATGTCCTGGAGAACAGTCATGATGAGCTCTCTAAAATGATGAAGGAAGAATGAGATGAGTGTAAATAAGCAAATGGCGAACGAATTTCGCTGTCTCTTTCAACACCTTTATGATATAAGCAAGCCTTCATGTAAGTATACCAACATTCGCTTTTTGTTAACGCGACATCAAATTACCCTAGAATTGACCACCCCTTTCTTCCCGTGGGTGTCGTAAAAGGCGATTAAGGGGAAATCCAGAAGATGGGCAGCGGCGTCTTCTGTAACTTGACCACCAATACTGCGTTTCCCAAGCCGCTTGCTAAGCGTGGGGATTATGGCGACCCCCTCCTCCTGAGTGCTTAGCTGTCACCAAATATTACATGCATCAATAGATGAACACCCAGACTAAGAACAAGTACTAGGCCACACCAAATATGACACGGTAGCTTAGTTGTTAAGAGCTGCGCCACGGTTAGGCGAAGGTCGCTGGTTGTATACCCACTCGGGTCCATCATTTTTTTAAAGTCCTTTATCAATTTGAAATTAATTTAATTAGGTATTTACAACTCAACTGTTTTCTAATTAACCACAAACAATGCACATCTTCCTATCATCTTGATACATCCCAAAATTACCTCCACCCAACCCCTAAAAAGTCACAACCATTCATTCAGTCTTGACCGTCGTATCTCACCCTTTACCAACAAAGGGGTCTGACAGACGCCATTAATCATTACGACACTGACACCTAATTAACAATTGAAACGTCTAGGGTCTAAAAGACCGAGCCGGGTCATTGGGTCCGCGGTAATCTTGGAGGCGCAGCGGAGGGTTGGAGCTGTGGCGTGTAACACTTCTGCTGTAATAAATCGCGTTGCAGGGTTGAAGTTGAATTGGAAGACGAATGTTAAGAACAGGAATTGTATGGAACTGACGCGATGTTCAGTTGTTTTATATTTTGGAAGACATAAAAAGCAGTATGGTTGTTGAGCTAAAGGGTATGAAAGAAAATAATATAAATAGCAATGTACAGTTGTTTCAGATTTCAGAGATAGAAAAAAAATCGTTTTCTTATTTCGAAATTTCGACGACCTGGTTGGCACAGGGGCTAAGCAATTGGACTGCTGCGCTAAGGGTTGCGGGTTCAATTCCCGCACGGGGCAAAAGTTTGTGCGATCCACATTTGATTGACCCAAGTCTGGGTGATTGTGTATGTGATATTTCATGTTTGTGAAACGCACCCACAATACAGTAGAAATTCCTAGTGCGGAGCAACGTTATTTCTTAAAACAAAAAATTAATTCATTTTCATTTTTTCCTACTGTCTTGGAACTAGAGAGAGAACCTACAACTAGCTCACTAATTAGCAAGGTAACAATCACGAGGTGATCGCCCTGTACTAGAAATTACTCCCATATTATCGTTTGACAACAAACACAAATATTTCTCCTAACGGAAATCGAACCCGTAACCCTTAACGCAGCAGTCCTACTCAGCTGGCCGTCAGGTCGTCTAGCAGCAACAAATGACTCCTACGCACAACGAAGTGTTATACTTATCTTAGATTCATTGTTCAAGCGCTCTTAATTAGAATTGCTCGTTGTGAATTTCGCTGTCGTAATTGGGTAGGGAGGCGGCCGACTTTTTGTCGTTAACACTATTAATTTTTATTACTTAAAGTCACATCTGTTTCTTATGTTGGCAAAGATCACGGAATTTTAAATATGCTACGATTTTTGGCTTACTTACTGCTCATGCGTCGTATTCATACATGCTAGTCTTTATTGTAATTAAATAATTTTTCGATAAAAACCTATCCTTCGGGTTTTAAGTCTCAAAAATATAACATAAGAGGCATTAAAAAGGGAGCTTTCATCATCATCATCAGCCGTAAGGCGTCCACTGTTGAACGAAGGCCTCCTCCTTTTAGAAGGGGGGTGTTGCCATAATCCCCACGCTTGGCAAGCGGCTTGGGGATCGCAGTGTTGGTGGTCAAGTTACAGAAGACGCTGCTGCCCATCTTCTGGGTTTTCCCTTAGTCGCCTCTTACGACACCCACGGGAGGAAAGGGGGTGGTCAATTCTAGGCCGGATACCACACGGCATGGGAGCTTTTCTTATGTCAAATCCAATTGTTTTCAAAACAAAAGGTATTGATCTATAAACAGATAGTAGATCCGACCATTTTCGATTTTATAAGTTGTAATAACTCTGTTTTAGAACATATTTATTTTCTAGAAATCATACTACTAAACTGAACCCTTCTATTAAAGTGAAAGCAGGAAATATGTACAGTAAACAGGAAGGTAGTATTAAAATGCCAGAAAAAGAAGTCACCATTGTTATAATAACTGGCAAAATTAATCATAATATCAGAACCGTAATACAACAAACTAATTCCAAAACATTTGCTAATAAAATATCCCATTAACATAACAATGTCAACCAGCAATTAAAACACAATCACCGATCGAAATTAGCGTATCTTCCAAATCTCCCGTCTGCAAGGCCGCACTAAGGAACTGTTGCTCGGAGACAAAAGGAATTCTCTGATTTATCGTGAGCTTCGACTAATGGCGGATTTCCAGATATAAATTACAAGCAGGCCCAACGGCCTACAATTAACAATGCTACCCTAATGTATCGGAGAGATTTTGTTATGCCAAGGCTACACTTGTCGAGTTTCGGCGCCGTTTGCGTGCTGCTACAAGAACAGCGAATTGGAGATGATATTTTGTTTAATTGTACGTAATATTATAGACGTTCCTGTGTCTGTATAGTTACGGATTTTAATCTTATACTATAAAGTTACAATTTGAAGAGAATGATAAATAAAGGATGATAAAACATGCATATATTTCGAAATTGGGCTCTTAGAAATAGTACTTTATGAACGTCAAATTTGTTCACTGCTTTCTAGCGATATCTGAAAAGGATACATGCAATAAATTTTCGTAAACCAGTATGTTTGTTCTATACAAAACTTGAAAAGTTAAAAAAAACATTGATGTCTACGTGTATCGATCGTCTAAACACTTGCCTGGACCACAACTCTCACACATGTATTTCCGGAATTCCGACTAAATTTTTCGACCAGCACCGAAATATTCAGGCCACAAAATATCAAGCTCGTCTACGATAGAATCCGATAATGTGACTCAAGAGTTATGGAGATCTTGAGACCCATTGTGTCCATCTCACGTGCGATTGGCAGCCGAATCGGTTCAGTTGTTACTAAGGAAGGGATTCCAGCACTCGTTAGTAACAGATACGTTTTGATGGCTCATATATTTGTTTCAGGTTCTGATATTTGCGTTCGTCCTTGTATAAGTTGAGTGGCTTATTAAGATAGGTATATATGATGTTTGATACACGTGGATAAGATTATTGACGAATTCTTTAATTATTGTTCGTGTTAATGACAAACTTTATAAATAGATTCAGAAGTCGATTGCATTATTTTGTGCTTGTTAAGCTATTTATTGTTGCTAATAGTAACCTAATTTCAAAGATTGTTCTTAAAAATAAGGCCATCATTTTGTCGAAGAAAACGATGTTTTAAGAGTTTCACAGAGATCAAAATTGAGAATCATATCATATACGTACGATATTTATAAAGATAAATATGTGAGGTCGTACTTATCAAACTGTTGAAGATGGTTGCATTTTTTATGGAATTGCTTACATCGCATTTCCAGGATGTTGTCTTAATAAACATGTTAAGATATCGTCGCAACCAAAGCTTAATTTCTAGCTCAGTACAGTCAGCTAAAATTATGCAAGTACAAAATGAATTTAGCTTACCTCCCCCACAGGTAGCAGAACACAGTGACCCTGGGGTCGCCAGCCAATGGTACCGGGGTCTTGAGCAGGAGGACCCGTCACCCCCACAGACGCCACACTCGTCGACACGACGCGTTGACCCCACGCGGAGGTCACAGCCGACGCGCTGTGGACAAAAGGAAAGGTTATATAATTTACATCTTATTCTTCGTAATGGCATTGGATATATTTTGTCATAAAGAAAACATGTCATGTCATGGTGTAGAGATTGGTACCAACAAGAATGGTAACGAGGTTGACCGGCCAGGGTACACTGGACATGTTTAGATTCCTCTTAGGCTCACTTCTTGTAGGTAATGTAGTTATGATATAAAAAATGTGGTGTTAGTCTGACGAATTGTTTTGTGCTGACGTGTGTAGGCGAAGACAACTGCACACTCATTTCCTTATATGTGTTGTCCTATGGAACGGCAAATTGATACGATCGGAGAGAGATCTAGCGCAGGACCTACGCCTTAGACTTCATGTACTCTTCGGGGCACTAAAAGGCACTTTGACAGGCAGATTGTACTGTGGAGAAGTTTTTTGCGCCGCGCCGTTTCTTCTATCCAGCTATAGCACTAAGAAGTGGTGACAGATGGGCGTTTTAGGGGCTGTCTTCATCTAATTTGACGTTCAAAAAGTACTATTATAGTCTATTTTGATTACATGATTGTTATCTTATCTTTTAAGAGATCTCGATTAGTAACAGTCACCCATCTAAAATGTGACCGCTGCATGTAAGTACTACTTTACTTCGCAGATCGACTGGTTTGGATATGCAGCTAAAAGCCCTCGTATTTGATATTATAATCACGAATATACGTTCAAGATCGTACTATTTTTCCATATATTCTCATCAAACGTATCACGGTCCATGAATATTACATAAGGATTTACGAAACCCCGATCTGTCACGCAGGGAACAATTTACAGACTTATATAATTACGTCCACGTATAATGAATCACAACCTAATTCCAACAACATTACAGTTTATTTTCATTTAACGCAAACTGAAAGTTATGCAAAGATTACCTTGCGGTCGCGATGGCTTTTAGTACTATGTACTTAAGGTATAATTTAGCTTGTTTTCTGTAATATGAGAAGAGTAATAGTGAAATAGCTCGCGGGCATACATTACCTACTTGGAATAATTTAATTGAGCGAATAATTTTTGTTTCCGAGTGTATTATCCACACTCCCTTCAAAGTTTCCAAAATTATATGATTTTATGGAATTATAATGACAAGGTTTACTGTACATAATTATTATTATCACAGTTTTCCTTAAAAGTTAAGCAAATATGCATTCTTCTTCTTATTGTATGGTTGTTGAACAGCCTGGTGTCAGAGTTTAAACCGCCTGCAGGCCTCTGACATGGCTTTACACACCGTTGAAAAATCTCTCAGGTGTGCCGGTTTCAACACGATGTTTTTCTTCACCGTTTTTAGCTACCGATAACTCATTTATAGTGCGCACATGAATTAAAAAGACCTCGGTGAGTGCTGGGGTTTAAACTTGCGACCTTTGACTTGGCAGTCCAACGGTCATACCACTCGGCTATCACTGCTTTTTAACATTGTATGTTGCATTATCAGAACCTCAGTTTTAACAGAATTAAAAAAGGCGTTCGAAAACCTTTTATCGATCATGACTGTGTTGACGAGGGTTGTTTTTTAAGAAATCTCAGAATTCAATTCCAATTCTTCGAGTCTATCTCCATGGTCAGAATGTTAATAAGATTGCTAACTTTAATAAAAACCTTTTTGATTAATGTAGATCAGGTTCGTCATTAAGAGATAACTAATTCTGACTGCTAATTAGTTGTATAAGATACATTAATGTAAGCGATCTTGATACTCCAAGAATAAAACTTATGGATTATTTTTACAATCGAGGAGAGTGGATAGAAAAAAGGTCTTTGCGATGCAGTAGGACCACACACGCACAACAAATCATACTTTTGATAACCCCATCCTGTTTTGATTTGTCTTGAGAAAATATCAAATCATTTGTAGTCAGTTAAATAAATGACTAAACTCAATACTGTTCCAATAAATGACATTGATTTGATTTTTTTTGAGTTAAAGTCATTTAATTTATTAACCGACTTCCACAAAAGGAGGACGTTTTCAATACGGTTGTATGTTCTTTTTTTGGACAAATAAGCTATCGGAAGTTTCTAATGTGATTATTATTTATGTTTGTTTTCAGGCTTCGTATACTAGTTTTCAATTAATAGTTTTTGAAGAACTTAGGTTTATTTTTCATTGACGAGGACTCGAGACTCCAGATTCGATCTTTAATTTTATCCATCATAGTCGAACATAAACTATTATTTCCTTAAAGCATCCATTATTATGTAAGTAACATCAAATGAAAATCAACTGCACACAGCCCTATACCAGTGAGGCACGTCACAGCAATTCCAACAACTGCGTTCTGAACTCAATCATCCCCCTAACAGGTACAAATCTCTACAAATCCCTACATTCATACAACATAAATCCAGAAAATCAGTTTCAACCACATTTTAGGCCATAAATTACATAGATATGTAGCTCTTGGGTGGCTCATCGTTTATTCAGAGTCCTGAATTCGGGGATCGCATTCGCACAGTCTCGCAGAATTTTCCGATTATCATAATAAAGTAGGCAGGCTCTATCCCTTTCTGGTCTGTTAGTAAAGTGAAGGAGAGAAAAGGACGGCATACAGTTGTTATTGAGCTTTAAAAATATAGGGGATTTGAGACTTTTATTTGTTGGTCCTGGTTGGGATATATGGAGTTTGGGATGAAGTGTCCCTAGATGGACAGTTTGGCTTCTCATGTTTTATTAATCGGCCGATGTTGGTTCAGGCAAAATGGTAGTGAAATCCCTTTTATCAGTCTTGTAACTGACATTAATAAAATCTTTTACACATTCCAGCGCAGGTCAGAAGTCTCTGAGACAAAGTCAAGGGAGTGCATGTTAAGCTGCAAGAGTCACATTAATCCTTGCTAGGTTTGCTTGCTCTTTATAATACTCAGTAACCGTAGCTTAGAAGACTCGGCTAGTATTAAATCCAGACTAAGAAATGAATATTTACTACTAAAATTCGGAGAAAGAAAACCCTGAGTTATTTGATTTTTCATTAAATGTAGACTGTTTATCGCGTTCTAAAATGTGGTTTATGTGGTAAGTTTTATAAATATTTCGATCATCATGGACCCTGTCGGGCACAGCATATTCGAATACACCAAAATTCTTAGCTACAAATTCGTTTAAAACATGCACGTTCATAACGTAAATATAAAATCATTCCTAAAGTAACAAGAGCTTGCCACAAAACCATTGACCAATCAAGCAAAGCAAACTTCTCGAATAAGTATTCGTAACGTACCGCACGGGATTATGTAAATTCCAGTTCAAAAGTTTCCACTTAAATAATATATGAAATTATGCAAAATACGTCGGAGATACGACGAGCGCTGAATGACAGTTGTACCACTTTTTAAGAGTGGTCCTGCCTTTAAATTACTTCGTACTTTAGGATCGAAAGAATCTGAGGCTTTTGGTAATGGGTTCATGAAAACTTGGTCTCCCAAATTCATGTAGTTTCCGAAGAAAGTTACTGAAAAAATCTCCCGTAGTTAGGTCAAAGATATTTTGTACATTTACGTGGTCTGGATTTTCAAGGCTATGAATATTGAATTTATGTGAAAAGTTTATGTTTAAGCGTCTCTTGAGTACGATAAAATGTTTTATGCGGTGACGTGTTAGTGCTGATATTATAGTTATGGTTTTGACTGATGTTATTCAAAAGATGATTTGCAAAAACTTTTTTTACCGTAGGGTTTAATATAAGATAATTTCGAAAAGGACCTGGAGGAAGGTCAGGTTTCGACAAAAATTTATATGGATTTCGATTTTTGTTTTAAAAGACAAGATAGCAAGGTAAATACAACATATTTACATGCATACGTTTTTATAATGATGAACAGTGTTCATTTTATCAACAACTTTCTTTTTTTTTTAATCTTTATCATTTATAAGGGGGTTTTTATCCGCACGGATACGTCAACCCAATTTACTTTCTTTTGTAAAAATGAGTTTTACCTTATATAAAGAAAGCATAAAAAATCATGCATTTTGCATGCATTGCAAAAAATATAAGAGTTGTAGAACCGACGCGAGAAACAAGAATTATTATACTAATTTCTCGAAACCACCTGATGAAAGCTGATTGCAAAAGTTCTACCAACGCGTGAGAAATTGCCTGATGCTAAAACTTACCTATGGACCGACATAAAATGGTGGAAATGAAATACCAATTTCAACCAGGTTGTGCGGTAATAGAAATCAGGAGCTGGTGTTAGCTCGAAAAGTACCCCCGAGCTCTTTATATTATGTATGCAGCAGAATACATGGCGACGTCACTTGGAAATTTATTCAACATTCTGGTAAATTCTAGAAATCTCAGACATCGAGAAAATGTCTGTTTATTTAAAGTACGCGGTCTCTTTTTTACTAGCATTCTTTACGGCATAGAATATTTAAAATGTATTTTGTACTTTAGTAAGCAGATTAGGGTTATGCGTTTAAGATTTACACTAATATTATTTAGAATATAATCTACTGAGGATTTTATTTTTTAGTAAGTAATCATTGTTATCGTCAACAATATGTAGGTAAGTGTATCTTTCTATCTAGTCTTAACGTCAGTAGATTTTGAAACCAATGAACAGAATTTTCGGTTTCAAAGTTGCATAAAAATGATTTTAAATCTCAAAGCTAGCTAAACTACTTTAAATTATCTAGAACATCGAATTCCAACTCAAAAGCAAGTAAATCATACATAATATGATAACTCATCAAAACCATATTATTATAACTATCGCAAAAATATTCAAATTTAATTGTAACCACAAAATTACCTACTTTTTCCAAAATTTCAAGCGTAACCGCTTCATTTGTACTTACACTATAAGGCATAATTTTAAAGCCATTTCTCTACTCAAGATGTAGTCTTTAATTTAGTTCATCTTTGGTCCAAATTGCAGCAGCACTATATTTTTTGTTTGTTAGAATAACAATGAGATCCTGGGATAAGACTTCGGCTATAAACTAAGTCGTGATTGTGAGCTGGAGTGTTGCCAACACGACTTTCTTGCAGGCGACTTAAGATTGCAGATGAACTACAAGTGTCTAGAAAAAGATTCCGGTTTCTTTAATTTTCTGATAAATAAAAGATGAGATTAATTACTCGTTTATTTGGGTCACTTAGTAATGGCAAAATCAATACCTTTGAAGTAAAGCAAACAACAATTTTCACAACATTTCTGGAGCCTTTGCAGTCGCAATGTAGCCTCAAACGGCTTCAATTCCGTTCCAAAACTTTCCGTAATAATTTTTCATGCAGTAGACTCAAAAACTTTAACTAAATTTGTTATTTTTTGCAGCGAGCCTATTCTCTCCGTATCCAACTTGGAGAAAGTCTTATTAAAAAAATTGTCTTTAAAAAAATACCTTACGTACGAACTCCTAATTAGTATCTGCTGAACAATCTAAGCCAAGTTCATTGTTATCATCATCCTCATTTATCCTATTTCTCATCCTATTTGGGCATGAGTTTCTAAACTCGGCATCCTTTCACAACGAAACAAAACAGAAAAAAAATACAGTGTATTGAAACCTCGTGACACAATGGCGGATGAGACCTGACATCATCAGGGAATGGGGACGCGAAATAATAAGGCTCCAGTTTTGGCCCAAGATAAGAGAAAATGCGGAAAACAAGATATAATACTTTGCCACAAACCTGTTGATTTTAAAGAGATGGACGCCTGGAGATCACATAACATAAATACATTATACAGACATAACAATATGCCTGTATTCCCTGGAAGGGTAGGCAGAAGTGACTGCAAGCATGAGGTCCTGGATTCGAATGCTGGTTCAAGCAAAGTGTTACTGAGTTTTTCCACGGAGTCTGGATTTGTGGCCCGTTGATGGCAATAAGCTCTCCCCCTATTACATTGGAGCCTATAACATAACTGGTGAAATGTGGGTGTACCAATAATTATAGGTACCTACACCTCTGCGTACCCCTTCCGGGAATACAGGAGTGATGTTATGTAACATGAATATTCATTTCAGAAAGTTCTTGGTACTTCAACTATATTTGAATAAAACAGCTATTTATTTGTAAAAAACGTTAAAAAATCATATTTTTAGAGCTGCTATTCAAAGGAATTTTAAAAATTTATCACGATCCCAATTTTTTTATATACCTCATCAATGCTTAAATACTAGTGTTTTTACTAACACGGTTATATTTCTATCCCCTTATATCCTAGGAATAGGCAGAGGTACTAACTGATTAACTGTAGATCTTCCAACGCCAAAGACAGATTTGCGTAAAGTACGTTCATTATTCTGGATGAAGGAATGTCCTTTTCAGTAGCTTAGGCTTGATAATGTAACAAACAAACAAACTTTTGCATATCAAAATTATTATTATATTTTAGAAAACGTCGCCCCACACTAGGAATTTCTCCTGAATCGTGGGTGGCGTTTTACAAAAATGAATTATCACAAACACCCAGACTCGAGACAGACGTCTACAGATCACACAATTTTTTGTCCCGAGCGGGAATTGGACTCAGAGTTCGGAACTTTTCTTGTTCATTTCTAGTAGCATATGACGTATTTATACTTTTTGACATTTCATTGGGTTCTTTGGAACATAAAATAAAAAGTGTATAATAGTCTCAAACGCCTGTAGCTTGCAGCTCGTCGGGTAGCGCGGGGCCTCAGTACGCCTTTGTCCTAGGCACGACGTTTGCTCCCGTTTTTAAAATTAAAACTTTGCGGTCCGGAATGTTAAGCTCGTGTTCTCTGCTAATATTTCGTTTTGCCAATCATGTAGCATGGCCTTTATATTTTTTTTGGATGACGGATTATTTCAAGCGTTTTATGTTGGTGATATTTGGAGCTGTATATATATGCCACCTAGTATTGTGCATTCATAGCCGAGTGGTATGACCATTAGACTGCCAAGTCAAAGGTCGCAATTTCAAACAACGGCACGCACTAATGTCTTTCCGAATTAATGTGCGTACTATAAATAAGTTATTAGTTGCTATAACTGGTGAAGGAAAACATCACGAAGAAACCGGCACACCTGAGAGATTTTCAACGGTGTGTAAAGCCATATCAGAGGCCTACAGGCGGTTTAAACTCTGACACCAGGTTATTCATCAACTATACGATAAGAAGCAAACCTTAATAATGACAACATTAGGTGTACCATTCAATATTGCGATCGTAAGATCTTTGTTTCTACATCTGATCTCCCTCTGATCGTGTCTTCTTGACTCATTGGGCTATATGAATGTGAAGGAATAGACTTTACTGAGACTTGAGCAACATAACATCTCCAGCGCAGTTGGATAAAATATGCATTCTCAGAAACATTAATCTATTATCAGATTCGATTCCACAAACTGTATTTGCAGTTAATTACTTAGAAACAATGCCAATTGGACTATGTTGTACTGAGTCATCATCATCTTCATCTGACACAATAGCTCAGTTGGCAGAACTGCACCACGGATCAGCGAAGGTAGCAGGTTCAAGGCCCACTTGCGCCCATCATTTTTAAAATGTTCTTTATCAATTTAGATCATCTTCCTCATTTCCTAGACTTGTTCCAATTATTTTTAATTCGACTTCCAGTCTTATTAAATGCAGGATACTAGGTAAAGTCGAAATAAATTCTCTTAATATATCAGTATTTTTCAAATTGAAGTCTATTTCGCGTCGATAGTGAGTTCAGAGAAGGTTACGCGATAATGTCCGAGTACAGCATTTATTTAGCTTGCTGATAGCATTATAGAACGAAAATCTAGTTACTTCAGGCAAGTCTGACTGTCAAACTCAATAAATGTTGCAATCTTGCCCGACGTATTTATTTGTGTGTGGCACATGGGTCCAGAGTTGAACGTTCTTATTTATTGGCAAAGGAAAGGTCTGTGAAAGTATTTTTCTTACGAGGTTTTGGTGTTGACCAAGTTTCGAGTTGATCAAAAATACTAGTGATACTTTTTGAACGTTAAAATTATAGAGCCTCCAAAAATACTTTTATCTTATTTTCGCACTTGCAATACAACTTCAATGCTACCAAAGTATTGTAAACTTTTTTAACGAGATGCCACGCCTATAAAATGTATATGGTACAAGGGAATATATAAATTCATGAAAAATTACAATTTTAAACCACGGAATAAATTTTATCTATCAGTGTCGTTTACATGTCACAGATTAAAGATGTCGATACACTTAAGCAGTCATTAATTTAAAACACATTTAAGCATCGCTTATAAGAAAGAGGGTTAAATGCTCATCAAAGTAATTTCTTCATTATTACCACACTTTCTAATAATGTTTATTAGCACACCCATAATACCGAAGGGTGTATAGAAAGCAAAATTAAACGCCCACATTATTATTCAACGGTGAAATTAATTATAGAAGCAATAAGGTACACGTGTATGAAAAGGAGTTGCGACAGTTTCTAAAATTGAACGCAAATAAATAGAGCGTATTTCTAGATGTGCCCACGCGAAATTAAACGTATTGATAGAAACTAGAAAATAGCATTGGAAGCTGGAAATAGGCAATAATGATAATTCCCTAGTCCTAAACTAGCTGTTTCCCGTGGTTTCACTCTCATTCTATAGGAACTATTCCATGTTTCTATATATGCATATGTGTTATTCTGATCTACACCAAAGCCATCTTACTGACAAGTTCCATCAAAATACGTTTAGTAGTTTTTGAGTCGAATAGTAACAACATCTGTCCTCAAATTTCGCGTTTATAACTTTAGCAGGCTTAAAATTAAAAATACATTCATATTATAATCCTGCTATTGTTTCGTTTCTCTTCAATTCAGAATGCTGCAAAAAACAGATTAAAATATCTCTCCCCGCAACGCTTCCGATGGCAAAACGAAGAAAAGTATTTTAAGCAGACTTTAATATTTTGAATTCCAACAAAAAATATTAGACAAGTATCCGTATTTGTAACAATTCCTGTTGCGGTGAAATATGAACATATTATTGCTATTGAATACGCCTTTTTCGGAAATCTATTTTATTGTTTTACTAACTTCTACCTGCGACTTTTTGCACGGAATCCTTAATATTTTTTTTTGAATATTTTATTGATGATACTCTATTAAATAATATTGACCTATTAGTCGTAGCGTGATGTTATAGCCAGCTTTCCTTGATAAATGGACGATCCAACACAAAAAAAAATTCAATTCGATACAGTAGTTCCTGAGATTAGCGCTTTCAACCAAACAATCTCTTCAGCTTTATAATATTCGGACTTTAACCACACTACGCAGGAGATTATTATTATGTATACAAGTTTATGCACAACGACGGGTACACTTTCTCTTCCCTTAAACTTACACTCCGATGGGACAGCAAAACCGACGCTTGAAGACAGATCATGCAGTGGATCAGTTGGAAGTTCTTTCCAAGGTCTGTAAGGGTCTCGAAGCAAGAAGAACTGTCCCGCACCCAAGATAGACAGCAAGAGATTCTATAAATTGACTGATGTGAAGTAGTTGACTGACGATCCAATTGGCGCAGTGGCTAAGCGATTGGACTGCTGCGCTAAGGGTTGCGGGTTCGATTCCTGCTCGGGACAATAATTTGTGTAATCCGCATATGTTTGTCCCGAGTCTGGGTGTTTGTGTATATGATATTTCATGTTTGTGAAACGCACCCACGATACAGGAGAAATTCCTAGTGTTAGGCGACGTTTTTTTTTTTTTTTTAAATGTTATGAACTCTTAAGATAAGTAGTTTAGAAGTGAGCAGATACTAGTTGACTTCCCTAAGAACCTTTAATTGGTCCATGTCAAATAAAAACTCTTAACTAACTTTGACTAACGTTCCATTTCATTGATATAGTTCTCAGTGGTCTTCAAGCCCGAGCGATCTTATTTAGATAGAAGAGGTTATTTATCTTTATGTTTTTCTAGGTTATTTTATACTGTACAGCGTATATTTATTTAGTTGGTATTTATTTTTTCAATAGGTACTGATACAGATAACACATTAACATAGTACAAAAAAAAAGATCTAGAACTACAAACTGTAAGTAAACCTGAAATCCAGTTACAACTGTACACAACATTTAAATTTATATTCTTAGTTTATATTCTCTATTAATCTACATTAATACTATTTGTCGGTAATGTTGAGAGTTGATAAAAATGTCTTGATATAATATACCATTGCCTTTTCATAATTATAGTACCTTTACAATTGCATATTACCAAAGAACTACTGATAATATAAACACCATAATCAGACAGATCAATAATCACCGATAAATACTCTAAAACGAAAGTTAAAGATACGAAGATCCAACTAACCAAAGTTTAAACCTGCCCAAATGTTCCAAGACAGGGTTGATTAGGCAAAAATATGTAGCAAGTTACGTACAATCAGACGGCGGAGGCGAATTTGCATACTACCGACAATCTAACTGGCAAATTTGATTATAATTACCGACTCAGTTTGACAAAACATTGGGTAACCTTGATTCAGTTGGCTTGGTGGGAAACTTATACGGTGGTTTGACTGAACCCATCGAATATTCAGTTTACATGTTTGTTGGATAATTTAGCCGATTCTTGAATGAACTTATAGTGTACAAAGGTATCGTTTTGCAAGAAGTCCCTAACTTTGATGACGAATATTTCGGGTAGGTTTTGTTGGAGCTTATCACCAGTTTCCCTTTAATTATAATGTTAGAATGTATGTATGTAGACTGGAAAATGTTAGTATTTTCAAAAAGGCCAAGGTATGGCAAAAAGGAAAAAATAAATAAGAATGGGAAAATATAAACTATATAAATATTAAGGTATAAAGATAAACACATTAAGTGATAACACATTAAGTATATAACAAAATGTTAATTTGATACTAATAATATAAGTGTCTGAACTGCTAATTATATCTGAGATCTAACACATCATAAATATAAACCACTTAATACAAGCACTCAGACGAAACCACAAAACAAAACAATTGACCCAACCCTAATTACGAGAGAATTTCATTGAAACAGTCATAATCCAATATCAGATAATTAATTATTGCCAAAACCAATCCAGTATTTGCCTTCATCCATTTGTTTATCAACAAAAGAGCACTTCGCCTCGAAATGCTCTTTCAATACAGAAAATCAAAACTGCGGTAGCAAGACCATTTATAAAATCAGTTTCAAGAGATTCTACGAATAAAATAAGCGGCGGAATTTGAGTGGATCTTGTTGGTAAGTGTGGTGGGCGTATTCTTATTTAGGAGACCAAAGTATTTGTCATAATCTGAGCAATTTCGATTAAGAAATACCTTCGTGTCGTGAACTTGAAAAAGGGTATCATAAGTTATTTCACGTCATATTAGTTTTAATCTTACAGGGATTGGTCAGGGATATGAGGACCTAAAACCATATCTAATTAAAAGGGCTTGAAAAGGGTACATATAACATAACATAACATCACGCCTGTATTCCCCGAAGGGGTAGGCAGAGGTGAACATGTAGTACACCCACATTTCGCCAGTTATGTTGTAAGTCCCAATGTAATAGGGGGCGAGCCTATTGCCATCAACCGGGCACAAATCCAGACTCCGGGCTGCTACTGAGAATTACCTAATGGAAAACTCAGTAACACTTTGCCCGACCCGGGATTTGAACCCAGGACCTCTTGCTCAGCAGTCGCGCTTAGCGACCACTATACCAACGAGGCAGTCTACATATGTACATACATAAACTCAAGCCTATTTCCCTGAGACCACGGATTTCCGTTTGCTACGATCCTGGCATACGTTTTTCGCCTCATTCACTCGCATCACATTCCTCATATACGAAATGGTTTATGAATATAAATATTTTTTGATTTAATTTGTTTTACCAATGTAAGAATATTTTTTTTAAATAATACGTCGCCCCACACTAGGAATTTCTCCTGTATCGTGGGTGCGTTTCACAAACATGGAATATCACATACACAAACACCCAGACCTGGGACAAACATCTGCGGATCGCACAAATTTTTGTCCCGTGCGGGAATCGATCCCGCAACCCTTAGCGCAGCAGACCAATCGCTTAGCCACTGCGCAAATTGGGTCGTCAAAAGAATATCAAATAGTTAATAGAAATCACTCAGTTACAGATTTCTGTCAGTATTTCTGCTTGTATTATTATATTGTAATAGCTAAACCAACACTAAGGTCACGATAAAATTGTTCGTACAGTTTAAGTATCGTATGTTTCCAAACAAGAAACTCTTGGGGAAAATCGTTAATAGTTTCAAGTCAAAGACTGGCTCAAACAACGCCATTTGCACACAACGCAAATATCCAGCTGGATGGAAACACAGAAAGTGTAGTATCATTCAAATGTTATCAAGAAAATGTTAAAAAAAAAACCTATTAATTATTTGCTTGGAATTAATTGAGTATATTTTGATGTACGAAGAAGTAATTCTAGGTATTCAGTAAGTTCTATGTCTGTTATAAAGCAGAATAAATGGTCTTTTAAAGACTAGCGTAGATCACAATTACCAAGATTGTCACTTTCATCTCATCGCTTGTTATAATAATGTTGTTATTAAATACATTTCTGTCATAAGATATTTTAATTATAAGCTGTCAAATTTCAAGAGCTTATTTTTAGACAGTTAATAAAACGATGTAAGGCAAAATTCGCCTGTATAAAAGAAGGATAATGTAAAACTGTGTCATAGCTGCAAAGTAGAAAGAACGGGTTATATTTTATTCATATTCCTGAATAAAATCGATGCGGCTCAGAGGTAAAGTCCCAAAGATACGAAATAAAGCTAAAACGATACCTTATTGATAGTCCACGAGGAAACCAGAGTCACCAAATATAAGGGCAGAAGTCAGGAAACTCAATAACTAATACATTACAATCTGACCAGATTCAGGTAGGGTTAGCGAAGACAATTTGAGGATTTTACGTCCTTATTACTTTTAGAATAAGGTTTAGAATTGAGTGGACGTTTATTTTTGTGGTGTTAAAGATAAAATATAAAGTTGTGATGAAGTGACCGGTTATCACACCGTAGGGTTAAACGAAGTATGTTTTATAGTTCTAGGGGAATAACAACATGTTAAATCAAAATTAGTTCACGGATTATATTATATATTTTATTCTTTTTTACCATTTTTATGCCTTTCCTTCCCTACCTATGGTAATCTATCTAAGAAAAAATCTATTTCTTCTAGCCTTGTTTTATTTGGGACCATTTCAGCACTAACTACTTCTTGATTTGTATGACTTTTGGTGTCATTTTAGCATGATACCCATGCTAAGCTTGAATCTAAATATTTTTTCAAATTTCCTTTATCAATTTACTTCTTGACTTATTAGTATTACATATGTTAATCGACATGCATCCATATTTCCTTATTTTACGTCTTCGGACAAACATATCTTAAAGTCAGAAACAGCAGCATTTGTATTAGCAACTTAAAACTCAGAGATCCCTCCAGATTAAGTATCTTCAAGGTAATAGAGACTTCCACGTGATCTAGGTACTTTAATATGCATACAAAACACATAAAACGAAACAACGATGCAAACTGGTGACTAAATCCATCATAATATTTCATCCTCCAGACATCTTAAAATAAATAACACCTTTCTTAATTAACAAGAATTATCTACTACAAAATCCACTTAAGACGTTAAATATTTACAATTCTGATACTAATCTATCTAAACAGAAGTTATTTAGCAAGTCAAATTTTAATGTACTTCAATGAATACAAACCTTGTTACCGTTAAACAAACAATAAAATTAATTACAATTATTATGAACAGAGAATTTTCTTCAAACAAATTTCGTAATTTGTAGTACCGGAGGAACAATGCTTCAAGCTTCTTTAATTGTGTCTAGTTTTCTCTGTTTAATGTTTTGTGAAGTTCAAAGTTTATCAATTTCCGTTCATAAATGTTGGTGCTTATTTAGATTTGTTTAGTTGCTTTATTTTATTTCGCTGAAGAACTATAATGCCTTATAGAGCATTGCAACTACTTTTTTAAGGGCAAGGAGCTGTGATAGATCCTATAGGATATTGCAATTTCACTACCAAAAATTTGCACGCCGAAATTGGAGGCAGAATAAGAGATCTATTTATTTATCTTTAATAACCTTCTGTACCTTATTTATGCAAATAAATAATTTTGATTTTGATACTTAACTTGATGCTGAACCTGGTTGAGGGACTAACCTCCCAATAATATGGAAGAGTGATGGAGATTTGAAGGGTAAAAGAAATCCTTTCTAGGATCTTTACTGCGATTATTCTGCAGGTTATTCTGACATGGTTACCCACCTCGTAACTGTAATTGGTTTAGGATAATATGGCAACCGCGTGATGTACTTGATGAATTTATTTTAAAAAAAATCTTCACCTTTGGCCGTACGGGAAAGACTTATGCTATTCTCGCTTTTTTGTTTTATTTGTTTCAATACTAAACTAAGTCTCTATATCGTTGCTATAGTACATTCTAATGTGAATCTCAGATCAAAAGATAATTTCGATAAAATGTTTGCATCGGTGTGATGTGTACCGAAAAGGTTACCAAAAGGTCCAAGTCCCGTGTCAATACTTAAATCAACACGCTCTCAGTTCCATCTCAATATTCAAATCTGTCTGACCTTAGCCAACATAATGTTTTGTTCTATTACGCCATTACGTGGTAACATTTTATTATGATATAGGTAAAAAAAATGGGAATTGGATGAAGAATTTCGAAAATTATCCCCTACATACAAACAAACCTACTGAGCTAAAACTCTTTATAAAATTATGATAATAAACTAGCTGCGTCCCGCGGTGTTACTCGCAATTTTTTTTCGTGATAAAAAGTGTTAATGCCTATATATTAATCCAGGGTGTCACCTATCTCCATATCAAATTTTAGCAAAATCTGTCCAGCCGTTTGAGCGTAAAGAGGTAACAAACATATAAACGCACAAACACACTCACAAATTCAATCTTTCGCGTTTTTAATATAAGTGTGACAGTGTGATGATTTTACCGAAGAAAGTTGATTTTTGCATAAAATAACATATTGTCTTACTTCCACGTCTCATCTGAATTAATGTGACATTGAAATATTTTGTGCCATTTTTGAAGATCCTAGTAGGTTGCGTAGACAACGTATTGTCTACCTCTTTATAAAAATAATTGGCTGTAATCCTAATTTGCCGATGATGATGAAGATACCGTGCCGTATCTGGCCTAGAATTGACTACCCCCTTTCCTCCCGTGGGTGTCGTAAGAGGCGACTAAGAGAAAATCCAGAATAGATCGCATGTATGATTTTTAGGATATATTTAGTTGTAGAAATTCAGACACAATGTAAAAATTGTTATTGAATAAATGAATTGAATTGAATTGATGGGCGGCAGCGTCTTCTGTAACTTGACCACCAATACTGCGACACCCAAGCCGCTTTCCAAGCGTGGGGATTATGGACCCCCCCCCCCCTTTAAAGGGGGGAGGCTTTTGTCCAGCAATGTTTTCATACATAAGAGGCTATTTATTCTCGTGTCCTGGTAACGCATAACTAACTGAATTACTGCACCGTAGTGTTATATGGTCGTTGGTACTTACAAGAAGATACAGCGATTATATTAATATATCAGCTTCCGTCAGCGACTTCGGCCGCGTGAACTTCATAAGTTTTAATTTTTCATCTCACATTGGTCGTGGCGTGATCTTCTATAGCCTCAAGCCTTCCTTGATAAATGGACTAGTGTTGGAACACAAATCATCATCATCAGCCGGAAGACGTCCACTGTTAGACAAAGGCCTTAGAATGCCGCAATGAACGACATCTTGCCACTTGCATCCACCGCACCGTTGCCCGCAAATAGATTTTATCAATTTGGACCAGTAGTTCCTGAGATTAGCGCGTTTAACCAAACAAGCAAACTCGTCAGCTTTTTAATATCAATATAATATAAATTATATGTAGTATAGATAAGTACCTTTATGGTATAGTGGTTTTAAGATAGAATTCTTCATCTATATTGAATGTGGAAATCTTAGTAGCAGCACGGAGATTTTTCTGTCCGGTTCAGTGAACAATAAAAAAGTAATCAACACACGCTGAGTCTTCAATCTCTTCATCATGTTGTTCTTATACAAACATTGAAATAAAACGATTTTGACCGATTTTATTTAGTTTTTTAGACCCGACGTTACATTAACAATTCGCCCTCTCTTCTGCCTTGAGCCACACATCGTAGCAACCATAAAATATTCACGGCGCAGCGCACCACACAGCGAGACATGCCTCACCGTGATAACGGTTCATACTTTTAACTAAGAGATGCATGCTTTCATGTACATTGCCGATTATATTTGCATGAGGTAGAAATGGACACGTGTGTGAGAGGCAAACTACAACGAACAATAGGAAAAGTCGTTTTAAAAATAGGACAAACATTCATAACGTCACGCCTGTATTCCTAAGCATATATAGTACACTCTAGTAGGAACTACTTAGGATTTAAAATCTATGTACACCCACATTTTGCCGGGTGTAATAGGGGGCGAGCCTATTGCCATCAACCGGGCACATATCCAGACGCCGTGTTGCTACTGAGAATTAACTAAAGGAAAAACCCAATTACACTTGTCCGACTCGGGATTCAAACCCAGGACCTCGTGCTCAGCGGTCGCGCTTAGCGACCATTTGATCAACTAGGCAGTCATAAAAAAATATATTCACCCAAAATTATCCTGCTTCCTTCCTTTAACTAACTGTAAACTAGCTCACTAAGCTCAGCTAAAATCTTTGCCCATATCCCTTTTAAACAATTATTCATAGCCCAATTTATACGAATGGGAATTGTCTGTACGCTTTGATTACTCATACGATATGTCTCTGTGTGTACATCAAAACACACACACACGTCATGCACACTGTCGGAATTATTCATTGCCTCACTTGTGTGTGCACAGGAACACACATACACACGTCTGCACACACACACACTTTTGACACGCATCGTATGCGAAGCGACGTGTTTAAAGAAGCGTGTTTATTGTTTATCGGTGCTTTGCGGTAAACACCTGTTAAGGTACGGTTTTAACGCGAGTCTCCGGATAAATTGGGCCGCTGTTTTTGTTTGCCGACTTTTTTGTTTATTCGTAGTCGCCTCGCTCTCGGAATTTCACCTTTATTGTTTTATGTTTTACAGAAAACAATCAATAAACTGGTTATACATAAGTTCTGTTTGTTTTGTAGAAACTTGAACTAGTAAGTGAACTCATAAAACAGGATAGCTTACGTCGTGGAAGCGAGACGCCGCATTACACTGAACATAGTGGCGTCTCGCTTTCGCACCGTAAACTGTCCTGTTTTAAGAGTTCATAGTAAGGGGGCTTTATGTTTTTTTTTTTTTTGATTGGATCCACGCCCAACAAGAAAGAAAAAACACCCAACTATGTAATCAAACACACACACACACACATTAGAAAAAAAAGTTAAATATACGAAATATGTAATATATTACTATTTCTATTTATATATTTCTTCAGCAGAACAGCCCAGCCCTTCAAAGTCTCTCCCTTAATTAATTAATATCCTACATTTTCTTTCTCAGAGCTCGCTGCCACTTTATCTATCGTGTTCTCACAGTGGAACCACACTTTATGCCTTCCTTAGTACACGCGGTAGCTGCGGTACGTTTTTGAGATGACACATTTACACTACAAAGTTGAAGGAGAAGGTTATCTTTGCATATTTAGAGTCTTGGAATATATTTGCGGATCACACGAATAATATCTTATCCAAATAAAAAATCATAAAGGGGCCAGCCTATTACCATTCATCATCATCAGCTGGAAGACATCAACTGTTGAACATAGGTCTCTCCCTTATAGGGGGTTGCTATAATCCCCACGCTTGGCAAGCGGCTTGGGGATCGCAGTATTGTTGGTGAAGTTACAGAAGACGCTGTTACCCATCTTCTGGATTTTCCCTTAGTCGCCTCTTACGGCACCCACAGGAGGAAAGGGGTGGTCTATTCTAGGCCGGATACCACACGGCACATTGCCATGCTGCTACTCAGTATTACGTAATGGAAAAACCCAGTAACACTTAGCCCGATCGAGTTTTTTTTTTAATAATGTCACCCGGCCTCCTGGCCCCCACACTCGTAATTTCTCCTGTATCGTAGGTGCGTTACACAAATATGAAATATCACATACACAAACACCCAGGCTCGGGACAATTAAATGTGGACCGCACAAATTTTTGCCCTGTGCGGGAATCGAACCCGCAACCTTTAGTGCCGCAGTCTAATCGCTTAGCCACTGCGCCACTCAGGTCGTCAAATTCGATAGCGGTAGGCTCATTGCATAACTTGGCACGTGGAACTTAATATGTCCAGCGAAATATTACTGTATAAACGAATCGAATCGATCGATGTATGTTTTAAATGGAACTTAGAAGCAACGAAATGTATGGTAGTAAGTCCTAATAAAGCATAACATCTTTATTAAACCCATCGGGTTTACATCACAATTCTAGAGCAAGAAAAAAACTGCCTCACAAGACAGGTACGAGCGTGAGTGTGTGTTTATTAAATGATGAACCTTCTGAGTTTCATCTTAACATGCACGCAATATATCATGTATAAATGATTTTGTCGAAATATTAATACAGTCATACGCGGCCTAGTGAAGGTAACCACATACCACTCCGCTAATATAAATCCCGGGTACCGACGCACTTTCTGGGTGTTGTAGTGTACTAATTAGGTATGGTTATAGTATAGGCATTTTGGAAGAAAGTTTAAGTCTCTTAGTTAAGTTTAAGATTTCAAGAAGGGCTTTCAGCGTTGCCGTGTGCCGTGTAATATCCGGCCTAGAATTGACCACCCCTTCCCTCCCGTGGGTGTCGTAAGAGGCGACTAAGGGATAGTCCTGAAGATGGGCAGCAGCGTCTTCTGGAACTTTACCACCAATACTGCGATCACCAAGCCGCTTGCCAGCGTGGGGATTATGGCAACCCCCCCTACTAAGGGGAGGCTTTTGTTCAACAGTGGACTTATTCCGGCCGATGATGATGATGATTTCAGCGTTGCGGCTTTGATACCCAGATTTCATCGCCTCTGCCTACCCCTTCATATAGTTGATGAACAACCTGGTGTCAGAGTTTAAACCGCCTGTAGGCCTCTGACATGGCTTTACACACCGTTGAACAATCTCTCAGGTGTCCGGTTTCCTCACGATGTTTTCCTTCACCGTTTTAGCAATTAATAATTTATTCATAATACGCACATAAATTTAAAAAGGCATTGGTGCATGGTGGATCGCACCCAGGCAAGTTTAAATGTCATAAATACTTTCATAGATATTCTTAGTCCTCACTGACTAACGGTGATGGAAAATATTGTGAGGAAACCTGGATTTAATTATTTAAAATCGCAATCTCGCAGTGATCTATCGTCTTGATCTATGCTTAATTCTTCTCTATACTAGAAGAGGCCTTTGCCCTGCAGTGGGACAGTTATAGGCTGTTATTATTATTTATATATTTTAAATTATTAAAACCTAAACCCACTAGTAATTATTGGCACACCGTGTATTGTCCGTAGAACACACAACGTCTATAACAGAATCACAAAATGCATTATAATTGATCGAATAATTAATTTGATCGAAAACTGGAATATTTTAGGATAAAACGCGAAATATTTCAATAGAATATTATATGATTTGTAATCATACTAGTGTTATCTGTTGCTATGCGTGTATTTCATTTAGAGTTATGCATGTTATGAATTGCATTGTAGACTTTTGTATGCATGTATGAAAACCCACAATTTACCACGCACAATTAAATAGGTCATTGCGTAAGGATTGGCCTTTTACGCTTAGTTTTAGGATTGATTACAGAACTGGATAAATTTTTGATCGCAATTAACATACAGATATTAAAATAAAATAGAAATAAATCAATTTTGACGATGCGAATGGCGCAGTGGCTCAGTGATTGGACTGCTGCACTAAGGGTTGCGAACTTGCGACAAAATATATTTCATCATCAGCACGAAGTCCACTGTTGAACGAAGGCCTCCCCCTTAGTAGGGGGGGTTTGCCATAATCCCCACGCTTGGCAAGCGGCTTGGGGATCGCAGTATTGGTAGTCAAGTTACAGAAGACGCTGCTGCCCATCTTCTGGATTTTCTCTTAGTCGCCTCTTACGACACCCACGGGAGGAAAGGGGGTGGTCAATTCTAGGCCGGATACCACACGGCGTCTCAAAATATATTTGTTTAAATGATATTATGTTATGTAGATGACACTGCATCGTTGGTGAAGTGGTTGCTAAGCGCGGCTACTGAGCACAAGGCCCTGGGTTCGAATCCCGGGTCAAACAAAGTGCTACTGTGTTTTCCCATTAGGTAATTCTAAGTAGCAGCACGGGGTCTGGGTTTGTGCCCGGTTGATGGCAATAGGCTCGCCCCCTATTACATTGGGACTTACAACATAACTGGCAAAATTGTGAAATGAATGTACTATACACCTCTGCCTACCCTTTCGGGGAACACAAGCGTGGCTTATGTTTTCATTTACGATGCAAGAGATTTTTCAAGTATGGATAAAAATAAAGTCCTACGTCAAAATTAAAAACTAAAACAGTTCGTTATTAATTATTATATTAATAAACCACTATACCTCAATAGCGGGGCCGAATTTATCCGTTCATTTGAAATGTACGCCTATCATAGGGCTGCCATCTAAGGTTAATGGGATTGGACATTTTAAATATTTTAATACAAGTAAATGGAGTAGTTACGTGTAAGGTTAGTGGATTAGAAAATGTAGCTTTAGGTGTTTATCAAACTATGTTTAATGAGTAATTTGTTTTGGCTTTTGTTTCACGATACTAAATTGAGTAAAGATAATGCTTTGTATCTTTGTACGTATAATAGTTATTAAAAACAAATTAGGTTAAACTCTTTTGTCTTATAAGACTATTTGTTCATTCTAAATTTCCAAATAAAAGAACCAGTTTTTTTTGTTATATAGTCGTCCTGCGAATACAAACACCCATTCTTGAGACAAAAATCGGCGGATCATACAACTTTAGTTCTGTGCGGGAATTGAACCCGCAACCGCAACGCAGCAGTCCAGTCCAATCGCTTAGCTACTGCGCCAATCAGGTTGTGATTAATCAATTGTTTTGATTGATTGTATGTTATGTTTAAACATTATCATCGTCTGAATCTTCAGTGCAAGGTAGAGATCCTTTTAATCACCCCAAAACCACACCGTATAAGGGCCTTTTGCCATCAGGCACAGTGTTTATTTCGATGCTCACATTATGTCTAAAAATATCTAATATAAAAATTACTCGTTGATCTAGTGGTCGCTAAGCGCGACTGCTGAGCAAGAGGTCCTGGGTTCAAATCCCGGGTCGGGCAAAGTGTTACTGAGTTTTCCATTAGGTAATTCTCAGTAGCAGCACGGAGTCTGGATTTGTGCCCGGTTGATGGCAATAGGCTCGCCCCTATTACATTGGGACTTACAACATAACTGGCGAAATGTGGGTGTACTATATGTTCACCCCTGCCTACCCCTTCGGGGAATACAGGCGTGATGTTATGTTATGTTTATAAAAATTAAATAAAACACAAAATCAAAATTGCTTTAATTAAAGTAATTGAATATAATAATTTGTTTCCGTGCAACCCTAGCCACCTGAGATGCAATCCAGCTTTTAGCCATTGAAGGCGGAACGCCGCGCTGTCGGTTCAAAATAGCCGTTGACAGCCTTTCAGCGCACTATCGGCTACAACACTATTTAGCCGTAATTCATATTAACGAATAGATTTCTGAATTTCAAGATATTAGGTGAGGTTTTTGGTTGGCTTATGATTTATATAAATAGAGTTGAGGTTTTTGATCCATGTTCCTACGGTATTATGGTAATGGTTTAATTCGGTTATAAGTAGATAGTATAGGTATTATTCTGATGATATTATATGTAAGTCTAAGATTATCTAGATGGAGTCTCGCGCTATTAAGAATCAAAAATCAACGTGCCAACCAAACGTCAAGAATAAATTAAAAAATAATGCTGATGTCAATGTACTACAATACACTTTGTGATTCGTAGAAAACTGTAAATCCAATAACCACCATACCATTAGTAATATCGCCCTACCAGCATACCGGCCTCATGTGTAAATGTGGGAAATTTGGTTTTCACAAACTTGCCACACTTGCAAAATGGCGAATTGTAAAATAATAAAAATACACCGCATAATATACCTATTATGATCGTGGGCATATTTTTATTTATTTATTGTGCTGTGTAGTTCTACAGAAATTAAATACATGTTGGAGCAACATCACTTTCTTTTCACACCTTACCGCCAAAAAACACCTGTCACAAGTCCGTTGACCCTATAGCGACACCTAAAAGCTTCCACAGTACTGACCTGACACCGCCCATCGATGCACATGTCGAGGCTGCCGGGGCGACACCTGGTGCCGTCGGAGACCCTCGCTGCTAACACCGCCACCACCACGCGGTCCTCGTCATCAAGGGATACGGTCTGGGAACAAAGGAGTCAGTTACTTTCTTGTCTTTTGTTATTTCATACATAATCCTTTGCTAACTTGGCATTTTACCAACATATTCGACTGGATATTAGGAGTATAGATTTACCAAGTGAGACCAATATGACCATGAAATTGTTTTCTAGTTCGTCTCTCTATCTATATCCTTATTAATGTCATTATGGGATAAATAATGTTAGTTTTTAAGTAATCTGTTTGTACGCCGTCCATGGCAAAACATGTTGATTCACAACAACCTATCTATTAAACTGTTATAGGATGCATTTCCTGTAAACTACACATGTTTGAAGCAGAAAAATCTTTATCTTTGTCTCCAAAACAATCCATCTAATTTATGAAATATTTAATCGACATTTAGAATAAACCTTCGGGTTGAATATAAGCTCCTTAAATCATGGCAAGGACACAAAAAACGCACCAATCACAACACAGACGAAGTCGCAAATCTAGTATAATAATAGATAATACTATCTGCGCCCCACGGTGTTACCCGCAACATTTTTTGGGATAAAAAGTAGCCTAAGCTAATCCAGGATGTCAGCTACCTCCATGCCAAATTTTAGCAAAATCGGTCTAGTCGTTTGAGCGTGAAGAGGTAACAAACATACAAACACACTTACAAACCTTCGCCTTAATAATATTATTCTGATAGTGTGATTCTGTGCTGTAAGATCATACATTAACAAGGTAATGAAATGGTAAGTATGTTTGTTGTATATACAGACCGGTTCAGGAGTCTGTCCTGAGTGCTGGGGTATCCCCCTGCAGGTTAGGGCGCAAGGCTCTGCATCATCACGATGAGCTCGCCAGTGGAACAGCTCGCCCCCGTACGGAGTGTCATCGTGAGCGCTGCACTGCTGCTCACGCCAAATGTCCTCTTCTAGCAAGGAGATGTTGCCGCGACATGGCTGTGGAAGAAGGAGATTTTAAGTAAAATAGTATTCTTTCTGTATGTATGTATGTGGAATAATGTTCTCCTGACCGAATTTCAGTCACGGCGGCCTGTCTCAGCTGAGACTAGCCGTCTGCGCAGGAGATATTATAGTGCCCAAGTATGCGCGCAGACACAGGTGCATTCCCTATTCCCTCACTCCCATAATTCGATAGGACGGTAGACCGACACGACCGGAGAAAGATCAGGCGCAGGACCACGGCTTAACGTGCCTTCCGAAGCACGGAGGGGACTCGACATGAAAAAACGGTCACCCATCACAAGTCTGACCTGCGGCGAGCACGGCTTAACCTCACAGATCGACTAATCTGCCGGGTAGCCGCATAGCTACGAGCCCCACTGTTACTATATCGAGTTGAGTTGTCGAGCAGTTACTATATACAGCTTACAAACCGAAATCCATTAAAAATTAAACACACTACCAAAAAAAAAAGAATTAGTATGTAGATTGTCAGTGGTATTATTTTGTATTCCATAAAAAAATATTGTTATGGAATTAGCTGAGCTCAACAATTGTGTACTATGTCGTAATCAAAATTCCAGCTATATTATTACTGCATAATTATAGTGCAGATAATTATACACTAAACAATACAAACAGTTGTACGTGAGTGAAATTCTTCTGATTAACCGTACGTTTCGGATTACATTGGAATTAGGTTACTGAAAGAAATACGTTCCGTTTGTTATCGAGAAGGAAAATCGCGAACACGTATATTATCGGACTTTAAAGGCGGCGTGCCGCGACTCCCGACCAGGTAAACTGTCGGATATTTTCGGATATCATCGGATTTTTTCGGATATATATCGATTCATTGTGGATATTTATAAATGTTTATTAAGGTGTTGACTGCCTCGTTGGTCAAATGGTTATAACAAAGACTGCTAAGAATAAGGTGGGTTGATTCTTTCCGTCGGCATTTTAATTTGATTTCTTTATTTGGCTAAATAATCCTTTTTAATAGTTTACCCCATAGAACCAATAAATTAGGCGTGAAAATAGTGTGATTTGCTTCAGATGTACTGTATAAAGTAAAAAATTAAATGAAGGCACTCACTGTAAGTATTTCTTTATAACGATTTAATTTTTAAATGTTTTGCTTTTGCTTTAATACTATTAGCTGCTAAAACGTGCGGGAAAAGAAAATGTATCTAAATACGACTTCAGCCCGACCATGAACTCTTAAAGCAGGGAAGTTTACGATGTGGAAGTGGGATGCTGCATTACACTGCACATAGCGGCGTCTCGCTTTCACATAGTAAACTGTCCTATTTTAAGAGTTCATGGTAAGGGGGCAGATGTAAAAAGAATATACGTTCGGATATTATCCGCCATGACGTGTCACATCCCTATTACAAGCGAAGCAAGCTTATACCAAACGTCAAAGGTAATGTTGTGCTTTCAGAAAATATATATCTAAAGAGTTTCTGTTTTTCTACGCTTAATTAAAAACTTGCTTTAAGCTTAGATTTAATCAATTTTGAGCTACAAAATATTGAAGTGCGGATTTCTTTTACTCTTGTAGTTCAACGAAGACATAACATAAAATTACATCACACCTGTATTCCCTGAAGGGGTAGGCAGAGGTGAACATATAGTACACCCAGATTTCGCCAGTTATGTTGTAAGTCCCAATGTAATAGGGGGCGAGCCTATTGCCATCACCCGGGCACAAATCCAGACTACGTACTGCTACTGAGAATTACCTGATGGAAAACTCAGTATCACTTTGCCCAACCCGGGATTTAAACCCAGGACCTAACTTACTCAGCAGTCGCGCTTAGCGACCACTAGACCAACGAGGCAGTCTAGTCGAAGAGTACGCGAATAATGGATTTCTGCTCTTTTGGTATATGACATTCGTAAGTACAAGTAATATACATTACTAGCTGAACCCGTGGCTTTATCCACGATGCAATACAGTCGATTTAAAGCTAAAATTTTATCATAATTATAGCTATAAATGAAGGTATGTTTCTAATTAGTTTCGGTTTCTAATAAGTTTATTTTGTATTAACTCGTTTCTTGATATAACAATTATTAACAGTTTATCTTTCCTCATCCTACCCGATAGGCTATGAGTGAGAGCGAATAGAGTGTGTAGCTGTGTGACCTATTTATTATAATATCTTCAACATAATGTCTATCTAATATTACATGACCATCGGTTAAGATCGTCCGCAGTGCCCAAAATTTAGTCATACAGTTGTCCTGAAACTGAAGTTCCTAGAAACCTAGCAATAATACCTACGTAACAAAGGAAAAACACGACACGCACATAATTTACCTCAAAAAGCGACCAATCAGAGTCAAATACCGGGTCTCAATAAAACGGGATCGAGCGACTTATTATCATTCGGTACGCGTACTTCACTCCCCCCCATTCGAAGAAGACCCGATTAAGTACGTAAGTGGTTCGGACTACAATATCCTTTTGAGTGAATGCAAATTATGGTGGTGTGAGTGGCAGCCCACTTGAATTGGATTTGGGATTTTTGAAGCCTTTTCGAGGTTTTCATTGAATGGTGTGAAGTTTTTATGGCGTATGGTATGAGCGATTTGGTTTTTTTTTTGGTTTTTTAAACCCTGGTAGCTTAGGAGCGGAGAGCTTGATGGTTCAGGTTTAAAAGCCAAGCAATAAGACAATATTTCCAAGGGGTATGATTTTTTTCTTGCAATTATAAAATGGGAATGACTATCTACTAGGAAATTTATTGTGATCGAACCTGGAGTTAGTAAGTACTATGGATTACAGATGAGCAATATAATGAGTTCAGCAGTGGATATCTTCGGGCTGGTGATGATGAATATAAGTGTTCAATGTATGTTCTGTTTTTAGGTGCCTTGCAGTTATTAATTTAAATGTATGGAATACTTCTAACAGTAAATAAATGTAGTAATCATCAAGATTTGTTCTTCTTTTACCTGGTTTATCCAATTAGGATTGCTCTATGTCATGGGACTAGTAAATGTACATACGTATACAATACACCAATGTAGTTTTGTATATTTCATGAAGTACCTAAGGCTATTCCTATGTAATAGCTATGCCACGATCTAAAAAAACTCCTGATTTTCCTTTTATTTTTGACTCGAGAACCGAACTTTTCACCCAAAATTCCGCAGCACCACTGATTTATACATTGCACCACCTCATCGCAAAAAAACACGATATATTTTTCACATACTCTGAAAAGTTTATATTTAAATTTACAAATGTAGTCGCTCGTATTAAAATTTATCTGCTACATAAAAGTTGATTACTGTTTTTGTTGGACGCCTGCACATAATGATCTGATCGTTATCCGGGTATACATGGATGTTGTGAACAAATTGCGAATAACTTTGAATGTACACGGTGACGCGGTTCAGAACTGCGACTGGTCGTTCGATAGTATTCGGCGCTTTGAGGAGGATATTGAGGGACAATTAAGAAAAAAACATATAAATTAAAAAAAAAACACGACTGCCATGTCAAACACACTGAACAAATAAAAAATGAAAATAAGTTTCATCGCAGTCAGGGGACTATTCTGTGGAACACTGTCTTTTCTTATGACGACCAGATTGGCGCAGTGGCCAAGCGATAAGACTGCTGCGCTAAGGGTTGCTTGGTCGATTCCCGTACGGGGCAATAATTTGTGCGATCCACATTTGATTGTCCCGAGTCATGTTTGTGAAACGCACATACGATACAGGAGAAATTTCCAGTGAGGGGAGACGGTTCTGTAAAAAAAATATTTATGAGGGACCCCGACCGCGATTAAACTTGTTTTTTTTTTACATTTTATTAGTTCAGTATTAGACATGGCAGTCGTGTTTTTTTTTTTATTATATATTTTTATTTGTTACGTTTTTTATAGCCGATGTTATACTCGCAATGTTGCAAGATTCTTACGGAGCTTCATACAAGCGAAATATTCGAGCTGCCAGACAACTATAAGAAAAAATTGTAAAAGGAAAAAATAAAATAAAGAAACACCTAATGATTTTAGTTTGGACAATGTAGGTCGTCTTTAAATACGACTAACCGCCTTGTTCTGATCCTCCGACAAGTCTAATCGTGATGTTATATGCCAACAGATGAGCTAGCACAACGACAGGCTAAATACAATTAGGTCCATAAATAAAACAGTAGTTCCGTGTCTATCAACATCAACCAATTGTTTAATTGACAACTGCAGTACAATGGTGTTATAACTATGATGAGCGAAGACGCAATGTTTTCAAGCATATAACTCGTTATAAATAACATAATATAAAATACTGACGGACTGCCTCGTTGGTCTAGTGGTCGCTAAGCGCGACTGCTGAGCAAGAGGTCCTGGGTTCTAATCCCGGGTCGGGCAAAGTGTTACTGAGTTTTCCATTAGGTAATTCTCAGTAGCAGCACGGAGTCTGGATTTGTGCCCGGTTGATGGCAATAGGCTCGCCCCCTATTACATTGGGACTTACAACATAACTGGCGAAATGTGGGTGTACTATATGTTCACCTCTGCCTACCCCTTCGGGGAATACAGGCGTGATGTTATGTTATGTTTTAATATTAAATAACTAACATGAGTTAATAGCTTAGACGATGATACAATTTTGGCAGAAGTAATTTTACCATAATAATGGTTCCTTGATCGCCGAGCACTGATAACCGAGTGGTATGATCGTTGGACTGCCAAGTCAAAGATCGCAATTTCAAAACCCGGCACGCACCAATGTCTTTTCGAATTCATGTGCGAATAAGTAAGTTATCAGTTGCTAAAAACGGTGAAGGAAAACATCGTGAGGAAACCGGCACACCTGAGCGATTTTTCGACTGTGTGTAAAGCCATGTCAGAGGCCTCCAGGCGGTTTAAACTCTGACACCAGGTTGTTCATCAACCATACGATAAGAAGAGAAAATTGGTTAATTATTGAAACTTTAGAACCTACAGCATCTGATGCAATGATATTTAATTAAGTATTCTTATAGAAGAAATTTTGGACGTAAATGAATTTAGGATAATACTGTTTCATTGTTTTGTTGATAATAAACATTTTGCTAACGAGATTTTGATGGCACTAATTTCGTTAGAGGTCTCACTAATGTTACTGAGTTGGGATACACGAATATTAATTGTTTTTATTTTGTTGTTCTTGAATTTCATTTTTATTTAGCCTTGAGTGTATAGGAGTTTCCTTTGGTAACTAAGCGGATTTACTAGCGGAGCTACAGCTAACACTGTTAAGAATATTAGATAAGAGGCCTTAGGTCACCTTTTAATTTCCTTTTTTTAAGCAACAATTGAACTCTGCCTGAAAGTTTTAGGCAAATCTGATATTTCTGTAGTTTATTTTAAAGTCTATTTTTTGAACTTACTCCTTCCAAGTTAGTGCCTTCTGAATAATATACGCGTCATGTACACTCTAGATCTTAAAAAAAACTTGTTCGCCTTCTCTATATAAGCAGAGGTCTTTGTCTCTGTTAAACACGGGTAGTATTTTTATGCGTACTCAGTACTTGTAATTATAAGTATAATGTAAAAATTGGGAATCGCTAAGCAGATGACGATGTGAGCCCGATGTATAAAGACTTACCATTCAAAATGTATGGGATTAATGACAACTGACATATTGTTGGTATCTTCTTCTTCTTATCGTATGGTTAATGAACAACTTGGTCTCAGAGTTTAAACCGCCTGGCCTTTGACATGGTTTTACACACCGTTGAAAAATCTCTCAGGTGTGCCGGTTTCCTCACGATGATTTCCTTCACCGTTTTTAACAATTGATAAATAATTTATAATACGCACATGAATTCGAAAAGACATTGGTGCGTTTGAACTTGCGACCTATGACTTTGCAGTCCAACAGTCATACCATTCGGCTCCTAATAAAATGGATGGCTTAAATGTATAAATGCCAAAAAAGGTGAACAAGATGAAACATGTGAAAGATTTGCAACTCGTTCTAGAACAATGGGTGCTCTCAATAATACAAGTTTGAACAAGTTCTGATCTTATATTGAAGTTAGACGTTACATTCGAGGAGGTCTCCAACCGTTGCCGACAATTGAATGGATGGATAAAAGTTTCACGTGGTTTTCTCTCTAATTCCAAGGATATTGATCAGTAAGATAAAAATCTGGGCGACAGTTTCTATTAAAAGTACTTTGTCCAGGATATTTATTAACATGTTTTTCTCACGGTTTGGTCTGCTTAGAAAATGGGTCGTCTTTTTCAGGATAATGAGTAGGCTTTATATTAGGACTTAAAGATGAAAGTAACTCAACAAACGCATTTGAAACTTTTTTTTTTTTTAACTTCGCTTCACACTAGGAATTTCTCCTATGTCGTGGGTGCGTTTCACAAACATGAAATATCTCATACACAAACACCTAGACTCGGGACAATCAAATGTGGATCGCACAAATGTTTGCCCCGTGCGGGAATCGAACCCGCAACCCTTAGCGCAGCAGTCTAATCGATTAGCCACTACGCCAATCAGTTCGTCAATAAGAAACCCTTACCGAATAAGGTGACTGCGATCATTGTATAATGCTATAAATTCTTCAAGTTCTGTTTTGAAACTCAATATGGCAGAAGTGTTTTCTTTAAATTTATCAAAATTGAAAGTAATTTTTTATATAGCAATACCCTAAGATAGCTTAGCTTAGTCCAAAAGAATCTCGAAAATTTTCCAAATTCTCCTGCCCTACCATGAAATCTTAAAGCACGACTATTTCCGATGTGAAAGCGAGACGCCGTTATGTGCAGTGTATAGGGCATCTCGCTTTAATAACGGAGACTGTGCTGCTTTAAGAGTTGATGGTAGCGAGACTTAAAGTTACGCCTCCACTGTTAACGCTTCCTGCACTTAACCATTTAACAAGTTGGCGTTTCATATCGCTTACAGAGTTCCAGTAGTTATCACTTTAAAAACATTAACTATAGTTAGTCCGTATAGGCAAGTTTCATCCCGTAACATTGAATTACAACCGCTTCAACAATCAATTTAAGTAAACTATCTAAAACAACTTGAACTATGCTATCCAGCAAAGTTTTCTATGTGATACGATAAACGGATTGGGACCAAACATTTAGTATAGAAGGGCCACTCTTAGCCATACACAAACAAAATATATTTTTGGCTATAATGAATGTTAAAGATTGCCGGCAGTTGGACTGCAACTTGTTTATAATTTTTTTTATTAATCTAGGTATTTTAGTTAGTCGGCGGGGTTGGCGGTAGAGTGCTAATAGCGATCCCGCCTCCCCGCCATCATCAGCGCCAGCAGGCATATGTGGTTTTTAGTGGGTATACCCTCGTGGATCGGCCTTTTCGGTTCACGGGGGGGAGTCCCACATAACCCCGTCGTCTCCCAACGACGACGACGGGGTATGCGTAATGCATTTTACGCACGTTAAAAAAAAAAAAGTTTTTAGTTAGCAGTAGCAATATTTAAAAAAACACACTAATGAAGTTTTTTTGTAATTACTAAATTGTGATTCAAACAACACGTAGCACCATATATCTAATTTCAAGATCTTAACTCGTCATAAAACCTTTCATCCCCTTAAGGCTTCAGCTCTCCAATTTTGATCCTATACATGTTTGTTATAGTTTAAATTAATAGGTACGCCAAATATCATGTTTTGTAGCTCTAGCTTCAAAACTAGCGAAGTTTCAAACAAACTTTTAACCCCTATTTAAAACGTTTAGACGCTAGCCGCCTTATTCAAAAAATTGCAATTTTAAACCAAGGATTAAATTATACCTGTCTCTGTCGTTTGCATATAAAAAAAAGAGATGTCAATAGACTTAATACGGGGTTTAGTTTATGCCGGTATGATCCTCGTTTGTGAATAGGCGGGTCTACGTTTTAATCTAAAAAAGTAGCCTACATATGTCCTTTCTTGGGTCTTAAACTTACTGCATGCCAATTTTATCAAAATCCGTCAAACGCAACAGTCAGATTTGTAGGAAATCCGACGACTTTAAAACGACAAGCAACCCTAAATCAATTACGTGTGTGCGTAAGTTTACACAAATAAGCTTGTGTGTGTATGTAGTGTTATTATAACGTGAACGTAGTTGTGTCCGAGGTATGACATTAGGGTTATTCGCTTCTGTTGAGTACACGACGTCAAAACTTTACTTTCAACGTGATTAATAGTTGGCTGTATGACTTAGCGCTAGTATTGGTTACATTAAATAACTTTGTCAATATGTGAGATGAGTAATATTAATATACAAGATATAATGAACATTTATTTAAATAAGTCCAGGGATCAGAAATGTATTCGACAGAGAACCAAAGTTATCGACATAGCCCACAGGATTAGCAAGCTCAAGTGGCAGTGGGCAGGTCCCATCTGTTGCAGAACCGACAAGCGTTTAGGGGAAAGTTTTCACTTTCAGTGGAGACCACGACTCGGTAAACGTAGTGTAGGACGTTCTCCAGCTAGGTGGAGCGACGATATACGCAAATTGGTTGTCAGCGGTTGAAATTGGAAGGCTGAAGATCGAGCTCAGTGGCGCGCCATTGGAGAGGCTTATGTCCATCAGTGGACTGAAATAGGCTGATGAAGATGATGATGACATTATAGGACCATTAAACTCATAGTTTTGGACAACTTTTACTGTAAAACTACTCTTGAAATAGCAAACATAAATCTAACCGTCAATGTATGAAACGGCATGCCTCTGCCTACCCTTTTGAAAATTTAAGCATCTATATAATCACATCACATTAATATATATTTTTTTAAAGACTGTTCTGTGACCCACGGCTGGGCAAAGGCCTCTGCTTTATTTCTCTACAAATCTCTATTCAGTGCCATTTCCGGCCATGTCTTTCCCGCAAAAGTGTTCAAATTCCCTCCACCGCCTTCGCGGTCTCCTGGTCGGCCATACGAAATTTTGTGAACGAGTTTGTGTGTTTGTTTACGATCAAACGACTCGACCGATTTTGCTAAAATGTAGTATGGAGATAGCTGACACCCTGGATAAACACATAGGCTACTTTTTATTCAGAATAATTGTAGTAACACCGCGGGGCGCAGCTAGTTTTATATATAATTTAATTAAGTTGTCAATTTTTCCTGATAGAAAACAGTTGTATCCAAGCGAGTGAACCTTTCATTGCTAGTCTAAAACAGTCGCAATTCTGTCGCCCTACGATACAAATACAATTTATGTGCGTATGTGTCCTGCATTTATTTAATAAAGTACGGGACTGTCCTGACAATGTATCGCCTACATCGTACACGTGGGGACAATGTGTTGGGCTCACAATTGTTTTTTGTAAATTTTGTATGTGGAGAGTTGAAGTGATTTATTTTGTGTTTTTTCTTTTAGTGAGATATGGATTTTAAGTAAGATATTTGGGTTTATTGAAATATACGTAGAAACTATTTATTTATAATCGCGATACATTGAAAAAAAATTATTATTGCACATCTTAGAACGGTTTTGTCAACCCGATATTATTTGTAAGGGTTGACAGATTGCAGGTCTTGCGAGTTTGATCCGCACATGACAAATATGGATATATGACGAAGGTATAATATTTCTTCCGAGAGATGAGCCAAATAGGCGTTGCATGGGAAGGTTCCGGAGTTGGTATTTTTAGAGGTCCCGGGACTTCCCTTGTTAATGTAGATGGTGACACCTGGGTGGTTTTAGTGAGGTAGAAATTCCACACTCACCAGTTCCTATCTACGGGGGCCAGGGGCCTTTTGAAGGTTTCACCACAAGAAAAAATCTAAAATCTTGTTTCCATGCTACTAAGTGTATCGTTTTTCAATAGTTTCCTTATAAGATTTGATTTAAGCATAATATTTTTATTTGATTGAACTTGCATGTTTACACTATAATTCATAAATAAACGCCCAACTTATCATCTTATCAGGCCATTAATGCTGATATAATTGAGCAATCAAGGCTGACGTTAATGGGTCATCATACAAGATAATGGCCACGATAAGCTTGTTGTGTGGCCGAGAAATCAAGTTGAGTAGGTAATTACTCAGAAAGGATTACAATTAGTTTACTATATTACATATAATTCACACACTAGATGAAAGAAACTAAATAACTAAATGAAGATAAAGTTTTTTTTTTTTTTTAATATATTTTGAGCAAAATTGTATAACATTTTTAGGTTAAAAAGATTTCCAGCTCATAACTACTGGGCTCTGTTTTTGTTTGAAACTAGTCGAGCATTCGCTTATAATCATGTAAGTAAAACCGGTATATAGGTATTTAAATAATATTTATAACACTCACGAAAGTCATTATAAAGTATCACATTTTTCAATGGAACAATACCAAGACTTTACACGATATTGTACAGGTACTTACTCCGACTTGCCACCCCACACACCTGCACAAGGTATGGATGACCCTGTCTTTCTAGAATTGGGTTATTTAGCCACCAAAAAAAAGTTCTAACCCGCCACATAACACTGTTTAAATCGTCTGTAATAGACGCAAAGGCAGAAAATGACGATGATCTGACCAACTGAAAATCTAGTGGCTTTTTTCAAATACCATATCAAAACACCATATTAAAAATACTATAATATCTTTATTTCAGAAAAGCTATAGTAAGTTTTTAAGCAGATGAATTAAGCCTCTGTAATTATCAACACTACAACAATAAAAACAAAAATCTTTGTCCACACGTGCAAATGAAAGCGCCACTAGCGGCCAATCGTCGAACTAAACAGTTTCATTAAGTTAACACCCCATTTATTTCGGCCAGCAGTGCACGGGACGCAATTATCAAGACTTGAGCGCGACTGTTTGATTGCAAGTTACGATATCGAATAATGTTGTTTGTTGCTTGTTTTGCGCTATCACGCCGTTTTTCTTTGGAGTTGGCAGAGGTGTAGGTAGTGTTATACTAAAATTTGAGAGAATTTCGGTTATTAGTGTGATTGCTGTCGTAGTTTTTTTATTTAAAAAATCTGACTACAGTCTATTAAATCATAAATAAATTTATTTACATAAATGTGATTTTTACAACCACACAACACCCTATACGCCTTACTCATTACTTCTGTAAAAAAATGCCCTAACAAATCCAGGGGTTTCTTGTTAACCAGTAACTCTTATATTTAGGGGTCATTTCACAAACTTTACCATTACTTTATTAAAACGTCAAGTGCAGTGATAGGTGAGTGGTATGACTGTTGGACTATCAAGTCCAAAGTCGCAAGTTCAAACCTCTGATGCACTAAATTAGTTATGAGTTTCTAAAAACGGTGAAGGAAAACATCGTGAGAAGACCGACACACCTGAGAGATTTTTCAACGGTGTGTAAAGCGATGTCCGAGGCCTACAGACGGATTAAACTCTGACACCAGGTCAACCGTACGATAAGAAGATGATTGAAACATCTGTTTCCGTTTTACCCTTACCTGCATATTACAGATCTTGTATCTAACAGGTTCACCCCTGCACCCGGCGGGGGATGAGCAGGTGCGCAGCTGTCGCGATACGCCGCCGTCGCAGGTTCTAGAACACAGCGACCATTCGCTCCACTGTGACCAGCCACCACGGTCCTGTGGGTAAAAAGAATGATAGAATTAGTACATCAATCCCAGGTCAGGCAAAGTGTTATTTTTAGTTTTTCCATTTAGTAATTTTTTGTAGCCGTATTCCCCGAAGGGGTAGGCAGAGGTGTACATATAGTACACCCACATTTCGCCAGTTATGTTGTAAGTCCCAATGTAATGGGGGGCGAGCCTATTGCCATCAACCGGGCACAAATCCAGACTCCGTGCTGATACTGAGAATTACCTAATGGAGAACTCAGTATCACTTTGCCCGACCCGGGATTTGAACCCAGGACCTCTTGCTCAGCAGTCGCGCTTAGCGACCACTAGACCAATGAGGCAGTCTATCTAATTATTATCATATAATTTATCCAAACCGGATTAAGTTAATCGGTTAAAGCGCTAAAAATACTTCTATTATCACAACTAATTATTTTACGTGCCTGTTATGCAGATGCATATATATTTTAATTCGTTTCAGCATATTTAAGTAAGACAATACCTATGTAATAGTCTACCAAGCATAAAATATTTAATGAATGCGTAATTTGGAAAGTTTTTTTTTTTTGTTTTTATAAAAACGTCGCCCCACACAAGGAATGTCTCCTGTATCGTGGGTGCGTTTCACAAACATGAAATATCACATACACAAACACCCAGACTCAGGACAAACAAATGTGTATCGCACAAATTTTTGCCCCGTGCGGGAATCGAACCCGCAACCCTTAGCGCAGCAATCGCTTAGCCACTATGCCAATCAGGTCGTCAATGTGGCTAAAGCATTTTGTTGACTCAGTATAGGTACTTAGGAGCCATCATTTTGATTGTTTATTTTTGTGTAATCACATTCGTAATAATATTTGAATGTTGATAATGAAAAAAATGTGAGTTGACTCAGTATACTCAGCAGCCATCGATTATAAATTTGAAGACATATTGTTTTCCGCAGTTTCGATACATAATAATTATGATCACTGGTATTTAAAGTCAACTATTAACCGTACTAATGTCAGTGTACAATCAATAACAGAAGCGATGTGATCGGCTGTCAGGGTACAGTCGCCGATAATTGCTCACGGGTGTGCCGGCTCTGCTCATGATTGGTAACATACGGGAGGGTATTGCTACCGTGTGCGACGAATATAAATTAAAGCATTGACAACAAGACAGGAAGAGAGAAAGACGAAATTATTATTATTTTATTATTTATTCATAAACACTAAAATTAAAGAGTGAGTGATGAGTATGTAAAAGAGGGAGGTAGTGAGTGATATAAAGTGTAAATCTCCGGACTTTTTGACAGAAGGCTTCAATCAAGGTTAAGATAAGATAAGATAACATTTATTAGTTAATATAGGTACTTATCATGCATGTATATTCAGAAGACCTGAAAATACATCTACGAACCGACCATATTAAGTACAAATTTTTCTTCAATCAATCGACCAATATGATATTTACTTAGTTCCAAGCCTCAAATTGTATCATCTTCAGCCGGAAGACGTCCACTGTTGAACAAGGGCCTCTTGTTGGTCACGTCATCTTCTGGATCCACCCTTAATCGTCGAAATTGTGTACCGAACCGTAAATAATTCCAAAAATGTTTTTCGAAGTGACGTCACATGCATGTGAACGTTTAAAATCAGAATCCGACGCCGTACGTCTCCGTAATTTGGGCGGATTACGCGAATCGGAAAATTCGATAAAAGTGAACGATGTAGGACCGTTCGTATTGACATGGTGTTATAGGATTTTGTTAAAACCGTCTACTGCCAGCCTCTCTGCTGAGTTAAGCTTCGGAACAAAGATAGGCATTTTATTTACTTTGTTTTGTAGGTATATTGTTTAAAGAGGCGTTTAGTATCTTCATATGGTAAGATGGATGGACTTGGACCCCACGAGCACGACACAGGGAATCCTAGTGTGGGGTTCAGAGGAATTGTTAAATTTGGTACATAAATCTTGTATTGTAATGATGTTTTCTTAGGGTACGATGGGATTGACATACGCTGTGCGTTATACAAGTCCCTAAATTTTAAAGAAAAAAATATGTATTCATAACCAGAATTCCAGTACAGGAATTCTGTGTTTTAATAAATAGGTAATTATTATTATGTCACGTTGATATTTGTTGTTATACTGATATTTTGAGAGATTGCATTTGGGATCTTTATTCATTCATATGTTTATATTTTGGCGTACAATAAAGAGAAATCTATATATCTACCAATATTCTATTCTTTAACTAATAAGTAATGCTTATTAGTTAAAGAATATTTTTCTAATTTTAATTTTGTCAGATAGCGTGTCTATTTGCATAGTATAGGTGCACTTGTATTTCCTTACACTCACTACACTCTGATACGATTGAAGGGAGATCAGACGCAGGTAAAACGGCTCAATTTGCTCTCAAGGCATAGAGCTCTTGGTGTGTAAAAATCAATCTATCCAAGGACTACATCTAACACTTCTTAACTACGCAAAACCACTAATGAAGCCAGTGACGAGCAATCAGTCCATCACCCATCCATTAACTGACCGCAGGTATCGCTAATTAACCTCACAGGTCTATTTATGTAGCTAGAAGAAAACGGTCATCCATCAAAAGGCTGACCGCGACAAAAACTGCTTAACCTCACTCATACTCCTGAATCTTTTACAATCGGATCATCGATTACGTCTCTTTCTCTACCTTAAAAGCTACAAAACAACGATATTATAAGCCATCACGGCGCGCGGCGTGCCTTGAATAACTGATCGCAGCTGTGTCGCGTAAAATATCGGCAGCTTACCACATATCTAGTCGCCTTATGGACTACACTCGAGTTTTATAAATATTTACTCAGATAGGTCAAAGATATAGGTGTTTTCTGTAATAATTTTTGGATGCTGACGTCATAATTATAGTAAACATACCTTATTATGTCAACTTTATTCCGCGAAGGTAGTAAGAGGTATATAGTACATCCACATTTCGACCGTTATGTTATTAAGTGCGAATAGGGGGCGAGCCTATTGCCACCATCCGGGCACAAATTCAGACTCCGTGCTGCAACTAAAAATTACCTGATGGAAAACCCAATAACATTTCGACTGACTTGGGAATAGAACCCGGAACCGTATGGCCTTGCTTCGCGACCAACAAGGCAGTCATAATGAAAAAGATAATTATAATCTTTTTTTAATGTGATTCTATTTAGAAACATGCATTCAAGTAACGAAAACTTACTTAGTAGTTGTTAAAAAAATCGCGGTCATACAAATACAAAAATACAGGACGAATACAGAACCTTTCATGAATCCGGTTAATAAGAAACTTCCTAAATTTCCTCTTACCCTTTACCCTATCACAACCCGTCAGAAACAAACCGCTATTCCAAAACAATTTCACATTCAGCTAATCTTTCAGAAACAATACACGGTTCGTTCTCAATTTTTCTTGCCACTTGTGTATTTGAGATTCTGAGTGCGCATAAGGAAGAGATTTGGTGGCGCGTGGTGTTTTTGCATGTCGCTGTGTAGAATATGTAATTGTTTTGGCCTGATTTAGGGTTCCGTTAAATTGAGTTGGGTTTTTGAGAAGGCTGTCTGGTTAGGTGGTGCTCTGATCGTGTCAATTTTCATATTTTTTTTCGGCACTAGCCCACCACTCGTGCCCATCATTGTGACTCCTGTAAGCCAGGATCTACAATGATAACCATTGAAAACCATCGAGGCAATGAAGCTCGAGGCGTCCCAGAGAAATGACTCGACTCGACTGTCTTGAAACCCGCAACGAAATTAATCATAAAAGAGTATATAGGAGGAGTAGGAATATAAATGTAACTCAGTCAATTTTCATTTCCATTTTATGCGTACTAATGTGCCTTCCGTGCTTCGGAGCTCTCGTGTCCCTTGCTTAGTTGGGTAGTCTCAGATGAGATAGGCCGCCGTGACCGACAATTCGGTCAGGAGAACATTTTATTATACATACTGATGTAACTGCCTGGTTAGTCTGATGGCTTATACACTCGCATTAAATGATAAATGATTTTATTTCAGCAAATAGGTTTTAAAAAACACTTGTACACGTCATTTTTTTATAAACTAGTTGATGATGGTGTCGGCATTTCCTAACTGACTACCTATGAGAAGAAACACCAAAACAAACTCAGGGGTCATTAGCACCTATAACATAATACTTTTAAACCGAGCAACTTGATTTGACGTTTTAAAAGTCCTCTTTTGTAGGTAATAAAAACACTATGACAGTGCTTAAAATAGCTTCATATGAAACCAAATAAAATAAGAACATTCTATATGGTTTTATATGCTATCATATTATATAAATACCTCAATGCACTTGTGACTAAAACTGAAAGAGGCAAGACTGTGTGCGAAAATCATCATCATCATCAGCCCGTTGCAGTCCACTGCTGGACATAGGCCTCTCCCAATGTACGCCACAAATCCTGGTCTGCTGCTTTATGCATCCAGTCATTGCCTGCCCTCTTATGTAAGTCATCCCGCCATCTGGCCAGAAGGCGACCCACGCTACGTTTACTACACTCTAGAACACGCTTACTCCAGCGGTTATCGGTTCTGCGACATATGGTTCCAGCCCATTGCCACTTCAACCTACTAACTTTCAGAGCTATGACGGTCACTTTAGTTCTCTGACGGATCACTTCGTTCCGAATGTTGTCCTTCAGAGAGACTCCGAGCATAGCTCTTTCCATAGCACGTTGAGCGACTTTGAGTTTATGGATTAGGCCCACAGTCAGTGTCCTCGTCTCGGCTCCGTACGTCATTACTGGGAGGACGCACTGGTTATAAACTTTCGTTTTCAGGCTCTGTGGTATATCTGACTAAAATATGTGGTACAACTTCCTGAACGCTGCCCAGCCCAACTGAATCCTCCTATCGGCTTCCTTTGTGCGAACGTTATTAGTTAAAAATATTGCTATTTAGTTCTGAAAGAAGTGTGCGATGTCTCATCACACTAATATCATAAATGCGAAAATTTGAGGTTGTGTGTTTGTCACTTCTTCACTCTCAAACGGCTGGACCGATTTTGATAACATTTGGAATGGAGCTGACACCCTGGATTACCACAAGCTACGTTTTATCCCGAAGCGTGTAGCGGCTAACACCGCTGGGCGCAAATAGTATATTTTATTAAGAGGTAATTTTGCTTCTAATGTGGTTTAGTAAATGTTATGTTATTTCCAATATATACATACATCCATAACGTCACGCCTATTTCCACGAGGGGTAGGCAGAGACCACGGATTTCCATTTGCTACGATCCATTTGCTCTATTCCCAATATAAAAAATAATTAGCTTTTGTAACTGCTACGGCGTAGCGCTACGAAGCTACGATATCCATCTAGTTAGTAAAGCTTGGTTTTTGTTCATAAAATAATGTTTACCATTTGCTACAAGTCTTGTTTGGATATAACTGTGTCCCACTGCTGGGAAAAAGTTCTCCTTGGATTTTCAAAATCCCCCATATTTGGATAAAATCTCTATTTACTTGTTAGTTGTTGAGTCAGGGTGAAAAGTAATCGATATTCTGCATTAACATTCAAGATATATCCATCATCGTGATGATCATCATTATGTAGGCAAAGTTGCTATCCTATGTGTACCCAGATATATAATAGGATTCCTAACCATATTAAAGAACTTCCAATGGTCCGCTTCAGAAGGGTTTTACACAGGTGGTTAATTGAGAACTCCTTCTAAACTAATAAAAAAAATCCTTCAATTTAAATCAACTAAATACTGCTTTGCACGTCCACTATGTTAAGCTACTATTATACTATTTTAAATAACCGATCTATATTAATATTTTTTATTCGACTTAGATGCTACTCATATTCTCATTTTAGGTATATTGTGTAGCTCATTATTCTCTCATTCTTGAAATGATTGTTAAACATACCTACAACATTTAAAAGAGTAACTATGGAGTTTCTTGCCGGTTCTTCTCCATAGAAACGACTTTTTGGAACCGAGCAACTAGTTTCGACGTTTGTAAGTGCTCTTTTGTAGCCTATATGAAATAAAAACATTATGACTATGACAAAAAAAATTGTTACCATATTTATTTGCAAATAAATCTTTCATTTTGATCACCAGCCTATCTCCGTCCACTGCTGGACATCGGCCTCTCCTATGGCAGACCACTGAGTTCGATCTTCGGTCCTCCCCTTTCAACCGCTTACTCCATAATATTAAGTTTGATTACTAGCGATATATATAGAGTAAAAATTTCTAGGGGACCAATCAGAAAGTAAACCCAATCATATGAAAAAAAATTATTTCAAATCGGTTCATAAATGACTGAGTTAAGGGCACATACATAAAAAAAAAGATCCCGACGAATTGAGAACCTCCTCCTTTTTTTTGAAGTCGGTTAAAAAGAACCAGGTAAGATTTAAAAGAGTTTCCACGTAATTCATATTTAGAAATACACGCAATAGACAATATGTGGCTATTAGCTTATTTTTATTTGTTTCTCGCATGCATCTGCGGTGAGTCAGCCATGCAAACGGAATGAGCTTGTAATTTCAAGCAGACATGTACTGTGCTCAAAAGTAGTGATACAGACCTGCGACTTGTTTGTCGCAATATAATATAATATTTATTGCGACAAAAAAGTCGCAACATATAATAATGTGTAAGCGGAATCAACGAACATAGATCTCACAACACAGAGAATCCTAGTGTTAGGTCTAGGACTTCGAACAACTATTTGTAACCTGTGAGAAAAATAAAATATTATTATGATAACATAGGCTGCTACTGAGAATGATCTAATGGGAAAACTAATCACACTTCACTCGACCTGGGACTCAAACCCTGGACCTAATGCTTAGCAAACGCGCTTAGCGACCCCAAGACCAACGAGGCCGATCAAGATCTAAATTATAATAATTCACGATCTGCGATTTTTAGTCGCCCGTCTACCCACCTCCATACATAAATGTTTAATGCTACACGTTACGATTATTACGCGGCTCTGTGAACGAACGGTATATCATATTCAGACCATTATTTCTATTGTGTACCTTCCCGTGGTTTTTAATACCACGAAATGACTGCTGTGTAGGCACGTGTATACTTTTTGTTTTCAAGGACTTTATAAGGATATATAATCTTCTTTGAGCTGATGTTGTTACTAACCCCCATAGATTATGGGCAACTAAATATAACAGCCACATTTAATGAGTGGTGGAAGTCGTGGTGGCCTAGTGGTTGACATACCGGATTTCTATGCACGAGGTTGCAGGTTCAAACCCAGGCAAGTATCAATGTGACTTTTTCAATGTCATAAATACTTTCTTAGATATTCTAAGACACCACTGACTAACGGTGACGGAAAACATCGTAAGGAAACCTGGATTTAATTATCTGAAATCGCCAACCCGCAGTGAGCTAGCGTGGTGATCAGTGCTCAATCCTTCTCTATACGAGAAGAGGCCTTTGCCCTGCAGTGGGACAGTTATAGGCTGTTATTATTATTATTATTTAGTGACTGCCTCCTTAGTCTAGTGGTCACTAAGCGCGACTGCTGAGCACGAGGTCCTGGGTTTGAATCCCGGATTGGGCAAAGTGTTGCTAGGTTTTTTAATAAGGTAATTCTCAGTAGCAGCACGGAGTCTGGATTTGTACCTGGTTGATGGCAATAGGGTAACCCCCTATTACATTGGGACCTATAACATATCTAGCGAAATGTGGATGTACTTTAAGTGCACCGCTGCCTACCCCTAGGGGAAATACAGGCGTTATGATATGATAATGAGACCTTTGCCATTCATTCCACCCACAGTAGAGTCCTTAACTCTTAAGACTCGCCTTCCAGCCAACAGAAGGAATTATTAACCAGTCTTCTTACAGACGACGTTAATTAACCAGCAAATAAAACCTATATCATTAATAAACTACTACGTACAGCTCTGACAACAATAGAAGCTAACAACAAGAAAATGGCGACAACACAAGCACTAACCCTCCAATATAGTACAATATCCTTGGCACTATACTAGCGCTAAGTGACGGCACATTTAGTGGCGTGGCACTAGCACTAGCCAACAAGATGGCAATAACAACAAACGCTTTCCTTGGAAATTTACAATCGAAACGTTCTTGTCAAAGGGACGGTGCGGTTCGAGCGATGAGATCTAGCGAGGATTTTAAACGTTATACTGGGAACTGGGCGAGAAAAGAGCTTATTTACTGTACTGGGACCGACTAAATTATTGTGGTAGTTTTATGAAGATACTGCGAAAATGCAGTGATAGCCGAGTGGTATGACCGTTGGACTGCCAAGTCAAATTTTGCAAGTTCAAACCCCGGCACGCACTAACGTCTTTTCGAATTCATGTGCGTATTATGAATTAGATAATCAGTTGCTAAAAACAGGGAAGGAAAACATCGTGAGGCAACCGGCACACCTGATTTTTCAACGGTATGTAAAGCCATGTCAAAGGCCTACAGGTGGTTTAAACTCTGACACCAGGTTGTTCATCAACCATACGATACGAAAAAAATGATTTAAGTAAATTTAAAAAGTGCATATGACATTGAAATAGTCACCTTCAAGATAGTCAGATTTGAACTCACAGCCACATGCATACAAGTCCGGTACCCTGACCTCCAGTCTAACACGTCGCTTGCGTCATATCCACAAATCTACGTTCTCTTCAATCTGGCAGTTACAGGCACTAGACGGGCACACAAACCGCTGTGCCCTTTAAACTCAAACATCAATACAATACTGTCTGTATGTATGTATGTGTGTATGCAAATTTCAACCCTCGGAGGCACAACTTCAATTTGTCAGCTGCCAACCTATGCCCCCATTTTTAACCCCGACTTTTACAAACACCCTTGCTCTCGATAATTAAATTCAGTGAGCATTTTTATTGAATCTAATGTTATACAAATAAAAAATATTAAATATTGACAAATTTGTGTCGTGATGTGCACAGTGGCTAGAAATCTAGTAGAATGATAGATGATCAAATCAAATCGTTTATTTGCAACTGAGGTTTACAAAGGTCTTTTAATCTAGATTAACTACACAGTGCCTTTTTCAGGCGATGCGATGTATGGGCATGACATTATGTTTCGACTATGTACCTAATCTATGACTTAAATGTTAATCCCATGTATAAATTATTTTACATTTCATCAGAATGTCGTCCCAATATTATAGGGGGCGAGCCTATTGCCATCAACCGGACACAAATCCAGACTCAGAACTGCTACTGAGAATCACCTAATGGAAAAACCCAATAACACTGCCCGATCCGGGAATCGAACCTAGGACCTCATGCTCTAAAGTCGCGCTTAGCAACTACTGGTTCAATGGGGCTATCTTTATCCGTTCCATGTTATATCATTAAATCAACAACTTATTGATGTTATATCCCTGCTTACCTTGCCATGATGCGTAGTGTTGTCGTGATGCTGTTCGATGATCTCTGGGTCCTCCGTGGATATGTCGTGGCCGTGTCTGTGACCACATATAATATGCGGTATCTGGAACAAAGGAAACTCATAAATACTAAAGAAATAATCCAAATAATTTAAATTTTATCTGTGTCACAACTGTTAGCACTCAACTCCTAGCTTTATTTATTATTTTCACAACATAACACCATTACAGTATATAAATACCAAAGCGATGCTATGTGAGTCTGACGAACTAACATAATAGTAAAAAACAATTATACAATTTCTGCAACATAAAAAAACAAAACCTTAACATAACCTATTAGTGTCACTATGTAATTACATGTAAAAAATAAAAGAGAAAAATAACCAACTTAATACAATATATAAAAATTTAACATAACGAGTTTAAGTATTTACATTAATATTTCTAAACACTTTTGGGTCGTAATAAGAAATTTCGCCAGGCTGTTAGAAAAAATATCTAAATCCTCTGCATGGATAATATTGATTAAATTAATGACGACCTGATTGGCGCAGTGGCTAAGCGATTGGACTGCTGCGCTAAGGGTTGCGGGTTCGATTCCCGCACGGGGCAAAAATTTGTGCGATCCGCAGATGTTTGTCCCGAGTCTGGGTGTTTGTGTATGTGATATTTTCATGTTTGTGAAACGCACCCACGACACAGGAGAAATTCCTAGTGTGGGGCGACGTTTTTTTTTAAAAAAAAAAAAAAAAAAAAAAAAAGAATGGCACGTGATTTAGGAGCGAATTTTAGAAGATTTGTCCTAGGCGCCGCCTTGTTGTGACAAGATGGAGACAGCATTTGCGTTGCCCACAAATAGTTATTTCGATTGAAATGTAAAATATTTACACATGTAAAATATATGCACACACATTTCTTTTTAATTGAAAAACTACAAGGACAACAATCGTCATGGTGGCGTTTTCATATCGTGTCAGATGATTAGTCGTCGGACACTCCATAAATAGTATCAAAGTAGTTTGACAAAATGTGTTTATGCAATAGTACAGTTCTGACTTCCCTCTGTTAGAAAATAGGCACAATAACACACACTAAGATACTTCTTCTTCTTATCGTATGGTTGATGAACAATCTGGTGTCAGAGTTTAAGCCGCCTGTAGGCCTCTGACATGGCTTTACACACCGTTGAAACATCTCTCAGGTGTGCCAGTTTCCTTACGATGTTTTCCTTCACCGTTTTTAGCAACTGATAACGAATTTACAGTACGCACATGAATTCGAAAAGACAATGCGCGCCGGGGTTTGAATTTGCGACCTTTGACATGGTATTCCAACGGTCATACCACTCGGCTATCAGTGCTCTCACTAAGATACTTAAAATATAAAAATATGTCCGTCGTGTCCATCATTTTTCAAATTTCCTTTATCAATTTAGATTTAAGCTTAGCATGAGCGACATGCAAAAATGACAAAAAAGGTCATATATAAAAATATTCCAAACAAAATACATTTATGAATACTGCACTGTAACATTCGCGGTCTCGCAGCGTTCATGTAGGAAACAAAATAAAACTCTCTGTGCACACTAAATCACTGCGCGCACGAAACCTGCACTAAATGGGCATGCACGCTGCTGTTACTGTAGCAAACACTTTAACTATAAAAAAAATTACAGAAGAATCTGATACTTTTACACTCTTCGTTATTTATGGATTTACTAGCTTCGCCTCGCGGTTTTACTCGCTACATTTTCCGATAAAAATTTCGATAAAAAGTAGCCTATGTGTTAATTTAGGGTGTCAGCTACCTCTATACAACATTTTAGCATAATCGGTTTAGTCGTTTGAGCTTGAAGAGGTAACAAACATACGACGACCTGATTGGCGCAGTGGCTAAGCGATTGGACTGCTGCGGTAAGGGTTGCGTGTTCAATTCCCGCACGGGGCAAATATTTGTGTGAACCACAGATGTTTGTCCCGAGTCTCGGTGTTTGTGTATGTGCTATTTCATGTTTGTGAAACGCACCCACGATACAGGAGACATTACTAGTGTGGAGCGACGTTTTTAAAAAAAAAAACACTTTTATCCTTTCGCCTTTATAGTGTGATTTATAGATGCACGTTGGCACCCTTAGGAGCTGCGCAAACGTAGACACGTTTTGCTACCAACACGGCACACTATCAGAGGAATCTGCGCAGGGAGAGACTGATTTCAAACTGGTTAAATAGACATTAAATATTCATTGGTAGCTTGTATCCCACAGAAGACACAGAAGTGTCCAGGTGTGCGCAGCGTCTAAACAGAGATAAATAGACACAACATCGAAGATATAAAACGCTAGCTTCCGCCCGCGACTTCACCCGCGTGTATTTCGAATGTTTTATAGCCTATAGCCTTCCTATATAAACGGGCTATCTAACACTGAAAGATTTTTTCAAATCGGTTTAGCAGCTTTGCATTTTGAGATTAGCGCGTTCAAGCAAACAAACAAACTCTTCAGCTTTATAGTATTAAAAGTATAGATATAAAGATAATGTTATTAAATACGTTTACAAGTGGTCGGCCAGTGCATTAAATAATTAATTAAAGTTATGAAGCTCCCGTCAAAATTCGACGTTCCTTAAATCTTAATTTTTGCGTTTTGCTTCTAATAAAAATATTCTTGAAAATGGGATCCATGGATTTTTTTTTTCTTTAAATAAAAGAGATGCCTACTCATATAAAGACGAGATTTGTCTTCATAAATAAATAATCAAAAGAACATTAATAATTCACATTTTCCTGAGCCTCTGAGAACCAGTACCTTTATCAATCATAATAAATCATCATCATCATCAGCCGGAAGACGTCCACTGCTGGACAAAGGCCTCCCCCTTAGAACGCCATAATGAACGACAACTTGCCGTTTGCATCCACCGGTTGCCCGCAACTCTGACGATAATAAATACCTAATAATTATTGCTAAATTCTAATGTAGCATCAAACACTTTTGGCATCGACTATACTATCAATGAAACGCATTGAAGTATCGTATCGCAGCAGCACGGTCCAATCGTTTAGCAAGATAAACGATTCAATCGATTGTTTGAATCTCATCGGGACATCTCGATACGAACGAGAATCGATTGTGACAGATATTTGCTTATTTTAGCTGTTTTGATATTTTTCGAATATAGGAACTTGTCCTGTAATTAATTAATTTCAGTTTTGTAAGATGTAGTACTGGGATATTCACCCTTTCAATGTCTACTGCACTACATAAGGTATACATCAATTGCTTAACTATTGTGTCCGAGCAATGGATTTAAAACCATATTGTTTAAATGGCTTATTGACAAATGGGTTTATACAGTCGATGAATACCTTAATTTAAAAATCTCCCAATTATAAAAGTCATAATTTAATTTAATTTAATTTAAAATAAATTATAAATGTAATCTTATTTGACATCTCTTTGTATAATAATTGTTTTGTATAACATCATAAGTTGCCTACTTACAATTAGCTTATATTATTGCATGCTATTTTTAGCGAATTGTATTGCCCTTTGTAAAACACGACCATCTGTAATATACTACAGTTCTTGCAATAAAAAAAATACATTCATTCATACGTAGCGGACAGACATCATGTTAAGTGGCATCCAAAAATAAAGTAGAATCACAAAAGTTAAGAAAAAGTTAATAATATGGTTTTTCATTGTACACTTGTACAGTGTACACAAGCTTTGCTTTAGAAAATAATATCTGGGAAAAACAGTCTGTTTCTAATACCATGGGTTATCTAAACTCAAAATTAAATTAATGTCTAATTAAAAAAATGTATGATTAACTGTTAAAAGTTACATTATTATCTTTTCTGCATTTATCGAAAAATCGAGCATTAAAAACGGAAAATACGTAGGTGCGTCTCACAAAAATGAAACAGCACACACAACCAGACTTCATTCTACACTCCAAAAAATATGCTACGTATTAAAACCTTAAAAGTAGCCTCTCCATACGCCAGAAATACAAAATTTAATTATAGTTAGATGTATTATCCGTAGGCCTGGATATTTTCCAGCCCACTGGCCGTCTTACGGTACATTAGATTAACTGACCCGCTTTAGACCGGCGGCGTCGCGTTCATATTTTTTGTTTATTTTTATATTTTATGGCTATTTGGCAGGAGTTTGGTTTATGGTGGCCGGGTATGGGCCGTCTGTTGGCATCGTTAAAAGCAAGGGATCGCTGTTGATATGGGATTTATTTGGATGACTGAGGTAGGTATACGCTTCATAAATAAAAGTCTAGTAAATAATATCATTATAAATAAGTAAGTGGAACAATACGACCTTGACGGACTATACTAAATCAATTTGTAATTTTAGTTATCTTCTACTTATAAAGAAAACTCAAAAAAGGGGTTACTTATTTATAAGGTCATTTAATAATTTAATAATATCCAGATATATAAATGAATCACGTAAAGTACCTAGGTACCGAAATCCTCAAAAAATCAGCAAACAGTAGTCAGTAGGTATTAAAACCTTTTCAATGGTCTGAATATTGAAATAATAATAATTATGACAAAAAAGCTGTATTACTTAATTTCAAGTGTTACTAATAACCATTAGTGTTTTCTATAGTATAAAGAAAAATATAATCTTCTTTATAGTGTAGAAAACAATGGAGATTCTAAGCAAAACCGCTGGTCAATCGAATACTTACTAAAATTCAAATTTAACCTAAACCAATTTTATCCCACAAATACCTTCAAATTATAATCAAAATAACATCACAAAACCGCATACAACTCTCATTATGAACAGAGCGAGAAAAACATTACCACAGCCTAATGAATTCCATACGCGAACAATTCAGAAACAGCAGTATAACAAAAGCGCCTATTGTTTTCAGAAGAGCAATAATTCGCACAAACTCGGCAAGCGTCGCCGATTCAATTAATTTTACCCATTATTCGATTGTGTATTTGTTGTTCATTATTTTGATTCGTGAATATATTTTAAGGACGTCTGATGCTTATTGATGGGATTTGACATTGTTTTTGTCTTTAAGAAGTTTGGAAATTGAGTCATTTATTATTTTGCTTTGAGTAATTGAAATAGCAGGTGCCTAGGTAATATTTCTGATTTTGTTAGGATGTCAAGCTTTTGTCCACACGGTGAAAATGACAGCTAGTGAATTGGTAACAAGATTGAATTGTCTGGAAAAACAGTTTCTTGTAGTTTTGAAGTTAGTTACATAACTTAACAAACATAACATAACATCACGCCGGTATTCCCCGAAGGGGTAGGCAGAGGTGAACATATAGTGCACCCACATTTCGCCAGTTATGTTGTAAGTCCCAATGTAATAGGGGGCGAGCCTATTGCCATCAACCGGGCACAATTCCAGACTCCGTGCTGCTACTGAGAATTACCTAATGGAAAACTCAGTAACACTTTGCCCGACCCGGGATGTGAACCCAGGACCTCTTGCTCAGCAGTCGCGCTTAGCGACCACTAGACCAACGAGGAAGTTAGTTACATAAGTGGTGAAATGTGGATGTACTACGATAAATTATACTACTGCCTTCGGGGAATACAGGATTACATTCTGAGTATAGATGAAGAATATTACTCCGTGAATACTATTTTGCAATGAATACTAAATAATCAATGTTTATTGCATTTCATTTATACTTTATAATATAAATAAATAAGCCAAATACAAACAAACAAAATACCGTAACAATAATTATTACTAGTCGAAATTATAATTTCAAGCTCATTTCAAGTATCCGATAAAATAATGACTCATGTCTCATTTTACAAAGCTGTTCATAATCCCTTTTGTAACAGTAACTTAATAATCACAATAACAACCGTTTCCATAGCAACGCCATAGCAACGGTCGTTTATTCAATAAACGTCTCAAGCTTGAACACACAATTTTTCCTGTACCGCTCCGAAAGCAAGAAAGCCTAAAATGGTAGTATTTCTTGTAAAACGAGGAGATGAAAACCAGTTCCTATACGAGACAGATGTTGATAATGATGTGGATGAAGTTGTGAAGGATATCACGGCGATATTCAACGGGAGACTGAAGGTGACCAGGATCGCATATGAACTGGAGGAGCTGCAGAAACATGGGACGTTTCTGCCGACTGAAATGCAAGGATTGACTGATGAGCAGGTTGGTGAACGTTTACTCTATACTGTTTTACTCCCGTAAACGACAGCTTGCCATTTGTATCCACCGGTTGCCCGCAACTTAGATTGTCGTTCATTGTGGAGTAAAGGGGGAGGCCTTTGCTACACAGTTGACGTCTTCCGGCTGATGATGATGATGATGACTCATGTGCTAATCGCGCAGCTCGGCCGCGACTCTGCCGCGACGCTTACTCATGAATAGGGTCTCCATTTGAGTCCGAAACTAACACTTGCTCATGAATAGGGGCTCCGTTTGAATCCATAATTAATAGTCGGGCATTGCCAAATAATCACGTGAGTAAAACTAGCATATTACTACAGTAAATAATGTGATTAACACTCACGAAATTATAGTAAATTAGTGAACGATGCATCTGAAATGCATTAGACGACAAACTAAAGAGGTTCTAACATACACATCCCTAATAGTGATGATGTCTGCATTACAAATACTTCTAATATAGATATTGAGCACAACAAAACATAACGGGCAAAATTATGAAGGTGACAAGAATTGACTCTTTTCAAATTCTTCATTAAAAAGACAGTTCCTCATTCCTACCGTTTCCGTATGCCTAAAGCGCTGCTCCTATCTGTATAGCTGATCTAGATTAAAACTGTTTAAGAAATATTCGGTCCAGATTTCGTTAAGTGCCTTTGTAATGAATGTTACATTTTCCAACGATTTTTCTTTTTTAATATTTTTCCCAATCGTTTTTCTTATTTTGCCAAGAACACTTTCAGAAAATCAGTTTTCATATCTTGCCAAATGCACTTTTCAGATCAAGGAACTAAAACTGGAAGATCCTTGGGCTGAGCGATGCGCCCCACCCGGCCACGTGTTCTGTAAAGATGACATGGGCCGCCGCTGTGGCCTGGCGCCTCCAGAGAACATGCAAGCCGTACTGAAGAAAGCTGCAGAGGACGCTAAGGAGTTTATCAGTAAGAAACATGTGAGTGGTATAATGCTGAACTACAAAGACAAAGACAAAATAAATTGTCTTTGTCTTTGTGGTTGAGCATTATGATGATTCTCTAGTCTCTAGAAAAGAAGTGTGCGGCGAAAAACATACCAAGATAGGTCTTACTAAAAAAAAAAACTTATTTTGGTCATGAGGAACTGTTAGAATATATGAAAAGAATCGTTTTTATGTTATATTGAGTTATTAAGGTTAAGTTATATGCTTTATCTGCAATTGGTTTTGTACCATTTATATTAATTATAAATAAGTCTGTAAAAATATAAGATGGATAAGCAGAAATGCGATTCGATCTTCTTTTGAACTAAATCAGATCTAGCTGGACATAAACTGTATTTTGATTTCTCCATTCTTTAGGTGGATCTTCGTAAATGCCTGACTCAAAAAGACGTAGCGAGAGCTCTTGATGAACTCCGGGGGGCCACCAAGATAGTCTTTCCCGCTGGTTTGCCCCCCCACGACCCTGTGCGCATGGAGCTTGATAATGTGGAAGATCTCACCGGCACACAGGCTGCTACTGAAGTCATCGACCCCTCTAGAGCCTGTCTGTGGGCTTGTGGCAAGAAATTCATTAGTGGGAATAAACTGAAGGAACATCTGGGTGTGTATAGGACTTATTTAACTTAAAATATGGTTTCCATAATTTGGTGAACTAGCACAGGTGGCAGGAAAAACAAAAAAAAAATGACCCACATTAATATCATGTGTGCCCGATTGCGGATATAAATCTTATAGACTCAGCCGTTGCCCAATTAAAGCTAATATCTGCAAGTAGAAAATTAATAAAATTGGTCTCGTTTTGTAATCGAGTTCGCGAACCTAATTGCAAAAGGGTAAGACCAAATATTTAAAATAAGACATCCTCCAACCAAAGCATGTAATAAGTAAGTAGCAAAGCAACTAATAAATAATTACACCTTTCCAGGCAAGAACAACAAAATGAAAGTGACAGTGAAGCTCTGCTCCAACTCCGAAGGAGCCCCAGGTCGAGAACCCGTCATGTCAGAAGACGAGCGCAAACAGCTGATGCTACACGCTTATAGGAAGCAGGAGGAATGGAAGAAGCTGGAGCAAGATGAGGACGACAGCCACCTGGACTCTAAATGGGCTGATGGGCAGAACATGAAACGACACTTCCATGGACTCGATAATATTTCCTGGAAACCTGTTTTTAAGAAGTAAAGAGAGATATTTCTAGATTTAGATGTTTAGGGTTATTTAAAGGATATGCCAGTTAGAAAAATGCTGTTTGCAGTTTCTTGCAAATTTTGGTGAGAAATTGAGAATATCCTTTTTTGGCGAAATATACAATTGGTTGATAGCTCTCGCCCGTGATTGTGGCCACGCGAATTTTTTTAACGGAATTTCACTGAGGCACAAAACCGCCTATGGGTTTTTTGGTGTTCATGCTTATTCCGTACCAAATTTCATGAAAATTGGTTTACTTGTTTTACAGTTTAGCGTAAGAAACAGTTACTTTCACATTTATCGTATTAGTATGGATTATATTATTTCGCTTTAAGCCAATATGGTGAAAGTAAAATAATTAGAACCAACCAAATATGAAGATCTAATCCAACATTGTATACGCTTGGTTGAAATATCTCTCTACATCTAAAGACGGATCTTGCATCTCTTTCCTCTTAATATAATCAACTAAAGTCTGAGCGAGAAGAAGCATTGCTTAAATGCTGTATGAATAATATGTATTTCAATATTGTGCCTACTTCTTTATAAGGCATATATTTCTAGTCTTTGAATTTCTAATATTAATATTCTGCTGTAATACTTAGAGAGTAGTATTTCTTCTGATATTGCTAGCTATAAGTTTTTTCATAATAATATATTATTTTCAAGCTACAAGGGAAGGTTTCAATAAAGTGCTTGAATTTCGTTCATGTTTCATTTATTTGCTTTTGTCAAAGGTAATGTTTAATGATTTCATATCTCATTCTGAAGCGTTTTCATATCTCGCTGCCTGGGTTTGTTAAAATGTTTTAGGATTATACCTACTTGTCATCTTTACGAAACACTGATCTATGCCAATGCTCCTGTTAAGTCTCCAAATTAGTGAGACTTTCTAGTTTTGTTTGAAACCAACTTTGGCTAATGGGGTTGTGGTTGGCATAGAGTGTATATCCCAAAAATAGCTAATATGCCAAATTGCCTTTAAAAAAAGTTTTATTATGTTGGAAGGATGGTGAAACATAACATACGTACAGACTTGAGTGGTAAGGATATTAGAAAAATCATATAAAAGCCTGATTCCTTCTCTTAACAGCAGTACTTGCCTTAACAGCCCCGTTACCATCTTCTTATCGTATGGTTGATGAACAACCTGGTGTCAGAGTTTAAACCGCCTTTAAGCCTCTGACATGGCTTTACACACCGTTGATAAATCTCTCAGGTGTGCAGGTTTCCTTACGATGTTTTTCTTCACCGTTTTTAGCAACTGATAACTAATTTAAAAGACATTGGTGCGTGCTGGGATTAGAACTTGCGATCTTTGACTTGGCAGTCGAACAGTCATACCACTCGGCTGTCAGTGCCTTTACCATGAACTCTAAAAGCAGGATATTTTCCGTTGTACAAGCGAGACGCCGTACTACACTGCACCTAGTGGCGCTTCGCTTACACAACGGATAACGTCCTGGTTTAAAAGTTCATGGTAAGGGCTGTGACCACTTATGGCATTCACTAGTCAATCTCACAGCACGATATTCACGAATAAAGTCTCTTTTAGTGACGAAAGAATACCCGGCAATCAAGTCCGTGAAAACCTGTTGCCTGCCATTATTTTAAGTGCAACCGTTGCGACAGAGAAAGAACTTGGAAGTGGTGTGGCGAGCTAGTATTCAGGTGAAAATACAGGTACAGTAAACTAGGAATACGAGAGAGATGTATGGTGATTATAATATAAAGATACACTGTTTTTCTAGATGGGTAAAAGACGCCAAAGGTTTCTATTAGCTGCGATCGCAATGAGCCATAACAGATGAAGATCTATCGTTTTAATATTCTAGATTGCATAGTTTCTTGTTGCGATGTGTATTTGTTTGTTTTTTAACTTTTTCTTTTCTATGCTCTTGTAGGTAATAATTTTAGCTGTTTTATCTTGATTGTTGCGCTGTTTTTTGATATCAACATCATTTGTTTTCTATGTGAAACTATTGTTGGTGATCTTAAATCATCGTCATCATTAGCCGAAAGACGTCCACTATTGGACAAAGGCCTCCCTGTTAATGGGGGGGGGGGGGTGCCAGGGGGCTTGGGGATCGTAGTATTGGTGTGGAAGTTACAGAAGACGCTGCTGCCCATCTTCTGGATTTTCCCATAGTCGCCTCTTACGGCACCCACAGGAGGCAAGGGGGTGGCCAATTCTAGTCCGGATACCACACGGCACGGATCTTAAATAAATCTCCGATATTTTCATCGTACCGGATCACACCATAGGTATACGGGACCCTTAAAATGGATAGGTAAATACCTTAACATGCAAATTCTGCTAATATTTTATGTTGTATATAATTATAGTTAATTTAAACGTCAGCGATGCGTTATTAGACCCGGATGATGTAGAGCAATAGAACGACTTTGATCTTCTTCGTGACATACAGACATGTTTATTCTACCATTAATAAAATACAAGAATTACTGCCAAATCTACTAAAGCTACACGCTTGTATTCCCAAAGGGATATAGTACACCCACATTTCGCCAGTTATGTGATAGGTCCCAATCTAATAGGGGGCGATATAGTCTAGAGATTTGTGAGTCAACGAAGATGGTAGCGAGATTGACCGTCCTGGGTGCACCCGACGGATTGAGGTACTGACACGTGGAGGCTCTCTAACGGCATCCCTAATTGATATGCTGTGTGTCAGACAACGAAGATGGAAGTAGATTGACCGCCCTGGGTGCACCCGACGTACTTAGGTACTGTCACACGTGGAGGCTCTCTCCTTGCATCCCTAATTGACGTGCTGTGCACCACCTATAATTTTTGTATGCCATTGACGGCAAAACATGTAGATACAAGATTTAACTGCATAACACTATGTGTAATTTTTTTTTATGTAGCTCAAGCCGCTATGAAGGTAAAATCCTCTCCATTCTTTCACCCCGTATGTTATGTTATGCTATTATCAAAGCGATACATCTTTCTTACGAATCCTTTCTGTAATCACTCCCTCACTCATACCATCCATCACTATGAAATGTGTTCCCTGTTCCTTGAAATAATATTTCAAATATATAGAGTTACTTGCTTGTATGTAGCGTGACACGTAATTACAAGAGTTTTTTTTTCTTTATTATACGTTGCCACACTAGGAATTTCTCCTGTATCGGGGTTACACAAACATGAAATATCACATACACAAACATCCAGATTCGGGACAAACATCTGCGGATCGCACAAATTTTTGTCCCGTTCGAACCTGCAATCCATAGCACAACAATCCAGTCGTTTATCCAAAGCGTCAATCAGTCAAATTTCATACCGTCAAGAATAAGTCATGTGACTTATATAAAACATACCTGTATTCCACGAAAGGATATGCAGAGTGTACGAGTGTATAGAATACCTGTAAATTTGCCAGTTATGTTATAAGTCTTAAAGAAATACGGGGACAATCTGATTGCCATAACTAGGGCTATACATCCAAATTCCGTGCTGCAAATGAGAATTGGCTAATGGAAAAACCGAATATCACTTTCTTCAACCCGGGAACTGCACCGAAATTGAAGGGTACTGTTTCTACAATGAGGAAACCCTACTGGCTTCCACAGTGAGGAAATATAGATGTGCTAACTAAAGGTTTTTTGTATCAATAGGAAACTTATATACCATCGTGCCTTTAGCTGCTAACAAGTACTACTGTCGAATCCTGTCACATATAGACACCGTCCTTGGCGTAAACAAAACACCTCTACCTTCCTTTATAAACGATACCGTGGTGAACGTACATCTCACTCGTGCCAATTATGCTCACGCACACGACAACGATGCCGTAATTATGACTCTCATTAGCGGAGACAATCTCGATGTAAGCGCTTGCAGCTGGTTTCAGCCATTCAAAGATTAAGGGAAGAAGGTACACTCCTCACAAACTGTGTTTGACGATGTTCTGTTTAAATTTTGTGGTTGGTTCCAATTCGTATAATGATGATATAAAAAAGATAACCCTTTCTTGGCAGTCGGGTGAAAAGGAAATTAAAATTGGGTTGTTTAAGCATCGGAGCCTCCTCATTGATGTTGATTGGTAAGGTGCTCAAAAGACTGGCAGCATTGCCACGTTGAATAGCAATGCTAATTCTTTGGCCGAAGAACAAGTCAGCCACGAGGAATATCACATATACCATATCGTCGTTGATAGTCCGATTCCGCGTGACTAACATTGTTAAATACCGCGTATTTACTTTCGCTAATTTTACATGATGGCGAAAAAACTAAGTTTGTAAAAAACTGATCGGCAAAATTATGGACAACTTGAGTAGTGGACCGTTCCTTTTCCCCAAAATCGAATGTATTATTTTTTTAATCAATATACCTGACTATAATATATTGACTGCCTCGTTGGTCTAGTGGTCGCTAAGCACGACTGCTGAGCAAGAGGTCCTGGGTTCAAATCCCGGGTCGGGCAAAGTGTTACTGAGTTTTCCATTAGGTAATTTTCAGTAGCAGCACGGAGTCTGGATTTGTGCCCAGTTGATGGCAATAGGCTCGGCCCCTATTACATTGGGACTTACAACATAACTGGCGAAATGTGGGTGTACTATATGTACACCTCTGCCTAGCCCTTCGAGGAATACAGGCCTGATGTTATGTTTTGTTATACCAAATAGTTTATTTTCGAAATCGCATATTTGGTTTTTTTCTAAATTCGCGGTTTTGATTATTGTTAGTTACCCGGTATTGTACTATCAACGACGATATATTATGTACTTTCTTAGAATATCACCGTCAAACACAGAAAGAAAATTACGAGATCGAACCTGGATTTTTGACTAAATAAATAAAAACCCATTTCTACCCTAAATATGTACCTATACGGTAGCTACATCTTGTGTTTCATATAACCGTACCTATAACTCTGTCAGTCAATTGACTTTCTGCACTTCTTTATTCTATGCGACTCACATCAGTTTATACTAGTCTAAACTGGTTTACACCGGTTTATACTGGTTGATACCAGACGTGAATGCTGTAATCCGGCTATGAGATCAGTTTAAGAAGGATAATGTATGAGTCTTCATCATAACTTTAGGTTTTAAGTCATAGATAATGAGTTAATTAGAATTCTAATAAGGAGAGTGTGTTAAATTAGAGAAAAAATAAAAATATAAAATTGTAAAAGTACAACATTGTTATTTATAAATACGAGAAAAGTTTACTTTGTAAAACGGTATTGTTCTCAGCGATGAGCGTAAACTTTGTCATAGTTACATTTTATATGGAGAAGAATTTTCTATATTTTACTTGACTTTTGGCATGCCATTTTAGCATGTTGCCCATGCTAAGCTTGAATCTAAATTGATAAAGGAAATTTGAAAAATGATGGACACGAGCGGGATTCGAACCCGCGACCTTTGCCGATTCGTGGCGCTGCTCTAACCAACTGCGAGCGACACGGTGGATCAGTTGGTTAGAGCAGCGCCACGGATCGGCGAAGGTCGCGAGTTCGAAACCCGCTCGTGTCCATCATTTTTCAAATTTCCTTTATCAATTTAGATTTTACTTCTTTGAAAATATACCTAATCCCTGTAATAAAAAAAAAGAGATACGATGTAACGTTTATTTTTTTTGAACGTTTGGATGTAAATGGTAATCATCGAAACTATCCATTCGATTCCCAATACTCCTTAACCAATATGGATATTAGAACTTCAGAGTGGACAGGCACCAATGTCTTTTCGAATTCATGTGCATACTATAAATTAGTTATCAGTTGCTAAAAACGGTGAAGGAAAACATCGTGAGGAAACCGGCACACCTGAGATATTTTTCAACGGTGTGTAAAGCCATGTCAGAGGCGTACAGGCAGTTTAAACTCTGACACCAGGTTGTTTATCAACCATACGATAAGAAGAAGAAGAGTAGACATAGGCTACTATGATCCCAAAAAACACTCATAAAAAATCTCCACGCAGACCAAGTCACGGGCTGAATCTAGAGACTGTTTTTTTCAAACGTAGCCCCACACTAGGAGTTTCTTCTGTATCGTGGGTGCGTTTCACAAACATGAAACATCACATACACAAACACCCAGACTCGGAACAAATAACTGCTGATCACACAAATTTAGTCCCGTACGGGAATCTAAATCGTAATTCCTAATGCAGCAGTATAATAGCTTACCCACTGCGGCAATCGTCAAAAATTCGTTATAAAATAGAAACCAGCAGAACTCATGCAAAAGTTAGAGCGAAAAGAGCTAAACATTCATACTTTTGGTTAAAACTGAAACGGGCACAGTCGTAGAAAAGCCGCAATATGTCGGTTCATGGTTCAAACACTGTAGTTTACGATACGCTCCAATTTTCTATTTTCTGCTTAAAAATAAACGTAGACCAGTATTTTGGATCTGAAGTGGATTCAACGATTTATTAGTTCACTTTGAAAGTAGATTTTTATGAATAGTGCAAATGGATATTGGAAAAAGGAGGGGAAAGGGAAAACGAGTAACATGATAGCCGATTTGTTTAAAATAAGGAAAATATTTTTTACCATCAAAAGAGCCAGCCTATTTGGGCAGAAATCTAGACTCCGTGCTGCTACTGAGAATCACTAAAATAACGAACCAAATAACACTGCCCAACCTCACGCTATGCTAAGCAGTGGCGCTTACGATCACTAGATCAACCATGCAGTCGTTTGAGCAAAAATCTTGGACGGTCGTGTAGAACAAATTTTTGATCTTGAGTTTTCTTTGTGTAGGTGTCAATGGAAATACTAAATTAATTTCTAAAGCAAATGGTCAATCAATGAAACTGACAACTGGCTTAACAGTTTAAACATAATTAAATCAAAACCAACTACATATTACAAAGAGGCACTACATATTAATGGCAAAATAATTCAACTGTCAACTACAACATTGTCGTTTCATTTAAAAGTGCTTACCGTGACGTCACCCGCTCACATACGTCACGCACACGTCACCGACACGAACAATGAATTGACACTCGCTGATAACATTCACAATGGACCATTATGTTTGTTTACATGTATCTAAAGTGGGACAGTACAATGTCATGTGATATAATTATGTGCAGGTAAACGGACAGTGTCTAACCATTTCTTGAAATTGTACCGTCCATCCCTTTAGTTTTCAGACTGGATGCTTTGTGAAGGTTTGCAAGTTTAAATCAAGGTCTTCTACTAATTGTAGGGTTGATGAACAACCTGCCCCCTTACCATGAACTCTCAAAGCAGGACAGTTAACGTTGTGGAAGCGAGACGCCGCATTACACTGCACTAAGTGGCATCTCGCTTCCACATCGTAAACTGTCCTGCTTTAAGAGTTCATGGTAAGTGGGCTGGTATCAGTTTAAACCGCCTGTAGGAATCTGACATGGCTTTCCACACTTGAAAAATCTCTCAGGTGTGCTGGTTTCCTCAGGATATATTACTTCACCGTTTTTAGCAACTGATAACTGATTCATAGTACGCTCATGAATTCAATGAGACATTGTTGCGTGTCAGGATTTGAACTTACAACCTTTGACTTGGAAGTCCAACGGTCATACCAAGTATTGCTACAATATTACAGCGTCTTTACATTGATTTAAAAACGTAACAACCCTAAAATATCACAAACATGTGATAAGAAATAGAAAGATCTCTATCAAAAAATACCCCTGGTTTTGTTTTGGCGAATGTGTCATTGTTTGTTTATGGTAACTTAGCAATTATAAAGTAATCAATAAAATATAGTCATTCTTCAAATCACCCGTCGCAAAAGTTAACTAAAAACCAAACAGAAACACGAGTAACATAAAATCTTACTTCCAGAATTACATCTTTGTTAATATTCAGAGAGCGCCGTGCAAATTGTAAAAGCAGTTGGTTCGCAACTTTTCAATCCTTGGACGTTTTAAAATTTAATTTATTTCGCTTATTTTAATGGCCGCCTTCATTGTAGACTTCGTGTAATCAGAGAGTTCTTTCTGAAGCTTTAAAACTTGTTTTGCTGTGTTTTAATTGTTCATCTGTTGATGTAATCTGTCCGAAAGATATGAATGCTTCTTTTTCTTTTTCGTAGCTGTGTTCTGAAAATATTTTGATCACTTTATTTTTATTGATTTCATTCTACAATCTTTGGAGCAGTTAACTCGTAGACGCCTACGTAAACTTCGTAGACGTCTACGACATGAGAAACAATGAATTTATTGCCCACAATATCACCTTGGCAAAAAACTACGACTTTGATTTCCATAGCAAACTTCGTCAGATAAGTCTAATGTCTAATTTAAAAATCTAATTTCTAACAATGAACCTTAATTGACAAATTACATTAAAATAAATAATATTTTAAAGCCTTTAAATTAGTTATTAAATACATAAATAGTATTGTGTAGTCAAATAAATAGTGTTGTTTTTGTCGTTAAACGTTGTATATATCTGTTATTTACATTAATAACTATTGGAATATTTATGTTATAGTTATATGTATAGTTTTAATGTGTACTTTGTATTTGCATGCCGAAAAAAGTTGGCGAAATATGTGAAACTACTATTATATAATCTCCATCTGTAAACATCATTCATCATCATCATCATCATCAGCCGGAAGACGTCCACTGCTGGACAAAGGCCTCCCCCTTAGAACGCCATAATGAACGACAACTTGCCGTTTGCATCCACCGGTTGCCCGCAACTCTGACGATATCGTCGGTCCACCTGGTGGGAGGCCTGCCAACGCTGCGTCTTCCGGTTCGTAAACATCATTATGTCGAGCAAATAAATGATTCTTATTCTAGATTTGGTTAATATATTAGTATCAATCGACCCAATCTTCCACTTTACACGACATAGATTTAACCTGAAAACCTGAGTATAATAGACTTAGTCTTCTTCTTCTTATCGTATGGTTGATAAACAACCTGGTGTCAGAGTTTAAACCGCCTGTAGGCCTCTGACATGGCTTTACACATCGTTGAAAAATCTCTTAGGTGAGCCGGTTTCCTCACGATGTTCTCCTTCACCGTTTTTAGCAACTGATAACTAATTTATAATACGCACATGAATTCGAAAAGACATTGGTGCGTGCCGGGGTTTGAACTTGCGACCTTTAACTTGGCAGTCCAACGGTCATACCAGTCGGCTATCACAGCTTTAATAGACTTTGTTAGTTGGTGCAAGAACATCTACTTCACATTTAATGTTGTCCGGCGCACCCTGGACGGGCAACTTCGCTACCATCCTTGTTGATGACCGGGCAACTTCGCTACCATCCTTGTTGACGACAATCTCTACATTAAGGCATACCCAGTTTCCATGCGACAATTAGCTCATGCCTATACGAAGAGAAAGACATTGGTGTAAGTAAATCTGGCAATGGATACATTTATGATTTTCAAAGCTGCTGCTATTTTAAAACTGCTATTATTTAAAAGTTGCTGCTATTAATAGCATCTGCTGTTTATAGCTACTGCTATTTTAAAGCTACTGCTATTTATAGCTCCTGCTATTTAAAGCTGCTGCTATTTATAACCTCTGCTAATTTAGTGATTCTCACATAAACAGAAGTTGAAATGATTCAACAATTTATTAGTTGTTGTAAAATTGAATATCCGTGCGGTACGCCGCAGATTCGGGCTCAACGAATAATTATATCTGGGGTAAGTGCGCCTACGTGATCATAGGGACGTGCCAAGATCGCCGCGAGCGTTCACATGAGAGAGTTACTTGCTAGTTTATAATGGCTACAGTACAGTAAAGGGTGGTAGTCCTTGTGATATTTTACTCCTAACATTATATACGACGTCAACCCGATTGGCGCAGTAGCTAAGCGATTGGACTGCTGCGCTAAGGGTTGCGGGTTCGATTCCCGCGCGGGACAAAAATTTGAGCGATCCGCGGATATTTTTCCCGACTCTGGGTGCTTGTGTATGTGATATTACATGTTTGTGTAACGCACCCGCGATACAGGGGAAATTCTTAGTGGGGCGACATTTAAAAAAAAAAAAGTATATGGAATTGAAAGTTTGTGTATTATTCCACATTGAGAGGCACTTACAGAGGCTGAATTTAAAGGTTTGCATATATTATAATTGATTCAAATATATCTGTCACCGTCGTTTACATGTAGAATCAGAGATGTCAACTGGTAAACTTAAAGTTTCGTTTTATCATCATTTTCAAGAAATAGAGTAAATAATCTTAGTTATGAAAACTAGACAACAGCAGCGGGAGAAGAATTACAGAAGATGGCGCAGTCCTATAACACTTAATACAGAATACATTCTATATTACCGTGGCGCTGCTCTAACCAACTGAGCTACCGTGTCGCTGCTCGCATCCATCGAATTTCAAGCGACACGGTGGCTCAGTTGTTTATAGCAGCGCCACGGTACGTTGAAGGGCGCGGGTTCAAGTCCCGCTCATGTCCATCATTTTTCAAATTTCCTTTATCTATTTAGATTCAAGCTTAGCATGGGCATGCTAAAATGGCACCAAAAGTCATACAGAATACATTTCTTTGACGTTTCGGACACTCATTCTTCCTTTCTACATACATTTATTTATTTATTTATTAAACATACACACACTATCATTACAGACTGATCCAATACAATAGTGGGTAGATCCAATACATGTGCCTATCTCTCACATACATCGTCTCTATTAGCCCCCCTAGACATATGGCAAAACGCTTGACGAATAGAAATCTAATAGAATAAGAATATAATATGGGCTTAACATATGTCTTCAATAACATTTTTTTTCGATTTCTATTCGTCGAGGGTTTTGCCACTTGTCTAGGGGGGGCAGCTCAGCCAACGAAGAGCTTTAAAAAGCTTAAATCAGGCCGCAACAGAAAAACAGCGCTGCAGCTATCCAACAGCAGCATTATGCTGAGTTTTGATAGGTAATGACCTAGTTATATATTTTTTATATTTAGATTCTTTGTTTGGCTCAAAAATCACTATTTTGTTGCTCTCTTTCAACTGAAACTTCCTCAGCTATCCTCCAGTCACTCGCCTCTTACTCGCTCCAGTCACTCTCCCATCTAAACGCGCCTCATCCTCAGTTATGGGCATCACGTGCGCCTTGCTGACTGCAGATTTTTCCCTTCGCGTCCCGATCCTAAGATATTGATAATTCTCCCTGACCCGACTCAGACAATTGACCTCGCTGGTTCGACTGTATGTGTTATTGAAACGATTTATCGACAAATATTTATTAGACGAATTTTCGCTTTGTATGTAGGTAGAGTACAGTTTCGGAGATATTATGTATCTTTGAGTTATAAAGGTGTATTACTTTACGATATTGTGCGCTGAGGTTAATATTTAATATACCTGTTATGACGCCTGTATTTATAGATAGAGGTATTGGTATTCGGCGATGAATAATAATGTTCTCCTGAGTGAATTACGATTACGGCGGTCTGTCTCAACTGGGACTAGCCAACTACGCAGGAGATATTATAGTGCACAAGTATGCGCGCAAACACAGATGCACTCCCTATTTCCACACTCTCATAGTCCGTTGGGACGGTAGACACGACTGGAAAGAGATCAGCCGCTGAGGCTTAACATGCGTTCCGAAGCAGGCAGGGGTCTCGGCATGTGATAACGGTCACCCATCACAAGGCTGACCGCGGTGAACACAGCAACTCCTTAACTTCGCAGATCGATCGATCTGCGCGGTAGCTACGTAGCTACAAGCCCCTATTTGGTGATATGAATGTATCGAATACAAGCGGCACTATTGCTATTGATTAAGCTCAATTGAAAATGAGTAAGATGGTTTTTTGGAATGAAAAATGACATGAATTTTTAAGAAAGAAAAAGGGACTAAAGCGTCACTCTTCTTGATAATGAATTTGGATAACAAAAGACGTCAGTGACGTCACAACGCCACATCAAACCATTCGCAAGTTATTTACCGCTCTAGCGCATACCGAAAATGAAAATATTACCGTTTATCATTTGTCTTATTACTCTTTACATATTATCGTATATTAGGCGTATATTTTGATAACATACACAATCTGTTTGTGTTTATCATACACGTACATAACACCACACGCACCTACACACACTGTGCATACTCTAACTTTTACTATTCTTAAGATTCTTAATTAACTAATTTATATTATTGCATGCCTAACATAATTATGTTTTGTTTTTTCACCCTCATTTATTAAACAAAAATTATGGGTTCGTAGCAACGTGGCTACCGCGCAGATCAATCAATTTGCGAGGTTAAGCCGTGCTCGCCGCGGTCAGTCTTGTGATAGGCGACCGTTTTCACAGGTCGAGACCCCTCTGTGCTTCGGAAAGCACGTGAAGCAGTTGGTCCTGCGCCTGATCTCTCTCCGGTCGTGTCGGTCTACCGTCCCATCGGACTTTGAGAGAGAGGGAATAGGGAGTGCATCTGTGTTTGCGCACATACTTGTGCACTATAATATCTCCTGCGTAGTTGGCTAGTCTTAGATGAGATCGGCCGCCGTGTTATTATTATATAATTATTTTAATCATTTATTGATTACTGTATACTGGAAGAGCTGGACCTCCCATCACAAGCAAACCTTTGCCTAAAAGAAGGTTCCAAATAATATTATGTACAAACATTGTAAGTGATGAAATAAACATTGCTATATTTTTATTCATTATCGCAGTTAAAAAAATTCTTGTTAGTAGTAATGTGACTTAAACAGGATATTATATACGATACTTAAGTACGTCCGGCGCATCCTGGACGGTCAACCTCGCTACCATCCTTGTTGACTGACCAATCAACGCAACGGCATGACCTATGCCATGTGGCTATTGGCTCATGCCGACACGAAGAAGAAAAACAGAGTTGTCTCCTTTTCGGACCTTAGTTTAGTAAAATAATAACTAAAGCAATTTTTTTATATTTCTCAGATCCCTCCATCCCCTCTTTCAAGTCATTTTTCCGGCAACAAGACAAAATTATATCCATAACCAAAATGCCAACAAATACAAAACATATTTTGTATAAAAAAAAACATAATTTTGATAATCTTTTAGGCAGCAACGCCATCAATATTCATCGTGTCACCATGTAGATTTATTAGACAACTCATAACATTACGGTTCGCGGAGGGTAGGCAGGCATCATTCATGTTCCACACCAGATTATCTCGATACAAGTGATGAAGATTGATAGCGTGTTATTTTTCATGTTGATTAAGACAGGTGTTAAATAAAATGAGAATTCTTTTTTTCGATAATACGGTAGAGCCAAAATATTTGGAGCACGAAAGGAGATATTTGTATAAAATACGCATTATTTTTCTTTTAAATAAAACTATACAATACAACGATGACCTGATTGGCGTAGTGGCTAAGCGATTAGGCTGCTGCGCTAAGGGTTGTAAGTACGATTGCCGCACGGGGCAAAAAATTGTGCGATCCACATTTGATTGTCGCAAGTCTGGGTGTTTGTGTATGTGATATTTCATGTTTGTGTAACGCACCCACGACATAGGAGAAATTCCTATGTGGGGCGACGTTTAAAAAATCAATTAAAACTTTGATAAAACTTAAATGTGTGTGGTAAATGTTGACCTATTTTACCTATTTCGCTAGTTATGTTAAAGGGGGCAAGCCTATTAACATCAACCGGGTACAAATTCAGAGTCCGTACTGCTACTAAGAATGTTACAATGATAAAACCCAGTCACACTTTGCCGGACCCGGGATTGGAACCCAGGACCTCATAGTCAACAGTTGCCTTTAGCGACCACTAGACCAAGGAGGCAGTCTGATTTGAATTGAATTGAACTAATCAAATAATAGGAATTTCCGTAATTGTTATAATAATAATAATAATAATAGCCTATAACTGTCCCACTGCAGGGCAAAGGCCTCTTCTCGTATAAAGAAGGATTGAGCGCTGATCACCACGCTAGCTCACTGCGGGTTGGCGATTTCAGATAATTAAATCCAGGTATCCTTACGATGTTTTCCGTCACCGTCAGTCAGTGGTGTCTTAGAATATCTAAGAAAGTATTTATAACATTGAAAAAGTCACATTGATACTTGCCTGGGTTTGAACCTGCAACCTCGTGCATAGAAATCCGGTATCCGTAATTGTTACAAAAGTTAAATTATAAGAAACACTTGCGTGTCTAAGATAACGCCATTTTTCTTTTAGTTGTAGACTTTTAATATATGGTTAGGTAAAACGAAGTCTAGACAGGCAAAGAAAAATTTAATGATTACTATTTACGTCTACATTTATCAGATCAGTAAAAACAGCTTCAATAAATAAATCTAACATAACATAACATCACGCCTGTATTCCCCGAAGGGGTAGGCAGAGGTGAACATATAGTGCACCCACATTTCGCCAGTTATGTTGTAAGTCCCAATGTAATAGGGGGCGAGCCTATTGCCATCAACCGGGCACAATTCCAGACTCCGTGCTGCTACTGAGAATTACCTAATGAAAAACTCAGTAACACTTTGCCCGACCCGGGATTTGAACCCAGGACCTCTTGCTCAGCAGTCACGTTTAGCGACCACTAGACCAACGAGGCAAATCTAAACTCCAAACCATTCCACACAACAATCACTCCTAACCTAAAAAGATCTACATAATCACACACAACAAAACCAGTATAAATTGACCCCTCGCTACAAACCATATCTTCTATATTAAAGTCCAATAAAACTCGAGAACAATAGCGAACAAAAATCTACATAAATATATTGGCACGTATTTCTCCACTACAATACAATTCGGTTCAAAACAAGGTTTTAAAACTGGGATAGGAAAACTCTTTCTAAATTCTGCGCGCTATCAAAAATTCCTGCAAAAATCTACTCTGAATTTCAAGCTGAAAATTGTATCGGGTCCTAGACAACTGAAAAAACGCTTGACGAATAGAAATCGAATAGAATTATAAATGTATAGGCATGACGTAATGTTTCCACTATGTAATCTATGGCATAATTATGTCAAATGATCGTAGCAAATGGAAATCCGTGGTCTCTGCCTACCCCTCGTGGAAATAGGCGTGACTTTATGTATAATTATGTCAAGCCCATATAATTTTTGCCGGGAACTGAGGGCCATTTTCTGCGGCTATTCTTCATGGGTTTTGCCTATAGTCATCACGCTGGGCAGGCGGGTTGGCAAACGAAGTATGATGAGCGATACCTAAACAGGGGAACACTGCCCATCCCTTCAGAAATATTCCTTAGTCGCCTCTTACGACACCCATAGGAGGAAAGGGGGTGGTCTATCTGGGCTGGAAACTACACGGCAAACTACGGCCTCTAAGCAATTACTCTTTACCCTATCACAGACCCATATACCTGGTTTGATGGAACAAAAAGACATAAAAACGTAACAGATATCCCCACAATAGTGGAACATCAGTCAGTTCCGTCGAAAACGGTCCGTTCCGTTTTACGTATACGAACATACATAAATAGAAATGATTCCGAAATATTGTTTTGGAAGCTGTGTTTCAGCAAAAAGTTTTGAAACCGGATTTTGAATTTTATTTTTTGGGAAATGTGTGTGAATTTTCTTTGTTGGCTTTTTGGGTTCATAGTTTTTGTGGTTGCTCTGCTTTTGTGTGATCTACTCGTTTAGGTATTAAATTTCATCGCTAAAAAGCAAAAAAAACGGATAAATATTTATTAAACAAAAATACGCCCCACACTAGCAATTTCTCCTGTATCGTGGGTGCGTTTTATCAAAATGAAATATCATACACAAACAACCAGACTCGAGACAAACACATCTCTATTGGTAACAATCTCTTCACCACCTCTACCAAAGGAAATACATGACAAAAATCACCATTGGTACTTACCATTAATGAAAATTATAACCATAAAAACTATGTTCGTTCCACTTTTATAACATATCTACGTTTGACTGAAAACAAAAGAATAAACTCGTAACTGGCGAAATTAACGGCAAGTCTTAGGCCCAGTCCATTGGCCCGGGACATCAAGCCAGCAATAAATGCGGCCCGTAAAGAGAAGCTATAAAATGGAATCAAGCAGAGAGGTTTGGGCATTCGAGGGATGTGTAGACTTCGAACAGTGATGGATTTTACTTTATTTATTTTGGCAAAATCTAATTTTTGGTATATAGTATGAGCAATTTACTGCTTCGTTGGTCTAGTGGTAGAATTCTGGGTCGGGCAAAGTGTTATCAGGTTTTTCCATTAGGTAATTCTTAGTAGCAGCACGGAGTCTCGGTTGGTGGCAATAGACTCGCCCCCTATTACATTGGTACCTTGAAGGGCTCGTAGATGCGTGGCTACCGCGCAGATCAGTCGATTTGCAAGCCGTGCTCGCCGCGATCAGTCATGTGATGGGTGACCGTTTTTACATGTCGCGACCCCTCCGTGCTTCGGCAACACGTTAAACTTTTTCTGGTCCAGCACCTGATCTCTCTCCGGTCGTGTCGGTCTTCCGTTCCATCAGACTATGAGAGTGAGGGAATAGGGAGTGCATCTATGTTTGCGCGTATACTTGTGCACTATAATATCTGCTGCGTAGTTGGCTAGTCTCAGATCAGATCGACCGCCGCGACCAAAATTCGGTCAGGAGAACATTACATTAGCACTATAACATCACTGGCGAAATGTGGGTGTACTATACGGTTATGTAATATGAGGACTTGGCGCATTAGCTGATTGGCCTGCTGAGTTAGCAGTATCGGATTTTTTTACGCGACGAATGCCTGATTTTCAGATGAGTCATAGTCTCACAGATACTCTAAGCACGAAGCCAAAAAGTGCTGTAGATCTTAACCTAGAATAATTGACTATTCATTGTTCTTATGATTGATGGCACTGAATCTATGAAGATGATTATAACTATAGATAGTTAAACATTAAAAAATATTCATTTTGAATTTAAGGATCCTTTAACTTAGTCATCATTGATTAATTGGTGCAAGTAGAGTGCCTCCAAGTTTGATAGTACCTAAGTACGACCGGCGCACCCTGGACGGTCAACCTCGCTACCATCTTTGTTGACTGGCCAGTCTCTGCACCACGGAATTAGCATGACCTGTGTCCTTGGATATAGCTCATAACAATACATAGAAGAATCAATTACTTCAAAATAGATGATGACATTCGGAATTTGACGACCTGATTGGCTCAGTGGCTAAGTGATTGGACTGCTGCGCTAAGGGTTGCGAGTTCGATTTCCACATGGGGCAAAAATTTGTGCGAACCGCAGATGTCTGTCCCGAGTCGCTGTGTTTGTCTTTGTGAAACGCACACACGACTCAGGAGAAATTCCTAGTGTGGGGAGACGATTTAAAAAATATGTTCGTATGTTCTGGAAACGGCTTGTTAGTAGCACAGGCATGCGAGATAGAACCAAACGCACACACGGTTTTCGGCCTAAAACTGATTTGGAAAGCGGCACCATGAAGATACTTATCAATTTCAAAGACTTTGGCATTCACCAGATACTGAGATTTTTCGTAAGTGCATGGAAGTTTTTTACATGAAATGCTACCACTCATCAAGGATAAAGATTATTTATTTATTTATTTATCGGCGAGAACGGCTTAACCTCGCAGAGTGACTGACCTGTGCGCAGCTACGAGACCCTTAATGTCAGCGTAGAGATACCTGATGAAGAAGATCTCCTTGACTAGTCTCTTTGGGAATCACAGGTTATGTTAGTAGCTACGTACGCGTAAAGAATAGGTGATGAATCCTTAACCTAACTTTACCACCAATACGGTACCAAGTGGAGATTATGGCAACCCCCAATAAGGGGGAGGCCTTCCTTCAACAGCGGACGTCTTCCAGCTGATGATGATGAAGTGTAGTGATAAACACTCATTCGTGCTTTGTACAAGTGAGCCCTATGCCCTGCACTTCACCAATCTTCTTCAATTTATTGCATGGTTGATGAACAATCTGGTGTCAGAGTTTAAACCGCCTGTAAGCCTCTTGAACCGTTGAAAAATTTCTTACAGGTGTTCCGATTTCCTTACGATGTATTCCTTCACTGTGTTTAGCAACTAATAAATATTTTAAGGTCCGCATATGAATTCGAAAAGACATTGGTGCCTGCCGGGGTTTTGATCAGCGACGTTTGACTTGGCAGTCCAACGGTCATACCACTCGGCTGTCACTGCTGTACTTCGCCAATTATATATTTTGTTTGCTTTAGCCGCTTGATCGCACCGAGCTTGCAATCAGATTTTATGTAAACTCTGTGAGAGTATTGCTTTTCGGAATAAATCGGGCATGTTTGTCGACAGACAGATCGTGTATGAATTTAATCACGTATTTACAGAAATTATTCGTGTGACGACTTTTTCGAGGATAATTCTGAATCGAAAAGTTTTCATATAAACTACGACATTTTCTGATTGCCTGAAAAAATGGTCATCGCAGTGAATATTCGTACATTTCTGTTTATATTAACTTCGTAAATGTATTTTTGTTTGAATAAGAATATTTACTATGTCAAACATGAAAAGGTTTAGCTGGATTTTCTGACAAATTCTGAAATAAATAATGAATTTGAAATGTTTATTTCTATTTACACACGTAGCATTAATTTAAAAATATTATTCAATGTCTGGGGCTCTCTCACTGACCTCTTAAAGGTCCATTTAATATTTTAACAATATAAATGAAAAATAATGTTGTTACTACAGACCATTTTATTGAGAATGATTAAAGAGGTCTTAGAATAAAAAAGCGGCTTGCTGATTGGTTTCAGGCCTGGAATAGGCCACCCCTTTCATGTGCGTACTCTACATTAGTTATCAGTTGCTTCTTCTTCTTATCGTATGGTTGATGATCAACCTGGTGTCAGAGTTTAAACCGTCTCTAGGCCTCTGACATGGCTTTACACACCGTTGAAAAATCTCTCAGGTATGCCGGTTTCCTCACGATGTTTTCCTTCACCGTTTTTAGCGAGTCGCTAAAAACGCCAGGTTGTTCATCAACCATACGATAAGAAGATGAAGAGCAGTGCTTATGATAATTTAATATTATTATGATAAACACAGACAGATGTAAGTAAATTATTACAAAAACAAAATGTAGTTATTTTGCTAATATGTATCACACTAATATTATATTATAAAGACGAAGGTTTGTGAGTGTGTTTATATGTTTGTTACCTCTTCACGATAAAACTGCTGGACCAATTTTGCTAAACTTTGGTATGGAGGTAGCTGACACCTTGGATTAACAAATAGGCTACTTTTTATCCCGAAAAAATGTAACGGGCAACACCGCGGAGTTACTTATGCATATTCATAAGCTCGATCGTACCTAAATACCTAAGCATAATTTTATAAGTCCTCCCAATTTGTTAAACAAACAGTCCAAACAAAATCGGTACTAACAAAACACTTCGATTCAAAACACTAAAAGCTTTTGAATTATCCAAACATTATAACAACAGGCTGATTCAATTTAAATATCACGTACCAAAAAGTACCAATTTATTTGTCGCCACAATAAAAATAAATTGTATCGCTTCTTCATAATCCCGTCCCTAACCAGTTATAGCCCTAGTAATATGATGAGATCCGCCAAGACGATTCCCTGGACACGGCAATATCCGTTGCTGCGTAAATAAGGTCCCGACATAAATATTAGATAGACGCCGAGCAATCTACTGTGCACATTATGCTGTGATACGTTTTAAGTGTTATTGCTCGCGGCTCGGTGACGGGATTGCGAATGATATTTCGACGCGTTACTCTGACGAAAAAAAATTGAATTGGTTGAATTATATGCCGTTGCGACTGATCAAATTTTAGATCAGTTGGTGAATGTATACGTTTATAGTACGAAACGACGAGTCTACGAAACTTTTAAAAAGAACACGAAATATGAGTTGTGAACTATTAATGTATCCCAATATATGTTTTGAAGATGAAGGAAAACATGAAGAAACTGGCGCACCTGAGAGATTCTTCAACGGTGTGTAAAGTCATGTCAGAGGCCTACATGCGGTTTAAACTCTGACGCCAGGTTGTTCATCAACCATACGATAAGAAAAAGTTGTATATTTTAGGAGTCACCTCTGATTATGTAATGTAAGTAGAGATTTTATTAAGTGTATATTTTATTAATGCTATGCAAATCGTTTTAAACCTTCTGTTTTAAAAAAACGGGGGCAAGACTTATTCTCTTTTATAATTAAGCCACTTGACACATTGCCCGACCCAAGATTCGAGCCCAGGACCTCATACTCGGCAGTCGCGCTTAGCGACCACAAGACCAACGAGCTATTCAGTTTTTCATATAAATACTACAATTTTATTCTTTCGTAAATAAAGAAATGATATTAACTTATAATTGTGCCACCGTATTCATAGTCCAGCAAATAAGTTTCTTAATAGCCTGTCAGAATCACAACCGCAGCTCTTTCTAAAGAAAAACCTGCTTATTTTGCATTAAAAACGTGCAGAAAAATATTGTGTGTACAAAAGTTTCTTCATTAACCATCAATTTTTCGAAACACCTGCAAGTAAAACTTTTACAGCTCAAACTGTATATTAATTAAAAGTTTTTTCGCTAACTGTACCTATGCGTTGGTGAACCAATATTTTAACTACCTGGGGTTGGCAGATAGCCAAGCACGTATTTTAATGACTTACTTAATATGATGATGGTACATATTCACCAAAAATACGCGGATTAGAGTGTCTAGATTTCAGGGCATTTCTTCTTATTCTTATCGTATGGTTGATGAAAACTTGATGACAGAGTTTAAACCGCCTGTAGGCCTCTGACATGACTTTATATACCGTTGAAAATCTCTTATGTGTGCCGGTTTCCTCACAATGTTTTCCTTCGCCAATTTCAGTAACTGATAACTACCTAATTTATAATACGCACATGAATTCGGAAAGAAATAAAGGTTTATTTTCACCCCAGCAAATAACAAATCCGTGGGCAGATGCTGTGGGCGACGGCTAAGCTATGCTGTTAAAACATATCAATGAAAGTCAATCAAAGTCAACGCTAAGTGCGCCATAAAAACGCAAACAAACAAACACACACACCTACAAATTCGTTATTAGTTCGACTGTTATAATAAATATAATGAATAATTAACCACTTTATACAAACATGATTACCAACACAACAAACCGACGTGTTACAATGAATTTTAATTCACTTGTTTACTTTCAATCAGTTGGAATTGAAATCGTGACGGTTCTGCTGACCACTGCTGTCGATTGGCTCCGGGATTGGCAGAGAATTTTCACATATTATGAATTGGAATTTATGTCTTTCTGTTTGTCTGTTATTGTTCACAAGAAAAACTTCCAACTTTTTGAAAGTGGAATTTATTTTTTACATAGAAACGAATTCATGGGGGTCGTATCAGGAATACTATTTCTTTTCCGATGCAAATAAAGTAAGTAAGTTGCTACCGACTTGGTGTGAACTCGTTGAATGGTCATTAGAGGATTGTAGGTAAGGGATGAGAAAGGTACGTTATGGATAACAATTCAGTAAACAATAAATATATCAACATAATATAATATTAAGTCATAGACATTGAAAAAGTTAGGAAAATTATAATGTTCCCCAGACCGAATTAAAATTTGGTCACGGCAGCCTATCTCTTCTGAGACTAGCTAACTACGCTGGAAATATTATGCACAAGTATGCGCGCAAATTCAGGTACATTTGCTCTCTCATAGTCCGATGGGACGGTTGACCGACACGACTGGAGAGAAACCAACCAACAGGACCAACGCGACGGCTAAGCGTACCTTCCGAAGTACAGTGGGGTCTCGAGATGTTAAAACGGTCAACTATCACAAGACTGACCACAGCTAGCGCAGCTTAACTTCGCAGATCGACTGATCTAAGTGGTAGCCTCCTTAAAAGATGAAAAGAAAACAAATCTATTTATAAACAAATTAAAAAAAATCCTTCACTCCAAATGCTACTATACCATAAAAGAGTACTACGATGATAAATCAATAAAAAGATAGTGCAAACAATTTAAATAAATTAATATCTATAGGCATAAGCCCCTCTACCTATACGATATATACATAAACACATACAAACACACACACACACACACTCACATATAATCACATACACACACATATGTACCTACTCACACACGCACACATTCAAAACATTTTTATTTTATATTATTGTAACTACTAAATAGTTTTACCAAAATAGTATTTTAGATATAATAATAATTATAATTTTAGTATTAAGCTGCATATCTCTCCAACTTTAAGCTGTGCCCTACCGGGTCCATGATTCTATCTCATATGTTATACCTGTATTTGACTTATGGAATGCTAATAAAGTATTGAGCAAATACTGTATTATAGGGTTTTTGTATCTTATACAATAATAAATCTTTTCTGAAACTGAAAAGTCGGTGTGAATCAAAACAATGCTGCTTATCCTACTTCAGATAGCTAGCGTAATGATATTCATATTCACATACAGTAATCTCTTTCACAGGTCATACTATTCATACAGTGAATCACAAAGTGAAGCCAGACAGCGAGGGAGAATCAACTGAGCGCTCCAACCAGTTTGTGTGACGAATCAATATTTATTCAATAGATGCACTGCGAAGACGAAGTGGATGAAATTATGGAGTGGGACTACAAATAAGGTTATAATTTATTGGAATACTAAATTTCTCAACTATTATATTTAAAAAAAACGTCGTACCACACTAGGATTTTGACCTGTATCGTGGGCGCGTTTCATAAACAAGAAACATCACATACACAAACACCCAGACTCGGGACCAACATCTGCGGATCACAATATTTTTTGCAACCCTCAGCTTAGCAGTCCAATCACTCAGCAAATTTTTGGTTCCTGAGCTGTTACTCAGAAAAAATTAAACAAAGCCGGACCTCGACATCAATTCTAAGCTCCCACTTAGATTTACATCAAGGCAAATGACTGCAATACATTTGGCACATTAAAAAATGTTCACGCAAAATATAAAAATCAACATAAATATTTTCAGTAAAATTATATTTCAAAGTACAATATCTGCTGTTGACGTATGTCAATATGACGAATAACTTTCACCTTAGCGCACAAGCGAAGGTCGAACAATGTCAGACAGACAGAATCGATATCTACAAATTGTTATGTCGATCACATGTTACGTATTAGTCGCGAATTTATTTGAGCTACGATATGTAGCTACGGAGCGTAGCAGCGTAGGCTCGTAGCAGATGGTGTGCTACGAAAATTTAGATTTTTTGTGTGAATTGTAGCAATATTCGAAATATTTCTTCACACAAATAAGTGTCCTTTTAAAATGTTTCTTTAATACAAAAACAAGTATACCTTAAAAATATAATAACCAAGCACTGCACTGTAAAGCTATATTATCATAATATCTGTTTTGTGCATAATAAAAAAATATTAATTGCTTTTAATTTGTATCAGGCGCGATTGAATGAATAAACTCTAATGTGTATTGATACTCTTTAAACGACCAATCAAACACAATCAAGACCACGAATTTCAGCAAATAAACCCCGATCTTTAAACCTATTAAGCCTATACATAATAATAATAACAGCCTATAACTATACACTGCAGGGCAAAGGGCTCTTCTCTTATAGAGAAGGATTGAGCATTGATCACCACGCTAGCTCACTGCGGTTTGGCGAATTCAGATAATTAAATCCAGGTTTCCTCACGATGTTTTTCATCACCGTTAATCAGTAGTGTCTTAGAATATCTAAGAAGGTATTATTAACTTATAATATACATACCTATACACCATACGTACAATAACATGAAATTTTATCAAGCAGCATTATATAACACATAACGCAATAATAAGGCACAATAACACGGTAATGCCACTAAATTTATAGCGTGAATAATTTTCCCGGAGAATATGAACACACACAATACGTTAAATGAGGTGCTCATTCTAAACGTTATGTTTTAGCTAGACGCTGATTGGACGACTAATAAGCAGGTTTAATATTGCGTACGTATTTTGTGCGTGTGTTTGACACCTAACTCCTAAACTGCAGGACCGATTTGGATGAAATACGGTGAGTATACTTCAGTAGGTTTCTGGATGGTTTGGAAACACATTGGACCCGGTTGGTGGGGTTTTCAGGGCAGGGCGATGTCTGCTGGGACCGCTATAAATGTATATATTGGTGCTGCTTGTTTTCAAAAAAGGTTTAGATAGATACTATGGTAAACAGAATTAAGTCTTATTTACTATATATTCCGGTTATACTCACGTGTGTATTCGGGAATGCCTGACTAGTGTCGAACTCGAACGGAGCCCTTATACATGAGCTGGTTACGCGGGTAGAGTCGCCAAGTTCGGTTCGCGACTCTGCCGCGTAACCAGCTCATGAATAAGGGCTCCGTTCAAATTTGAAACTAGTGTGCGGATAACCCATACGGGTCTCCCGGTCAGCTGTGAAACTAGCCTAATACTAGTAAGTATTTCTGGGCATCGTTTTTCCTATTAACTGGGTACAGAAATTATATCGGCAGGCGCTCCATGAGAAACATTGGTATGTAGATGCATCAAGTGAGAGTTAGTTACTACAACTTAAAAAAATATAGAAATAGGTTTATATTTACCAGACAGATGACGCATTGCTTAAAAAACATTATTAGCGTGGAAATCGATTCCTATTCCAGAATTTTCGTTTTTCTGAGAAACATATCAAACTGTAACACATTTACATTTCATAAGACTAGACATAAGGCTTATAAATAACTTTCCATCCATCAAACACCTCGGTCCCGAGGTGCTAAAGCCTCCTCCAACCAATTTATTAATGACATCAACCCTAATTAACCTGGGCTAAAAGGGGCGGGGCCTGTTTAATGTAGGGTCCATAATTACTGCAATTTCTCCTGACGTATGCAAGCAAATTGTGAATGTATAGAATTAATTTAGCGGGGGATGACGTCACAGAGTCACGCTGTGTATATTGTATAAGAATGCGATGAGGTTTCGACACTACAAACTATTAAACCAATTCATGGATTCAAAACCTGAGTCTGACGTTTTTGCGAGCACGAGAAGATTATTTTTGTCAGAATGTTTGAAGTACTATGAGAGAGTTTAATGAAAGCGTCATCATAATATTGTATTTTTTTTAATATAATTTATATGTGTTCCCTTGGGATTTTTTATGTTCTAAAAACACCAGGAATTCCTCCTGTATCGTGGGTGCGTTTCACAAACATGAAATATCACATACACCAACACCCAGACTCGAGACAAACATCTGCGGATCTCACAATTTTTTGTCCCGTGCGGGAATCGAACCCGCGACCCTTAGCGCAGCAGTCCAATCGCTTAGCCACTGCGCCAACATCGGGTAGACAATCATAGCTGATTATTTAAACCGCTCTATTCAAATAAATAAGTGAATAAGAGTGATTAATGTGAATGGAGTATACCAGGGTCGTAGGAAATGGAAATTTGTGGTCTAAGACTGCCTATTCTTTTAGAAAATAGTTATTGCCATAAAAAACATCATCATCATCATCAGCCGGAAGAAGTCCACTGTTGAACAAAAGCCACCCATTAGTAGGGGAGGGTTGCTATATCCCCACGCTTGGCAAGCGGCTTGGACATAAAAACATCCTGTATTCCCCGATGGGGTAAGCAGAGGTGTATAGTAATAATACTAAAAAAAAGTGCGCGTATAGCAATTTTTGTAAATGTATGAATTCAACACGAACGATAGAGTAAAAGCTAGTATTTAATAAAAACAGATCACCACTCACAGTATTCTACTAAATGATTCAGAGGGCTTTAAAATAAAATACTCTGTAGGATCGATCTAAAATATGATAACATATATAGGTTGAAAAGGTCACACATCGCGTGTAACCCAATGAGAGGGTTGTCGAACTTTGTATATCTGTATATTATATATATATTTAGTGTTTTTTTAAGGCCAAGTGACGTAACAGAACCTGTAGTAAACTTCCTAGGTCGAAAACCGTTTGTATTTGAAGCATTACTCGCTTATACGTAGTTTTGGATCATCATCATCAGCTCGTTTCAGTCCACTGCTGGACATAGGCGTCTCCCAATGTACGCCACAAAGCCCGGTCTGCTGCTTTAGTTTTGGATCGATTAATCGGAATAGAATTGTGCTTTATCTCACCTAGGATTTTCAGAAAGTATAATCGCTACATTTAGGTAGGTACGTCATCAAGGATAGGCTTCTTCCAGGAATAATTAACTACCTTTATCAAACTGATATTATAAAGGCAAAAGTTTGTGTGTTTGTATGTGCGTTACTTCTTCACGCTAAAACGGCTGGACCAAATTTAATAAAATTTGGTATGGAGATAGCTGACACCCTGGATAAACACATAAGCTACTTTTTATCCTGAAAATCGGTAGCGGGTAACACCGCGGGGCGCTGCTAGTTTAATATTATCTACGTCATCAGGACTAGTTGATATTCAACTGTGTTAGTTTATGACTGTGAAATTCACGATTCTAGAGGAATTGGTGTTTTTCTAAAACAGAATATACCTAACGCGCCCTCTAGTGTGTATGCATATTTAAAAAGTTCCTAGCATCTGATATTTTTACAAATTCGGAACTAAACGACAAAAACGGATCTTTCTAAATCCGCGGTGGCAGTCTACTCGTGCGGAAGGACAGGCGGACATGACCCGATATGGCACAACCGGCATTTCCCAGTACCATACAGAAATAGAAACGATTTTTGCCAGAAACATGGCATGGCACTAGAATTCCGCCATCTTTTCATCGATTTTGATAACTGTGCATGTATTTAAAAATAAAAAATACTTATTTGCGCGAAGATAAAAATAATACAGAAAAGACAAACGCAAAAAAGACATTTATGAAGGGACAATATGCGTCACTTCCGCGCAAAACGGCTATCGCCCGGCATAACGCTGTGCTCATGTACGGAGGAGCACGGAGACAGTGCTGATTCCAGCGACAGCCGTTGATGACATGACGCCTATCGGTGCGGCGCACAGGGAACAAATATCACCACCACACATAGTTAATATCAATACAAATCAAAAGAAAAGCAGTCGTAGTTCAAAAGTATGCGCGCAATTACAGGTGCCTCTATTCCCTCACTCTCATAGTCCGATGGGACGGTAAATCGACACGACCGGAGAGAGATCATACGATTAACGGCCTTCCGGAGCACGGGGGGGTCTCGAAATGTGGAAACGGTCACCCATCACAAGAAAAAAATGTACACAGTACATGTTCTTAACAAGAAAGAATACAAATCAAGAATCAATCAAGAAGAAAAGCAGTCATAGTTCTTTCCCTGCACAACTGTTAATGTTCGTGTTATAGAATAAAATGAAGCCATTATAACCTTTAAAACGACATAAGTCTATAACAGCACTGATAGCCGAGTGGTATGACCGTTGGACTGCCAAGTCAAAGGTCGCAAATCCCGGCACGCACCAATGACTTTTCGAATTCATGTGCGTACAGTTATCAGTTGCTAAAAACGGTGAAGGAAAACATCGTGAGTAAACCGGTATACCTGAGAGATTTTTCAACGGTGTGTAAAGCCATGTCAGAGGCCTACAGGCGGTTTAAACCATTCGTATCAGCAGGAGCTAATTGTGACGTGGAAACAAGTCATGTCTAGAGATTAGTCAGTCAACAAGGATGGTAGCGAGGTTGACCGTCCAGGGTGCGTCAGACGTACTTAGGTATGATCACTAGTAGACGCGCTCTTCACCCTTTTACTTCTAGAAATATTAAATTACTATTCATCTTTTGTAAATAGCTTTTAACTCAATCTTTTTAACTTTGCTTTTTTAACTTAATGGCTACTATCTTTTGATTGAGAGCTTTAGAGAGTTCCTATTTTAAAGCCTAAATTAAAACTAAATAACTATTATGCGTTACTACCAAAATTTCAATTAAAATAAAATGTTATCCTTAAATACAGAAAAAACAGACATTTATACAGTCTAAATTATACAGTCAAATCTGTTTTCCAGAATAGGAAGCAGATAGCACAGGTTTCTATCACTGAGGGCTTATAGTAATGAAAGCAGTACGGTATGAAGAAGTACGGTACGGCAAGTAAGAAGGTACAGAAGTGTGGCAACCCCAGCATTACCCGGAACGCGTTATTATTACATTGGACACGTAGAGCATTGTACGAGCCTGGTGTATTCCAAAAACTGAAATAGAAACTCATTAAACCCGAAAGCTTAGATCCGAGTTAGATGAATCCCAACAGACGGCACAAGTTCCTAAGTTTACCACATTAAATTTGCGCTACATTTTTGGTAGCGTAGAACTATTTAATCATAATTGATGCACTGCACTGGAATGTGCAAAGCGACCCTGTGTTGGTGAGATCAGAATCTATGGGATGTTAGTTTTAATAACTATGAGTTATTATCGAACTCGAACCCAAGCCACGTTGGTTTTGTGGCCGGTAAGCGCGACTGCTGAGCACGAGGTCCTGGGTTCCAAACCCTGGTCGGGCCAAGTGTTCCTGAGTTTTCTCATTAGGTAAGTCTCAGTAGCAGTATGGGGTCTGGATTCGTGCCCAGTTGATGGCAATAGGTTCGCCCTATTACATTGGGACCTATAACATAACTGGCGAAATGTGGGTGTTAATATAAGTACACCCCTACACTTTCTACGAATACGGGCGTAATGCTAAGCTATGTTAAAAACAAAGACTGCTTCATTAAAGTAAATTAAAACGCAACCTCTTCCACCTTACGTACTCGCAAACTCAATCTAGGTAACAGAGATTCCGCGCTGAAATTATAACAACTAATGCAAGCATAATGCACTGCTATTATTTTATACTTAAGTTAGAAAACCCGGTGTGTAATGGAAAGAGAATGCTTTTAGAAATTGTTGAGTTTGCTGTGAGGTGAAAATACCTGTGTTATGTAGTGAGGGAAGTGGGTTAATGAAGCAATATACGATGCACTTCATTTTTACGTAAACACATAACATAATATCAACTGTATCTTAATATTATAATTCTTCTGTACGTGTTTGACACCTAACTCCTAAACGGCTGGATCGATTTGGCTTAAATTTTGTGTGTTATTCCAATGGGTTTCTGGATGGTTGGTGGCGCTGATTTCCCGGGTAGGGTGATGGATTCTGGGTCCGCTAGTTTATTATGAATATAATATCGACTTGTTATTTACGTTTCATTTGTGTTTGATTTATATAACTTCGGTAATATTTAAAATTTTTGACGGACAGCTTGTGCTGCTGGGTAGTTTGTTGCACCGTTTCTTTTACCCAGCTATAGCATTAGGAAGCGGTGGCGGGCGGGCGTTTTGGGGGCGGTCTTGATGTAATTTGACGTTCAAAAAGTAATATATAATTAATTCATTAGTCTTTTTTGAGTGTATGATTTTTTATCTTTATTTCCCGAAGGAGGTAAGAGTTCTGTTGCTGAGAGATACATAGTCCATTTTTTTCTTCTAAACTTTATAGGTACTTCATTTCCCGACCTAGATAACGAACCTAAGACTGCATACACAGCAGAAGTGTATCGAGAACACTAAGCGTCTTGAGAGCTAGGCAAAGGTGTATAAGAACACCCACTTTTCTCCAGTTATGGCAAAGTTTATGGGGGGCGAGCTTATTGTCTTTTTGGTTCTCAACAAAATAGAAAAAAAATACAAAATGAGGTCCAATTAACTTTATTCTTTATCTGTTTCTGAAATAGGATTAACCAATTCCACTCTCAGAGCACTACGAGCGCTGTTTACGAATTGTAACAGTTATTAGTATGATAGTATCAATTACAGCGAAACCTTGGAGTTTATGCTAGTACTGTCGTTACGAGATACAGCTCTTAAGTAAATGGTCTAATTTCCATTACTAGTGATGGGACACGTTTAGTTTTTGTTAAGTAGTCGATTGGTAGATATTAATAGCGATTATTTGGACATAAAATCATATTGAATTCGCGTCTTTAGTCTTGTTAAATGTTCTCATTCGTACTTTACTATATTCCATACGGCTCCTTAACTCATACGGACGTCATGATTTATAGAAGTATTGGCAAAAAAATAGAAAAACTATTTGATAAATTTCAATGTACCTAGTAACGCTTCGTACATAACCACATCTGATATTATGTAATACAATATTGTCTTAAAAAATATAGGACTTTTGCGTCTCTTATTTAGAGACATATCTAAACGGTTGGTTGACTCTTCACGTGACCAAAGGGCTGGTTTGTTTTTCGGCCAAAGAATTAGCATTGCCATTCAACGTGGCAATGCCGCCAGCCTTTTGCGTACCCTGCCAGTCGACAGTGATGAGGAGGAATATTTTGATGCATAATTTTTTGATGTTTTTTGGTTGTATATAATTCCTTGTAAATAAATAATATTAGACTTTGTCCTCAATCATTATACATTTATATTATAATTTTCTAAATATTTTAACATTTGTTGGTGTTGTGTGTAAATCGAACTAAAACGTATACTATTTTAGTCGATATTTTCCTACAATTTTTTAGTCGATTATATTTTTCATAGTAAACATTGATCGATATTTTTCATACTAAACAGTCCCATCACTACTTTCATGTTTTATAACGCCGCCATTTAGGTATGAGAATTGAAACATGGCGGTCGATTCGTTTTAGCATAATACACACATTACCGCGGCTGAGTTTTCATTGCTAGTCAGACTTAGAAACCGGTGGAAGTGTGCAAAACGTTGTAATTATTGTAGTGTTAAAACACATTATATTTTATACCGTGTGTCACTTGTTTTTAACCGACTTTGATAAGATAACGTTCTGTATTCGACCTTCTAGGTATGTCATGTTTATATATCCGCAATTTTCTCAAAAACTACTTATCCAATTTGGATGGGGATAAAAGTTTAGTAAGTTATGACACTCAGACTGTAAATTTACTAATTAATTACAATACCGTCTGAAATTCTCTCTGATCGTATGGTTGATGAACAACCTGGTGTCAGAATTTAAACCGCCTGTAGGTCTGTGACATAGCTTTACAAACCGTTGAAAAATCTCTCAGGTGTGCCGGTTTCCTCACGATGTTTTCCTTCACCGTTTTCAGCAACTGATAACTAATTTATAGTACGCACGTTTTTAATTTGAGATAATAACTTAAATTGATGTTAGTTTCTTTCAATTATTTGACATAAGGTTTCATAACATGTTAAAACTAGTTATGAAGCTGACTGTACAACCAAAACCACAGGAAACAACACAATTACCAAAGCTTTATTAAAATATATTGAACACGAAATTATGTCAAACAGTAACAAAATCAGAGTGTGGTGAAACGGCCCGATGTAAACTAAAGGCCGTAGCACACATACCAACCCGGAAAGGGATCGTCACCGTATCAACATTGTAGAGCATTGATAGCCGAGTGGTATGACCGTTGGACTGCCAAGTCAAAGGTCGCAAGTTCAAATCCCGGCACGGACCAATGTCTTTTCGAATTCATGTGCGTGCTATAAATTAGTTATCAGTTGCTAAAAACGGTGAAGGAAAACATCGTGAGGAAACCGGCACACCTGAGAGATTGTTTCAACCATATACGATCCGCAGATGTTTGTACCGAGATGTTTGTACGGAGTTTCATACAAAGGATACTATACTATACTGCACGGCTCGAGTTGATACGGTCTTCTTATTATCGTATGGTTGATTAAAAACCTGGTGTCAGAGTTTAAACCGCCTGTAGGCCTCTAACATGGCTTTACACACCGTTGAAAAATATCTCAGGTGTGCCGGTTTCCTCACGATGTTTTCCTTCACCGTTTTTAGCAACTGATAACTAATTTATAGTACGCACGTTTTTATTTGAGATAATAACACTACGAATTTCTCCTGTATCGTGGGTGCGTTTCACAAACATGAAACATCACATAAACAAACACCCAGACTCGGGACAAACATCTGCGGATCGTATATCGTTGAAACACGTCTCAGGTGTGCCGGTTTCCTCAAGATGTTTTCCTTCACCGTTTTTAGCAACTGATAACTAAGTTATAGTACGCACATGAATTACATAACACATTGGTGCGTGCCGGAATTTGAACTTGCGACCTTTGAATTGGCAGTCCAACGGTCATACCACTCGGCTATCAGTGCACTGTGTGGTAATAATAGTGCAGTAGATACTCACAGCACAGACCAGCACGAGCAGTAAACACCGTATCACCATGGTGTCACAGGAGCGTCTCCTCGCTGGACATTACGGAACTAAGTCATTTGCACCTGAAACAAAGAGAAATAACGTTAGGATTGAAGTTTAGCGCACAATAATCAATGGACAACAAAATTTTCGGAGATAGATAGAATATTTTCATTTTTTAAACGTCGCCCCACTAGGAATTTCTCCTGTATCGTGGGTGCGTTTTACAAACATGAAATATCACATACACAAAAACCCAGTCTCGGGACAAACATCCGCGACAAATTTTTGTCCTCTGCGGGAATCGAACCCGCAACCCCAAGCGCAGCAGTCCAATTGCTTAGCCACTGCGCCAAACCAACCAACCAGGTCGTCTAATTGTATATTTATGTATGTATGTATAATATGTTTAATTGTACATTTTAGTAACACTTAACTTAATCACATAGGGCAAATAATCCTGGGTGGATAATACAGCCTACTCTTGATTTTAATTACAATTCTAATACAAGGCTGCCTTGTTGGTCTAGTGGTCGCTAAGCGCGACTGCTGAGCACAAGGTCCTGGGTTCAAATCCCGGGTCGGGCAAAGTGTTACTGAGTTTTCCATTAGGTGAATCTCAGTAGCAGCACGGAGTCTGGATTTGTGCCCGGTTGATGGCAATAGGCTCGCCCCCTATTACATTGGGACTTACAACATAACTGGCGAAATGTGGGTGTACTATAGTAAAACCTCTGCCTACCCCTTCGGGGAATACAGGCGTGATGTTATGCTAATACAAGGCCAATGCACAATTATTAATATTGATTTAACGGACACATAATTTAGTTATACAGAAAAAAAAATTCTGTTAATCTTTTGTCTCAGTTAGTTCCTCCTAATGCGCACATCTTATATCATCTTACTGGGTTTTTCCAGGGACCTAATTCTCAATTTCTCAGTAGCAGCACGGAGCTTGGATTAGTGTCTGGTTGGTGGCAATAGGCTCGCCCCCTATTAATGGAACCAATAATACTATTGGCGCCATCTTGGTGTAATATAATTATGTACAGCTCTATTTACCTCTACGGGGAATATACGCGTAATGGTTTGTTATGTTTTTTTAAGAATAATCTAGAACATCCATAAGTTTAACAGAGATTTTTCAACGGTGTGTAAAGCCATGTCAGAGGCCTACAGGCGGTTTAAACTCTGACACCAGGTTGTTCATCAACCACACGATAAGAAGATAAGTTTAACAACACTAGATAGCCACATTTTAAGATAATACAGCCGCATTATCATACACATCACACTCACACTACAAAACCGTATTCGTGATAACTTTTCACAACTATTCCATAATTCTGGCACGGCATCGCTCCGGTGCGGTACGTGCCGGGCGTGTGACGTCATACCCGGCCACAAACGGTGCCGGGTATACAAACAACTTATCTGATGATTTTATTGTTTTGTTACAATTTGTGGTGGTTGGAGATCGGTGGAGATTAGTAGACATTTTGTTGAATAAATAGTACCAAGTATTGTTTAGAAAAATATTTTCTTTTGTATTCAATTCCGCGCTATACCGTGGCGCAGCTCTTACCAACTACTCTACCGCGACGCTGCTCGCACCCGTCGAATTTCAAGTTCTCTTTTTGTATTTACGTTTTAAGGGTGACAATGGTACAGTGGTAATCTGGATACGGCTGACATACCGAAATATTTTCTATGCAATTTGTTCTCCCTATTCTTAATGGTATCTACAATCCAAAATCATTAATACCGTCTATAAATCTTTCAACAAAAATATATTATCAATGTTGTCACCGATAAAAATCTGCGCACCTATTAAAATTTTTTGGTTATATTGCTAGCTCAGATTGCTGATCGTATTTTCCGTCGGAAAAATTGGATAACATTTGACCTTGGCTTGGCATCGAATCTTTTTTTGTAAACACGAAACTCACTACTCTCATTAATAGAGAGAAATTCGATAGTTTCTATAAACAGTCCTCACTATTTCGTAAGTTTTTTGGTACCTCCTAATAAAGTGAATTAAGCAATACTCCAACAGGCGTCGTTTATTTCCCAAATATCCTTAGTCTAGGTCTAAGTAAGCGTAACTAGGTAATCTGGATCCGGCTGCCATATCGAACTATATCATTCTACCTCCGATGCCGCAATTTACTGTGGAAAAAGGAAACGATAAAAGATTTAGATAAATGGGAAACGCAAAGAAAAGGAAAACGAAGCGTCGGCTATACAGAATAGGTAGATGTATGAATGTAATGATTATGTAATAAATAAGAAGTAATCTAAACCTATATATACATAAGCTGCGCCCCGCGGTGTTACCTGTAACATTTTTTCGGGATAAAAAGCAGCCTGTGTTAATCCAGCTACCTCCAAACGAAATTTTATCAAAATCGGCCCAGCCGTTTGATCGGGAAAGGTGACAAACATACAAACACACTCACAAATTTTCGCCTTTATAATATTTGTGTGATATGAAGTGTGATACACTGCCCTTCTCCGGCCTATTTGCCGTAGTCAGCTAAAAATGAATCCCTGTTTCCCGTGGTCGTTATAACTTGAGAACTGGTAGACCGATTTAGCAAATTTTGGTCCTGAAATATTCGTGGAAGTCCAGGGGAGCTTTGATTGGTGAAAAGGCGAAGCTAGTACATTATATACATATATAAAGTCATGCCTGTTTCTTAGGGGTGATAAATACCATGATTTTGCTATTTGCAATGAACCCGACTGAACGACGGCGAACCGACGAAAAGGACCCTTGACAATAGAATAGAATCAAAAATATATGGGATTAACATTGTCAGAGATTGCATAGTCGAAACATGATGGCATCGTACTTGTGTACTCGTCAAGCAAAGCCTTATTATAATTACATGACATCTATTTATTAATACGTGAAACAAAAAGTTTGGGAAGATACATTTCACGAAAATTATGCGGTCGAAGAAGTATGTAAGACACAGTTAAAGTTTATATGCAAGAGGACTGCAGAAAGACGTTTTTACACGACTGCCCAAAAAAAGGAGTTTAATGTTTTCAGGGTTCATGTATGTATGTGAGTTTCTTTATTCCATCATAACTTCTGAATGCCTGAACCGATTTTAAAGTATGGAGTGTCGTTAGAATCCTTACACCATCGCGAGTAACGTAGGCTATAAAAAAATGAAACAAATAAAAAAATTAAAAAACACGACTGCCATGTTAAAAAACGAACTAAAAAGTAAAAAACAAGTTTCATTGCAGTCGGGGGACCGTTCTGTGAAACACTGTCTTATCCAAAAGGTACCCCGACTGCGATGAAACTTTTTTTTCACTTTTTAGTTCGTTTTTATATGCATTAGAAATAAAATAATATTAAAGACATCACACACACTACCATGCGTTTTATTATATAACCTTCTAGCTTCCACGACACGTGTACGCCACACGTTTATTTGTGCGAAGAACCGTGGCCATCAATATGATTGGAGCGGCGCCGAACCGACTGTTACCAACCGGGGCGGAACACGCGACCCACGCAAAGACCGAAGATCTAAGAAGCTTGGATGTGGTATACTGGTTACTGAGCTGTATAATAAGCACTGATAGCCGAGTAGTATGACCGTTGGACTGCCAAGTCAAAGGTCGCAAGTTTAAACCCCAACGCACCAATGTCTTTTCGACTACATGTGCGTACTATAAATTAGTTATCAATTGCGAAAAACGGTGAAGAAAAACATCGTGAGGAAACCGGCATAGCTGTTCCCTAGCCTGTGTTCCCCAAAGCGGAAGGCAGATGTGTACCTATAGTACACCCACATCTAGCCAGTTAAGTTAAAAGTCCTAATGGAATAGGGGACGAACCTATTGCCATCCACCGGGCACTAATCCAGACACCACGCTGCTTCTGAGAATTACTTAAAAGAAAAACCTAATCTTTGCCCGACCCGGGACTCGAACTCAGGATCTCATGCTCAGCAGTCGCGTTTAACGACCTCTAGACCATAGAGGCAGTTGATTAAATATAATTAATTAAAATAATCACTTGAACGCTACACACCAAGAGTTTTATCACTGCCTCAATCACAAAACCAATTACAATTAAAATATCAAAGTCCAATGGTTTTAGAACACTTGTAACAATCACCAAAACACTCCAGAGACTAAGGGTAGTCTAAGTTTTTTGAGAGAAACTATTAAGCCTTGAACATTGGACTGAAAAGTGCTCGCTGAAAGGGTAAGCCCCGCGGGCCTGTAGTGATGGGATGTCTGTTGATATGTTATCGATAAAATACCTATCGATATTTGACTGATTTAAATGTTGGTTGGATGTTTTTGGATTGTATTGATTGGGTTACAAACTCACATGCGTAATCAATAGATCAATCATTTAAATGTATACTCACGATATTAAAAAAAAATTGGGGTGCAATTAGAGTGCCTGCGCGTGTGATAGTCCCTAAGTATGTCTGGCGCACCCTGGGCGGTTGACCGGCCAATCTCTAAACGGCATTAGTCATGACCAATTTAGACATAGCTCATGCCAAAACGAAGAAGAAGATTGTAAAAAGCCGGCCATTTTGATATAGTTATTAAAATTAATACAGGGTTGTTCTCCTTAAACGAAGCTTATGGAACATCACTTTGACATAGAAATGGGACCCAGGATAAGCGGCAAAATGTGAAGATGTCAGGTCATATGAATAATAAAATTGATTCAAAAATACAGTTAAAAAAGACAATAATGCTACCTATCTGTTATAAAAAGCTCTCAACATTATCGACAGCATCCCATCCCTACGAGTCTCCGTCAAACACTCCGTGAACAGTTCGCTAAGTTTCTGCAAACTTTCGCATAAAGTTTTCGAATAAAGGATTTGGTGAATCGACGCGTATCCCGACAATCTTACTAAAGAAAACATGGAAATATCAACATTATTTATTTGTTTGTTGTTAGTGTGTCCAAATGTTTTGTGTAGCATGTAGGAACTTAGAATTATGTTCGTATCTGAGCGAGATAAAAGAGAATCTATTGTGGGTTTGGTCTTTCAAGAATTATTCTACTACTTTTGGTCTTCAATAGGTACTTATAATCTACTAGATTTTGCCTGCGGCTTCGCCCGCGTTAACCTCTATTAAAACCCCATACAGGGTTGAATTTAAAAAAAGTAGCCTATTTGTCCTGTCTTGGGTCTTTAACTTACTACATGCCAAATTTAATCAAAATCCGTTCAGCGGTTCAGTAGTGAAAGTGTAACAGACAGACAGAGTTACTTTCATTTATAATATTAGTATGGAAGTATGGATTATTTTTTCTTATGGACAGTGTTCTTACAACAGTAGTTTTGAAGAATATTGTCATTGCACCCGATCTTTCAAGACATGTCGGATTATAGAACTAAGGGACTATGGTAGAATGGAATAGAGAATAGGTACCTAGGTAGCCACTTTAGTGTGAGTGTACCTACCACTAATGCATTGAATAATTACCAGCATAGTTAGGCTATTCTTAGATAAGAAAAACTACAGTGACTAAAATTAAGTCAGGAGGTAATTCATTTCGAAACTTTTAAGGACCATGGTTTTGCAATTTGTGGCAATCAATGGCTTCATTCTTACTTTGAGCATAACGTTATGCCTGTGTTCCTTGATGGGGTCGGCAGAGGGGCACCTATAGTACACCCACATTTCGCCAATTATATTAAAGATCCCAATATAATACGGGGCGAGCCTATTGTCATCCACCGAGCACAAATTCAGACTACGTGCTGCTACTGATAGGAACCCAGTAACACTTTGCTCGACCCGGGATTTGAACCCAGGACCTAGCGACCACTAGTCACACGCAGTCCCAACATTAGAAATAGGTAACATAATATATAATGTATTTTTTATCCCTGCCTACTCCATAGTGATAAAACCGTGGAATAGATACTCTGGCAACATCCATTGATAAACACGGACCTCCCGATGACCGCTTCATTGAACAGTGAAATTGCTACGTCACAGTTTGTAGTTATTATTAGGTATGCAGGTTTCACACTAGCTACAATTTTCTACGAGATCTAAAACTACTATTGCAGAACATACGTAGGTATATTGTATCAGATAAGTCAATTAAGAACTTACTTAAAAAAGGGTATTTTAAAACATTGTTCTATTTTTGTATCTGTTTAACGAACAATTACGTCTAAGTTTTCGCTGATAATTAACTTGGCAACACAGTTTTTAGAACAAAACTTGTTTACATAAATAAATCACTTTATTTTTATAACAACTAACAATAGAAATAGGATTATAAATTCATTATTCGGACGTTAGGCCACTGGAAATTATTTCTAGTTCCATAAATTGTCCGTTTATGTTCATTCTTAGACAGCTGGCGTGTTACAAGTGCATCTGAAACACGTGAATAATATTAAAATGTGGCTTAAACAACTTTAACAGCCTTTACTGTTTTCAATTCCTATTAAAAATAATTACCACTCCTACCGGATTAGTAAGCGCTATAGTTGTGTTTACGTATAATTTTGCTATTTAAATGTATCAGGCGTTTAAATGAAATTATATTAATACTGTCTAACGAAGACCGTTTTGTTATATTGGAATTAGTTTTTTAATAAAATGTGTGTTTATTAAGTTTGCTTTATAATACGTTTGGTTTAAGCAATTCAATCTAAAAAATATAAAAGAATCTATGCTATGTTTGTTCACGATTTCCTTCTCCTTTTTTGAAGTCTGTAAAAAATTTGTTTATGTTGATATGTTATAAAGTATTTTTGTCTTATCTTTCCTATATGATTCATTATGTCAAGCACTACCTACTTATATACAAATAGGCTTGCCTGCAAACCTTAAACATGCACTAAAACAAATTCTTCCTTTTCTCTTATTGTATGGTTGATGAACAACCTGGTGACAGAGTTTTAACCGCCTGTAGGCCGCTGACATGGCTTTACACACCGTTGAAAAATCTCTCAGGTGTGCAGGTTTCCTCACGATGATTTCCTTGACCGTTTTTAGCAACTGATAACTAATTTATAGTACGCACATGAATTTGAAAAGACATTGGTGCGTGCCGGGTTTGAGCTTGCGACCTTTGACTTGGCAGTCCAACGGTCATACCATTCGGCTATCAGTGCTTACTAAAACTAATTAAGAATTATAAATAATAATACAAGAACATTCTTGAGTACTGCTTGGCAATTTTCAAAATCTTAGCATTAGGAACATAATAAGTTCGCTCTCAATCTTAACTTAAACTTCATACAGTGCTACACACTGCTGCCAAAATCTCTGTAAAATACTGTCGTGATGATAAACATATCTTAATATATTATTAGCGTTTGGGGTCCAAGAAGAGTGCCTCCACGCGTGATAGTACCTAAGTACGTTCGTCACCCTGGACGGTCAACCTCGCTACCATCTTTGTTGACTGACCAATCTCTACACTACGGCATCAGCATGATATGTTTCCTTAAACAGCTCATGCCGATACATTATCATCAGCCGGAAGACATCCACTTTTGAACATAGACCTCCCTGTTTAAGCGGGGTGTGTTGCCATAATCCCCACGCTTGGCAAGCGGCTTGAGGATCGCAGTATTGGTGGTCGAGTTACAGAAGACGCTGCTGCCCATCTTCTTGATTTTTCCTTCGTCGCCTCTTACGACACACACGGGAGGAAAGGGGGTGGTCAATTCTAGGCCGGATATCACACGGCACCGATGTCGATACGAAGTATATTATTAGCATTAACTCTGCTACTAACATACGAAGCAAAACCAATCGTTGAAGGGCCATCAAATTATGGGCAATTCACGTAAAAATAATCTATAGATAAAACGCAAATTGCCTTACCGTGTAGCGTATCTACTTTACATAATGATAAGGCGAGCTATCAAATAATACCCTATTTACTATCAGATAACGCATAGTTTCGTATAAAAGCTTTATAGATCAATCCGTGTTTGAACAAGCTGTGTGATGCTATCGATACTATCTAGTGTTTGTTTTGCACTTTTATTGTAATGTTAGCGAAATAGCAGTTCGCAATGCATGGCGCACATGCCTCTGTGTTGACACGTCATGCTGTTAGCGTCTGTCATTTGTTACTGTCATTTAGTATTTGACATTTTGTGTTTATAGATGTTTTCTTCCAATAGTTGGCAACCCGACTTAATCGTCTGAATTAACTGTCTAAGCCCCCACAGACTACCTTGTAGGTCTGGTGGTTGCTAAGCGCAACTGATGTGTATGAGGTCCTGGGTTTGAATCCCGGGTGGGGCAAAGGGTTCTTGGGTTTTCCATTAGGTTATTTTCGGTAGCAGCATGGCGTCTGAATTTGTGTCTGTTTGATGGCAATAGGCTCGCCCCTATTACATTGGCAGTGGCAGTGGGGCTCGTATCTATGCGGCTACCCGGCAGATCAGACGATCTGCGAGGTTAACCCGTGCTCGCCGCGTTCAGTCTTGTGATGGGTGACCGTTTTCACTTGTCGAGACCCCACCGTGCTTCCCCATCATTACCCATCTCTCTGCGGTCGTGTCGGTCTACCGTCCCATCGGATTATGAGAGTGAGGGAATAGGGAGTGCACCTGTGTCTGCGCGCATACTTGTGCACTTTATTATCTCCTGCGCAGATGGCTTATCTCAGCTGAGACAGGCCGCCGTGACCAAAATTCGGTCAGGAGGACATTATTATTATAACTGGCGAACAGTCACCTCTGCCTACCTCTCCTAATATAGACGTGTTGTTATTTAGGTATAAATGCTATTGAGCGCAATGTTACACATTATTATATAGTACTTAAAAACCTTTACAGCGTGGTTACAACGGCTTGACTTGCAGGACATTTTCCGTTGTAGAAGCGAGATGCATTATACTGCACGTAGAGGCGCAGCTCGCTTCCACAACGGAAAATGTCCTACAATGCAAGCTAATATTAAGACACCAGCCCTTACCATGAACTCTTAAAACAGGACAGTTTACGTTGTGAAAGCGAGACGCCGCATTACACTGCACGTAGCGGCGTCTCGCTCCCACATCTTATACTGTCCTGCTTTAAGAGTACATGGTAAAGGGAATTAGGTGGCAGTAGTTTGTGTAAGTAATAGATAGCTATACAAATAAATACCTATAAACATCTGCACGGTATAGGCGCCTCAGGCAATGCTAGTGAGTTTAATAATAGTCTATGTTGTTGATTGAATACGGCGTTACTTAGCAGAAACCCTCAATACATGAAGGTTCTCAGAATGTATGCGGTATAATAATTACAAGATGTTGTATTTACTTTTACATTTGCGCTTGTAATTGTCGAAGGGTTAGGCAGTGTTTTCTTTTATTAGCAGTCTAATTATGTACCAGAAATTTGTATAATCCGGCTAAAACTTTCAGGTAATGTATACATATGTATTATTTAAGGCAGGTTTGTTTTCTCTATCTTAAAATACAGAAAATTAAAATCATTTATTCAAAATAAATAAATTAATTATTTGTACTTTTTGCACGTCAAATGACATAAAGACAGCCCCCAAAACGCCCGCCCGTCACCGTTTTCTAGTTATATAGCTGGGTAAGAGAAACGACGCAACAAACTACCCAGCAGCACAATCTGTCTATCATGAATTTGAAATATCACAGAAGTTATATAAACCAAGAACAAATCACACGTAAATAAGAAGAGATTCTATGATATACCTTTTGCTTTCTCTTATCGTATGGTTGATGAACAACCTGGTGTCAGAGTTTAAACCGCCTGTAGGTCTCTGACATTGCTTTACACACCGTTGAAAAATCTCTCAGGTGTGCCGGTTTCCTCACGATGTTTTCCTTCACCGTTTTTAGCAATTGATAACAAATTTATAGTATGCACATGAATTCGAAAAAATATTGGTGCGTGTCGGGGTTTAATTTGCGACCTTTGACTTGGCAGTCCAACGGTCATACCACTCGGCTAGCACTGCTTCTAAACATACCTACATACTCTAGATTTAACGATTGTAAGTTTTAGTACTTAGCTCACATAGCATACTAAAGCTACTTAGCTTAACTTCAGCCATAAAAAACTAAGGCACCCGCCAGGTCTGTAATAAAGAACTATTATGTCTTCCTAGATCAATAAACCATCGAGTAAAAACGATTTAAGACCAAAGATAGCGCAGCATTTGAGTATTCATGAGCTGTAGAGCGCATTTTGGTAAGAATTTATAGTGAAAAAGACTGGTGATGGAAAAAATAATTCGTTTCTTTTACCTGTAGCATAACAGGCGTAATGTGAATTCCTCTGGCTACCACTTCACAGAATACTAAATTACTAGCTGCACCCCGCAGTGTTAGTTGTTAAAAGTAGCCATTTCAGCTACCTCCATACCAAATCTTAACAAAATTGGTCCAGCCGTTTGACCGTGAAGAAGACTTACAAACACACTAACTCACGAACTTTCGTCTTTATAATATTAGTGCGATTTACTTTTTCGTTCTGAAGATTATTAAGAGTTTATATACCCACATTTTGCTCTGTCACATCATACTAGCTTTTCAGTGGTGAAAGGGTACTTATTCAAGTATTCCTACCCCTAGGGTCTATATCGCAATTCATACTCAAAGCTAAACGATCGATAGCACACAAAGAGTTGCCGTGAGTCAAACATTGATTTTTCCTCTATAAAATATTCAGACTGCCGTACAGGTCACATGCTAATACGTATACCTTCTTTATAGCAGTCGGTTAAGCTCGATAATCTTGGGGATTATAGATCGGTGTTTGTTTTTATTTGTTCGGTGAATATTTTAAGTTTTACATACTTATAGGAATGTGTTGATTTTATGTTTCTTTCACTGATTGATATTGGTATATTTTTTCCTGCAAGTTTAAATGTTTCAAGTATGCAATAACTTACCATTGCACCTGTATTCCCCGAAGGGGTAGACAGAACTGTATAGTACACACACATTTCGCCAGTTTAGTTTAAGTTCCCACATATAAGGAGGCGAGCCCATTGCCATCAACTAGGCACAAATCCTGAGTCCGTGCTTCTACGGAGAATTATCTAGTAGAAAATCCCAATAAAACTGTCCGGCCCGAGATTCGAACCTAGGACCTCATGCTCAGTAGTCGCGCTTACACCACTAGACCAACGAGGCAGTAAAATTAATAACAACTTTAACAGTTTAAAATAAATAACAAATATAAAACAAAAGTAAAATAAATGCCAATAAAACGAAATTATTGGAACAATAACCAACGAATAAATTTTAAACAAACATTCGAATCAAAAACTTTACAATTTAATTATTAATTAATAAAGTTTGTAATTACAGAGATATTATTATTTGAATAACTTTCTGACCGCCAAATATTGGAAGCCAACCAAAGGTATTGTGAAGGAATTCAATCGTATTGTGTAATGAAATTCAGATGTTTTTACCGTATTTTGAGATATTTGTCAAAAATTCTTTTTGCGCTTGAGGATTTCAATAAAGTATGATCCGCAATAGAAAAAGTTTAACTAGATAAAAACTTAAACCATACTTATATTATAAATGTGAAAGTAACTCTGTCTGTCTGTCTGTTTCACCTTCACGACTAAACCGCTCGACAGATTTTGATAAAAGACATGTAAAAAATTTAGGACCCAAGAAAGTACATAGGCCACTGTTTATTTTAATTCAATTCTCTTTGGGGTTCAAGTAGGAGTTAACGCGCAAAGCCGCGAGCAAAAGCTATATATATAATACTAAACAACAGTCTAAATTAACGCGAGCAAAGCCGCGGGCAAAAGCTAGTGCAATTTTTTTTACAGAAATATACATTAAATTCAAGTTATAGTTATCTATATCAGTACACGTAAATAAAATTGGATTGTGTGTTTGTAACTACAGTTTAACAGCCTTTTACTCAATGTATAATTTAATTATCGCGCTCTCTATAGGCTAAAGAATCTTCTCCCTTCCCATACTAAAGCAATGCTTGTGCAGACCTTGGTCCTTCCTATAATCGACTATGGTGACGTGTGCTACTATGACCTGAATGCAGACTTGCTCAACAAATTAGATCGTCTTCTCAATAACTGCATTCGATTCATCTTCAACTTACGAAAATACGATCACGTATCTGGTCATAGATCGCTGTTAAAATGGTTACCAATTCGACAGCGCCGATCTGTTCGGGCTTTGACAACACTTTTTTCTTTACTTGACTCTCCTAATTCTCCTTCTTACTTATCTTCTCATTTTCAGTATTTGTCCTCTAACCACAACAAAACTCTTCGTTCTTCATATAATCGTCTTTTACAATGTCCCTCTCACCGCTCTGATTTCATTCACTCCACCTTTTTTGTACAGTCCATTCTTCTATGGAACGCCCTCCCTGTAGAAATCAGGATGGCTGACAGTCGGTACACTTTTAAAAAGAAAGTTCGGGAATATTTTCATAAAAATTTAACACTGCCATCTTAGCTGTGATTACTTTATTTCTTCGATTAGCAACCTACTGTTTCCACTCCTCGCATTTAATTTATTTATGTTTATGTATGTCTATATAATATTATTTATTATCTATCAGTAATTTATCTATGTACATATATTGTAAGTAGTTTATGTATAGGTACACTATATTGTTGTAAGCATCAATATATTATGTAGTTTACGTTCTTTTTTTCCCCCCCATTCCATACTCAGTGCATCTACCACTGTTCAACTCTGCATCACCCTAAGGTTGACTGGTAGAAAATGCCCAATGGCATTAAGTCCGCCTATGTGCTAAAATGTGCATTAAGTATAAATAAATAAATAAATTATAATAGTAGATACCTACGACTGGCGTATGCCCGCCAAATTGAGCGCGTGGATTTGGATTAAAAAATTGTATGCAGTAAGCAGATTTACCTTTTTGAATCTGATTTTGTTAACAATTTTATGTATTTTTCTAACTGCCGCACTCAGAGACATTACTGATTACTTAAACTATCACTAAGTAAAGGTTTTGTTCGTGAAATCTTTAAGTGTCAGTTTGATTAATCATTAACGCCTGAGAGCGGCAGTTAGAGACAAAAGTCTATGAAATTTAATACAATGTACATTACCAAATTGCAAGTTTCATTCAAAATGTAAGAGCGAATGCATAATAATCCCAAGATTAAGGGGAACAAAGCTGCATACTAATGAAAAACTAAGAACGTTAAAAATAAAATACTGCAGCACTATTGACTGAGTTAATGAACTAGCTGAGATGTTCTAGCTTTGTTTGGCTCTACCTGTAGGGTGGGGTCGCACTGTGAGCGAGCTATTGCGGATAGTGTAACGTATCAAATATAATGGGTCTTTGGGTTTTACCCCAGGGAATTCTGTAACTAGGGTTATGAGATTTTTTTTAGGTTAACAGTATATGTAATAATGAATTGTATAGAACGGTAAAATAAGGCTGGCAACGGGACTGTAAGTTTTATACTACTAACAACTAGTATTAAAAGTAATAAAATAGAATAATGATGCCAACTTCTTCAATTAAACATTGCATCAGACTTGATTATTATTCTTACAAATTTAGTAAGGCAAAAAACAAATATTATAAAATTAATCACCAGATAATGAATGTAAAAAAGGGATTTAAGTCGTAGAGGTGAACGGTGTCGTCATTAGTGTGTTTCATAAACAGTGAAAATTAAACTGACAACCATATGAGGAGTGAGCCAAACATTCTAAGGCTATTGATGGATAAAAATCTTCCTCCCTTCATATAAAAATCAACATAGCCAGAAATGTATAACAGGCAAATATTATGAAAAACCAATAACAGTAGTGAATCCCGCTGACACTGGCACCGCACCCCATTTGAAACTTTTTCTTACAATTAATTGTTTCTTTTATATTTCAAAAGAGAATCGCTTGATTTAATTGAGTAGAGAATTTCTTTGTCATTTTGTTTGTGAACTCAATCCGATTTAAATATCATTTAAATTTAAAATAACGTCTAGTGAAACTTTTAAATGAAGTTCGTGTAATATAGATTAGATTTTGATTGTTAATTTACTGAATAAAGTAGGTCTTCGGAGTCAGGCGTAAATTTAAAGTTTATTAGGTTATCTCACTTATTCTGAGAATATTGACTAATTTATACCAGTTTTAACTGACTTGAAGAGTTATTTTTGAAGACAGATAGTGGTATTTTACGTATTTTGTCACGAATATCAGAAATACATACATACATAATATAATCATGTAAATACTCTTCTAATTTAATCTTACTTAGGGATATCGCCAATAATACGAATCATACATCTTTAGCTTTTATTCCAAAAAATATATAAGTTATCAGTAGCTACAAGCGGTGAAGGAAAACATCGTGAGGAAACCGGCACACCTGAGAGATTTTTCAACGGTGTGTAAAGCCATGTCAGAGGCCTACAGGCGGTTTAAACTCTGAGACCAGGTTGTTCATCAACCATACGATAAGAAGAAGAATTACAAAAAGACCAGCTCAATTTTGCAATGGCTCAGTAATAGGAACGTTGCCAGTCCATATATCGTCTTACTCAGTGTCTGAGTTGCCAAATAGGTAGACAGAGGATACTGATATTTACAAGAATCTAGTTAGACTGAAAGCCGAGCCCAAAATTAGAAATAAGCAGAATGGACGATGTGATTGTGCAAAAGCACATCATCATAGCATATCTCAGTCCACTGCTGGACATAGGCCTCTCCTATGGTTGGCTGAACTGAGCTCGATCTTAATCAAAAACACATATCTACCATAAACCTTAGAGAAAATTATAATATGAGCATAAGATACAGTCCTAAAACAAGATTAACTATGCATTTTTATGACATCATGCTTGTATTTCCAGAAAGGGTAGGCAGAGGTGTACCTATAGTACACCCACATTTTGCCAGTTATGTTATAGGTCCCAATGTAAATGGAGCGAGCCTATTGCCATCAACCGGGCACAATTCCAGACTCCATGCTCCTTTTTTTCAGCCTGTTTTGTCCCACTGCAGGGCATAACCTTCTTTTTATTCTTTCACTTTATTTGGTGGTGTGAAAAGTATTACTGGATATTTCCATCGCATACATCAAATCTTTCCTCTTCATAAGAAAGAAAGAGTTCAGAAAAAAAAATCCTGACACTTTAACCAACCCAGGATAGAACCCAGGCCCTCATACTCAGCAGTCGACCTACGAAGCAGTCCAGCAGCTTTGCACTGTCACGGTTAATCACATCTCGGATTAATTAAAAAAAGTAAACGGAAACTGAACAAATTTTCAAAAGCAACTCTAAGCCTGAGGCTTTTAAAAATAAATTAAAACTTCAGAGTGCGATCCTGAAAAAAGGAAAGTAAACAAAAGAGACAAAGGCAAGGAATAATATTGTTAGTCCCAGTCGTAACGAGAATCCGATTACCTCCGTTGAAACTGTAGCGAAAGGAAAAGATAGGATAGTGTTCGGTATTAATATCGAGGGATGTCCCGTTGTAGAGGAAAGCAAGACGCCTGATAGCCACGTTTCGTTCTTTGATATAATTTGAAGTCACAATGCGTGTCTCTAAATTGTCCTTAGAAAGGTTTTGGACATCTGATTAACTTCTTTTGGAGGAATTGCAAAAGAGAATTGCAATTTGGAGATTTTTGTCTTATCGATTGATAATGTTTACAGCGTACCCTGGATACCTGCTCTCGCTCTACATCACAGCAAACGCTATTAATAAAGAAGGAAAATGCAATTTTGAAAACAAAGCAATTGACCACCCAATTGGCGTAGTGACTAAGCGATTGGACTGCTGTGCTAAGGGTTGCGGGTTCGATTCCCGCACGGGACAAAAATCTGTGCGAACCGCAGACGTTTGTCCCGAGTCTGGGTGTTTGTGTATGTGATATTTCATGTTTGTGAAACGCATCTACGATTCAGGAGAAATTTCTAGTGTGGGGCGACGTTTTTTTTTAAAGCAAAGCAGTTACATAAAGAGTGTGTGTAAAATTTTAAGTGTCCTTACTAACAACCTATGGACTGTTCATGTATATGTGTTTATGTCTGAAATAAAGATATTTTATTTTATTTTTATAAATGTTGCACCAATTTTTCCCTTCTAATCCTTAAAATAAATCCAACAAACATTTTCAACAGCTATAGACGAGAAATTCAACTATATTAAAGAGATAGCTACTGCTATGCTATTCATATAATGTACAAAACCTCTCTCATAAATGAATGGCCGCAAAACACACCTATTACATCAAAGCTGGGGCATCTACCCATAATATCTGGAAACGAAATATAGGCGTCATAAATAGAGCGGGTCCTTTCTCACCGATAAGCTGGTCCAATGGCCCAATTGCGGAAATTTGGCTGGTATCCAACTGGCCATGTGTAATAGAATGATGGCAGTGATTGACACAGTTTGGCTGCTGTGGAAACTGCTTGGCTGTGTATGGGATGTATACTAGACAGCGGTTTTCTAATGGTTTATCGTCGCAAGAAATCTGGGAACCAATATATAAGTGGGTATTATCAGTAAGGCCTAGGGTATAAACAAGTCTCATGACATCTCATCTACAGAATATTCTGGGATGTAGCAATGATATTTAAAAATGTACAGATATGTACAGCGCGCATTTTGAAGACTTGAAAAGGGGACAATTGTAGTCTTGGGTAGTACGATTGTTGTCCGGTTTGACATAAGTCTAGTGCAGTTCGGACTCAGAGATGCGAACACTTTTCTCGTTCATATTGTTAACATAATTATGACGTATCTATACTTTTTGATATATCATTGGACAGTAGCCTAACAAAAAAGTTAGGAAGTGTATACTAATTTACGCCTACAAATTCCAAAGAGGTTGTCTAGTGTATTTACACGCCAACTTTTGTTAATATTATTCATCTTATTGCCCAGTAGCCAGATATAGTCTAGTCCAGATCTGCTGGAAGGAATCAAATGAATGCTCACAACACTCCGTATCTTTGTTGGTAGTAAATTTTTTTTATCCTCTACCTAACCCAATATTGCGCTAAAAGATCGCATTTTTTTTTCATCTTACTGGGTCAGTATGAAAACACTTTGACACTTTTCCCATAAGTCTAACCTATTGTGTGTGAAGTCAATTGTTTCCTTACAATAGCTAATAATGTGGCATCACATTACAATAGCCACATCTTCACGACTTGACCTGAGGGCAACAGCACTTGTTGAGGAACATTATGTTCGCCCATGTATGGAAAAACTCGCGCCATAAGTTTGGTTTAACAATGTACAGTTTGTGCGGAATTTCTCCTGTATCGTGGGTGCGTTTCACAAACATGAATTATCCCATACACAAACACCCAGACCCAGGACTACGAAACTCACAAATGTTTCTCCGTGCGGGAATAAAACCCGTAACCCTTAGCGCAGCAGTCTAGTCACTTAGCCACTGCGCTGATCTGGTCGTCATGTGTACTCCTGGTCTTCAAGTTGCGGCGGTAAATCCCAACTAAGACTAGCCAACTACGCAGGATATATTATAATGCACAAGTGTGTGTGCAAGCAAAGATGCAGTCTCTATTCCGCAGTCATAATCCCACACGACAGCAAGCCACAACCAGAGAGAGATCAGGCACAGGAACATCATGACTTGCTCTTTAAGGTATAAACGGATCGGTCACCTATCCAAGGATATACTGTAGCAGACAAACATGATTAAAATTCACTAACAAAGCAAGATACAGCTTTGGTTGTATCGATCTGTTGTCATTAGACTAAGGGTGGGTTGCACCAATCGTCGGTTATCGTTAAATCCGTACGTCAACGTTAAGTTAGTAGGAAATTCTCATACAAGCGGCCATATTTAACGCTAACCAATATGTCAGAGTTGTTGGTGCAACTCACACAGTCGCTCTATCCACTCATACTAGTTAAAAACTGTATCACGAGCGGATAGTCTTCCTTGCCTTTAGATCAGACGTAGCTTAATCTTGCAAATCGACTTATCTGCGCAGTAATTATTACTGGCACTGTTATTGTGGGTGTCGTAAGAGGTGACTAAGGGAAGATAGGCAGCAGCGTCTTCTGTAACTTCACACCTATGATGAATGCTTATGGCAAACCCCCCCTCCCCCAATAAGGGCGAGGCGTTTGTTCAATAGTGGACGTCTTTTGGCTGATGATGATTTATTATGCAACCATTAGTTTCTCAGTCTATTACGCTCAAGTTTCATCAGATTTTCAACCCTCACTTTATAACGTGGTCAGCCTGTCTATTAAGGTTTACCAGATTCCAGTCTGTCAGGTTTTCAGTATACATTGCATCAATTTCTTGATAGGTTTCGCATCTAAACCTACCAGCAGAGAACTAAATAGTCCATTGCAGATCGATACGGTTCATCCATTAGTTCAGACATGTCCAAACAAGTTGTATAATAAAGATAGATTGCTGTACAGACTAACATGTTGTGAACATGCTGGAACAGGGCGCAACATGAAACCTTTATTCGTTAGTTCAATGTACGGGGAAGACAGAAGGTCTACGAATTATATTTAAGACTAGCTAACCCAGCAAACTTCGTACCACTTTCTCACCATTTAAAACTTCCCTGGACTTCAATAAATATTTTAAGATCTAAATTAGCAAAATCGGTTAAGCCGTTCTCAAGTTATGGCGTGATCAAGGAAAACAGGGGTTTTTTTTTATGTAGGATACTAGAATTACAAAAGCTTGATGAAATTCAGGAAAGATAGAAGATAATTTGGTACATAGATAATTGTAATGTATGTAAGTAGAATTGAAACAAAGGATTTGGTTATGATTGCCAATAAAATTATCAAAAAGATGATCTTTTAATTTATCACACACTAAACAACAAGACATTGCTGATTTAATGTTTTAATTTCAATGGTCTAATATAGCAAACAGTCTAAAAAAAAGTTGGCCGCCACGGGCTGTTGCAACGCCCGGCAAATTGTAAAACATTAAAGGAGCCGAGACCGGCAGCGTAGTGAGGGCATCACGACACGCCGTCACGGCATTCGAGTCTTTTCGAGTATTTCACACAGTAACCTTAATTTCTTACAAGACTAAGTATAACCCCACAATGGAATCAAGTTGTACTTCTGCCAAAATGGTTTTGGTGAAACCCCAACCGGAAACAGGAAGTAGCAAGCGACGCCGGCTTCCGGTGCCTACGTCACTCCTCTACTATTGTAAGGCTCTTTGAGGGTAAAACCGTTTGGGACTTAGCCGACTGTTACAGAATAAAGAGGTGTTTTGTGTTCGCTATGTGGGAAATATGCGGGCGAATGGGGCGGAAAATGAATTGTGTCTGAGAATAGTCTACCTTGTATTGTGTGGGGTATTATAAGCTGTTTGTACATAGTATTCACGACGACTGCAAACATCGTGAGGAAACCAGCACACCTGAGAGAGTTTTCAACGGTGTGTAAAGCCATGTCAGAGGCCTACAGGCGGTTTAAACTCTGACACCAGGTTGTTCATCAACCATACGATAAGAAGAAGAAGTATTAACGATCTGATTGGCGCAGTGGCTAAGGGATTGGACTGCTGCGCTAAGGGTTGCGGGTTCGACTCCCGCATGGGACACTTTCGCGCGGTCCGCAGATGTTTGTCCCGAGTCTGGGTGTTTGTGTATGTGATATATTTTCATGTTTGTGAAACGTATCCACGATACAGGAGGAATTCCTAGTGTGGGGCGACGTTTTTATTATTACGACTTGTGCAATTGGATAGTAAAGGAGTATATCAAGTTATATTAGACTAAATAATCTGACTGCTTCGTTAGTCTAGTGGTCGCTAAGCGCGACTGCTGAGCATTTGTCTTCGGTTCGAATTCCTGGTCGGGCAAAGTGTTATTAGGTTTTTTGTTAGGTAATTCTCAGGAGCGGCACAGAGTCTGAATTTGCACCTGGTTGATAGCAGTAGGCTCGCCCTCTATTACATTGGGACCTATAACCATAACTAGCAAAACATGGGTATACTCACTTTAGCTATGCCGTATGGCCTGCCCCTCCCGGGAATACAGGCGTGATGCGATCAATGATATTTAAAAAAAATACAGATATGTTACAAGCACCCTCATTTTGAAGACTCGAAAAGGGGACAATTGTAGTCTTGGGTTGTACAAATTGTTGTCCGATTTGACATAGGACTAGTGCAGTTCGGACTCAGAGTTCGAAACACTTTTCTCGTTCATTTTGTTAGCATATGACGTATCTATACTTTTTGACATATCATTGGATATGATGTTGTTTTTCGTCAGTTGACCATACGGTGATGCACAGCATACATAGAAATATTACGAAACTCTTCACGGAGAAAGTTATAATTTCAACGATATTAATAAACAAACATCCAAAATAATTACCAAATTCATTACGTAGACTATAAATAATTCTAAAGGATTTATCGTCGAACAATACAATATATACAGGGTGTATAAAATATATACAATTACAGAGCGAGAGACGACAATCGATATCTGTCGAAGAATCTACCAATTAAATTGAGAGGGTAACTAGATGCGTAGAGCGGTGAATAGGACAGACGCGGCAGGATATAAATTAATTGTATTGTGAGTGGTTGGCAGTTAAAAATGGTGTCGCGATTTAAGTTATAGATATAATTATAGTCTACAATAATTTGTATAAAGCATTTATTTTTAAATTAAGGTTGTACTTTGAATGATGTCATAAGAATATAATTGGCAAGCCTAAAAAGTTAAAATGTTTTTTACGTGGAATAACTTAGGCTAACAAAAAAGTGTCAAAAATAAAGTCTTCTTAATCTTTCGATCATTTTTAAAATAATGTGACCTTGTCATGAACATCTGTAAGTTCATTGGCTTCATTTTTTGAACGTGCGAATTCGCTAATTCAATATTGAGTATTGGTTTTTGGCGATTGGTAGGTTTATAAAATAAAATAAAATAAATAAAATAAGTTTATTTCAGATCATTTTGGCTTACAGTTGCATGTCGAGGAGTCTCCATTTAAGCATAGAAATGCCTGTAGTTGGAGGCTCCGCTCATTCCCTTACAATATAAATAGACAAGTATGTAAGTAGTTTATGAATATATATTTAAAGCTTCATTAACATCATCATCAGCCGGAAGACGTCCACTGTTAAACAAAAGCCTTAGAACGCCACAGATAATTAATTAACCTTTTTTGCATTAAAATAAAACTATAACCTATACCTTCATACTCGTTCACAATTATATTTTCAATTTAGATGATCTGATTGGCGCAAAGGTTAAGCGATTGAACTGCTGCACTAGGGGTTACGGGTTCGATTCCCGCACGGGACAAAAATCAATGCGATCCGCAGATGTCCCGAGTTTGGGTGTCTGTGTATGTGTTATTAATTTCATGTTTGTGAAACGCACCCACGACTCAGCGAAGTTTTAAAAAAAATAAGATTGATACAAATATTAACATATTCATCAAAAAAAAATGTTACAGTTTACAGGTGAACTACCTGTCACTGTATCTGTGTTTTTGGGTGAATAGGTTTTTTTTTAAACCCTCTTTTAGCAACGAGCTCTATGGGCCACATTCATCAAACATTGTAACAATCTAAGAGGCTAATTAAAATAGATGACCCATTTACATACTTATTGGGATTTACTGCCTTTGTTGCAAGGGCGTCGATGCCATGAAAAATAAATGTAATATTGTACTGTCAGAATTAATCCGATGACGTATTGGGCAGTTGAACTTGGTGGGAGAATGTGTTTTGTCGAAATCGGTTCAGTTTTATTTTACAAACATACTGATTAAAAAATATATAATGAACTAGCTGGGCCTGTAGTGTTACCCGCTACATTTTCGGGATAAACAGTAGCCTATGTGTTAATCCAGAGTAACAGCTACCTCCACACCAAATTTGATCAACATTGGTGTAGCCGTTAGAGCCAGAGTGAAAAAGTAACAAATATTTGTTAATTTTTCACGCTCAAGCTTTGAGCTAGACCAATTTTGCGACCAACACACACTCACGAACTCTCGCATTTATTAATATTAGTGTGATAAACAATTGAGCATGTCTTCCCGAAGATGTATGTAGAAGATTCCTTCTTTATCAGCTGTCTATACACTCTGTTTTTATTATTTTGAGGCTAATTGGGCAATAGCAGGTATGCTAGAGCTCATTTATCTTAGGCATGTAAGTAGAGAGCTTCTACAAGTGATGCTTTATAAGAACGTCGGCCGACCTTGGACGGTCAACTTCGCTACCATCCTTGTTGTCTGAGCAATCTCTGCATTATAGCCATGTGACAATTGGCACAATATTGTTTAGCGCATTTAGTTGCATCGTATAGTTTGGTATTTGAAGATTTAGCTCACTGAAAAAGCTTTCACGCCTGAAAAAGCAAGTCTCAAGACGCGACAAACCAGGTAGTTAGTCGCCGAATGAAATTTTAATGAGTTTACGACTTTTTTAGTTTGCAACATTAGCCTGAGCTGATTGTACGCTGTTATAGTTCATACCATGATGTAGAGATTGTTCGAATGTTCAGTTCACAAGGATGGTAGCCAGGTTGATCGCCTAAAGGGCGGGGCTCTCAACTTGTTACCCGCATTTCTTAACTGGTATGACTTGTATTTTGTTAGTGGCGACAAATTCCTAGAAGGGCGATTAATTAAAAAACTCAACACATTGTTATCAATAATGGGTGAAACCGCGGCAATAATTGTTATAATTGGTCGCTTGTTCAGTTATTGATTAAATTGGTAGATATACGATGAACGATTGAGACGAGTTATCTCAGTAATTTTAATGTGAGGGGAATAATTAAATCTCAATATTAATTTTGAGCATATTATACGATGTTGGAGAAATTGTAGGATGTACGACTTAAAATTAAATTAATATCATTCCTTTGTTTTCATCGATGATTATTTTGCTACCATGGATGTGTGATTTAACTTTTGCTCTAATCGTTGTATTAGCTCTTCTCACGGCGCGTGATTACATGGGCTGAGGCGAGCAACGCGCCCTGAGAGGGGATGGCTTGAGCTCGTTCGTCGTACTTGCTGACCCACAAAAATCGACTCAGCGCGACACGGCTCGTTGTATTACGCGCCATAACATACCACCATAAGGGGTCCCGTCATCTTACTAAGACTTAAAAAATCATCAATAGCGGCGTAAAAAATGCACCACCGACACAGACGAAACGTGGGAATACTTTTATAGAAAACAAGACACATAAATTGATGCATATTTTTAAACTGGAAGCCGATCTCAATTAAATACGGCAACAAAGATTAAAAAGCAATTAAACGAGCCTTCAAAAGTAATATATAGCCACGAACATACAGCCAGACAACCAGAGACAATGCTAAACCCGCTTAAAGAACCATAAAAGTGAAACTCATTATTAAGCCGTCCTCAACTAAACTTAAAATAAAATTTATATGTGTTTAAATTATTCATCTTTTGGGATTATTGCGCCCGCTTCAGATAAATAGTGGATTGTTAATGGAAGTAAGGTGCTGTAAATATAAAGGTATGGACGACTGACAGCGATTAGCGTTAAGCGGATCTGTTTTGATTGGCAGTATAAAATTATGTCGCTATACTTTTCTTACTGGGGAAATCCTTATAGACTTTCTCCGTCCTGGGGCGAGGTATGCCAGTCACCTATCGGCTAAAGCATCAGGATTTTCTCCTCACATTGGGTCTTTCCAACTTTAGGTCCTTTAGACTTCAGGACCTTTCGACTTTGGGTCGACGAAATATATAATGTCACAAGTCTGTATTAGTTACTTTGTTACTATCAGGCACAAATTGAATATTATTCAGTGATGATTTATATTTAAAAGTAACATTGGCATATGATTTCGGATCGGATTTATGTAACTGTTTCTAAGTGATTATATCTGCTTTGTATCGTATGTAAGATGTTTTAACAGTTTTTCTCTAAATTTTAGGACATCTACCATGATTTAGTAATCTTAGAACTGATGCCTATTAGCAGAAAGCTAAAAATAATTTTAAATAAATAACATGTCCGACCCGCTCCCCGCTACCAGTAAGAACCAGCCCCAACCGCTTTTATTTCCAACCAAAAAAGCGCCTTTTTGCTACGATAATAAAATCGACATTCATTTGTAATCAGTGACGCGTTATACAGTAAGTTAATGAGTTGTTTTAATGTCGCTCGCGTAATTTAACGCGTGTAAAAATTAAGTTACAACGCTGCAGCGAAAGATATGTTGCTTTTTAATTGGGAACGTCCCGTTGTTTAATATAATTGAGTTACAAAGAGAATGGAACGTGCATTTTTAGCCATGTTGGGTGTAAATTTTGTGGTCCTTTTGGTGTTTTTTTTTTGTTTTACTTACAAGAAAATTAAAAATGTTTTGCCAAGTTATATTTGTGAATTAGTGCCAACATTACACTGTAAGGAGTTAATTAAATTTTTTAAATCAAAGACGCTTTGAATTGAATTAAGTAACATAACATCGGTTTACTCTGGCGCTGTAGCTGCAGCTGCGGAGACTCTCAAGCGGCGGAAGTATAATAACTTAATTGGTAATTATATTTTTGAGCCGTTTGGGGTCGAAACACTCGGGTCATGGGGTCCGAGTGCGCGTCTCTTATTTAGAGACATATCTAAACGGTTGGTCGACTCTTCACGTGACCAAAGGGCTGGTTTGTTTTTCGGCCAAAGAATTAGCATTGCCATTCAACGTGGCAATGCCGCCAGCCTTTTGGGAACCCTGCCAGTCGACAGTGATGAGGAGGAATATTTTGATGCATAATTATTTGATGTTTTTTGTTTGTATATATTTTTAGTTTTAATAATAGTAGTAACATAGTGTATGCATAATCTCACTGTCATTTCTATATTAATTATCCCTAAGTTTAACATTTAAAAAAACTTTTCGAAACTTAGTTTCCTTTCTCACTGAAAATAAACGTAGCATCGCCCATACACGTAAAAGTTACTCGTATTTTACGACCAACAAGCCTAAATAAGGCAAATATCCTATCTCACTGCAGTAACAACTATAAATCGTTGAAATAACCCTCATGCATAAATCATGATAAATCCTAACTACCTATTAGTATCTCACTCTTGTACCGACGGCAAAACAAATGTAATTATACGTACATTTTGGTATGGCGAGGATGCGGATCTAAGGACCAGAGTACGAGGTGAGGATCAACCAAAACGTGTAGTGGTGGTTTTAGGATGTTTAAAAAAGTAATTGGCTTCTTAAATAATTTTCCTAAAAAGGTTTAAATAGACAAAAAAAATCTTAGGACTAAGTTTAGACCCAATCCAAAAATGTTTTCAAAATTTTAACGTAAACGTCAAAATGCTTATTAGTATAACTTGTTAATGATTGCCCTATAAAAACTGGTATTTTAATTTCAATTGTGAGAAATTACACACGAGCACACAGCCAGTGTTATACGTTCCCAACCCGGGAATATAATTGGAAACAGGAAATACGATAACCCGATTAATGTCTGTGATTCAGCAAAAGGTGACAATATTGATAAATGAGCCCGAAATCTATTATTACAGAGACCTTTATTGGTGCTATATATATTACTTATATGAACCTATGTGTGTGAAGGGGTGAGTGGCGGTATGTAGACCTAGCTACATAATATATTATTATAGAAGAGGAGATTATAGTTCATGTATTTATTAGATTGAGATACTTATCACTTTCCTTAAATTATCTAAAATTTTAAATATTTACATTTTCTGATGACACATGGTGTGTTTTATAACGATGTTTCCCCTGGACCTACACAAGAGGCTCGACTTGAGCTCAATATCTGCAGACCATCCTAATAATTCTTAAGTAGCTAGACGAACGCGCTACTTCTTACTCTGCAATAGTATTACCAGCCAATGCGCCAAGCAAATCTACAATTTCCTAGTGTAACAAAAAACTACTAAACGCGTTGAAATAACAAATGCATACCCCATTCAAAATCATTACCACCCTCAGACAAGAATTGGCTAAATTTCGCCTCACGGGCACCAAAAATCCGACAACACGATATCGCCGATGTGTAAAACACAGTGATTTGCTGTGCACGTCTTAGAGGTTCTTAGTTCGTGATACGCCTATCAAATGGTAGCACAGCACGCGAACCAAACATTTGCTGGAATACGGTTATACCAACATTTGTTCTTTTGTTTTCTGTGATACTTTAAGCGTATCTCTTGGATCTGATGGAGCGTGTGTGTGGGGTGTGATTTTTGGGAAGTAGGTTTTCAGGTAATTGTCTGAAGTACTTACTGAAAAGCATTTTCTTCAGGCGTTAAAAGAGTCGAATCCGAGCGAGTTAGATACTATGCAAGTGCTATAACTCGATTATTTGTAGAGGACATTACCTATGCTATAGTAAAATCCAAAACTTATGTTAAGTCACAAAATATTAATAATATAGTCCGCCCGTGATTGTTCAAAAACACATAATCTTCTTGCATTTTTCAGGAATATAAACGTGATACATCATTAATTTTATAACCTTCATACGCACTCGAAGAATACCTTACATTTCATATCGTCACATAACCTAAACGGCGTATCAACAGCCTTCACAAAATCATAAATCCAACACACATGTACCACATTATTTGTCAGTACAACAATAACTTTTTATCCAATCCGCGCAACTTACGATCCGAATCGACTTCATATATTGGAAAAAAACTGCCAAAACGAAGTCACGGAACGATAAAACGCCAAAGATTTATGAGTTTGCGAAGACAATGTGCAATATCTGAATGTTGGCTATATAGTTCGCATATTATCGGCGGTAACAGCTGAATATACACGCGATGATCGGAGCAGTTTTATATTAGGTTTATGTTGCGACTTTTGATGAGTGGCGAATCGAAGGACCAAAATTAGTGTATAGGGACCAACCTTTTTAAGAATGATTAAATTATAGACAACCATTTTACTAGAAGGTTTATTAACTACATCTTATATTTACAGATAGCTACCAATTTTCCATCGCTCAAAGGAATACTAACGAGAAAAATTATACTAATGAAATTACTTGAAACCTAGGGATGAACTTAGGCTTCTTTTAGTCCCGGAAAGGACGCGATAAAATAATGTAATACACGGAAGAGGTCGCGATGAAAAGTAGTTAAAAATATAATATTCTTAATATAATATTCATGATTTTTCTTTTCCATGTTTCTTTAAGTGTTCTAGGCAACTATTGATCTAGATTTTACTGCAGGATGTCGTGTCAGCCACTTGGTATGACGTCATAGCTCGTTCTGGCTAATTGCTTGTTATTTTCAGTTCTTTGGTCTTTGTAGGCGAGGTGCAAAATTAAATGTTGTACTTAGTGTTGATGGCAGTTTTACACGCTGGTTTTTTAATGGTGCATTTATGTCGGCATTTGAACGTACACTGATCTTTATGTGTGTACTTCATGTTGGAGAGATTTTTGTAAATCAGCAATGTATGTTAAAGTGATTTAGTAGAGAGATTTAGGGAGATAGATGGCGCTAGTGGCCACGTCAACAATCAGCTCCGTATTAAAAAAATATAAATAATAGAAATACTACAGTTTAAGTGAAAAATATTAGTGAATTTTAGACTATTAGTGACAATAAACATGTGATATTGTTTTCAAGTGATTATCTCTAGGAGTTATTGAGATAATTAGTGAATTAGTGAAACACAAACATAAACGTTATAAGTTTAAAAACAAAACATTAATTACGTATTTTTCAATGTAAAATAGTGTTAGAACTAAAAGAAAGCAATTGTGGACGTTACCATACATTTGCAAACGATTTAAAGACAATTCTGTGAGTTATACAACATACAAGCATTATTTTTCTCTTCATTAATATCAGCATAAAATTTCAAATATTTTCAAATCACCGTCTATATCCGAAAATAAAATTAACGTATTCTTACATTCGTTAAACGAAAGCCAATTTCATGAAGTTATGTACTGCTCCGATGGCGTAGTGGATATTGCACCCGCTTGATATGACAGTGTGACGCTCGTAGACTCGAGTTCGAATCTCACTAGCGGGATTTCTATTCAGAAAACCTAGAACCCTTTCCTTATCTGAGATTTCGGACGATCATAATTCTAATAGTTTGAAGATAGATGGCAGCACAAGTAGTCTACCAAACATTTCAAATGACTATGAACAGAATGAGTATGTGCAGGGACTCCAGAGTCAAATAGAACAACTTACCTGTCAACTAAACTCCGCACATGAAGAGATAAAAATTTTAAACATTGAAAATACTGAACTCAAAAAATCTTTAAATGAACTAACAAATAAAAATGATGTTCTAAAGAAAGCTACCAAAACACTATCCGGTGAAGTGCAGACACCCAGAAAAGGCTCACAAACATCAACTCCACGTAATCATTATCTAAGAAAACCAAGAACAGCAGTAACTAAGAAACACCTACCTACAGAATTATCACATGCCAACACAAGTCCCAATAACTCTGGCTCAGGCTTGCCCGACACAACTGCACATAAGAGGGAAGGTGATAGCAATGATATTAATCAATCCGCAAAGAAAAAGTTATGTATCGTTAGTACAAATATAAAAAATAAAATTTTGTCATTAGCTGAAGAAACATTTCAAAATTTTCAAATATGTCATTATGTCTCGCCTAACTGTGATACAGTGCAGCTTGTCAGCGATATTCATAAAAAACTAATAGATTATGATTTTGAAGATTACTGTGTTATTTTAATTGGAGAAGAGGACTTTCAGCGTACAAAAGACTATGTAAATATAATTGTTAGGCTAAGAGATGCATTGCTTAGAGTACAACATACAAACATTATCATATGTGTTCCTACATTTAAGTTAAGTAACTACTCGTCTATGTTTAATTGGCGTATAGAAACTTTTAATAATTTACTACATCTTGATCTCCAAACGTTTAATTATGCAACTGGTTTTGATACTAATTTAAAACTAACTTATGATTTTGCAATGTTTTCAAAATTTGATAGAAAAATAAATAACCATGGCATACGTAACATATTTCAAAATTTATTACTAGCCATCACTGAGATGTCATCAATACAATATGAATCTACTAAGATTGTAAATAACTGTAGCCAAGACTTTTTTCGTGTATAAAAATATATCTATTATGCATCAAAATATAAATGGGCTCTTAAATAAGTCAGCTATGTTTACTGTTATATTAGACGAATTATATAATTTAGGTAAAACTGTTGATGTGCTGTGTTTTTCGGAGCATAATATGATTTTATCCGATATGGACTTGCTCTATATTCCTAATTTTACTGCTGCTACCTACTTCACTAGAAACTCTAGACATGGTGGTACTTGTATAATGATACGAAACGGAATTAAATATAAAGTTTTGGAGTCGATTGAGAAATACAGTGTCTCAAATGTAATTGAATGTTGCGCAGTAGAACTGACAGATCACAACATCATTGTAATATGTATCTACAGAAGTCCACATAGCAATGAATTAAGGAGAAAACTTGATATGTTTTTCAAAAATCTGGACAATATCCTAAGTTCTATCTCATTCCATACAAACAAGAAAATAGTACTATGCGGTGATTTCAATATTGATCTCCTCAAAAATACCAAATGTTCTGAACAATTTAGATACCTCATAACGGGCTTCAATCTTAAATTCGAAATAAAAGTACCAACTAGATTGTGCAGCGGGACCTGTATAGATAATATAGCTCATAATGTACGAGGATCTAAAGGCGAAGTATTAGAACTGGCAGTATCTGATCACACTGCCCAACTTCTCCGGTGTCCAGTTAGGCAAACGTGTGTGTTAGATCACTGGTTCTCCACAAAACGGGACTATTCCATAGAAAATGTGCAAAAATTTAAAATTCATCTCGCCAGCACTACTTTTTCCGATGTCTATCAAGAAACAGATCCCAACAAAGCGTTTAAACTATTCTATGATTGGTTTAAATTACTTTATGATCTATGCTTTCCAAATATAAGAATAAAAATATCAACCAAAGTGAAACCAAAATGGATTAGTCGCGGTCTTAAGATATGTTGTAAAAGGAAAAGAGAATTATTTTGGAAATACCGGAAACTACCTAATAAAGAAAATAAATCTAATCTCAAAAAACTGTCTAACCGTCTTAAGAAAGTTATTAATCTTACTCAAAGAGCTCATAATAGTCGATTCATCAATTCATCACAGAATCTATGTAAGGCAACATGGAAAGTTATTAATAGTAGTAAAAACAAAAACCGTATGCCGAATGAATCTATATCAAAAATCAAATCAAATGAAAAGTTATTAACGAATCCCCAAGAAATAGCACAAGCTTTCAATAATCATTTTATCGATCAAGTAGAGTTAACTGATAGCACAAACATAAAAAATAATAAAAACAAGTTCAAACACAATAGAAATGAATCTATGTTCATGTCCCCTACAATACCACTCGACATCTATCGAATTATCATGTCACTTAATAACACGACCAGCACTGGATATGATGACATAGCAACAAAAATTATAAAACACGTATGCATTATAATTGCACCAATATTGAGTCATCTTATTAATTTAAGCATAGAAAATGGTACTTTTCCAGAAGAATTGAAAATAACCGTAATAAAACCCCTTTTTAAGAAAGATAACAGAGAAATCATATCTTGCTATAGACCTATAGCTTTGGTACCGATCTTCTCTAAGATATTTGAGAAAGCAATTAATACTCAACTCACTGCATACTTCGAGAATAATAAATTATTTGTTGATAACCAAAAAGGCTTCAGGAAAAACAAATCAATTGATATGGCCATTTATGATTTCCTGCATATGGTTAGCAGTAGAGTGGATAAGAGATTACCAGCTATTGCACTTTACATGGACATGTCAAAAGCATTCGATCGCGTAGATCACAAAATACTTATAAATAAACTAAACGCTTACGGGATAAGAGGAAATGTGTCGAGCTTAATTGAATCATACCTTCACAACAGACAGCAATTAACAATCATTAGTAGAATTTGTAAAAATAACGAAATAATTTATAAGTCTAACCGAAGAACTGTAACCTATGGAGTACCGCAGGGCAGCGTACTTGGTCCGACTTTATTTATTATTTACATAAACGATTTCCCAACATCATCAACTTATCCTATGACAATGTTTGCAGATGATAGTACCCTACTTTTTAATAGTGACAATTTACAAACACTGGAGGCTGATATTAATTCTAACATTGAATCGGTTGTGAATTGGTTACAAAATAATAATCTGGTTATAAATTTAGACAAAACAGTAATTATGAAATTTCAACAACGACTAAATCAAAATTTGAATTTGAATATTGAATATAACGGTAAAATTATTAATGAGACAAATGTAACAAAATTTCTTGGATTAAATATAGAAAACACGCTAAAATGGAATGTGCATATAGACAAAGTATGTAATAAACTAAATCAATACTCCTATGCTCTACATATGTTAAATAAAACGGCAAACCGAAAAACAGTTTTAACGGCATATCATGGCTTAGTAGCGTCAACATTGAGGTACGGAATTATGTTTTGGGGAAACGCAACAGGTAAAGAAATGGTATTCAAGTGTCAAAAAAGGTGCATTAGAGCTATCTGTAATCTGCAAACTACCGATAGTTGCTACACGTACTTCAAAAATATGAAAATATTAACGATGCCGTCTTTATACATTTACGAAACAACTATGTTCGTTAAAAATAATTTAATTAAATTTGACCAAGTAACCAGTCAACGTCGTTGTGACCAGTTACATGTTATACGATCTAAAACTACATTATACAGGAACAGTATTTTTGCAATGGCTCCAAAAATTTATAATAAGCTACCTAAATGTATAAGAAATGAACAGGATATCCGTATTTTTAAACGCAAATTGATTTCCTTTCTAATAGATAAAACATATTACTCAGTTGAGATATTTTTAAATGATAAAATTGATAACATGTATAATTATTAATTACAGTTTATCTCCTGCATTTAATAATTCATATTTTTATTGTATAAACTCCATACTTTATTAAAACTATTATTTGTTCACCAATTCCATTGGTAGAACATAGAGCTCCTACTTGTATACTTTTAAGACCTTTTTGTTACCTATGTTCACAAATAAATATATTGATTGATTGATTAAAAATTAGAGGAGATATTAGTTTAAATACGGTACCCTATAAATTCTGTAAAGCTTATAGGCATATATATCAATTAAAGGTGTAGTACCCTAACTTATGGGAACAGAAAACATAAAGAGGTTTGTCTTGCAGTAGAAGACAAAAAACTGATATTCTTTACATAACATATGTACAAAAAATATCTATGGGTGCCGGGAAAAAGAATACGATTTCATTCTATTGTTGAACAAATACTACAAAAACTCTCCTCTTTTTTATGAAATCGGTTACAAAATAATTTGTTATAGGTCACTATCTTGGTGGCAATTCTGATATAGGGGAACTCTGCCTAACCCTTCGGCGATCATAATATGTAAAACGCAGATACAAAAAAAGCAATAATTTCTCGTTTCAAAAGATGAAACGAAACAATTTTAATCTGCTAAACCCATCGACTTATGCTGACTGTATATCCAGACGGTATTAAATATTCAGCTGTTAGATAAAACACGATAGTTATACCGTACGTGAGCTTTTTGTAGCGTCAGCAAAAACGATTAATGCGAACGAAATAAATTACAATATCTGATAGCTGTGGAAGTTATCAGCGAAACGTTTTGCGGGATATAATGAGTCATATTACTTTCTCTTTGAATATATTATTGTTTTAGTGTAATTATTTGACTTAGTCCAGTTTTTTGTGGACTTATTGGTGACGAGGGTAATGTATAAATCTTGATATATTGTGGAGTATTTGATAACGCTGGTTGTATTTCGAAACTGTACCAGTATGAAACAGCTTTTAATATTATGTAGGTAACCTTATAATAATAGAAACATATATTGTGCGTACTGTAAGTTTATATTGCTATTCACAGACAATCTGTCGTAGCAGTCTCGGTACCAAGATGCGACTAACTAATCTTTTTTCCACGTTTTGAAATATTTTTACTATAGGTACATATCATGTCGATAATAAAATGATAGACGAAGATCATCTGATTTAACGAATACACATGGTTGTATTCATTAATACAGATCGTCAAGTAAACAAGATAATAAACATAACATAACATAACATCACGCCTGTATTCCCCGAAGGGGTAGGCAGAGGAGAACATATAGTACACCCACATTTCGCCAGTTATGTTGTAAGTCCCAATGTAATAGGGGGCGAGCCTATTGCCACCAACCGGGCACAAATCCAGACTCCGTGCTGCTACTGAGAATTACCTAATGGAAAACTCAGTAACACTTTGCCCGACCTGGGATTTGAAACCCAGATAATAAACAGTACATCTTAAATATAAAAATTAATAATATTTGATAATTCACTCCATTCCATACAAAAATTGCTAATTAAACTTGAAGCACTATGATCCCGAGTAGGTTTCAATACAGGTCATCGATTTAACTACCACGCAGAACAAAATAATAATTACCTATATGACCTGGGCTGAATGCTGGCAGTCAATAGCGTGACCGGTATTACTCTTAATCGCAGCCATTTATTTGTACAAACATGAACAAGTAAAACTGAGTACTACTTATTGAATACGTTTAAGTATCCCAGTGTAGCATAGTTAAATATAGGTCTGGGACAAAAGGACCAGTCACGTTCGAGTTAGTCGGTAAAAATCTGTAGAGGTCATTATTATATTTTTACTATTATAACTTTTGAATTTGTTTTTTTTAACAATTTTCATTACTTTATATACTTTCGAAAGTATTATTCAATATTATTTATGAACACTTAGACAAGAGATGCTTAAGACTAAAAGGATTGATAGCGAAAAATATACCCACCAGTGGGTGTAACCGGGCTAAAAATGATGATGATCATATTTTAAGTATTAACTTTTAATTATGTATTTTATTTGATGTACGCAGGAATGCCCGACAATTTTAGACTCAAGAGATTCAAATTTCATACATATCTTAGAATTACCAATAATATAATATAGATAAAGTTTTAAAGCGTTTGTTTGACCTGCAACCTTGAACATACGAATCTGGTCCATTACCGCTAGGCCTCAACAATAATTACATAATTAATTTCGGCAAATTCTGAAACTTATTCCACGTTAACGACAAACGAAGTTAGGTAAGGCACAGTTGATAATTAAACATTAACTTAAAATTTAATTAATTCAATACAAACATTCCAGAATAAATTGAATGTGAAACCTTTAGTATTCGAGAACAATAACAAGGTCACAAAAACCATACCTGGCTTAGCGCCAGGGTTCACCAAACTGGTCCTTTGAGTCGCTTTGAATTATACTAAAATTGAAATCGTAATTAACAATGGCACACTCAATTTTACACTCTTCCTATATTATTATAAGGTTCGAATTCCTTTAAGGTGGTGATAGGTCGACCTGTTTGAACCCACGACACTTATTAAGTGTAAAGAACATTATATCCTCGGTGGGACATCAAAACAATGCGAATCGGTCAAGCGTAAGTTGTGTTAAATAGTGTGGGTCAGTTACCAAGTGTGATGGAATTAACACTAAGCTGTTATTAGCTTTCTAATTAAGTTTAAAACAACCACGTTCCCTTTTCTCGCCATATCGTATTGTCACGTGAATTAATTTACTTATATGAAATAATGTGAAATGTTAGGATTTTACTGAGGACGTCACATCGCTACAGCGCCCTTGTCAAACCCAGTCTGTAACATCATAGCCATCATGGCAACTCTTTATCTGAGAACTATTATCACATCTACTAGAATAATGTTATTCACCTCTGAATAGTCCAATACCAAAATACATCGATAAAATCTGCAAATACACTTTCTAACCTCTGCAATCAAGTTACAGACAGCAACAAACTACAGGCACAAACAAAATACATAACAAACAACAACTTACAAGCTCCAAGTACCAAAGGACCCCTAAAGTAGCGAAGGATTCCTTTAGCGTTCCCAGCATGGGTTCTCAACGGGGCGCCTACCCGACGTGTGGAAAAAATAAATCGAACCTCCTTAAATTAAGGCGCGATATGAAACGCTTGTAATTGTGAATAATGCGCGTTGATTGGGCGGCTTTTGTTTATTACAACCGTTTAATTCTCTGAAATTGGTTTAGGTTGTTACGTGTTATTGAGTTGGGAGATTCTAGTGAGAAACAGTTGCTAGGGGTTTAGGTTAAAAGCAAACCTGGTAAGCAGCGTAACTGCTGATTTTCTATAAAGGAATAAGGAAATAAATTAAGCGACCTATCATTTCATGCATTTGTAAAATATAATTAATGATTTTTATATAAACCTAAACAATATTTTTTTACATGGGACAGGAGATTTAATTCGAAGAATCCTTTAAAGGCAAAGATATTGTTTTTCCGTTACCATTTTTAAGTAATTATTTAATATTTATGAATATCACTAAATGTTTTATTCCGTCTAATTTACAAGTAGAAGGAAATATTATATTATTATTATTATTATATTATTACTTTGGATGGTGACAATAATAAATATCCGAGTGATCTTATTATTAACAGTATTTTAAACTATACTTAATCACTACAAATATACGACAGTTTTTGGATATTAGTATTTTAGTTATCTAAGACGTCTCATAATATTTCTACACAGTGCTGGCTTCCATCAACAAAATTATTATTTTTCTTTGTCTCTAAACTTTAATGTAAACTTTTGTAGATGACGAGTGTTAGGTGTAATTGTTATGTTATATTATCATCATCGATAATAATATCGTCATTCAATGTAGTCGGCCTCTTCTATTACTAAATCATACAATCGATCACGAATATGTATGCCATCAAAAGTGGCACGTTCGCTAAATTCTAAACCATTGTGGTTCTCAAAGTTTTTCTATTATTATTTTTTTCGAATTATTTTTGGTCCTTCGATACATTTTTCTAGAAGCCATTTTTTTCTAGCTGGTCAGTAGCCATCTCGGTCACTGGCCCAGAATAATGTTTAAACTATATTATGGTATGCCAATTTCGTGTCATTTAATAATACATTCATACAATACAATTGACTTGCAAGTAGATTTATACTTATGAAAAGTGACTTTTTTATCGTACGTCTTTACTCTTACCTGTTTTTTATGATGAAAACAAAAAACCTCTGCATGTTATTAAATTAAATCTGGGGGCGTAGCAGCACTACCAGATTTCGTCAGAATATAAATGTCCGCTATGTAATAAGGAATAATTATAAGAAGGCGAGTAAATTGCCATTTATCGAAGCTTAACATCGACTTTTTTCACAAAAACTTAATTCGATTCTTTCTTCGTACCTTTAAATTTTACACGTTATCCATTTTAGCGACTATAAACTTTAATGAAACTCATAACATATAAAGTGCTTACACTCTTTGTAAACCAACAATACTGTAACAAGCACAAAGCCACAAAAATCACAGAAAAATGAAATAATAACAATAAAACTCATATTGTATTATTAAATCTGTAATCCAACAAAAATAGCTGAGCGGGCCAAGTTTTACAAAGCCGGCGCAACTTGGATATCAATGCCTTTGTCCAGCGCTCGCATTGTTAGAACTTTAGCGGTCCTAAGAGAGCTCCTTGCGGCACCCCGCTGGGTTATTGATACTATTATTTGTCGCTGAATTACGAGGATAAGTGAAGTATGGAATTTAGGATATTGGATCGGTGGTTTTGGAGTCTGTCAGATTGCACTTGATTCTTGCAATTCATGTCTTTTCAATCTATGGCAACTGTGTGTAGTGTGTACTGTAATTGGCGAATTCATATAAGTAATATTTTATATTACATTTTGGATCTGTGGAAACGAGAGTATTGACGTTTTTATACCGCCTGAATTTCCAATCTAACAAAATTTAAAATTGATGGATGAATGATGGAAGATGGAAGAATTTTATGACTTTTCATATCCTAAGGTTACTTTGGATTTTAAGTTGAAGCAGGTATTTTGGTTATCTACTAAAACACATTCATTGCTCCAACCGCCATGCCTGTGCCAAATCTATACAACAAAATAAATTTGAAGTAGTCCATTGTTGTTAAATAAAAATTATTCTATAACAAAATCTATTACCAAACTTTGAGCACTACATAAGAATAGCGGACGTCTTCAAATCATAACAACATTCGCTGACGGTCGCGACGCAGACCGCGTCCGGCAGTCGTAGGCGCATAGTGTACGAATATGTTGCGCGTGTGTTTGTTACTTGTGTTCGTGTGCGTGGTTGGTGCTGGGGGCCTTAGCGGACGAGGTTGGTCCTTTCATCCCAATTTTATAGACTTAGACTGTATTTGGATTATTGTACTGTATAATGGCTAAAATTGTAACCGGATCCAAGTTACTTGTAGTTAGGGTTCTTTGACAGAAATATCCCCACAATAGGGTGGTGTTAAGATGTTCTTATATATGTTACCGGCCAAACTAGATTTCAGGACAAACTAGTTTTGCCTAGGCTAAACTAGTTCTTCCTATACGCGATAGGATTAACTAGTATGGCCTAGGTCAAACTAATTTGTCCTAAGCCCGATAGGATAGACCAGTTTAGGCTAGGCCAAACTAGTTGGTCCTGATATAAATACACACACTCTAGGATAAACTGGTATGGCCTAGTCTAAACATTCTAATATATCTAGAAAATCAAAATAAATAGAAAAACTGGAATAAAAAACTCCGTAATTGGAAAAATAATCATTTTTATTAAACTATAAGGATTCGTTGTTAAAAGTTATGGTTAAATGGTAATACGAACAATCATACTATAACAAATACTACTGTTTTTTTAATAGAAACAATAATAAAATTATGTCAATTATTAAAATTGTTATTTATTTTTACATGGTTTGCTTTGGTGGCACTTAGAATTACCTACAGAGTATCATTGCCTTCTTGCACTGGCATCTGTTTGTGGAACAGTTTTTGTTGCAGCTGCATCTCACAAAACCTTGGCCTGATCCAACTGAATGTTTCGTAGCTGCAGTCCGTAACGATATTTCAGAGTCTTGGTTTACATCTGCTACTTTTAAAAAAGTTTGACTGCAATTATATCAGGATTAACTAGTTTGGCCTAGCCTAAACTGATCTATCCTATCGGGCTTAGGACAAATTAGTTTGATCTAGGCCATACTAGTTAATCCTATCGCGTATAGGAAGAACTAGTTTAGCCTAGGCAAAACTAGTTTGTCCTGAAATCTAGTTTGGCCGGTAACATATACATATGTCCTAAGCTTAAAAATAGCAACAAAGAGTTTGTGAATAAAACATTTTTTAGAAATTATATATTAGCAAGCATTAGTGTAAATACAAATTAATAGGATCCCCCATGGCATAAAATATCCAATTTCATAGGTTTTGTTAACAAGATAGAAATAAAAAAGGGCTATGGAGGAGATCCCACGCGATAGTCACGATATTTGCAATTCAGCAAAATTATAACTGTTTCCCAATTAATACTTTTTGTATTTTAATTTAACAAAAGATTGCCTCCTTGATCTAGTCGTCGCTGAGCATAAGGTCCTGGGTTTGAATTCCTGGTCTAGTGGTCGCTAAGTGCAACTTCTGGGCATGAGGTCCTGAGTTTAAATCCAGGCACAGGTGTTTCTGGGTTTTTCCAGCAGGTAATTCTCAGTAGCAGAACGAGACTGGATTTGTGCCCGGTTAATGGCAATAAGCTTGCCCTTATTGCATTGGGACCTAAATCATAACTGGCGAAATGTTTTTATACTACACACCTCTGCCAACCCCTTTGGGGAATACAGGCGTGAATACATATTTTATTTTTACAAACTAACCTTTTTTTTATGTTTGCAATAAGTAAAGCAATCAGAATTAAGATTAATTGCGATTCTACTTATAAAGGAAAGTCTTGCGTATTTTTATTTTAATGTAGGTTAATCCTTTTTTGCTTGGCTAAGCAAAACTCCGGCTCGTATTTATTTACAGCGGAATGTTAATTGCAAGTTTTGAATATCATAATAGTGCAAGCAAAGTAATCCATTAGTTTTTTTATTTGCACTTAATTGACTGCACGGTGTTTTGTTTTCATTAATGCTATAACATCTCATTTGTATTCCCCGAAAGAGGTGAGGTGTGTAGCTGCACACCCATATTTCGCCAGTTATATTATAGGTCTCAATGTAATAAGGTGCGAGCTTATTGCCATCATCATCATCAGCCGGAAGACGTCCACTGTTGAACAAAGGCCTCCCCCTTAGAAAGCCACAATGGATCAATAAGTAGACCAATTTATTGCCATCAACCGAGCACAAATCCAGACTCCGTGATGTTTTTGTTGTTAAAAATCCCCTGACAAGAGTGTCCGACCCTGGATTCGAACCCAGGACCTCATGCTTAGCAGTCGCTCTTAGCGACCACATTATATCAACAAGGAACAATGAAATAATATTTATTAAAAAAGAAACAATCGACTCTTAATGCTTTCCATTGTCTATTTCCGAAGGTCTTTGTCAGATATTTACTAAACACGAGACTCAAAAAAATATTGTTTCAATCAGAAGAATAATAACCAAAATCATTTAACTATTGGCGATAATAAACTATACGTAGAAAAGTCCCACTCATAGGGGGTGAGCTTATTGCCAGAAACCGGGCACATATCAAAACACTGTGCTGCTACAGAGAATAATAATTATAATGGAGAAACCCAAAACACTTCGCCCGACTCCGGAATCAAATTTGAGACCGTACACTCAGTTGGGTTTAAAAAAGAAAGAAGTCCCACCCTAGGAATTTCTCCTGTATCGAGGGTGCGTTCTACAAACATGTAATATCACATACACAAATATCCAGACTCGGGACAAACATCTACGGATCACACAAACTCTTTTCCCGTGCGGAGATCGAAACCGCAATCCTAAGTGGAGCAGACCAATCGCTTAACCGCTGCGCCAATAACCAAATCAGACCAAGGACACAGCCTGTCTAATAATAATAAATGAAATATTTCACCAATATTCCATACTTTGCAAGCAAAATATACATTTTTTCAACGGTGTGTAAAGCCATGTTAGTTTTACAGGCAGTTTAAAGACCAGACCCCTTCGACAAATGGCAAAACGCTTGACGAATAGAAGAATGATAAATGTATGGGACTGTCACATGTCATCGATAACATAGTCGAAACATGATGTTATCCCCATACATTTATCATTCTATTCTATTTCTATTCGTCAAGCGTTTTGCCACTTGTCTTAGGGGGTTGGTTGTTTATCAACCAAACGATAAGAAGAATAAAATAACCTTCCAGAAGAACCTGACAAAAATATTTAATACAACATTGAAGCACTCAATTTCGGTAATATGAACACAAAATATTTCATAAAACTCCGAGCCCACGCGTTTTGGGATGAAACAAAATCAAAGATGCTTTGCTTTTATTAAAATGTTTCTTTACAATATTGCGTTCCTTGTAACGTTTGTTATTTTAAGGGGTTAGGCAGAGGTAATGGCACTGTTATAATACTGTTGTATAATATTCAAAATGCCTTGGTTTTACAGTTACGGTAACAATGAGAAATTTACTTTAAGCTGCCTGAAAAGGGATATAACGTTAAGTGTATATACTTAAATAGGAAATAGACCTCGATAAAATCTGTAATAAGTTTTTTTTATTCTTTATAGTTATGACTAGTAAATTATAGGTAGGTTTAAAAAGATTGTTGTGCGTACTATACATTAGTTATCAGTTGCTAAAAACGGTGAAGTAAAACATCGTGAGAAAACCGGCACACCAGAGAGGTTTTTCAACGGCGTGTAAAGCTATGTCAGTGGCCTACGGGCGGTTTAAACTCTGACACCAGGTTGTTCATCAACCATACGATAAGAAGAAGAAAAAGGTTAATCTTATAAATACTAAATCAATCAGCAATATGACAATTTAATCGCCTTCCTGCCACGCTTATTTCAACCTTAATATTGCCTTGTCGGTCTTGTTGTCGCTGAGCGTGACTGCTGAGCATGAGGTTTTGGATTCAAATCCCGGGTCAGGCAAAGTGTTATTAGGTTTTTCCATAAGGTAATTCTCAGTAGCATCACGGAGCCTGAATTTGTGCCTGGTAGATGACATCACCCCCGCCGCTGTCGCCCGACGTCACCCCCTGCTGGATATAGGCCTCTCCTTCTGTGACACAGTCTTCATGCCTCTGTGCTAGCCTCATTCAGGTTCCACCCGCTGGCAGTTTTTCACCCGACCTGGCCTGAGTAGGCGGCGTGCGCTGGTGTTCCGCGCGCGCCTCTCGAGAAGGGACGTGCGACACATAGGCCATACGTAGTGAGCGGGACAGGGTGGATAGAGACGGATCGCGAACTGTGAAGGGATGCGGTGTAGCGTACTCAAATTCCGCGTGCCTCGACCTAGGATAGCTAAGGGGACACCCTGGAGTTTTAGCCAGTGGGAGTCCGGCATACCACTTTGTCGCCTCACGACGAAGGAAGTCTATTAAGGTTTCCTCAATAAAAAAAAGTTTCCACCCGCTATCGCCACGATGTCATCCACACATCTTGCTGCCGGACGGCCGTCATTACTATCAAATAAATGCCCATCCTGTTCAGTCCAGTACAAGTCACCCAAAGCGACTATTTCATTAACAATTTCGTCAATTACTGCAATACCGACACTATGTGTACGATACAAATGTTTGCGTGTTTAGCACACGCTAAAATAACATCATACTTGTTTGGTCTAGGGACACGGGCAATAACTGCAAAATATAAACGCAGTATTCCTAAACAAACCTATCACTACACCTGTTATAGTTAAAAGGGTTGGTAGAAGATTGCGTTAATCAGGAGTCTATAAACCCACATTTTACATAACATAACATCACGCATGTGTTCCCCGAAGAAGTAGGTAGAGATGTGCAGTACATCCACATTTCGTCAGTTGTGTGTCAGATCCCAATATAATAGGACGAGCCTATTGCCATGAAACAGACCCAAATATAATATACTCTAGAAATTACCTAATAGAAAAACTTAGTAACACTGTCCGATCCGGGATTAGAACCTCATCCCGGACCTCATGCTTAACAACTGCGCTTAGTGACCACTATACCAAAAAGGCACACATTTCACCCATCATAATTTGGTCTCATGGCATATTATTTCCATTTATTGGGGTCACACTGAGTTCATCGCGATGACTTCCCGATGACGAAAGACGACAGAGAATTGTATAATTAATTAATCTACCTACATCTTCATCATCATCAGCCTATCTTAGTCCACTGCTGGACATGGGCCTCTCCTATGGCACGCCACTGCACTTGATTACCGAACGCATCTCCCTACGGCATTCAAAAATACTTTAAGCGAAGGTTTGGTTGAAGCTTATTGCTGTGTGCTAGTTTCTGTTTACCCTCTTAGAAAGAGATGTAATACAATTATAGTTGAATTCAGTCCATATACTTACTTACTGTCTATACTGTTTTACTAATTTATATTATTTTACTGTGTGTCAATAAAAGGACTATCGCTAGTCAAAATTCTAAATAAAATTTCAATCTAAATTTGGTCCTTAAATACGGAAAATTTTCAGATATTCTCTAATCAAAATTTTTCTATTTACTTATCAGTAGTAGGATAGGGTCAATCAAAGGAAAAAGCTTTGTATTGTAATACAAGTAAAACATCAAATGTATAATACCTAACACTCCTTAGTAAAGGTAAAATTTCATCTGCCCAAAATCTCATTTCCTACTATGATGACATCTGTGCACGAACAATAGACCGGCGGTGTATTATCAAAAATATTTACCTTTGGACGCATCAGTGAAATAAGATCCGATTGTAGTCGCCCAACTGTTTATAAAGATGCAGTAGTCGCTTGCGCATATTAAAACATAGCAATGTTTTACTTTCATCGAGTGCCTACTAAGTATTGCGATCATCTGGTTTTGGACGGACAAAAATTCGCAAATTTTTTACAGTATATTCGCAGAATATAACAATCTACTTTTTCTAAAGTAGCATATGGATTGGTAGATATTACAATTTGTTTTCTAACAGAAATTGAGACGGTGTCTCTTAGTAACATAATAATTAGAGAAGCATTCCTGTTGCTAGCACACTTTATACAGTCGAAAACCGAGAAAAATATACACAAATTAATGATCTTTTTCAAAATGTGAACTATCCAAAGGTAAATTTATAGTTTAATGACCAAAATTACGCCTAGATTTTTTTTAATAAGAGTATTCTGTCTTGACATCTTAAATTCAAATTGATGTAGGAAATTTGAAAAATGATGGATTCGATAACAACAGAATGTGTATATTTTTATGCAAAATGTTTATTGGTTTTCTCGCTCTACCTTCATTCGTTAGCCCGGTCGTAACTAAATTGGGGTCAGCTTTTACTCTAACTAAGCGTATCTGGCGTCTGAATATCGTATTATCTACGAGCTTATCTTATTCATCCTCTACAGTACCGTAGGACCAACAATGAGGTCCTTTGAGACGGGCTAGCGACTAAGATATTCTCGTCACATAGTTGGCAACCAAGTTTCGTACACAACTGAGTAGTGACACTTGCATCTTCTTGATTGTATAGGTTACATCTTAGACTTGCAAAACGGGCTTAAATACGACAGTACTGCGAAGTTAGAATTTTCCTAGAAGCTAATGGATTGTTACTTTGTTATCCATTATCCTTTTGACTCTGAATAATGTATCAATATATATTATGTATTGTATCTGTTTCCCAAGTTAAATAGTTGTAGTTGTAGACATGCTTTATTCTACGCTTCAAATTTTTGATTTTCACTTAGTCGTGTCCTAAATAAGGGATCAAAAGACCTGCTGCATTTTACATTACTTTGACGGGTCTAAACTATACAATGCTTAGTAAGTAAATCTTCAAAGATACAATTCTCCGAAATTTCTTAATATAAAACAAATTATACACACAAGATTATTACATTCTTATAACGCTAAACTAAAAAATAATCAACAAATATTTGGTTGGAAGTATTTATGATTCAAACAATCGCTGATTTGATCATCAGTGTCTATAATTTTGATTACAAAATAAACAATAACAAGAGTTTCAATGAAGACAATATTATATCATCACATGACAAGTTAAAATACTAAGACAAAAGAGGCGCAGTGTTATATTTTTCGGTCTATTTCCGAAGTTTTAAGAAACGTAAAAATGATAAACAAAGTTTAAGATTACTATTTTACTTAGACTAGTAATAGAATCTAAGAAAAATGACTTGTGATCAACTAGAGTAATTTTTCTAAATATATGGAAAATAAACGTATTATTAGCGAATGAAATACAATTAGATATTTAGATTATATAAATAACAAGAAGGTTAAATACAAAAAGCTGTCAAGGCTATTTTTTGCCGCTACTTTAGGTACTGGATATTCATGACAGTCTAAAAATATGTGAATTAATTTAATTAATTTGTTATTCCAGGTTTCTTTTGCCGAGATCCGGACACAGGCAAGCTCTACCCAGTGAACACTACATGGCCTTCGAGCTCATTTTGTGGCAACTACCACTGCAAACTCCGGAGAAAGAATCTAACAGAATCTGCATACCCACCTTTAAGACAAATTAATGTTTCAAGATTAAATATTTTAGGCGAGAATTTCACAAGAGAATCAATACTAAATGAAACAATATCTTTAAAAAAAGAAGAAGTAGAAGATAGTGTTATCTCTACGGACAAAAAAACCGAACCTGACATTTTGAATGACATTCAAGATTTATTACCTTTCGGTAAAACCAGAGAGAATGTAGGACAAAACCTCAATGATATGATTAAAACAGAAAGAGATCGATACTTAACAGATCAGGAAATTAAATCCATTTCTGAAATACTCCACACGGTGAAAAAAAGTGATCTTGATGCTATAGTAGAAATATATAATTTAGCTCAAGATATTTACAAGGAAATCGATAAAACAAGCACAGAGAGAGACACAAGTCATGTATTAGATGAAACTTTATACAGCGCAAAAGCTGTAAAAGGCACTAAAAATAAACCAGGATTAAAAAATGTTTTGAAAAATCATGTATCGTACTGGTATGAGCCGTTGTCTAATGGTAAAATAAGGCCAATTGAACAACTGAGGAGTGATCTTACCAGGTCCGAAGTTGTAGTACGTAACGATGTGAATTCTGCTCTACCACCGATAGTACCTGATATGGAGGTACAGAGTTCCAACATAGTGCAAGTGGCTTCCACACAACCCACGACAAGAGTACCAGCACCAGTGGCAGTCTCGCCAGCCCCCAGAATACGGCAAATGACAGACACGTATTTTAACGGACCCTTATCAAGCAAAGACTTTGGAAAATTACCGTACTACTACCCTTTATCAAATTTCCAAAGATTGTCGTCATATGTCCATCCGCCAGCACCTAAAATGCCAATTCCTATAATACCAATTCCAAAACCATCATTCAAACCTATCACATATAGACCGCAGTACTATGTTGGAGGAAAATACCAGAAAGAAATTAAGCCTTCAATTCTTCTGCCGTATCCATTTTCATACATCCGTCATTACAACTGGTCGCACCCGCAAAACCTATACCACAGTAAAAAGAGTAAAATAGAATACGATATAACCAAAAAGGTGACAGCAAATGTAAATACTTACGTTAATAAATTTAATAATGCTGTCCTCATGAACCCTGATTTGGAAAATTTTCAAGATCTAGAAGTGAAACAACAAAAGAGAAAAGATGATAAACCGCCTTACAGGCCACCTATGATACAAAAAATCAAAGAGGAAAATCGGAGGCCAGACTGGAAAACAGATCCTTTACCTAAACACGTTATAGAGGAAGTGAGAGCACGCGTTGAAGATAAAACCAGAATAATGAAACCTTTCCCATTGCGAAAGAAAGTGAAAATAGAAAGAGTGGGAAAGGTAATAAAGATGGATGAATTAAGTAGAAGTAAAAGATCCTTTGATCAAAACAGTGCCACGTTAAACGATGAGAGGTTAGAACCTGAACTATATGAAGTTTATATTGAAAGAACTACGTGAGTATACATTAAATACTATATTTTTTTAACTGATAGGCCTAAACAATAGTCTCTGATTAATAATGCCGGCGAAGAAATGTTGAGAATAGTAAACCTCGAATAAGTATGCAGAAATGTAGGATTTGCTGCAGACCCCACTAATCTATATCAAATTAACTTACTGGGGTAAAACTGTATTTGAATCTCTTAAGTAGAAAAAGTTTTATCACAGAATGTACATAACATTTATAAAAAAAGTTAATGTTGCCATCGTGAAGTTTAGCTTAGTTAGATAACAATTAATAATTATTAAGAAAATATTTCCTGACCAAGTAATAACTGCTGATCAAATAAAAACAGATCAATCAAGATACTAAAATTGTATCTTTTTATCTTCTACAGTAACTTAAGCGTCATTCGTTCCCTCATTATTTACTGTTTTGCTATTCCCAAACAAAACAGGACGAAACTAACACCTTGTTTCAAAAAAACTTGACAAATTAGACAAAAAAGTAGTCATTGGAATGTGTCCCTTGTTTAAACAACCCTTTCACGGTGGTACATTTATCTGTGAGAGTAGTTTTATGTTTATTTTAAATACCTTTCATATTTTCGTTATTAATAATAACTTTATGTTTGTCAGATATAACAGAAATTGAGGTGAAAGGACCAATAACCTTAGAGATAAATAATTCGTAAGTTTTTTCGTTTTAAATAGATGAAATAACTACATGTAACTGTTAGTTAATTTCATCCTTATCAAAGATATCTGTTTCTGTGTTTTTAGAACCTCGTGTATACTACGATGGGCTTTCTCCTGTATTTTTATATTCAAAAAATGTTTATTTGTATTCATTTATATATTTTTTACTACAAAAGTCGTATGATAACGGCGAATGATCGACGTTATTAATATTCCTCTAGTTATTTATTTTATAACTGCGTCGCACATGTTGTGGATGCGTTTACAAACATGATTCTATATGCACAAACACTAAGGCTTGAGACGAATTTGTGCAGGTAAACAAATATTTATTTAGTGAGGTAATGAGACGTGTTTCATTTTCTTCTATGATTAATATATTAATCGTTGCACATGGACCATCTTTTAGCACTTTTGTGTTGATGTAAATATTTTCTTCACTTCTCTTAATTATTTTAATCTATTGGGGTTAATTAGTGATAATCACTGCACCTTGATATAAAGTCCCTATTCGGACTTAATCAATTAGTAGTTACGTTACGTAGAATACTGTAGATGATTTTGTTAGCACCTCCAATTCCGGATAACTAGCTAAGCGGCTTAATATAAGTACAGACGCTTATTTTAATCAATAATACTTTACAATGCTTAGGATAAAATTAATGGGAGGGAAAGCTAACGCGCGTAATCTGATTAAAATGAAATAATCAGTTCTACATTCTTATTGATATGAAAATTCTGATATTTATTAGATTCGATTCGTTACAGATTTGTGTCGAATTAATTCGGTAATTAAATACAATAACGGTTTAATTCAACAAATAATGAACGAGAATGAGGTACATTTTTGGCAGTGTTCACCAAAAAGCTATTTACGTGTTTTAAATTACATTCAACTCATTAAATTAACTGAAATTGAATTCGTTTCAATGTTTCAACTTTTATTGTGACTTGCGGCGAAGTTGGTCGAGTGCCAGAAATGGGACAACTGCACTGTTAATGCAAGGATGGAGTGGGTTTTTATCTCGTTTTGGACGGTCCACGCAGATGATTATCTTATTCTGATATATTTGTTAGGACTTAGGAGTTAATGACTAACTTGGTCAAAATTATTACATGTGCCTTTTAATTTACTTGATTATCTGATAGTACTCATATTTTTTAATTCTTCAATTTACAGTTAGTGGATACGTAAAAATCTTAAGGATTTTTTCCAGATTACTCATCTATTTCAGTTTGATATTACTCAGAAATCAGTTACATAATACGTTGAAATTTAAGTGACGTTTTTATATAATTAAAACCGGATAAATAGATATACATTTAATTTTAGACATTACATAATACAGGTACAATGACATCAATTTAAAGTTTATTACTTGACATGATAAACAGTAGTATATTAAAAGACAGTCCTTTTATTAAGCCTTGCCAAAATAATGATGGTCTAGCTTCGACTTCAGTGTATGTGCAATTGTGCATGTAGCAATCGTGTATGTAACGGAACCCATTGTACTGGGAATTCCAGAGGGAATGCAAAAAAACCTTTTAAAACGGGTCACATATATTATTAGTTTTAAGTATTTGTTTTGTACGAGTGTATGCGGATTTATAAGCATGAGAGAAAAAAAACAAGCGATCTTACCTTTAGATTCAATATGTTGGAGAGAGAACTTCAAAAATAAAGTGCTCAAAAAGGAAGTCTTATTAATTTAATCAATTAAATTTGGGCTTAAATCTCGATTGAAAAGGTTAATCTGATTCCATTGACTAATCGACCATTATAAAATGGTTCACGCATAAAATTGTATTTAATAATGAAGTAGAGAAAAAAGTATAATGCTTATAGTAATTATTTTAAATCTAAAACTTAACTCTAAAATTTGGTGAAAAAGATTAATTGATTTTTTTAGTTACCTAATACAAGTTGATCTTTTTTGTTCCTTCTTGCTTCATTTCTGGTCCTTGCGAGTAAAACCGAATACACTCATACCAAGGGTTTACATAAATATAATTTAGTTTCAAAATAATGTCACCTAGTCTTTTTTCAGATGCCATGCCGACTACTCCGTGCCCGGGTACTTTAGGTACGGGAATTTGAGCGAACCCTTCCCGAACTGCTGTCCGCAAAGAATATCCGCCCGTTGATACTAATTAAAAACATTTAGTTAATAAAATGTACATACCTAATAAATATTTAAGTTTTATAATGAGAAATTAAAATAATTTTATAGTAAATAAAAAAAGTATGACGAATTACAAAGGATCAAAAATGTAATTGACTGGTTTCTCATCAAAATGAGTAAGTATCAAAGGACCAAAAATTATATTGTTTGGATTATACCTCTAGTTTTATCCGTTCAACGGTTCGAATAATCTTATTGTGATGAATAATTTTTTAAACTTGTTTTTTTTTTATACTGAAAGCCAATGTCGGTTTGTATAATTATCTATGTTTTAATGAAAACATGTTCATTTATAATTATTGTCTCAATTCTAGTAAGTTTGAGTCAAGTCTCAATGACATTCATTTCATTACATTTAGCATTGAAACGAATTTAACTGAAACTGTGGTTAAAATTACGTGATTTACCTAACTGACAAAAACTTACAAAATCATTAACTTCAATCCTTATAAAAGAGATTACTTCTAACATTAAAATATTATAGATAACACATGGATAAATATACTTTTGAATAACTGTGATTTTAAAATGTCTTGTCTTCACCTTTTGAGCGCCAGTCTTGTATGGAAGACAAGCGTTTTCGTGCCATCAACGCCACGATTTTATTAGAAGACAATATTTAATCGTAACATTTATTACGGTTATTGTTTGTTATTACATGTCACAAATGTATGATATATTGTCTCCTGGTAGAGTTATGGCGTGAAGAGCGCGGTAGCGTTGTCTTCTATACAAGACCGGGGCTGAAAGGGTTAAACAAACTGTTTAAAAACGATATCACACTTTTTGTGGTTATAAAAAAATGTAAGATTTAAAAAAATCTTACCATTGTCTGCCATGACAGTTTAAACTGATAGTATTTAACATAGAATGGAATATTTTGTAAATATTGCAGCGTATAAGTTATTAATAAATGTAAGTTAATTGTAATATTTGTATTCATTTATGCTTTTTACATAACACGCCTGTATTGCCCGAAGGGGTAGGCAGAGCTGTGTGTTACACCCACATTTCACCAGATATGTTATAGGTCCAAATGTATTAGGGCGCGCCTATTGCCATCAACCGGACACAAGTCCAGATTCCGTGCTGCTACTGAGAATTACCCAATAAAAAAAACCCAATAACTCTTTGCTCGACTCGGGACCCAGGACCCCGGAACGCAGTAGACTCGCTTTGCGACCACTAGACCAACGAGACAGACATGGTTTATTCTCAAAATTGTGACGACTGCTGCGCTAAGGGTTGCGGGTTTGATTCCCGCACGGGACAATCGTTGTGCGATCCGCCGATGTTTGTCTCGAGTCCGGGTGTTTGAGTATGTTTTATTTCATGTTTGTGAAACGCACCCACGATACAGGAGAAATACCTAGTGTGGGACGAAGTATTTTTTTTAAATACCTCTTAGAAAACATTACTAAGTTACATATTGCCTCGTAACTTAACGTCTATTAGGAAATGGTCGATGACCTATTACGACACAGAAAATAGTTAAAGCGATAAGACAGTTCAGTATCAATATTGACGAAAAAATCAATTACTTCGACATAGGTAGGTAGACTTTACTATGAGGTAATACAGTACGGTATAGAAGGTCTCAATACAAAAAAAACTAACATACCTAACATCACGCCTGTATTCCCCGAAGGGGTAGGCCGAGGTACACCCACATTTCGTCGTTATAGGTCCCAATGTGATAGGGGGCGAGCCTATTGCTATCTAGAGGGCACACATCCAGACTCCATGCTGCTTCTAAGAATTACCGAATGGAATAACTCAGTAACAATTTACCCGACCCGGAATTTGAACCCAGGACCTTAGCGGTCGCTAGACCAACGGCGACCAACAATAGTTTTTATGTTTTGTAAAAACCCCTGCATGTATGACTCCCTCAAGTATTCACTTGACACATGACACTTGTTTTCAATTATGTATTAGTTTTTATCCTTGTTTTTTGTATGGCCTGAATAGTGACCCACTGCTGGGCCTAGGCCTCTTCAATGAATCCTGAATCCTGGTTATATTGAAGAATAAATTGATGACTAGAAGATGAACCTTTATTTCTTCATTAGCTGGAGGACGTCCTCTGTTAAACACTGTTAAACAAAGGCCTCCCCCTACAATAGGGGGGGGGGGGGGGTAACAGGCATAATCTCCACGTTGGGCAAGCGGCTTGGGGATCGCAGTATTGGTGGTCAAGTTACAGAAGACGTGTCCGCCCATCTTCTGGATTTTCACTTAGTCAACTCCTACGACAGCTACGCGACGGGGAGGTGCTATTCTGGCCCGGCACTCCACGGAATCTTTATATTCGTGTAATAATCAAAATAAACCCGTGTGGTATCCGGCCTAGAATTGATCACCCCTTTCCTCCCGTGGGTGTCGTAAGAGGCGACTAAGGGAAAGTCTAGAAGATGGGCAGCAGCGTCTTTTGTAACTTCACCACCAACACTGCGATCCCCAAGCCGCTTGCCAAGCGTGGGGATTATGGCAACCAACTTCTAAAAGGGGGAGGCCTTTGTTCAACAGTGGACATATATCGGCTGCTGATGATGATACCAAAAACGTGACCAATATACAAGGTAAAATAGGTAATAGGTAATATATACATACATATAATAATCTGATATTATGTTATTATTATTATTGTAACAGAGACTCAACGATCTCACAGTTAAACTGCGTAAGCAGTTTTGTGGGGCCATGTATCTAGTTTTTAAGAATTTTTAAAGAGAAATAAAAGGCATTCGTTCATTTAAAACAAAAACACGCATTTGTTAAAAATACATCAGTCAATCTCTATCCCAATTAACTCTAAAGTGGGGCGCGACCAGCGTGGCGGCGCAACCAGTAACATTCTGTGCACGAGTCCGAGTTGGTCGCGCCGCCAAATTGGTTGCGCAACCAAACGGACACCAGGTGAGTAACTCTCTATAGAGCTGTATACATTTTGTTGGTAGCGGCGACTGGTTGCGCCGCCATGGTGTCCCGGTGAAATATAGCCCTAAAGGAAACTGAGATAAGTCCTTATTTGAAATTAATTGACAAAAAAATGTGTCAATAAATCTTGTCGCCCCCACATGTTGGGTCATTGAAGTTGGATGATAATAAAAAAAGTTTTTTGTTCACTTGTTTAAACGAAAAAGTTAATAATTTACAGCTTCAAAGTTATGTCGTGTGTAATTTTATGAATTGTTGGTTAAGTGATTGTCACAGATGTTTAGGATAATTGATTGTGTAGGCACTTTGGTGGCTTTAAAAAGATTTTCTTAATGTTGGTCTATCCAAAAAAGAACAATCTAATTTAATAAGTAGGTAAGATGCTTAGTTTAATCTAAGTTTTTTAATAACGTTCATCATTAGCTCTCGACTAGACTAGACTGCCTCGTTGGTCTAGTGGTCGCTAAGCGCGACTGCTGAGCAAGAGGTCCTGGGTTCGAATCCCGGGTCGGGCAAAGTGTTATTGAGTTTTCCATTAGGTAATTCTCAGTAGCAGCACGGAGTCTGGATTTGTGCCCGGTTGATGGCAATAGGCTCGCCCCTTATTACATTGGGACTTACAACATAACTGGCGAAATGTGGGTGTACTATATGTACACCTCTGCCTACCCCTTCGGGGAATACAGGCGTGATGATAAGTGTGTATTAGCTCATGAATAAGGGCTCCGTAACTTAGTTTAAAGTAAAATTTTACCAAGTTAGGATGGGACGATAATGGCTGTTAAACGAAGACTAATCAAGCTAAAGGAATTATCTGAAATTTTCTCATTATTTAATTACCTAAATACAATAAAACCAATAAGTTTAACATGAGTGCCATGACGTGTAAAATTAAAAAACTATCTGTTTGGTTCAGTATAATTTTATTTATCAGTAATTATTCAAATTGACTACAAAGACGACCTGATTGGCGCAGTGACTAAGCGATTGGCCTGCTGCGCTAGGGGTTGTGGGTTCGATTCCCGCATGGGACAAAAATTTGTGTGATCCACAGATGTTTGTCCCGAGTCTGGGTGTTTGTGTATGTGATATTTCATGTCTGTGAAACGCACCCACGATACAGGAGAAATTCCAAGTGTGGGGCGACGTTTTTAAAAAAAAAAATTGCTGAAAATACTGGTACAGTGGTGTTTAAAATTTACATGTTAGGAGTGATTGATATGATACCATAAGGCATTCGAAATGTACACAATTGTGGTTTATTGTAAATAAAACAAAATAATTATTAAAATGTAAAGTAAATGCACAGTTTATATCTGTTATTTCTAATTAAATCAAAAGTAATAAAGCGGGGCCCAATGTATACAAAAGGTACGGATTAAGGATCACATTAACCAAACAAAAAAGAAACAATAACACAAATTACAAAGTGGGGCAGTTAAAACTAACATTAAACGTTGGTATTAACATAAAGTAATCATCGGGGTAACGAAGCAAGCTATATTATCATTACATTACATTTTGTAACAAAAAATCTCACTTTAACATTGTAAGGGTTCACTTAAAAAGGCATTTACCGAACGACGGCTTCGTGACTTATCGCCGACCGCGGGAAAGAGATAACAACACACACAAATGTACAAGAGCAAGCGAGAGAGAGTATGCGTCAGAAATATTTAAATTAAGTCCTCCCCTTAATGTAGAACATTATTTTTTTATCGGCGTGTCCAAATAAAGATATGTAGTCAACTAGATTCCTTTTTTTCTTGGTCTTTTTAGAAAATGTTTTCTCGCAAGGAAAATGGTAAAATGTGGGTTGCCCCTTTTCTTGATGGGCTTCTCAATTATAGTTTTTATGTAGACACTCGTAAACATCGGTAAATGGTTTTTTATTTCTTCAATTACGGACGTTTTGTGATGGGAAGAATTTTTGCATTTTGTATGCAAAATACGACTTGTGACTATTTCTTTTAACCTGAAAAATTGCAGAATTTTATGCTGGAGATTTTAGGCTAAATGAATATGGGGTTTGATTTCAACACTATTACATCAAAGCCGACGATCGACTACCGGATTGGTGCAATGACTAAGCAATTGGACTGCTATGCTAAGGATTGCAGGTTCGAGATCGCGACAAAATTTTGTGTGATCGACTTACATACTATTTTTGTCCGGAATCTGAGTGTGTATTTGCGATATTTCATGATTGTGAAACGCACCGACGATACATGAGAAATTGCAAGTGTGAAGTGACATTTTTAAAAACAAAATACGTCAGTGTTCATTTTTAATGAAGTCATCCATTAAGTTTTAGTACTGCTACTTAGCATCGAGTTTGGACACAGAATATTTTATTCGGGCACGTAAAGATAAATCGATACTAAACAAGGCAACGCTTTCTAATTAAGTTCATTAACTGACCTCCAAAGATAAGCAATTGATTCCTTGTTTTACGGTTCTGCTACTTCCTAACTTTAGTGTTGTCTTCGAAAATCACTTTTATTTACTTAGGAAACTATTTGTAGTCAACCCAGGCAATTTAGTCATAATATTTCTAATCATCCCAGTCAACCATCAATTAGGAAATAATGTATGGACCGCAATATTGACCTCATGTTCAATCTCTGCAGGAGTTCCGGGCCAAAGCAGCACCTCCCCTTTTCGTCCCGTGGGTGTTGTAGGAGGCGACCAAGAGAAAATACAGAAGATGGGCAGCGTCTTATATAACTTGACCACCAATACTGCTATCCCAAAGCCACTGGCCACGCGATGGGATAGCAACCTCCTCCCTAATTTGTTTTAAATCTGTATATACACAGCAATTGTATTTTTTTTATAACTACAGATTAACACTAAAACCGTAGCAAGTAATTATTAAATTTCATTTCATTATTAGCATTTAGTGGCAATTGGGTGATTCTCCAAATACGTATTTTACTTTCATTATCTATTTTTAACCGACTTCGAAAAAAAGAGGAGGCACAGAAAGTTTGACAGTTGCACAGCAAACTTATGACAGTATTCACCAAACTTTCGGTCTAATACAAACCGAAAAATGTTAATACATATTACCAGTTTCTAGAAAAATGGTTATATCGCAAGTTCAAACCCCGGCACGCACCAATGTCTTTTCGAATTCATGTGCGGACTATAAATTAGTTATCAGTTGCCAAAAACGGTGAAGGAAAACATCGTGAGGAAACCGGCACACCTGAGAGATTTTTCAACGGTGTATAAAGCCATGTCAGAGGCCTACAGGCGGTTTAAACTCTGACACCAGGTTGTTTATCAACCATACGATGAGAAGAGAAGAGCTTTAAGGCTCAATGTTGTTTATATTTGTATGTCATTATGATAAAACATAGCGTGCCATATTATATATAACACCCAAATTATAAAACAAATACCAAAACATAGGTAGTAGACCTATGTTTAACTTTGATTTGAAACCTTTTTAACCATATTCTGCACGTTACTCAAACGTCATCTGTCGCACAAATCTGTGACAAAACAGATTCTCATTCCAACCCTTTTAAGAATCCACAGGATTTACCCGCGCCTAACGTGGGCTTAGCCGGAGATATTCGTTTAAGTACATGATAAGACATTCTACCTGCAGAGATTAGACGGGTCTTGTCGGGTTTTTTTTGTTCAAGGGTAAAAGTGATAAGGGCCCGCATTCCTGAGTTAAATATTGAAGAGTAGTGATTTCTAAATTCATTTTGCGAGCTGTGAATGGGAAGGGTTATGCGTATTTAACGTATAAAATTATCATAACGCCTATATTCCCCGAAGGGGATTATAAGGGAAATCCAGACTCCGTGCTTCTGTTGACAATTACCAAATCGAAAAACCCAGTAACAGTATGCTCGACCCGGTATTCGAATCCAGGACCTCATGCTCAGCATTTGAACTTAGCGACCACTAAACCAAGGAGGCAACCTTGATAAATTAAGCATTGAAAATTCGGAGTTGTTATGACCTTAGTACTGAAGAGGTAATTACTTCACTGAAGAGGTAATTAGTATGTGTTAATTAACCCAATACAGTGCAGGTTATAGTAAACATTTTAGCAGTACAGTAGCTGGAAGTAATCAAAAACTCATTGGACTACTAACAGGGTGTTTCATTTTAAACATGAACACAAAAATAGAATGAACTTAATTTAATATTCTATTTTTCTGCGTCTCAATGTGGAGCAACATTTTTTATTGAGAGTGTGTTTTATTTGATATAATTAAACTCTTTTAGTAGGTGTATAAATAAATAATTACTGATACATAAAATACTACTAGTCAGGGATCCACGGACCATTATTAAAATCGATTACTATAAATCTAATTTTCCGTAAGTAGCTTCATTTTGTATTTTGATATATTAGAAATCCTGGAACTGTCACACTAAGTGCAAGGCCTAATACTACAAATGTACAAAGGCAGACAAAATAGGAGCATATACTCGTATTATGGCGTCCAAAAATCCAAAACCCCTCGCCCACACACTGCCCTAATCGAACTCATGTTATCTTCATCAGGACTCAGCTACAAACGTAGGTAGCAACACATTTGTCATTGCCAGACACGATACCACTTGAATATCAATTAGTTCGCTGGATAATTTATTGTTTCCTCTACTATTATTTCGATTGTAGATTACTTAAATATAATAAAGAGGTCAAATTTGTATAAAGAACTACAATCACCGACATGGTTTGAAGAATATGCTAGTTCAACTAGCTTAGTGGCAATGGGCAGGCTCGAAGAACCGATAACCGCCGGGGAAGAAAGGTTCTCGAGTGGCGACCACGAACTGGAAGACGCAGCGTTGGCAGGCCTCCCACCAGGTGGACCGACGATATCGTCAGAGTTGCCGACACCCGGTGGATGCAAATGGCAAGTTGTCAACAGTGGAAGTTTTCCGGCTGATGATGATGATTTGTTTGTATGTAATGGATAATATTCGAAATTATCCATCCAATTTCCAAAATTCTTTCAACAATATTTATAGGTATATCCGTAGATGGTTGACCACTCCTTTACATATTAACCCCTCTTTGCCTTGAACATCTCCTAAAGCTGATTAGCTGTCATTCGTACATCTTTGAAAGTCGTTCCAGGTAGTCTGGTAGCTTGAAAATCTGATAACCAATCTCTAAGACGGGCTGTAGAGGTCACATAGACAGTTTCATCCATCTAAAATACTGATATCAAGCGGTATCTGTTGCCACTAGAAGTCGACCCCAATATAGTTGCAAAGAGCTTAGGCAAGCAGACAATGACAAAAATCTGAACACATCATCTAAAATCTCTACCAATTCAAATTATTTATATCGTTCATATCCTACACAAAGGTACCTAAAGCTTACTCCACACTGACATTTCCTCCTCTAACTTCCGCTTCTTCACAAACGTTAGACAGTGTAGCACCGGCCTCACCTCATCTTACCGTCGATATGTAACACGATATCTGCGCCGCAAACAATAGCTTAATTTCCAAACTGCGTAAATCATTTCGTGTGCTACTTTGATGGTGTGCCGGGAGCTACAGGGAAAATGTGTTTATGGGTTTATATAATTGACACGTGTAAAAAATAATTTGCGCACATTGCGTAAGAAGGAAGAGACTGCTCGGAAAACGTGTAGAAGATAGGTAATGTCAAAATTTTAAACTGAGTGACATTAGACTGCGTTATTGGTCTAGTGATGTGAGTTCTTGGGTTTGATTCTTGGGTCAAACAATGTATTATTGAATTTTTCTTTAGTAAATTCTCAGTAGCAGTCCGGAGCTTGGATTTGTGCCTGTGATTGGGACATTAGGTCCCAATGTAAGAAAGCCTTGTAGAAATTTGTCTTTTTTGTGGCCTTGTCAACTGGCAAAATGTGGACTTACTAAACACCTCTGCCTACTATTTGTTGTGTTGTTATGTTTACTAATAACACTGAATTACAAGTTGAAGGCATTTCGTGAGTAATGCCTGACCATGGGCACCATTTTGTAACCCTTAAATGACTTTGCGGTACTTCATCGTCTGTAATTAAGTATAGTAACGATGTTACACGCAAAATGTAGTTTCAAATTATCCTAGTTTGTATACCTAAGTAAATTTATAGTCTAATAACCCTTCAAGTAGTATGTTGTGGTACTTTAGTGGCTTAGTGGCCCTTTGTGGTACTTAAAATGTTAACGCAGTGGGTTAAAAATTGGACGGTCTTGCTAGGAATTGTGGGTAGAACTTCGCATAAAAGGCATACCTATTATTTTTTGTGCCGTTATCATCATCAGCCCGTTGCAGTCCACTGCTGACATAGGCCTCTCCCAAGGTATGCCTCAGAGCCCGGTCTGCTGCTTAGTGGATTTGTTGTCTGATTCGCAGATATTATTTATCCTGAATTTCAGTGTTAAAGTGCGTAGTAAAAATTAATATTTTGGTAAAACGTACCTAAGACAGTTTTTTTTTCTAGTCAGCATAAAAAAGATAGATGTATTTTTGGTTTTCAAAACATCTTTTTAGCTGTCATTTTTTATTTAAAAAAAAAACGTGGCCCCACTAGGAATTTCTCCTATGTCGTGGGTGCGTTTCAAAAACATGAAATATCATCGTACAAATTTAGATTTGCAGAGACTAAGAACAGGTAGAAATCCAATGAATTGTTATGTTTTCCCTATCAAGACCAAAAATAACATCCTAACTTAAAAACCAAAATTCTCTAAGTCAATATTCGAAACTCAGTTTCACTACAACAAAAATATTCGTTCAAAAACGCGTAAAACCTACGTAAAGCATTTTATTTACGCACCAAACTCCCGATCTATGCAACAAGAATTAGGGTGGTCTTAATGAAATTCCGAGTTAAACGTAATCGCTGCCATTATGGCTTGTTAAAATCTATTGTGTTATCGAACAATGAGGTATGTTGTCTAATTTATGGCAACCTTTTGTGATGTCGGGTAAAAATGTGGAGTAAGTGTTTTGTTATTTTGACCGTGTTATTATTGGAGATTGATTTTAATTTAGTAAGTATCTTTAAGTAGGAGAGGCCTATGTCCAGCAGTGGACGGAGATAGGGTTATAATGATGTTTATGATGAAATAGTTTTTGTATATTTTATATTTATTGGTCTCATCCTTGATATTCTTACTATACAATCAATTTTCGATCGTGAAAATAATATTTTGTTTCTTTTTGTCGAATAAAACGTATTTTGCAGTTATGTAATATTTTGGTAATAAGGGCTTTTGACCTATTAGTCATAAATAAATGATAAATGATTTTATTTCTGCAAATAGGTTTTAAAAACTATATAGAAGAGTCATGAAGGGGGGGGGGAAAGTAGGTGTGTTCTGCTTATCTATTTGGGGGCAGACAAGTGTGATGTTATAATACGCCTGTATTCCTCTAACAAACCCCGGACGTGTAGGCAGGGGTCTGGTGTGTAGTACATCCATATGTCGCCAGGTATGTTTTCAGGTCCTAATGTTACAGGGGGCGAGACTTTTTAATAACACTTTCCCCGATCCGGAATTCAAGCCCAGGACCTTATGCTCAGTATCACGCGTAGCGACCACCAGACCAACAAAGCAATACACGAATGATGATACACATTTATGATGAAAACGCTACTTGATGTATTTTCGATAAAACGTTAACAATATTAATAAAAATAAATAAACTATTTACCGAGGGAGTCTCGGGGAAATGTTGTTATTTATAAAAGGTTACACTGGGAGAGCAATAAAGAAGGTTATATAGGAAATCGATGGTGTGCCGCCACTTTATATTGGGTTAATATATTATGGTTTACTTCTATTAAATATACAAAAATACCAAATTTATTCTGTATTTACCACTGGATCTGGCTATTGAAAGTTGTTGAGTGTTAGTTCCTCGATTTGATTCCTAATCTAGGAAGTTAATTTTTTTTTTTTAAACGTCGCCCCACACTAGGAATTTCTCCTGTGTCGTGGGTGCGTTTCACAAACATGAAATATCACATACACAAACACCCAGACTCGGGACAAACGTCTGCGGATCGCACAAATTTTTGTCCCGGGCAGGAATCGAACCCACAACCCTTAGCGCAGCAGTCCAATCGCTTAGCAACTGCGCCAATCAGGTCGTCTAATCTACATTAACACACAATATTAGTATAGCCTAATTAACATTAACACACAACATTTATAAACGAGGATCATACCGACATGTAACTAAACCCCGTATTAAATCTATTGACATATCTAGTCTTTGATATGCAAACGACAGTGACAGGTATAATTTAATCATTGGTTTAAAATTGTAATTTTTATTTATAAGTGTTAGCAATAAAATATTAAAAGGGATATAGAATGACTTAATAGACTCGTTCACTATGGTTCACTCGTTTACATGGCAACATTGTACTTTAAGTGGGGGTAGTATCTTAATAAAAGAGCAAATCCTTTGGTCGGTGACACATTGTGACACGAGAGTTTGTCCGGTATGGACTTGGGATTGTAATGTCGGTTGATAAAAAGTGATTATTATAAATAACCTACAAGTTTTATTTGTTGCTGGGTTTTGAATTTTAAGATTGTCCCTGTGATAGTCTTATTTTAGAATGTGCGCCGACGCAAACACAGGTACTCATTCTATTTCTTTACGCACATAATACAACTTAGTTCGATGTGTCAGTGTGACCGACATGATCTGAAACGAATCAGGTGCTGGAGACATGGCTTGGAGTTTCTAAAGCGTGGGGATTATGGCAACCCCCCCTACTAAGAGGGAGGCCTTTGTTCAACAGTGGACTTCTTCCGGCTGATGATGGAGATGATGATATAGTTAAAAACATGGATAACACTCACGGAAGTTATTTTATTAGAATTACAAACGTATTCGAGAGTCAAGAGAGTCAAATACAAACAAATACAAACGCAACAACTCATGGTAGACACTGTGCTTAACTAGCACTCATCCTTCACTCAAAACATTTAATACGAGTCTCGACAGGAAACGTATCCCTAAATCTTCGTCGCAGGCAGGTGAAACAATGCGTTGAATAAACATTGTGTACAAACAAAGGTACGGGCCTTTATTTGTTCGAGGATTTTGTAACGGAGCTCAAATACTGATACGGTTAAGCGGGTTTAAGTAGAGGCTAAGAATTTCTGGAGTAAGATGCGATGCGAGTATAATCTGTGACGTTTTCTGACTTATGAGGTTATAATACTTAAGTTAGTGATAATTACTGTCTCGTTGGTCTGGTGATTGTAAACGCAGCTGCTGAGCACGAGGTCCTGAGTTCGAATCCCGGGTAGGGCAAAGTGTTACTGGGTTTTTACATTAGGTAATTCTTAGCACGGAGTCTGGATTTGTGCCCGGTTTATGGAAAAAGGCTTGCCTCCTATTACATACCATACGTGGACCATAAACCTCTGCCTATCCCTTCGGGGAATACAGGTGTGATGTTACGTAATAATAACTTACTGCTTCGTTGGTCTGGAGAGAAAAGCTGAACTGTTGAGGGTGAGGTTTTTAGTTTAAATAATAAAGGAAATTTGAAAAATGATGGTCACGAGCGGGATTTGAGCAGCGACACGATAGCTCAGTTGGTAAGAGCTTCGTCGGTGTTTCTTCTCAGAGGTAGTCAGTTAGGAAATGCCGACACCATCATTCTAACTATTTTATAAAAAAATGACGTGTAAAAGTGTTTTTTTAAAACCTATTTGCTGAAGTAAAATCATTTATCATTTGTCACGGTACGGCGAATGTCGTGGGTTCGAGTACCGCTCGTGTCCATAATTTTCCAAATGACCTTTATCAATTTAGATTCAAGCTTAGCATGGGCAAAGTGCTAAAATGATACCAAAAGACAGGTTTTCAGTTTTTTAACACCTGAAGTCTGGATTTGGGTAAGGTTAATTACCAGCATGGAGTCTGGATTTGGGTAAGGTTAATTCCGAGCATGGAGTCTGGATTTGGGTAAAGTTAATGTCAATAGACGTGTCCTGTATTACATGTGACCTATAACATATCTGAAGAAAATTTGCACGCATTTAAGTAACGGCCACCTCAAAGAGCCATTTTAAAGATTTTCGTTTCTAAATCCAGATTTTTAACTTTCGCAGCCACATACTCTAACCACTAGACAACAAGACCTTCCATTAGCTACCACACAAAGATATGATGACATCATCATTGAATTTTGACGTCATAGCTCACATTATAACTCCCACAGATAAAGCTGAGTGTCTGTACAGTAATGTGTTATGCTTATCTCTCTGGCTACCCCACAACGAAGCGTGAACATTGATAGTTTGGTCGTGAAAGCATTCTTTTGAATGATACGATTATTTGAAACGATACATCAGAATTCAATTTCTTCTACATTATTATGAAGCTGTAGTCTGTACGGTGAATCATAAAAGTATCATTAGGTTGAAATCGTAAAACTCCCGTGTTATAATACGCCGTGTGAATAGGCCCTTAGTTACTTAAAAATAGAGGTCAATTTCAATACAACTCTTTGTTAGATTGTTATTAAAATCTGTTTTACAAAACTAAAAATGTTTTTATCCCTGGCAAAAATTATTGTATGTCGATGACATTATTATGGCTCTCAATAATTGTTTAGCTAACTGTCTCAGAAGGAGGAATTTGGGCGATTATTATTAACAAGGAACATTTAGGAAACAGATAATTTAAAAAAGAAAGAGACCATGTATGAAAAGGGATTCCTGTTTTCTAAAAGAAAGCTTCTATTACCATTTATCAACACTGCCTTTACCATTACAATAAAAGCTTGATGGTAATGCATTACTAACCTATCATAAATCCATGTATTCCACGGAATATCGGATACATTATCCACTATTAATGTCATAACAACATACTCAAAATACTCTTAAAATGTCTATTTGAAAGGTAAAAGTTCAAATCGTGCCTTTCACTTGTAATATTTGAAAGTCTATGATAACCACCGCCTTGGTAGTCGTTTACCTGAGAGACTTTTCAACGCTGTGTAAAGCCATGTCAGAAGCCTACAGGCAGTGTAAACTCTGACACCAGGTTGTTCATCAACCATACGATAAGAAGAAGATGCTGATAGGTGTACTTCAGCTCCTAGATTGTGGAGTACAAATAGAGAGCCTCCACTACTATACTGATTAATACTTTTATTTAAATACTAGCTGCGCCCAGCGTTACCCGCTACATTTTTCGAGATAAACAGTAGCCTATGTGTTAATCCAGGGTATCAGCTACCTTCATACTAAATTTTAGCAAAATTGGTCAAGCCGTTTGAACGTGAAGAGGTCACAAACATACAAACACACTCACAAACTTTCGTCTTTATAATATTAGTGTGATAAAGTAGTGATACTTCTACTTAAATAAAAGTATCACAACTCACAAAATACTGGAATGAAAGAATTGTTTAAACTTATATTAAACTTGAAAACGTTATTTTAAAGAAAAATGCTCGATTCTCTCCCACTAGAATTCTTTATGATATAAGAGAACTCCTAACGCGATTTGAGAGTTTTTTTCCTCGGTAGTTTTCTTGGAGATAAAGTTTGGAGCCACGAAAATAATATAAAAATACTTGTAACAATTGCAGTGCCAAATCTTTCAGGGACCCAGAAGGTATTGAGAAAATTCATCAGTTCCGTATTCACAGGCGAGGTATGCAGAGGTTTGAATATTTGTCAAAGGCAATTTGGCTACTCATCGTTAGATATATTGCGAAAAACTTTAATTTTTAAACTCACCGAGGACTGATAAAAAAACGTCAGTCAGTCCAAAAGTGTAAAGTATGATTTAAGTTCCCAATAACTTCTCGCTAAGAAAAAGTTCTGCAATTTATCGGGTGTCCACTTATTTTTCCAACAAACACTTATCGGGCTTGGTGGTCACTTTATACAGGAACGTTTATAAACTATACTGTAAAATACAAATATTATACCAACAGAGGATAATTAAGAAAATGTAACGTCGCCTATTAAGTCCCCGCTTTCCTCGTGGCCCGCCACTAACCACCTAATGACCGCACCTCTCACGAGCTTTGTCGAGCGGAGTGCACCAGGTCACCTTTCTGCCTCCCTCACGTAACTGGCTACATGATAAGAGATCTAGCCGAGTGAAACGAGACTCAGAATGAGTTCGTGAAGTTAGGTAACAGTTTTGAAGATTGCTGAATTTAATTAACTATTTGTAATTAAGAACTTGGATTGCGTTTCACAAACATGAAATATAACATACACAAACCAGACTCCGGACAAACATCTGCGGATCACATCAATTTTGTCGCATAGTCGAACCCGCAACCCTTAGAGCAGTAATCCAATTAAAAACAATAAAAATAAAATAAAATCTATTGGAAATCTTGAGTATCAAAAAAATACAGTGAATTTATATACCAGTACTTATAATACTAAATATGGTGTAGCGACCTGCCTTAACTAGGATTATATTAACCTCTGTTCCAGGCTATCTAGTCTATAAAATTCATTTTTTCCAAAAAAAAATTGTAAATTGCTTAGCCACTGCGTCTATCAGGTTGTTGTATTACTAAGACATTAAGCAAACAAAATACTTATCTTTGCTAACATTCAATAGTTAAAAAAGAAACTAATTTAGAACAGTTTTTGAACCAAAATTTCAAATCTCTTATTTACACCAAAATTATGTTAACAACAAAATTCCTAACACTGCCAAATAATTTCACGCCATTCCAACGTAACTCGAAACTAGGGTCCCAATTGACATGATCGCTATATACAAACCCCACGGCATTGCCTGCATTAAAATTTCAGAGCTGAGCTAATGAAACCTGAGACTGGCTCTCAAATATTAATGAGACCTCCCAGACTTGTCATTTATACATCTATTGCTATTTCAAATTGGATTTGTATATTTTAAGCTGTTTTAGCCAGTTTTACGCGTGGGAAATGTTGAGAGTTTTGTTCAGCTGTGGTTTGGGTATAAAGTGGTGTTACATCGAAAGTTAGGTATAGTGTTTCAGGTAATTCTCGGTAGTAACACGGAGTCTAGATTTTTGCTGTAGTCTGGGTCTCATTCCTGGACATAGGCATCCTTTTAGAGTGTCTAAATGTCTTCCTCTCACTGCAAGCTGTAGCCGTCATCTTAAATTGTTCGTTTTATCTGCCAGTTTTTCTACTGGCACTTTACTGCATTTTATCAATGGGATACTGGAAAAATCTTGGAGAACTTCACTTATGAAGAGGCTGGTAACTGCATCTTATGAAGCTTACCTTCAAAGCTTCACACCACAATTTTTTTTGTCACTACTGCACTTGGTAAAGAATTATCAAGATTTTCCAGAAGACTGAGTTTAGGATACTTACATTTAATGTTAACTCTCACTTTAACGCCCAGTTACCTGTAAAGAATAAAGTTTAGTTAAAACTAATAATGTAATGAGATCTAAATCAATTAAACTTCTTCAACATTATTTAATAATTATCCATGCTTTTATATATATTTATATACATTATCTATACCCTAATATTATATATATTCAACTAGCGGCCCGCTCCGGCTTCGCACAGGTTTAAAATATATATTATAAGTATTTCTCCACTATTTAATGGATGTTATTATACTTAAAAACCTTCCTCTTCAATCACTCTATCTATTAAAAAAAAACGCATTAAAATCCGTTGCGTAGTTTTAAAGATTTAAGCATACACAGGGATATAGGGACAGAAAAAGCGACTTTGTTTTATACTATGTAGTGATAATTATGTATAATATTAGGGTATGCCATTCCTGATGTTTCGTCAGCGTATTGCTATGGATTTTTTGGCATTTAAGTCTTAAAATAACTAAGATAAAAGGTGAAATTACGAAAGTCATCGAAGCTTTCTTGAAACAACTTGTGCGTATAAATTGATTTCATAAACCTCAGAGCTAATACTTCTAATAATACTAAATTACATTACACCGCCATTTGAAATTCCTTTTCCATTACAAGCCGCATTACCACAAACCACGTGCGGCCACTACGTAATAGGTATAGCCTGTGGGTTGAAAGGTAGACGGTCTAGGTTCCATACTAAGTCGGGCAACGTTAAATTTCCAAAAAGGAAATATTAAGGACACGATGGCTCAGTTGGTTAGAGCAGCGCCACGGTACGGCGAAGGCCGCAGGTTCAAGTCCTGCTTGTGTCCATCATTTTTCAAATTTTCTTTATCAATTTAGAGGAAATATTAAGTTTCCTTTAATATAAACAAAATATAATCGGAAACATTTTAGAAATTGTATCGTGTATCGTTCAAATTTATAAGGCTGCTATTTTTAAATAAGTTCGGTTCCTGATATTTTAGTGGAAGCCAGGCCTGAAGCACAATTAAAAAGTATATAATTCGAATTATATTACACGAGGGTTGTTTAAAACAAAACATAACCGACCCTTTATCCACAAAATAAAATGTAAACCTTCCTTTAAATTTAATTACAACATAAAATTAGGTTTTATTTTTAATTTACCCACATGGGCAATAGGCGGTTTAATTTTTAATTATGTGAAGTACATAATAAAAAAATTGATGTGGTTGCTATTCCTGAAATATTGTTGTCGGTTAGAAGGGGCAGCCGCAAATAAGGTATAATTATTTGCCATCACAAATGTGGGTCGTTTTAGCGAGAAAAGGGCATTTGATGGTACGCCTAATGTCGGTCCACCAGCCAAATAGAGACCTCTTTGCCCCAAACGAAGTTCGAATTACAAATTAAAGTGACCTCTGTCACACCGTTGCAAGGTTTTCATGTAAGTTTTGGAGTTCGTTTGTAATCGCTTGCTTTATTTAATGTATCTTGGTAAGTTCTGACCCTTGTTGTCACAGTAATTAAATTGTGTGGAGTTTTTGGTAATGTTGTAGCAGTTAGTTTTGTTTTTGTAAAAACATTTTAGATTATGCGTGTGGAAATAACCTAAAGATGTACCAAGAAGTGGGTGATTACGGGCTGCAGATACTGATCATAAGTATAATTACGCTTGTATTTTGCTAAAGAATACAAAGAAGTAATTGCACTTCGCCGATTTACAGATATTACAATTCAAAAAAAGTATCAAAGATCTGCTTTTAAGATCAAAGAAATGCTAGTAGAACAATATTAAATAGCAAAGAGCCCTTTTACAGAACATACGTAAAAAGATATACCTACTTGGAATAAATAAATAGAAATGAGACATGAAACAGGAGTCTAAAGTAACTCATAGGAATAAGGTTCTTTAAGGTCATTAATAACTTCTCGGAAATCGACTGGAAATCAAAACATTATATCCTCAAGCTTCATCTTATGACACTAACAAAGTTAACGAGATGGCCCAGTTCAAACACCTGCCACGATTCGGGGAATTGTATGAAATTCTAATGAGTTTATTATTTAATTATGCATTTAGCTCGGAAGATTTGTCAGAAGTTCGATTTGTACGACGTAAAGATTAAGATTTTAGACCCGCGAATGATAAATATTATGTTACAGTTCAACTTCAGAAGCGAGAATTTAATAATTGGACTGTATGTTTTTCTGTATATTTTGTATTGCTCATGATCGTGGCTAGAGAAGCAGGATTTGATTTTTTTCTTTTAGGTGTTTCCTAAGTAATGTTATCAAAAATCTATTAAAGATGACCTCAAAATAAACAGAGAAGCATTGTTGAAGTCGTTATTGAAAAAATTGTCTTGTACGGTCTTATTTTCTATGATGATGATCCTTGCTTACATTACTACTATTGAGACATCAAAAACACTTTTTAGAAGTATAAAGCCTTTATTATTTTCACAAAAATTGAAGGCGAATATTGTTGCGCCAGCATATTTGAAACTTTCATACTTCAGTCTAATACAAAGAATAAGTAAAGATACTTCAAACAGTAATATTAAATACGCTTATCATTATTAAATGTGCGTTCTGTGTCTAACGATTTATGCGCACATGGTTGTGTTTTGAGTAATAGGCAGTCAAATTAGTGACATTTTTTAGCCACATCACTCACTATCATATTATAAAAGCTTAGAAATGAACCTTGGCCTTATCCTCCAGCTGTAAATTAATTCTGTCATCAATGATTATTTCTTCTTTAAATGAGAAAACCTCCTATATTTGTAATTGGACAGTTAATGAATCGTATTATAATACGCTATTTAACCACTATCTAACCTTACTTACGTGCTTATCTGGAATCAACTAATTCATTAGTAAGTTGAGAAGAAATTGTTTGTCCGGACACAAGTAATAAGACTAATCAATCTTAATGATAAAACATCTTTTTACTATCTAATTAGATTTTTTCTTCGATCAATTTAAAAAGGCTACGCTACGGTAACAAGGTCGCTCTAAAAAAGCCCACTCAGATAATGAAGGGGCGATTAAAATTAATTTCGCGGAAATTCAATTTTTTCCTCGAGTGCCAAGAAAGTCAATTAAACTACATGTTTAATTTAATTTTACAAACAGTAAGTGTTAATTAGCGGTCCGTGGGCCTATTAACGTCTTTTGTTAAATAATAATTGGCCCTTAATGGGGTGATTGTTCTATTATGTTTGGACATTGGCCTTAATCGGTGTGTCTAGCAGCGGTTGATGGGCCATTGTTTTTGTGCCTAGGGGGAGAATTTTTTGCTAAATTAAATGAGAATTTAGTTGTGGCTGCTCGGATATTACCAGAGTATTTTGGTACCTACAAAATTCTGAGATTTAAGCTTGGTTAGTACTAATGTGACTCTTTCAATGTCAGATGTACGTGTCGGTACCTTAATTTTTTGCCTAAAATTAAAGGAATATTTTTAAAGTATATTTTAGCCTCAGCAAGACTAGGCACAAGGCACAGGTTGTCACGATAACCTCAGAACATTTTGCTAATCTCGCCTACATTTCTAATATGAATAGAATAAGACCAAATTTTGTAACAAGAATTGAGTCTTCGCCATCTGTACATATTACTTGCTGGTAGCTGAATTATGAATCCACAACATCCACTAGAACTTCATACTACTCTAGCAATACAAAAACAACCACTTTTCCCCAACCTCCCCTTACACACAAAAGCAATTAATTACAACAGAAAATCACGTTTTCCCCTATTTCCCCGACCATTGAATCAGGCTTCTCGTAATTGTTCGTCACGTACTTCAGATATCTTAGAGACAAGATATTACGTACTTAGAGTTATACAATTAAACGATTGAATTAGCAAAGCGCGGTTATTTTTAGCCAAAATCTGAAAAAAAGTTCTTGTTCAGGGTGTTTTACACAAAAACACCCTGAACAAGAACTGTTACGTGGAAATACAGATACAAAAAAAGTTAAAAGTCATTTACTAAATATAAAATCTTAAAAAAGTACTTTCTTCGCGTCAAATTATATGTAGACAGCCATTAAAACGCCAACACGTCAGCACGAGGAAACACAGGGGCCGAAATACAGCTAGAAAGACAAAGAGTGATGTATATTTAGTCAAGTTAAGGTGTGTCGATGATTATGATGATGATGAATTTATGTGAGACTTTTGTTATCATATTTTAATGGATTGTTTGCTTTATAATCCATGGATCCATTTCAATTGGATTTAATTACGATAATTTAGATATAGGGAGAAAAAAAGTTTTGTATGTGTTGATGACATTTTCATACCTACCGATACAAATATTTATTTTTTGTTTGTAGGCTTTAACTAATAAAGAATGTTGTACGATGAAAAAATCCTAATACTGCAATGAAGCTAAATATATTAATTTTATTAAAACCAATAGAAATCGATAACGCTGGTCAAGCGCACACAAAAAATCCGAGCGCAAACGAAGAATGAACAAGCACAAACCAACACACATCATTCAATTATGAACTCTAACTTTCTGTAACGACGTTCCAAATTGCATTAACATCGTTATTTGCGCTACATCAACTGATTAAATCACGTGATTTGTACTTAAAGCAAATCTCTACACTGAGTCAATCAGCCGCCGCTCTAACTAATGCGTTTAGGGGATTAACAACAAGCTATAATTAATTTGTTTGACAGTGGTACGTGGATTAACGATTATCTCGTGCTCATTGAAAAGCCTAATAACTTTAATTTATAGGTATCTATTTATGTGTTTTCACTTGAAACTGACAGCCATTGCATTAATTGAGTTCTGGTTTCAGTACGTGTTAGTTTATTTTATGAAAACATCTCATAAAGGTACTTACGTATATTATTACCAAACCCCCTTCATCATCTACTTAGGCTTTTAGAATTCCACTTTCTTTGGTAATCTTCCTTAGATCTTAGTCAACTCTTTAAGTTGGTTAGAATACAAACATAGAAATATTACTGATGCTATAGAGTATAGAGGTGTTACTTAAGTTTTGCACAACTTGACGAATGAGCGTAATATATTAGGTTTTATTTTCAGGTAGGACAAGCACACCTTTGAATAGAGGCGTATAAGTCAGAAAGAACAGGCAATTTAGTTTACCACATAAATTTCCAAAACCCATAATATACGGACACAATTTTCAAATACGACCAAACATAACTAATGTAACCAATAAATCGCTACAAATTTCAAGATAAATGAAATACACCGACTCTATCGGACAAACATACAATAGGACTTGGCGTTCACAAAATTGGATTGTCCGCGGACGAAGCGCTCCGACAATCAAAGGAGTATTACCGATCGCTGTCCGGAACTGATCTCGTTAATTGCTGCCGCTTGGTCGCCCTAGTGCGAATAATTGTTCCGATTGAAACAATGACTGGCAAAGGAACAGGTATGGAACTTGTATGTCACGGTGGAATAGGTTTATAAAGCCTTATTCTAGAGATTAGTTTAATCGTGTTGGTTCATTAAAATAAGTTCATTCCTATGTTGGTCACTAACTGAAATTATGACAGTTTTGATTGAATTCGATTATAAAAATTTGAATCTAAAATTAAATCAGATCGATCTACAATTGTTTTATATTTTCAGAAATAAATGATAAAGCAACACCCTTTTTGAAGAATAAAAAAATATTAACAAGTTATGAAGTAAAAAGCCTGTGACCAATATATTAATATTAAACGAAACATCAAGCATAGTTTCCCTTCTATCATAATCTATTAATTTAATAAAATCTATATAAAGGTCAACAATCTTGGAACCCTAAATAGAAACACCTAAACTTATACCTAAATCCCGTCAAAACGGACTATCGTCAGAACAATAGCTTGATCTACCATGGGTATGTAGGCTTTAGTTGGCACAAGTGTGAAAGAACCAGAACAAAAATAAACTACAACACGTGGTACTTTACATAAACCAACAAATAGCAGTAAAACATTACTTCGTGATGTAATCAAAATGTAATTACCATAACATGTTGTAGTATACTAACAACAAACGCTATTGTCTATCGTATTTGCCATACCTGTCGCGCCAGAATTGGCAGTGACCGGCCAAGCAGCCAATAATGGCCAATAATTCATGCCAGTATAGTTTGGCACAATGGCGGCGGAACAATTAAGGCCATGTACTTAGATTGTTGGTGATATATCTGTTATGGAATATATGATCAATGGAGAGAATTGCCTGGAGTGTGTCCTGAATATTTAGTGTTTAGGATCGGGGGTGGCGAGGTTTTCACCTCCTTCAAATTCGATAGACGGTAAGGAATTTGGTGAGGTGACAACAGTTGTTTTAGGTAAACCCGAAGTCGAATATAATGTCGCTAACAGTTGCGACACAGTTTAATTAACTAATGCAACTGTTAACGCATAATTAATATTGTAAACTTGTTTCTGTTCCAATAAATGATTTTGTTTTTTTTTTTATTCCACGTATCCACGTTGATGAACAACCTGGTGTCAGAGTTTAAACCACCTGCAGGCCTCTGACATGGCTTTACACACCGTTGAAAAATCTCTCAGGTGTGCCGGTTTCCTCACGATGTTTTCCTTCACCGTTTTTAGCAACTGATAACTAATTTATAGTACGCACATGAATTTGAAAAGACATTGGTGCGTGCCGGGTTTGGAACTTGCGACCTTTCACTTGGTAGTCCAACGGTCATACCACTCGTCTATCAGTGCAATATTTAAAAAATAACATTGATATTCCATATCAGTCGTAACGAATACGATCGAAAACGATACGAATCAAACATATTTACCAAATCAAATCATCCAACTTACCTAAACAGTTCTCATGGAAATTTCGTTCATAATCGTGAAATTATTTCCCAGAAACATTAAACTTCTCGCCACAGATTGTTCGTATCAATAGCTTCACATATTAATCAAGTTATCATTGGTAGTTACAAGTTTCGTAATCCTAAGTTGACAATCCAATTTCATGTGACAAGCCCCTATGGATATGTGGGATGAGAGTCTGTATGTGACCAGCGGGATCTAATAACACTATAATGTCTGTTTATGCTTCGCTTAATTAAGTTCTCCGTTTTCCGGGATGTAGCGTAGCCTGTATTTTATCCAGGATGCAATCTGGCTTTGTATTAAATAATTCTCCAATCCATTTATGCGTGATTGTGTGTGCATTGGCAGGAACCGCCGAGTTAATGTTGAAATTTTAGTATTTTATCTTGTCAGATATTTCATAATGCTCCAAAAATTTTCATATTGTTGTATGCATCCTATACTCAATGTTTGATTTTGTTTTCAAAATGTCTTCAGCATTTGAACTGCATTATATCTATGAGTTTTTGGTGGCATGTTGCCCTTGCTAAGCTTGAATCTAAATTGATAAAGAAAATTTTAAAAATGATGGACACGAGCAGGACTTGAACCTGCGATCTTCACATTGCATTATATATATCCGGCATTATTGCTTAACTACCAGGTGTTCTTCGTTATCAAAAACAGTTAGTAAAGGATTTGCTACTAATCTCTTGACTAGTTAATTTTTTTCCACGCCTAAGCTTTTGTATAGCCTAAGTCGTCATATGTGTAACCGTTGCACAATAGACTCCTAACTGTATCATTTATGATCTTTCTGCTTGAGGCACTGGCGACCCTACAATATGCAGAACATTCACTTATTCATAGCAATAAGGTTAATTAATACTCATAACTAAATATTATTAACACTGGAAACACTCTTCCATGTAACCAAGTAAATTATCGAATTTCATCTCGTCTGCAGAATATCCACATCGATCGAAGGAATTCCGCAATGAATTACTGAGTGTACGAGCTTTGAAAACAATGTTAGTTTCACTCGATTCAGTTGAAATTATTACTCTATTGTTTCAGATCGACGGATATTAAGTTCTAGCGATTTAATTAAATTTTTCAACGTTAGTCGAGCGTTTCCTTGTTTCTGTTCTCAGTTGGGTGGGTATCTAATGCGCTTTCTTAGAACTGCTGTTGTGAAGGCAAAATGAGATGGTTGTTTATCTAATTCTATGGAACGAACTTTTTGATAACATAGCGTAGAAATAGACAAAGCTAAGTGAAGACTACGAGTTAAAAGGAAAATTAATTTAGTGCTAGGTTTTTGTATCTCTCTGTAGTTAGCCAGTGCATAGATTATGTATAACCAAAACACAGACAACAATGAATATAGTAAACAATGCAACGCTTTATAAACCCAAAATAGGTCAAAAATTGACAATACAACATAAATCCTAACCAACCTCAAACCGACTACCGTCCCAAAAAACTTAACACATTACATCCCACAGGACGAGAATGATCATTTGGGTAACGAATAAAAAAGTATATAAATTACGGAAACAAACGAACCGTCACGATGTTACCCGAATACCGCCGAGTGACAAATGCAAGGGTCAACCAGTTGACAGGTGGCGAGCGGACGGCCAAAAAGAAAAATGGCGGACAAAATGGCCGCTGTGGACGTGTCCCGCATGATTATGGTTTTTTTGGCTGTCGTTGCAAGCGTTAGTGATGTGTTAGTCTGTTTTTAGAGGATTTTCTACCTGCAGATAAAACAGTGCGACGACTATTTTAGAAGAAAAAAGTGAGATAAAAGTTGCTAATGTTATAAAATTCTATTTCAGATTTGGCAGTAAAATGTTTCGTTTCGTTCGTTTCAATTTCAAACATAAAGCGATTCTTATTTTATACATTAACATAAATATTACACAGACAGACAAAAGGACGATACATACAATAAAGCAGAAGAAGCAGGAAATAAATAAGAATCGCTCAGCAGTTTGACAAAGATGTGATCCATTAGCGCCACATCAAACCTTATTTCGTCGAAATTACGAATTAACACAAACGTATCCGGACAAATTACGTTACACGAATACCGTCTCAATCCCTAGAATCCCGATCCCCTATCCCTCGGCGACATTAATAAAGGCCCAGATGTTCGGAGCGGGGCTCGAATACTAATTATCGGAAGGAATAAATGAATTAATTTTTGTAATTAGGTACGAGGGTGAAATGTAAAAACGCCCGCCCTCAAGTGCAAAGGGACAGAGATTTCGGTGCGCCCCATTAAGTTTTATGATATTTGATTTATGAATGCTTTAATCAAAAAATATTTGCATATCGGCTAATTGTTTCGTACGATTTGTTAATTAATTTGGAATTGTTGGACGTGTTATGACGTCGTTTAGACATTTTAGCCTTGTTTTCGATTTATTTCGTCAAACAATTACCGTGTTACTGAAATCGGCAATTGGTCTATCATTTTTTAACTTGTACAATCTACATTGCTAACAACTTTTCTTTATTTCAACATTCGTCCAACAACTGTCCTGACGTACTTTCTTATACTTAATAGTCATATTATTGCTGTATCACTCACGTGTATAATTCGAGAATGGCTGACAAGTTTCGGACTCAATCGGAGCTGGTGAGGCGGTGGAGTATCGAGCTGCTTCATTCGCTTTAAATTTCTTTTATGCTTTAATTTTTAGATCATATTTTATTTAGTAACCATATTATTCTTACTAGATACTAAACATACTTTGACTTTTAAGTTTCAATTCCAAATTATTCAATAAAGTCACAATGACGAAAAAATGTGATTAGGGGATGCGCAAACGTAGACACTTTTTGTTAACGACACAGAACACCATCACAGGAAACCGTAATTGCTGTGTCCTGTAGCGGCAATTTACGTCTGCACAAGGAGTGGCTTATTTCAGAAATCAAATTTTCATTGGTGGCTTGTATCCGACACAAGACACAAAAGATTTCATGTTTGCGCAGCGCCTTAATGCTTGCCCGGATTTTTAGGTCCTACAAATATTTTTTCCTTGAGGCATTCCAGCAACCTTAAAAAGGCTTTCGTCTCATTGTCACTTGAAACATAACAATCGATTCGGTATTATAGCTCCGTTAGTTCCTTGTATCTCTCGCTTAAGGTTAGAATACCGTAGTGAGTCCCATGGGCGTAGTACGAGTAAATCTTATTTGATATTTAGAACTATTCCCTGTAGGATTGCGTAGATGTTTGCTCCTTGCTATTTGCTTCTGTGACAGTTGTTGTTCTTATTCAATGAACTAACAATTTTATCTTTGTTCACATTAAATGTTAACAATATATTCTAGTATCTTATTCCTTTAAAAGTTTATTTTTTACTTTGTTTGCGACTGTTATTTTGTTAACGGCAAAATATTTTAAGTTATATTAACTTTGTCGTTTACTTTTCGATACAACATAAAAAAGTTTAATTTGCGACTGATACTGTCTTATTATGACTATTTATTTGCTTTAAAACATTTCATATTTGTCTCTTGTAAATCCATTTTTAAAAGTTTAGGTTTTAAACCATATCTAGGTCCCCAAATGTCAAATAACAGAGCAGTTATATTCACACTAAAATCAGATTTAGTACGTTGTTTCAAAATATCTAAACTTTAATATTTACTGTTCTCTAATAAGGACGGACAGGCAGCCCAGGCTGCATACAAATTTATTGGCAAAACAAAGTTGGCCGGGCCGTGTGACGAAGGACGACAGTTGAAAATCCGATGTACTCGCGTACTTAGATTAAATTATCTAAATAATTTTAACAGAGACTACCTGTCAGAGTAATTTGTATCTTTATTTATTTATTCAATGAAGTCCCTTATCTCTGATAGGGTAGGTATAAAAATGTTCTCTTTTGGTAAGAGTAACTAATAAGTCAAAAGTTTAAAATCAAAATACTTTATCCAAATTAAAATTCGGACAGCCCTTGATATTGGTTTCGGTGCAAGTGCAAACTTTACAGTTCCGAAACAAAATCCATCAAACGCTTTCAACGGTTTGATTGGCGTAAACAAATTATGATTTTAATAAATCTCGTTGGGGAGAAAATATTTTGATCCGATCAAAGGAATATGAAAGTTAGTGATTTTGGGGAGAGAACTTAGTAAAGTAGACTTATCGGTGATTTTGAAATTGTATGTTCTCTATTGACTTGGAATTAATTATATCCACTCCACCTCAATTTGAGTCTAAACAAAGTCCAGGGTAAAAAAGAAGTTGGCTTTGTTTTGAGACATCAATTTCCAAAAACCCTGCACTAACAAATTCTTCGCAGGAAAAATCTGTTTCAATCTTTTTAACCTGGAAATCCCAACCTAGTGCTAAAAGAGATTCGAGAACCTGGCTAATGAAACAGTCCCAAGAAGATAGAGCACACGACACACACACGGCAGACTAAATGGCGCTGTGAATTTGGGGAAACATGCAAATTAACCAAAACAACGTGGCTGCTTCACCCGCCGGGATTCTAGGGCAGCGTACCTCCAATAGGTGTCAATTTACACCTGCAATTAAGTATTTACTGTATCTTGGTTCTAATGTTTCGATATTTATATGGGGTGTTAGTTCAAAAACACTAAAGTTTTTGAGTGTGTTTGTATTTTTGTTACTTCTTCACGCTCAAACGGCAAGATTGATTTTGTATGGAGGTAGCTGACACCCTGGATTAACTCACAGGCTACTTTTTATCCCGAAAAATGTAGCGGGTAACAGCGCTGGGTGCAGCTAGTTGTATCTATACTTTGATTTACGTAATGATCGTATCGGCATTGCCACATGGCTCATGCCATCATTTACATTAGTAATTGTACCTACTCTTAAAAGTTTGTAATTTCTACAAGATTTTAATAAACCAGTTGACATAGACAATGTTTTTGTGGACCTTTGTCCAAAAAACAACCAACGATTGTTTCTGGAACAAACCAAGCCTTGCCTTACACATACTAATCTTCCAATAAATAATTAAAGAAATCGCAATGTAGCTGAAGTTGCTTTATTTTATAATTTTGTACCTTAATCGCTTCCGCCACCACAGCATCGCGACCCAATCCCGGTATTTTCTATAACATAATGAATTGCACGTCACGACCAGCGGCCACTGCTTCGAAAATTAATTTGTTCTTTGCGACCGTCGGCGTCAGTCAATCGTTGGAAACACCGCCTTCTCATTGGCGGTGCGAACAAAAACATGTTCAAATTCAAAAAGGTTCTTTCAAAGAGTTTGTTTGTGTTGGAGTTTTGTTTTTTTATTATGAACAGACATGTGAACAAAGAATTTGGTCCTCTGTGTGGACTGTGGAGTGATTTACAGCAAACAGTTTCAATTTATCACCGAATTCGGTGACAGGAGAGACAAAGGCTGGTTGCGAATATGTTACAGGTTCAAATTATTTGTCTTTGTGAGTTTATGCATGTGATAGCCACCCTGCGGAAGTTCAACAAAATACAGATGCTTTTTTTGTTATTATGTTGTTAGAAGGTTAATTAGGAACTCACTTATTGTTTCTATCCCTTTAGTCGTGATTTCTTTAGACTTTATCATCATACTATCTTTGGGCGATAGTTAATATGCTCTTTGTCTTTTAAGAAGTAAAAACAGATGTACTATTTATAATATACGCAATCTATATTTTCACCCCTTGAGTCATACAAGAAAATGATTCATTTTTGTGCGTCACCCCCACATTCCTAAAACATTCTTTCCCACGGAACATTTTCGAACAACCAAATTGGTATAGGTTCGCAAATGCGACAATCACTTAGTGCGACATTTTCATGGGTATATTTTTCCTTATACAGGGGGAAGACAACGACCCCATCAATTAGGTTACCATAAACACCCCGCGCTATGAACCCCATAACAGTTGTAATAAAAGTTAACAGCGTTATGCATAATTTTTCTATACAAATGGTTTTGAATGAACGTTGGGGATGTACAGGGTGGGATTGTTGGCGCAATATTTAGCCTGGGTTTCTAGAAGAAAAATATTGTGTTTTACCAAGTTTTTGTTTCGGCTGTCAATCTTTATTAGGGAAAGCTGACGTCACTGGAGATGTTTCCTTAAGAGTGTGCACTTACACATAGGTGTAGTTTCTATTCCTCACACTCTGATAGGAGAGTAAACGGATACAGGTTTGGAAAGTGACATTTATTATCTAAACTGGATTGTTGACTACGCGTATTTTACTAAAGATTGTAGGTACCTATTTAGAGCCTCTATAATGGTACTGCTAAAAATTTCCCGTCAGAATAACTTTTCGCGACCTAGAAGTTCTTTTTATTTTCTTTAAAATAAAACGTCGTCTTATACTAGGAATTTCTCCTGTTTGTAAGTACGTTTCACAAACATGAAATATCACATACACAAACCCCCAGAATCGGGACAAACATCTGCGGATCACGCAAATTTTTGTCCCGTGCGGGAATTGAACCCGCAATCCTCAGCGCAGCAGTCCAATTGTTTAGCCACTGCGCCGATCGGTTTGTAAAGTTGAACCCAAAACTGAGGCAGGTACCGGAAAACCAGTGTTAGCAGACGTAATAATACAAAAAAAACATACACTAATAATAATATACAAACAACATCCTGTATAACAAACGTTTCAGTAAAGACGGAGTTTATGCATTAAGCCTATTACGAGTTTCGGGATAAACAGAGCTATAACCCATGAGAACATGGCGACATTTTGACTGAAACGTGGAAACTGCGAAGAAAACGGCGATGTGTTGAGAATCGGCAGTTGACTTATAGGCCGTTTGGATCTTGGTAACGGAAAATACACCCATTTTTCACAGGCTCCGCGTTCAGTCATTTTTCCTTTACGTGCACTGTTTCCATGTATACCAATAAAATGTAATCCTTACATGTTTTTATATATTTCCGACTGCAGTTTTGCACATTGGCACTACGCAGGATAATCGAATTAAATGCGCAGCGTGTAAAACGTTCCAATGGTGCGCGCGATCTTTTTAAATTAAATATCAAATCATCCAAGTAGGCAACTACTCCATTTTGGAATAGTTGGCATTGCCTCACTATTGTGCGCGGTCATGGATTCTGGTTTGTTCTGTATTCTGAGCCTTCCTTCTTTCGTCTTACGATCTAACATAATAAAGAGGTGAAGCTTGTATGTAGGAGGTAATCTTCGACACTATTCATCCAATTACAAAAATTCTATCACCAATATTCAAAAGGAACCGTTAGTGTGGATGTAAGTTATTTTTATCCCGGAAAAGACACGACAAAAATGTTCACGTAGACCAAATCGTGTGATTATTATCGCACCATTTATAATAAGACATAATCATTAAACAGAACATAACATTGCAGCTGTCACCCAAAAGGGTAGGCAGTGGTGTGTATTACAGTCACATTTCGCCTGTTGTTGCCTGTTGTTGTCCCAAAGTTACATATTTAAATCCCATAGTTAAATCCAGACTCCGTGCTGCTACTGAGAATTACCTAATAGAAAAACCCAGTAATACTTGGCCCGACCCGGGATTCGAACCCAGGAGCTCCAGTAACCTACTACCACTAGACCAGTAATGTGCCTACTCATGGGTGCATTTTTTATCATACACTGTCCCTATTTAATTAACACCAAGATAATATATTGAAGGATTAAGTCCGCCTTATGCACCTCTTGTATAAAGAATAAATAAATAAATAAAGGATCCCTTACCAGTTGGATAAGAAATCCTAAAGAAAGGCCGATCTGCATCCATCCTATAACATATGCTCCTCTGTCCGTCGGCTCGTGAATGTGTGGCCTTATTCCAAACAAGAAACACCTCGAGAGAGCCTTTACCAGCTAGATAAAAAACCCTGAGAAAACGTCCAACTTTCTTCCATCCTATAACATTTGCTCCACAGCCCGTCGGCTCGTGAATATGAGGCTTTATTCCATAGTAAGAAATACCTCGAAAGAACCTTTACCAGCTGGATAAGAAGCCCTAAGGAAAAGGCAAACTTGCTTTCATCCTATTACATTTGCTTCAAAGCCCGTCGGCTCGTTAATATGAAGCCTTATTCCAAAGTAAGAAACACCTCGAAAGAACCTTTACCAGCTGGATAAGAAGCCCTAAGGAAAAGGCAAACTTGCTTCCATCCTATAACATTTGCTCCACAGCCCCTCGGCTTGTGAATATGAGGCCTTATTCCCAAGTAAGAAACACTTCGAAAGAACCTTTACCAACTGTATAAGAAGCCTTAAGGAAAAGGCCAACTTGCTTCCATCCTATAACATTTGCTCCACAGCCCGTCGGCTCGTGAATATGAGGCCTTATTCCAAAGTAAGAACAACACTTTTGACTGTTCAACCGTGAACTCTCGTCAATTTTACTCGTCGCTGCCTTTCGATTTGCTTTTGACTTTAATATCAGTTCCTACACTTGTCTGACTGAAATTTCCGTTTTGAATATTCAAGCCCCTTGTAAAGTTAAATAGAATTGCCATTTTGTTACTACTTCGGATTTAACAGTTCGTTGGACTTTTTCCGTACTTGGGTTTTTTTGGAAAGGTTCGGTAAGGTTTTTATCTTGTACAGCCTTTGCCATGAGTGTTTTATATAAATATGCTATTTAGCTTCAGTTTCCTCTGAATTTCCTCCTCCATTTGAAAACATCGTGAGTAAACCGACACAACTGAGGGATTTTTCAACGGTGCGTAAAAACCATATCAGAACAACCTGGTGCTAGAGTTTGAAGGCGAGGCGGTTTAACTCCAGCACAAAATTGTTAATCAACCATACGACAAAAATAAGAAGAAGTTACTTCTGCAAGGGAAAACAAAACATTTTTACTTGCGGGCAGTTCCGAGGGAACTAGCATTTAATAAGACAGCGCCACTCGTCACACAAAAGAGTGTAATACAAAGATTATTGGTAAAAAGGCTATTTTTTGCAGTAGTTATATCGACCGAGCTTCACGGACTTATCAAGTAAAGACAGCAAAAAAATATTTAAAACCATTATTTTAAATATGAGAAAAGTATTGACTGACTCTATTTTTGTATAATTCACTAATTACGCATTATTATGTACGGTAATTATGTTAATAAATTAGGATGATATTAGTTTAGAAGCATAATTTAGTTCTTGTCTTATCGAAGGTACCATTTTTTTTTCCAGCTTCTATTTATTCACGATATTGATAGTTCGACGCGTCTAGCTATGATACCATACGAATCAGCTGACTGATTTTTGTATCTCATCATTACATGACCTATATTTATTGTAAAGCTAATGTCGACACTATCAACAGCCGATAGATGTCCACTGTTGAAGAAAGGCCTCCTCATTTTAGGAGGAGGAGGGTTGCCATAATCCCGACTCTTGGCAAGCGGCTTGGGGATCGCAGTGTTGGTTGTCAAGTTACAGAAGACGCTGCTGCCCATCTTCTGGATATTCCCTTAGTCGCCTCTTACGATACTCATGGGAGGAAAGGGGGTGGTCAATTCTGGCCGGACACTTTAAAATTATCTTAAAGGACAAAAAAATAAAGATGCTGAAAACTGCTGATGCTGATGTGTCAATTGTACTAAAACAGTATAAGTTGTAAATACCTAAAGATAAGAATTTCAAACCGAAATAGATCTATGGAGAGGATTATGTTAACACCCAATCGCCTCATATCGGTGACAAACTGCTAAAACCTACTTAAACCGAGATCAACAAACAAACATAAACAACTCATTGGTGTTACATAAAAACCGATTTGTTACCATTTATGAAAATCCTCAGGGTTGTAACGAAAAAAAATACACTCATAAATTTGTATCCCCATTTCATTTGCTGTCTGTACCCTTAGGGCGAGGCAATCAGGGTTGGGATATAAAAGGATAGCACTGCCATCGTAAAATGTCCTGTACCAAGATTGTATGGGATTTGTACGTACTTGCGGATAAAATGTGGGGTTTTTTCTTAGAATTAAGCTGGACTAGAAATTGTATTGTTATGGTTAACGTCTAATTAATACTTGATAATATAATGAACTGGTGAAATGGGTGTACTTCACACCTCTGTACCGCTTTACGGAAAACGACGTTTTATGTTAGTTATAAAGAGATGACAAGATGAAAATCATGCAATATTTAAAATAGTACTTTCTGATCAGAAGCTCATAGCTACAGTCAGTCAGTCTGTAATGGATGAACTTTCACTCATGTTTGACCTCTCTGTGCTTTGGAAGGCACGTTTAAGCCGTTAGTCCTGCGCCTGATCTCTCCGGTCGTGTCGGTCTACCTTCCTATCGGGTTATGAGAGTGAGGGAATAGGGAGTGCACCCGTGTTTGCGCGCATACTTGTGCACTATAATATCTCCTGCGCAGTTGGTTAGTTTTGGATGAGATAGGCCGCTGTGACCGAAATTCGGTTCGGAGAACATTACCTTCTGATCGTCATGCTCCGAAAACGCCCACTCTTACCGTTATACCTTTGTACATAATTATATTGAGTCACATAGATTAAGCTCTCATTAATCAAGAACAATTCTAAACTCCTAACAACTAGGAAGGTTCTAGAAATATCCAAAACGAGAAAACAAATAACACTTCGCCTGGCCTGAATTCTAATGGTACCCAATTATTTTGGCCTGAAAAGTCTATTTAGTCGCTAATGTACCTGTCAAGACATTGGCCCAGATTAACTTCATTCTAGACTTGTTTAATTGCAGTTTCTTAATTACTTAACTGCACTTCTGTCTATCTATTTCGCTCTACACTAAAAATACTGCCTAACCAGCAGCTCTTATTATATAAGTAAGACTGAATTCCGAAAGTTAGATGGTACCGACTAGGCTGAAAAGGTTTTTTTATTTTATTGTTTGCCTACGAGACTGATTGTCGAGTGATATGACCGTTGGACTAGCAAGGCAAAGGTCGCAAGCTCTAATCCCGGCACACACCAATGACTTTTCGAATTCGTATGCGTAAATAATATTATCACTACTACTACTATACTAATACTAACACTAGACATTAAGATATTTTGTTTCTGCTTTTTTTTTAAATACGTCGCCCCACACTAGGAATTTCTCCTGTATCGTAGGTGCGGTTCACAAACATCAAATATCACATACACAAACACCCAGACTCGGGACGATCAAATGTGGATCGCACAATTTTTTGTCCCGTGCGGGAATCGAACCCTTAGCGCAGCAGTCTAATCGCTTAGCCACTGCGCCAATCAGGTCTTCAATCGTTATACTAACACTATGGACTAATGGTCTCATATAAAGAATTTGAAATTACCTCACAATTCAGATGGCAGTAAGCAGTAGCCTGGTAGCCCCACATCCCATTGCATAAGACATAATCATTCGGGAAGTCATAATACCATTAAGTACCCTAATCACACAACTTCAAAACAGTTATTTCGATTTCAAAATAAACAGTGTATAAAGGAATAAATCTTAAGTATTTTCAAGGTAATTATAGACTGTTTTAAGTATGGTTATATAGCCTATTATAAGTAAAAAATTGCTCTTATAAACAGTTGGTCATAACAAAAGTCACGTTGAGAAATATAATGTTTATTTACTGTTTCTATAAGCTGCTTTTGTGAGACGTAATTCTTACGCTGAAGCGGGAAAGCAACGTAACACCACGCCTGTATTCCCCGAAGGTGTAGACTGAGGTTTACTGCCTATAGCAATACACCCACATTTCGCCAGTTATGTTATAGGTCCCAATGTGATCGGTGGCGAGCCTATTGCCATCAACCGGGCACAAGTCTAGATCCCGTGCTGCGACTGAGAATTACTTATTAAAACTAGATATTTTTATATAATGCCTTATAAAAAAAGCAAAATTGTTGCACTTTGCTGCCTTGCTTTTTAACTTTCATTTAAACGTTTGATGCCTTTCTTTAACTTAATGTTAAATAAATAATAAACAATTAAATATTGTTATTACAGGAAAATAAATGATAATACATTTTATTGCTCAACTATGGTCGTTGTGATAAAAGTTAAAACAACATTACAAAGATTGTAGCGAGATTTAACCGTCATGCTTGCACCTTACGTAAAATACAATAATATAATCAATCGTGGAGTTCTAAAATGCACCTTAGTTTTCTTTTATTTTAAAATGGCTCTCAAATACGTATAATTTTACAACCCGCTGCCTCCTAACACTTGGGCCCCATAATACAATAATTTACGATACGTTTAGAGTCAGAATTAAAAACATATAGAATAGAACTGCGTAATAATTTACCTGTGTTGTTAGTTCCTGCCACTGTAATCACTATGTGCGTTTATCATCATTTTAAGGTACTGTAAATCACGGGTTTTGTAAGACCTCTGGGAATTTAAGGTGTAAATATGGGTGCTTTCTTTGGATCAGTATAGAAACAACAGATATAGGCATAGAATAACATAATACGTTTTCTAATAAGTTGTAAAATATAGATAGATAGATAGAATATGCCTTATTGTTGAATATTATAATAATAATATTATAATCATTTATTTTAGGTAACCCATATAGTGTTAGTAACAATTAAACTTAATTTCTAGTGTTAGTAGGTAGTACATACAGTTTATTTACTGAGTATGGAGTTTCATCCAATGTCGCAGCATCGGAGACTCTCATCTATCCGAGAAAACATTCAGGACAGAGTATATAATGTATATAACGACAGGTAAGAAAACAATGAAAGCAGAAACAAAGAAATTAATGTTATGTTTGTTAAAATAATATCCTCCTAACCGAAATTTGGTCATGACAGTCAATTTTAACTGAGACTAGCCGACTACGCACGAAATATTATAATGCACAAGTATGTATAGTACAAACACAAGTGTACTATCTATTCCCTTACACTCATAGTTCGATGGGACGGCAAACCGCCAGAGATCAGGCGCAAGACCAACGGTTTAACGTGCTTCATCATCAGCCAAAAGACGTCCACTATTGAACATAGGCCTCCCCGTTTAAGTGGGGGGGTTGCCATAATCCCCACGCTTGGCAAGCGGCTTGGGGATCGCAGTATTGGTGGTGAAGTTACAGAAGACGCTGCTGCCCATCTTCTGGATTTTCCCTTCGCCTCTTACGACACCCACGGGAGGAAAGGGGGTGGTCGATTCTAGGCCGGATACCTGCCGACACGGCACGTGCTTATCGAGGCACAAAAGGATTACAATGTGTGAAAAACAGTCACCCACAGTCACACGACAAACTTGGCGCAGTGGTTAAACAATGGGACTGCTGCGCTAAGGGTTTCGCAATTCCCACATGTGACAGTTTGTGTGATCCGCAGGTGTTTGTTTCAAGTCTGTGTGTTAGTGTATGTGATATTTCATGTTTGTGACACGCACTTATGATACAGGAGAAATTCTTAGAGCGGGGCAACGTTACCTTTAAAAAAAAGCATCTGGCTACACAAAGGCTGTGTTGCACCAACTTACTTTAATATTAACAAACATGTCAAAGTACCGGTTAGGCAAAAAATGAGTTGCACTATTTGTTAGATGACGTCATAACTTTAACACTAACCGTAACCGCCCAAACTTCGCTGATTAAAGCTTTTGTTATAGTTAACTAGCTGTCAGAGGCCACAATTATATTATACTCTCCACACCGAAATAGCTTTTAATAGCTCCAACATATTATCCATGTCCATGCTACGAGAATTAGTACTACTAGTATTGCCATATTTAAATATGTTCTTCGCCACTGATTTGGAGTAAATAAGATCTCATTTCACTGGCAGCCCTGATAACTTTAACTATACCAAGGAATAACCCTATCCGCAGTCAATGTTAAAGTCAGTGTTACTGTTATCGTCAAATTTGACATAAACCATAACTTTAACCATTAATATGGTGCAACCCAGCATAAGTCTTTTATTTAAAACTTACGATTTTCAAATTAAAAGTAAGTTTCGACATACTATTATGTTAAAAGGCGGCTTGTCACCTTCAAAGTGGTCCGTCCAATTACCAGGTGAACTGTGCCTCCTAACCGAAGTGTCAACAGAAATTTCATTTACAACTCAGTGCTTATTGATTGGATCTAATTTATGAGAAAGGGTTGCTTGCACTAACTTACCAAATACATGATTCAATAACCATTAAATATGGTTTTACGATGATAAGGAAGTTATTACTCTTAGTGCTAAATAAAACGTATCAAACTATTTACAAAAACATGTACATACATAATTATGTAAATACATTTTTTATAAATGGTTTAATCATTTAATGTATGCTTAATAAACGGTAAAAGTAGTGTAGCACGTTCTCCAGCTAGGTAGGCCGACGATATACGCAAAATGGCCGAAGATCGAGCTCAGTGGCGTGCCATAGAAGAGGTCTACGTCCAGCAGTGGACTGAGATAGGCTGACGATGACACTCAGTAAATATTTCTATTGGATAATAGTCAGCACGGTCTAAATAATGTGCTCAATAAATGGCGATAAGGTTACCCGCTATTACTTCCGACATATGGGATTTTTGTTGTATCTGTACAAAGACAATCGTGCTTGGATCCCCGATCTATGCATTAGTCTAAACTCAAAAGTAATCCTATCTTAAAACAAAGCACAGTGTACAAAAAAAAACAAATTCACATTAATTTATTTTCCAGAAAACAGTTACGATGTATGGTTAATAATGGGCACATTCTCATTAAGTACTAAAATACACCTTTTCTTCTGATAACCTACAATACACACTACAACGTAATTTGATGGTTTAACCCTATAAAACGTGATTACCGTGTTCAGGTTTTTGCGTTAATGCAACGATAATGGTCTTTTGTGGCAGCAGAGTAAGGGTTATCGTGTAGCGGCAAGGGTTGAGGGCTGTTTGTGTTGTTGGAGGTGGGGGTTGAATGTGTGAAGCACAGGTTACGCTGCGGGTTAAGAGGCGACGCAATTAGCACTGTTCCTGATCAAAGTGTGATTGAATTTTTCGTTTGAGGAAAATAACATGGTTTTGTCTATGAGAAATAGGGATGGATAGACAGTCTTAACTAGGAAAAAATTACTGAAATAAAACTTAAGATTTAACTATAGTACACGCACATTTCGCAATTTATGTCATAGGATCCAATGGAATTGGGAACGAATACAATAACATTTCCTAGATATTGTATACCTATATATAAAAATACATAAAAATGAATTGACGTTTGTTAGTCTCGCTAAAACTCGAGAACTGCTGGACCGATATGCTTAATTTGGGTTTGGAAATATTTGTGGATGACCAGGGGAGGACGGTTAAAAAGGTACGTAGGAAGGAGGTTCGTAGTTCGCCAGGTGAGCTAGTTATAATGATAAATTACACACAAGTTCGGTAACAATTATTTTAAACGAATGCTTTATAGAGAGCCGATCATCTTTCACCTCCTATTGCGAATCTAGATAGATGGAAAATGAATAGAAACTGAACTATGTCGCAATTTTATACAATGACATCTTAAATCGAACTAATCAGTGCAATTGTTTCGTAGCAATTCAAAATAGGACCCTAAACAAATAGCATAGAAACAAATCGCTATCGAAAATGCATTGCTATAAGTACTAAGCAGGCAGAAAAAACTCCGAACTTACATACTTTGCCTACCGCGTACCTTTAACCATATAAAATTATTTATCAGCTAATGTTTTACAGCGTAAAATTAATGGTGTGTTGTATATTGAAACCTATTAGTACTTGTCTTATGGGTCGCGACGAATTAATACATAAAGAAATACATAGGACGCCTATTAGGTATAACTGATTACATGCTTGTGAGTTTCCGTAGCTAAACAGTAAACGAAAAGGCTAGGTCGCTATGATTTGAACCGTTGTTTTCTATGTGGCTGTCAAGATTTTGATATTTTTGGTACTATTGTTATTTATAAAAATTCCTTCCCTATTTCTATTGCAAGACCTTGCAAATGCAATGTAGATGCAAATGGCAACTTCTGATGACCTGATTGGTGCAGTAGCTAAGTGATTGGACTGCTGCGCTAAGGGTTTCGGGTTCGATGCCCGCAGGGGACAAAAATTTGTGCGATCCGCAGATGTTTGTCCCGAGTCAGGGTGTTTTGTGTATGTGATATTTCATGTTTGTGGAAGGCAGCTACGATATAGGAGACATTAGTAGCGGGGGCGACGTTTTTTTTTTAATTTGCCGTTTTTTGTGGCGTTCTAAGGAGGAGGCCTTTGTTCGACGGTAGACATTCGGCTGATGATGATGATGATAAAGGAACTTATAGACACGATCGAGATTTTCAATAGTTTCTCTCAAATACTAGATACTTATTCCTTTTTGTGGAGTAAGATTTAGGCAGTGTGATGGCCCAAAGAAAAACTAGGAAAAGTTTTAGACTATAAACTAAAAAATTAAATTTGCGTTGTAAAAACCCACAAAGCCTATTCGATGCTACTAAGGAGTCAAATACAACAGTGCTACATTACAGTATATGCAAGAGTGAGTTAATTAGAAATCTGACTGACTGTTAGTTTTTGGGAACTACGAGAGCCTTCCCTAACAACGTCACCTGATTGACTATCAATGATTGCACCATACGTTAGGCGAATCCTAGACGGTCGGCATTTCTGCGAACTTGCCATGCCATGGAGGATGTCAATAACTCGTGTTAGAGGTGAAATGTGGATGCAAACGATACACCTATACTTAGGTTCTTCTTCTCCTTATCGTATGGTTGATGAACAACCTGGTGTCAGAGTTTAAACCGCCTGTAGGCCTCTGACATGACTTTACACACCGTTGTAAAATCTCTCAGGTGCACCGGTTTCCTCACGATGTTTTCCTTCACCGGTTTTAGCAACTGATAACTAATTTATAGTACGCACACGAATTGGAAAAGACATTGGTGCGTGCCGGCGTCTGGACTTATGACCTTTGACTTGGCAGTCTAACGGTCGTACCACTCAGCTATTACTGCGTATCGTAGGTACCTATACTTAGGTACTTCTAAGAGTATGAGATTAGTGATTAAATAAACCAAAAACTACAAGCGACCTGAATCGCCAGCCCTGCGGGCGGCGCGGCGCGCTGCGTCGTGTACTAATTCCTAAAATAAACGGTCTGTAAAATCGATTTATGCGACATCACAAATTAAAGCATGTAATGATTCGATCACACATCGATTACCAGAAAATGTATATATACCGTCGTTTGGATCGAGTAAAGTACAGTTTCTCTCGAATACTCAAGCAACCATGTTTAAGTTACTGATCGGTCTCGCAGTGATTATGTTGGCGCATGGAGTTCTTCCGAGCTCACTGGAGCACTTGCATCAGCATCATCTTCAGCCTCAGAATGAGCACTTCGGACGTTTGCACTCCAATTTGCATTTTCTACGGTCCAATAATGAGAATCTTCCGGCCAACTTTCACCACGGACTGAACCACCAACAACGACTCCACTACTCTTCCTTCGAAAGAAAGTAATTGGTGCCTCCATGAGATTGGACTCACTGGTAACTGTCAATCTGCTAATTGTTCTGGATTTGGTCTCTTTAATTTATATTTTAATTCTATTCGCAATGTAAAAATTTTACAATTCTACTTAAAAGAAATTGGGCATATGATGTCGAGTATCGACTTGAAAATTATTTTTGTGTTATTAAATTGATTTGGCTTCAACTTTTTATGTTTTTAATATTATTTCTCCTTAGACTACAACCCAGTTACGTTCTTATTGACATTTCGGTTAAACAGTTGTAACTTTAGCGAACCTTTTAAACCGACGAAGCGTAAAAGATCTGTCAGAATGGTAGCAGATATAAATGGTATCTGAACGGCCTTACCCGCTGGAACATTCTACCTATCTGAAGGTATAATAATTTTACATAATATAAACCATTTATTTTGCCACACACAATAAACACATAACATTACACATAATATAGGTACATAATATATTTTCAGCTGGTCCCTGCCATAAGCTCAACAAATAAAATTTCGACGCACACTTTATGAAAAAAAAAGAGTGAAGTATAAAAAAAAATCTAAAGCATACAGGTTTCTTCAAATCCTCAGTTTAAATATAACAATATAACATCACGCCTGTTATGTACGCCACCTCATTTCGCCAGTTATGTTATAGGTTCCAGTGTAATAGGACGCGAGCCTATTGCCATCAACCGGGCACAAATCCAGACTCCCTGCTGCTACTGAGAACTACATATTTGAAAATCTTAATAAATTGTTGTCCGACCCGGTATTCGAACTCAGGACGACCCTTGGTGCAGTGGCTAAGCGATTGGACTGCTGCGCTAAAGGTTGCGGGTTGGATGCCCAAACGGGACAAAAAATTGTGCGATCTGCAGATGTTTGTCCTGTGTCTGGGTGTTTGTGTATGTGATATTTCATGTCTGTGTAACGCACCTACGATACAGGAAAAAATACTAGTTTGGGGCGTAGTTTTTTTTTAAACAAAAAACAAACAAACTATTTGAACAGACGCGCTTAGCGATCACCAATACACGAGTCATAATAATTCGAACTTAGGTACCTACCTCATACTAACCAGCCGTGCTTAATAACTACTTGATCAACGATAATTTTACGCTAGTCTCCTTTAAGAAAACCTTGCAAAAGTTGCAAAATCACCTTCAAACTGTAGCTAATATATCAAATTCTGTCACTACCCAAAGAGGAAATTCTCCATCGTAGGAAGAAACTATTTATACGATATTTCCCATATAACTATAAAAATAACGATAGAAATAAACACCAACGATCTCCGTTAACGTTATCATCGTGACAGTTTTGTTTATCTCCGTGACATCTAACATCCTACGTAAGATCTGATACGAGATAATTATATCGTGTGATTAATATGAAGAGATTGATACGGGAATAGATGATTTGATTGTTTATTTGATCACGGGCGTTTGCCTAACTAGTGTGGGCTGGGCTGAAATAACGAGAGATATTTAGTTATTTGTAGATCATGCTATATGCTCATTTTGAAGACTCGAAAAGGGGACAATTGTAGTCTTGATAAGCATAAATTGTTGTCCGATTTAACATATGACTAGTGCAGTTCGGACTCAAGAGTTCGGAACATTTTTCTCGTTTATTTATACTAGTTATTTATTAATGTATGTTGTATCCTTTTTAAAATATCATTGGATATTTCTCTATAATTAGGAGTTATCTATATTTTGCTATTAAGTGTTAGGTTTTAATTTCATTATCGTAACTTTTTTGAGCGTGTCGATGGGCGACCTATTCATGAGCTAATGAACATGGGCTCCGTTTAAGTCAGAAACTAGTCATACGTTCCTGATTACACAGCTGTCCGGAAGACCCGTACGGGCTCCCGGAACGGAAACACATGTGAAGCGCTAGAACATTGTTTCACAGCGACGCAGATTGATCCATACGCGACCCGTTCCATAGAGCCCGTACGTCCTGGCAACCGTATCGTACAGCTGTGAAACCAGCTTAATAAACCCGTGTGTAAAACTGAAAAATAGAATACTATAGGGTCCGCAATGTTATACAACTTTGCAGACCCTATAGTATTCTATTTCTATTAGACCTGATTGGCGCAGTTGCTAAGCGATTGGACTGCTGCGCTAGGAGTTGCGGGTTCGCCACAGATCCACAGATGTCTGTCCTGAGTCTGGGTATTTGTGTATGTGATATTACATGTTCGTGAAACGCACCTACGATAAAGGATAAATTGCTAGTGTGGGGCGACGATTTAAAAAAAATGTTAAACCACCATTGCAGTATTAAAAAAGCAGGGTATGACCGTTGGCCCGCCAATACAAAGATTCTAGTTCAAACCCCGGCACGCACCAATGTGTCTTCGAATTCATGTGCGTACTATAAATTAGTTATAAGTTGCTAAAAACGGTGAAGAAAAACATCTTGAAGAAACCGGCATACATACCTGAGAGATTTTTAAGCAGTATGTAAAGCCGTGTCAGATCCCTACAGGCGGTTTAAACTCTTACACCAGGTTGTTCATCAACCATACGATAAGAAGAAGACTGGAAGTAGAGGAAGTAGTAGATACAGATAGTGGTAAAAGTGGATTGATACTTCAAATTATTATTTCTTCAAGAAGTGCACGAATAAACTGCCACTGCAATTGGCAAAGATGCATGAATTGCATAGATTACCGTGATTAATAGAAAAGAAAATATAGAAAACATACGATAAATTATTCCATAAAAACAGCAATTTCATACTATATATTTCAATGCGCATATTCGAAAATGGACCTTAAACACGAGTAAACCCTTACGCATGTCTTATGTAATTATAAATAACGTTCTATATCATGCTCCATTTCTCTAAATACATCACTGACATTTTGTTTTTTTCCATAACTCTCCGTTGCGCTACAAAAGACCTTCTCCCATCACAATAGGGTACATTTTTCTTTAGCATAACTTAATAAATAAGTTGTTATTCTGTCGCAACAAAGGTTTTCACGTATGATCGATCGCATATGAATAACCTTTTTGCTATAAAAAATATCTTCAAAGAATTCTCTTTAAGACGGTGAAAAGGTGTATTATTTTTACTTAAATACAGATTTGGTTCTTATTCTTGGAAATTTAATGGTAAATAAGAAACGGCGTTTAGTTTGGGGTTACGTTCTATTGATTCTTCGAACAAAGACCTATTATAAGGAGTTACGGTGGGAAGACGACAGGCGTTCTCGTTGCTATGGCAACTGGATGTTAGGTGTACTATACCTACCACTAACATACATAAGTGCTACGCTGTCTGATCTTGCCTAAATGTCTTATTGCGAAAAAATAAAAACTACATTACCACTTGAAGTATTTAAATCTCATACATCACTTAAATCACGCCTGTATCCTCTAAGGGGTAGGCAGAGGTGTACCTATAGGACACCTACATTTCGCCAGTTATGATAATGGTCCCAATGTATAGGGGGCGAGCCTACTGCCATCAACTGGGCACAAATCCAGACTCCGTGATGCTACTGAGAATTACCTAATGGGAAAACCTAGTCAAACTGCCCGGGATTCTAACCCAGGACCTCATCTTCAACAGTTGCCTTTTCCAACCACTAGAACAACGATAGTCAAGGCAGTTTAACAATAGACTTACCTAAGAGCTATTTAAGTTGAGAGACGTTCCATCACAATCACATCACACTAATATTGTTAAGGCGAAAGTGAGTTGTGAGTGTGTTTGTATGTTTGTTACCTCTTCACGCTCAAACAGCTGGATCAATTTTGATAAAATTTGGTACGCTGTCACCCTGGATTAATAATTAGGCACTATCCTGAAAAAATGTAAAAGCGAGTAACACCCAGCTAGTCCATTATAAAATGCAAAATAACAAGCATTTTATTAACCCTAGTCTAACTCCACGGTAATATTTACTTATTACATTTTACAGCACACTCAAATACAGTAAGATAACTCCACGTCCCCTAAAAGCGCATTCTACAATACAATGCATACAGAATAACACAAAGTTATTCGCGAAACGAACAGAGCGACAGTATGCACTCGGTTTAAAAGCATTTAGACATTTAACATCCCGCATATATAGTACCAACTTGCTTTTGTGTCACTATCAGAACAAATATAGGACTTCGCTTCGCAATAGAAGCAGATATATTTGTTTTACGACGTTATGCGAAATTAAAACAGAAAACGGCCCCCAATTCCCGGCCCCTACTATTCTAGGTAACTGGTAGTGACTCGATTGGGATAACGGGAGAGCGGGCCTTGTGGCGTACCCTGGGGGACGCCTGCGTCCAGCAGTGGACTGCAATTAGGTACTGTGATGATGATGATGCTGCAATTGCCACGGTTCCGTTATAGATGGGTGGACAAACGATACCTATTGAGTCCTCACCGTACCTCGAAAAGCACGCTAAGTCGTTTTTCCTGTGTCTGATCTTTCTCTGGTCGTATCTCACCGTCTCATAGGACTATGCGTGGGTAAGTAAATACTTAACACTGTATTGCGTTCCATATATGTACTACATAGGTGGACTTATAAATATATCAAAGTAGTCAATTAGGAAATGCCGACGCCATCTAGTCTTTAAAAAAGAATGAAGTGAAAAGTGTTTTCTGTAAACCTATTTCGAAATAAAAATCATTTATCATTTAACAGATCACAATAGACCCTGGCAGGCACAGCAATTTTTTGTCAATATACATACATAACATAACATCACGCCAGTATTTCCCAAAGGGGTAGGTAGAGGTGAACATATAGTACACCCACATTTCGCCAGTTATGTAAGTCCCAATATAATAGGGGGCGAGCCTATTGCCATCAACCGGGCACAAATCCAGACTCCGTGCTGCTACTGAGAATTACCTAATGGAATACTCAGTAACACTTTGCCCGACCCGGGATTTGAACCCAGGACCTCTTTCTCAGCAGTCGCGCTTAGCGTCCACTAGACCAACGGTCAATATAATAAGCAATAAACCGTGCACCCGCCCCCTTACCATGAACTCTTAAAGCATCAAGTTTACGATGTGAAAGCGAGACGCCACATTACACTGCACGTAGCGGCGTCTCGCTCCCACATCTTATACTGTCCTGCTGTAAGAGTTCATGGTAAGGGGGCTGTATTTGCATTACACTAGTAGACTAAAGTATCTGCGGGGCAGTTGGCTTAGTCTTAGTTGAGGTTGCCCATAGTGGCTGGAAATCCAGTCAAAAGGACTTAATATAGGGAACATGTGTTAGCTTGTGGTATAAACTTCGATCATCTAGTCGACCTAAGTTTCGTAGGACTTTATCGACATGTCTTAGTCAAAGTTGGTCGAGTTTACCCGGTTTACAATGTCATTATTGATCAAAAACCTTAAATAGTCTAGATAGGGTAATAGTTAGTAAATAAGTGTATTATTATTGCAACTAATCCATACTCTATACTAATATTATAAACGTGAAAGTAACTCTGTCTGTCTGTTACACCTTCACGACTAAACCGCTGCACAGATTTTGATAAAAATTTCGCATGTAGACAGAAAGGACATAGGCTACTTAAAGGTGTTTAAATAGGGATTAACACGGGCGGAGCCGCGGGCAAAAGCTAGTGTATAATAGTTTTATGTTGGTAGCGTTGGTGCTGTTTCGCACTCGAAGCACCATGTTTTTTTCTGTAAAAAATTACAAAATAAACAGTTTGCCGCCAACCATCGCCTTTGATTGATGCAGTATATTACCGTACAGTATTTTTTCCATTTTATAGTCACTTAATATTACATTTACACATGATTTAACTTAACACTTATAGATCGAGCTCACTGGAGAGGTCTATGTCCAGCAGTGGACGGGGATAGGCTGATGATGTTGAATTCCAACACTCAGTAGGCAATGCAAATATGCTGGTCACATAAATATTAGTTACGACGATGAAAGGTCCTGCCACAGTACTATGTAATAGGTTAGACCCATACTGGCAACTATGTAGAGACTAAGTCGCTGTACCAATCATTTTTTTTGTAAACGTTGATTGGTACAGCGAGCCCCCCCCACTAGGAATTTCTCCAGTATCGTAGGTTTCCCGTGCGGGAATCGAACCCGCAACCCTTAACGCAGCAGTCCAATCGCTTAGCCACTGCGCCAATTGGGTCGTCGAAAATTCTTCATGAATTATCAATTTCTTATTGAGAATTCAATAATGCTACTGAACCGAATTATACAAGATCGATTTTAGTAATCTTTTAAAAATGTTAATAGAAAATAGGTTTATTTTAGAAAACTGTAATGAATACGCTTACTTGTTCTAGACTTTTTCCGTATTTTCAATTAATTATTTAAAGTATACGAGGGTTTGTTTTGTCTGTTTAAATAAATGCTTTACTTTACCGCGTAACTGCCCTCGTACTGACAACAAAGTGAAACTCACTCGAAAAATAGTACATACAAAGTACCATTTTAATTAAAACATGGTTTCAAAGCTTTGAACACATTAAGCCTTTACATTTGTACCCCACTGAATCCTAAGGCTATTTATAATTTTAAAAACGCCTAGCACAACTGAAAACCAACCTTAAAATTGGTGGTACACGAATTAATTTTGCGTACCGTTGAATTTTAGATAGGCTTTATCAAATGCCCATAAAACGTATGTAAATCGACTGTATTTATAAATATATAGCGCTTATTTTTGTTTTTTTTTTTGGTCTTCTTATTAATCCAAAAACGCATTATTGGACCAACTTATTTCATTAGCTGTCGTTCCTTATGTCTGTGGGATAGAGTATATTTTCCCGTGATTTAGTTGAATAATTAAGATTGTCTAATTAAGTAAAGTGATGTTCACAGAAGGTGTGTGTTTAAGATGCAGTTACGTCTTTATACGTTGTCGTCTCATCTCATCGTATAGCATTCGTTGTCGTTAATTTTATCTGCTGCATTTTAAGAGCACCATTACTGCATAAAACTATTTTTAAACAATAATAATTATAATATTGTGTTTTGTGTAGTTAAAATTTGCATCAATAGGCATAATTGCATTGTGTACTTTGTAATCTCGGAGAGCGAGACAGTCCCAATACAAGTATTGAAAATTACTTACTAGGGCTGCCTTCATTTTATGTAGCTTTGTAATAATTTGAGACAATAAAGATTTATTATAATTACAAGCTGCGCCACGCGGTGCTACCTGCTAAATTTTGCAGGATAAAAAGTAGCCTATATGTTAATCCAGGGTGTCAGGCTTCATAACAAATTTTAGCAAAATCGGTCCAGCCGTTTGAGCGTTAAGAGGTAACAAAGGTACAAACACACTCACAAACTTTCGACTTTATGATATTAGTGTGATTAATAATCTATACAGAAATAAATGACGACCCGATTGGCGCAGTGGCTAAGCGATTGGACTGCTGCGCAAAGGGTAGCGGGTTCGATTCCTGCACGGGACAAAAATTTGTGCGATCCGCAGATATTTGTCCCGAGTCTGGGTGTTTGTGTATGTGATATTTCATGTTTGTGAAACGCACCCACGATACAGGAGAAATTCCTAGTGTGGGGCGACGTTTTTTTAAAAAAAAAGAAGAAGAAAAAAATATCTATTGCTCATTTTGTCTATGATAAAAACTAAACCCTGGATGCTTTGAAAATTTTCATGTAAATACAACCACTGTAGACTTATTTAAAGACTAGATGCGCCCCGTGCTGCTAACTGCAAATTTTTTCAGGATAATAAGTAGCTGTGTTAATCTAGGGTGTCAGCTACCTCCATAACAAATCTTATAATAATAATTTTGTCATAAAAACTATGTCAATTGATTGGAGGCCTCACTATCCAATTACAATCAGTCACTCACAACAGTGAGACGCAGAGAAAATATTGTTTTATTCTTAGCTATCTTATAAATGAAGGCTTTACGTATTTGTTTGTCATTTAATCCTATCACAAAGGACTGGAGCACAAAGAAACTGACTAAAGAGATGACGTCACAAGGAAACGTAGCTACATCAGTATTATTATCTTGGAGTTATTTTTTTAAATAAAGTTTGAACTAGTTTACATAAAGTATATGAAAAAAGAAGATATTTAAATTTTTTTTTTGTTCTTCTCTCTAGTCTTTAAAATAGTTATGTTGTCTCTATTTTTTCAATTAAACGATTTGCACTCAGAGTTTCTCCTATTGCACAGAGATGTCTGAGAGAGTCTGAGCACTCTCAGACACTCACAGACATCTCTGATATTATTTTAAAATTTCAAAATTTAACGTGATAAATAGTATATTTTATTACACCAAGAAACATCGATGGATGCGAGCAGCGACACGGTGGCTCAGTTGGTTAGAGCAGCGCCACGAATCGGCGAAGGTCGCGCGTTCGGATCCCGCTCGTGTCCATCATTTTTCAAAATTCCCATATTAATTTAGATTCAAGCTTAGCATGGGCAACCTGCTAAAATGGCACCAAAAGTCATATAAATTTGGGTTGGTATTATCGTTTCAGTGATTTATAGCTGTAAAGGTATAACACTGAGTTGGTAATCATAGATTACAACAGATAATACCTGACGTCACCCTTAAGACGTAAATACTAAAAGGGAACTTGAAATTCGATGGATGCGAGCAGCGACACGGTGGCTCAGTTAGTTAGAGCAGCGCCACGGATCGGCGAAGGTCACGGGTTCAAATCACGCTCGTGTCCATCATTTTTCAAATTTCCTTTATCAATTTAGACACAAAGAAACACCCAAATTTAGCTTGGATTCACACAAATAGTCTAAATACCCACACACAGGGATCGAACTCGCAGCCTAGTGCAGCATCTTTATTTAGCCACTGCGCCAATCAGTTAATAGTTTGTAGTTTTGTCCTTTTATTTAAGCTATCCTAATCCATATTCACTTTACCTGTATTTTCTAATACTATTCTATAATAATACTTCACAACTCTCATTCTATGACAAGTATCCGGAACTCTTACTAGAGAAAAATTCCCATGATTCGAGAAATGCCAAATACAGTTGAACAAACAGTCAGCGCGTGGGACGCTCAGGTGCGCGGGAGTCGGTAAATAGTTCAAATACAAGTCAATACGAGAGCTAATGAGTGATGACAAATAGTTTTTTAAACTGTTTAGTTACAAGTAGAAATAAGATTAAGTATCTTGTGATCTGCTTTTTCTTATCGTATGTTTGATGAACAACCTGGTGTCCGAGTTTAAACCGCCTGTAGGTCTCTGAAATGGCTTTACACACCGTTGAAAAATCTGTGGTGGTCCTGTGGTTAACTCGCTTGATTCATGTTAACAGGTGTGGGTTTAAACCTACTTACTTGAATACTGATGACTGCCCCGTTGATTTAGTGATCGCTGAGCGCGACTGCTGAGCGTGAGTCCCTGGGTTCGAATCTCGGTAGGGCAAATTGTGATTGGGTTTTCCATTAGGTGATTTTGAGTAGCAGTATGGCGCGGCGGCTGTATTTGTGCCCGGTTAATAGAAAACTTCTTATGCCTTTTTCATTCTTATCACCTGTTATTGTGCCCAGTGCCCGGTTGATGGCAATAGGCTCGACCCCATTACATTGGGACCTATAACAAAACTGGTGAAAAGTGAGTCTATTATAAATGCATGTGCACCTCTGCCTACCCCTTCGTGGAATACAGGCGTGATGTTAAGTTATGTGTTACTATCATACGCTGTTCTGCTCACCGACATCTGCGGTTTTTTATCGTATGTTGGCACAAGGCCTGAATTTTTACCATTCATTTGCAGTGTAAATGCAGCCCAAGTTACCGCATTCACGGTACTTTAGCCTTAATGTAAACAAGTTTCTTCAAGAACAGTAGTTTTAAAGCTGAAATATTTCATTTGTCTACAAGATCCGGAGCTGTACGTAAAGACAGACTTTGTCTCACAAATTGGACGAAATGTTGAACAAGAATACGTGCATACTACCTATATAATAGTATCAATACATAGGTGCTTACATATTTTACGGAACGGGAAGATTTTGGGAAACATATTCTGACCTGATTAAAGATGTTCTAGAGAAAGGTCAATTAACAGGACTAGTGGTTGACATACCGGATTTCCAAGCACGAGGTTGCAGGTTCAAACCCAGGCAAGTATCAATGTGACTTTTTCAATGTCATGAATACTTTCTTAGATATTCTAAGACACCACTGACTGACGGTGACGGAAAACATCGTAAGGAAACCTGGATTTAATTATCTGAAATCGCCAACCCGCAGTGAGCTAGCGTGGTGATCAGTGCTCAATCCTTCTCTATACGAGAAGAGGCCTTTGCCCTGCAGTGGGACAGTTATAGGCTGTTATTATAAACCAACGAGCACGAAGCATGCTCTTAGAGCTATGTCGGTCACTCTAGTTTGTGGCGAAATTCCGTATCCCGGATCCTATCGCGCAAAAAAACTCCGAGCATAGCTCTCTCCATAGCTCGTTGAGGGACTCTGAGCCTTTCCAAAAGGCCAACCGTTAGCGACCACGTCTCAGAGCCTGTTGTCATCGCACCATACCTCCTTAGACATAGCTCATGCCAATACGAAGAAAAAGAACAACAATAAAGTCATGATACTAGACTAAGGTACTTCGAAGCTTACTTTCTACATTTAGCTCTTGACCTGGTCATTTTACAAGTCTTATTCTGAATGGTTGAAGGTGTAGGCCATTGACCGTAACACCTATTGACACCTTGAATGAAGAGCATCCCATATTGACAGTCTTATTTTTAATGTCAAGATTTCTTTAAACTTTTGTACTAATCTTACTACGACGAAAACAGTTGTAAGTGCTTCAAAACTGAACAATACTTACTCACCTTTGGTAATACTTTACGGAGGCTTTGTAAGATTGAGATTTACTAGTTAGTTTTTAATAATTAATTCAAATTATACATACCTATATATAACATAGATATTAAAAGAATGAAAACTAGACATTAATAAATAAAATAAAAATAAAAGGGACATTAAGAGGAGTTTAATCGTTATTAAGCAAAAGGATTTGTGTCCATCCAGTTTTAGCAACTGTGTAAATAATAATGTAGTAATTGTAACAGTTTATCGATATGTAGCCACAGACAAAAATAAAGACGGTTGAATTATGACACAGAAAAAATCCAGTGTTACTCAAATAGTGATAATTTTATCAGTGATACCTTTTAATTGGCCTAATTCATGTTTTTTTTGTTTTTATCATTAATAAATTAGCAGTACGTTTCCAAAAATTGCAAAATATAAAAATCAATAAAGACGAAAAAAAATCCGGCAAAGATTAAGCATGGTACTGCGAAAGTGCGAAAAAACGCAGAAAACCAAACTACCAATCGTTAGATCGAAATAAAAATACAAACTGAATGCTATCAAACATGACCAATGTCTTCTCTAAATACAAACCCACCAAGTCCATAGCAAGTTCACGGCTATTCCTCCGTGAAGCTACTTGCAGAGCAAATATTGTCATAACTCCGCTGGGATTTGTTTAATTTGATGCTGTCGGCTCTGAGTCTCTTGTGAAGACAAAGAGTATGGTAGATGTGATAGATGGTATAGACAATAATATCAATGACGATGATTAAAAAATGGATAATGAATAATTAATCGATTAGAATAAATAAGAGAGCAGTAAAATATTCGCTGTTCGCATTAAAAGTATAATTTTAATACCTAGTTAAAAACAAAAGTATGTTTAAAATTAAAGCGTTAATAAAACATTTAATAATATTTTTAAATCCTAAGAGATGTTCAAATATAATTGTATATTTCCAGAAATACTTGTGTGTACTATATTTAAATATGAATGAATGAATTACACAAAAAACAAAATATTATTTTTATTCGAAAAACAAATTCGATGAGTACATCGAATTTAAAAGTAAAACACGTAACTAAAACTACCTATTTCTAAGCAAATCTTTCAATTTCTTGGATGGAATCCAACTTATTTTCTAATATCTTCAGATTTCGGTTTATACTTTTCAACAATCTAGGCCACAAAAGAAACGTCTCTCCCAAATCCAATTCAATCCCGTACATAGTTATCAACGTTACCTATCTGTGCTTTATCGTTTTAATCTTTGACTCCGCTGCAGCCGTAGATAAGCTAGCCAAATATAGAGGTAATCTCGTCTCACACAGTGTCAGTTTATTACGGCCTCGGTAACGACCTACTAAATTTGGTCAGGTTGAAATCTTGCAGTGCATTCATTGTTACCGTAATGTCTACGAAAATTGCTCCAAAGGGTTTTTTGATAAAATATTTTTACTTGTAGAAAATTTTTAACGGCGCTTTGAAAATTTTCTCTTCAAATATGAATTTTTATCTCTTTGAAGTTTTGCTAGTTTTTTCAATTCTGCAAGCTTTCAAAATTATAAAGAACAAGTCAGTTTTTAAATTACAGTTTTGAAAGCCATCATTTGCACATTAGCTTTTATATTTCTAAAAGTTGATTAGAACTTACCTACAAAGCAAATATTAAAAATAAATCTTTTGTAAAATATAGATTTAGTTTTTAAACATACTTCAAAAATAGAGATTCCCAATTTGTTTTTTTTTGTGTTTTTACGATATCATAAACTGATATTGAGATACTATTAAAAAAATAAGATAAAAATACATATATGTACATACGTCTGAAAATAAATTAGGACTTTTATGACTACAAAGCAGTGACATTGCATGCAAACGCAGTACATGACAATTTGAAGTCTTTGTGAGCAATTATTTTATGTTTCCATATCCTCGGAATAAAGAAATAGCACTATATTTATATCTTTAACTTATAAATATAATGATATCTACGACTAAATTAATACTAGACATTGAAATAAAACTAAAAACTCTCAGTCTGCCCCTGACCACGAATACTGAAAAGGATTCGAAACGTCGAGATCAAAAACTAAATAAAACCGCGATAAAATCCCTAAAAAGAGTTTTATTTTAATTTTAAATTATAATCATTTATTTTTATTTTATTTAAAAATCCAAAACATTCCCTAAACAAGTAGACATGGAAAATGTCTCGTTTTCAGCCTACAATCGTTTTAAAGCGGTAGAAACTATCGCAAAAACGTTAAAAACGAATGCAACTGTTTTTATCGCAATTTCAACGCAATTTAGGCGTATTATAGTCGACTACAGCTGGAAAATGGTGTGAATTGCCAGGGTAAGTGCCGCGTACTCAGAATATTGGCGGAAACTAGCAGTATTGTATTGCCGATCTGCATGCGGGGAAGGCTGAAAAGAGTACTATAATCTGCTAAAACAAAGGAAGTAGGTAAGAACAATGATCAAGTCAATGATGCAAAACTTGAAAAGACCAGCTCTCCTAGCCAAGTGGCAAAACACTTGACAAATAGATTAAATAAATAAATTTATAATATTGTAATTTTTTTTAATTATATATTTTTATATGTTTAATTTTTTTATAGCCTATGTTACTCGCGATAGTATAAGGATTCTGACGATACTCCATACACCAAAATCGGTTCAGGCATTCAGAAGTTATGGTGGAATAAAGAAACTCACATACCATACATGAACCCTGAAAACATTACACTCCTTTTTTTGGGCAGTCGTGTAAAAATGTATGGGTTTGACAACGTCATCGATAACATAGTCGAAACCTTATGTCATCTCCATACATTTATCATTCTATTCGATATCCCTTCGTCAAGCGTTTTTCCATTTGTCTAGGGGGGCTGGTTTCTATTCTAAAGACATCACATACGAACTCACTTCTAAATCCACGGTGAGATTCGACACTAGCGCATAGCAAGGTGACGTACGCGATAACTTTCGAGATGATGTTTGTGTTTCAGAATAGCATAAATAAAATAATAATAATAACAGCCTATAACTGTCCCACTGCAGGGCAAAGGCCTCTTCTCGTATAGAGAAGGATTGAGCACTGATCACCACGCTAGCTCACTGCGGGTTGGCTATTTCAGATAATTAAATCCAGGTTTCCTTACGATGTTTTCCGTCACCGTCAGTCAGTGGTGTCTTAGAATATCTAAGAAAGTATTTATGACATTGAAAAAGTCACATTGATACTTGCCTGGGTTTGAACCTGCAACCTCGTGCATAGAAATCCGGTATGTCAACCACTAGGCCACCACGACTACAGAATAGCATAGCTGGCCATTATTAGTGCGTATTTTTCGAAATGTATTTGATTTTGGAATGCTCCACAATCTTATCTCCGTGAGCTGATCTCTTATACTCACGCTTATTTAAGAGTATCTCTTTCCCACTTCTGTCTTCTTTGCAATCTCCTTTTCTCTTTTCTTTTTAATCCTGCTCATTTGTTATTGGATTTAAAGGAAGGCATATACTTCTTTATGATTTTAGCTAAAGGTGTAATTGGGGTTAATTGGTTCGCAGAAAGATCATTTCGGGTCAATTTTAGGTAGTACCCTATAACCGAAAGTGTTTCTACAAAAAGGTTAAGGGTTTTTAGGAGCTGCCTTGTGTAACGTTGGCTTTTAAAAGGTATTTTAATAGTCTAATTTGCATTAATGATTACTTATCTGTTTTACATCTGAAACTTAATACTAAAGTGACAAATGCTATAAAATCAAGGCCTGTTCCATATTTTACGTGTTAGAACTCTGCTGGTGTAGCAGTCGGAAGAAGAGCGACTGCTGAGCTCGAGGTCCTGAGTTCGATTCCCAGGCAGGGAAAAGTGTTATCGGATTTTTTAATTAGGTGATTTTCAGTAGCAGTACGAATTCTGGGTTAGTGCCCAGTTAATGCCAGTAGGCATTTTGACCTTTTCCGGAGTCGGTCTTTTTAGAGGTCCCGGGACTTCCCTTGTTCGTGCAGATGGTGACCACCGGGGTGGTTTTAGTGAGGTAGAAATCCCACACTACCCGGTCCCTACCCCACGGGGCCGGGTGCCTTTTGAAGGTTTCCCCCCGATAGCAAAAAAAAAAAGCATTTTGACCTTAAATAACATGCCAGAAGAAGGTGTACTATACACCTCTTTCAACAACTTGGACCAACACAGGCGTGATGTGATGGTATGTTAGAAGATTCTAGAAGCTTCCAAAACCTCAGAAGCAATTGACAATTCAATCAAGACACAGAGACACCCGTTCCCTTCACACAGGAACAAACAATCAAACAAGCTGGAGGTACTAACGAGCAATTTCACTTTAATGACTACATTGATAAGGCCCGAACAAATAAGACATCTACAAACAGTTGAACACACAGATGGCTGTTTCTGAATAACTTGTCTCTTTGGACATGTGTTCTTGTCGGTAACTAGCTTTATTTAAGTAGGTAGCATACTTGTGGCTAATTGACACGATTATTTATAACGCATATTATTCAAAACTAAGTTCGGTCTATCGACCCACATTAGGGCTCATCAAAGAAGGTAATTTAAGGGGTTGTCGAAATCGACAAGGAGGTCTATATTTATATAAAACGCCGTCATTAAACGTAATTGCCTTGTTTGTCTGTTTGAGGTCCTGGGTAGAATCCCGGGTCGAGCAAAGAGTTATTGGGTTTTATTCTTTAGGTAAATCTCATTAGCAGCACGGAGTCTGGATTTGTCCCGGTTGATGGCAATAGGCTCGCCCCCTAATACATTGGGACCTTTAACAGAACTGGTGTAAAACTATAGGTGTAACTCTGTTGTGTGTTTAACTGTCGGAGCTTACAATTTTGCTAGTAGGGTGAAAATAGGCTTTCTAGTACTTTGGACCTATCACTGTTATTTCCGTAGGAGAACAGCTTAATGCCACAGCTTACATCTTCAGAGAACACAAGAAAGATGACACAGTACTGACAGAAGCAATCTATAACAACAACACAGTAACCCTCGGGGAGAACTAGCATCTGTATGTTCAGATGTGTATAAATATGTACAGACGTACGTATGTGTGTTTGTTTGTGAATCTATCGCCTTAGGCCAGTAGTGTTAGTATGTACACAACGTTTCTTTCTATCGACTGCAAACAGTTGACATTTCGGCTTCACTTCATTTACAAGCCCTTAAGTGTGTGATGCAGACGAGCGGTTATTTTTAACGTTTCTAACCGACTTAAAAAAAGGACCTTTTTTTCAAGTGTATTTTACTAGGGTGTTTAGATTGGTGCAGCGGCTAAATGTATAAAAAAAATTCAACAGTGTGTATAGCCACGACAGAGGCCTACAGGCGGTTTAAACTTTGACACCAGGTTGTTCATCAACCATACGATAAGAAGAATCCGCAAACGATTAAGCTCTGTATTTAATATAGTTTTAACATGACTTATCAATTATAAATTGACCTCTACAAGAGACCTCAAATAATTCAGTTTGGAGGAAGTAGACTAATGAACCAGTCTCCAACATAAAAGCTTTTGTCGCAATCAAACAAAACAATCAAGCGTTTTATTTATTAACACCATTTGAATAACCATTATTGTTTTTTAAATTCAACAACGTCCTTATATAAATTAATTTGAATAGCACGATTTATATGCGACCGTTCGGCTGAGGCAGGTGACAGAAAATTACAGAAGGTTCAATCCAAGCGAGAAAGATACCTGTGTTATGTTGATGAACCTGATTTTTTATGTTAAAATTCAAGCAAGTGCCAGGCGGGGTTAGCGGTAGAATGCTATATAATAGGGATCCCGACTCCCCGTCACTTATGCGCATAAGCATAAAGCATAAAGTGGGTATGCCCCTGTGGATCTTTTTGGGGATGGGAGACTCCCACATACCCCCGTCGTCTCCCAGCAGCGGGGGATGCGTAACGCATTTCCCTCACGTAAAAAAAAGGCAAGTGCCATATCATGGTACGCCAGGGTGCAGGATTAAACCCTAGGCTCGTATCATCTACATGGTTTCTTCAATGTCTTTATTATTCTAAGACACCAATGACTTATAGACTCGTCCCGTAATAATGTTCTCCTGACCGAATGTCGGTCATGGCAGCCTGTCTTATCTGAGTCTAGTCCACTAAGCAGGAGATATTACTTATAGCACAGAAGTATGTGCGCAAACACAGGTGCACTCCCTATTCCTTCACTCTCTTTGACCGATAGGACAGCAGACCGACACGACTGGACCGAGAACGATCAGACGCAGGACCAACGGCTTATTGTGCCTTCCGAAGAAAGGACTCGTCCTGTATTGTATACATTAAGGAAAATTATGAGTTTACAATACCACACCAAAGTCTACTACTGCTATATCTAAAAGAATAGGTATAAGGAATTTAGTGCTATTCATCGGGCATCTAGGCCCAAATTAGTCCACACGGTAGTCAGGCCATTACTCAATGAGCCTTCTGAACTAAGCTGACGAGTAAAGTCGGCCTCGTTTCAAAGCACCAAGAAACGTAATAAATTGTATTCATTAATAGATGTGACAAATCAGAGCAAAATATTAATTCGTTTCTATGTAATTTATATGGAATAAGTTTATATTTACATTTTAAACGGCGTTTTTGGGGTACCCATGATATAGAGCTCCAAATGTTTATGGCTTCGAAGGCGCTTGCCTAATGACTTTGATTGATATCAGTCATAATGATATGATAATAAGATGAAATTAATTTAAAATGGTGTCGGGTGTCGGATGAGGGAAATCAAAATGTGTCGACTGATTGGTGTTTGCTCGCTATGGCGTAATTGATTAAGTGTTATTTTAAGCACGTTTCTGTGTAGTTTATTAATTAAAATCATGTTTTTTGGATATTTAGAAAACTTCTTCTTCTTATCGTATGGTTAATGAACAAGCTGCCCCCTTACCATGAACTTTTAAAGCTGGGCAGTTTACATTGTGGAAGCGAGACGCCGCATTACACTGTACGTCTCGCTTCCACATCGTAATCTTAAGAGTTCATGGTAAGGAGGCTGGAGTTTAAACTGCCCGTAGGCTTCTGATATGGCTTTACACACCGTCGAAAAATTTATTTAACGCGTTAATTCCTGTGTTGTAATTTAATTTTACTTTTGAACAATTATTATTGCTTTAGAATATAATAAATAACCTCTTAGCAATGACGACAATCAAAGTAAATAATAATTATTATTATTAAGTATTTGTGCTAGTATCTATATCCTTTCCAACTATTATATTTGTCCTACCCATAACACTCGTCGCTTCTAAAATATTTTTCCAAGCATCACTTGTTTTAGCGCTCACATTCGTCCGAGCGTTCACATCCACTTCAGCGTTCGGCCCGCCCGTGTGCAACTTCAGTTCGTTAGCCCAAACTTTAGCGTGTAATGTGAATTCCACGCTCTATTGCTTCCTTATATTTGTCGCATAAGGCTGTGTACGTACTGGGCGTTTTTATATACTGTTTACGTGAACACTTTTCCGTGGTAAGTGTGACATTATAGTATACTTAGTGGGTACATTGCATGCATTGTTGTGGTATTTCACGAACACTTACTACCCACGCGTTTGTTTAGAGTTCGGTTGACAATTATTTAGTTTAAGTTTTGTTGAGGGTTTGGTTGAAATATTATCGACTACTTTATACAGATTTAAAGGTTACTACTGATTTTAACAGCTTACTTGTCATAGAAATGTCTGTTGTTGCAGTATAATTGTTATTAAAAATGTAATGCATAGGTATCTTTTTGTTTTTCGTTTTCAGGGCTCCTGTGGGTTAGGGACCGGGAGGTACAGGATTTCTACCTCACTAAAACCACGCTGGTGGTCACAATCCACACGAACAAGGGAAGTCCCGTGACCTCTAAAAAAAAAACTCCGGATAATGAATAGGTAACAAGAGTTTAAGAAGATTTTCTACAGCTACGAACTCATGGCTGAAGAGATTCTCTAGAATTTTTTACACTATTCAAATTTAGCATATCTATATATCCTATCCAAGCTTCATTATGCCAAATAATAAATAGACATAGACGAAAAATACCGTTGCTGTCTTAATATTAATATGAATATCGCCGATGCATACTAAATAGCCTATCTAGTATATTGAAAGGGGTTGATTTTGAACGCCGCACGGTGGAGTATTTGGCCTCAAAATCCGGTCAAAATTATTTCTCGCTTTTTTTTTACTGGATATTATTTAAAATGATTATTTAAATACTATAAGGTATATTTGACTTAACAGTCTTAAAAAAAAATTGTAATATATTTACACTTTAAATATTTATTTCCAAAATCTGTAATAATTTAACATACAACAGACTTCAATACAGTCAAATTAATAAAAAAATACCTAACATGATACACCTTCAACTTTCTCCACTCAGTTCTTGGATATTTTCAGGGTCCATTTCCACAAACAACTCAACAGTTTGTGGTAAGAAAGACCGGCTGCTCCTCAGCTTTCGCCGTTTTCGCCCACAGCTTAGAAATGGATCTGAGGTCAGCAAAAGTCTATTGAACACATCTTTGTTACAGAGTTCTCTTGAAAATTTTCTTGTAAAATCGAGTCTGTAAGATCTTATATGTTTATTTCTGGCTTCAGCTGCCTCCTCAGATAGCTGTCCAATAGGTAGAAGGGCATGCTTAATTATGGCAGGACCATGTACGAGTATCTTATGTAGTGTGGGTGTCATAGGATGCCAACCATATAATTTTACATACAATTCCGCAGTCTTATTTGCCAAATCTGCAAACTTATTTTCATCAATCTCGTAACCAGAAGAAATGGCTTCCAATATTACTCTAAATTTTTGAATGAGACATATGTCGATGCCTGTAATTTCAGCAGCTGTTTCAGGATCACTGAAAAACCTTCTAGATGTATTTCCCGAATTTGAGTTCCCGAAACCAGCTTTAGGGACGTCTACTAAGAGTCCTGTTTTTTCCTTGAATTCTCTTTGTATTTTCTCTTTTGTTTGTTTTACAATGTTTTTCTCATTCTGGCCGCGTGCTTGCCACTTTTTCAAAGGTAATTTGTAGGCGATATGTAGAAGAGTCTCAAATAACCTAATTCTCGCATGTAATGTTGACAATCCGAACCTGAGTGCTTCTGGATTCTCTATCTTAGTTGTCTTAAAATCGTTAAAATCTTTTGATGTTTTTCCACATATGTAACATCGCATAGTAGAGGTTGTATTTGTAGCCGCATTGCACACTTTTGCATCTACCATAGTTGGAACCAAAGTGTGCAGAACATTCATTGCTACTCCATTCGTATTTGTCAACTCTGTTTTCCTCAATTGTTTATCTTGATCCTCTATATTCTTCATTTCAGCTCTTGTAATATCGGCAGTTTCATGTACGAATCTGATTCGAATTGGACGACAGAATCGTGGTGAAGATGGCGTTGGGTTCTGCCACAAAATTTTCCGTTGGTTTCTAATGTTAGCTTGCAATCTAATGGGAACCAACGAACTTAGGAATATATTTGAATCATCTGCTCCTGAATCGTCTTGAAAGTTTTGCTGATATCGAGCCTGTTGACTACCATCACATCCCCATTTTGTTATAAGTTCCATATTAATTAACTCTTCTGGAGTACAGGTTTCAAGCACATCCTCAAGATACTTGCATAGTCTTGAAGTTGTGTGATTTAATAAGTCTTGAAGTTTAACTTCAGCGCAGGTTTCTGTCACACGCATAGACTCTTCCCTTGGATAACAATCTTTTTTTGCTTCTTTAATAAGCGTATAACACGGATAGATTGTCTTATTAGATTCATGTAGTATCTCATACTGACTCTTGGTCATATCACAATCAATGAAAAGGGACAAAGCTTCTGACGCCGAATGTTTCTTGGCAGACACTTTTTCGGACTCACGTAATGCTTTTTTAATCTTTTTTGCCCTTGTAGGTGTGGCAGTGACTTCTTTTATAATCATCGATGCTTCAATATTTCCAGATTTGCGCTGACTAACACTGGCAGCATATGTTAATTCCTGGACAGGCACTTGCTCTCGAAGTTCTTTTGTTTTTCGTCTCTTGCTACGATCAGTTAATTCCTGAAACGTCTTCAGTGGTCGTCCTTGTTTTGATGCAGACAGAGTCGACCAGCTATGTATTGTAATAGAACTGTCAAGCCATTTTTTATTTTGTACTATAAACCGTGCTTCTGTATTGTTGGCTGAGCTCCATCTTAGCTTCAAATCAGATTTAAAATGTCTCAAATCATTCTTTAATCTATGATATTCATTTTCTGGACATTTTGTAATCTCCTTAATTTTTTGTTGCATGTCTAATAATTTCTGATCGAGTTTTCGTTCACTACTGTCTCTAAAAAACGTGTATAATACTCTTCTAGACATTTGGATTTCATTTGTAGCCGAACCTATAACAAAAACCAACCTATTAAGTAAATATGCAAATTTACGGAAAATTACATGTGAAATATAAACTGTCTTTAAATAAAATTGTGGGAAGATGGGTGATATATTTTTACTTGGATAACATGGCTAAGGTGCATAGTTAACTATTTAAAAAAAACTTCTGCCCGATCATGCCCGGAACTATTACAAAAACACCTTTTTTCTAAACAATATAGTAAAAAAATATTAAAAAATGGTATGAGTTATAAGAATCTCAAAATGAAACTAAACACACAGAAAAAATAACATATACTAGTGCTATGATAAAGTACATACCCTGAGCTTCAATATCCATTGATAATCTTTTTTAAAATCAGCACAAACTACTAAAAACACAAACTGCAAAGTTGTTAAAATTTAGGACGTATCGAAAACAAAGACGTGTGCATTCAACATCGACTAGATTCCGACTACCTGCACATTGCGGGTACGGTCGTCAACCCATTATTGAAACCGGTTTATGGTAGCTAGACTAATGACGAGTGCGAACAATGTAAATTTAGTATCATTTGTTAAAATATGTTTTTGTGACTTTTAACCGGATTTTGCATACGAATACTCCTCCGTGGGCGTTAAGCTCCCTCCTATAAATAGGCTCCTATTTCTAGACGTGGGGATCGTAAAGGTAATACGGTTAATGGCCGCACCCCACCTGTGCTATTAAAGTGACAATACATAAAACATGTTCATATACATACATATGTACAGCATATAGGTATGTAGGGGGTAATTTACATAGCGTCATTCCTCCAGTCCCCTTCAGAACCTTTTTGGAGACAGCCCAAAATAAACTAATTCTATTTTCTTTTATGTTAACGATATATGTAGAGGAATGCTGTTATCTGTAAAATAACAAAACCCACACTTTTAGCCTAGCTAGCTGTGTTTCTGGCTTTACTATTTCAGTTATAAAGGTAAAGAAATTATGATCAAGACATAGAGCAAAAAATATTTAGTATGAAACATTTTAAATTATCGGTCTATAAGGATCTCGTTTTCACAAGTAACATATTGCAAATTGTCATATTTTATACTTAATCAAATATTAGAAAACGTATCTTTTTTAAACCAAAATCATTTTATAATAGGGCTATAAAAAGGCCTTTCGAGGACTGCATCTAGACGAACCCTAAGTAAAGTAAATTTTAAAAGTATTTTTATGATTCCATCAAATCACACAACAAAAACACAACTTCTCTTCCTATCGTATGGTTGATGAAAAACCTGGTGTCAGAGTTTAAACCGCCTGTAGGCCTCTGACATGGATTCACACAACGTTGAAAAATCTCTCAGGCGTGCCGGATTCCTCACGATGTTTTCCTTTGCCATTTTTAGCAACTAACAACTAATTATTACACACATGGATTCGAAAAGACATTGGTGCGAGCCGGGGATTGAACTTTTTGAATCACTATTCAAATTCACCTAGGATTACATTTTATTCCGCACCATTTCAAGGCATAAAAACTTCCTATATCCCAAGAATATCGAGTCAAAGACGTTGACACTATAATGGCGACGTCCTAACTTTTTCTTCCCCTGTGGGTTTAAGGATACTTAGCACTCCGCGCACGTGTGGACCATCAGAATTACTTACAGACGTAATTCTGGCTAACCGCTCGGTACGTCTTCCAGATATTTTCTTTTGGGAGTTCAACGAGCCAGATTATACTTTTAATGTTTTGGAGTTCGTGTTTCTTTTATCAGAATATACTGGTGGTCTTGTAAAAGGTTTTATTAAGATATATTAAGATTATAACAGTAAGAAAAATTTAAGACTATGTAAGTAAGGCTTTGACCGAAGGGTGGCGAAGTTTGGGTCACAGCAACCGACATCGGCTAAAAGCACGTTGGTATGACGATATACACAAATTCTCTAAGAACACCTGGACTTGAGACGCTCAAGATAGAGAGTATTGGCAGAGAAAGGAAGGCCTATACCCAGCAGCGGGTGATACCGGGCAGGAATCATGATGAACAAATGTGAACATATGAACAGAAAAAATGTGAATAATTTGCAGCGTTTTCTTCACCATTCTCGTTTTCATCAATCATCAAATTAAGTATCACGAATTCATGCAATGCATGTTCCTATTCAATTATTCCATCAATTTCTTCTTAATCTTTGTTTTCAGTCATTGTTTTTGCTAAATCTTTTTCATCAACTCTCTCTTTATTTATTTTTTGGCTTCATCCAAATTTTCTCAAATATATTTTTTATCCCATATCACCTACAACTGCAAAACGTCATCTTTTTTTACCATAAAGATCCAAAACCAAATGCATTCAAAGACTACAATGCAGTAACCTACTAACCAATGCGCTAATCTCCTTAACTCCTTTCAAACGTCCGAAAATGTACTTATTTCATTAATCGATTTCCGTACCAAATTATCGAGATTAGCATTCAATCGATTTGGTTAATTACAACTGACCGATCTCACGGTAACCAATAATTACTATTAAAGCGCTAATAATCGTTATCGGATTGTTAATTAGCCCTTATCGTGTTAACTATCTCTTGGTTCAGCTTCCGCATAATACCTACACAGTACATTGTAAGCCGGTGGTGATTATGTTAATCACATTCTGGTTGAAATACATTGAGCGCTGTGTTAGCGATTTGAAATAGATTCTCAGGTGTAAACGGGCAATGGATTTTTAAATCATTGTTTTAATCGTTTTGAGTGTCGGTTGTGGTAGAATTGGCGAATGTTAAATACTTATTTCCGATCTTGTTTATGGTAATTATTTGAAAAGGCTAAGCTTTCTCGTTCGATTAAATTTGATGGTTGTTTGTGTATATAGAAAACATCAGTTTGGTTTGTGGGTTTGAGCTTCGCATAGATTATCTCAATACGAGCTGTATCAGCACGAATTAAGTATTTCAATAGGTTATTGGACATTGACTGACAGTAGCTAAGCAATTAGACTACTGAGCTAAGGGTTGCGAGTTTGATTCTCGCACGAGATAAACATGATCCGCAAATGTTTTTTCGGAGTCTGGACGTTTGTTTATGTGATGTTTCATGTTTGTGAAACGCATCCACGATACAGGAGAAAATCCCAGTGGAGGACCTGTTTAAAATAATACTTAGGAGGTAAGGTTTAAGCTAAGTTTAAGCCTTTTAATAAGAATTTTGAATAAATAATGTTTGTTCATCTGATAATATCTTAGATCTTAACTTGGCTAAATGATACATACATACATAACATCACTCCCGTATTCCCCGAAGGGGTAGGCAGAGGTGTATAGTAACACCCTCATCTCGCCAGTTATATTATAGGTCCCAATGTAATAGGGGGCGAGCCTATTGCCATCAACCGGGTACAAATTCAGACTTCGTGCTGCTACTGAGAATTACCTAATGGAAAATCTCAGTAACACTTTGCCCGACCCGGGATTCGAACGCAGGACCTCATACTCAGCAGTTGCGCTTAGCGACCACTAGACCAACGAGGCAGTCGGCAGGCTAAATGATAATATCTAAAAGATAGTATTATAAACAGTGCTATTCCTTATCCAACGCCACAGGTATCTCAATCAGTAAAATCTTCTCACTACCTCTGATCCAATATAGAAAGTATTTTCTTCCAAGAATTTTCCAATTTCATGAAGCCTTTGGCCGAAGCTATTTTTCTAGAGACGGAAGCGTAAAAATTGTAATTACGTCAGCTGGAGGTGACAGAATCGATTTAATCCGAGTTAAGGAGAAGCTAGAAAAGTAGTTTGCGATGGCCATTGTTCTTGGATTTGGCTGATGAGAGTATTATATTAATCCAACTTGACCCGACTGAGAGTGGGTTTGAGTGACGGGCATCAAGAGACAAATGTTTTTGTATTGCAGATATTCCGTTCAGTATTTGAGTGTTAGTGCATGTGATATTTCATGTCTTAAAACTTAAGACCTGATAATGGTCTTCATATCGTCACGCCTGTATTCTCCGAAGGGGTAGGCAGAGGTGGACTTATACATCTATATTACACCCACATTTCGCCAGTTATGTAATGGATCACGATGTAATAGAGGGTTAGCCCACTGCCTTCTACCGGGCACAAATCTAGGCTCCGTGCTGCTCCTTCCAACTACCTACTTTTTACGGGAAATTACCTAATGAAAAAACGCAGTATAGCTTTTCCCGATCCGGGATTTGCACCTAGGACCTCATGCTCCGCTGCTGCAGCTATCGACCTCTAGACCAACGAGGCAGGCATGTATAAATGGTTTTAAAATTATAAAATTTAAACCTAATTCATAAATAATTCCAGCCGATCTTTGTCTCTCTACAGGGTGTAGTCCTCAGGTTGCAAACCTTTCCTTTTCTGGATGACATATCATATCAAAATCTGGATTCCATGTTCCGAAACTGCCAACCCGCCACTTCACTGTAAGTTGGCAGTTTCGGAGCATGGAATCAAAGTTTTGTCATTATTGTTCTGCACAATTTGCTAGTGGTTTCTAAGAATATCTTGGAGAGTTAAGTTAGGACACTTCAAATCATATACCAAATTCCTTTAGCAATAAATATTAATTTGGTTCTACAAAACGAAAGTTTCACAGAACTCCACCAGTCATTAAAGGGATCGAGCAGAAACAGACTATATTTTAAGGAGAGACAATTTTCATTACTTTAAGTAGTCTGCGCAATCAACTTGGCTTTACTTTTAATTTTTGTATTCATCTTGTTTTTAGATCCACTGATTACTTTTAGTCTCTCCTATACTAAGGCTGGCCTAATACCCGTTTATTGTTATTAAATTTCTCTTGTACCGTGGCCGTGGGTGCGTTTCACAAACATGAAATATCATATACACAAACCCCAGACTCGGAACAAACATCTGCGGATCACACAAATTTTTGTCCCTTGCGGAAATCGAACCCACAACCGCAGCAGTCCAGTCCAACCAGGTCGTGGTTGCAGCTTCTATATGGGGCTCTTACTGTATCGTAGGTTTCCGGGTGTTTGTGTTAAATTAGCATCCACAAACACCCAGGCTAATCGGATCACAATATACTTAGACCGAAAATATATTTTGTAAGCAAATTGAGACACCAAAATGACCTTTAACTCAAGACCTCTTCTCATATAGAGAAGGGCCAAGCATTCATCACTACTCTAGCTCATTGAGGGATGGCGACTTATGACATTAATTCATAACACGTGCTAGTTCAAATACGTGCTAAACAGTTCCATATTACTATTACCTTTTATCGATTTTCTTTCAACAACCTAAAAACAGTCATTATAAATCAGTGACGTCATGCTATTTGAAATAGCCCATTATACGCCACCTATATAATTAATTTAGCCCCAAGCCCGCCAACCGATATGACCTTAGGGTAAGGTTAGGTTGGTGGTACGTACCCGAATAAATAATTGATAGTTGACCTTATTAAGAATCAAAACCCATGAAAAGTTTTGTTGGTTCCCTTTGTCGTTTGTTGGGGAATTGTGATCGATAGTGATTGGTTTGCTGAAAGCCAAGATGTAGTACAAAGCGTCAATTTAAAAATCAATTATGGCTTAAAGTTTCTGATTTATAACATATTCTTGAAAATTAGTGGCTTCTACATTAAATTAGCGATAGACTGTCCCACTGCAGGTTTATTTACAGTTCCTCAAAAAAAATCTTGCGTATTAGTATGCTCAGCAGAGAAATATAACTGACGATAATGTAATAATAATAATAATTTTTATTGCAAGTGACCAGGGCCCCTAGTCTGCTATTTTTATAAATTCGTCATTCCAACACGATCCAATTCCCATCCCATTGTCATTTTGCTAAAAGTTCGTAATCTGCTAAATTCATAATGGTCGATCATTGGTCTGTCAATGGTCTCGTAATAGAATAGTGGTAGAATGACATTATCGTATTGCCATTATTATAAAACCCGTTAGTAAAAATGATTTTCGAAAAACTACTACTAAATTTGAACATTTAATTATGCCAGATTTCTTTTTTTAATATTTCTACATATTATCTATGATATTATTTAATAATGTTCTATGCAATCTTGTTCGTAAATAGCAAAAACATGATGAAACTCAATAATATTTTATGTTTTGCTGTCAAATGTGACATTACTGCTCACTGACGTCTGACGTTAATCTGTTTTTATTTGTTGTGGTCCGTGTTTTGCAAACAGTTTAATAATATTAAACAGTTTAGTAATTGTTTTTTATACCTTACCATATTAAATTGTAGTCTGTGAGTTAACTGTCAAAATTTTTGCAGATTACCGTCTACGTCTGTCATTGATTTGTCATTATGTACGAGATTACCAATCATGCCATTTCTTTCAATGGAGTGTCAGTGGTTGACCACTGGAAAGTCATAATGACGCCATTATGTTAGCAGATTACCAAACTTGTCAAAATCAACAATTATGAAATCAATGATAGACCATTCTGACACTATTGTAATAGCAGACTTGAGGCCCTGGACTCATTGTTAGTAATATTACTTATACTATGTTAGTAAGTGAGAGAAAACATTTAAATTTATTAATTATCATTGTATGCACATCACCGCCGAACAATTTCATGGGATACCACGCAGCAATGATTAACATACCTACAGTCTTACAGTCTAACCTGTCTGCTATCATCGTCAGAATGCTGTTGGAGCTAGACCTCACCCTGTGCACCAGGGACGCATACCTTTTGTCCATCGTCGTGTAAAAACAATCTACACGCGCTTCAGTCAACATCCCTGATGCACTACAAAAACGAGATAGACCCATCAGCACCCTGAACGCGTTGTTAAACTGGATACGTAGGGCATTATAAGACTTTTGAGTATATCTAACCCACAGGCTACATGTATAAGGAACCGATTGAAGTATTACATTACTATGTAGCGTAGCTTCAAAAGACTTATTCTTGAAGAGACAACCACTAAAATAAAAATGTCACTTGCCACAATTATGTAAGTTCAAAAAAATCTAAATTAATATAATGTAAGCACATTAACCTAATTAGTAATTCTTAAAAGAAATAGATATTCCTTTATAAGATGCTTTTGTGCTTCCCCTTAAGTAGAGGTTCATAATTTCAAATTTAAATAAATGCTGTAACACCTTGCTTCAGAATGCACTCTGCTTAATTTCACTTCCTTTCCAGAAAATGAAAGATATGGTTCTCGGGAAAATGTTGTGGCATTGTTACATTTAAATGAAGCGGGAATAAAAATAAAAGGCATGAAATACTTTCAATGTAAGTTGTTGGGTTTTTCGAAAAAGAATAAATAATTGAAATCAATGTCAAAAAAAGGATACATCTAAACTTACCTACCTAAAATAGAAAATTTAAAGAGGGACCAGTAAATAAAACGTATAGCAATAATTATGCAATAATAAAAACTTATTAAAATGGCAAGAAATTGATTTTAAAGTACCTTAAAATCTGTCTTTATGAACACAAAACAGCACACTGATGGAAAGATACAACTCCAAGAACTATTCAAAATCCATATAATTATGATTTACGAAAACATTTTCACTTTTCAACTAATTTAGCCCAAATTGTTCAAGTCCCTAACCCGCATTAAGTCGTAAAAGAACATGTTTTTGCAAAACCCAGTAATATTCCAAACTTGTTTCACGATCAAGAAGTGATTTGTGTAAGAAGTTTTGACGTATTTTTTCCTACATTCAGAATAATGTTTTGAGCACTTCATACGACAATGGTTGTAATTTAAAGTTGGTTCAAGACGAAAAGGAAACCGTATATCTTCCGGAGGAACAACAATAGACTTTACAAGATTTTCTAATCTTGTTCTTTCAGGATTTAGTCTACAAAAATGTAATATGGATCAAATAACGGAATGGAATGTAAGAATTTATAATTTAGTTGTTATAATACGATCATTGGGAGAGGCCTATATCCAACAGTGGACTGCAACGGGCTGATGATGATGCTGATGAATATGTTTACTTTATTGCATAATTATGGGTTATCCCATGGGATAGAAATAGCAGCAAGCATCTGCGATACAGAAGATATTCCTGTACTACCATAACTAATATTTAACAATCGTGGGATTCAGCAATTTACCTTTGAATGTTTCTTATAATTCAGATCTGTAAAACATGTAAATTTGAAAAATGATGAGGCTAAATGTTATTTTCTGGGTAGAGTTAATTTGTAGGCAGTGATCTCTTCGCTTTCATTGAAATTTTAATATTGATCAACAACCTGACTAGTTCTTCTTCTTTTTATCACATGGCTGATAAACAACCTGGTGCCAGAGTTTAAACCACCTGTAGGCGTCCAGCATGGTTTTACACAGCGTTGAAAAATATCTCAGGTGTGCCGGTTTCCTTACAATGTTTTTCTTCATCGTTTTTAACTGATAACTAATTTATAATACGCACATCACTTTAAAAAGACATTGGTGCGTGCTGGCGTTTGAAATTACGACCTTTGTCTCGGTAGTCCAATAGTCTTACCGCTCATCTATCAGTACTGTAAAACCTTACTCCTAACAAGCATTACACAATCCAAAACCCAGTTCGGACAGCCAAAGAATCAAATAATCGTCTCACAAATCTCCAATCTTGCAACCACGACTAATACATCACGGTAAATAAATCCGGAGGGGCCTCCAGTGACAAGTAAGATAAACCAGGCGTCGATTGAAATGTGTGGACTTAATTAAGACGGACAAAGAATAATCTATCACAAATAGGATATGATTGTGGTGAAGGAGAAAAGCTGAAGAGGAATAATGGACTTTAAGAATGATGGAATGATAAAGAGAGATAGAGACTGCCTCGTTGGTCTAGTGGTCGCTAAGCGCGACTGCTGAGCAAAAGGTCCTGGGTTCAAATCCCGGGTCGGGCAAAATGTTTCAGAGTTTTCCATTAGGTAATTCTCAGAAGCAGCACGGAGTCTGGATTTGTGCCCGGTTGATGACAATAGGCTCGCCCCCTATTACATTGGGACTTACAACATAACTGGCGAAATGTGGGTGTACTATATGTTCACCTCTGCCTACCCCTTCGGGGAATACAGGCGTGATGTTATGTATGTGAAACGGCTTTTGCTGAAAATCAGCGCTGGGACTCTGTCCAACAGAGTCACTGCAACATGCTGAGCAAGGGCCTTTTCGCGTGGATGTGACGCATATTTCCCCCTATATTGTGTATTGCCTTCCTCTACTTTTTTTTTTTTATTATTAATTCGTTTTTGTTTGTATTTTCTGTTTGTATTTGTCTATGCGTTGTGTCTGCGTGAATAAATGTATTTTCTTTCTTCTTTCTTTCTTTCTTCTTTCTGTATGTATGTATGTAGAGAGATAGAATAGAAGAGAGGCAGGCGTAGTAGGTATAGAAGAGAAATCAATCAATGAATCTTTATTTGTGAATACAGGTATTACAATAAAGGTCTTATGTATACATTTTAGATAAGCTCAAAGTCCTAGAAATAAAATTTGTGTACAAATATATTGTTAGTTTTTCAATAACACAATCATCCATCATCATCATCCTCAGCCAAAGACGTCCACTGTTGAACATAGGCCTCCCCGTTTAAGCGGGGGGGTTTGCCATAATCCCCACGCTTGGCAAGCGGCTTGGGGATCGCAGTATTGGTGGTGAAGTTACAGAAGACGCTGCTGCCCATCTTCTGAATTTTCCCTTAGTCGCCTCTTACGACACCCACGGGAGGAAAGGGGGTGGTCAATTCTAGGCCGGATACCACACGGCACAATAACACAATATTATGTCTAAATCTAAACAATACAAAGTTATTAAAATTAATGTTAACGCTATAAAATACAATTCTAACCGCCAAACTCAGACATTCAATGATTACTTAAACTATCACTAAGTAAAGGTTTTATTTGTGAAATCTTTACTTAGTGTCAGTTAAAGCAATCATTAACGTCTCTGAGTGCGGCGGTAAGACTTTTAGAACTGACTAGATTGATACTGAACACGTTTTCAGGGTCAAACATCGGTGCTGGAGGATAAAACAGCATCAGGCTCACCCACTATTACGTGGGATTTATAATATCTAGTAAATTAAGTTTGTGCTAAAAGAATATAATATGCAAATACAAGGGATTGGGTAATGGAAGCACCTAGCATTTCTATCAAAACATTGACTATGTCACAAAATACGTTTGATTAAAAACCATTTGAAGACCCGATTGGCGCAGTGGCTAAGATTTTTTTATTTTTTTTTAAAAAAACGTCCCTCACATTAGGAATTTCTCCTGTATCGTGGGTGCGTTTCACAAACATGAAATATCACATACACAAACACCCAGACTCGGGACAAACAAATGTGGATCGCACAATTTTTTGCCCCGTGCGGGAATCGAACCGGAACCCTTAGCGCAGCAGTCTAATCGCTTAGCCACTACGCCAATCAGGTCGTCAATTGGGTTGCGGGTTCGATTCCCGTACGGGGCAAAAAATTGTGCGATTACTTTCCTTCTTTTAGTTGGACCACACTACATTCTCTATTTAAAGATCCTGTTAATTTTGTTCTGAATAAATAAATCTTGCAATCACTCCTATTTTGTTAGCTTGTATGTATAAAACTTTTAATTTGGATAGATTTCATTATTAGGTACGTCTAATTTAATATCAATCAAATTAACTTATATTTTCGACTACAACCACTATTAAAATAACAAAAAGCACTACAAGCAAACAATTTAATGATAGAACATTCCGCTATTATTCAATTTCCAACCGATTCAAATTGATTCACAATAAGACATTTTACTTTAATATCGAGCACACAATGATGATCGGCACTCAAAAGTTTCTTCACACAAATCATTAAATTTTGAACTGTTGCGTACAGTCGCGCACGAATGTTTTATGTTAAACTTCTTTGTGACGACAAACAATTTCAAAAATCTGTAAATTTTACCGAGTACTTAATATCAATAAACGTAAAAAATGTGTTGATAAACCATAGATAAGTGATAGAACGCTTCACGAACTGACATAAAATAGGATAAGTGTTTGGGGATGACAATGACATCATATTTTAACTATGCAATCTATGACTTAGTAGACTACATAAAATATGTCAATAACACAATATTTTTTTTCGATTTCTTTTCGTCTAACTCTTAACACTTGTTTAGAGCCCAAAGCTATTTAATAAAATCAATGCCTTCTCTTCAAGTTTCCATTTCTTATGTATCTTGTAAAGCTGTTGCCTATGACTGTACTCGTAAAATTATTGGTTTTGAAATATCATCGTATTAAACAAACGAGCGAGCCTATACATACAAATTATTCCAAAAATTATCATTTTGCGTTGGGCCACGAAAATAGAAGTAAACCTATATGAACAATTTATTTTTTCATGAAAAGGAACTAGTTTTCAATTTTTGTCTCGCTCGTGTCTATCAAAAATTCCATATAACTAATAATTAGCAGTAGGACATTAAAATAACCTTTTTTTTCGCATTATTCAAAGAGTCTGGTGTCTTGTGATACAATTTGGACCCCTTAAATACACAAGGCCATTTAATTAGTTAGATAATGATACTAAGATACCCAGCATCATACGATTCTCCATTCAATGACATTTAAAGACCGTGGGAATGCAGCAAACTGTTATCAATGTTTTATTTTCATTCCTCGCCATTGCGGGGCTCGCACAAAATAAAGGAAGACATCTTTATCTCGCTCGACTCATTTCTTATCTTACAACTGCAAATCCACTCTGCAACACCTCGTTAAATAAATACCTATAAACTCACGGGTTGATGACGATATTTTAATATTTTTCTTATTTTTACATAAATATCAGTTATTGTGCGCCGTGTGGTATCCGGCCTAGAATTGACCACCCCCTTTCCTCCCGTGGGTGTCTTAAGAGGCGACTAAGGGAAAATTCAGAAGATGGGCTGCAGCGTTTTCTGTAACTCCACCACCAATACTGCGATCCCCAAGCCGCTTGCCAAGCGTGGGGATTATGGCAAACCCCCCCGCCTAAACGGGGAGGCCTATGTTCAACAGTGGACGTCTTTGGCTGATGATGATGATGATGATGATCAGTTATTGTTATTTTCTTTGGTGAAATATTGTATGTACAGTGTACACAAAGGTAACTCGATATTCTTTGTACTAAAATCTCTCTCACTCTCCTTTTTATTGGTGCCTCATTGGTTTAGTGGTCGCTAAGGGAGAGTGCTAAGCATAAGCCCCCATACCTATAAAAATTGTCAATGTTGAACAATCGGTAAAATTATACCTGTCTCTGTCGTTTGTATGTCAAAAAATAGAGATGCCAATAAACTTAAGAAGTGCTTATCTTAAAACACATGTTAGCATCGTTTATAAGTAAGAGGGTCAGTGTTAAGTGTTATGAATATACCATGTTAGGAGGGAATCCATTCGAAGTCATACCGATACTAGTTAAGAAATACGGTGACAGCGACCCGGACAGGACATTACATTTATGTCATAAACAGAACTGTGTCTCATGCAATTTCATATACGTATTAAAATAAATACATATATGAAATGTAATCGCTATTTTAATGGCCACAAATTCACTGTTTAGGTAGTAGAATCAAACAAAATCAGTTTGCCATGTGACTTAACACTTTCTTTGACATTTTAACTTTATTTGCTAACCGGTGATCGGTACTAAGCAAATATTTAATTAACATTAATGTTAAGCTATTTAACTTAAATGCCGTGTGGTATCCGGCCTAGAATTGACCACCCCCTTTCCTCCCGTCGGTGTCGTAAGAGGCGACTAAGGGAAAACCCAGAAGATGGGCAGCAGCGTCTTCTGTAACTTGACTACCAACACTGCGATCCCCAAGCCGCTTGCCAAGCGTGGGGATTGTGGCAACACCCCCCTTCTAAAAGGAGGAGGCCTTTGTTCAACAGTGGACGCCATACGGCTGATGATGATGATGATTTAAGTTAAATAGCATTTTTGACGTTTTCGTATGAGCTTATATTTGGATGTCCAAAGTGTGTAGTTTTCTTTATTCATTTATAAATTATCCCAAAAAATAAAACATTTGAACGTATTATTTAATAGTCCAAGTGTGAACGTATAATTTAATAGATTTTTATGCAAGAAATCTGCTTTTTTTGGCCGTATTGTTATGTTGCTTATTCAATTTGCTATGAGATAGTAGCACAGTTTCTTTTACACTATAACACTAGGAGGTGACAAAGGATAGGATTTAGGCGGATTTTAGTCTTTATTGTTAATCTTTTTTTTTTCTTTTTTTCTTTCTTAAAAAAACAACGTCGCCCCCCCCCTAGAAATTTCTCCTTTATCATGGGTGTGTTTCACAAACATAAAATATCACATACACAAACACTCAGACTCGGGACAAACATCTGCGGATCGCAAATTTTTTTGTCCCGTGCGGGAATCGAACCCGCGACCCTAAACTCAACAGTCCAATTGCTTAGCCACCGCGCCAATCGGATCGTCAAATTACAAAAAGTACGTTACGATCACGCGAAAAAAAACAGTATTTATAGTTTTTTTATAATTATATAGTTTAATTATAAGTCTCGCTTTGCAATGAGCCGCTCCCTAATAGTTTACGTGTGATTGTATACACCTCTGCCTACCCCTTTAGATACAAACTTGATGACACACGAGCTTAATTATCCAAATGTAATGTTAATGTTATTCAAGTGAATGTAGCGTGCATACAAAAATGTGAGACTGACTGGGACATAACTGCGCATGCGTGTGACGTACACTGTTTGCGTATTAGATTAACACTGTACTGCCTTCATAAATTAGCTGCTTTGTATTATCTTGTATGAAGTCGTTCTTATTTCCAAGAAATTATACGCAGGTATTTAAAAAATATATAAAACTAGCTTTTGCCCGCGGGCTTCGCTCACGTTAAATTAGATTGTTGGTTGGTATTTACATATATAATTTTATAGTTAAATTACATATAGTTTTTGCCCGCGTTAATGCCTATTTAAACCGCTTAGAGGGTAGGTTTTTTTTAAGTATCCTATGTCCTTTCTTGGGTCTTAAACTTTCTACATGCCAAACATCAAAATTTGCCCAGCGGTTTAGACAAGAAAACGTAACAGACAGACAGAGTTACTTTCACATTTATAATATTAGTATAGAAACCGTGTAAAATATTTTTTTATCACTAGCCAGAAACAAACATTTATTTTGCCACACAATAACCTGATATCTATGCATATATGTGGCAAGGGATTCAACTCAGTATACGCTGTGCAAAGAGCACAGCATTGATTTCCAGCTAGGCCCTGCCATTAGAGCAACAAAAAAAAGGTCAACACGCACAAAAAAAGGCAATTTGAAAAAAAACAATAAGGCTCAGTTTTTGTAAAAACATAAATTCGTTTAAATTATCCAATCATTTCCTCCATAAAAGATGTATGATTCTGCGTAAGTAGAAATAATACTTATTCACAACACAATACATACAATTTAACTTTATAATGAAACTATTATTTCTTCATAGGTATCTACCGCAGAAATTTTTAAATACAAACTCTAGGTTTTATTTGCAAAAAATGTGGTCATGTCTAATGCCCTGACTAAAAATTGCCGATGTTAAAAAACACCATATAAAAGCCATCGATAATTACTATAGGTGCCCACGTTTTAAATGACATCAAAACAGCACATTGGACAAGTCAGATTTTTTTATCACCACAAGCCTTAATTGAAATAAACGTTCAACAGCCCATCTTCGTTATTCAACCACACATAAACAGCATACTTCAATATATTCTGTGTCCACTAAATGGAATTATAACAAGACACCCACGTAGTCAAACAAAAAAGGATGAAAGTGAAAACGTAAGTGCAACTAACTTGCTCCACAGAACTTCACAGAGCTCCACAGCTATAAAAGTTACGGCGTCTAATTTAAATGTTGGGATGAAATTAAAGCGATGGAGAGGAATTCTTACACCCACGTTGAAAGGGTTGAAATAAATACAGACGAATAACATGATTCTGTTTAGGGTTCCGTATAATAGTACCTAATAATAATAATTTATTGGCATAAACAAGTGTAGGTACATAAATTCATTGATGTGAAAGTTGCACGACTAAGCTAGGAATATAACGGATATTATGAGCATATGAAAAATATTTAATTAATATTTGTGATCATAAATATACCTACCATTAAGTAAATTTAATTAATGAACAATGTACAAACGCTTTTCGGTTTTTAGGGTTCCATACCCAAAGGGTATTACTAAGACTCCGCTGTCCGTCCGTCCGCCTGTCACCAGGCTGTATCTCATGAACCGTAATAGTTAGACCGTTAAAATTTTTACAATCTGTTGCCGCTATAACAACTAATACTAAAAAACAATTAGAAATAAATATTTAAGGGGGCTCCCATACAACAGGCATGATTTTTGTGCCTATTTTAAAGATATTGATACGGAACCCTTCGTGTGCGAGTCCGTCTCGCATTTGGCCGGTTTTTCAATTTCCCTTTATGTAAATACTGCTGTACACATACATTGCAATTTTAACGTCAATATATTTTGTCAGCGTCTATCATATTTATAAGTCTATGGTAATACAGATTTGTATCTATGTTGGCACGTCAATGATGTCTCTCAGTTTTATTTGTACGATAATTTAATTAGGCTATTTTTTATCAGTGATCAAAACTAAATTATAGTGTGTGAGCGGTTTTAAATTGTCTGAGGTGTAAAGTTAATTAAAATGTGTGTAGCTCGTTGAGAATTATTTAAAGGCTTCTTATTTATGTTCGGTAAAGAAACTGGTTGTTTTGGTAATTATAGGTGACAGTTGAATCGATAGTCAGGTAAATAAATACACATTTTATATGACTTATCGTAAGATCAATTGATCGATCTTAGCAGATTTATTGAACAGTTTTATGTAGTGTAAACTTACTATGAATCGTTAATATAACGACAGACTTCAATGGTATTCATATATGAATAATACCTTTGATTAAAATCAAACTTAACCTACGTTTGTTTGTAAATAAGAGGTTCGTAATCTCCGAAACTAACCAACCGATTTCAACAAAATCTATCACGATGATTTACAATGGACCTTCCAGGTTTATTAATGCGTCAAAAATAAAGACAAGGTACATCGCATAGATAATTATGCTATTGCAGAAATCTCATAAAGTAATTTGTCCTATTGTCTGTTTACAAGGGGTTTTAATATGTCCTCACTCAATTTTGTGGGAACCACTTCTGGAAAAAAGCTTTACAAATTAAAAAAAATAATAAAAACCATTTTATATAATTATTTTGCTTTATCGTTGAATAAACATAAAAGTCAAAATAAGAATCGTCTTTTCTAAACTAAATTATATCGTCAGTTCGTCACGTCTTAATAAATATAAATGCTTTTATTTTCAGCGACAAATAGATCAAAAGTAACAAAGGCCCTTATACCACTTCAACAATAAGCAACCTTAAACATCGAAACGTAACACAACTTATTCTGTGTCCGCCATTTAAAATATGGCGGACACAGCATAAATAAATAAGTAATCTAGGTAAAAGCAACATTTTGACATATTGTTCGTATGAACAATAGCATTTTTTATACAAATCGCTTTTGTCTGATATAAAGGGAACGCCATTTTGTAAACAGAGAAAGGGACGGAACTTTTTGGGACGGGATAAAAAATTATCTGTGATTCGCGCGAATTTGTTTTTTTTTAATGCGGGATTTCTTTTTTTTTTGAGACAAAGGCGTTTTGTCTTGTAGATGTCTATTTTAAAGGTGATGATGGATTAAAAATATTAATGTTCTCGATGGCTGTGATTTGTAATATCTACAATGTTTTTATGTCGTGTGTCGCGATTGTTTTTTGTTGTATATTTGGCTGGTATCATTAGTAGATTCTGAATAGTTGTCATTCGTAAGGTGCTCCCACACAGCAGTTATATAACGTTAGAGACTGATTTATAACGTTTGTTTTTAAACAAATTATAACAAAAGTTATAAATTGTTATTGATGTTATACAACTTCATTTAACAAAATGTTTTACAACTGATTACAATATGATATAACAAAATATAACTTTTGTTATATAACTTCATCAGAGCCTCAGCGGGACGTTAGCGGAAGGGCGCGGGGGGTTGCGCGAGCGATCGTCTCCGTCACGTACACAGTTTTAGTCGGTTCATTCGGTGCAATGGTGAAGCACGTGTTATATGTGATTTGTCAAAATGTCTCGTTTTACTTGGAGTAATGAAAATGTGATCAAATTGATTGAAATATTTCAAGAGAAACAAGTCTTGTGGAATACGCAGATTGATGAATACAAGGATCGAAATAAAAAACATGACGCATGGATGCAAATTGCGGCTGAATTTAATTTGGATAAACAGTCGATTGAAAAAAAAATGCGGTCACTTATAGGTCAATTTCAGAGAGAGAGTAAGAAGCCTAAATCAGGTGCGGGGGCTGACGATATACCAAAATGGTTTGCGTATAAAAATCTTTTATTTTTAAAGGATCGAAACAAGCCAGAAGAAACTGTTGATGGTGGATTGTCTGTGAGTAATAATTTTGACTATGGTTAATAATAGCTAGATGCCCAATCCAGTAAACCTTCATGTGAAAAATAATCAGCAAACTCATTTCTTATCACTTTCCCATCTTCTGTCTGTGTTTCAACTGGTTCCAGAGATGTTAATTGCTGCGTTTCTGATCTCCATTCTCCAGAAGTATGCGCAGCACCTGAATTTTCCCTATCATAATATTGAGGTGGGGCGTAAATAGTGCTTGATTTGGTTTTCCTCAAAAAATTATGCAGAAGCACACATGTCATAATTAAAGTAGTAGTTTTTTGTGGATCTAATAAAATTATATTTCTTAATACTCTAAATCTGGCTGACAAAATTCCAAATGCATTCTCTACTGTTCTTCTTGCGCGGCTCGTTCTATAATTAAATGTTCTCTCTTTAGTATTGTTATCCTGGGGTCCTGCAAAAGGTTTTAGCAAATGCTTTTCTAACGGAAATGCGTCATCTGTTACAAATACATAAGGAACAGGTGTGGTTCTTCCTGGAAGTGGACAATCTCCTGGTAAATTCAAATTACGTTCAATTATATTTTTTCGAAAGGGTGTGTTTGCAAATACTCCGCCATCGCTTATACGTCCTTGGCACCCAATGTTTACGTATAAAAAATTATATTCTGCGTCAACCAATGCCAAAAGAACAACACTATAAAATCCTTTGTAATTGTAATATTCGCTTCCGCTTCCTATTGGTTTTTGTATGGCTACGTGTTTTCCGTCGATACTTCCCAGGCAATGGGGAAAATTCCACTGCTTAAAAAACTTATTTGCGACCTGTAACCATTCTTGAGCAGAAGTTGGCATCTGAAATAAAATAAAACATGTAATATAAGTTTAAATTGTTTCATAGTAAACATTCCTCACTAGCTTTATTTATTAAATTAGCCACTGATGTGACACGTATAACAAGAATAATGCAGCAGTACCTGCAGTAAAAGGTACGAATTGTAGCGGCAACGCATGTGAGATAATATTTTTTGGAATTGAAAGCGATAACTGCCAGGTAGGGCAGTACTAGTTACTTACAGAATAAATTATAATCTCAATTTCGTTGCCACTACAATTTGAACCTTCTATTGTAGGTAGTAAAGTTGCTATTCCTGTAAATTCTTTTAATTATTATTCATTTCAGGTCAACGAAACTCAAAGCGGAAATCAAATGAGTGACACAAATACTGAATCAGACATACCAAATGAGAAGACATTCACTGTCCCGAAAACATTTCGTAAAAGATTCAGGCAACAAGTTACACAAGACAGAACATCAGAGGAAGCTTTGAAACTCTTGAAAGACATGTATGAGAGTCGACGCGACAGAGATGAAACTGATATTTTTGGAGAATATGTCGCAAGCAAACTTAAAGAAATCAAAAATACTTATGCCAGAAATACCGCGCAATATCATATTAATAATATTTTATTCAATGCTTCCATGGGAGAATATGATTGGCCAACCACTACGATGGAAACACCCAGTAATGCTGCTGGTGCTTTCAAAGGATACAGCAGTGCACCAAGTCCATCCACTTCCGCGGTTAATATTAGCACTGGTGGCAGAGAACACATCAATACACCAAGTCCATCCACTTTATCGGATAATTGTTCAATCACTAGCGCAACACAATTCAGTGAAGATTCTACGCAATCATTAGATGATTTGTTGCAATCAATCCAAAACAAATGATAACTTTGGATCAACATTGATTTTTAGTTTGCTTGCTGTATTTGTCATTAAAAATACCCACTGCAAAAGTTAATTTTTAGCTTACTGTATTTTCATTGAACATTTCTGATAAAATATTATTAATGTTAACATTGAAATAAAAGAACTGATTTGTACTTACGTGTAAATATTCTTTTAATCCCTCGTTGAGAGCCTCGCACACTTCTGGTATGATCATACTTATAAGTTGGTGTGATATTTTGAACACATCTCCAAGACTACCATAACTGCTACCGGTTGCTAAAAACCTTAATGTAACTGCTAATCTTTCTGTATAATTTATTGCTTTTCTCCAATTAGTATCCTGCTTAGCAATATTCTTTCCGACTAAATTCAGGATAAATTCGAATTCTGAACTGTTCATTCTTAAAAAATCGTTCAAACAGCCATCAATGCCCAAATCTTCCAAATATTGTGTAGCACTGTACTGTTCTCTCGCTTTCAGAGTTCGACGCATCCAGTAAGAGCGTCTCTTCTTTTTTTTCAAACAAAAAATAAACGCCAAACCTATCAGCACTTCCTCCATTATTGGGTCACTACCACCTTCCTCGAAAGACAAACCCAAACTGATTGAACATAATGTTATACGATGTTATACAACGAGTTCAACCAATGTGGGAGCGTTTATAACATATAACATTTCTTAACATGTTGTAGGGTATTGTTACACGCTATTAATAAATGTTATCGTGTTACACAATGTTATATAACGTTATATAACTGCTGTGTGGGAGCACCTGTAGATAGGTACTACATGTTATGTTTTAACAAATGGTCATCTTACCAAACACTTTTAAATAAATTTTCACTGTTAAGTCTAAAATCAAGAAGATTGCTTCTTGACCAGACACTTCTTTATAAAATATGTCATAACAAATTTGACTGTAATAAACTTGTAAATCTAATATATATGCGCATACCTAGTCGTTCTCAGCGTATTCGAGACACATACACACATAATTTATTTGCACCCAAACCATGTAAAACGAATGCAGGAGCTCGTGCTCCACTACGAAGAATTATGGAAACCTACAATGATTGCTTTACCGATTTAGATATCTTTGCATTGTCACCCTCTCAGTTAGGAAAGAGTCACACAATCTAATGTGTAATTTGTTACCTTAGACTAATTTTTATACTTTGCTTGTTTGTTTGCTTTGTGTAGCCACACAATATTGTTTTTATTGTATAGGTAGTGAGCTGCTATTGTTATGAATTATTATGTGGATAACGGTGCTGGTTGTGGAATTAGTTAACTTAGTTATTTATAAATGTGTATTATGCTTTGTTCCGCAATTGTTTGTTGTCCTAAAGAAATAAAAATGAAATAAAAATTAAACCTAAGCCATCTATTATAGTGCAGTGTCTGGACAGAGCATTGCAGATAAGTAAGAATAAGTAAATAATACTTTCACCAAGTATTTACAATTTGTGTCCTATAAAAGTATTTGATGCTATAACATTAAATAGTAAAAGTTGTCTGCCTCGTTGGTCTAGTGGTCGCTAAGCGCGACTGCTGAGCAAGAGGTCCTGGGTTCAAATCCCGGGTCGGGCAAAGTGTCACTGAGTTTTCCATTAGGTAATTCTCAGTAGCAGCACGGAGTCTGGATTTGTGCCCGGTTGATGGCAATAGGCTCGCCCCCTATTACATTGGGACTTACAACATAACTGGCGAAATGTGGGTGTACTATATGTTCACCTCTGCCTACCCCTTCGGGGAATACAGGCGTGATGTTAAGTTAGTAAAAGTTGTGTACTATCTATTTACCTAGATTTGTAGTAGCTAAAAACATTTAAGATCTAAAACTAGATCTTACGTATTAATGTCTAGACTGAGACCAAACCACCACACCGAACCTGCTATGTAAAATAGACGAGGCAATTGACCGTACATTCATTTATCCGTATGATTCCTAGAACACCGCCATTAAAGTAATAGTGCTATCATGAATATAAGATAAGTATGCACTGCACTGGTTCTGTTGGAGGCAGACTAGTCAATAAATCTGACTGATTGCCTCGTTGGTCTAGTGGTCGCTAAGAGCGACTGCTGAGCATCAAGCCCTGGGTCCGAATCCCGGGTCGTGCAAAGTGTTCCATTAGGTAATCTTTAATAACAGCTTGGAGTCTGGATTTGTGCCCGGTTGATGGAAATAGGCTCGTCCCCTATTACATTTGAATTTATAACATAACTGGCGAAATTTGGGTATACTATAGGTAGACCTGTGCCTTCTCCTTCGGGGAATACAGGCGTTATGTTATGTTAATGTCTGTCCCACTTCAGGGTTAAGCTTAGTTTTCAAGTAGAGAAGCTTCCTTCTCCCGCAGTGTGCTAGCGTAATGATCAATGTCCAACGACCATTGATCATCACGCTAGCACACTGCGGGTTAATGATTTTGATCATGATATAACTTCACGGTTTTACATTTAGTTCCATCACTTGTGTTCTCCGAACAAGTACTACGAGTAGGCAGAGAATGTATGAAATTACTCATCCAAATGTTCCCTATGTAGATACCAATATATGGACACCTTGAAGCAATAAATATATACCTACCTATATACCTACTCTTAGATTACATAATATAAAGAAATAAATCGTTTTTACCAAAACTTAAGTAGACTTACCACCTGAACGTGTAATATCCAGTAAAAACAGATAAGTACTAGCTATAACCGCTTCTAACTGGTTATAACCGGGTGTGACTGGGGGCGAACGCAAATGACTTATCCCTTACATTTATTTGCTACTAAATGGGGACAGGGTGACACTGTTTTAGTGGATATTAGTGAAATTCTCGAATTTTTTGTTGAGAGAGATGGTTGCGAACTATATTTGATGTATGTACACATAAACAGAAGAAACTATCTAAAACTTAAAACTAAATACCTACTTTAGTTTTAAGTTTTAGATTCACCGGAATTTGGATTTAATCAAAGATCATTTTTAATTTGTTCGAAGCTTACAAGTCAAAATAAATACAATATCAGATCACGCAAAAAGTCCTGAACTAAAAAAACTATGGGATCTACTTACTATCTACTTATACTAACTATACTTACTACTATCTGATACTTTTTTCATATACACAGTGTCAATATAATATTTTAATGTTATTCTTACAGCTGCTACTACCTAGTAGATATAATACTATTTAAACGAAAAAAACCTAGCATAAATTGCAACGTCACAAAAAACCGAACCCAATAGACACCCACTTAACGTCGAAAAAAACACTGGCCGACAAACAAAAGAAGAAATTCAAATAAAACCTTATTCCAACATCTTCCCGCCAAAAAAACATGTTTGACATAACAGGTATTATCCCGCGGTAACTCACAAGATGGCCGCCGCACTCGTTGGTAATGCGGCCGATTTTGACAGATAAGGGATTTCAGTAAAAGTTGTGACTGATGTCTCTTATTCAAGTGGGTACACGTTAGGAGAGGGGGCGGGTTGCGAAAATGTGTGTGGATACTGGCCATTACTGAGGGGTTATTTTAGAAAAAATAATGTGTTGGATGGGTTATATTTTGCGCGTGAGGTATTGTATTTCAAATTTAGAACGTACATTTTAAAACCGTGCAACAAGAAGTACCTATTCATTTCAATGGTTTTTTTAAAGATTTTTTTTACATTTTTACAATCAGTAAACGTTTTTTGTGTCAAGAGTTTTATTTACTCAGGACTTTTATTTCCATGTTACAACACCGACGAGACAAAATTCACGCATACATTCCCCAATGATTGCGGTAACAAGAAAAAATATTTAAAATATAAATGACGCGTGACGTGGCAAATGCTCTCCCATATCGTATAAATCGGCCGCAATAAATAGGCCATAAAATACTGATAAGTAACCCTTTATTACGTACGTAACGATAAGCTTCACTTTATAATTTCCTTTCAAAGCTTTTATCAAGAGAAACATACGAAAAACGTTCACACGCGTCCTGTCCTGAGTCACACCGCACAGTAACCCTAAAATACCCACGAGAAAATTCCGACGAGAATTGCTCTGAACTGTCCCAACGACCGTTAACCAAACATCACTTACACTTTTTACATATGTTCCGCTTCGGTGTGATATGTGACTAACATATTTAAGGGATTGTAGACTTTACTATCTAAGATTAAAGATGGGTATCGCTTGAAGTGTTTTAATAGGATTTTGTGAAGAAATTTAGTTGTATCCGCACAGATCGTTGGATCTAGCAGTGGTTTCGCGCGACGGGTAATATTAAGTTTTTATGTATGAATTTTTGCTTGCGTGTGAGAAATATGTTGGGAATGATTATTGCTTGGTCCCCTTTTGCATACCAACGTTATTATTAATAAGGTGTGAATATGGATGCTTGCCTCGTAAGTGTAGGTACGGTCCGTTCAAATATAAAGTTGGTAAAAGGGATTTCTTTTTTGTGATACGAATATATTCTACTTCTACAGCGTCGTTCGTTTGTCGAAGAGGAGATCCAATGGTTATAATTTAAACAAACCTTCTAAGCTTATTCACATCTTAGACTTATACCCTCTTATTAATAAACGTGGATCATCCCGGCATTAACTAAACCCCGTATTAAGTCTATTGACATCTCTGTTCTTTAATATGTAAACGACAGTGGCAGGTATAATTTAACCCTTGGTTTAAAATTGTATTTTTTTATGAATAAGGAAGTTAATATATATAACATAACATCACGCCTATATTCCCCAAAGGGGTAGGCAGAGGTGTACATATAGTACACCCACATTTCGCCAGTTATGTTGCAATGTAGGTAAGGGGGTAGGTAATAGGGGGCGAGCCTATTGCCATCAACCGGGCTATATATATATTAGGATAATTTATCGAACATACTTCAGTAGCGACATAATAGAGGGACAGATTCTTGGCCATTTTATATAATACGCGAATTATGACAATATTGAACCAAATAGTAGAAAAGAAAAATAGCAAGCGCTCTAGAAAAAGCTTTGTAAAAAAATTCAGTAACCGTAGACATAAAAACGAAGCAAGAGAGAAAACCACAAAAATTGTTCCCCGAACAAGTCTCAAATTAATAAAGAACTCAACTTGGCAAGCTGACAACATTAAACTCTACCCTATATAGACACACACACACTCGCACAACTAAGTACAAATTTGTACAAAAACATTTTTGACAAGTCATTAATTCGGACCCTTGTATGTACTTTTGTGGGTTAATGCGTTTTTGCTATAATATAATATTTCTCTTGGACAAGGAAAACACGAGTTCCGTACACTTCCTTACAAGATTAGTGTAGCAGATTTTTTATCTTAAGACTTTTATATGAAAACTTTGCCTGTATAAGGAATTTCTTCTGTATCATGAGTGCGTTTTACAGTGCTTAAATAATAGGCAAATCTCAGATTAGAGGAACTGTCACCCATCTATTAACTGACCGCGGCTTGCGCTGCTTACCACCTCCTATTATTAAATATTTTGAGTGTGTGCGAATATGCGTCCACATAATTTTATTATATTCTTCACAATTAAAAAAAGTTCTTTGCACTCTTGGAAGAAATTTAATATTTTCCAATAAAAATACAAACTATTTCTTACTTATTTCTTGTAAATATGAGACGACCATTTTGGCCTAATAATTGCAATGGAAACAAAAGACGTAGGTACACGTCCTTGCAAGATTAGTGGGCTATTATAATTATATTGTTTAGTACATATTAATTAATTATCTTTAGGCTGGTATTGCTTTGTTGTGTTAGAGAATTGTTCTATTTATATATCTGGCCTATTTTTGTCTGACACGTGAGATTAAGACACAGGTTGTGTCATAAATAATATAATAATGTTCTCCTGACCGAATTTAGATCACTGCGGTTTGTCTCAGCTGAGACTAGCCAACTATGCAGGAGACATTATAGTGCCCAAGTTAGTATGCGAGGTGACACAGGTGTTCTCCCTGTTCCCTCAATCTTATAGTCCGATGGGACGGAAGACCGACATGACCAGAGAGAGATCAGGCGCAGAACCAACGGCGTCACGTCATGTGCCTTCCGAATCACGAAGGGAATTCGATATGTGAAAACGATCACCCACCACAAGCCTGACCGCTGCGAGCACGAATAATAGCTTGAGTGAATACAGTCAGTGTTTTAAAAAGACTAAGTTTTAGTCAATATTTAAGTGGATCATTGTCAGTCAGTCTTTGAAGAAAAATATAAAACATTACAAAGAGAGTAATTAAAAATAGAAAGCTTTTAGAAGTGCAGACTTTACTGGTAGGGAGGTTCTTAAAAATAAAATAACTAAAAACTGTACAAGCAAATGTATTTTATTATTACTTCGGATGACGGCAAGAGTTACACCCTAGGTACTTACTTTTCTGTAGGTACAAGATTACGAGGGAAGAACTAATGGTCTTTTAAACAAAATACAGCGTAGGATTATCATATCGAATAATGATGTCATATAGATTTCGCCCTCGACCTCGGCTCAACCCTAAACCCTATACTTTCAACATTATTCTATTCGTTTAGAGTACGCTTTTTGTGCCCTAGACAAGTATCAAACGCTTGCTAGACGAATTAGCCTATTGCAATCCACTGTTGGACTTAAGCCTCACCCAGGGTACGCCACAAGGCCCGCTCTCCCATTTCCGCCATACAGTCACTACCAGATTTTGAATAGCGCGGCTGGGACCTGGGGGCCGTTTTCTTTAGCTACTCTTCATAGGAGGTTTTGCTCACTAAGCTGGACAGGATAGTTGGCAAGCGCAGTATGCTGAACGATACTTACACAGGAGAACGCTCCCCCCTCATATCCCTTGGTCACCTCTTACGACACCCACGGGAGGAAAGGAGGTGGTCTATTCTAGGCCGAAAACCACACGGCTGGTCCACCCCATACATTCACCATTATACTATTCTTCTAGAATTTTGTCTAGGGCCCCTGATGACATACATTGACAAATGACTATCATTGTCTGTTGACTAGAAACGCGACATATTTTGAGCTTCCCTAAAGGTAATCCCTAAGGATAAATCATATAGGTTACAGTAAACTGCTACACAGCCTCACGCTCCCAATAACAGTGTCAGATCCCCTGGGTAACCTACGATACAGCCGTGTAGAACATTCTCGAATAACTGTGAAGGGAATGGGAAATGCCAATTAAACTTTTTAACGAGTTGGGAATCGAAAGCTGAGCCAATACTAGGTTTTAACTGCCTTGAAGTAATGTCATCGATTAGTCTCTTCACTGGTTGTTAAAAATATACACGCTGATTTGTTGATATTGTAATGGTTATTTTCCCGCGACTTCTTCATCTTCGTATCGGCATGAACCAATTCCCACATGGAAAGAGGTCATGCCGTGGTGTAGAGATTGGTCAGTCAACAAGGATGGTAGCGAGGTTGACCGTCCAGGGTGCGCCGGACGTACTTAGGTATTGTCACTCGTGGAGGCTCTCTACTAACTTCCCGCGACACAACCCAGGTAGGTACAGTCAGCAAGATAAGGAGCTTAACATTTTAAGAAACTTTATGTCAATTGGAAATAAATAAAAATCAATTCACGTTATAGGAGCGTCCAAATGATGATCAGAGAGTATTTAAGACTTTTTACTTTGTAAGAAGTGGTTCTTCAATTAATGGTATGTTTAGCTTCTTATGTTACTGACTGTACTAACGGAACATTAAAAACTAAAAAAATGTTTTTCGTATGAAAAATTATTTTTAATCAGTTGATATCTGCCACATAATTTGCGAAGGGTATTTTATTTATTTATACTCTATATGCCAAAAATAAAGTTCGTATTTTCGCAGACCTTTTAATTAAAATGATGAAATTTAATCCAAACCGCAATATTAAACGATTTATTCCCGCATAGGATTAATAAATATTACACAATATTAAATTCCTGGAAAAATTAATAATAGACCAATCACTATAGTAATACCGTTATTATTATGTAACTAGCTTGTGCCCATGGCTTCGCCCGCATTAACCCCAATCTAAACATCTTGAGGGTTGAATTAAAAAAAAAGCCTATGTCCTTTCTCGGGGCTTAAACATTCTACGTGCTAAATTTCATCAAAATCCGTCCAGCGGTTAAGTCATGAAGGTGTAAAAGACAGACAGAGTTACTTTCACATTTATAATATTAGTATGAAAAAGAGACTATTACCATTTTTGACAGGATACAACATTATACAGGAATGTCTAAAAAAAAAACTAAAAAAAAACTTATCTTTAAGAACGTACAAAACCATTTACCACCTTACATTTGAATTAGTTCAGTAAACCTTAGAAAATCTACGAAATCGTTAAATTTATAACTTTATTCGTAACCCCCTACCCCTTTCTAGCCTTTTCTGCCTACCCCTCGTGGAAATAGGCGTGACTTTATGTATGTATGTATGTATTCGTAACCTAAAAATGTACTAAATAGTAACGTTTTCTCCTGTAACAAGTTTTTAATCTAATCTAAGATGTTCACACATTTTATTCTGCAGGTTGCTTCTTGACAACCCTATTGTATAAGTACGATAACTATGTAACTAAGAGTATTAAAATACACAAGGCTTACATACTGTTAACGTTAAAAAATGTAAATAACAAAATGTTACAGGGTTTTTCTATTAGGTAATTTTCAGTAGCAGCACGGAGTCTGGATATGTGCCCAGTTGACGGCAATAGGCTCGTCCCTTATTACATTGGGACCTATAACATAACTGGCGAAATGTGGGTGTACTATCTATAGGTGCAGTGTGCACCTCTGCCTACGCCTTTGGGCAAGACCGGCGTAATGTTATGTAATAGAAATAGAATGTTAGGTACTCATATCAGGTAATGGTTTTTAGAATAAAAATTTGTTTTCGTAATTATTACAGTAAAGAACAATTAATACTAATTTAGGATAATTAGTTGCAGAAAATAATTTATTATTTTAATTAATTCGTAATGGCATTGGACAGGGTTTTGTGGAAAAATAATGGGGAGGCCTTTACCCAGCAGTGGGACACGGAACAGGCTACTTAAAAAAATTAATATTTTAGGCATACTTAATTATTTTACTATACTAACTTCCGTGAGTGTTATCCATATTATTTACTATATATCCCGGTTATACTCACGTGTGTATTCGGGAATGCCCGACTAGTTTCGAACTCGAACGGAGCCCTTATTCATGAGCTGGTTACGCGGCGGAGTCGCGAGCCGAACCAGCTCATGAATAAGGGCTTCGTTCGAGTTCGAAACTAGTCGGGCATTCCCGAATACACACGTGAGTATAACCGGGATATATAGTAAATAATATATAATTATGTTTGTACTGATGAAGTGGAATGGTGTGTAAAATAATTAAAATATTTTATAATAGTACTATTATCTCGCTTGTATTTTCTGAAGCGGTGAGCAGGTATACGCTGTTTTTTAATAAAATCTTAACAGAAAAGTAATTTTGAGTGACAGTTGACAGGCACATAGCAATTAAGGTATATCTGTAAAAATAGTCACGGTAAGCTTTTGATCTAGTACCATCACATTTAGGCATTCTCTTCATAATGTAATTTTCCTATTACATTGAATAAAAAAATAAATATCACCAAAAAAAAAACAGTTGCTGAAATAAATAATTTCCCGGTCGACCGAGTTATTCTGACAGTAAGTGTACGCCCGACGTCATCAATCACGTCACGTCAGGAGTGCCGTCAGCCTACGTCACAGTTTAAAACGTTTCTACTTTTATATTAATGAGCTATGAAATAAACTCCGTGAGGGGACTGAAGGGAACTTTCATGAAGTCATTTAAAGGTTTTTTAATTTTTAATAAAAGCTTTCTGTACCCTTTTCGTTTAATTTGTTAGATTCAGAGCATATATACAACTAGCGGTCGCTCCGGCTTCGCACGCATAGCACTATTTAATGGATGTTATTATACATATAAACCTTCCTCTTCAATCACTCTATCTATAAAAAAAAACCGCATCAAAATCCGTTGCGAAGTTTTAAATATTTAAGCATACATAGGGATATAGGGACAGAGAAAGCGACTTTGTTTTATACTATGTAGTGATGATTATAATTGAAGTACAGGCAATTACTAATCAAGACTAGCTGTTCTTTGTGAAAACCGGCAAGTAACGTTGACGACCCGATTGGCGCAGTGGCTAAGCGATTGGACTGCTGCGCTAAGGGTTGCGGGTTCGATCCCCGCACGGGCCAAAACTTTGTGCGATCCGCAGATATTTGTCCCGAGTCTGGGTGTTTGTGTATGTGATATTACATGTTTGTGAAACGCGCCCACAATACAGGAGATAATCCTAGTGACAGGGCGAGGTTAAAAAAAAAAACTCGTATGTGTTTTAAAATTTTGTTATGCGGTGTAAAAATTGACACTTTTATAATGGTTTTTGATTCTACATTTTATTATTATCAGCTCATACTGTCCCAGTGCTGGACAAAGGCCTCCCTTCCCTCCTTCCACTTGTCTTTAAATATAGTAAACTGAATAAAGACGAAAAAATTCCCCACTCACTTCTGAAACAGAAAAGACATTGGCGTCAAATACACTTGAAAAAATACACTTATATCAAAAACCTCCCCCTTTTCTATAGTCGGTTTCAAATAAGATTATATACCTGCTACAAAAGCTTATACAGTCTTCAGGTAGCATGTAAGCTTATTTGTTTTCTCATCATTACAGCATGAAACCAAATAATACTTATATTTATTTATTTATTCTTTATGCACATAAATAAAAATAAATGTACGAAAGCGGACTTAATGCCGGCATTTTCTTCCAGTTGACCTAAGGGCTTTGCAGAGACAAGAATTAGATAGATGCACTAACATCTTCTGAATTTTCCCTTAGTCGCCTCTTACGACACCCTCGGTAGGAAGAGGGTGGTCAATTCCAGGCAGGATACCACACGGCAAATTCATTCAGAAGATGGGCAGCAGCGTCGTCTGTAACTTCACCACCAATGCTGCGACTCCCAAGCCGCTTGCCAAGCGTGGGGATTATGGCAAAATGTAACATGGTGTGATGATCAGGTACTGATTTTGAAAGAAGCATTTTCAGGTTTCGTATAAAGTTAAAATAAGGTTGTATAATAATAGATATGAGGAGAGAAATCTTGACAGTCGTTAAAAAAGTCAATGAACTTAAACCCATAACACTTACACCATAGGAGTAGCTAAACCCATGGTTGTGGAGCAAAACATTTCAATTACTTATACATTCAGATAATCGATATTTATGGTGTAATTAAGGATTTTATGGTGTTAATACTATTTCCTAACCGTTTGACAAAATGGATCAAGATGGTTTTATTTATGTTTTGACAAGTCATGGCGCTTGTGCTAGTGATGGGAACGGTGTGCCTAGATTGTTATCGATATTATGTTTCATATTTTGGAAGTGAAAATGCAAAGCCATGAAGGTTAGCAAGTTAGATTTGATTTTTAGTTGTAGCGGCCGCCCTGACACGCCACGCGTACGCGTTTATACCAAACCGTTGAGTAAAAACTGTCCTGGCATGTATATTGTACATATATTCCAACAGAGGCCATTTAATCTTAAACGCGCTCCAAAAAAATGAAAACGCCAATATTATTATTGTTACATAATTATTATTATTTACAATATATTATTATTCAAACAATATTAATCACACAATTAAATATAAATACTGGACATACATTACATAAATAGGTACTTTACAAAACTATGTTATTGGATAAAAACCTTATCTAATAACAAGATTTCACAGCACACATTTCAATGTTGAAATTGAATGTTCAGCCGTCAAAATCGTTACGCAAACATCGACAAATCCCATCACTACGCGCGACGTTTAAGCTCCTATCTCAAAATCTATGGTAATGCGGTGATCGAATACTAATACCGGCAAGCGTGGAAACTTGATATTTTAATCAACAATCCGTGATCAGTGTGAGAGAAGTGTTTCATACATTATTCTGTGTGAGATTGGCTCGGTAACTGTCAGTGATGTACTTAGGTTGAAGATACTTATCGCGGGTGATTGTGGAGTTATGGATCGAATCTACACTGACTGGGTAGTAATTTTACCTTCATAAAAGCTCAGGAAAGTATTAAGTGAGGTTTCGTTTTAAACGAACTTTTTTAAAGAAAGTTTTAGCATAAACGCGACTGGGTTTTAAAATATGCATCAGTTTTAGGGTTGAAATCCAGGCAAGTTGCAAAATGACATATTCAATACACATTCATATTTATTCAACTTGCTGAAAAATAGACTTTAAGGACAAAAATAACTAAAACTGCTTCTGACTTAATAATTGTGTTCTACATATACATGTGCCGTGTGGTATCCGGCCTAGAATTGACCACCCCCTTTCCTCCCGTGGGTGTCGTAAGAGGCGACTAAGGGAAAATTCAGAAGATGGGCAGCAGCGTCTTTGTCAACGGTCTGTAACTCCACCACCAGTACTGCGATCTCCAAGCCGCTTGCCAAGCGTGGGGATTATGGCAAACCCCCCCGCTTAAACGGGGAGGCCTATGTTCAACAGTGGACGTCTTTGGCTGATGATGATGATGATGATGACATATACATAATAACATTACGGCTGTATTCCCCCAAGGGTTAGACAGAGGTGTACTTACAGTACACCCACATTTCACCAGTTATGTTTTAGGTACCAATGTAAAAGGGGGTGAGCCTATTTCCATCAACCAGGCACGAATCTAGACTCCGTACTGCTACTAAGAATTACCTCATAGAAAGACCCAATAACACTTTGCCTGACCAGGGATTCAAACCCAGGACTTTCTGTTTAGCAGTCGTGCTTAGCGACCACTAAACCAACGAGGCCGTCTGATGTATTTTATAGACAATAAAGAAATATTATAAGATTAATTTTGTTCTACAGAATGGCAATATGGCTCAATAACAGCACGGTGGCTTGGCGAAATAAAATAAAAACAATAGAACACATTCGCCAATTTGTAACACGATACACACCGACAGACACCGCGCCTTCTTTATAGAACCGCCCCCTTACCATGAACTCTTAAAGCCGGACAGTTTACTATGTGAAAGCGAGACGCCGCTACGTGCAGTGTAATACGGCGTCTCGCTTTCACAACGTAAACTGCCCTGCTTTAAGAGTTTATGGTAAGCGGGCTGTCCAATAATCATCGACGCAAACTTATTACTAACTAGCTGGGCCACATCAGCTGAAATCTTATCCGAGCTCGATCGAACGTCCATTCCTATACTGCTTATTATGTTCCCCGCATCGCGGCCCACAAATCATCCCGTCCGCAACGATTTATTGTACAACACAGAGTATTTTCATCCCCTACTAAACGTCGCAACCTTTTTGTTGTGCGTCAATTGAATTTGAAGGAAAAATAGGGAATGTACTGAAATGCTTTGACTAAATATTCGATACACATTCATAATGGAAGGAAGGGAGTATTCAGTATTTTGAGTGTTTTTATTCTTCGTGGCATACATTTTGTTGAGTGATTGAGTGTTCACTTGTTAGTAGCACGTTTTCATTCTTTTACCGAGTAAAAAGAAAACTGCACTAGCTTCTTCTTCTTATCGTATGGTTGATAAACCTGGTGTCAGGGTTTAAACCGCCTGTAGGCCTCAGACATGGCTTGAAACACCGTTGAAAAATCTCTCAGGTGTGCCGGTTTCCTCACGATGTTCTCCTTCACTGTTTTTAGCAACTGACAACTAATTTATAATACGCAAGTGATATCGAATAGACATTGATGTGTGTCTGGGTTTGAACTTGCGACCTTTAACTTGCAGTCCAACGGTGATACTACTCGGCTATCAGTGCAGTAGATAAACTGGAAACATTAAAATATTATTTTTTAAAGAAAACGTCGCACCGCCTTTATAATTTCTCCTGTAACGTGGGTGCAAACATGTAACATCACATACACAAAAACCCAGACTCGTGACAAATATCTACGGATCGCACTAATTGTTGTCCCGTACCGGGATCGAAACTGATAACTAATTATTAATACGCATAAGAATTTGAAAAGTTAATGGTGTGTGCCGGGGTTTGAAACTAAGCGAGATCATCGTATTGCTTTCAATGCCAATCTTATTGATATAGAATATATGTAAATTACTAGTCGCCTGTCAAAATTCACAAACTTATAAACTTATCCGTCAATTCCCAAATAAATAAATATTCATAACATGTATTGCATTTTATAACACCGTCCATGAATTCGTATCGAGAAACGATGATTATTTTAATACGCTGCCAATCAAACCATTCATTAATTAATTTGTCACGATTTGTATTAAAATTTCCGTTAATTACGAATAAAATTAACATATCAGTTGATAACGAGTGGTCGGTGTCATGATTTTTAAACGGTTGGAATCCGGTATATGATAAAACTAGGTTTTACTCCATAAATATTTGACGACCTGATTGGCGCAGTGGCTAAGCGATTGGACTGCTGCGCTAGAGGTTGCGGGTTCAATTCTCTCACGGGACAAATATTTGTGTGATCCGCATATGTTTGTCCCGAGTCTGGGTGTTTGTGTATGTGATATTTCATGTTTGTGAAACGCACCCACGATACAGGGGAAATTCCGATGCGGGGCGAGGTTTTAAAAAAAGCTCTTATAGTCTGTTCATGTGATTTCCAATTCTATAACCGAGATGATAGATGTTAGTGATACGCTGCAATTTTTATCTTGATTTTCGTCTAAGTCTTGCCATAAAAGATTTCTTATAAGCCCAAACAGATTCGTCACTCAATTCAAAAGTTACTTCGAAATTATTAGTTAATATATGACACCGTATCTACAATTCAGTATAATTTGTATTGTCTTTTTAACCATAATTATTAATATTATGACAATGGAATGGTATTATCTTCTTAGCACCGGTCACATTGTCATGAGTAATATCAGAATCTGAATTCAATCAATAATCAGCTTTCCCGCCAACCTTACTCAAAATACTATGAAATCGAACAACATTTAATCTGATTACCGAAATAATTCAAGCGTATAAATATCTAATTATAGGTAATTATTACCGAATTCGGATTACGTGGTAGCACACTTCGATGAATTCTTTATAGACGCCTATACCTGTACTTTTAAATGAAATCAATGGACAATTTAATATAACTAATTATAACCGACCTAAATAAAATATATATAGAATATTAATATAATATTTAATTAAGTAGGTATAGCTAAGTGTTTTCAAATAGTTAACTTGTAACTCTACTACTTGTTTGTTTTCTGTTTATTCTTGTATTTCTATTTCCTATTTTATTTGTTTTTTGGGTCAATAAATATATTTTTCTTTCTTTCTTTTTCTTTTCTTTCTTATGGTTTAAAACAAAACTTTTTATATAAGTGCCCCATTGTGTGTTGCCCCAAATATAATAGGTAGGTATAGATACTCACGTCGGAGATTTCAGACGTGAGTATCTATACCTACCTATTATATTTTATGTGTCAGTTACATAAATAATTATACATAACATCACGCCTGTGTTCCCCGAAGGGGTAGGCAGAGGTGCACATATAGTACGCCCACATTTCGCCAGTTATGTTTTTAGGTCCCAATGTTAACCGGGCACAAATCCAGACTCCGAGCTGCTACTGAGAATTACCTAATGAAAAAACCCAGTAACACTTTGCCCGACCCGGGATTCGAACCCAGGACCTCGTTCTCAGCAGTCGCGCTTAGCGACCACTAGACCAACGGGGCAGTCTACATATAGAATTATAGATATTGTCTTATTATAATGACATATTGAACTCTCATACTCGTTGTTTCAAAGCAAGATAATAGACTTATTTTACAGCAAGTAATAAAAATACCTTTAAAATGTTAACTATTGCCCCCGGGATAGTTTGAATATCTTCATTAGCTGATAGTTTGTTTGTGATTTATAGTGACAGGCAGCGTGACATCTGTCATGTATTTATTATTGAGTTCTCAAAAAGATAAATAAAATTTTGATGTTTTATATCAAATTCTTTTAGTTACAGGTGGACCATTGATGTGATATGTAACTTAATGTATACGTTGTGTTTATTTCTTGTACGTTGATTTTTAAGAAAATCGATGGTCGCAGCCTGGTTACTTAATATTTTTAGAACGCCTTAAACGTCGTTAAACTACAGACAAATAAAGACACTGCAAAATTCTAGGTACTATCTTCAACCTTAAAACTTAAGGTGAATACGCCGTTGAGAGGCGCGAAATACATTTTTTTTTTATGTTTTTTGCTCGTCACAGCTCAATAACGCTTCTTGCGAAGCAATTACTGAATCTGCGGCAACTAAGAAGCCTAAAAAAAGAAAATCATTTTTTTATGTGGCAATATTTGTAGACAACGAAAATATAAAGAAATACCGAAAGTAGTGCTGTTTTTTTAATTTATTTACTTTAATTACACAGTGCACACCAGTTTCATAATTAAAGGAAGTCTCTATACACATTACAGTCTCCTAAAACCCAACTGGGTCATAACCTAGCAGGCAATAAGCTCCACTATACCAGTCGTAAGTTCAATAAACTACACTTAAAATAGTGGTTGAGTAATTCCGTGAATCGCCATAATTAGAACTCTACCAATTAAAATAATTACACACAGTGCAGCATTAGCATTCTGCTGGATTCGTCATTATCTATTTGCGAATTAATCATAATTTGTGTTTCAAATTAGAAGACCGTTGAGTGCAGTGAAACCCGACGTATGAACTAGTGTAGTACACCCGTCAGCAATAATTATACAATTTTCAAAAGTTCAATCTTTTATAAATATTTTTTTAAAGTTTTTCAGTTTTTTTTAAAGTTCGTTTGGACTGCTGCGCTGTGGGTTGGGTCCGATTCCCGCACAAGACGAAAATTTGGGCCATCCGCAGATGTTTGTCCCGAGTCTGGGTGTTTGTGAAACGCACCCACGATACAGGTGCAATTTCTAGTGTAAGGTGACGTTTAAAACATACTTGGTACCTTTTATTTGTTTGTATGAACTGTATTTTATTCTTATCTTCTTATCGTATGTTTGATGAACAACCTGGTGTCAGAGTTTAAACCGCCTGTAGGCCTCTGACATGGATTTACACACCGTTGAAAAAAAAATCTCTCAGGTGTGGCGGTTTCCTCACGATGTTTTCCTTCACCGTTTTTTTAGCAACTGATAACTAATTTATAGTACGCACATGAATTCGAAAAGACATTGGTGCGTGCCGGGGTTTGAACTTGCGACCTTTGACTTGGCAGTCCATCGGTCATACCACTCGGCTATCAGTGCGGCTGTATCAGTAGCTGTGTGTATCAATGTATCTGTATTTTATTTATAAACATTATTACTATTATACTTTTTGTAACGGTATTAATGACACTAGTTATTAAATGTAGAAATTACACTATTGACACCTTTCATTTGTTAAAACTCTTATAGTCGTAATATCTGTCAAAAGTCTTTTGTAACGACCGTAGTTTCGATTTTGTCAACTGTAAAAATTTTACACAAAAACGTAAGAGTTAATAAATAGGTACATTGGCACCATAGTTTTACGACTTACTGCATTTACTATTAAAAAAAAATTAAATGCTTCAAAACTTACATACACACACTTAGGCTCGCATCACTTACCTGTGAAAAAGAAAATAACAAATGAATATTTAAATCATCAAAGAGAAATAAATTAAAATATATCATACTAAAGCAAACCACAATAGGACCTTCTTTAAAAAAATGTAGGACTATGTTAAAAGTATTTCATTGTTATCTCCGGATCAGATCTTCACCAAAACATAATAATACCATTTCGATAGAGTATTCTTCAAAACAAATTATGTGAATAATCGGCTTACTATTGGCAAAGATATAGCTGAAAATAAAATAAAATCATACATGCGAGTTGAGAACCACCACCATCACACCACCATTAGTAAGTCGGCAAACAAATAAAGACCAAGGAAATTAAAATGTGTAGGTATACGGTTTATACCAGTTTCCAGATATTTGGTTTTAATACCTGTAATAATATTCGTAGATATCTAATTCTATTTTATAAATATACTAATCATATTACTAAAACACGGTTTTAATTAATTAATTAATTAATTCTGCGAAACTTGATGCTTTAATTAATTTTATGCATATTTTTGTCAAAGGAATCGAATTAGTAAATCCGTCTCACGCTTAAAAGGTTCAGTATAAATAGAGTTAGTTTTATGATGAACTAAAGTAAAAATTAAAGAATTGACGAAAGGAAATTTCAAAAATGAGGGACACAAGCGGTGTTCGATCCCGCGACCTTTGCCGATCCGTGGCACAGCTTTGCCAACTAAGCTATCTTGTGGCGTACCCTGGTCGAGGCCTATGTCCAGCAGTGGACTGCAATAGACTGATGTGTGTGTGTAAGGTTTTTCCATTAGATAATTTTTAGTAGCAGCACGGATCCTGGATTTGTGCCCAGTTGATGGCAATAGGGTCGCCCCCGATTACATTGGGACCTATAACATAACTGGCGAAATGTGGGTGTACTATAGGTGCACCTCTGTCTACTCCTTCGAGGAATACAGGCGTGATGTTATGTTATATATTATGTGTTCTGTCAATTCTTCTCCATAGAAATGACACATTGAAACCGCGCATCAAGATTTGCTAAGTGCTCTTGTAGCCTATACGAATCAAAAACGTAACTATACTTTAATTAAAGGAACGGATCTCTAAAACATGGTTTTCCAAAACAGTAGTATTTTATTATTTCAACGTTAATAGAATCTGTCAAACGTCAACACGCCAACACAGGCGCTCTCGTGGCTCGCTCGTAAAATACCCAATTTGTCAGACTACACATAAAGTTATAATTTGTGCGCATCGCGACGGGACGGCTCTGCTCACCCGTGAGACGATACACGCGTTAAAGCATCAAGACTAGCTATAATGTATTGAGATGGTTTGATATTTAAATGATAAAGGCATGTTTAGATTGGCGTTCACACGTTGCGATCGTTATCCCGGTAGGGGGGACACTAGGCAGAGATCACTGGCATACGTTTATTGTTAATATTTTTGTTCTTTGACGTCGTTGGTAAAAAATTCTCCTGTATCATGCGAGTTTATAGATATGATATTTTAAATACAGAAGCGTCAGCCTATTTCCCAAATACCTATGTGTATATTAAAGTGAATTCCTGTTTCCCTTGGTCACGGCATAACTTGAGAACGGCTGGAGCGATTTGGCTAATTTTTATATTGAAATATTTGTGTTAGTCCAGGGAAGGTTTAAATGAGAAGGCGTTACGAAGTTCGCTGGGTTAGTTAGAATGTAATTTGTTTATGACCTAGTGTACAGCGTACACTGACCTTCTTACTTATATATGATAATAAAACGTATTTTAAGTATCCCATCTCCTAAGTTCATTGCCATCCCTATTCTTTGACTTACAAACGGCTGTTACAGGTATTATTTAATCAGTTGTTAAACTTTAACGACTTGTAGTTAGTAAATGAATGATTTGATTTGTACAGCTCGAATTTTGTCGGATTTCAATTTTATATTAGTCTCTATAGCAACTGCCCATTTCGTTCCGTTGGATGACGTAGGAGGCGACTAAGGAAAAATCCAGAAGATGGGTAGCATCGTCTTCTGTAACTTCGACACCACAACTGGGATCCCCAAGCATTGTGGCAATGAAATAGGGGGAGGTCTTTGTTCAACAGTGGACGTCGTCCAGCTGATGACGATGTTGATAAGAAAAATCAATGGAGGCAACAGAACAATAGGTAAAGCTGACTAAATAATATGTTTTCCCAAAAAAAAAGGTAAGCTCCAAATAGGCTGTCTTTGGACCGTTTTACACTCATAACCCAGCCATCTTTTTTTTTTTAAATTTGTGTATATAATATTTATTTTTATATCATTATGTATGCCTACGCTGTATGCATATACACCTTATTATTTACCTAACACCTCTCTGCAGGTACCAATACTGTCATCGCCCCCCTACGGCGCGCACACACAAAACCTTCTCGATTTTGTTCTAATCGATTATTTATGTAATCGTAAATTAATCTATTAAGTTATTGCCACTACGGCCTAGTTTCTTTTTTAATTCTGTGTGTTAAGCAATATTTTTGGCTTAGTAATCGCCTAAACGGATTACATGAATAAATATATTATAATTTGAATGCATTTCGTGAATAGGTTTACTGAATTGATATTGTAAACTAATATGTTTGTATAATAATAATATGTATGAAGTTTACCAACGATGGGAACTTTATTAAGCTTGATTCACGGGGACCGTGTGTGGTATTCTTACATATAACCATGCCTGAAGGGGTAGGCCGAAATGTATACTAAACCCATATTTTGTCAGTAGTTTTAGGGCATATTTAATAGGCGGCAAGCCTGTTGCCATTGGTAATGATAGATGCATAAACACGCCTAAAATATCCAAGAGAATCTCCTTTATAAGGATTGTAAATACATAACTATCTGACCATAAGTTATGTCTCATTTCTCATCTTATCGTATGGTTGATGAACAACCTGGTGTCAGAGTTTAAACCGCCTGTAGGCCTCTGACATGGCTTTACACACCGTTGAAAAATCTCTCAGGTGTGCCGGTTTCCTCACGATGTTTTCCTTCACCGTTTTAAGCAACTGATAACTAATTTATAGTACGCACATGAATTTGAGAGGACATTGGTGCGTGCCGGGGTTTGAACTTGCGACCTTTGACTTGGCAGTCCAACGGCCATACCACTCGGCTATCAGTTATGTAAATGGTGTAAGGTCTATTGCCATGTGTTGTCCTCACCCAGTTCGTCGCCTCGCGTCGTCGTCTCACAACTCACTTTCCCGTGCGACAAAAGAGAACAGTATTTTTAATAGGTAGGTTTTTTAATAGGTCTTAAATTCCACGCGTATTTTCGTATTGTCACTTTTTAAGATTTTCCGTTTCGTTTGGAGGCAGGAAAATACGTTTGATTTCTACAAGCTTAAGACTTTGCTTCTATCACTCTTGAGACGACCCGACTGGCGCAGTGGTTAAGCGATTGGACTGCTGCGCTAAGGGTTCGATTCCCGCACGGGACAAAAATTTGTGCGATATGCAAATATTTTTCCTGAGTCCGGGTGTTTGTGTATGTGATATTACATGTTTGTGAAACGCACCCACGATACAGAAGAAATTCCTAGTGTAAGGCGACGTTTTTTTTTAAGAAAACAAAAGAAAACTCTATCACAACAATAACTTGGTCTCGAGCCCTAACAAACTTAGAAAAATGACAAACATAAGAAATAAACCCAACATTTGTGTGAATTAAACTAACGAAACTCCGTTCTCCATATCAGTAGTCATCACCCAATCAATTTGATTACAAATTATAATTAACTCAACCTAAGAAGTCATCGGAGTAACACTTTTTATAATTATACATAAAATAATATCGGACCAGTTCATAAATTTAACGTTAGCCAAGATAACGGGTTAATAATTATAACATTAAAATATTAATATGTCCATACATAATGTGTGTATGATGTATGGCAGATGAAAGCGGATACCATACAAACAGATGTCGGATTGCGTTAGATATGGTATGTTGGGAATTTCACCTGGTTTTGCTTGGGAAACTTTTATGCAAACAAATATTCAATTATGGATCTGACGGTTATTGGTAGACAAGAAAACCAATATTGGTTAAAATGACTGACATATTTCTAATCATCGAAAACCATTTATACGTTCATAACATATTTTTGGTCTTAATCTTAATTTTCACTCAAATAACCCAAAAATAGTGTGGCGTTCTAAGAGGGAGGCCTTTGTTTAACAGTGGACGTCTTCCGGCTGATGATGAACATAACATTTATTTGTATACAAAAATGACATTTGATAAAAATTACTGGAATTATTTCACTAAAACATTAAGCTAAGGAGATCTTCTAAAACCAATGTTGTGGACGAAATGTTTGAATCTTTGAGTTCATCTAATAGTTAACCAACAAGGAAGGAAAACAACGAGGATATCCTTAGAATAATGAAATCTAGCGGATTACTTTGGCTTCCAGATGTCTTTACCGCATTACTCGTAAACTTCCTAATATCATCCCATCTCAAAATATAAGCTTAACCTGATAAAAACTCGTGAGATTTTAAGCTCATTACAAAACGAATTAGCTAAGGAAAAATCTCACACAAATCACAAATCTTTTAGCCATATAAAATATGTTCCAAAACTCATTTATATGATTATCAATTAAGCTCACAATGTCGCAACTACCATAAATAAAGACGAAATCAAAATCGATACAGTAGTTGCGGGTGTAATAAATTCAACAAAACACAGATTTGTAACGTGGTCATAAAATGCATATTTTATTCGATACCTTTTACTTATGGTAGCATAAATTACTCGTGATAGCTCAATCTGATCCGTGATTGGTCGGTGGGCGTAAAACATAAGATTTTATATGGCTTAAACACAAATCAAATATTGGAAATTAAGTGGGTAGTGTAAGATTTCCATATTGATGGGTGAGGAACGTGTGTTTGTCATCTTGTCTGTGGCCGTTCCGTTTCCATTGGGAATGAATTACGCATTACTTTAAAATACCTGCATGTGCCCGTTCAGCGAATTAAGTTCCAATCTGTGTTAAAATTATATTTCCATGAATATTGTAACTGCAAGCTATTTGCATAACGGAATTATTGCTGAAAATTTTAATTTAGTTTTTCTGATTTCATTTTATTTGATCAAACATACATTCTTAATGATTAGTGTTCCATATGAAACTAAAATCCGATAGCTTTTTACAAACTAAATAAAATAATTGTCTAATTGGAATTAAAAAAACGAAAATCTTAATGAATACTTACTGTCAAAATCAGGTGTCGTACTAAGGTTATAGATCGGCCTAAAGCGAAATAGCTAGACATAGAGCCATTGAGAAATGCCAACAAAACTAAAGATAATAAAGCAAAGGGAAATAGTTTAAATATAAGTTTAGCAGAAGAAGCTGATGAACGACTGATCCCGTGATCCAAGAGTTAAAAGAAACCACATTCAAACTTTGATGAGAAATATCCAAAACAAAGAACTATAGCAAAATGGAAAGGAGGTCTCTAAGAGGACTTTAGGGACTGTGAGATTATAATGACAATGAAGAAGATAGTGGGTTTTTTTTTTGGAAAATGTCGTCCGCTCTGGGTATTTCTCCTGTGTTGTGGGTGCGTTCCACAAGCATGAAATACACATGTACACAAACACCCAGACTCGGAGCAAACATATAATACGCACACTATTTTTTGTCATGTCGAAGCCTTAACCTAGCAGTCCGATTGCTTTGCCACTGCTGTTGCAGTGTTTTATACATAGCTAATTAAAAATCGAATTTTTTGATAATGACTGAATATCCAACGAATGCGTATACAATTTATATTCGTACGTATTAAGAAAAACAAACTGTAAACATAATCCGCTCATTTGGACAAAAACTACTCCAGCTGCTTAAGCATGACACAGCGCTTCCAACAAAGTTAGCGAATTTTTTCATTTGTGCAACCGTGTGAGGTCCAATTACTTTAATGGCGGGCTTCGTGTTAGTAAAGCGCTTTAAGGGCTCCGCCATATTAGAGACTTTCCTGACAGACAGTTTGTCGAAGTAGTATTTAATTCCAAACAGCTTTTTACAGCATTTTTTTTACTTTATTTTCGTTTTGGCGCATTCTTGGTACAGAAGCCCTAAAAATTGGCAAAACGGGCAAAAAGGTTGACGAAAAGAAATCAAATAGAATGAACATAGAATAGAATAGAACATATGATATTCACTTAATTATGTTTATGATTATCTCTTCCCCATATATTTATCAATTTATTTCCTCAAGCGTTTTGTCACTTGTCTAGAAACAAGACGACTACTGTGCTGTTATTGCTCTATGTAAAAGTTAATCAGATTAACTTAAATCTTTAATTAGTTAGACTAAAAACCGAATTCCTTTTTATAGTTCATTTTATATAAGTTTTGATTTCACTATAATAAAGTAAGCTGCTGATTTGCGTTACTTAAGAATAAAACACCTCAGAGAAAGATACAATCGGAGTAATGACTTAAGCTTTGCCTTTTGAGCTAAGGGTCAAAGGTTTGATTTCTGCAATGTTATATATACGTTCAATATACTTTCGCGTCTAGCCATTTGTCAACAAACACACAATACAAAACAAGTCTAAATATAACTCTAAAACCTAATGCCATGACACCAGATAAAGTTCAAATCTAACACGGTAAAAAAAATCAACAACGCGTGTCCCTAAAGTGTCATATCTCGGAATAAAATAAATTATATTTACAATGTTGACGTTAACTAGTTAAAACCAGTGTGACGTCACAAGAGTTCCCACATAAAACCCAAAATTACACGTATCCATATCTTAATAATTATGCAGAAGAGCCGCCTAACGTGACCGGCCCAAACTTATCAATTTAATCAAATATTCAAAAGAAAAACAAACATTACTACATTCAAACAGATACTGCGATAAATGTATTACAACCTATGCCCTTAATACCATTAATTTCTTTAACTTTCTACGCAGAATTCGTCTAATAGATTTCATTCACGCTTGCATTTTGAGAACCAACAACCATCATAGTACGATACATGTGGAACTGTGAACGCTACTGCAGCAGAGATCAAGTTACGTTAGTTATATTTTAATACAAAATATTTTCTTTACGATCCCGTTAGCAGCTTTATATTAAATGTGTAATGTGATATTTGAAAAGTTCTTTCGAGGTTAGTGTTCGCTTCAAAAGTTTTAACATTTGCGCTGCTACAGTACACAATTTTTGCAAGGTGGATACTGTGGGTATAAAAACAAAGAAATAAGCATGTATAGGCATCGTTATACCACACCAACATTTTGCAAATACACTAACTACTGTAAAATCAGCTATTGAAGATGGAAGTACACCTGATGCATCTGAAAAAGTTTCTACTAACGTAAGTTCGTGTCATGGTCGTGAGATACGTAAACTTCACACGAATATTAAACGTACATCAATCGATGATGTCGCTACGATATTTTTGTTGTTTGATTACTAAGAACTTACTGCTAATAAGTCAGGTACTCAGGAATTCTTCTGAAGATTTAATATCCGAAAAACGTTATAATATATCGATACTTTGTTTGTCTTCTGAATAAAACTTAAAAAGTCACGCTAAATCATCACCAAGAGACCAATAATACGTAGGTATATAAAAATGAGAGGTGTACGACAAAGCTGATCAATTGGATCAGGATCCTTAAAATAGCTTTCCTTGGATACTACGCTCTCACAGACAACCGGCTTAACGTAATACCATTGAGTAACCACATTTTGCACGGTGTGTAGCTAGAAACAAAAATCTTAAAACTCCGTATCCGTTCCTTAAAATGTATGGCTTTTTTTGCTTCAATTTCTGGAGAGGCTTAAAAAATTCCAAATAGAATAAAAACTAAAATCTGAGGTCAGTAAATAAAATGAATGTAATTAAACAGCATGAAAATTTCCATAGTCATTCCCTACCCTTAGTGTAACTTTTAATGGAGTAAGTTTAAGATTACCCTTACAATAGAAAACATCAAAGCTCAACATAAAATCCTTTATAAAAAGGTTTCCACAATGAACTTAATATCTATTTAAAACTTTTACACTAACAACTAGACTACAGATAACAAGATCAATATAGAGGTACATTTGAAAGCAAGCAACTAGACAGAAATTAAATCGAGAATAGTTATTTTCAATGGCACTCTTAACAAAGTTAGGACATTTGTTGAAAACTTGATGATAATAGCTATACTCCGGTCTTAATTGAAAGGCTTTGAGTCCTAACGGCGGGCAAATGACATGAGAATCACCTAGACTTGGAATGGTTGGGAACTTCAGATAGGCGTGATTTAGTAGAATTTTACTTTGGGAAAGGTAGTAACAACTCTAGAACACTTGACTATGTTTCATGGATGTGACTATACAAAATTACAGTTGATGGTTTAATAAAACCGTTACTTGTTGATGAATCTATACTATAAATTAAGCTAAAGAGTTTGTTTGTTTGCTTGAACTTAATGTCAGGAACCACTGGTCCGATTTGAAAAATTCTTTCAGTGTTAGATAGCCCATTTATCAAGGAAAGCTATAAAACATTCAAAATCCACGCGGGCGAAGTCGCGGGCGGAAGCTATTAAGAATATTATTGTAGGTACTTTGCTAGTGAAAAAGCCATAAAAGGCGGCGGAACCTATGTGAGCCAGATAAATGGCTAAGCTCTTTTATCTTCTAGTATGACAATATCTGATTTTCCTTTCAATTCAGTATTTTCAGAATTATCTTTTTCTTTCATTTAAGAGCTTATCTTTTGTGAATATTCGTTATCTTCCATAGGCGTTCAATATTCTCTTCTTTCATTCAATCTGTTCTGACCATTCTTAATAAAGATTATACTATCGAGCAGAATGTCATAACATGTTTCCATTTCGTCGTTTTAACAAAACACGCTGCAGATGGTCAATATTATCTTGGGTGGAACCGACCAGACGACAAGTACAACACACATTCCAGTTCCCTCCACAAAATAACTTGAACTTCCCAAAAAATAATTCCGCACAACGTTTCCACATTTTGTTAGGACATTATATTCTTTGTCCAAATCGTCTTGCAAACAAAAGGGTCCACAGAATTGCTTGTGTATGTACAAAATGAGCATATTAATGTAATTGTGTGGAGTTTAGACGAGTGTTGTCCATTCTGTTGTTTGCTAGTGCTTGGGGTTTTTGTTTTTTGGATATTTTTGCTGAGTGCGAAAAGGGTTGGTGTGGAAAGGTAGTGCGATATCTTTTTTTTTTTTTAGGTATGTTAATTTGTATGACATTGATGAAAAACATAATAGCGTCATTATTTTTCATCTCACTTTTTTGTCATATAAAATTGTGACTATGACTGAGCTAAGATTTTAGAGCAATTCTTTGATTGGGCAATATGCGAATTTTGTTTTAATTTTTTCAGTAGCAGCCCATCACATAAGATATATACAGCTTGCCATCTCTTGATTTAGTACTGGTTAATAACTACTGTTAAACCTCTGTGGCAAACCCGTAAGAAAATGCTTACATATGCTACAAATACAGATTTACAAATTATATAAATACATAATTTAGTAGAATCTAATTACTTAAATCTCAAATCACATTTCTAATAACAAAACAAATAAATGAAGCGAAAAGCGCTTTAAGCTTAAAACAATTTTCACAAAATAAGTAGTTCCAGCGTAGAATATTAAGTGATTCATTTTTCAAGCTACATTGCGATTATGAGAATGCACGAGCTTTGTGTATGTTAATAAAGCTATGAATATGAAGCAACTACGGTAACTGACACTAATTATAATTATTAAAAGCTGAAACATGAAAGGAACTTGAAAATTGCTTGAATTTTGAAGTACTTTAGTATGTAGGGATGATGATGAATGGGCGCTTGGAAAAAACAAAAGAAAGTGATAGTAACAAAGGTCGGTATCTACCCAGTTATGGGCTATTCACGGCTGATGTTGATGTTAAAAAAAGTATAGGTAAAAACAATTTTAAACCTAAACAATATTGATGTAGTTTAAATCTCTGGTCCAAAGACTGACTAAAAAGAAGAGTCTTGACAAGGTACAATGTAAAAAATGCGTTGTTGTACACCGTCATTGTTACATAACTTAATCACATTGCCTTTAATTGGCAACTCTTAAAACAGGCCAGTTTACTATGTGAAAGCGAGACGCCGCTATGTGCAGTGTAATGCGGCGTCCCGCTTCCACGACGTAAACTGCCCTGCTTTAAGAGTTCATAGTAAGGGGGCTGATAGGCGCAGTGGCTAAGCGATTAGTCTGCTGCGCTAAGGGTTGCGGGTTCAATTCGCGTAAGGGAACAAAATTACTGCGATCCGCAGATGATTGTCCCGAGTCTGGGTGTTTGTGTATGTGATATTTCATGGTTATAAAACGCACCTACGATACAGGAGAAATTCCTAGTGTGGGGTGACGTTTTTTTTTTAAATTAAGCCGTTGGCGGTCTTATTGATGGAATCTTCAGATAGCCTTTGGAATGTCAAGAGGCAATTAATCTTCTCTAAATATATTGGACTAGTATGTGCATGATATTATGTATCTAACAAAAATCTGTTAATATCAATAACATTTAAAATAAGTATAAGTTATAACAACGGGATAGATATAGAACCAGTCGTAAGTGATTTTATCAGAGTCACCAATAATATTATGATTACTAATCCGGATTTTAAACGTTCTTATCCCGTTAGCTTCAAAACTATTCGCTGTGTGTGTTAACGAGATACAGATACGATTATAGACAGATAGATATCGACCAACCAAAATGATGATACACTTAAAATTCCAAAGCATTTACAAGCACCACAAACTATCCACGAAAAAAAACCCTAAAAAAGTAATCGTTATTGAAATCCAACTTGACAGTTGAACAACAAAAAACTTAATATATCAACTAAACTATCGAATCGAATTATAATAATCGTACTTTAATTAACTAACGCCGCAAGATCACTCGAATATCGTTCAATAGTATCGATTTAATATCGAATTTAAATCGACTACTTAGCATAATAGAACGTTTCGTGAAGTTATTATGAATTTTAAACAATCCAAAGAATTGTGGCTATTGACAAAGAATAAGATTTATTGGGATTTTTATTTATTTTTAATTTAGTCGATTTCTAATCGGATGGTAAGTTATTTTTGTTTGTTCTAAATAATTGAACGTGTGTCTGGTGTCACATTGAAAAGGCTTGGCCTTTTCTCCAAGATACGCGTATTAGATTACAAAGCGAAGAAAAGCCTACACAAAGTTCTGTGATCTAAATGGATTCCTTTCGTAGATAGAAATACAACAAATAAGATAATACAATCCCATTCATTCGCCGGGGAAGCGTGATAAGAAGCGATGAACCAAACGTGTTCCCGAAATATGTCAAAACAAGGCGATGTAATAGGCGTCGGTCCAGAATTGGGTTATTTAGTCACCCAAAAAAAATTGCTTACCCCACATGTGTTTAAATCGTCTATAATGGACGTAAAGGCAAAATGATGATGATGATGATGAAGAATATGTAATCCATACTAATATTATAAATGTGAAAGTAACTCTGTCCGTCCGTCTGTCTGTCTGTTACGTCTTCACGTCTAAACCACTGGACGGATTTTGATGAAATTTGGCAAGTAGGAAGTTTAAGACCCGAGAAAGGACATAGGCTACTATTTTTTATTCGACCCTCTACGGGGTTAAAATGTGGGTTAAAGCGGGCGAAGCCGCGGGCAGAAGCTATATATAGGTGTATATATAATATTAACCAACAATCTCAATTAACGCGAGCGAAGCCGCGGGCTTAAGCTGTTTTTAAAGTCATACTTGTCTTCTAGAGGGCAGTCACCACGGATCTCCATTTATTAACGATCCTGGTATACTTCTTTTGCTTCATTCACTCGCATCACATTCCTTATAAACGCCCGTCAAAATGCGAATTTCGAAAATCTGAAGAAGAAGAATTGACCTCTGACAAAAAACATCTGCATTCCCATTACAGGTGTGATGGTGAGCTGAATGTAAATCACAAACAAAAAAAAATCTCATAAGAATCATGTTTTTTGCATACCGCTTACATGAAGTCATGCCATTTTGGCAGAAACTACGGACATCCACCCTGACATGCTCCCATTATTCGAACTGAATTTTATCGTGTAATTTTCGTTCAGGTACTTCATTAGTGCGACACTGTTTTAAATAGGTTTTCTATAAGTTTTATCTACCATTTTAATCTGCTACAAAACCTTTTTTTCGTATTTTGATTTTATGTACCTGCATGTCAAGCAAATGGTCAATTGGTCCTGTGATCCCAGTGGCCTATTTTCCCCCTCCTTTTTAATGGTAATGTACCATACTAATTAATTTTTAATCCTTTATGAATAACACTAAAACAAATTGACAATAATAATCAAGGACCTTAATCAAATTCTATTTTCAGTCAAATAAGTATTTGAAATTGTCTGTTTTTAGACTTCTAGGTTAAGCAGCGGTCCCAAATATTTTAATATTAATTGATTCGTCATATCATCATCATCATCAGCCGAACACGAACGAAAATTCTTAGAACCGTCATATACCGATACATTAATACCTTTTTTTTACCTTTACTTGCTACCTACTACCATTTTTACTAGTATAACTTCAATGAGTGTTCTCCATATTATTAACAACTTCAGTCACACATGTTAATAGGGATATTTATTAAAATCAACTAAACAAGCCAACAGCCACCGGTGTTACTTGAACAACTTCATCTTACCTAGCGGGTTTACGTCATAAATGTACATACATACTCTTTATAGCCCATGTATGTAGATGCGGTATTTTATTCACTAGTTAACATTTTAATTTAAATTGACAAAAAAATTTATGGCTTTGACTAAACGAGAGGAGAAAGGAAATGTTAATTTGAAGCTTTAGAGCCAAAAAAGCTTTCAGATAACTCTTTTAAAAGCTTCTTTCTATTAATTTGACGGATTTTTCGGAATGTAAAGAAGCTATCATTTTCCAATGTTTATTCTATCGCCGTTCCGAAGTCTATAATCGGTAGCGCGGTTCACTTAAGAAAATCGCCTCCTTCTGATCTTTATTAAGAAGTTTACTAAAGGCAACTAAAGGGTATGTCTAGACGAGGCTTAATTTGCGTAATTTGCTTTAAGTAAGCACTTCATAACTTTCCTAAACCCGTAACAAACCGTGTTTCAGTCGTTTCCAGCAATTTTATAAGTAACGTAAGTCTTATTTACCATTCCGCATCACCAGATCAGGAATAAATACTCCGTTTGAGTCAAAAACAAGTCGTGTATTCCCGAATAAACACGTATACCCAACTGAAAAATTGTAGGCAATATGGAAAATACTTACAAAAGTTATATTAGCTTTTAGTTTATTCAGACAGCAAAAAAAGCGAAAGGAAAAAAAAATACTGTTATGCGCAAAATTCAAGTTTTCCCCGAGGTCAGTGCTCTTAACACGTAATAAAAATTATGGAAATGAATGACATGCAAATAAAGAGGGATTTGTTAGCACGAGCCATTCGTGTCATTAGTCAGGAGCTGACGTGACTGCCCATCCCACTTCTGGGCTTTTCCATCGTTATAGACGGATAAGGGTGATTCACTTTGTTGTAGCAAGTAGGGATTATGTTTTTTATTTACAGCCGTAAGACGTCTTTGTAGAGAATTATCAATATGCAACGTGTATTATGTTGAATATTTAATTTTACAGACATTTGTAAAGTTGTGATGGACGTGAGACCTGTACCCTGCAGTGGGTGATCGTCATCATCATCAGCTGGAAGACGTCCACTGTTGAAGAAAAGCCTCGCCCTTAGAACGCCACAATGAACGGCAACTTGCCACTTGCATCCACCGGTGCAGTGGGCGACACCGAGCTAAAATAAAGATGGAGGAAATAATGACAAAGTCATGTCTGTTTTCAAAAGAGGTAGGTAGACAACAGGGGTTTTCATTTGCTACGATATTAGAAAACTAAATTTTAAACTTATACAAAACTGTTAACTTAGTTTTAAAGCGAGTGTTATTTCTATCAAATAAGGTTGGCAAGACCAAAAAACGTTAATAAATAAATCGAGCCCATAAAAATAATTCCTTAATAAAGTTAATTGAAAATTAAAAAATAGGCGATAAAAACAGCGCACGGAATCATAGGCATAAAACAAAGTTCACTACACAAACTATTCGCGTCCAATCTTTTAATTTCATCATCTATGTCTGTAAGCAATTTTAATAAACTAGAAAAGAGATATGCTAATACACAGCCTACATGCATAAAACATGACTATTAGTTCAGAACGTTATGTAGCAGAAATACAACAATACTTGTATAACCTATGTTTTTGTCAATTATATTCGGCCATCCATCTACATTTGTATGGAGATTTCGAACAGAATTGTATCCATTTGCACTCCTAATAGGTGGGCGGGAAAGTTATATTATCTGGTTTAAAGATCTTTGATGACCGACTTTGTGTTGATACGATTGGTGACTGATAACTCTTTTACGGATTGACTGCCCTTTGAGTGTTCTTGTCTTTCACAAGTCTATTCAAATTTGCTTGTTTTTTCTTCTAAAAACTTTGCCATTTGGCAAGACATCGTCTCATCATCCAAAAGACGTCCACTGTCAAAGGCCTCCCGCTAAGAGACGGGGGATTGCCATACTTTATCCCCACGCTTGGCAAGCGGCTTGGGGATCGCAGTATTGGTGGTGAAGCCCATATTCTGGATTGTCCCTATATCGCCTCCTACGACAACCAACGGGACAAGATGGGGAGGTGCTATTCTGGCCCGGCTGAGCACAATCTGATGAGGGTACAAGTAGAAAGCTTATTTGAACGACTGTGCTTACCAGTACGTTGAGCACACTGGTAACTCAGTCTCTTACAATCTGTGCTAGTTTTAATCTATCTTTCACAAACGCTTAACTTAATTTTTGTTTAATCACCGCTTATATTCTATTTATTAATTTCTAAGCTTTTACAATTATTTACACATTAAAACTTACATAAATTAAAAATAATACCTACACACAAGCATCATAATATTGATTTAATTAAAACGGTGCAAAATTAATTACATACATACATACATACAGTCATGCCTGCTTCCCAGAGGGGTAGGCAGAGACCGCGGTCTTCCATTTGCTATGACCTTGGCATGATTGACGACCTGATTGGCGCAGTGGCTAAGCGATTGGACTGCTGCGCTAAGGGTTGTAGGTCCGATTTCCGCAATATGTCCAGGACAATAATATGTGAGTACCGCAAATGTTTGGCCCGAGTCTGGGTGTTTATCACCATGTTTATTCACCCACGATACAAGAGAAATTCCTAGAGTATGCGAGGATTTTTTATAAAACAAAAATTCTTCTTATACGTGAAGGGGTAAGAATTGATCCTACCCACTTAAATTAAACCTAAAAATAAATGATCTTCCCATTATACAACCATAGTAAAGTGTGTCCGTATGTGGGTCAAGGCAAGTCATTAGCTTACATGTAAACGACGGGCCTCCGTCAGGGCGATTTGTTAAGTTGACCCCAGTTTGTGGTCGTTTGCACATCGTGATGATAACGATGACGGTTCGAGGGTCCAAACATTACACATTAATAGTCCACGCTTCTTGTTTGATGGGGTCAGTAAAGGTGTAAAAGTTGTCTAACAAAAGAAATGTTCCTCTTCATGCATTGAAATATGCATGCGTTGCATTTTTCGTCGCTGTAATGTAAGTCTAAGGCGAAAAGCTTATTAAGCGTTCCATAAATAGCTACAGACTTACCACTTATTTAAAGGGACATACCAATCCTACTAATATTATAAATGTGAAAGTTTGTGAGAATGGATGTGTGGATGTTTGTTACTCTTTCACGCAAAAACGGTTGGACCGATTTGGTTGAAATTTGGTATGTAGGTAGCTGGCACCCTGGATTAACACATAGGCTACTTTTTATCCTGATAACTGTAGCGGGTAACACCGCGAGGCGCAGCTAGTGTAATATAAGTTAAAAAGACTGCATTAAAATGTCTCAAAAATAACTTAAGCATACTAAATCCGGCGCTTACTAAATACCTTTTAATAGCAAACAGACTCAATTCCCGGCGACCGATTCAAGCGACTTAAAATACAAAACCAGAAATGCTTTGCGTGCTAAAATAAAAATTAAATCTCTATGGAGGGTAAGATGACAGTTCTGCTATAAACACTGGCGAGGCAAAATGGAAAAAGTTTTCACCCGTTAGGTGGACACACGGACGTTTTATGTGGCCAGCTTTGAAGCAATGAACGATGAATGAATGAACTATATAAACCGTTCAATCATTCATTTAACGTTTCATCGTTCAAGTGAACATAATCCCCTTTAATTATGAAACTTGACGATGTTAAAACATTAAATAAATTATACCTGTCACCGTCGTTTGAATATCAGAATACAGCCGTCAATTCACTTAAGAGGTGAACACTTACGTCGGTAACTTTAATTAAATTTTATCATCATTTATAAAGAGGGAAAATATAAAGAGATAATTTTTAGCAACTGATAACTAATTTATAAAACGCACAAGAATTCAAAAATCATTGGTTCGTGCCGGGGTTTTAATTTGGCAGTCCAACGGTCATACCACTCGGCTATCACTGTTTCTGCACGAAGTGGCAATAAGCATTCATCGTCCGTCAATTCGACATCCTTCTCACCCGTATATCACGCAGCTAATTGCTAAGTTGGCGCTCCGCGGTATAGCAGCTCAGTTCAAATGCCTCCGGCTTATTTGGTTAACACTAGTTGACTCCAGATAAATAATACGACATCCGTGTATTTGTTGTGTAGCGGAGTCGGCGGCTTGATAGCGCTAATTATATTTGTACGAATTAATTGTTTGTAAGCAACTTTACTAAGATGGCAGTTTGTCTTTAGTTTAAAGTTCTAATTAGGTTATGTTACAGTTTAATTTAGGGCTACTTTGAAGGGAGTTTAGATTTGTAGGTCGGTTAGTAGTCTGTAATTCGGTGTAATTCTTAAAATCATTCGGTAGAGTATATTTTCTTTAATGCTTGCAATATTTTGCCTCTGTTTACTGCCTTATTTTCCACATTTGAGTCTGTAATTAGTCATTTTTATCATTAAAAAAAAATCATGCGTCCTAGAAATTGTTTTATCATACACACAAACACCCAGACTGAAGACAACAAAAAAATTAGTTCCGTACGGGAATCGAACCCGCAATCCATAGCCCAGCAGTCCAATCGCTTAGCTACTGCGCTATTTAGTCGTGCATTTTTTCTTTCTATCTTTACAGCACTATTTAGACTGAATAGTAGATACCACTTTGCCTAAACTTAATAGAACTTAATAAAGTAATTGTCTGTATGTGTCCTCATGTCTAACGTACTGTAACCATAAAACCACTGAATCAATATATTCATAAAACTAATGAATAAGTAACAATTGGGTACAGCCTAGTTTACGTTGTGGAAGCAAGACGCCGCTACGTGCAGTGTAATGCGGCGTCTCGCTTTCACAACGTAAACTGTCCTGCTATAAGAGTTTATGGTAAGGGGACAGTGTTACCTGCAAAAGCAAACTTAACTTTAACTTACTTCTTAAATTGAAAACGACATGATAAAAGTTGCGGACAGAAGAAAATATATAAATCAATCTCGAATGAATAAATAAATTGAACTATAAGTTAAACAACGAGCTACGAAAACGAAACCCAACTTAAATTGTAATCAGCCTCCTTACCATGAACTCTTAAAGCAGGACAGTTTACGTTGTGGAAGCGAGACGCTGCATTACACATCACGTAGCGGCGTCTCGCTTCCACATCTTATACTGTCCTGTTTTAAGAGTTCATGGTAAGAGGGCAGGCGACTTCAAAGACGTGAATTCTTACTAGTTTACCCCACAACGTGTTTATTGCCTCCATTAGTTTTTATAGCTTCATGTTTACGCGTTTTTTCGCTTTACCGTATTTAACATACTGTAATAACCTACTGAATGTAATAATGTACTGTGTCGTTTTATGATTATATCGCCTGTTTTTCCTGAGGAGGTGGACACAAGTAAGTAACTGTAGCACAAGTTTATAAGTTAAAGTCTTGAAACGACGAACCTATTGCTATAAAATTATTATTTTACTTCAAGTCTCTTGTGGAGTAAAATAACGTTCTAGATAATTATGTGTCTCTGTGCCTTCGAGGATTAAAGGCTAGAATGTATCAATAAAGAGAATATAATCGGACATTTAAATAGGCTGGCAAAATAACATCACGCCTGTATAACTTATTTTGGTAGTAGCTATGACAAAAAATAATACAAATACAATGCTTAAGAGTTAAGCAATAATGTGTGTTGCAGTATTTTTTGGTAAAACATAAGATAACATCACGCCTATATTCCCCGAAGGGGTAGGCAGAGGTGTGTAGTACCCAATGAAATGTAATGGGGGCGAGTCTATTACCATCAACAGGGCACAAATCCAGACTCCGTGCTGCCACTAAGAATTACCTAATGGTAAAACGAAATAACACTGCCCGAAAATCGAACGACTTCATGCTTACCAGCGTTTAGCAACCAATAAGGTAGTCTGATACAAGGGTTATTTTTTTATTACAACGATTATCACCATTAAATAACTTATAATCTATAATGTACCTATATTTGTTCTAGAAATGCCTACATATTAAATTTCCTGCTAATGGAGAACTTTCCTACATATTCCATTTGGCGTAATAGCTAAGCGATTGGACTGCTGCACTAAGGGTTGCGGGTTCGACTCCTGCACGGGACAAAAATTTATGCGATCCGCAGATTAGTCCCGAGTCTGGGTGTTTATGTATGTGATATTACAATTACATGTTTGTGAAACGCACCCACGATACAGGAGAAATTCCTAGTGCGGGGCGACGTCATAAAAAAAGCGTATATCCTTATGTATACACTTTATTGTTGTATATTGTTTGTGGTTTTATATAATGACATCATAAAGGCATGCTTGTTCCTTTGAGACTTTTACTATAGAGGGTTATAAAGTGGATCGATTAGGCAAAAGGAGGTCACTTGAAAACGGCATATAATAGCGATAATTCACCACTGAACTAAATAATAGGGGCAAACCAAGAATAGAAGTTGGTCTACTGGTAACTTAGCACGACTGCTGAGCTGGAGGTCCTGGGTTTGAACCCCGGATCGGGCAAAGTGTTATTGGGCTTTTCCATTAGGTAATTCTCAGTAGCAGCACGAAGTCTGGTTGATGGCAATAGGCTAGCCCCCTATTACATTGGAACCTGTTACATAACTGGCGAAATGTGGGTGTATATAATGTGCACCTCTGCCTACCCCTTCGGGCGTGAAGTTATGATTTATTTTACACCAGTAGTAGGCGGTATTTCAATAGCTTTTTAAAAACAAAACTTTAAAATGGCACTGTCCCTAAATTTACCTCAGCATGGTGTACTTAACCTTGCAGTGAGGCTATAATCAGAAACCGAGAGTACTATATAATGTTAAGTGTTTTCTTAAGTATCTGGAATCTTTGATGTTATCATCATCATCAGCTGGAAGACATCCACTGTTAAACAAAGCCTTCGAGCTCTTAGAACTTTACAATGAACGACAGCTTGCCATTTGCATCCACCGATAGCCCGCAACTCTGTCGATATCGTCGGTCCACCTAGTGGGAGGTCTGCCAACGCTGCTCTGCGTGTCGTAAATTTGATTTTTTTGATTCGATGAATGAATAAAGCACTTTCACCCATCCAAAACCAAACCTAAGTTAGAGGTGCTTATCCTCAAATATTAATTGCCACACGTAGTAGCTGCTTCTCAAAGTCTCAAGGATTTATTTATTATACCTACCAAAAGACTTCTTACCTATATTTTCAGTGTATTGACACGAAATTGCGGCCAATATTTTTCAAGCCCCGGTAGTTTAGTTAAGTACTCAATATATCTTTGAAGAACAATTGGTTCCGCACAATATAAATAACCGGGCATCGCTCAAACTGGTTCGTATTAAGCGGTGTTACGATCAAGGAATGTTGGGTGCCAGTGCAAGCGGAAAGCGGTTATAAGAAAATTTATGAAAATCAATATAAAATTGTTTCTAAGTGTGTAAGAAAAAAAATCTTCAGCATTTTGATCAAATGATGACGGTTTATTAGAGTGCTAATTATATTTATTTATTTTTAAATTTATTAGTCTTAAAACAAATCTTCGTCTCTGCCTTGCCTTAATCCAATTATGGACGTCACGTGGTTGGTTGATGATTTAAGGAAAGGGCAGTATTCTTTTTTCCCTTTCTCTCAATGTTAAAAATAATAATTTGGATGTTACTATAATTGATGAACACATTAGTATTTTTCATTACGATTCAAATCTTTAATCTTTTGATATAACGCCAAATCTAATTATTTCCAAAGGATAATGTTGTGACGCTGTTACATTCAAAACAATAGTGAGCGAACAATACTATAGGCTACATTTATAACAGTATTCATACAACAAAGGCCCTCAGAATGCTTAAACTTCCCTCATTACAGTCCGCTAACCTCTCATCGCTCACACTGGCACCCCACCCGCAGTTTTATTGCAAAAGTTTGTACACCCTGACTGCCGGAATTTGCCCAGTAAGTGCCAACTTTAGCCATTTGTACGATACAAATTCAAACTGTATGAATTGAAAAAACCGTTTTCTGACTGTCGATAATAGTGTACCTCATCATCCCTTGTTCTAGAATTTATGATATTGCTTTGATGTTCCCCGTTTTTATTTGAATTGTAGGGAGGTGAATCGATTCGTTTGGAATTTGAATTCCCTTTCTGTTTTCCATTATTAGAATTAGAGTGGGGCTTTATTGGAAATTTGATCTTGTGTTGATTGAATGTGTTGGTGTTTATGTAGCCGCGTAACCTTAATATATTGAAATACTTTGTATTATTGTTAGTACAGCCGGAAGACGTCCACTGCTGGGCAAAGACCTCCCCCTTCTTCCCCCGGGTGATCAAATACTTAACGTGGGGGGTTGCCATGATCCCCACGTTTGGCAAGCGGCTTGAGGATCGGAGTACTCAATACTCAATACTTTTATTGCATTCCACAATGTGAACTTAGGTGTTAGGTACATAAGGATATACATACAATAGTTTTGGAGCATTGTGGGCCCTGTCGGGCATAACAAAAATAAAAAAATTAGGAGGAGGGCTATTATAAATATTGCTTTACAACTTCAATATTAATTTACTTTTTCGTTTTGTGTACTTGGGCTTACAACTAATTTTATCATATAATTTTTACTACATACTTATATATTAGATTTATATATTCATATTTATTTAAATTATATATGTATTATTATTATTGCGTTTTTTTTTTGGTATTATTGTTTATTTATTAAATTTATCATTTAAATATTCATGTACAGTATAATAACATTTACGGATTAGAAATTGTTTTAATTTATTTATAAAGATATTAATTTTTTGTTCATTTTTAATTTCATCTGGTAATTTATTATATATTTTAACTGACATTACTAAAGTGCTTGTGGAGTGTAATTTTAGCTTAGAACCTGGCTGGTTTAGTCTATTTTTGTGTCGTAGTGTGTAGTGAGTCTGTATGTTTTCGCGTGTAGTGAAGAGTTTTTGATTATTTTTAACAAATTTGCACATTTCCAAGATATATATACAAGGTAGGGTTAGAAGTTTATGTTCTTGGAAATGGGGTTTGCAGCTGTCTGTGTTATCTATGTTGGCTAGTATTCTAATCAGTCGTTTTTGTAGTGTGAAAAGTGTTGGTGCGTCTGTACTATTTCCCCATAATATTACGCCGTAGTTTAACCATGCGTATGCATAGGCATAATACGTAACCAGAGCAGTAGAGAGATTTGTTGATTTTTTTATTTCACGGAGGGCATAGGCAAATTTAGATAACTTTGACCTGACTTTTTTAATATGTGATTTCCAATTTAAATGTGTATCTATGGATAAGCCGAGTAGGTTGAATTCTTTTACTGTTTCTATTTTTTCGTCATTGTAAATAAAAGTTATGTCTAGAGGAGTTTTCTGATGTGGAGTATTGGTAGACAAGAAACGGAAGACGCTGCTTCCCATCTTCAGGTTATTTCTCTTAGTCGCCTCTAACGACACCCACGGGAGGAAAGGGGTGATCAATTCTAGGCCGGATACTACACGGCACACCACAAAATGTGTGTCTGTTAGTACAGTCACCACAAAATAGATCCAGTACTCGTGGAAGATGGTTCTAGAACAATATATTTCCATCTTCTTCTTATCGTATGGTTGATGAACAACCTGGTGTCAGAGTTTAACCCGCCTGCAGGCCTCTGACATGGCTTTACACACCGTTGAAAAATCTCTCAGGTGTGCCGATTTCCTCACGATGTTTTCCTTCACCGTTTTCAGCAACTGATAACTCATGTATAGTACGCACATGAATTCGAAAAGACATTGGTGCGTGCCGGGGTTTGAACTCGCGACCTTCGACTTTGCAGTCCAACGGTCATACCACTCGGCTATCAGTGCTTAATATATTTCCATAAGACGTATAATCACGCCGTGAATTCACAAAAGGCATAAAGAAAGCATTCTCATTTATCAGAAGTATTTTTCTAAACACACGCACTTTTCACCTCTCATCAAAAGTCCTATGCCATCGAGCTAACACTGGGATCGGTGCCTCTTGTCTGATTGTATTGTAGCTAAAGCTTCCGAAGGCTTCATGACAAATGATAAGTATTGAAATTATTTTATAGTTATTCTGAGATACGACTTGTTTTGGAATTGTTCCTAAAAATGACATTAGCTCGTCCACCAGGACCTTTACCTTTATCGTTTTGGTTTTCAAGAATAACCAACTTATAAATATCTGCCGTAATTCTGTATTATCTTTTACCTTAATTATGAACCTTGATAAATTATTTAACTTCATTAAGCAATTGAAAGACACCAGGCATTCTGCCACAACCATCAATTATTATAGCAAAAGCCACTAATATTTTCCACGCTTCAAATAGCTTTACAAAAGAGATTTTGATCTAGGTTAGAACATTTAGGGCAGGTTTCAAGTAACAAGGAGGTTAAACCTATTAGTTATGTCCAAATACTTTTGATTGAAGACAAAAGGCAAAGAGATTTTTATCAACCAATTCTTCAAAGAGCAAAATATGGAAAAGCTTTTTCAGTTTCGGAACAAATTTCTAAAGCAGTGTCCTTTCAAACTAGATTTATATATTTTCTGGAAAAAACAGATTTTCCCATACAAGAATATTGTTCGAACAAAAAAATCCCGTATCCTAAGACTTATGCGGCGACAATGTTAATGATAGCAATTACACAGAGTTTAGATTCAAACTGCTGGCATTAATTATGTTAACGGCACCGCTGGACACATTTACGACATAGATCCAATTCTGACAATACTTCGAAATACCATTTGGCTTGTTTAAGTAGTTATACCGATTGGGTTTTTACTTTTTTTCTCGATTCGGTAACGAAGCCTCCGGGAGCAGGAATTCGTGGAATTTTTGTAGATTCGATTTTAAAGATAGCGGTCCAGTGGAGGAGTTGTCCATTAGGTAATTCTCAGTAGAAGCACGGAGTCTGGATTAGTGCCCGGTTGATGGCAATAGGCTCGCCCCCTATTACATTGGGACTTACAACATAACTGGCTAAATGTGGGTGTACTATATGTTCACCTCTGCCTACCCCTTCGGGGAATACAGGCGTGATATTATGTTATGTTTTATGTTGGTCCAGTGGAGGTTTCGGATCGCCGTTAAATAGGATAGCTTCATAGTTGCGGATTGAAACCTGGAAATTCTAATCGGAATTCTAATTTCATATTACGTTTAAAACGACCTGAATGATCACCACGCTTGTGTTTTTCTTTTTTTGAAGATTACTTTTGCCTTGTAAAAACGGTTATAGTTTTAATGTCCTTATATTGTTATGTTTGAGTCTCCTGAGAAATGGTATGGTGGTAAGCGCATAACTTTAAAGGCTTTCATGTAAAGTATAGAGTTCGAGGTTGTATAGCTTTTTATTGTTTTCGGGGGTATTGGGGACAGACATAACAATCCTTTGAAACGTCTTAGGTTCTGGCTTCAGTCCAGCTTAGACTGAAATTGATCTTGCAACTTTAAAAAAAGACTTGACTCTTGAAATCGTTCAAACGTTTCTTCTAGCAGCCAGAAAATAAGACGATCTTGTTAAAAACAATCGAGTACAAACGAAAACGTTATCCCGTGATCTCTACGAGGAAAATAGCCTTGTGGAAATCCACATAATTTAAAGAGTACAGTAACCCCCGGAGTGCAGTGATACTCTGTTAACCCTCGCGTGAACACCCTGTGTGTACGTGATGTGCGCACGTGTCCCCTTCACATTGAGTTGACTCCAAATAAATGCGATGCCGAAATATATTGCTAGCGTTGCGCGCCCTGAATTAATTCATCAAAGGCCTTTGGAAAAACCGTAACCGACTATGTGTTTTAAATGGACATTTTGGGTGGTTTTTTAGTTTGTATGTACAACAATTATACGAAACAACGTTCGTTTCTGGGAAGTCGACGTTTAACACGAATTTTCATTCGCTAAAATCCCCTCATACTATAATCTTAATGACTCTGATTAGCTTATGCTTTTACATGCTCGTTGGTTTATGCCTTTATAGCACTCGAAACCTGGCCTTTGTCAACATCTGTATAATAAGTTTGGCTAGACTTTTATGTTTTTCAAAGAAATGAAACATAAGGTAAGACAATAACTGGACTGAATGATTGGCAAAAAAAAAAAAAATATCTGGAAAAAAAAATAGTGATTGAATTACTTGAATGTGTTCTTACAATATTACCAGTACAGTTCCTTCAGAAAATCATTTAGGGACTAATCTTAAATTGTATATTACTATTAGTCTTACCAAAAATACTGCAACACACTGCATTGCTTAACTCTTAAGCATTGTATTTCTATTCTTCCTTGTCATAGCTACTACCAACATAAGTTTCCAGTAATCACAATTATCAAACGCAAACGATATTATCGTAATCTTAAATGCTCGGCGAGGCGTTCGGTACCTGTCTAAGTTATCGCATAAGAATAAAAATCAAAAAGCGAGATTCTCAGTTTACGGGTCTCTAAAAATCCAGTCATCTTTATCTTAAGTTAGGGCTCCATCTTATTAGCATATGTCCGATAAGTCTAAGACGGGAAGAATTTAATGAGATTCTTTTGCCAGAAATATGTTGAGCGAATCTAGAATTAATGGGGAAAAGGTCGTTGAACTGCAGCAGGATAATTACAGGCTGTAATTATAGGAAAATAAATGAGGAAGGAAATTCGGATTCGAATCTTTTTGTTCGATTGTTTTGTTAATTATAGGATATGCAGAATGGTTGGCATATTCTCGACAACCTGATTGGCGCACTGGCTAAGTGATTGGACTGCTGCGCTAAGGGTTGCGGGCTCGATTCCCGCTCGGGACAAAAATTTGCGTGGTCCGCCGATGTTGGTCCCGAGTCTAGGTGCTTGTGTATGTGATATTTCATGTTTGTGAAACGCACCCACGATACGGGAGAAATTCCTAATGAAATAGAAATAGGTATGGATTTTTATACAAATTTATATATTTTTTACAATCTCTATAGGAACAGAATCGCTACCTCATAACATTTCAATACATGAGACCTTAGTAGCAAAATATGGAAGTTAAAAATTAAAAAATGTACTTCATAAAATACGTGATTAAAGTACTATCAGAAAGGATTTTAAAACCGACTTTCATTGCATCTTTTTGCAGTAAATTGTACGTAAACCCGCTGCATTTTTATCGAGTCAGGCGAACACTTCAGATGGCAACTTTACCAATAAAACTGATTTGCGGTGCGTGACCATCAATGCGGTGTGTTTGTGTTCGTAGGGATGGCAGAAGAGTAGGTACGTGTGTGGTAGGAAAGTGAATCATTTATGGCCTTACTGTGTTAGGATACAGGTTATTTGGATGCTGTATTTTGACGACCTGATTAGCGTAGTGGCTAAGCGATTGGACTGCTGCGCTGAGGGCTGCGGGCTCGATTCCCGCACGGGGCAAAAATTTATGTGATCCGCAGATGTTTGTCCTCAGTCTGGGTGTTTGTGTATGTGATATTTCATGTTTGTGGAACGCACCCACGACACAGGAGAAATTCCTAGTGTGGGGCGGTTTTAAAAAAAAAAAAAAAGAAAAAAAAAATACAATTACCCAATTATAAGTACTTTTAAATTACCATGAAACACCTATATTTTACTGCCTTGTTGGTCTGGTGGTCGCTAAACACGACAGCTAAGCACGAGGTCCTGGGTTTGAATCGGGGGTCGGGTGTGTAACTGGGTTTTTCTATTAGGTAATTCTTGATAGCAGCGCGGACTCATTATTTGTGCCCGGTTGCTATCAACAGGCCAACCGTCTATTACATTGGACTAATAAAATATCTAGTAAATGTGGGTGAACTAGGTACACCTCTACCGACCCCTTCGGGAAACAGCCGTGATGTTACGTTTTTAATTAATAACACTGCTTTCGTGTTCAATGATCCTAATAAATTAAAAAATAAAAATCACTGAAAGTTACACACTTATTTATGTTGTAGTCTTCAAACTAAATTCGCCATCCAATAAATCGTCTAGACCACAGAATACAACAGTGCGTCTAGACCGCTGTTTAATTTATACAGGTCTAAATTATGTTTGTCTGGGGATGGAAGACCACTAGGGCCATATTACGGCCATAGAATTATTGGTCTAGAAGTTACGGGTAAAAATGTACCTCTATAGTATTGTATTTACCTGTTTTTACAACGCCAGTGAACAGAAGCGTAACTAATAGGTAGGTTCTTCAACTTGTAGGTACATATATTATACCTATTATACATTTTGTCGGACAGTATATAACTACATAAGCACATAACTTTTAATCCACTGCTTGTAGAGATAAAGAAAGAGACGAATGATAGAATTATAATACAAAATTCCAAAATCTTCATTGCCTAGGAATCGTACCCAAAATCTCACTTTCAATTAGCGTTTGTGGCTTTGACAATCGACCGATACTAAACCTTACAAAAAAATAATAAGATACCTATATATAGATCAGAATCCTAATTATATTAACAAGCACAAGAATCATACCACAATATTGAACCGACTTTACAAAAGGACGTCCTAAATCCAACAGTACATACAATACAAACTCATAACCATCGCTTTTATCATTGCAGGATAAAACACAACCTTAAGGATAATATCTTTGTCATAAATTATAGATTTTCGAATGGTATAACCACGGGAGCGCGCTCGTAAAACGGCAAATAAAACAAAATGGCCGTCGACACCTCGACATGGAAGACTGTTGCTTAGGGCTGACACTTTTAAATTACAATTTATTTAAAAAATAATGCAGGCAGACGGTAGTATCAACGATGGCAGAAATGAATCCTGTAAAATTACAAAACATCGGAAAATTCAATTCGTAGCAATGAATTCATTTCAATGTTATAGATGTGTATGATTTGTGTCTGTCTATTTAAACAATGACGAGCTGATTGGCGCAGCGGCTAAGCGATCGGACTGCTGCGCAAAGAGTTGCGGGGTCGATTCCCGCTCAGGAAAATTTGTGAGATCCGCAGATGTTTGCCCCGAGTCTGGGTGTTCGTGTATGTGATATTTTCATGTTTGTGAAATGCAACACGATACACGAGCAATTAAAAGCGAATAGCCTTTTTTAAATTTGAAATATCACTTTCGTAAGGGTGCAAATAAAGAGCCTCCATGGATGAGAATACAGTGACTTACGTCCCGTGCACCCGGGGCTGTCAACCCTGTCACATCTTTAACTTGCCTATCTGTACTTCACGGCATGATCAGTTTTCATGTGCCAATTAGCTCATACTTATTAGGAGAGGACATTTCGCAACACGATAATTCGTGTCGCGCACTTCAATATCACAGTACCTTATCAAATTCTATGTAAGCCATAATATATCAAAAAATAAGAAAGACATTTAAAACTATAATAAAATCGAAACGTCAAATCACAACAGCGCCTCTATAAATATGCACGACATCTTCAAATCAAAGCCTTTACCTCAAGCGGCAACCCTACCCACCGCAATAAATTCGCCCCTAACGTTAAAAAAAACATATTTAACCGCAGTTGCACGTAAAGTATACATCCCGGGCCTCACCAGTTACCCCGTTATCTGGGAAACGCGAACATAAACACACAACGCCACTTGAGAAACGACTTTATTTACTTGTTTCAACGATGATTGGGGGATGAAAGGGTAATACTGTTCGTTGACAGGTTCAACCCACAGATACGGGTTGTAGAAGGAAATTTAAAAATGTGAGTCATATTTTACTATTGTGAAAGCTTTTTTGGTATCGATTGTGGATTTAAGGAAGACGGAGGACGAAAGTCAATGGGTGACTTCGGCTAAAATGGCTTATAGAAACATTGAACCTGATGGTTACACCAAAAAAGCCTATATAACACTGCTTTGTCTTCTTTTTAAAAAACGTCGCCCCACACTAGGAATTTCTCCTGTGTCGTGGTTGCGTTTCACAAACATAAAATATCACATACACAAACACCCAGACTCGGGACAAACAGCTGCGGTCCGCACAAATTTTTGCCTCGTGCGGGAATCAAACCCGCAACCCTAAGCGTAGCAGTCCAATCACTTAGCCACTGCGCCAATCAGGTCGTCGTGCTTTCTAGAGTTTTACAGCGTAGAAAAAAACTGTGCAACGAATTCTCGAACAATCTACCTGCCTACCCATCAGTCAGTTATACAAACATCACAGCTAGTTCAAACCCTTGCACCGAAAACGAAAACTTAACCGGTAGTCACAAAAAAAATAAAAGGGTATATTTTGTTTTATCAGCACAGCTGCTGCCGGCAACCCTAGAAACGATATCTTTATAATGTTGTATTCTGCACACATGGAAAAAAATACCAGAAAAATTCCGTGTTGCAGTTTTGGAACCCATATTTTCCGCTTCGTAGCTCCAAACTGTCCCTAGACAGACCTCTGCTTACCCAGATAACTTCAAGTGAAGCATCACATCTTATACCCATTGATCTAACGGCGAATAAAGATAAATAAACTAAACTAGGGCCCTTCATAAAAGCTCTCTAAAATAATCAAAGAATGTTTCCTTAAAAAATAGAAGATCGACGCAATCGAGTTTGTACTTTATGGAATTTGGTTCAAGGTGTAATTTTATTTGTTTTAGTCTGTGTGAGTTAAGATGTTGTTGCTGTGGTTGGGGATCTTTCAGGACATACTAGAGGTGAGACGAGTAAAATAAGGATGTACCGCTCGATAATATACGAAGCAGAAGCTCGGAAATTTAACTGTTTATCGTGGGTCCGGCTGCTAAAACACAAGGCTGAATTTTGCATAACCACCATCTCGTAACTATACATTAAAATGTCTTATTAAAAGCTGGACTTCTTGCAAAAATGCATGTTACCAAAATACATACAAAATTACGTTTAGAAAATATACTGCTAATCACACTGACAAGTCCAAAACGACATCATCAAAAATAACTGCAGCGATATCCGAAATTTCACGAAAATTCCCGGCGGCAAAATATCCGAAACTAAATCGATCGTGTCTATTTCTGGGCACAACCCTAGCGTGAAGACCCGTTGATTTTCACAAGCTTAGGCAATTTTATTGGCTAAGAGACTCTCGATAAGATAGCCTGTAAGTAGGGTCACGCCTCTAGTACGTTGATAAGTATAAAATTGTTTAGACCTCGAATTTTCTCTTTTAAAATGTCGGCCAATTTCGTTAAGATCAATGTTCATTGAATGACAAGGGAACGCTGTCTAGTTTGTTCTCGGCGAAATTGAAGCCACGGCACGTGTTGGCCCGATACTTTATACTTGATTATGGCTATTCAATTTGTTTCAGTGACATAAATGAAATGGACATGATAGGTATATTATTATTTAGAGATTTTTAAGGATGTACACTGGTACTGGCCTATTTTATTCTAGAACCAATGCATGGTACTGGTGACTACTTTACTTTATTCTTGCCTTGCTTATGGTTAGTCAAAATCTCCTATACATAAAGTCACGGCTGTTTCCAAAAAGGGTAGGCAGAGACCACGGATTTCCATTTGATATGATCCTGGCAGACTTCTTTCGCCTCATTCTCCAGAACAGCGTCGTTCTTTTTGAACTCCTTTTTCATTTAACAGAGCAGTAAGCAGAAAATTAAATTATCGATTTTCCACCACATTTCATCACATTTTCCATACTCGTCAGTCAGAGTGCTCCTAATACTTAAAATTGAAACCTGTCTAATAGCACCATAAAGAAACACCTTAGAAACTTGCCCCATCAACAAACCGTCTTGGCTCCACGAACCGAAGCTTTATTGTTTTAGCTGAGCTATAAAGTCTCATTCCATTTATAATGTTCAACACGAACAGCAAAGATGGATATAATTTTGCAAAGAGCCCGCATATTTCATATTTTAGAACGCTTTATGTAAATTTAACTAGATATTCATTTAGTATATTAGAACTAGGGTAGAGCAGTGAGCAGTCTAGCTAATTATTCCTCTTAATTAGGACCATGTTAAGTACTGTAGTGTGCACGTTCGTTAAGCTAACATTATGCTTCAATTTTGTCGAGACATCGATTGGCGTCTGGCTGAGTGGATCCGTCCGTTCGTCACACACTTGGAAGTCGCTTAACCGACTGCGAACTCAAGTGGAAAGGTGTAAATTTAAGATGAGAAAATGTGGATATGATATTAAAAAGCGTTTTAAACTTGTCTTTACAAAATTACACAGTGATGCAATAGTATGATAAATACATATATAAAGTTAATGTTCTGCAGAAGTGTCCGTATGGGACTAAGGAAATGACCCTTAACTGACGAGGTAACGAAGACTGTAATGAGATAGAATCAGAAAAAAAAGTAGAATCAAATGGAAATCCTCGAAATGGAAACACGCTCGACTTTATGTACATATGTAGTTCAAGATTATTATTTTTTTATTAGTTGTTCGATGTCTTACTCCTCGACAGAGACCTTCGATTTATTTCTCCATAAATCACTTTCCAATATCATTTCTGATCATGTCTTTCAAGTTTCTTCTACTCTCAAAATCATTTGTTTCTGTTCTGAATTAAAGTCCAATTAGATCAGGGTCACGGCATCAATTCCAGTTTTATCAGCACCACAATCGTTATCTTTATGGAGTTCTGTTGTTTTAGTACTTTGTCCCTCCACTTCGATCATTCCAACCGGAACGAGATTAAAAGATGATTGACCTTATTTTATTAAGGGAGAAATCTTCACCGTGTAGGTTGACAGCAGCAAAGGAAGTGTGATGATTTGGCCTGATGTGCAGGCCAGGAGCTCCAAGGGTTAAGAATGGTTCGGAAGGTTTTAGCGCAGCAGTGGGATGAACGAGGCTAAAAAAATATTGAGGACTAAACATGGTAGTTCATTTCCATGGGAAGACAGAGATTGAATTAAATTTATAAAAAAATCTTGATCAAATGATAGGGAGGACAGATTGAAAATAAAAGAAAGTTCGAAAAGATGATAACCCGAAATGGGCTTATCAAATTCATGGGATTTATCGCCAGGGGTAGAAGAGATATTTCGGTTTATGGACCTACTATCTTTTGCATGCGGCTTCGCGATAATTTAGATTGTTGGATAGTATTTATATAATATAATTATAGCTCTAGCTTCAAAACTTATTGAAAACAAAAAGTGGCCTATGTCCTTTCTTGAGTCTTCTACATGCAAAATTTCATCAAAATCTGTCCAGTGGTTTAGTCGTAAAAGAGTAACAGACAGACAGACACAGTCAGATTTATTTGCACATTTATAATATTGGAATGGAAGTATGGATAATTAATTTATCGATAAGTAGTCCAATACAAAATCTCTAAACAACAACTTATTCATAGAGAATCTCCATAAAGATCCACAGCCAATAAAAAGCGAAAAGGAAAACTTTTATCCAGCTAACCAAAGCCTGTAGTTGTGTCTTATGAAAATCCCCGTCCAATATCCGTCTGTTTATCGTCAGATATTACACGCATATTAAAACAAGCCGTTTGTCTTGGGAATTTTATTAAACATGCCTAGAAAGGGCACACAAAGGGATCCAATGTATAAGGAATGATCTCTGGTGTACAGATTGATTGATTGGAAACAGGTAATATTGGTTCAGGTTATTTGAATACCTCGGGGTTGTTGTTTTAATATCTAAGGCTTGAAATTATTGGTAGCGTTGGTATAAATATTATATAGATACAATTATTTATGGATAAGTAAGTCCTCATAGAAACAGATGAAAAGAAAAATGACAATTTTGTTTCGTGATTTCCTAATTATGTAATCGTCGACTTAATAGTCATGGTCATAATGTTTTTATTTCATATAGGCTACAAAAGAGCACTTACAAAACGTCAAACTAGTTGCTCGGTTTCAAAAAGTCGTTTCTATGGAGAAGAACCGGCAAGAAACTCCATAGTTACTCTTTTAAAAATATGTTGTAGGAATGTTTAACAATCATTTCAAGTATGAGAGAATAATGAGCTACACAATATACCTAAAATGAGAATACGAGTAGCATCAAAGTCAAATAAAAAATATTAATATAGATCGGTTATTCTCTCATTTACAATTTGGGTAAAATACATGACAGTGAAAAGGTTCACTATAATCAGTAAACAATATTAAATATCAAATTATGGTTTATTGGCAGTATACCAGGGAAGCCACAAATGCAGGAAAAATCAGTGCCACACGTCCCTAAGTATTTTTCGGGTTATAAACACACAAACAACAGAAATACTTTGCCTTTTATAAAACCTCATATACATTTGAAGGATACGCCGTAGCTTTTAATTAGTATCAAGATCACACAAAATACTCTCAAAAGAGCCTGAAAACTCCCAAACAAATATGTCAGACATATTAAAACATAATTCATCCTTTTTCTGTACAGTCGGTAAAAATTGATTACCTCTGGGATCCCGAGAGTCAAATATGCAAACCTTTTTACAAATGATTCTTAAACATGGACGTTTATTTTAAAAGCAAAATTCGACATGTTTTTGATACACCAACGATGAAATATAAATTAGTCTCTCTTTTACATTTTGATAAAGTACGGTTCGCAATTATTTGAATTTTAATTGCGTTGTTAATCTGGCTTATGGACCATAGGGTATTGTTTTTTATTTCGATCTTTGTCCTCGTGTATATTCTCTTTGAGTTGTCCCTAATTGCAATTTTTGTTAATCAACTCGGCTAGGTATTCGGCTCAAAAAACGGAATGTTTTCCCAAAGGATTTAGGACCGTATTCTTGCTGATTTACAATTCAAAGTTGTTTTTCTATAGAAGAGGCCTAAATAAGTATTCAACCAATACACTGCTATTGATAAATATGTACATTTTTTTTAGCAAAGGCTATTTAGAATTTATAAAGTACAACGAAGAATAAAAATACCGTCGTTAATAAAAATCCTCAAAATAGAGCTTCAAGATCAAATCCTTTATACAAAAAGATGACCTGGCTGCTACAGAGAATTAACTAGTGAAAATCCCTAATCAAATATTGCTTAGTTCGAGAATCAAACCTCAAGCTCAGTAAACGCCATTAAAAGTGACTAGACTAAAGAAGCAGACTACCTCACTTCACATTAGAAAATTATTACAAATCTACTTCACATTAACAGAAAACCAAACAAATCTTACGTGAAGTTTTACAGCTATAATACAATTGGACCAAGTCAAAGTCATAAACAATTCAAGCCGTAACTTACAGTTCTGCCTACCCCTTAGGGAAGCAACTTGGATCGGGATTGTAAATAAAGTTAAATTACAGAATTACAAAACGCCTTAAGTTTTTATTTCAGTGAATTATTTAGCGACATGTCGGGGACTGAGTTGAAAAGCAATACCTTGGTGGTGTCGTTAATTAGGAGTTTCCTTGCATCCCTTGAGGCTAAGAGATGAACGTGAAAGATCGAACGCTGGAAACTGAGGCCCGGAAAATTTTACAGTTTTTTTGCTTGTATCATGAGGTAAAGGAAAGAAACATGGAAATGCATGCCGTTGTGGAGATTGGTCAGTCAATAACCATGGTACCGAAGTTGACCGCTTAGTATGCACTGGTGGAGGCTTCTTCATGATTGGGACAAAAACGGAGAAGCGACAAAAGACGACTGAGAAACAGATAAATCAGTTGGTGAAAAATGTTAGAAGATACCTACTACTATTAGCCTAAAATGTTAAAAGATTTTTAAGGCACTTTAAAATTGGAAAAAACCCTAATGGACTTATTTTTAAAGTAGCCTATAGTGCAGTCACTCCATTACATTTCTGCTTACCTCCTAGAAAAAAAGACGTGATACTAATTCCCTTCAATATTCTGTAAGACAGAGAAATAACACAAAGTAACAAGGCACCAAGTCGCTTTTTATTACGATACGCTACGTCCCAAATTCAAGACGAGTGCGAAATTATTTAAATCAACTTAAGTGTCGGGCGAAATGTTTGCAAGTTTAGTCGTTACAACTGCCGGCGACAACGGGTGAGGCGCACAATTAAATGGAAATAAAAATAATATTAACAAGGACTGTTACAGTATGCAACTAATGGTTGTTCTGCAGAAAGTCTGAAAAATAGGGAATGAGGCTACCTCGTGTAGTGGTCGCAAAGTTCAAGGTTGTGGGTGTGATTGCTTGTTCGGGCAAAGTGTAATCGGGTTTTCTTAAAAGGTAGTTCTCAATGCGGAATCTGGATTTGTGCCCTGTTGATGGCAATAGGCTCGCCCTCAATTACATTGAGACCTACGTACATATATCATAACAGAAACGAAATAGTGTACTTTACACCTCTGTCTATCCTCTGGGATACAGGTGTGACTTTGTGAATGGAAGAAAGTCAGTGAGAAGCCTAGCAAAGCAATGGTATCTTCCATTTTACGTTTTGGAGGTCTGAATCTATCCACCGATGCTATTATTTATCAAGGTAACAAAATACTGATCTGAATTTCATGTAGTGCCTGAGGGCGTACAAAGGTATTTGGTTAAAATGTTATGTCAACATTATTATCGATGTAATAATTTAATTAATAATTTACCGCCAGCATACTGTTTTTAGGGATACTTTTTGCTTTAGAGCTATAGCTAGCTCTTTATTTTGCACATTAGATCTACGAGACTACACCTTTTCGTTTTCCATTCTAATTTAAAGTATTTACTATACAGTCAGGGCCCTCTTTTCTCGTAAGAGCGTTGCGATCGATGGAGGCCACCTATTCCCAGATCCTTAACCAATATGTACATATCAATGTCATTGTAAAGTTTAAACAAAATTGTCATAGGAGTCCTATTATCCTTATATGCCCGCACCAAATAGGTTAAAGACGGCCCTATGCACAGCATCAAAAGCCAACAGCTTGGCTACATAGCGGTTTTTTTCGCCAATTTAACCGGGTTGTTCAAAAGTCCCAAAAAACAAAAATTATGACTCCTCATAACTATTTTCAATATTAAATCATTTACAGAAACTTACCTTTATTGCATAGAGCCGACTAGAACTTGAGTACTAAGTCTTGTGTATATTCAAGGATAAGCTTTGCGAAAGCAACTTTAGGTCTTCCAGTAACAAGCCTCTCTTATACATATTGCAAACGTTAGCTGAAACATAATGAAAAAACTTTGTTTATGGAAACGAAAAACTGACGTTTAATCTAGACTTCAAGAGTCTAGGCTTGTTTCCCGCAGGTGTTGGCAAGTATATTGGTTCTTCCTCATTTTTTATTAAGGCTGAAAGACAGTCACACGTTAGAACCTTCTTCTTCATTCGGTTACTTAAGTTCAGCGTACTTGTCATCGTTTTCCATCCATCTTTTGTTTCTATCATCTCATCACTCTCGTTAGTCACTCTCTCCGTACTCATCTCCTCTTTTACACCAACATTGTTATCTCTCTCCAGCCTTCCTTTCCTTTCATTTCTTAGAGTGAACCTATTGCCTTTATCTATGAGACATTTATCCAATTCAGTTCTAGAATTGCTACTAAAATAATTTTAGCATGTATGTATTGTTAAAACTGTATGTACAAATCGTTCAGTTTTTATTTCGTTATTTTCGTTCACTTTACCATATTTTAATTATAGTAGCCTTTATTAAATTTCTATATCGTCTAAAGAAATCTTTTTATTCTTTGTTCCATGATCCATCATTTCCACGAACCAATCCCCATTTTCCTTCGCATTTTCTCCTCAATGTAGATAAAAGTATTACTGCTAACAATATGAAAACTAAATTCATTTCGAAGCTTAAAATTTTACAATTCTGCAATAACGACCATTAAAGAGCACCAATATTTGATGGCAAGTGGAGGAAAATCGCTTTATACAACGTCATATACGATCAATATGACGCCGTTAGATTTTATTATGTACATATATAGATATAGATCGGTGAGTCTTTAGGGAGAATAGAAATACAGATGCTTTTATAAGACGGCCGATATCTAAGCCACTTTGGGGAATCAGAATGTATATGACACGTCGAAATGATAGCTTTTAGCAGTATAGTATACATGTGTATGTTCCAATATTTACAGATATACAACGCGGATAAAAAATGTGTGGTCATATTTAAGGGTGTGGATCAGACTTCCAAACTAAGAAACTTCCTCTATGAGACCAACATCGTAATCGCCGAAAATAATCAGGTTTGTTATACATTTGTGTCGAGTAAGTATTTAATTTTTGTACGGTAAAATATAATTTTGGGTAGACAATATTTTTTCAGAAACATGGGCAGCAGCGTCTTCTGTAAATTCACCACCAATACTGCGATCCCCAAGCCGCTTGCCAAGCGTGGGGATTATGCTAGCTTAAACAGGGAGGCCTATGTTCAACATTGGACGTCTTTTGGCTGATGATTATGAATCATATTTTTTCCTTGTTTGTTGTTTGTTTCAGTTTGATTTTTTCCTTGTTTCAGTTTGATGATACATACCATACGCTTAAATAAAACCAAGATTTTCACAGAAATGTCAACAATGAAGCACAAAACCTCTAAGAGATAATAAACATTAACAGAAGTCTGTTACCAGTAATCCGTCTATTTAAGTAAGAATCAATATTAGTTCTAGACTTATATTAGGCTTTGGTAGCCAGATGTTTTTACTTGAACTTAATTAAGTAAAGTAGCTATAAAAGTAGTAATTAAGTTAACAGTAATGTCTAATACTGGATTATGCCTGTTGCTTTATTAGGTCTTAATTGTATTTTTGTTAATGATAAGTGTTATTCTAGCTTCAATATTATTTGCGCGTGCTGTCTTTTATGCAGACTCTAATTTAATTTACCTGTTTCGCTAAGAAAATATTGCACTACATCTTATCGTTTTAATTTTAATAAAACACGTTTTACTGGTTTGAAATATCTCATACCTAAATTGCCAAGATTAGGACTATTTTTACTAGCAAGAATCGAACCTTTAACCCTTAACACAGCAGGGTTATCAAAATTGATCAGTCACTTGTAAAAAATAAATAAATAAAGAGAACTTTACTTGTCAAACGACTCAAGATTTTTGACAACGTCAACTGGGAATACAGTCGTGATGATGGATTATATAAAACTTACACAACATTTCTATAGGCACAACAGTAGGTATAAAAAACAAAACTAAAGTAATTTCAGTAAGAGGTACATGCTACGTCTACAACGAACAAAAGAATCTAGAAAAGTCTAGAAAAAAAGTTTTATAATAAACAAAAAGAAAACATTAAAACTTTGGCCCATCTGAGAAAAACTTTTAAGATACAATTCTCAAATAACCTTAAAAACTACTGTATTTTATAGTGTCATGGCGGACAGTGTTCAAAAATTGTGACCAACAGTGAGTGTTCCACCAGTGGTAATACAATCAACCTGTCTGCCATTCTATCGATAACACCACGTGACAGGATTCCATGTGAATTAAGGTTTTGTATGGAGTAGAGCTTCTTTTCATATTGTATCATCATCCACAGTTACTCAAAAACTCAGAAACTTTAGTTTTCACACCCTTTTTCTCAGTAAAACACTAATTTTCATCATCATCACCAGGCAGAAGACCTTAATTGCTGAACAAAGGCCTCCCTCTTAAGCGGCGGGTGCTTGGCAAGCGGCTTGGAATCGCAGTATTAGTGGTGAAATTATAGAAAACGCTGTTGCCCATCTTCTGAATTTTTCTTTAGTCGCCTCCTACGACTCCCAACGGAACGAGATGGGAAGGTGCTATTCTGGCCCTGCACCCCTCTGGCAACACCAATTTTAGTGTTGTGCATTTCTCGATATCAACCATCGAACTGTCAATTTTTTAACTGGGTTACCATTTTGTGTTTTACACAAGTATAGTTAGTTATATTTAGTACGTAAACTCTACGTACCACCAGGAAAAAAGCACGAAGTACAAATAAATGGAATAAGAGTTTTTCGGCAGAGCATCCTTCAGTACTCGTTGAATTCTAAACGAAACAAATGATTGTTAGCCTTGCCCCTAAAATGGCGACGTAAAAAAAACGGAACTGCGTATATTTTCCCGCCCCGAGCCTCGTTTAGAAGCAAACAAGTGAGAACACTTGGGATCCGTGTTTTTTCGCAACAAAAATAATGTTTTACCAAATCGTTTTGTATAAGTTCGCTGTATGCGCCCTAAGATGTTATGGAAAGCATTATAATGAGTATTGCGCTTTTTTCTACGAAATTTTGTTAGTTTTTCTTTGACGTGGGGTTGGAGGGCTTCGAATTCGAACGCAGAGGACAGATCTTTTATCCTCCTGTTTATAAAAAAGAATGAATGGCTTAAAATCGCCGGCGCACACTAGACGGTCAATCCCGCTACCATCCTTCTGTCTGGCCAATCTCTACAGCATGACAATACCTGTTTTCATGTGTCTCATGCCACCGAGAAGATCCCTGCTGTCAATTTCTGCTCTTACAATCTTTCGTATTATTTATTCATTTTCATATAAATAGTATACATCAACTCTCTTCCTTGTAAAATATAATTCGGAAAACGGTAACCCACCTTTGATTCTGAGGAAAAAAATTAAACACAAAGATTTGTTAGTAATGTTGTTTCTCTGTCTGTTGAATGAATCTATAATAAATAAACTGCCAAGCGTAGAATCTAGAAAATATTTTACACATTTCGTTTATTTACAATAAAATATACATTATGTATAATTTCTAACTATTATTAAACATATATACAGAAAAGAAATACTATAAAAGCCTCATGAAATTTTTCTATCACTGGATAATAGTAAAATTTTAATTTTAATTTCTAGTAATTACAAAGTCAAACTTGTTTGTGGGACAGTGTCCAGATGGCCCAATCAAATCAATAACTTTATACGCGCGCTGTAACTTGATAATAACACTTATTTCTAAGCAATTAACGTTTATTATTTAATAATAATTTAAATTTTGCCGTGTGGTATCCGGCCTAGAATTGACCACCCCCTTTCCTGCCGTGGGTGTCGTAAGAGGCGACTAAGGGAAAATCCAGAAGGTGGGCAGCAGCGTCTTCTGTAATTTGACGCCCAACACTGCGATCCCCAAGCCGCTTGCCAAGCGTGGGGATTATGGCAACACCCCCCCTTCTAAAAGGGGGAGGCTCTCGTTCAACAGTGGACGGCTTCCGGCTGATGATGATTTAATAATTTAAAGAACATGCGAGTAGGTTTACCTACTTTTTTCATAGTTCTGGAGGATGTAGATCTAGATTGTTGTGTGACTGAAATACATCTTGATCGAATTATGGTAACAACGGCTAATCACAGTGAGACTAGCCAATTCGCAGAAGAGTAGCACAGTGAACAAATGTGTGGTCAAACACAATTGTGCCCATATAATAACCATTGTCAGTAGTTTTTTTCATTAGAATAAATTTAAAATTTCAATAAAACCAAAAACCAAAAGAATTTTTTTAGTTAATCCTACAGATTAAGCTTATACGGGTTGAAAAACCGTCCGTTAGGTTCAATACTAAATGATTTTGTGGTTGCGATCACGGCCGGTGCCACTAGGGCGAAATGACAAGCTAAAAATATAAACATGTGTTTACCATTACCTAGGTATTTAATTGGCACTCGGCCCTACCGGGTTTAGGTTAGGTAATGTCATTAGCGTAATCTACAGTAAAAGTCTTCAAACCTTAAAAGAACTGTATCTTAACTTCGTCATTGTGCCAAATTGATAAAGGAAATTTGAAAAATGATGGACACAAGCGGGACTTGACCCCGCGAACTTCGCCTAACCGTGGCGCTGCTCTAACCAACTGAGCCACCGTGTCGCTGCTCGAATTCTTGAATTGCTTGAATTTCCAGTTCCCTTTTAGTATTTATTTATTTATTAAACAAAATTTAGTACAGCGTTTAGCCACTTACACTAAATTATTTACTAATTACTTAGAAATAAATCTAGATGTATAAAACAAAGAATATAAAATGAGAGAATTTTTTTTTATTAATAATAATAATACAATTGTTAGTCCCAAAAATGACTGCAAATATGCATTAATTAAATAGTGCCTATCACTCAGTCCTCTCACAAAATCGCAAACATTCTAACATTATCGTCTTCCATTCATCAGCCAACAGATCCAAACCTGGGTTGGCCTCCACGAGTGCGTTGAGCATCTTCAACATGCGCGGCATGGGGGAGGAGGATCGGGCTACTGTATGGCAGTATTTACGTCTTAAGGGTGACGTCATTGTTATTAGTTTCGAAGTACTTTATTACAATCACAAAATAACCAATGATACACTCCATCGACTATACTTATCTATGAAACCGAATCGCAACTGTCATAAAATAAACAGCTAGAGCACTAAGCAAATAATGCGACAACTAAAAATGAGTTATATTACAATAGGCATAAACTTCAGAATCATAAAAATTCTTCCCAATTTTATTTTTTGGTAAATATGAAAAGCTTGCGTTAGGCAGACGGTCAAACCCCAGAGGTCACCGCAGTTTGAGATGTTTTATGTTACTGCTATATTTGTGACTAGACCAACCCACGAATTCGTCCTAAATTTTCTTTTTGTACTGCGAAAACCGTTAATATTTCAAAATTAAATTTAGCTTAAGTGACTTCTTAAAACATCGGCAATCTACCAGTGAAGTCCTATCAAAATTGGTCCAGCCGTTTCGGAGAAAAGCCGGGATAAACAAACCGACAAAAAATATTTTTAAGTTTCTCTGTTATAAAATGTGATAGTGTACTTTCAGCATATGGAAAAAGCTGTTATTTTGATATAACTAACAGACAATTTAATTTTATTTATTATTCAAATAAGTTATTTATGAGAACGTCTAGCCACTGATCCTTCTACTGTTATTGTAAATTAAGCTTTTCCAGGGATTTGTGTAGAAAATATTTTTATTATTTATGCGTGTTATAAAGTTTGAATATTTTTTTTTTGGGTATTACCCTTTTACTTTTCACAGTCAACTGGGATCAGTAGACCATGAAGATACATAATCTCTGACTAATTTTATTGTAGGTACTCTTTAGAATGGTATTGATTATATGACTATCTTGCCACGACTACAGCGTTCCTGCTAAGCGTGAGCTCCTGGGTTCGATCCCCGGGTCGGGAAGCGTTATTGGTTTTTTCATTTGGAATTCCCAGTAGTAGCACGGAATCTGGATTATTACATTGGGACCTATAACATTACTAGCGCCTATTCAATTCTATTCGCTTAGCGTTGTAATTACCCATGTAATTTACTATTCCCATCGAATATTCTGAACCGAATAAGGGTCCATTCAGTGTTGCCAACATCAGCCCGGTACAGTCAGTATACAAAAACTGAGAATTTGCTGACTGTACGCTTCAGACTACATTTGCTTCGCCGCACGTGAGTCAGCGAAATTTGTTGTGGGGTCCCAGTGTCGGCGGTAATAAGAAATAAGTATCCAGTAACTTTCCCATCATAAGGTAAATTTTTATTATTTTTATGAGCCTGTAATTTCCCACTGCAGGGCAAAGGCCTCCCTACTCTCTTTCCATGTCAAGAACTGTCACTGCCAAGTCCTTCATATAATAAAAGTCCTCCTGACCGAATTTCGGTCCCGGCGGCTTGTCTCAGCTGAGACTAGCCATCTGCGCAGGAGATATTATAGTGCACAAGTATGCGCGCAGACACAGGTGCACTCCCTATTCCCTCACTCTCATAATCCGATGGAACGGTAGACCGACACGACCGGAGAGAGATCAGGCGCAGGACCAACGGCTTAACGTGCCTTCCGAAGCACGGTGGGGTCTCGACATGTGAAAACGGTCACCCATCACAAGACTGACCGCGGCGAGCACGGCTTAACCTCGCAGATCCACTGATCTGCCGGGTAGCCGCATAGCTACGAGCCCGACCGAGTAAGCCCGAGTCCTTCATAAAGGAGTCCAGTTCATCTCGCCATCTCCGTTTGGGTCTGCCTCGCTGATGGATACGTCTCTAAAAATCCTTCATATATATTCAGTATATCAGATTTCATAAGTATTACAACTTAAAAGTCACTCGTAAAGACCTAAATACCTACTTAAAATCCTATCTTATGAGTACTTAACAGCAAACTAAAACAAGAATCCTACCTTGATTAGGAAGACCTGCGTGAATAAAAGAGCTGAAGAAATTACATCATCATCATCAGCCGGAAGACGTCCACTGGACAAAGGCCTCCCCCTTAAATAGGGAGGAGAGTTGCCATAATCCTCACACTTGGTAAGCGGCTTGGGGATCGCAGTGTTGGTGGTCAAGTTACAGAAGACGCTGCTGCCCATCTTCTGGATTTTCCCTTAGTCGCCTCTTACGACACCCACGGGAGGAAAGGGGGTGGTCAATTCTAGGCCGGATACCACACGGCAAAGAAGAAGAAATTTACGACACTATAATGCTGTAACCTGTATTTGAATTAAACTTGTATAAGTAAATACTTAAAGCACTAAAGACCCACATAACAACAGTCCTAAATATTCTGAAAATAAACTCCTGTTCCCACATTGTAAAACAGCTTCAAACAAAGGTAAAACAAAGTATATTTTTTATGGTACCCACCTGCGTTAATAGACCAATATTTACTGCTTACTTAATTACTACAAAAGGAACAGTGAGTTAATTGTATTCCGACTTAATTGAACAGATTCTATGAACTTAAATCTCCAGTTAAATAAATGGTATGGATCTAAGAATTCTCACGTCTATTTTGCAGAGCAATTTAATTCTCCGGTTCTCGATAAAAGATTTTCTTTCTTCCTTTAAAATTGTTCGTCCAGCGCTTGCAATTTTTCCTGTATCGTAAAAGCATTTGAGACATGAAATATCACTTGCAAAACCTGGATCATTACGGATTCGAAGATAGATATTTTCCGAGTCTGAGCTTTTGTGCATGTGATTTTTCATGTCCTTAAAATGCACCTACGATACAAGAGAAATTCCGAGGGAAGCAACGGATTTTACGGAAAATAGCATTCAAAATACATTTTCACCTAGGAATATAGGAAGCTTAATATTCAAAACCCGAACATTTTAGGCTAAAGTTACAGTTCAAGAATTTTTGAGAAAACTTTTGATCCGCGCTCACAAGCGCCACACACACTGTCGGGACCAAACGCACTTTAGTAAACAAGCCAACGATTAGCGTACAATTGAGGCGACGCCCCCGGGAGCCCGGCTCAAAGGACCAAACCGGGAACTGTTTTATAATTTTCTGAAAGGGTGAAAGGGTACGGGAATTTGGCGAATCATTTTTCGGAATGGAAAAAGGTTGGAGCGTGTACTGTATGAGGTAGACTCAAAGGGATATCGGGACTATGTTAGCAGCTGCTCCTTCGGTACTTAAAATAGCTGTTAGTTTATAAACTTCTGAAGGTTTGTGGGTATGGAAACATCACGTTAATACTGGCTTGATGTAGTCTGACGACTTGAGAAAGGTTTCAGCATCAACTTTTTATATAGACAAGATTGGATGTTGGAAAATTTTGTAATAATAACGAATTGTTTTGTTATAATCGTATTCGATGGGCAGAGTAAATCAGGTATTAAGATGAGGCCGCTGAAGGCTTTGAATATGCATATTATGTTTATAAAAATTGCCTTCATTAAAATTCTCTTTTACTGTACTAATTAATTAATTCAATCACTCCGATTAAGACATTCACATACATAAGGCAATCAATGAAATAAGTAGGTAAACATATGTCGTTTTTCTATATTTCAGCAGAGCATAAACCGTGTGAAGCCGACAATCTCTGTGCCATACTCTGCAAAATGTTTAACGTGAAAATATTTGACAATCCGCCTAGAGTCGTTGGCAAGCACTTGGCTTGCTGCGCAAAAGGTCTGCGTCAATACTTTTATGCCATTCAAGCATTTATTTCATAGAATGTTTAACGATATACAAAAATTTCTAAAGAAGCAAAGAATATTTTGATTTAAAAGTCTCCAAAGAGGTAGACGGCTTTTTATTTTTCATTTTCTTCTATTTGTGCCTCTTCGTAGAGCCCCTGGTAGACCTACAGCCAGGTGGACTGACAATGTTGTTACTGTACAGGGAAGATACTAATGCAAAATGCCCAAAACAGAAATTATGCCCAGCGGTGGGTCAAAATAATGCTGATGATGATGGAGGATGGAGGAGCGGTGTATAGACACCTACATTACACTGTTTAGTTATTTAACTAGACACACATTAGGACACTAATCTATGAGAAAAGACAAAATGATAGTTTTTGTACAATAAAGAGTTGTTTTACGTTAATGCCAGCTTCCATAATAACCTTTTATTCATCATATCTATAATCAAAAAGCTTTATCTAATTCTCCAACGTTTGATAAAAAAAACTTTCGATTACATTGCGCAGACTCTTATAACGATTCTATTGTAAAGCCTAACGAAGCCGTCCTTGAACAGTAAATGCCTTCGATTTACGTCCGACAAGCACAAAGACGTGTTATATGTTCAATCTTGCCACTGTTAGGAGCGCAATGTTCCTTTTGTGAGTTCAATTGATTTCCGTCTTAGCTACGTGACAGAATACCTCTCACATTCTTGACCTCGGAAGACCGATGGCGAAAATAAGTCTGAAATGATAACAGTTTCTTCATCTGCTTGTTGAGGGTGGTTAAATAGATAACTTGATTTGTTTCGATAATTTTCATTTGTTTTCAATTACAAGAGGGGACATACAAGACGGTCCAATGAAAGACCATATAATACCTTAATTTGTCTGGTGAGCTATCTAATTGACATCCAAAAATTCTTCCTTTTTTTGGTTTATTTAACTTGATTTGTACCTTTAGTCCAACTACTTATCATTAGTCCACTTAATGATTTTTGTATCTGGATCTTACCTAAACTATTCAAAACCTTACCGGAACATAACAACGCTTCACCCACCCTAAATAAATAGATCTATTACTAATACCCGCTTGGCCAAAAATTCGAAAATCCCAAAAATATTTTCAGAATCCACTTTTAACAGAACTTAATAAATTCGATAGTGTGACTTTTGGTGCCATTTTAGCATGTTGCCCATGCTAAGCTTGAATCTAAATTGATAAAGGAAACTTGAAAAATGATGGACACGAGCGGGATTCGAACCCGCGACCTTCGCCGATCCGTGGCGCTGCTCTAACCAACTGAGCCACCGTGTCGCTGCTCGCATCCATCGAATTTCAAGTTCCCTTTTTGTATTTACGTCTTAAGGGTGACGTCAGGTATTATCTGTTGGAATCTATGATTACCAACTCAGTGTTATACCTTTACAGCTATAAATCACTGAAACGATAATACCAACCCAAATTTATATGACTTTTGGTGCCATTTTAGCATGTTGCCCATGCTAAGCTTGAATCTAAATTGATAAAGGAAACTTGAAAAATGATGGACACGAGCGGGATTCGAACCCGCGACCTTCGCCGATCAGTGGCGCTGCTCTAACCAGCGGGTTAGAGCAGCGCCACGGATCGGCAATCGGCATTAGATCCATCATTTTTCAAGTTTCCTTTATCAATTTAAATTCGATAGTGGTTTCAGAAGACCGGCCAATTCTTCATATTCTTCTATTTTACCTATCCCAGTGCGGTTCAATTCATCTTTTCATTTACTTGGAACGCAATGTATTCACGTTTTGCCATTTATTCGTGCCTATAACACCTGTCGCGTCTCACAGAGCATTACACGGAATTTATCATTTAATGTACCTACGCTTCCTTGAAGTATTTTCTTCGGTGAGTTCTTGAGCTTGTGAGCCATATATAAACGACTGTATATTTATTCACTTGAACGCTTTTCTGTCGGCAGATGTTCTGATTTCACATGCAATTTGCTGGGCCGTTGATTGGGGCACAGCGGTACCTAACCAGCCGGTATTAATGTAGGTAAAAAGAAGAGGCCCCATGTTTTGAAGAATTTTACGTTCAATTTTCATTTAGCAAGATCGCATTATTGATTTATTTATTTACGTACGTTTAAAATTCTCTGAGATGAGATGGAAAGTTATAAAAGAAGACGGAATAATCTGTCTGACGTACGTATTTGCTAAAATGGCATACGGGAACCAATCTGCTTATGTTTTATAAATGAAAGACATTGCATTACCTTTGCTGGAGCTTAAAAGTAGCATCGAGCATTTAAAATAGCTTCAAGTATAAAACTTTTTTTTGGAAGTAATGCCTCAGAATCTCATTATACTCGGACAACATTGTAACTCCCTTAGCCAAAAGTTGTACCGAAACTAAATTCAAAATTGTCCTACATAAATAATTTGAAGATTGTCGTATTACAATAAGCTGTGCAAAGTCTAAACCTATTAATCTCAATTACCAAGATCCATATCAAACCAGGCGTATAAACCCACAGAAGAAGGAATAATGCCTCAATAAGCACAACTCTCTACTTAGGTACGAACTTAGCGCGTCTATTCGCTTTAACAGGCTTTCAGCGTTACTATGATCGTAATAGTTACTTAACTGAACGGATTGAGTGCGAACTAAACCTGGAGTTGCACACATTAAGCCTTAAGAATCAGGTGATACGATTACGGTCGTTTTGCTTTAAGAACTATTTTCTTCTTCTTCTTTCTATATGTCTGTTTCTGTTTAGTGGTGAAGATGGCTGTTGTAATCTTTCTTTATTGTATAGTTTAATGATGCCCTGATTGGCGCAGTATCTAAGTAATTGGACTATTGCGCTAAGAGTTGTGGGCTTCAGTACGCACGGGGAAATTGTGAGATCCACAAACGATTGTCCTGACACTGGGTGTTTGTGTAAGTGATAATTATTATATGACATGTTTGTGAAACGCACTCACGATGCAGGAGAAAATCTTAGGGTTTGGGAGTAGAGGGTCAGGGAGACGATTAGAAAAAAAAGTTTAGGATTAATGTAGTCTATGTCCACCCTGAAGGTCCATTCTAAATAATGGAGAAATAATTTCGTATATTGGATGGATAGTTTTATAGATTACTCAATACATACAAACTTTCACCTCTTGTAATAATAGTAGGTATAAAAAATATCGACTTCTTGTTAACCTTAAATCATCAAACCATTCAGTTAAAGTAATAATAATATTGTTGGTAGCCGCTTTTTTTTTTTTTTTTTTCTCAGCCTATATTGTCCCACTGCAGGGCAAAGGCCTCCCTTTCACTCTTCCACTTTACTCGGTCGTGTGCTAAAGTGGACCAGTCTCTCCTATAGGCAAGCAGCTCGTCATGCCACCGTCGTCTGGGTCTGCCGCGATGACGTCGTATATTTTGTGGGACCCAGTCGGTGCAAATTTTTGCCCATAAGTTGTTGGTCATGCGGCAGACGTGTCCGGCCCAGTCCCATTTAAGCTTGGCAACTTAAATGGTAGCCGCTTATTCAGTAATATTTAGCCTTAAAAAAATACAAGATTTTCACCTTTTTGAATTGCACAAAACTAATCAAAACTGCACCGGAGGAACATGTAAACAAAAACAAGCAATTTTCGTTATTACCAGCCAAAATTGACAGGAATTTTTCGCGCGAAATTTCATATGACACCGTCCTTTCGTTAGAGAAACAATTTGAATTTGCGTAGGAATTGCAAGTTGTCTTGTTGCGACCAAAGAGAATGAACATTTTGCATGCTTCGGCATCTTGGGGACTTTCGCCTCTTGTGAATAATTAAATAAAAATTAACAACATTAAATAGAAGAACGCTTTCAATTTCAGTGTGTTTTTAACCAACTACAAAATAGGAGGATTTCTATGTTCGACTGTTTAAATTTTTAATGATGATTTCCGTTTTTTTACCTTGACCAATAATAAAGCGCTTTCAATTGTTATAATAAGTTTATTTATACTCTCTTTAATTATGTTGTTCTATTGTTTAAAATATTAATCTGCCAGAAGAAGACCTGTTTAAAATTGTTAAAGATCTGGTATATCGATCCGGATTGTCCGTGCCCCGCTTGCTCAAGTGTCAGAAGTGTCTCATCACCAGCATACTGGAAGTCTTTACCAACAACTCTGATGCCGCTTCCGACGTAGCTTACTGAACATTAAAAATATAAGAGTACTGTCGACTCAAAAAGAATGCGCACGGTCTGAGGTTTTTAACAGGGCCCTTTATTATTATTTGTGACCCTGGTTTCGCGCCCCTCTAGGGTCTGCGTCCCCAGGCACCGCTGGCACCACCCTAGTTACGGCACTGCTTTAGACGTAGGCTATTGAAGTAGATTATACCTAAAAAAACACATGCAGACAAAGATAAAACCTCCTGTTTCTAAGTCGATTTAAAAGGATGTTATCGGCTTTCATCTCTAAACTCAATTACCTAAACTAGCTCGAACTCAAAGCATAATAAATTTAAATGCTGGCACTTTTTGGAGACCAATCCTGTATTGTTGGATCCGTTGCAATATTTTATTTATACGTGCCCAGATTGCTGGCGTGTAGTTTTTTCTGTGTTGGCACCAAACTAAGCCGTATTTGAATAAATTTTTTTTAGTCTATGTGAAATGTTTGGTGGGAAAAAACTCCTATTTTGCTGCTTTGTTAGCTTTGGAGTTAACTTAAAAATATACACTGCAATCGTAACTTTTAGTTAAACAGATTACTTAGCAAAAACACATTTGGCAGAAAAAGATTATTTTAACTACAATTATTGAATCAAGTAGGTTAAATAATTTGTAAGACATCGAGCGATTGTTGTCAGCCGCAAATATTAAAAGGTCATCAAATATTAAAACTTGTACCGTCTTTCAGTCGCAGTTTTCTTCTTACCGTATGGCTGATGAACAACCTGGGCCAGAGTTTAAACCGCCTATACACTGTACAGGTCTCTGATGGCTTTACACACTGTCGAATAATCTCTCAGGTGTGCCGGTTTCCTTACGATGTTTTCCTGCACCGTTTGTAGCAACTGATCTTATTCTTACGTATGGTTGATGAACAACCTGGTGTCAGAGTTTATACCGCCTGTAGGCCTCTGACATGACTTTACACACCATTGAAAAATCTCACAGGTGTGCCGGTTTCCTCACGAAGTTTTCCTTCGACGTTTGTAGCAACTGATAACTAATGTATAGTACGCGTAATTTATATTACGCACTTTTAAGACACTGGTGCGTGCCGGGGTTTTGAATTAGCGACCTTTGACTTTCCAGACCAACGGTAATCATCATCATCAGCCGGAAGACGTCCACTGTTTAACGAAGGCCTCCTCAACCAACGGTAATACCACTCGGCTATCACTGCACTGCACTGTCGCAGTTGACCTGATAATAAAAGGAATTTTTTGTATACCTGTGTAAGCACCAGTATCTCTCAGACAAATAAATGATATTTCTTTATTCTTTCTATTAACAAAATACAGGAACATGTAACATACTGATCCTTTAATATAATCCACTGGCGTTTCATCTCATTGGCGCATGTTCGGCTATATTGCCTCCCAAAGCTATCTCTATCAATATCATATATCTTGTTATTCCGGGGAGCCCGGCACGGTGCGCAGTCGCTTGCTACACAATATTTTGTTGGGACTTGTGTACTTAGATGTTGATTAAAGTGTATTCGTTTGATTGTTTTGGGGTTAACAGTTGGCTGTTTACCTGATATTATGCAAGTATGACTTATATTGGGAGTTTGTTGTTTATTTATTTTTAAATTATTAACTTTTGATGGTCTTGAAATTAGCAATATTCCTACAAAACAGCGTGAGTGGAGTACATTTGATCAAAAATTGATTTGAATTAAATTTATCGAATCGGGAGCGTCGGCCACAGGTGCCTCGACCACTGGGGGCCTAAGCCACGGACCCGTTTGACTGAGGAATCAGTTGAGTACATGATAATAAAATACTTAATTATATTTTATAAATTAGTTATTCCCGTCCCCGTCTCTACCCACCTCTGGTCCAAACTTAGGCGTGACTATATAGGTAAATACTTCTCATTAAAGATAATACTATTACGCCCCTTATTACATTGGGATCTATAATATAACTGGCGAAATGTAGGTGTACCATACACCTTACTCCCTTCGGGGAATTCAGGCGTGACGTCATGTTTATAATTAACTAGCTGCAAGCAGCGGTATTATCCGCTACATTTTCAGGGATAAAAAGCCTATATGTTAATCCAGGGTGTCAGCTACCTCCATACCAAATTTTAGCAAAATCGGTCCAGCCGTTTGAGCGTGAAGAGGTAACAAACACACTCACAAACTTTGACCTTTATAATATTAGTGTGGATATAACCGATTCGTTTCAAATTTACGCTCAAGAACATACCTCTATATAATTACAAATTTATCTTACAGATACATACAACACATAAGCCCACGTCTACCCAGCAAACATTTTAAGTGCAGCACCAACAAAATAATTGCTGTAATTTATGATAATACTACCACTATTTCACACAGCAAATATCATTACGACGAGTTCCCTTGAGACTGAACAGACACTCGTAATTAGGGGTGGAATTATTTGTCCCCACACAATAATGATCACATCTTTTTATTAACTTTGTTGGGTATTTAATGTCAAATAAAATAACATCAACATCGCCGTGCTTATTTAAAGCTGTATACATTGTACGATAAAGAATGATAAGTAATGTAATAACTTCATCTATATCTATACTTATAATAAATCTGTAGAAGTGAAAATTCTGTACATTGAAAATATGAAAAAAATAAATGGCAGGGGGTGTTACTAGAACGAGACCGAACCCAACAATGTGAATAAAATTTTTTTTGTCTGTCTGTCTGTCTGTTTGTTCAGGCATCATGCAAAAACTACCGGTTCGATTACGATGAAACTTGGTATACTTATTCTTTAATATTCGGGCACCACACTGGGTACTTTTTATCTATACTTATAATAAAACTGTAGAGAGGTCAATTCTGTACATTGAATATATATTCAAAATTATTATTGGAGGATAACTGGTGATCGATACTGATGCCAAAAATGCAATTAGTAAATTTTTTGTCGGTCTGTCTGTCTGTCTGTCTGTCTGTATGTGCACGCATGGGTCAAAAACTACTGAAGGGATTTTAACCAAACTTGGTACGATTGTAGTCCATACGCCTGGGCAGGTTATAGGCTATATAACATAACGCTAAAACACATAGGAGCTGAGCAGTAACGATAAATTTGAAGCAAGTCGGATGAAAATGCGTTTTCGAGCTCTTATCCTCGCATACGTCGATCATACACCAAAAGTATGTATTACAAAAATGATGGTCTCTAAAAGATCTACAAAAAAGTCTTTAATAGTATATATCTATCTTTTATAAATTAGCCACAATAACGTGTTTAATCATTAGGCACTTCTTCAAGTGTATTAATAAAATATATAAATATATTGTATTTCACATAGATATATCGTTATCAAACTCAAATATTCAAAAAGTACACTTTAATATCCATTTTATAAAAAAAAAAGAAATCGGTATATAAGATATAGATGAAATAAAACTTCCAAATCTCGCCGCGCCAGTATGGGTACGGCGCGGCGGTATAAATGGTTTTTCTTTTTTAAAATTGAATGTACAGACACGGGTCGTTTACGATTTTATTATATGTATAGATATAGATTTTTTCTTATTACCTCATAGACAATTGTAATTCTCGCAGCAAGTAACACATACGGTTCTCCGGAACTTATTTCTGTCAAAGTAATTTAACGACTTCTAGCTCAAAGGCATCCTTCAGCTGTAACATCATTGAGGCGGACATTCTAGCAGCAAGATAGATTTTCTATCCTGTGTATAACGATTTCGGTTGAGTGTACAGCCTTATGCTTCGCCATGACCATCAACATCAACCATTACCATTGACTCACGCAGTCTTAAAGATGCCTTTAATCTTACGAATACTTAGCTGCTTCTTACACGCACACACAATCGTACGACGCTTACTCTTAGGTCACGAGTTCTCTATAAATTTTGTCTGTTGAGATACTGATACATTGGGATCTACACCAAACCTAGCGAAATTGTGGGAGTAGGTACAATATGTGCACCTCTGCCTACGCCTTCGCGGAATACAAGCGTGTCGTTGCCGTATGTTTTATAACAATATTTTTTTTAAGAGTCAACTGCAATGTTTCCCGAATTTAACTTAATTAAGAATAAACCGACACACAGACAAAATATCCAAAATAATAGAAATGGGTTGTATTGTATAGGTTTCTAAAACGTCGCCCCACACTGGGAATTTCTCCTGTATCGTGGGTGCGTTTCACAAACTTGAAATTTCACTTACACAAACACCCAGACTCGGGACGAACATCTACAGATCACACTTTTTTTGCGGGAATCGAACCCACAACCAATCTCTTAGCCACTGCGCCAATCAGGTCGTCACGGTTGTCTTTTATCATTGGTATTTTTTTTTCTACAGTAGTTTCAATGTACAGGAACTCAGAAACGCCCAAAACGGATTTATTTATGTCCTCTTCTTCAGTTATATATTATTTTCAATAGACTTTCTGTAACTTCCGTAATTACCGTTCAATTTTTGCGGTTTTTTTTTAAATACCGGAAAGTATTCTTAGTTAAATAAGTGGTTTAAAGATTTTTAACCTACTTAAAAAAGCCTGCCTGGTAGGTATTTTTTTCTGTTAAAACTTCAATGTACTACTGGTGTTTTATCCGAAATACACGCGGACGAAGTCGCGGGCAACAGCTATACATGTAATAAAATAGTACGGCATGGCGTAAAAACTACTAAATCGAATTCGCTCAAACTTAGCTAATATATTAAAAACAATTTAAAAATACTTTTGCTGTTTCCGAATTTCCACGCGGACGGAGTCGCGGGCACATCTAGTTTAAAATAAGTGTATTGAATGTAGTCGCTCTGAAGATAATAAACCTGCTTCATTTGAGCAAAGATGCTGATTTAATCCCATAAAAGTACAAAATGCAATGATATTTCAAAAAAGTATAGATATGTTATTAACGCCCTCATTTTGACGACTCAAATAGGGGACAATTTTAGTCTTGGGTAGTACAATTTTCGTCCAATCGGACATGAGACTAGTGCAGTTCGGATTCAGAGTTCGGAATACTTTTCTCATTCATTTTGTTAGCATATGACGTATCTATACTTTTTTACATATCATTGACGACTAAATGTATTTCCATGTATTCTAAGATACAACTAACTATTTATTGCGTCTGATAAATAACAATAGGTTCTATTTATGTGTCAGATACACTCAGAGTGGTCGTTAGGGCATACAATCATTGTTAGCTGGGCAATCTAAACATCATGGCATGACCCACTGCTTTGAGACGATACGCTCATGGCAATACGAAGCAGAGCTAGGATAAAGTAATTACACCCACATTTTGCCGTAATGATATAGGTCCCAATGTAAAAGGGGGAGCCTATTGCCTTTAACCGGGAACAGATCCAAACTCCGTATTCCTACTGAGCATAACCTTGTAGAAAAACCTTATAGCCTTTTGCCTGACCAGGGAATTAAATTCAGAACCTCGTGCTCAGCAGTCTTAGCGACCATTAGACATTCAATGACATTTCAACACAATTCTAGATAGACGGCTCTAAAATTAAGTAATCGTCAGTATACTGCCACACCGCAGCTCGCAGGGTTATTCTCCCACCGGAGTCGTTAGCACATCCAACGTATCTGGGAAGTCAAACTGTGTCTCGCGGAAAATTTATGAGAATTCCCCTCCCGATGGAGGGAACGCTTCTTATGGACTCACGGGGACATTAGATTGATGTAGAGATACGACTGTGTCCTGCTCATCCCCTAATGGATGATGACGTGTGGACCGTTATTAAGTAAAGATATGAGATTAAATAAAAAAAACAAATGACACGACATAACATTGTTTTTTGCAAATATTAATTTACTAGCAACGCCCCGCGGTGTTACGCGCTACATTTTTTCGGGTTAGAAAGTCGCGTTTGTGTTATTCCACGGTGACAGCTACCTCCATACCAAATTTTATCAAAATCGGTCCAGCCGTTTGAGCTTGAAGAGGTAACAAACATACAAACACACTCACAAACTTTCGCCTTTATAACATTACTGTGATTAGTGTGATAATATAGAGAACACTCACAAAAGTTGTTGTATTTTTTTCTTCTTTTTAACCCTATAAACCCCGTTTCACAAAATAAACCATTATTATTGTGCGGAACCTTTCATCAAATCATTCAGTGCTCGAACTTCACAGCGATGTAGTTATAGACGGTTGGTAACAGTGTCAGGTGAAACAAGCCGTCCATTCGCAAGGCTAACACAATTTTGTTTCTGAGCAGGGTCCAGACGACATTATATGTATACGGAATGGGTATATAGAGTCATGTAATATAGACACTAGACAGCTATGTACACCTGCTTGTCTTTGTAGTTTATATATGTAGCCTTCTTCATATACTAATATTGTAATGCGTGTAATAGTTTGTTTGTTCGAATTGATAAAATATTTTTGTGCTGGATGTCCATTTGTCGAGACTGACATGGCGAAATCCGTACCGTCTTTTCACCAAATCGGTCCAGATGGCGTGACCAAGGAAAACAGGGATTCATTTTTATATAAGTCTAGCTTTCGCCCGCGACTTCGCTCGCATGTATTTGGAATGTTTTATAGCCTGTAGTCTTCCTCGATAAATGTGCTAACTAACACTGAAAGATTTTTTCAAATCGGACCAGTAGTTCCTGAGATTAGCGCGTTCAAGCTAACAAACTCTTCTTTATAATAGGTATGAAGTGAGTTTATAAAACAAAAGTGTTTAAGTTACCTCCCTGCCTACCCCCGGGAGTTGTCGTTATGAATGTATTTAGAGGCAAAAACTTGTGAAACTCATCCCGTATATAGTTCCCAGTTCGTGTATTGTAAACCATACATGTAACGTTTATACCGACTCATAAACGGAATGTTTAGTATTTCAGTTTCATATTTTCAACAAACTTTTATTATTTAGCCAACAACCTCAATATATAGTATTATATCTGAGGTATATAAAGTTTGCTTGTTTAAAACTTAAGAGGCTGTAAAGTGGGAACAAGCGTTGTTGTTGACCCCATACGTTAAAAGGCCACCCGATCCCGTGGGTGTCGCGGTACTTATGGATATTTATTTTTGTAAGAGAGAAGATTGGGTGTCAATAATTTTGCAATATCGTAATTACAATCTACCTACGACTAATGCCTACGAACATTAAACTTACGATAACGCACTCTCATGTGTTCACACACAGTGATAAAGTCTGTGGATATGTGTAGTCACACAAAATAAATAAATTCTTTCATAGACTGGGAATCGAATTATAGACCTTATTCTTGGCAGTCGCGGAGTCTTCAGCATCAAACGTAAGAAAGAAAAAAAAGTTATTCATACGCTATATTCAATGACGTAACACTGTTGTAAAGCAAAATAAAATATAAAAATAAACTGCTAAAATAGTGTACACGCGTGAATACTAAAAGATTCAGAAAACAAAAATGATACATATTACGTACGAAATGTAATGTCCACGTCAAAAAACAGCGGTACCAACACAAGAAAAATAACGTAAAAATATCAGAGCGGTACAAAAAACAGGCACCTACAGACGCAACGTAAAAAATGGATAAAATGGAACTTGTTTTTCTAGGATATATGACAAAAAATGATACGTTTAAGTTGGCAGACTAAGCTTCATATGATTTATATAGCATTGTCTGCTTGTCTTCATAGAATTCTGGTTCTTTACTATATTTTACTGCCTCGCTACGCGCAATACCTTGGAGCTGTCCTTAATTAGGAATTCCAAATTTAAGGTTCCTCTACTTCTTATCGTATGGTTGATGAACAACCTGGTGTCAGAGTTTAAACCGCCTGTAGACCTGACATGGCTTTACACACCGTTGAAAAATCTCTCAGGTGTGCCGGTTTCCTCACGATGATTTCCTTCACCGTTTTTATCTACTGATCTGGAGGAAATGCCCCCTCCAAGTCGAGCAAAAAAGCGGCACGGCCGTACCATCCTTTTCTCAAGCATAACTAATTTATAGTATGCATATAAATTCGAAAAGACATTGGTGGGTGCTGGGGTTTGAACTTGCAACCTTTGACGCGGCAGTCCAACGGTCATACCATTTGGCTATCACTGCTGTTCAAATGCATGTTGTGGGTAGTAAAAGAATAGGTAGATAAAATAAGAACAAACAACACACCATCTACAGCTTAGTTTATGGGTCGAATAAAGTTTACTTTTTGCATATACATATATCCACGTTACACATAGGACTTAAACTCGCATAATATACCTGGTAGTACCAAAACACCCTTCTTTCTTGGAAAAACACATACAAGTACACCCTATATCCCTTGTCTGTCTTACAACGCAAGCGTTCTAAATGTACCAACTAAATTAGCAAGGTTTGGTAAGAATGCGAGGTAAAGCCTTCCTGTTCAATTACGAGGGAAAATAGCATCTGGAGGTACCTACTTAACGCTGGTGTTCTGTTAGATCCTTACACATTCTCTCTGATTTATTTACGAGATGCATGTTGGGTTTTTCTTCGTTATTTTTAACGGTTCCCCATATTTAGAGTTTGTTTTTGTATCGTGTCTTGAGAATAAAGATCTAACTTGAAGAAAGAAAGATCCATTTGTATTTCATTTTGTAAAGAACTTTGTCTGGCCTTAGTATTGATTAATCGTTATGATTCGCTGTTTCTGGCGTTGTTATACTACGGTGCTTGGAATGCTGTGTGTGATAAGATGTGATGAGAACTATGACTTTCTACGTCCGGCACACCATGGACGGCCGCCTCCTTACCATCCTTGTTGATAAGCCCATCTCTAAACCACGATAAGCCCGGCTTACTATAAATTATTTATCAGTTACTAAAAACGGTAAAGGAAAACATCGTGAGGAAACCAGCACACCTGAGAGATTTTTTAACGGTGTATAAAGCCATGTCAGACGCCTACAAGCGGTTTAAACTCTGACACCAGGTTGTTCATCAACCATACGATAAGAAGAAGAAGAAGCCCGGTTTCTATTGGAAAATTAATCAAAACGAAGAAGATTATATTGTCTTTGACAATAATTTAGATAAAGTACGAGTTCCTAGTACTTTTTATAAAATCTCTTTAAAATTTAATAAAAATGAACGTCGCCCCACACTAGGAATTTCTCCTGTATCGTGCGTTTCACAAACATGAAACATCACTGACTCAGACACTCAGACTCGGGACAAACATTTGCGAATCACCCAAATTTTTGTCCCGTGCGGGAGACGAACCCGCAACCGTTACTGCAGCAGTCCAATTGCCACTGCCTCAAATAGGTAGTCAAACCTTCGCCTAGCTTTTCTCTTTTAAGCTTGTTGCTTCACCTCTGTGCCACTGCTCAACGCCAGATTGTGAATACAGTGGGAGTGTGGTCTGGTCTATGGCAGAATGAACGTAATACCTTGTTAGACAGCATACTACGTCCGGTGTCATGTATTATGAGGACCTTATTGCGACCAGAACTAACTTCCGTGCTTTCGGACGTTTTTGCCATACCTACTATTGAAATCAAATTAACAGCTAGGACCCATTAGTTTTACCTTTTTTTTTTTACCGTGTTGCTTGGCGACTATCTCAGTTGTGGATCCCTTATTATGCTTTTGGCATACTAGTCTTTATGTCTCCCGCTTGCTATGGAGGGAAGTGGGAACTAAATTTTTATTCTTACTCCTCCTATATATTCTTTATGGTTCCAAGACAGTCGAGTCATTTCTCTGGGACGCCTCGAGCTTCATTGCCTCGATGGATCTCAATGGTTATCATTGTAGATCCTGGCTTACAGGAGTAACAATGATGGGCACGAGTGGTGGGCTAGTCCCGATACAAAAAAACCTTCGCCTACCCCTTTAAAATAATGAAAAAAAAAGCATGATAAAATACATGCCTAGACAAAATAATTCATGAAATAAATGTACGAATAAATTCCGCCACAAGAGGATCGTTTGCGGTCTATGGAGAAAGCCGAACGTGAAGTAGGTACTTCAATTTAATTGGTATCACAGTTTTAAGTTTTAATGCGAAATATTTTGGAGCCAAATTGTATACATTTGTTGAAGATTTAGTCTCTATATTATGAGGGACTAAGGGCCCTTGAAAAGGCTTGTATGCAAATGGCGGTGAAGAAGTGGTGCTTATGTTTCTTAATCCTAAAAATGAGGAATACAATCAAGAAATGTACAGGGTGGTGAGGTTATTATATACAATTATAGCACGTAGTACACGGTATTTTTTGTAAAAATAATACAATAATTTACCCTGTAGCGACATCTACACGTTGAAAGACACAATGACGAAGACATGCATCGCGCTAGCGAAGCAATCACACTCGCTAGCTATAAATACAGCCGCCCCGAGTTGAGAAGTGGGGCGCAGCGGCCCACCAGGCATTCCACCGCCTGGTTGGAAGATCTTCCTTTTCGTTGGAGGAACTCCACATCCCTTCCTCCACAACCCGCTACGTTTAAACATAGCACTGATAGCCGAGTGGTATGACCGTTGGACTGCAAAGTCGAAGAAAGGTCGCAAGTTCACACCCCGGCACGCACCAACGTCTTTTTGAATTCATGTGCATATTATTAATTCGTTATTAGTTGCTAAAAACAGTGAAGGAAAACATCGTGAGGAACCCGGCGCACCTGAGAGATTTTTCAACGGTGTGTGAAACCATGTCAGAGGCCTAAAGGAGGTTTAAACTCTGACACCAGGTTGTTTATCAACTATACGATAAGAAGAAAAACGTTAAAATCACAACGTCATAATAATTGTAAATAGAGAGAATGTTAGACGCAGATCTAGATAGAGAAAGGAGATAAAGATGAGATCTGTAAGCGTCTAACGAGTCCCTTGTTCTTTTTTTTTGTATAACTCTTATATTTAATGTGTTCGGTATCGCCAGGTTATGTGCTCGAACACGCTGGCAGACAAAAAAGGCAACAAACATAGAAATGTATTATATCAGTCGTGTACAAAGTGGAGCCCTGCGTAATTACAAAACTATTTAATTAGGACATCATAAAAACCTGACCAGGCAGTCCATAGTCATAGTGTCTAATGTTCACTCATTACCCTTGTCATAGAAAGAAGGAAAGAAAGAAAAAGCTTTTCTTTTTACAAGCACAAAAATTGTTTGGTGAAAAAAACTGCGTTAGATTAAACTAACGTACTTTTATTCACCAATAATTTTACACAAAAAACAAAATAGTAATTAAGTGGCAACATATACTAGAAAAATACAAAAATCGTCATCATACAGTCTGTGGATTAAACTGTTTATCCATAGACAAAGTGACCGATAACTGACTAATATGGAGTTCTAACATTGTAATAAGCAACGAAAACACAAAACTATCGCAAAACGTCAATCGTGCAGTTAGAATGACACATAGGCCGACAATCCCACAATCTTTAGTGCACAACAGGCAACGCTTCAGGGCGATCAAAATGCCAGTCAAAAACGTGCCAGTGGGCAATTAGCAGGATTTCAAATTTTCAACCACTGCGCAGTGTGCAGGAAACGACACGTCAGTACTTTAAATGGTACAATAATGCTTTTCACACGTACATAAGATCGTTGGATTCTCATATAACAGGCGGAGAGCCTATTGCCATATATTCAGCACAGCGGTAAGACAGAAAAAGGAATCATTAAGACGTGTAACGTTCGTGTTCTTCGTGTCGACATGAAACAATTGTGAACATGGAAATTGGAAACAGGTCATACTGCCCTTTTACCATGAACTCCTTAAGCAGGACAGTTTAAGACGTGGAAGCGAGACGCTGCATTACACTGCTCGTAGCGGCGCCTCGTTTCCTCATCGTAAACTGTCCTGTTTTAACAGTTCTTGATAAGGTGGCAGTGGTGTGATTGGCTAGTCAATTGCAACAAATCTGCAAATCAGCCCACCCTGGACATACTTAGGTATCATCACTCGTGGAGGCACTATTCTTGCACCCGAAACTTGCATCGCTTTATTTGTCAGGCATGTTATTATAAATCTGTTTCTTGAATTACTAATGGAAATAAGAGGAACTAATAATGAACCTGTTACATTGTAAAAAAAAAGTCCTGGTGACCTAGTGGTTGACATACCGGATTTCTATGCACGAGGTTGCAGGTTCAAACCCAGGCAAGTATCAATGTGACTTTTTCAATGTCATAAATACTTTCTTAGATATTCCAAGACACCACTGACTGACGGTGACGGAAAACATCGTAAGGAAACCTGGATTTAATTATCTGAAATCGCCAACCCGCAGTGAGCTAGCGTGGTGATCAGTGCTCAATCCTTCTCTATACGAGAAGAGGCCTTTGCCCTGCAGTGGGACAGTTATAGGCTGTTATTACCTATTTATACCTTGTAAAAAAGGATAATTGACCCTTATAATGAACAAACGTCTATTACTTCCTCCCAAAACTTCGCAGAATGCTTTCTTTCCTAAATTCCTTTGAAATATGGCAAAAGTTAAATTTTATTGTTCTTGTTAATTTTTAAAATTAACACTTAGTACTTCAAGTTATAAGTATCTGTTAAGGGGCGTTACAGACATCTGTGGAGTTAATTACTGTTTCCTAAGAAATAAGAAAATGGCGACCTTGCCAAGTTCGAAATTATAAGGAATTATAAATATATGTATATATATTTGTAATGAAAGGCTTTATGAATCAGGTGCTAGCCTTCAGCCTGCGACTTCGACATCTAGGAAATTTTCAATGCCTCTATTCCGGGATAAAAAGTAGCCTTCCTTTGTTTGTAGGATGTAAGCTCCCATCAAATTCCATCAAAATCAGTTCAGTGGTATAGCCGTGAAAGCAAAACGGATAGAAATATTTTCGCATCTATAATTATGGATAGTTGGAGGGTTCAAGAGTTCCTGGCATCAGTATTTTAAGCCTGTAGAAGCGCGTAGGTATAGGGGTACCCACAAAATACGCGATTAGTGATGTTACTCAGAGCTTGGTGTAGTCTGTCTTTAGATAGACAACAGCCCCCTTACTATGAACAGTTAAAGCAGGACATTTATTGTTATGGAAGCGTAATGCCGCACTAGACTGCACATAGCGGCGTCTCGCTGTCACATCAGAAAATTTCCTGCTTGAAGAGTTCAATGTTAGGAGGCTGTTCTTAATATTTCATCCTTGATAAATTTACTGGAAACTAAGACCCTTTAGACTGAAGGACATAAGCAGCCCTTGTATCTCTAGGACGTTTATAAATAGATTGGATCCGGAATCAATCCTTTTGTTTCAAGCATGCCCTTTCAACGTCCATATCTCATCCTTAATGTACTTAGAACTCAGAAATAGACGGATAAAAATCCAAAATTCATGACACCAAAGGATCAAGGGTAAATCCTTCAACCAGAAAAATGCCCCGTTTTACGCACCAAGTAATTTTAGTGTCACCTGGACTCCATTTGGTTGTGATTTCCATTAAAACTTCACGTCTGTTGATTCAGGGATGACAGCGAAACATAATGTATTAGATATGTGTGAAACTCGCCGACAGAGAAGGGTAGGACGGGGTAGAACAGACGACGGTCTGGCATTTTGTCGCTACTCGGCATTTTTGACTGAAAAGTTTTGAGCGTGTGTCGCGAAGATATTGATTCGGGGTCTGACCTTCATCAGCAGGACATTTTCACGGATCATTACCGTCCCTTTTGTGTAGAACATGTATAACATCTCTACGTAATTATTTCGGCAAGTTAGGTCTTTGACTTCTGAGTAATCCAGCAGAATTACTAAAATAGATTACTTTTAACCCAAGCTACTAACGGATATCAAGACCATAATAAAATGGGTTACTTTTGTTAGTATTTAAAGTCAAAAAAACAAATACCATTTGTTTTTTATTGCAGGGAAAAAAGCTCGTCAGCTGAAAATCAGCGCCGCGACACTGTCTCGCATAGGGTCGCTGCATATGCTGAGCGAGGGCCATTTCGCGTGTTTGTGACGCATATTTTTTTTCCTACTTTGTTCTTTTGTTTTACCATGTTCTTTTGTTTTGTAATTTGTGTCCTATATGCGTCATTACCTGCTTGCTGAATGCTTTTTCTTTCTTTTTTTCTAGCTCTCCAAAGTTTGCAAACATACTTTTAGGCGTAAAACATGTGAACTTCAAGCAAACTAACCTATAATTTTGGCTAATTACTCCTGAAAAGTTAGCAAAACTTACCACGATCCTTATTATAGTCAAGTCAGCGACAGTCGGTAAAGCAGGGCTCCTAATAACGTGTGCAAACTTTATCCAGCACTTCAATGGAAACTGTTGGCTGACGTCATGACAAATTGTCAAAGTTTATGACGTGGAGAGGGGAATGGATTAATAACCTTTACTTTAGGTAGCTACACCGGTTTTTCTTACGCAAGTTTGATAGGGAAATGTCGATGTTAGCAAATATTAATTATTGATTCTGTAGGTTAACAACGTATCACAGTTTCCTTTATAACTAACACAAGGGTTGCCACCACGTTATTTATAATATAATGAGGAACTCGTAGCTACGTGGCTACGGCGCAGCACCCTTACCATGAACTCTTAAAGCAGGGCAGTTCACCATGTGGAAGCGAGACGCCGCTACGTGCTGTGTAATGCAGCGTCTCGCTTCCACATGGTAAACTGTCCTGCTTTAAGAGTTCATGGTAAGGGGGCTGATCAGTATATCGAATTCGAACTCGCCGCGGTCAGTTTTGTAATGGGTGACCGTGTTCACATGTCGAGACCCCTCCGTGCTTCGGCATTGGTCCTGCGCCTGATCTCTTTTCGGTCTTGTCGGTCTACCGTCCCATCAGAGTATGAGAGTGAGGGAATAGGGAGTGCACCTGTATTTGCGCGCATACTTATGCAATATAATATCTCTAGGTGTTTTGGGTATAAGGATATTTCTACGTCTTCTTCTTCTTATCGTATGGTTGATGAACAACCTGGTGTCAGAGTTTAAACCGCCTGTAGGCCTCTGACATGGCTTTACACACCATTGAAAAATCTCTCAGGAGTGCCGGTTTCCTCACGATGTTTTCCTTCACCGTTTTTAGCAACTGATAACTAATTTATAGTACGCACATGAATTCGAAAAGACAGTGGTGCGTGCCGGGGTTTGAACTTGCGACCTTTCACTTGGTAGTCCAACGGTCGCACCACTCGGCTATCAGTGCCACCAAGTTATTTCTACGTCAAAAAAATTTTTTCGAAACGGCCTCTTTAGATTGTTATTATTATTAGCCTAAAGTGTTCCAATGCTGGGCAAAGATTAACTATCTAAATTAAGGCTTAAAGGTATGGCTTTATAGGATCAGGTGCACTGGTAACACCAGGACTTATCGTACAAAATAAAACTTCCCTTACCAGGTTCCAACCCAATAACGTTAACAACCAAGATCGAGAAGGAAGACCATTCTTATAATTTTACTTTAGAATTTCGGTCACGGCGGCCTGTCTCAGCTGAGACTAGCCATCTGCGCAGGAGATATTATAGTGCACAAGTATGCGCGCAGACACAGGTGCACTCCCTATTCCCTCACTCTCATATTCCGATGGGACGGTAGACCGACACGACCGGAGAGAGATCAGGCGCAGGACCAACGGCTTAACGTGCCTTCCGAAGCAACAAAAAGAAATACACTCTATATGAACATATCTAAATTCTCATCAACCTATAATAAGGAAGAAATCTAGGTAAATTCTCTATTTTCTTACCCAAAAACTTCTAAATCGAACAAAAACGACTTTATTACCTAAAACCACGTTGCTCCAATATTTCTCAATCACAACATACCCTCACTATAAAAAGGGGAACAAAATTAGAATTTCCCGTTGCGTGGAAGGATCTCAATTTAGCAAAACCTCAACAAAGCGTGTGAGACAAAGCATTTGGTACTCAAACGCTTTCGTTAACTCCACCGCGGTAAAGTTTAGTTGGCGTGGGCTGACTGCTAGAGGAGCAGTGTCCTTAATACATTGACTGACGTGCGGTAGACACAATAGAAAAACTATTGTTTGGGGGACACCTGGTGACCGCGTTGGCGCTCAAAGGGTTAAAATCCTTTTTGCAAGACCAAGATATTTTATTAGTCGTATATAGAATATTTATATTAAACTGCGCCGAGCGGTGTTACCCGTTACATTTTCACGGGATAAATAGTAGCCTATATGTTAATTCAGGGTGTCCGCTACCTCTGGCGGTAGAATGCTGCAGCGATCCCACCTCCCCGCCATCAATAGCGCAGAGCAGGCATGTGAGGTTTTAGTGGGTAGGCCCCTGGATCTTATTGGGTTCGGAGGAGAGTCCCACATACCCTCGTCGTCTCCCAACGGCGGGGGATGCGTAATGCATCTCTCACTCCTCACTTGGAAAAAAAAGGTGTCAGCTACCTCCATACCAAATTTTAGCAAAATCGGTCCACCCGTTTCAGCGTGAAGAGGTAACAAACATACAAACACACTCACAAACTTTCGCCTTTATAAATTAGTGTGTCTACCTGTGCCCCGCGGTGTTACCCGCTAGATTTTTTCGCGATAAAAAGTAGCCTATGTGTTAATCCATGGTGTCAGCTACCTCCATAATATTATTATTACAACTATCATCACACTAATATTATAAAGGTGAAAGTTTGTAAGTGTGTTTGTGAGTTTGTATGTTTGTTACATCTTCACGCTCGAACGGCTGGACCGATTTTGCTAAAATTTGGTATGCAGATAGCTGACACCCTGGATTAACACATAAGCTACTTTTTATCCCGAAAAATAGAGGGTAACACAGGGGCGCAACTAGTATTAAAATAACTTCCCCCACACAAAAGACTAAGCAAGTCTGGAACTCCTTAGTTTGCGATTTATAATAATTTGGTAGCTCTATAAATCAACTGGAAGGCATATTGTTGTGAACTAGAACCGTTATTATGAAATTTGCCCATCCATTTATCTTCAGTGCGATCCGCGGGAAAGTTTTCAACAACTTTGATGCTCTGATTCGCGGCATGACTAAGCGTGCCTCTTCACAGAGGGTTCATACGGTATATCTAGTTCCATCACGCTTGTATTACTAAATCCTGTTAGTAAATTTACGACTGCATGAGGTCCTGGCTTCGAAATCCATGTCGGGCAGTGTTATTGGGTTATTCTATAGGTAATTCTCAATTGCAGCACGGAGTCTGAATTTGTGCCCGGTTGATGGAAATAGGCTCGCCCTATTACATTGAGACCCATAACATAACTTTTTAACCGCAAAACAGCGCTATTATCGTTGTAATTTGCAGCCTATGTATGATTCTCATGACTAAGGTTTTAATTCACTCTAAAGTTTCATCAAAATCATCAAACGAAGAAGGAGTGACAATCATGGACCCATCCATCCATCTTCACAAACTTAGGATAATAGAATTCAATTTTAGTCATAGTCGATAATGTTTTTATTTCATATAGGCTACAAAAGGGCACTTACAAAACGTCGAAACTAGTTGCTCGGTTCCAAAAAGTCGTTTATATGAAGAAGAACCGGCAAGAAACTCCATAGTTACTCTTTTAAAAATATGTTGTTGGTTTGTTTGTCAATTTTAGTAGGATTAGTAGGAAATATTTCATCTCTATAATATAATATCTATTCTCTAACCCGCCACCACTCGGACCGCACATCAAACCACACCGAGTTTTCAACTTGGCTCATACAAAAGGGCTTTCTTTAGAAATTTTCATATTACTTTACTAGTTATAAGTGTAGCTGGCTCGGAAATATGAAAAGCAATCTCGAAGGAGATTTTATTACACGAAAAGTAAACGGTGTTTAGTAAGCAAGGATTACCTTGGAGAGCGGTGTTCTCGTAATGTTATTCGGATTTGGGAAGAAAAACTGACTGGAAAATAAGGTTAAGACTGTGTGAAATTGGTGCGGCTGTTATAATTTGGGTATCATTGAGTTTGTATTTAAATGTTGGTGTATCAAGACAGTGATACTGGTTCTAAATGATGATGGTGATGTGTATTTTTGACCGCTTTGCGTAGCACTAATTGAGTAGAGTTTCGTAGAAATAAGGTCTAGACTAGAACATTATAAAATGTAACTTAGGTAGGTATAAAAGAAGAATAAAACACAAGTGTAATTTAATGGATTAATAATAATAATAAATGTTTATTCACAAGACTTTTACCAATTACGCTATTAAGTCTCTGACTTCTGAGCTAGGTAAAACCTGTGTTACAGAAGTCAGTGCCCTCTCATAATATTAGTTTGGATTTTTTGGCTGTCAGCCCCCTTGCTCACCCTTAAATTAGGTCAATTTTCGTTGTGGAAGCAAGACGCCGTACACATAGCGGCCTTTCGGTTCCACAGGTGTAAATGTCCTGCTTTAACAGTTCATGGTAAGGAGGCAGGAAGGTGTTAAGCATCATAAGGCTGCTCACACTGGAGACTCGGATCTGACTGTTTAGTTTATCAGTTGCTAAAAACGGTGACGGAAAACATAATGAGGAAACCGGCATATCTGAGAGATTTTTCCACGGTGTGTAAAGCCATGTCATAGGCCTACAGGCAGTTTAAACTCTGACACCAGGCTGTTCATCAACCATACGATGAGAAGAATAAAAAATAATGCTTTGGTTATTAACAACGAAACACGAGGGATCTTTTGTTCAGAGACGCAAGGACAAGAAACTTACAATGTTCAAAAAACATATATTTAAGTTTGTAACTTCAGTTTGTGTGCCAGGTGAAGTTTACCTCAATCAACAGCGTCTTTACAAAACAAACATAACGTAAATCTCGCACAAAGTGTGTGAGAATGTGCGAGAACTTGGTATTATTCGCACACTCAATGTTACCAACTTTTAGTTTAGACCCCAATATAATATTTAACGTGTCTGGAACTTGAATATTCTTAGGATTTATACTAGTTGTGAGCCGTAACCTTGCTTGGCTATTTAGGATTGGGTGCAGATTCTTCAAACTTTATCAGAATAATTCACAACTGTGTTTTTTTTTAATAAAACTTCGCCCCACGCTAGAACTAGCGCCAACGCCCCACACTAGTAATTAATTTCTTCTGTATCGTGGGTGCGTTTCACAAACATAAAATATCACATAAACAAACACCCAGACTCGGGACAATCAAATGTGAATCGCACAAGTTTTTGCCCCAAGCGGGAATCGAACCCGCAACCTTTAGCGCAGCAGTCTAATCTCTTAACCACTGCGCCAATCAGGTCGTCAAATTGTCTGTGTGATGATTTTTCGGGATTTATAAGACATATTCTTCCCTAGTTTATAAGTTGTCAATATTTCTGGCCCTTACACAAATATTGAACATGGAAAATATATACTGTCATTTCAATCTCGATCTTTACATCTTTCAGTATACTAGCATCGCTGGCTTAGTGGTGATGACCTAAAAAAGACAGGACAGAGCTACCAATTGTATTTTAGAGGACTTTTAAAGACAGCATCAGTCAGAAAAAGGGGGCTGAAAACTTTAAAAAGCTTTTTTTGACGCGAATAAAATACCATAACTGTTGCACAGAGTATAGTAGAACCGACTAGGAAATAGTTCATGAACATAGCAATTATATTATTATAGGATATACATAATGGCACAAGCACCAAGTATACGCTTACACAAACAGTATACGTACCTCCAGTAACGGCCAAACTCCCTCAAAATGGTAATAATAATGTCTCCTTTGACCCTACCGAAGTTTGCTCGCTCTAACTGGCAATACAAAGATTCCGAAACCGTTTCACCAAAGTTACTTATCGTTAAAGTTGATTTCAAATGCGGGGTGAGTAGATTTAAACATTATGATTAAATAGCTCTTGGCGACTTCATCCGTTTAGATCGAGGATATAAACAGAATCTGATTGTGTTCTGCGAAGTTTTGACCTCAGTTGCACTTCGCTCTAGGGGATGTTTTAAGTATTAATATATTTTGCTACAATACTGTAGTATTCTTTGCAAGTTTCAAGTTGTCATACGCAGTGAACACAATTTTATAAATTCACCCCCATGAGGTTGAATTTAGAAAAATACTTTTGTGCACTGCCTTTCAGAAATATTTATTGTAGAGTTGTTTTTATCTTCAATAGTTTGTCCTGTGTGTTAGTCGAGTCGCGACTTTTTCTTAAGCAAGAAAAATAATTGGTCCTCTTCTTCTTATCGTATGGTTGATGAACAAGCTGGTGTCAGAGTTTAAACCACCTGGCTTTACACACCGTTGAGAAATCTTTCAGGTGTGCCGGTTTCCTCACGATGTTTTTCTTCACCGTTTTTAGCAACTGATGACTAATTTATAGTACGCACATGAATTCAAAAAGACATTGGTGCGCGCTGGGGTTTCAGCTTTCGACCTTTGACTTGGCAGTTCAACGGTCATACCACTCGGCTCGGCTAACTTTAAAAAAGTGGTAAACCCGTATAAGGTTCTTAAACGATTAAAATACTATACTAAATAATACCTACCCTAATTCAATCTCTTTATTCCTTTTGACATACACAAAGGGTAACAGAAACGGATTGTATTAAGAACCAAAGCCATTGTATTCAATAATAGTGGGTCGAAATAAACTAATCCCGTCGAAGTTTTCAGCTGAATAGGGGATGAATTTTAAGCGGGCGTAATGTGGCGCACCTTTGTATCGGAGAATGATATTCATCACATCGTTAGAAGACCATAACAATATGAAACAAGAAATCGGTTATTTTACTAACTCAATTATTTTTTCGGATGGATAACTACCCTAGTACCTAGATCAAATAACTATAGTGTACTAATACATATGTACAAATATCCAGACCCGTAAAAAGTATGTAGTTCACACAAAAATGTATTTACTTCGATTTGTAGGTAAATTGATTCATTATCAGCCGGAAGACGACCACTGTTGAACACAGACCTCCCTCTTTAAAAAAGGAGGGGGAGTTGCCATTATCCCCACGCTTGGCGGCCCCGGCTTGGGGATCGCAGAGTTGGTGGTAAAGTTACTGAAGACGCTGCTGCCCATCTCCTGAATATTCCCTTAGTCGCCTGTTATGACACCCACGGGAGGAATGGGGGTGGTCAATTCTAGGCCTGATACCATACATAAAATAAATTTACGCCAAGGAATAAGCTTTTTTAATTGGTAAATTCCATGTCATACGTTTTGACACGAGCTACATGACCTACCCAAAAGACAATTTTTGCAAGCAGATTTGACATCAAAAAGAGCACTGTAAGATCTAATAAATATTGTCACAACAGTGTCTCATGAAGCACCTACGACCATGGTGGCGTAAATAAATATTCCTAAAATTCCCATCAACATACCACAAATGATATCACCATCAAAATACCTCCAGACTGTTTCAACTTATTTTATAACCCAACATTTTTGATCCCATGATAACACAAGCTGAAATATCCAACTTTATTTGTTCACATAACTACCATAGCACAAAAGATACCGACTGGACTTATCGATAGTAGACATATCGATATATTAAACCGATACGAATGAATCGAATAATTGAATGGATAATAAGCAGTTAAAATATGTAGATAACGCAAAACTTTCAATTTCCTTAGTCATAAACTAAGTTCAGAAGGTTCATTTTACTAAATAACATTAAAACTTACTTATTTATTAAAAAAACTATTACATATACTATATACATTAAAACTTAAAGGTAAATCTAAAATTGTGCATTGAAATATCCCTCCTCATCGCTGTCGATTGGTAGGGTGCCCAAAAGACAGGCGGCATTGCACGTTGAATGGCAATGCTAATTCTTTGGCCGAAAAACAAACCTGAACCTTGAAGAGTCGACCAACCGTTAAGACCGGTCTCTAAATACGGGAGCGAACTCGTATTGCTAAATCTTTAAAATTCTGGTCACATTTTGTCTCATACTTTTAGTAGCATTGTATTAGAAAAGAATGACGTATCGTCAAGAAGCTACTTCCATTAATAATACAGAATGTTACTATACTTGTTACATTTTGGTGTCCAAGTAAAGCCTCCCTGGGGTGGTCCTAATTGTTATGTCCGGCGCACCCTGGGTGGTCAACTTTTATCTTCACGCCTTGGCAAGAGTGCCTCGTCGTGTGATAATACCATCGCTACCATCTTTGTTGACTATCCAATCTCTACACTACGGCATGAGCATAACCTGATTCCTTAGACATAGCTCGTGCCAATACGAAGAAGAAGATTAACAATATTTTTGCAGTGCTAGCTGAGCCTCCCTGGGAATGTCCTAATTATTACGACCGGCAGACCCTGGACGGTCAACTTTTATCTTTACACCATGTGCTTATCCTATGCAATCATAAACAACTACTGCTAGCACAACAAGACGTATTTTGAAGACCTTTGTTCAACAGTGGACGTCTTCCGACTGATAATGATTATTAATCTAATCTACTACACAACACTGAGAGCCGAGTATGACCGTTGGACTGCCAAATCAAAGGTCGCAAGTTCAAACTCCGACACGCACCAACGTCTTTTAAATTAGTATTCAGTTGCTAAAAACGGTGAAGGAAAACATCGTGAGGAAACCGGCACACCTGAGATTTTTTAACGGTGTGTAAAGCCACGTCACAGGCGGTTTAAACTCTGACACCAGGTTGTACATTAACCATAGGATAAGATGAAAAATTAAAATAGAGCTTATGTGCACAAATAAAACATATGTTTATTGCGCAGTATGTTATGTAGGCTACCCAAAAACTACGTGTGTAAAGTTGACCTTTTGCCCCCACTTTATTATTGGCGCTATAATAACTTCAAAAATATTTTACAGTTCTCAATTAACATAACAAGAATTTAACCTTATCTGCATATTAATAAAAGTGATATTCCTTTGACCCCAAAAGTAGGTTGTGAGACAAATATGTTTTTGTTAGCCGCCTATAAACAGATTATTACCATTTAAACTGAGAATTTTTAGTTGAATAAATATCTTAGTTCATTTTATTGTAGTCGTAAATCTGTAACTGGTTTGGTGACGCTTCACTGTTAAATGAGCGAGGAAACAAGAAGAGAAGCGAAGAGAGAAGATTTTAGGATTGCGTATAAAGAGCATTCATCATCATCATCCACAGCCCAACTTCACCCACTACTAGGTATAGGCCTCTCTTTCTGTGCCAGTCTCTACGCCTCTGTGCCAGCCTCATCCAGGTTCCACCGCCTATGGCCACGATGTCATACAACATTAGGCTTTAGAAATCATAACGAGAAGTATTAGAAACGTTTGAGAACATTCACTAAAACAAATCTCATTGTAAATTGATAAAGGAAATTTGAAAAACGATAGACACAAGTAAGACTTGCACCTACGATCTTCGCCGTACCGTGGCGCTGCTCCATCCAACTCACGCCGTACCGCGACACGATGGCTCAATTTGTTAGAGCAGCGCCACGGTAATTCAGATTCAAGCTTAGCATGGGCAACATGCAAAAATCTCATTCTATTATACCTTCATTGATAACACTCTGAGCAGTGACCCCTTATACCAAGCTAGCTGGCTAGTATGGTTATTTTTAAAGGTACTACTGGCCAAGTGACAACCCTGTTAACATCCCTTGAGAGATAGATAAATAAAGTGATTAGTTGAAAACACATTTGTTAAAGTTAAAATACGTGCATAATATCACGCCAGTATTCTCCGAAGGGGTAGGCAGATGTGGACATATAATAGTACATTTTGCCAGTTATAGGTTTAGGTCCCAATGTAATAGGGGGCGAGCCTATTCCCATCAACCGAGCACAATTCCAGACTCCGTGCTGCTACTGTGAATATCCTAATGTAAAAACCTCATAACACTTTGCCCGACGCGGGATGCAAACCCTGGACCTCATGCTCAGCAGTCACGCTTAGCGACCACTAGACCAACGAGGCAGTAGAAATTATTATACTCGAAACTAGTTAATATAATTTGTTCTCAGAATAAGCGTCTAAAACACTTAATACATCGTATAACTGACTGATTGCTTCATTAAATTAATTAATTTTGGACATGTTTCTGTCAAATAAATCTTCTAAAAGATATAAGATAGGAACTCGTTCATAAAATTGGTTCAGATGACATTAGAGAATTTTATAAATGTGTTAAGTTATGGTTTTTATGTATAACTTAGATTAAAGATACGTCGGCCGTTGAATAAACTTAAGCTTTTACAAATGGTTGGTGGTGGATGGAGATTAAGTAAAGCCAACTACGCTTTCTTTATTTATCGTTTATTAAGATCGTTGCATCATATATTTATTTATACCGAATATAGATTTTTTGACAATATTTTTCATTCTTTGTGTTGCGGGCAACCTGTGTTGTGGATTTGCTGTGGATGCAAATGGCAAGTTGCCGTTCATTGTGGCGTTCTAAGGGGAGGCCTTTGTTCAACAGTGGATGTCTTCCGGCTGATGATGAAATTATTGTCCGAATGATGGCAAGTGGGTAGCGCCTTATTACATGCGACCGGACCTGAACAACTGGCAAAATGTGTGTCTACTATACACCTCTGCCTACCCCTTTAGGGAATACAGACATCATGTTATGTTATGATAAAATCCTTTTCTTTTCCGGGGAAATCCATCTTGGGGGGCTAGAATGTTATTTATTTCCAAGTATATAATTATAGTATGCAGGACTCCTACCAGCTAAAACCCCAGGGTGACCTCCTAGCTACCATAGATTGTGGGACGCGGGATCTGCGTATGTTACACCGCATCCCTAGACAGTTCCCGACAGCCACTTACGACGGAACCCGCTCAGAGATTAAACCCTAAAAATGGTTACTTTTTATCCTGGCAAAGTCCAGTTTTTTCCGTCGAAGTTACGAGGAGCAAGTATTTAAGTAAGTACATACCTCATCATCAGCCGAAAGACGTCCCCTGTTGGACAAAGGCCTCCCTCTTAATGGGGGGGGTTGCCATAATCTCCACGCTTGGCAAGCGGCTTGGGGATCGCAGTATTGGTGGTGAAGTTACAGAAGACGCTGCTGCCCACCTTTTGGTTATTTTCCCTTAGTCGCCTCTTACGACACCCACGGGAGAAAAGGGGGTGGTCAATTCTAGGCCGGATACCACACGGCACAGTACATACCTATCTAAGGATAATTCGAAACAAAGTGTTCTTCGTGTTAATTTGTATAATTTACTTACGTTTGTACTGAAATGCTAATGTCTGTTTGTATGTTTTAATTGCGCAGTAACACGCAATGTTCCCTTTGGACGTCCGATAAGGGTTTCTGTTGGTTTGCGTTGTTCACCTAATGTTATTATTTGATGTCTTACACCTTGGTATCGGCATGAGCTAATTGTTAGACGGACAAGGGTCTAGCTGTGGCGTAAAACTTGGCTACTAATGGGATGGTAGCAATGATGACCTGGGTTCTGTGTGGGTCAACATTCATTTACAATGTTCCACGAGCCTCCACAATGGTACTTTAATAATAATAATGTCCTCTTAACTGAATTTCAGCCGTGACAACCGAAGATAATAATGTTCTGGTGACCGATTTTCGGTAACGACGGCCTATCTCATCTGAGACTAGCCAAATACGCAGGAAATATTATAGTGCACAAGTATGCGCGCAATCACAGGTGCACTCCCTATTCCCTGACTCTTATAGTCCGATGGGACGGTAAGACACGAACGGAGAGAGATCAGGCGCAGGACCAACAACTTATAGCGCTGTGGCCCTCCATGGCATAGTAATATACGGTATTAAACATGAACGGGGTGAATCGAAACTCAAGTGTGAATAGAATTAAAACTTTGGAAATGATTTTAAATTATTACAGTCAGATGTCAAAAAATATGTAATTTAAAAAATTTAAAAACGCGACTGCCATGTCAAGAATCAAACTGAAAAGTAAATAAAAAACAAGTTCCATCGCAGATAAGGCAATGTTTCACAGAATGGTCCTATGTTACTCGCAATTTTGCAAGGATTCTAACGACACGCCATACATCAAAATCGGATAAGGCATTCAGCAAGTTATGGTGGAAAAAGAAACTCACATAGGTACAATCACGAACCCTGAAAACATTACACTCCTTTTTTTGGGCAGTCATGACTCTAGATTTTTGTCTATAATACAATTTAAAGCATCGGGTCCTGGTAATGGTAACAATCTGTACTCTTTTTACTACAAAATCGGTTCCGACGTTTTGTTTCTATTCGCCCTCGTGTTTCAATTCACCCCGTTTCAATTCAACCGTCTGTGTCATGTCAAACAGTACCTTTGTTTGATATGACACAGATGGTAATAGTTCTCATGAAGCTAATCTAATACCATTCATCGGGCAGGCACAATAGAATTATCCTACATAAATCATAATAATATTTTTATTACCATTTTCCCATAGTTTTGTCACGAGAAGAGGATTTGTTTTGGACGGATGTTTACAATATATTGTCATTATATAATAGGACTACCTCATTGGTCTATGTCGCTAAGGCCGACTGCCGAACATGAGGTGCTGGGTTCGAATCCCGAGTCGGATAAATTGTTACTGGTACTGGGTTTTTGATTAGGTGATTTTCAGTAGCAGCACGGAGTCTGGATTTGTACCCGGTTGAAGGCAATAGGCTGGTCCCCTATTACACAGGGACTCTAATATAACTGGCGAAATGTGGGTGTAATATAATTATGTGCATTTATGCATACCCCTTCGGGGAATACAGGCGAGATGTTATGTTCATTGTATAATTCTTATTCCAATTAAAACACCATACATAAAAAATTTGTTTCGAATAAATTTTACATACAGAGACGCACACTCGCATTTATGATAATTATATTAGTGCTTTTATCAGCTGACTGTTATCCGTCTAGAAATTACGAAGTAAATGCCACTGTTACTAAACTAAACTAACTCGTCGTCATGTACCATATTAGTAACTATTTCTATCTCTATTCTCTTACACATTGTATCTGATCACCCACCCAAAGTGTGACCTGACCTAGAGTTGCTTAACCTTGCAGTCAGATTGAATTGCGCAGAGGTAGCTACGTAACTGTAATTCACAATTTAATAACAGCCTATAACTGTCCCACTGAAAAGGCCTCTTCTCGTATATAGAAAGATTGAGCAGTGATCACCATGCTAGATTATTGCGAGTTGGCTTTTTCACAATGAAAGTATTAATTTAAATCTTCATTCTTTTACACGTCGTACGCGGCCACCCATCCAAAGCCTGGCCGCACCGAGTGTTGCTTAACCTTGCATAAACTAAACTAACCGCCATTCACGATAGTTGTAATTATTTCAATCTTCATTCTTAAATCGTACGTGGCATATTAACTGTGAAACTAATTGTGATGCATTCACTATATAACATAGCGCCAGTATTCTCCAGGAATAATGAATTAATGTAAATCTGTGTCTTGGAACCAATTAATGGACTCTTAATCGACTGGACTATGAATGAGATGCGTTGTGAATGGGAACCTACTCCTATTTATATCGTTGTACAATAGGTACAATCTTCTTCTTATCGTATGTTTGATGAACTAATCTAGTATATTGTTGATCGAAGACACTAGCGCAAAGCGAGGTGACGTGTGAGATGATGGTAGTGTTTCAGAATACCATAGCAACCTGCTATGGTATTCTGAAACACTACCATCATCTCACACGTCGTAGGTACCCATTCACAACGCATCTCATTCATAGTCCAGTCGATTAAGAGTCCATTAATTGGTCATACAACTCGGCTATCACTTCTTTGTAGGGGCAATAATTTTCGTAAATCCATAAAGTGACTATAGGTATATAGGATATATTATCACACTAATATTATGAAGGTGAAAGTTTGTAAGTGTGTTTGTGTCTTTGTATGTTTGTTATCATTTCACGCTCAAACGGCTGGACCGATTTTGCTAAAATTTGGTATGGAGGTAGCTGACACTCTGGATTAACATATAGGCTTTTATCCCGTGACAATTTAGCGGGTAACACCACGGAGCGCAGCTAGTAATTTATAATCTAACTGAACTAACTAAATAAATAAATATCTAACTCAATTATTCTTACAATTATCTAACGCGTATAACTTAGAGCACTTACTTAGTCCTCACATTAAAATATCTTAATGATATCATTAAGACTAAAATAAAATAGTCTTTATAGACATCTTAAAGTCTTGAAACAGCTTTAAAAAGTACTTTTTTATTACTCTTCAGGTTTCTTTTGTTTTAATAGTTAATCTACGCTCACCTAGTTCTTTATTCACAGATTTACGTAGCACGTAGGTAAGGCTTTATAAAAGGTAACGGGCACTAGGTCACCACGCTTGTTCACTTTAACACGCAAAATTAAACTATTATATCCAGACTTCTAGATAATAATTTCCTCCTGACCGAATTTCGGTCACGGCGGCCTGGCTCAGTTAAGACTAGACAACTACGCAGGAGATATTATAGTGCACAAGTACGCGCGCAAATACTGGTGCACTCCCTATTCTTTCACTGTCAAAGTCCGATGTGACGATAGACCGATACTAACGGAGAGAGTACAGGCGCAGGACCAACGGCTTAACGTACCTTCCAAAGCACGGAGGGGTCTCGACATGTGAGAACGGTCACCCATCACAAAAGTGACCGCGGTGATCACGTAGCTACGAGCTTCTTGATTTATAATCCTATGGTGTATGTTGGTTCGTCGTATGGCGTAAGACAATGTTTTTATATAGTAATAAAGTTAAACAGTTAGTTAACATAAAGATTCAATGTCTATAATGTCGAAAATTACATAAAACTATTTATTATTAATGTAAATTAAAATTAATGAATCGTATTAATAATTTTATTTTAATCCTTTACTTAGTCAAATACGCTTACATTTACCCCCTTACTTGTAAAAATTGTCATTGTTGAACAATCGGTTAAACTACAACTTTCACTGTCGTTTGCATGTCAAAAAATAGAGATGCCAATAGACTTGACAAGTGGTTCTTAAAACACATGTTAGCATCGTTTATAAGTAAGAGTGTTAGTGGCTAAAGGATTTTAAATTCCTTCGTCTCAGATTCACGTACAGCAAAGATATCGAAAAACTACGTAAAACACAGAAGCACATTAGAAATCCTTCTTACACTTAGCCATTAAAAACCACCACAATAATCCATTAACTCGCCCCCAATTTATTTCTAGTTCCAGAGATAAGAAACACATACATTATGCTTATCAGCCGCTATACAATCACTATCGGGTAGCCTCACTATTGATCACCTGCGAACTAGCTTTAAGGTTGAAACGACGATATAATTGTTAGAATTGATTAAGAAATGTATAATATTTACGCACCACTTTTATTATAAAAATTAACAAAAAGTTACAAAAAAAACAAGGTTTTTTCTAAATTTTTACAATTGATTAAATTTTAACTGTCACTGTCGTTCGCATGTCAAAAAATAAAGATTTCGATCGACTTAACAGGTGTTTAAGTTAAGTTGAGAATTGAAAATAAATTGGAGATTAGGCGACCAGTTTCAATATTTCAGTAATATATCCATCTCAAATATTTCCAAATATAACCCAAGATAGTAAAATAGGAGATAATATCAACCCTCTTAAATTACACCCTTACGGGCTGATAATGGGGATGTAAACAATGTACCTCGCATGTTTGATGTCGGTTAATCATAGCTGACTGGTGTACAATGACTTAATTATCAGTTGCGGTATTTGATGGTAGTTGCCGCTTGAATATGGATGGAAAGATGCCTTGATTATACTTGAGTTCGCAGTTAGAGGTATGGTAAACACACCTCTAACTGCGAACAGGGTGACATAACGAATCTATGTTTAGTATCAGGGATTTCGTTTTTTAGAGCCCAGCCCCCTAGTCAAGTGGCAAAACGCTTGACGAATAGAATTTAAAATATATGGGTTCGACATATGTCATAGATAACATTGTCGAATCATTATTTCATCCCCATACATTTATTATTGTATTTGATTTCTATTCGTCAAGCGTTTTGCCACTTGTCTAGGGGGGCAGTGCCATTTAAATTTAGTGGAAGAACACGAGGATTATTTTGACGACCTGATTGGTGAAGTGGTTAAGCGATTGGTCTGCTGCGCTAGGGTTTTTTTTTTGTTTTTTATAAATATGTCGCCCCACACTAGGAATTTCTCCTGTATCGTAGGTGCGTTTCACAAACATGAAATATCACATACACAAACACCCTGACTCGGGACAATCAAATGTGGATCGCACAAATTATTGCCCCGTGCGGGAATCGAACCCGCAACCCTTAGCGCAGCAGTCCAATCGCTTAGCCACTGCGCCAATCAGGTCGTCAATTTGGTTTGATACTGGATTCTTCTGAATACTTCTGGATTTTCCCTTAGTTGCCTCCTTCGACACCGATGGGACGAGACGGGGAGGTGCTATCCTGGCCCGGCACTCCTCACTCGAGACACGGGAACATACAGTTAAACTTCTAATAATAATAATTCGTACAAGTTTGAGTTATTCGATATTTGCGCCTTCGAATAAGGCCCTTTTAATAATGGTTTTAATATATTCGTACTAATCGATTCTTAATTAGCATGTCTGCAAAGTTTTACAGAATTAACATTCAATAAGTATTTATAAACATATTCCAACACAGACTGTTATAGAGTATGAATAGTCTATTTGTGAATAGGGTAACTCTTATATACAATGTTCTTTAAGTTATGTTTTTAATGTTAAATTGCTGAGCTGATTGAGATGGAATTTTGTTTTATGTAAACCATAAAAAGAATATAATTAGCTGCTTGTTACCGTGGGTTTTTTTATTAGGTAGATAATTCTTAGCAGCAGCAGGCTGTTATAACATGTTAAGACGTAACTGGAAGCTAGTATTCGTAATTCGCATTATACAAGCATCTTAACTAAGGACTAGAAGTAAATGGAACTAAACCTAGGTTTAGTATAGATAGGAGAGTAAAGTTATATTGGAACTTAAGTTAAACTTCAGTTTAAGGCCCGTATATAAGTTATAAAGACTTCTCGTATCGGTATGAGCTGATTGTAATTAAAAAGGTCATGCTGAATAGAATAAAAAATATATGTTTGACAATAAGTCATCGAAAACATAGTCCAAACATGACGTCATCCCCATACATTTATCATTCTATTCGATTTCTATTCGTCAAATGGTTTGCCACATATCTAAGGGGCTGATTGGTCAGTGGGTCATCTTGGCTTCAACAAGAATGGTAGGGAGGTGGACCGTCCAGAGTGAGGAACGTGCTAAGGTACCTTTAGTCATAATGGCTCTAAACTCTCTAACTAGGATGGTGTGGTATACCAGGGTTCCAGATGAAAATCAGCGTCAGGCACCTGTGTCTGACATGAAGCTGATCTGGGCTCCCATTTGGTCCAGCCGTGAGACGCATACTCCACAAGGGAACATCATTATTCCTGTACTTATGCCCATCAGTATTGTATGTGTTTCTTTGGCTGTCAAATAAATATTTTTCTTTCTTTCTTTCTATATCATACAAATCATATAGCTGAAAGCTCTACCTATCCTTCTGGGAAGCAGACGTAAATACAAATTATTTTTATGGCGGCGGTAAGTATAATTTAATTTAATTGGGTCTATAAATTAGGGGGGAAATTGTATTGTGGGAAGGTATCTACAACATAGAAACTTCTTTTTATTTATTCTTCGTTCTATAACCTCATCACAGGTTCTGGATAAGTTAAGATTATTAAATTAATAATACAACAATAATGATGAATAAAACAACCTTTTTTTACCGACGGAATAAGAGTTTTACTTTCGTCAGGAATATAACCGAAAATTCATTTCACAAATAAAAATATGCCGTGTGGTATCCGGCCTAGAATTGACCACCCCCTTTCCTCCCGTGGGTGTCGTAAGAGGCGACTAAGGGAAATAACCAGAAGATGGGCAGCAGCGTCTTCTGTAACTTGACCACCAATACTGCGATCCCCAAGCCGCTTGCCAAGCGTGGGGATTATGGCACCCCCCCCCCCCCCCATTAAGGGGGAGGCCTGTGTCCAACAGTGGACGTCTTCCGGCTGATGATGATGATGATGAAATAAAAATAGGTATAGATAATTTTATTGTTATTAAAATGTAGTGTTAAATAATTAGAATTAAAAGTTTATATTTAATGCCATAAAATAAATTGGTAGTAACTCTTCCAATAATTTATCAGGTCATTAGGTAACCCTATTAATCAGTTTTTGACTGTCTATTAGTTCCGTTACTCCGAGCATATTTAAGAAAAAATTAAGATCGCTCGTCTATTCGTTGATAGCCAGAGATTTAATGTATAAATAATTTACTATTGTAATCTCATTATAAGTGAACTGTAATAATTGTTGAGATATAAAAATTCTATAAACCTACTCTTAATAAATTATAATTATCTACTTAACCCACCATCAAAAATATTGACAATTGTAACCCTCTAAAAGCAACTTGAAATATTTTACAAATATTTCTGACCCTAAAAGCTGAAGTCTTCACAAAACACCTCTTAATTACGAAAATACCTGTCCGACCGAGCTAGCTCAGAAATGTACACAGACTAATCCACGTGGATTTTACACCTTCATTAAGTAACATTAATTTAATTATGAATTTAGATGTTTGTTTTATTTGCGGCCAACTTTGGTACCTAATAATTTTAGGGTTAAATCTTAAAAATATTTTTTCTAAATCTGAAATGTTTAAAAATATACCTATCATAAAAAATATGCATAAGTTATTAAAATATGGAAATTAAGCACTAAACTTACAGTTTTCAAAAGGCGACGTCCAAAAAAACGCAACTGAAATTTCACAAACACACGTCCGAAAAATAATTTCCCACTTCACTATATTCCGAACAGAAAAAAAAACAAAAATCAATCACTAAATAATATCACTGGAATCACTCGATATTCTGTCAAAACACACAAGCTGTCACTGTAGCGCGGCGTATTCGAAACTCGAGTTTTCGTATCACTGGTAGACGCGAGCGGTACGATACGACCATTCGCCGCGGCAGCGTACATCCGAATGCCTTTTGCGCATGGTTGTACCGTTGACTACGAAACGGCGTACGTCGCATTGCGTTATATTACATTTAAAAACGGCCTTACACGCTCCGTTGTCGATATAAGGCTCTGAAGGAGTTCACATCATACATTTTTTCTTACGAGCAAAAATAACATTTCATTTGAAGTGGAAATTGTGAATTGCCTAGCGGTAACACGTTGCTTGCAATGCTGACTCAATCTTCGGATCACGGATGTAATTGGAAAGAATTAAGCGCAAAAATGTTGATTTTAAATTGTGATGTTAGCGATTTTGTGGATTAGGAGGGATCAGATATTCAGCGTTTTTTGTAAGAGATTTGTGTTTCTAATGATTGATTTACTTTAAAAGAATGCTATTTATTACCTACTTTGTACCGTGATTTTAACTTGCAAGACTGTAAATAATGATTTGATTTTTGGATACATTATAATGCGAGCATTTGCCATAGAGTTTATTCGACATAGGGTCGTCCGATAGGCATCAAGTTTTTCATAGTGTTCTTGTATGCAATGCTTCAAGCTTTTACATTATGTATTATAAAGAAAACGCCTTGATTGTATAATGTATATTATAAACAGCCCTATCTGTATATTTTGTATAGTGTGTTTTTAAGTAAAAGAGCTATATGAATGTATTTTTATGGTGTATCTTGCAGTAGCGAAAGTTTTATTCATCATCATCATCATCAGCCAAAGACGTCCACTGTTGAACATAGGCCTCCCCGTTTCAGCGGAGGGGTTTGCCATAATCCCCACGCTTGGCAAGCGGCTTGGGGATCGCAGTATTGGTGGTGAAGTTACAGAAGACGCTGCTGCCCATCTTCTGAATTTCCCCTTAGTCGCCTCTTACGACACCCACGGGAGGAAAGGGGGTGGTCAATTCTAGGCCGAATACCACACGGCACGGAAAGTTTTATTAATATGAAACAATTCCTTAAAGCAGGACAGGTTACGTTGTGAAAACGAGACGCCGCATTACACTGCACGTAACGGCGTCTCGCTTCCACATCTTAAATTGTCCTGCTTTAAGAGTTCATGGGGCTGCTTCCTCTTGAAACATAGCACTTTAGTAGTGCTAGTAGGTATTTTCATAATTAATTTATAAAGGCATTTTCCATCCTTGTTTCCCTATAGGTATTAAAATTCACCTTCTCCAGACCATGTCTTGTGTCTTAAATGATACTTTTTTCTATAGTATACCGAACGTATCAATCAGGTTGGCAATTCATACTTATTGCCAACACAACTTCACGCCTTTCCTCGAAGTAATAGGCAGAGGTATATAGTACTAGAAAGCTATATATCTTTTATGTAGATATGTATACTGTGCTGCCTCGTTGGTCTAGTGGTCGCTAAGCACGACTGCTGAGCGAGAGGTCCTGGGTTAAAGTGATATTGAGTTTTCCATTAGGTAATTCTCAGTAGCAGCACGGAGTCTGGATTTGTGCCCGGTTGATGGCAATAGGCTCGCCCCCTATTACATTGGGACTTACAACATAACTGGCGAAATGTGGGTGTACTATATGTACACCTCTGCCTATCCCTTCGGGGAATACAGGCGTGATGTTATGTATGTATGTATACTGTTTATGGGTAAGTATAATATACAGGGAAGGAAAACATCGTGTGGAAACCGGCAAACCTAAGAGATTTTTCAACGGCCTACAGACGGTTTAAACTTTGGCACCAGGTTGTTCATCAACCATACGATAAAAATAAGAAGTACATGGCATTATATACTTTTTAAATACAAAAAAAATCAAGATCCGACTGCCAATGGTTATATACTACGCACATTACCTCGCTTCTTTAAACATTAAAATATATCTACAGTTTCCTAGTTCAACCGTAATTAGGTCAATGTAGGGGTCCATTTGTAAATTATATATTTAAGATGGACGGAGAAACTCTATGAAACTGCGAACTTAAACTCACGATCGTTAACTTCAATTTCAAATTATATGGAGGCCAAATTCAAATGAATTTGGAGTTGAGAAACAAAATTTCAATTTCCTGAGTTTTGTTTATATTTCTCCTTTCGGGTGTTTTGGGTCCTTGGTGCGGAAGAAACCCTTGCTTACGGACCCTGGGAGGCTGACTTAGGGCCTTTAACATCTCAAGGATAATTCTTCTTCTTATAGTATGGTTGATGAACAACCTGGTGTCAGAGTTTAAACCGCCTGTAGGCCTCTGACATAGCTTTACACACATTTTTTGAAATCTCTCAGATGTACCAGCTTCCTCGCAATGTTTTCCTTTACCGGTTTCAGCTACTGATAACTATTATTTTATAATAGGTACGCACATGAATTCTAAAAGACTTTGGTGCGTGCCGGCCGGGGTTGAACTTGCGACCTTTAACTTGGCAGACCAATGGTCAAATAACTTGGCTATCAGTACTCAAGAACACTATGAAACTCTAAGCTCTATTACTGGTAGGAATGTAGGTGTAAATAGTGCCCCTAACTAGCTAGCTATCGTGGGGATCAGTAGGGAAACAATATGATTTCAAACGACTGTTTTGGTTTGGTTCAGTTTTTCTGTAATAACACGACTGCCCAAAAAAAGGAGTGTAATGTTTTCAGGGTTCATGCATGTAAGTGAGTTTCTTTATTCCACCATAACTTCTGAATGCTTGAACCCATTTTGATGTATGAAGTGTCATTAGAATCCTTATACTATCGCGAGTAACATAGGCTATAAAACACGTTTGCCATGACAAAAAACGAACTAAATAAAATGAAAAACATGTTCCATCGCAGTCGGGGGACCGTTCTGTGGAACACTGTCTTATCTAAGAGGTACCCAGACTGCGATGGAACTTGTTTTTCACTTTTTAGTTCGTATTTTGTCATGGCAGTCGTGTTTTTTTTTTTTGGATTATTTCCATACCATGCGAATTCTAAAAACATGCTACCATAAAGATTCCGTCCAGTTGATGATACTATACGAATTCTAAAAGATGTTAAAATAAGGATTCCATGCAGTTGATAATACATTTTTTAAGTAACAATCGAATAGTATTCTGTTGTCTATGCCATTTTCACTGTCTTTTTATTTTTCATTGTCTCCATCAAGTTTAAATTAAAGTCCCTCTAAACTGCAAAAATATCCGTTCACTATTGATTAAGTTATCGCTAAACACACTCCACCTTTTCTGAAATCGGTAACAAAACTTTAGCGTTTAAAATAACAAAAGTAAGAACATCTTTAAAAACATTAATTGAATCATTCATTCATGGCTAGGATACGTCAATAAACAACCCTACTGAGTTCTAAATTGGACGCCTTTGCCTTTTCCAAAGGAAAAAAGGCTTTGTTGTTTTTTTCTGTTGCTTCAACTTCTTGAACATTTTAAGATAAAATGTAAGATAATGAAAACAGCGAAAGGAGCCTAGTTGGAAACGACAAGAGATTCTAAGTAAAAAGAAATTGTCTGATTTCTAATTCAAATATAAACAAGTATTTTAGCTTTCGACCCAATCGGTCTGTGGGTAAGCGATTGGACTGCTGCGCTAAGGGTTGCGGACTCGATTAGTTCATAGCCGGACAGTTTATAGTATATATTCTTAAGTCTTCAGTCTTAAGCCGGACAGTTTATAGTATATAATCTGACTGCCTCGTTGGTCTAGTGGTAGCTAAGCGCGACTGCTGACCAAGAGGTCCTGGGTTCAAATCCCGGGTCGGGCAAAGTGATACTGAGTTTTCCATTAGGTAATTCTCAGTAGCAGCACGGAGTCTGGATTTGTGCCCGGTTGATGGCAATAGGCTCGCCCCCTATTACATTGGGACTTACAACATAACTGGCGAAATGTGGGTGCACTATATGTTGACCTCTGCCTACCCCTTCGGGGAATACAGGCGTGATGTTATTTTATGTATGTCTTAAGTCTTCTATGTCTTCCGATCTGGAGTGGCTCGGACCTATTTGGCTACTGCGCAAAACAGTCGATCTGCGAGGTTAAGCCGTGCTCGCCGCGGACAGTCTTGTGATGGTTTTCCGTTTTCCCATTTCGGGACCCCTCCGTGCTTCGGAAAGCACGTTAAGTCGTTGGTACTGTGATCTCTCTCCGGTCGTGTCGGTCTACCGTCCGATCGGACTATGAGATTGATGGAATAGAGAGTGAACCTGATCAAATCCCGGCACGCACCAATGTCTTTTCGAATTCATGTGCGTAATATTAATTAGTTAACAGTTGCTAAAAACGGTGAAGGAAAACATCGTGAGGAAACCGGCACACCTGAGAGATTTTTCAACGGTGTGTAAAGCCATGTCAGAGGCCTACAGGCGGCTTAAACTCTGACACCAGGTTGTTCATCAACCATACGATAAGAAGAAGAAGAAGACAGTCCTCAAATCTAGTACATTCAATCCAATTCCATTCTACTACATTTGTAACCTTCAGTGTACATAAAATCATAATTAGCGTCAAAACAATGCTCCAGTTAACCCTCGTCACACTTAATTAAGAAGGGTTAAGTTCATAATATTGCATTATTAATAAATACAACATAATTGGCGACATGTGGATGTACTATACACCACTGTATTGCACATGCTTTCGGAGAATATAGGCAATACGTTTATATTAAAAATACATTTTTAAACAAGCATTAGCTTGGCTTAAGTACTAGCGAAGACGAATTAAACAAGCCCAAACACGATGGGATTGCGTCATTTCGTTACAGAGTTTCTCCCGTTCAGACTTTATCTCCAGACCAGCTCAAAAGTACCATAATATTGTATTGTCACCGTGCCGCGAGCATTGATAGCCGAGTGGTATGACCGTTGGACTGCCAAGTCAAAGGTCGCAAGTTCAAAACCCGCACGCACCAATGTCTTTTCGAATTCATGTGCGTACTATAAATTAGTTGTCAGTTGCTAAAAACGGTGAAGGAAAACATCGTGAGGAAACCGGCACACCTGAGATATTTTTCAACGGTGTGTAAAGCCATGTCAGAGGCCTACAGGCGGTTTAAACTCTGACACCAGGTTGTTAATCAACCATACGATATGAAGAAGAAGACCGTGCCTAGTATGCAAAATTTCAAGTAGTTGTTCTAATTTGGATTGCCAGATTTGACCTAAACAAACGAACATACAGACAAACATTGCAAGTTTAATAAAATCTTTTTAAAAATCGTCAATACGACACGTTACCTGTGTAACTACCATGAGATTGTTGCGTTTATGCATTTGATGCGTTTTTATCTTACTACTGAATACGTTTGTTATTTCCATGACAACGAATACAAAGCCCCCTCTAGGTCGATTCTCGTAACTGAAGACGTTAGTGTTACGGTACTGTGCTTTCGATAAAAACAATCTAACAGTTTTCGTATTAATAATCGTTGGCTTTTATCGCAAGCACATCGTTATTGCACTGCTGTTTAACATTTTAAACTACGAGAATTGACCTACTGTAGTTGACGCAATCATGATATTTTTTTCGGTACGAATATTGTCAAAAATACTGTCAGGTAACCCGCATTTTTATACACTTCACGTTATTATTTTTTTAAATCGTGCATACGGTTTTATTCAGACGAATGTTTGTGTTATAAATCCTGCTGATCCAATAATCGTAAGCACATCATTATGTTTACACCTGGTGTCGCGTCTCTAATAAAGGCGCCATCTTGAAAATATAGCCTGTAGCTGTTACGTAGCACACACTGGTTACGCAAATCCGTAGCGCTACGAATATTTAATAATAATAATAATAATAATAATAATAATAATCATTTATTTGCTAATATGGGTAATTACATACAGTTATTAAAATATAGCATAGTCCAACCATATTACACCTTGAGGCATGCAAATCACAGGCTTATTGTTATAAGTAATAGGTACATTAATACTTGGAAGAGACAAAGTTTAAAATGTAATTTTCAATAAGTCAAAATAAGAATAATAAAAATTAAACAAAATTTAAAATTTACGCATATATTTATGTTAAACTTCTAATACTAGCTCGTTTGTCTAGTGGTTGCCTAGCGCGACTGCTGAGCCTGGGTTCGAATCCCGGGTCAGGCAAATTGCTACTGGCTTTTTCCATTAGGTAATTCTCAGTAGCAGCACGGAGTCTGGATCTGTGCCCGGTATCATGACTCCTGATAAAAAAGTTTACCTACCACTTTGGTAGAAGAATTGCATGTATGTATAATTGTATATCTACATTAAAAGTGTTTATCTGGTTATTTAAGTAATGTAATACCAAATGCCATTTTATATTTTGTCCATTTAACCCTTCTTAGTTTTCAAAGAAAATGCAATCGATTGGGATAGTTGCCAGCGTACGCATTCGCGAAGAATTGTATAGGATGCAATAAAATGTCTAGACGTATTGAAGACGCGCAGTCGTGTATAGAAACATGTGTACAATTGACATTCTAATGCAATTTTACCCTAAAGTTATAGCTCTACGAAGTATGTATTCCCCGATGGGTCACAGAAGTGTCCGACACATATACATGGGCAATTGGGCATAGGCTAACTTTAAATCCCGTTTTTTAATCAAATGAAATTGCAACTACTTAGATTTTTTTTATAGTAGTCTGTGTATGTGGGCTTACCGCCATACTCAGAGATGTTAATGATTCCTTAAACTGACACTAAGTAAAGATTTCACAAAGAAAACCTTTACTTAGTGATAGTTTAAGTAATCATTAAATGTCTCTGAGTTCGGCAATTAGAATCAGATCCTTAACTGTAAAACCATCTTACAAAATATAAATTCAATTATTCATCCATTGCTAGACTAAGCCAATGTATGTAGGTATAGTCTGAGTATTAGATTAAAATAACATAACATAACATCACGCCTGTATTCCCCGAAGGGGTAGGCAGAGGTGAACATGTAGTACACCCACATTTCGCCAGTTATGTTGTAAGTCCCAATGTAATAGGGGGCGAGCCTATTGCCATCAACCGGGCACAAATCCAGACTCCGTGCTGCTATTGAGAATTACCTAATGGAAAACTCAGTAACACTTTCCCCGACCCGGGATTTGAACCCAGGACCTCTTGCTCAGCAGTCGCGCTTAGCGACCACTAGACCATCGAGGCAGTCTAGTGGTCGCTAAGCGCGACTGCTGAGCAAGCTAAATACTTGGAATAATTGATGCCGTGTAGCTCATTTCGCCACAAACAATATCTCTATAACTTTTGATCATGGTTCTCAGTTCCGCGATGCAATTACCAAAAACACACTTGTTCCTTTAAACTGCAAGCAACACTGAATGTACAAATAAAAAAAATAACCCTCCTTATTCACAGCAGTCCGAAAAGGCGTAATTATGAATATTTTATACACAGTACAATAATTCTCAGCCTCGGATCGGCCAGAGAGCGACACTTTTAAGCACATAAATAATTACGGGGTATAATATACCCCAAAACAAAGCTCCGGCTTATTGCCTTACGATACAAATCCCAGAATCTCTTTACCTTTCTTCCAAGGGCGGGGAAGGGTTAAAAGGATATTTAAATTCAAATAAGTGACGATTAATAATGACATCGGCACGAGGAGGGTTATACGAAATGTGTTTTATATTATGACTAGTGCTTGTGTTGTCTTGGACAATATTCAGAGTTTATTTAGGACTTGAGATATACGATGTTTTCATTGTTTTTTGTGAGGAGATTATGCACTTTTGACTGTATGATTTTAAATGATGCAACATATTTAAAGATAGCTCAGTTGACAGAGCTGCGCCACGGATCAGCGAAGGCCGCGGGTTCGAAGCTCGCTCGTGTCCATCATTTTTCAAATTCTCTTTTTCAATGTATATTTAAAGATGTTAAATTAACATGTCATAGAAAAGAAATTGGAATAATGACTAATCGATTTAAATAAATTCTTAATTTAATTTTAATGGATTCTACAATACAGAATTAAGACATAATTATCCTATTTTTATTTCTATACCAATAAGGTATTTTAGTTTGAAGTCATTTAATTCTAGTTTCCAACCAATTTCCTTTCAAAATTCGTGCCACAAGAGCAACTACGAATAACACGAAACACGTTCGTCTTTCAACGTCAATCTAATAGGCAACGTACACTGCGGGACAGAAAAAATTAGTAAATTAAAGTAAAAAAAAAAAAGTAGTAACACAGGAAAATAAACCGGGCACAAATCTAGACTCTGTGCCGCTACTGAGAATGATCTAATCGACATAGCCGATAACACTTTACCTACCAAGAAAACAAACCCAGGATTCACGGTCAGCAGTCGCGCTTTGCGATTACCTAACCAACGGGGTAGTCTAATTAAAATATATTATCATTATCATCATCAGCCGCAATACGTCCACTGTTGGACAATGGCCTCCCCCCAAGGGCCAAAAGGGCGAAGCTTTTGTTCAACAGTGGAGGTTGCTATAATCCCCACGCTTGGGATTGGGGATCGCACTATTGGTGGTGAATTTGACAGAAGACGCTGCTGCCCATTTTCTGGATTTTCCCTAAGTCGCCTCTTACGATACCCACGGGAGGAAAGTGGGTGGTCAATTCTAGGCCGGATACCAAATGGTCTAATTATATAATTATGCGTAAAAATAACAGAGAATTTAGGAAACAGGCGTGACTTTATTTATGTATGTGCCACACCAATCCCAGAGAGGTAGGCAGAACCAACGGATTTTAATGTGCTACGATCCTGACATACTTCTTTCGCCTCATTCACGCGCATCACACTATTTATACACGTTCGTCGGTTAATTAATATAAATACAATACACCATAATCTCCTATAATTCCATTGCTTTATCAACTGCGTGGTACCATTTTGCAATAATGACGTCATGGTTGGATGAGAATATTTCTAATCTCTTTTAATAATCATGTAAGTTGACATTAAAGCTACAACAATCTACGGATCGGCGAAGGTCGCGGGTTCGAATCCCGCTCGTGTCCATCATTTTTCAAATTTCCTTTATCAATTTAGATTCAAGCTTAGCATGGGCAACATGCTAAAATGGCACCAAAAGTCATATACAACAATCTATTTTATTTACGCAACACATGAAAATGGTAATAGACTATTTTATATGAAACGTTTTCATTGTTAACTAAACTGTAACATCTTGTATTATGAGCTATAAGCTTTTACTGCGGTTTCGCTTGCATTAAAATGTTTGTATGCCTCATACAGACAATGTGTATTATGTGTATGGAAGGAGAACTACGAATATTTATATAGTTTTAAGTCTGGACGTCAGCTTATGTAGAACTTAAGTTTTAACGCTGTGTAAAATGTATTTTTTTTAACTAAACGTCGCCCCACACTAGGGATTTCTCCCGTATCGTGGGTGCGTTTCACAAATATAAAATATCACAACAGACTCAGGACAATCACGTGCGGATCACAATTTTTTTTTACCGTGCGATAACCGATCCAACAAACCCAAGAGCAGCAGTCCAATCACTTAGCCACTGCGCCAATCAGGTCATCATAACTTCAATATAGAACATAAATTCACGTCATATCCCCCGAAAAAGTAAGCAGAGGTGTATATTACACCCATATTTTGCCAGTTATGATATAGGTCCCAATGTAATAGGGGGCAAGCCTATTGCCTCAGATCTGGATCTCATTTGTTGCTTCTACAACTTGCTTTTTTAGCGATAAATGAGAATAGTATTCTAAACCTCAGACGACCTGTGGCGCAGTGGCTAAGCGATACGACTGCTGCGCTTAGGGTTGCGGGTTCGATTCCCGCACGGGACGAAAATTTGTGCGATCCGCAGATGTTTGTCCCGAGTCTGGGTGTTTTTGTATGTGATATTTTATGTTTGTGGAACGCACCCACGATACAGGAGAAATTCCTAGTGAGGGGCGAAGTTAAAAAAAAAAACCTAACTTAACCGATAGGTCAGCCAACCTACACTCAATAAAATAAAAGAAATTCTCAACAAACAAACATTTCAACTCTAACATTAGTAGTTCTATAAAAATCAAAAGAAAAATATCAAAGATGCCATTTCCTTGTGCTTTTCTTTTGTGTTTGACATAAAAGATGTCTGATTTAAAGATAAGTTACAAATGTTTTTTGTTATATAAGAAAAAGTCTTTGACGTGAATTCGGTAAATATATTCGTATCTGAATTTATTCTAAATCGGGTATTGTCGATTGTTAAGGTTTTTTTAAGTTATTTGGTAAAAGGACTGTAGAATTGAACCCCAATTTACAACAGCTTAAACTAGATAACTTCTTCTTTGTTCGTGTTGGTAAGAGCTACACACTATTATATCTTATGCCGTAGTAAAGTAAATCAGCCGCTTCTTCTTCTTCTTATCGTATGATTGATGAAACAACCTGGTGTCAGAGTTTAAACCGCCTGTAGGCCTCTGACATGGCTTTACACACCGTTGAAAAATCTCTCAGGTGTGCTGGTTTCCTCACGATGTTTTCCTTCACCGTTTTTAGCCACTGATAACTAATTTATAGTACGCACATGAATTCGAAAAGACATTGGTGCGTGCCGGGATTTGAACTTGCGACCTTTGTCTTGGCAGTCCAACGGTCATACCACTCGGCTATCAGTGCTTTTTAAGACTGATCGTACTGTAAGCCCAGAGAAGTAAGTGTCGAAGGTGGTGAGCTATGTCATTAATCCTACCCACACCGGGCTCACTCTTGCGACTCTCTTTTCTAAGGCAATAGTATTTTAAATGATTATTAAGAAAAAGCATTGCTATTCAACGTAGTAATGCTGCCAGTCTTTTGGGCACGTTACCAGTTGACATCGATAAAGATCAATATTATGATGCTATTTAAATTTATGTGTGTAGGTATTATTTCTAATTTGTGTTAGTTTTGAGTTGTAAAAATAATTGTAAAATATGTAACTTAACATGTATTTACATACATGAGCAATGAAATGCAAAATAGTATTTAAAATCAAATTAATTAAAATTAAAATTTTGGTCCTTATTCGCGTCCCCCAGTGTACAGAGTAAGAAAAAAGGCGGCCAGTTCGTCAGTGACGTAATGAATTGGCCGTCAGTCCATCAGTTTGGAGGAGCGGGGTGCGGGGGGAGGGGGCCGGTACGGTTTGTGAAACACTCGACGAAACTCGCTCCATTACAATTACATGTCGGTTCAGTATACGTTCGTTTGAAGCGCCGAAGTGTTATGTAAAGCTAGTGCGAATTATTTTAACGTTGTCACCTGTTGGAGATGAAAAAGAGAAGCATTAATCTTTGGTCAGTGGCTGCGCCCCGCGGTGTTGCCCGCTCGATTTCACGGGATAAAAAGTAGCCTATGTGTTAATCCAGGGTGTCAGCTACCTCCATATCAAATTTTAGCTAAACCGGTCCAGCCGTTTAAACGTGAGGAGGTAGCAAACATACAACAACACACTCACAAACTTTCGCTTTTATAATATTTATGTGATTTTATTTGTCAAAAGACTGAAAACTATCTGGTTTTTTGTTAGGTGTTTTCAACGAACTAAAAATTATCATTGCAGTCAAATATAACGAAAACCTTACAGCTTACGTGTAAATGAAAATACAAATTGGTATTCACAGAAATTAACTTACATTCTGAAATAAAAGATTTTTAGTAAAAACGACGAACAATTTTTATTTTATTTTTTCCAAAGTAAAAAAGAAAATAATTAAAACTTATAATGAATTAAAAGCATACATTGTGAGCGCAACTCCACGTTGAATATGAATTGGTAAACTTACAATGCTGAGTTTTTATATTCACAAAGTTATTGTACGGTAAATCGTGGGGCCTTACTACTTGTTAGATTTCGATCGAGTTGCAACTCGATCTAAAACTCTTTCGTCAACTCGATTGTAAACGTAGACTCGACTGTAAAGTCAGTGGTCTCTGAGTGTGTGTCGGTGACTGTGGACTTTATTGTAAAGTCGATTTTACCCTCATTGTTGTGATGAGTACTTTTTTTTCAGCCCTTGCGGGGGAAAGGCCTCCCTTTCGTTCGTTCTCTTTATTCGGTCGTATGTTAAAGTGAACCAGTCCCTCCTATAGGTAAGTAACTTGTCAAGCCACCGTCGTGTAATAATTGTAAGCTCGAATTTAAACTTCTTTTTTTTTTATATTTCATACAAACTTATATATTATATCTTATATATCATAATTATTGTAAGCTCAAATTTAAACTTCTTTTTTTTCTTATATCGTAAATAACAGATCTTTAGTTACCAAAATATATATTTCCAGCAAGGATCGAATCCGCCGAAACAATTCAATTAAATCCGATAAATAAATAATCGTACCAAAGAATGTATTTTCACAATCTAGTAACATTGGTAGGGGTTGTCGAACGTATTTTTAAAGCCGGATGGCGCAAAGGAAATCCGTTTAATTTTTCGTAAAAATACCGCCTTAGTGTACCGTTGTTCCTTTTTTTTTAAATACCGAACTAAACTAATGCTTACCCCAGGAAATTGTAGTCGGTGTTATTTATAGAAGAAGGAAGAATTTTACGTCTTTTTGTAGTCTTACTAGCGTTTGCCTGGAGATTCACTCGGTTACTTCGACAACTTCTATAAGGACACGATAAAAGGATCCTATTGCCTTAATTTGTGCCTTATTTCATCCAAAATCGTTTAGTCGCTAAGCGTAATTGATTTGATTAGACACTCAACATATTAGAATGGCAATTACTTGAATTTTAATTTTAAAACATTTGCTTACTTTTAATTACTGCAAAATTTTAGCCGACTTCAAAAAATGAAGTTTTTCAGGGATGTCTTTGCCAATAATCCTCCTATGGTCGTCACGTGTAAAGATAATCGATAATCTAGAGATAAGATCTGATGGAGACTTTCGGAGTCTTTCAATAGTATACTTTTCAAGTCGGTTATAATTTTTAATATTAAGGCAGTAAGATAGATGTCTTCAAATATTTTTTAGGCTGTAATATCCTCGACTCAAAACAACAAATACGTATACGACAAACATAATCTAACCAAACTATCCATATTCCAGTCTTCAGCGTACAATTCGGTAAAGAAATTGTATAGATCGCCCTTGGAGGCAGAAATGTCCAACAATATCATCTCAATTCTTATATATTAGGCAATTTGTATTCAACAATAATGCCCTGATCCTTCACGACGCCCGTCTATTGTGATGAGAGATATTTTCCTTGTGATTTTATATAAAGCTTCCTCCCAGGGTAAATAGGGATGGTCCTACCCATCCTGTGAATATGGAAGAATCTGGGACGTCCAATTTGAATGGCATTTGTTATTCAGGTGTTTTATTAAGTTTTACTCTGTATTCAACTAAATTGTATACTAATGTTAAAGTGATAAAACTAGTAGCGGTTCCGCTGCAGAGTAAGGGCGGGTTGCTTCAGCTTCACTTGACGCAGACGTAATTGTTAAAAAAATTTTAAATAAAAAATTATAACCTCCTTCAAAAAACTCAAAAGTGAAAAATAATATTTTATCACTTCACTTTACATAAGCGAAGTGGAAGTCGGCGCCAAATCCTATGCGTTCGCTTAGTTTATAGTGTTAGCTTTTAAACCATGTACCCCGCACGTATGGCAGCATTCTCATAAGTTCTATTTTTCTGAATCGCTTAATAGATGTTGGGATTTGGCGCCGACTTCCACTTCGCTTATGTAAAGTGAAGTGATAAAATATTATTTTTCACTTTTGAGTTTTTTGAAGGAGGTTATAATTTTTTATTTAAATTTTTTTATTTCACGATTTTTTAGCTTTAGATTCTGCTAATGTGGTTTTGCTATTTGTATGACCATTTAGCGATTTAAATTTTGTTTTGTGAAATGGGTATTTAGTGAAATATCCATTAACCACACGACGATAGATCGTTGCAGGAAATGACAAGACTACGAAATCTGTCTTCCGATAATGAAGGTAGATAAGTAAGTCAGTAGTACATAAGTAAGTCATAATACACCTTTTATTTACGAGGCAAAATCATCCAATGAGTCTGGAGGACTGTCAGACTTGTACTGACAGTAATACTACTGTCATACTCATCCACAGTGTTCCTTCAATAGCCCTTTACGTTCCAGGGTCACGGTTACCCAGGGACAGTACCGCGATCACGGATCAGCTTACGTAATTAGGACGCATGAAATTTGAAGAGTTTTGTTCATATAACCGAATATCTCATCAGAACAAACATCTAATTATTTTTCAGTATTGCGTTTTTTTTGTAAAACGTTGTAAGTGACCTTGAACATTTTTTTTTTCGGAATTGTTTTTATATCCTTTGTAGTGAGTACAGGCGTGATATTATGTTGTGTGATGGCGTAAACAATGCTTAGATATGCTATAGGAACAATCGCGGTTAATCTGCTGTTATTTATTGAAGAGTTCCCCCGATTTCTACAAGATCCCATCATCAGGTATTGAAATGGTGACAATGGGACCACACGGGAAGCACCAGCTTTCAAATAAAAAAAGAATCATGAAAATCGGTTCACCCAGTCGCAAGTTATGAGGTAACAACAAAAAAAAAAAAAAAAACAGTCGAATTGATAACCTCCTCCTTTTTTTGAAGTCGGTTAAAAATGGCGATACCGATGTTGTTTTCTTATAGCAGCCTTAATAACGAAAAAGTTCTCTTTTTTTTTAAAACACTTCGCCCCACACTAGGAATTTCTCTTGTATCGTATTTGCGTTTCACAAACATGAAATATCACACACACAAACACCCAGACTCGGGACAATCAAATGTGGATCGCACAAATTATTGCCCCGTGCGGGAATCGAACCCGCAACCCTTAGCGTAGCAGTCTAATCGCTTAGCCAGTGCGCCAATCAGGTCTTCATTTTGTTTTCTACAAACAAGGCAGTAGGTCTATAACACCTAAAAAATTAAGTTAGACACAATTTCTTTAACAAGGTTCTTATAACCCTACTCACACCTCAACTACAGTAGATAATGACAAGCACTTCCTACAATTAATACGATTCGTCCAAACACGCTGACTACTAAGCAATTTAGTACCTAAATACGATAAGTGATTCCGACCGCTTCTGAAAGAAGTACATTTATCAAAGAGAGACGTTTATACTACACGATTTTATTATTATCAGAAAAGTCGTTAAAGCCCATGTGTAGTATAGCTAGTTATTTACGAGTGAGGTGCAAGTAGAAAACCTCCACGAGTGACGATACTTAAGTACGTCCGGCAAACCCTGGACGGTCAACCTTGCTACCATCCTTTTTAACTGACCAACATCTACACCACGACATGACTCCATGTGGCTATTAGCCCATGTCGATACGAAGAAGAAGAAGAAGATCTACGGCTACTCTGATTGGTGTACTGCTTCTTCTCCTTCTTATCGTATGGTGAGTGGTATGACCGGTGGACTGCCAAGTCAAAGGTCGCAAGTTCAAACCTCGGCACGCACCAATGTCTTTTCGAATTCATGTGCGTATTATAAATTAGTTATCAGTTGCTAAAAACGGTGAAGAAAAACATCGTGAGGAAACCGGCACACCTGAGAGATTTTTCAACGGTGTGTAAAGCCATGTCAGTGGCCTACAGGCGGTTTAAACTCTGTCACCAGGTTGTTCATCAACCATACGATAAGAAGAAGACCACCCTATAATAGTCTTAATAGATGGAAATAGAATTTATCACTGTTCCTCATTGTGCTTTCTTTCTTCGTTAGTTAATTATTGTAATTATTAATCAAATTCGCATAATGGTTTGCATTGTCACACAAATAGTCGAGCTGTCAAGTAAACAGGTGATTACAACCGGACTAAAACACAAATTTAATTTCAAGAATTACCAATATCGTATCGCAGTCGTGTCGTCGACTGCAAAAATCTTCTCGTAGAAGGCACATTAATTATTTTCACTTAGAACTGGCCAATGAAAGGAGTAACGTAGCGCTACAAAAGATGAAATATGTGCTCTAGCTACCGCGAGCTGTAGATGATTGTTTTATTCACGCTTCTTATTGAAAACGGATGAGAGTTCTTACTCATCATTTATTATGAACTATAGTGGCAGTTGTATTCAATAGACCAGAGAGATGGATATATCAACACTTACCGCATCAGTTAAATACCGCATCACACTAATATTATAAAGGTGAAAGTTTATGAGTGTGTTTGTATGTTTGTGACCTCTTCACGCCCAAACGACTGGACCAATTTTGATTAAATTTAGTTTGAATGTGACACCCTGGATTAACATATATGCTTTTTATCTTCCTCCTGTATTTTCTATTGTACTAAAGCTGATAGATGATTGATAAATTAATGAAATCAACCAGGTCTATAGAGCAGGCGCCAGCGACGTCGAAAATAACAGTCCGATATTGAATATATATTGTTCAATTCAAAGACACTCTGTCCAATTTGGCGAGAAATTAAATTTGATTTGCGTCTCTTGTATTCCTAGGATCGTGGCCACGAATTTAGCGGTTATCGAGTTTTGGTTTATACAACTGATAATAAATCAGATGGATGCTAACTTATAAACTATCGCGTTGCATGATGATAATTTGACGACCTGATTGGCGTAGTGGCTAAGCGATTAGACTGCTGCGCTAAGGGTTGCGGGTTCGATTCCCGCACGGGGCAAAAATTTGTGCGATCCACATTTGATTGTCCCGAGTCTGGGTGTTTGTGTATGTGATATTTCATGTTTGTAAAACGCACCCACGACACAGGAGAAATTCCTAGTGTGGGGCGACGTTTTTAAAAAAAAAAATTAACTACAACACGGGAATTAACGCGAATTTTTTAATTTTAGCTTGTTTTTTGGACCGATTTGCATCAGCCGTGGTCACAAGCAGTCAGGTTGCTAGTTGTCGAAACTTCAATCTAAAATTTGTATAAAGTTGTAGTTAAATTATAATCAGATGAATGCATAATATATTATGCAGACTTGGTAGCACTTTCAGTGCTGCTCATTTATTATTTCATCATGTGCGGTAAGCTACAAGCGCGACTGCTGAACATGAGGTCCTGGGTTCAAATCCTGTGCCAGGCAAAGTGTTATTGGGTTTTTCCATTAGGTCATTCTTAGGCGCAGCACGGAAACCGGAGTCTGGATTTGTGCCCGGTTTATGGCGATATGCTCGCCCCCTATTACATCGACACATAACTGGCGAAATGTGGGTATACTATAATTACACCTCTGTCTACTCCTCCAGGGGAAACAGGCGTAATGTTAAATTTATAGACTCAGCGTTAAAATTACAAAAACATTATATCTATACTAATATTATAAAGATAAAGAGTTTGTTTGCTTGAACGCGCTAATCTCAGGAACTACTCGTCCGATTTGAAAAAATCTTTCAGTGTTAGATAGCCCATTTATCGAGGAAGGCTATAGGCTATAAAACATTCAAAATCCATGCGAGCGAAGTTGCGGGTGGAAGTTAGTATTGCATAAAAAACAGAATAGCGCCACTACACTATACTTTGTTCCTAATAATGATATTAGTTTAGCAGCACAACTAAAACGCTTTCTAGACAGGACTTTAGTACCCTTATCTCCCCAATAAGTGCCATACAGGAACCTCTTTATCTAGCGTGTCTGAAGTACCCTCGGGGAACGGGAAAAAGTTTAGATAAAAACTCCTTTGTGTTTAAAATCCTTTCATAAACACCAAGTATACTCACTGCTCATGTAAAAGCAATTTTAATATCCTTTCAATTAGGATACGACTGCCTCGTTGGTCTAGTGGTCGGTAAGCGCGACTGCTGAGCACGATGTCTTGAGTACGGGGTCGGGCAAAGTGTTATTGGGTTTTCCATTAGGTATTACTCAGTAGCAGCACGGAGTCTAGATTTGTGCCCGGTTGATGGCAATGCTCAGCTTTCCCTATTACTCCTAATTGCATTGGGAGCTTCAACTGGTGAAATGTGGGTGTACTTTATGTGCACCTCTGTCACCCCCTCTACCTACCTCTTCGGGGAATACAGGCGTGATGTTACGTTGTTCAGTTAGGATTTATTTTCTTTGTATTTCCCACAGCAACCACGAACCGGAGGACGTAGCGTCGGCAGGCCTCCCACCAGGTGGACCGACGATATCGTCGTTGCGGACAACCGGTGTGGATGCAAACGGCAAGTTCTCGTTCATTGTGCGTTCTGAGGGGGAGGCCTTTGTTCAACAGTGGACGGCTTCCGGCTGAAGATGATGACGGCAAACCTTTGAGTGATAGAGAAGAATTTAATGTTCTCCACGCTACAGGGATCCCTAGTGTGGAAGCTAGTGTTCTAATCATGTCACTTACTACATTATTGGAAGAATAAAGTACTTATATTAAATTCCCCGCGTATTTCCTGGCCCCACCATTCAACAACACTCACCGGAATATTAAAACAATTTCGACAGCTGATAAAAAAACGTCAAAAGAACTTGTTGAAGGAAACTCATTTCGTCACAAAACCAAATCGAATGTTCTGCTTATTCTAATTTTATTAAAAAATATATTATATGTATGTCGCAGGGCAAGTACAAATACAGGATTCTTGCGAAATTCCTAGAATGTAATTTAAAAAATATCTTGCTTGTCGAAAGCGCAACTACGGAGTGTGAGATTCGATTTCCGGGTCGGGCTTAGTATTATTGGGTATTTCTATTAAGATATTCTCAATAGCAGGAAGTCTAGGAAAGCAATAGGATCGCCCCCTTTAATATAACCAGCGAATTATAGGCGTACTATAACACCACTGCCTACCCATTCGGGAAATACAGGCGTGATGCTATGTTAAAGATTAAAAAACAAAAAGATATTGTTTATTTAATTTTTATTATACTACTTTATACTAGTTATTCAAAATAGCCAGCTTTATTTTAAGATAATTATAAATTGTATTCACATTTTTATTCTAGAATCTTGACTAGATTACAGTCTCAGTCTGGATTCTTTCTCGACTATCTAGCATCATCTTGGCCGTGTGGTATCCGGCCTAGAATTGACCACCCCCTTTCCTCCCGTGGGTGTCGTAAGAGGCGACTAAGGGAAAACCCAGAAGATGGGCAGCAGCGTCTTCTGTAACTTGACCATCAACACTGCGATCCCCAAGCCGCTTGCCAAGCGTGGGGATTATGGCAACACCCCCCTTCTAAAAGGAGGAGGCCTTCGTTCAACAGTGGACGCCTTACGGCTGATGATGATGATGATGATGATCTAGCATCGCCCGCTCGTGTTATATTCAAAGCTAACCTAATAAAATACTTTTCTCAATTCTCCTATCTTTCTTTACGGTAAACCTATCTTTTTACTTTCCTCTTTTCAAGTGTAGTAAAATCTCATTGATGTTAGACGGATAATATTTTTTACTATATGTTTTTTTTAGGACTACTATTCAATCTATTCCTCGTGTCAGGGTAGAGTAAAAATAACCTTTGACGTAAACCACTAAGAATATGTATAAACTTAAAAACAAACAATATCTTACAGAATAAAAAAATATGTTTAGTTGTGGTAGCTTCATTTCAATTTGTGCTAGATTTAAGTTGCACAATATGTACATAAATACTACAAAATAATGTGCATAAATAAAGATTCTAATTTCAAAGTCTAAGATTTTTACACCGATTACAATCAACCTAGACTTTTCCAAACCTCCATATTTACAGCTTGCACCGCGACATCCCGCCGTAGCTCCAACTTTTCCAATCTGAGAGTGACGTTGGAGGTCGCCGTCACTCTCACAGAAGCTGCGGCGTGTTCACCTATTTGCCTGATTTAATTAACATTTCGGGGTGCAATTAGAGATCCTCCACGAGTGACGATACTTAAGTTCATCCTTGTTGACTGACCAATCTCGACACCACGGCATGAGCTATTCCATGTGACTATTGGCTCATACCGATACGAAGAAGATTAATATTTCTATAGTCTTTGTTGCTTACGTATTTTGGGCGACAAGTCTTCTGCAATGGTCTAATCAGACATTGTTTACATAACAGCATGAGCACCGTGCTGCTACTGAGAATTAGCTAATGAAAAAACCCAGTAACACTGCCCGACCCGGGTTCCGAACCCAGAACACTCTTGGATGGACACTTTTGAACAAGACACTCTTGGATCTAAATTGATAAAGAAAACTTGAAAAATGATGGACACGAGCAAGACTTGAACCTGCGAGTTTCGCCGTACCGTGGCGCTGCTCTAACCAACTGAGAATACCATTCTTAATGTGAATTAGTTTTACGTACAATCCTTTTAACTCCGCATTAGGTTTCAACTTACAAACGCTGGCAAAACCTTCCCAGTATAAGTCAGCCCCCTTACCATGAACTTTTCCCGTTCTATAATATCTCTAGGTGTTTTGGGTAAAAGGATATTTCTACGTCTTCTTCTTCTTATCGTATGGTTGATGAACAACCTGGTGTCAGACTTTAAACCGCCTGTAGGCCTCTGACATGGCTTTACACACCGTTGAAAAATCTCTCAGGTGTGCCAGTTTCATCACCATGTTTTCGTTCACCGTTTTAGCAACTGATAACTAATATATAATACGCACATAAATTCGAGAAGACATTGGTGCGTGCCGGGGTTTAAACTTGCAACCTTTGACTTGGCAGTCCAACGGTCATACCACTCGGCTATCAATGATAGAAAAAGCGAGACGCCGCGCCGCGCCGCTACGTGCAGTATAAGGTGGCGTTTCGCTTCCACAAAAGAAAATGTCCTGCTTTAAGAGTTTATGGTACGCGGGCAGTACAGTAAATTGGTATCTTTAAACCCGACACGTTAATACTGCATTTGGCTTCAAAGTGCGCGGCGTATAATAAATCCTTCTGGAATTAGCCTGTACAGAGTGTACAGTATACAGTGTACCAACTAAAGGCTTACCCTGCCACGTGTCGCCACAGATCTGTGTTGCAGCGTGATCAATCAACATGTTGACATTTATTTGTTTGTATACTTACACGCACTTAAAAGTATCATTTTTGTTTCTGTTTTACACTTTAATTAACCTCTTAATCAAGTCTCTCAATAACTCAAAGGTTTACTCTTAGAGATTTAAATTTTGAATTAAGTTAGCCTCTGTACATTCAACTTCATGTTGTAATATTTTAACTGTAGGTATGATTTATGTCTACTATAAAGAATTAAAATAAGTATGTCGGATAAAAAAAACTTACATTGTGTTTTTTACCCATATTTCGCCAATTATGTTATAGGTCCCAATGTAATAGGGGGCGAGCCTATTGCCACCAACCGGGCATAATTTCAGACTCCTGTGTGCTGCTACTGAGATTTACCTAAAGAAAAACCGCAATAACACTGCCCGACCCGGAATTCGAAACCAGGAATTCACGCTTACCAGTCGCGCTTAGCCACAGCCAAACCAACAAGGCGGTAAGAATGAAACTCTCTGTTGAAAAATAGTCTAGATAGACGAACTTATGACTTTCTCAATTTCAGAAATCGATTAAAACCTCTCCAATTACTTATCCTAATAAGGAATCACATAAAATGTAATAGCATGTTGCTTTAGCAACGATTGTTGCTATTAATATATTTAATCAAGATATTGCTATCGACCGTCCGTATATTAGTTTAAAGATTAGCTGGAATTGGCTCGGGAATTAAATGGTAGCCTTTATACGGAAGACATTATAATATCTAGGTCAAAGTATTGTAATTAAAAAGACGAACGACCTGATTTGCTCAGTGGCTAATTGGACTGCTGTCCTAAGGGTTGCGGGTTCGATACCTACAAGAGACAAAAAATTGTGCGATCCGCAGATGTTAGTCCCGAGTCTGGGGGTTTGTGTATGTGATATTTCATGTTTGTGAAACGCACCCACGAGTAGAAAGTCCTAGTGTGGGGCGACAATTAAAAAAAATTAAGACAATTATACATATAAGCTCTGTTTCCCAGAGGAGTAGTCAGAGACTTCTTTGACGGACATCTATGTAGGTACTTGCTCACCTCTTTCGCTTCATTTACTCTCATCTCCTTCTTAATACATGCTTGTCAGTATAAAGTACTTCTAGGCTAGCTTAAAAACAATGAATATCTACAATAATATCATTTGAATCATAGTTCGGAGGAATTTACAAATAAACGACAATCATAGACAAAACACGCCTCTAGAAATGGCCTTCGCCTTTCGCGTCTTTGTCACTATGCAGCTAATTACAAATTCGAATCTCAATTTTTAAACAATCGAATCTCTTAAATAGACATAATAAATTATTTTTTTCAGTTGGCAACAATATTTACCCGCCATTTAATCTCTTTAATAAAATAGTTTTACTAATTTATTGATATGTGGGCTAAAACCACCACGGAGTGGATGCCACACAATATCAAAAGGCGTCGCGGCAGGCCCAGAAGAAGGTGGCGGGACGAGCTTGACTCCTTTAAGGCCACTTGGACTACAGCAGCTCACAACCGAGATGAATGGAGGAAGGAAAGGGAGGCCTTTGCCCTGCAGTGGGACGACCATGGCTGAAATAAAAATAATAATAATAATTTACTGAAATTAGTAAAACTATTAAATAATTAAATTTTATTTTATTCAAACATTTAATTTAAATAATGCTGTAAATAAAAATACTTTTACTATTTTGTGAATTTAAATGGCAAATAAAAATATTTTCACTATTTTGTGAAACAAAATTTACATACTGATTTATCGAAACAACTCGAAAAAAAATTAATTTGGATCTGAATAACATATCCTTTACTGAAATTATATCAAGTAAATCCACCAGACAGCTACATAACAGTTGTTACGAATTTTCTGACAGTAAACTCAGCAGAACTAGTCAAACACAGGACTGATGAATAGTCTGTCTGTGGATGTTTATTAAGATATAGCCAAATGTATAGTGCTAAGAACCATAAAGTACATATCTATACAATTATATTTATCATTGCGAGTTCCAAGGCAGTCAAATCATTTCTCTGAGGCACCTTGAGCATCATTATCTCGATGGTCTTAGGGTTATTATAGTAGATCGTGGCTTACAAGAGTCACAGGATACAAATTGGTAGATTGTTTCAAGTGTGGGGTGACTTTTTTTAACAAAATAAAAACATTCCTTTAATTAACGAGCACTTTACTCTTGTTTGATACCTTTACATAATGACTTTATCATCATCGTTCGTAACCAGGACATGTTTTGAGGCAATATAAACAGGCTATAAGCTATTTAGTTATAAAGCCTTATTGTCAGGACTGTGAATGTCCCACGACTGACACGGTCCTGTCTCAGCTGTAAAGTTTATAACAGGACATATTATACGATAGTATACATACAGGTTGATTTAAATTTACGAATAGTTTTATCAAAAGTTTTTAGTAATCCTCTCTCTTCACACATCATTATCATCATCAGCCGGAAGACGTCCACTGTTGAACAAAGGCCTCCCCCTTAGGGGGGGTGTTGCCATAATCGCCCCGCTTGGCAAGCGGCTTGGGGATCGCTGTATTGGTGGTCAAGGCGCAAGAAGACGCTGCTGACCATCTTCTGGATTTTACCTTAGTCGCCTCTTACGACACCCACGGGATGAAAATTAATTCTACTGTTTAAATCGTCTGTGATAGACGGAAAGGCCAGAAAAATGAGTCGTCTAATTATGCAGATTAAGTAATGTTTTTTTTTTTTAATAGTCATTGTCATAATGTTTTTATTTCATATAGGCTACAAAAGAGCACTTACAAAACGTCAAAACTAGTTGCTCGGTTCCAAAAAGTCGTTTCTATGGAGAAGAACCGGCATGAAATTATTAGTTACACGTGGCATAATTCTAGTATTCGTCACTAGTATTTTAATTTAGAAGAGTTGCACTAAAACATCCGCCTGTACACACCGGCCTGCAGTAAAAGGCCGGTAATGAAATTGGATCGGTGGAGTTTATTTTTTATTTTGTTCCGATGCGGGCCGTGTCCTGGAGTTGTGTGGTACAAGTGTTAAGGGATGGCGATTTGTAAATCTTGTGTTGATGTATATTTGTCTTTAATATTAGTATTTAAAAAAAAATACATTTTTCTTGACAAAATTATGACCTAAGTTCATTAATTAGAACAGTGTTTTTGTGGACAGTTCGCTTTTGACATCGACTATAGTTGGCAGGATTTTGATATTCCTTTAATAAGGTAAAAGTTTCGAATTATTATTTTTTAATTTCCGTAAATAACCGAAAATATTTTTTTGAAATTTTGGTGTAAAATGAATATTAAAAATTTAATGAAAATTATATTAAATTTATATGACATTTTGTGTCATTTTTGCATGTTGCCCATGCTAAGCTTAAATTTAAATTGATAAAGGAAATTTGAAAAATCAGAGCAGCGCCACGGTACGGCGTAGGTCGCAGGTTCAAGTCCAGCTCGTGTCCATCATTTTTCAAATTTCCTTTATTAATATAATAAAGTGGTGGCCTAGTGGTTGACATACCGGATTTCTATGCACGAGGTTGCAGGTTCAAACCCAGGCAAGTATCAATGTGACTTTTTCAATGTCATAAATACTGTCTTAGATATTCTAAGACACCACTGACTAACGGTGACGGAAAACATCGTAAGGAAACCTGGATTTAATTATCTGAAATCGCCAACCCGCAGTGAGCTAGCGTGGTGATCAATGCTCAATCCTTCTCTATACGAGAAGAGGCCTTTGCCCTGCAGTGGGACAGTTATAGGCTGTTATTATTATTATTATAATATAATATATTAAATTTATTCAAAAACTTTTATCTTCGTCTAATTTATCAAAACGCAAATTACTGATTAGGTAATTAAATAACTTACTACTGCTGCACATTTTAATTAAAATATTATTTATACATATTTTTAAAAGCCTGGATGCCGGTAATTTAATAGTAAGAACACGCAGATCGTAAAGTGGGGTAATGAAATCGGATCATCCTGTTTGTTCGAATTGCACTGAAGCCTGGAATTTGACCAAACACAATGTAGAATTATGACGTGGTTTAAGTTTAAAGAGATTTAAGTAAAATGATTAATCCTATGCATTCAATACTGTATACAAAAAATACCTAGTAAATTTTAGCAATACTGTATTTGATAATACAATATAAATTAAAGTACTTAACTTTTAAACATTCATGTGACTTTGAGTCTTATTACAGTAAAGACTTTGACTTAGACTTCAAGTCTTATTAAATAAAGTAACAATGCTGTATAAGTATGCTGTGGATAACGGTGTGAGTTTCACATTTATATAATATCTTTAATTACCTATATTATTAATTAGATACAATGTGTAACTGTTTGTTTATCCCAAATAAATAAATAAACAATATAAAAAATTGCTGAAGTAAACAGACTTTAAAAATATGTTTTGCTTGTTTTTTCTGAACGCTATAAAAAACGCAACCGTAACAAATAATCAAACCGCTTTCGCTTATACCTTGCTCCGCAACCAAAATACAAAGAGCCGACAATTTAGTTAAAATTTAACCGAATTCTTAACACAAATATTTACATTTGTATGGTGACCGACATGGGACGATCACTACATAATGCCATGGACCGCTAGAAAGTGGTTATTTATCAAAAAAGGTTATATTTAGACAGGATAACTGTTCCCCACGGGAACGAAAAGGTTACACTTTCAACTACGGCTAGTAGGTATACTAGGAATTTCTCCTGTATTTGTGATGCATTTAAAAAACATAACATTACATCACGCCTGTGTATTCCCCGAAGGGGTAGGCAGAGGTGCACATAATAGTGCACCCACATTTCGCCAGTTATGTTATAGATCCCATGTAATAGGAAGTGAGCCTATTGCTATTAAGCGAGCACGAATACAGACTCCGTGATGCTACTGAGAATTACCTTATGAAAAATCCAGTAACACTGCCCGACCCGGGATATGAACCCAAGACCTCATGCTCAGAAGCATATTAAAGGCGAAGCATATTACTACCCAATACTGCGATCCCCAAGTCGCTTGCCAAGCGTGGGGATTATGGCAACCCCCCAGTTTAAACGGGGAGGCCTATTGGCTGATGATGATGATGATGATATTACTACCCATAACAATCACCCAGACAAAATACACAAAAGTATTACATAAGTAATTATCCCGCGCGGCGATTATACATACCTACACTCACATTTTCCCGCTGATAATTATATCTAATAGCCAGGTATGAACAAGAGTGGTGGCAACCCTATTACCACAATTTTTTCTTAGTCGTAACACACGTGAAATTTCTCCTTTATCGTGGGTGCGTTCCACACATGAAATATCACATACACAACCACCCAGACTCGAGACAAACATCTGCGGATCTCACAAATTGTCCCGTGTAGGAACCTCTAACCCTTAGCGCAGCAGTCCCATCACTTGGCTACTACGCCAATCAGATCGTCAAAAAACTTAATGGTCTTACACCGGGGTCGAAGTCTGTTATGACTGCTTTTCCGTTTAGGGCCAGGAATAGTTTTCCACAGACGAGGTTGACTAAAAACCTACTCACGTTAATTAATTTCTCCATTAAAAATTGTTGAATCTTCCGTAATAATTTTGCATCCACTTATAAATTCTTAAAGTTATTATTTACTTAAAACCAAGCCGCGGTTACGAGACCCGCTAATTGAATAGTTTAATTAACCAACAAGTGGAACGGTCAAAAGTCTAGTTAGCGACTAACTTGTAGCAGTAAAGGAAGCTACCAGAATGTCTACTGCTAATACTGCTTATTTTCTAGCAGCGCTAGGACTTGCGGATTCGATTCCCGCACGGGACAACAATTTCTGTGATCAGCAGATGTTTGTCTCGAGTCTGGGTGTTTGTGTGTGATATTTCACGTTTGTGAAACGCACGACGTTTTTATAAAAAAAAAACTAATCAGGTGTGCGCCGCGGTTTCACTAGCATTGAATTTTTATTATGAAAACTCTCGAAACTCGAAAGGGACGCAGCGCCCTCTAACATCCTAACTGTCCAAAAAGTTATTGTTCATTCCCTCAAGAACAGTACTTTTTTCTGGATGAAAGGTAACCTATGTCCTTTTCTGTATCCCAGACAACATGTATGCAACATGTCATCATAATCGGTTCAGTAGTATAGGCGTTAAAAGGTAACAAACAACCAACCTTAATGTGAGTTGCACCAACAACTTTGACATATAACCAATATTACAAAGTTGTTGGTGCAACTCACCGTTAAATATGGCCGCTTGTATTAGAACTTCCTACTAATTTAACGTTGCGTACGGACTTAACGATTGTAGACGATTGGTGCAACCCACCCTTAGGCTGCTATCACACTGGCGATTTGTAAGCAAGCTCAAAGCAAGGCCAGTGCGCGGCGAGCGCGCGGTGGCGTGTTCGCTATCGCCTTGCTTTCTCGAGGCTCACAATTAAGCTTGACACCGCTGACCCAGACACACATTAAAATCGTAATCAAGAGTTTTTTCGTTGTCAAAACAAAGTGTGCCTTCTGTCTGTCTATCTACTCTGTGGTCGCCGCCCAATTAGACATGGTCGCCACTTTAGCAGTTAAAACTTTCAGTTAATTTGCACGACAAGAAAGTGTAGCCAAGTTATAGTTTGCTATCTTTTTGATTGGTCCCCGGAGTTACGTAACACGAATAGCTTCAGTTTACAACTAACTACGGATAGCTAATATTCAAAATAATGGTGTTAGAGCCTCCAGTGTGAGTTTTGTTGATAGCTAACTTAACTATAGCCACAGAATAAAAAAAGGGTAGTACATACAATCTATTATAGCATGTGCGTTTTTCTTTGATTAATTTTTTTACTTATGCTATTAAAGAAAGAAGGAAATTTGGGCCTTTGCCCTGCAGGTAATTATTTGAAGCCAAAAAGTCAAATAATTTGTGTGATCCACAGATGTTTGTCCCGGCTCGGGTGTCAGTGTATGCGGTGCCGTGTGGTATCCGGCCTAGAATTGACCACCCCCTTTCCTCCCGTGGGTGTCGTAAGAGGCGACTAAGGGAAAATCCAGAAGATAGGTAGAAACGTCTTCTGTAACTTGACGAACACTACGATCCCCAAGCCGCTTGCTCACCTCGCAACCCCCCCCTCCTTGGGGAGGCCTTTGTTCAACAGTTGACGTCCTCTAGCTGATGATGATGAAGATATGGCAACGTCTAAGGCGGCATCTGATGCGTTGTATAGGCCACCCAGTGTGCTAAGGGGACACATGGGGGCATTCGAGAAGGTAGGACATAGTCTGATCAATAGTTACCAGCTGACCTATTTAAAAAACTTGTAGAAAGAATACATTCCCAAGTTTATTGTCGTTTCATATTTTCCATTTACAAACACCGGCAGTAGAATAGTTGTGGCCGATGCAATTTTCCAGTGCATGACGTTTGCAAATAACCGTACTGTTTATATTTTGAATTGTGAGCGATACCGTGCGGGTTACGTACATTTTTATGTTGAATTGGTTCAGAAATAGGTAAAAAACTGATTTCTTGACAGTCTAAAATCAGCTTTCTGACAAGGATAATAAGGTTAATCAACATTTAAATAGCTTGAGCGCTTTTCAATATTACAGAGTGGACTCTGTTGTCCATGTTAAGGATTAATTCTGTCCTCTCCACTTCTATTTGCTTCTTTTTCTGATACCTTATGACTCAATCCTCTCTTGTGAACATCCTTTTTCGACCATCCATTAATCTACTCTTCAGCTTTCTGATATCCATCACTCTTTGATCCAATCAACTTTAATATTTTCTTAAATAAAATACCACAAAAAATGCCTTAACATTTTTCCAATAAAATGCCCCATAAAACCCTCCTATATAACTTGTATGTATTAATATCGCCTTTACCCGGTCGTGAGTACCGGGAATGTCCTCTCGCCGCCGCTAACTATTATGAGTGTTGTTTAAACTAACTACGTTCAATAGTTTCCATCTATTAACGTTTAAACCTTCCATTGCGGTCAATGGGTTAACATAACTTGGAGATTACAGTGTCTATGATCTCATCCTCACATTTGATATTTGTTTTTCTCTCAATTAAATCATGGACACGTAGATTACTTCAGTTTAGGACCTATATTAATAACAGTCATATATTGATGTCAGCTATGCTATTCTGAAACACTAACATCATCTCAGACGTCACCTCGCTATGCGCTGGTGTCTTCGATCAACGATATACTAGATTAAGGATCAAGAACAAAATTATATCGCATCAGTGGCCGACAAAGCAGGCACTGCATGTTAACGTCTTAATGTTGACTACGATTGGAACATACCAACTTCGACAAGACCACAAATTTATTTGTGCTCAAATTATTTCGCGGGCCGATTTTGAAGCGTTGATCGTTAATCTAGTACATACAATGTTGATCGAAGGCTAGTGTCAAATCTTACCGCGAATTTAGAAGTGAGTTAGGAAGATGTCTTTTTAGAAAAGCACCGCTGCCGTGCTATTCTAAACACACATTAAATAATATTCGACCACCCAAAAAAATTGATTCGATTTTGACACGATACAGTGTATTTTTCACATCCTTACATGTCATCGTAATATTAACCGATAAGCCGCCCTTAAAATGACATGATCACTAACAACTTAATGTACTCACTCTATAATTAATAATCCTAAAATAACATTAAATATCTTCAAAAACGTCGCTACACTATCAAAATACAATGTCGAATGAAATAAACGTAATCGGATTAAACAGATATTATTAGATTTCTTTGTGAATCAGCCGGCCATAATCTCTAACTTAGTCCACAAATGTCCAATGAATACTATTTAATCCGCAGTTCCCAGGGAGTTTATAAATCATCTAATAATACCTTTTAATAATTGTGATAGGACCCAGTTTTGCCAGACTTACTCGATAGATTTAATATAAAATAAACCTTTTTTTTTTTTTTTTTTAACGTGCGGAAAATGCATTACGCATACCCCGTCGTTGGGAGACGACGGGGTTATGTGGGACTCCCCCCCGTGAACCGAAAAGGCCGATCCACGAGGGTATACCCACTAAAAACCACACATGCCTGCTGGCGCCTATGATGGCGGGGAGGCGGGATCGCTATTAGCACTCTACCGCCAACCCCGCCGGCGCTGCCGCCCTGAAAAGGGCGGAACTTCGCTGTATGTGCCCCCCCCGGGGAATAGGGGGGCAGCAGGACTTCGGCGAAGGCCAGTGCAATGCGGAGGTGGGTCTCCCAACCCAGTCTCCGCAGGCCTTCGCACAGCAAGGAGTCGGCTAGTCCAACTCCTCGCTGTCTTCCCTTAACGCGCAGCGCTCAAAGAAGCGCGCGCCTTTGGGCCCACCATCAGGGGACCCGAGGCCTTGTGACCATACTAAGGCGGTTGGAAGAGGGCGTTATCTGCCCTCCTCCTCCGCCTTACTCTTCTGGCACGCATCGGGAGAGCGGGTTCAAGCTCCCGCTCTCTCTCCGCTGCCTCTTTGAGCGCCATCACCTCCCCACAAAACTCCGTGATGGCGCTCCAGGACCCCTCGCTCCCTACCATCTCTTCAACGACAGCTGGAAGCGAGAGGTCCGACCCGATAACTGCGGCGAGTGTTCGGCGCTGCACAGCCCAAGCCGGACAATGCTCGAGCGTGTGCTGCGCCGTGTCCTCGCCGCACGGACAGTGGTGGCAGGCCCTGGACGGCTCTCTGCCCACCCGACACAGGTAGCTGCCGAAGCAGCCGTGCCCCGACAGCACCTGCGTCACTCGGGAAGTGAGTGTCCCGTGGCGCCTCCTCAGCCACTCCATGAGACGAGGGCGGACGGCTTCAATGGTCCGAAGACCGGCTGTAGGCCGGGTAAGCCTGTCCGCCCACTCCAACACGAGGGCTCCACGGAGCTCCTCCATACGCCGCTCGACGGCTCGAGGCGGGGGCCTTTCGCCGCGATCAGCCAGTTCCTTGCGCCAGCGATAGGCGGCCGCAAGGGCTCTGGCGTCCAGGTCCCACGGCATCGCCGAGGCCAGCACGCAGGCTGCCTCGTAAGAGATGGTGCGATAACCGCGGACGACCCGGACGGCAATTGCTCGCTGCGGCCGCCGCAAGGAAGCGGCGCCGCGCGGCGTCAGATGATCCGCCCAGACTGGCGCACCATAGAGAGCCATCGAGCGGGCAACCCCCATGAAGAGGCGCCGAACACTCACTTTCGGTCCCCCCAAATTCGGGAGGAGCCGACCCAGAGCAGCCGCAGCTGCGCAGACTCTGGGCCCCAATCGGTCGAAGTGGGGGTCGAAGGTCCACCTGCCATCGAGCACCAGCCCGAGATAGCGCATGGTGGACCCGATGTTGATTCGAACCCCCCCGACGACGATGTGGGACCCAGCAGGTGGCGCTTTCCGGGGCCCATGAAAGAAGAGGGCCTCGGACTTGGATAGCGCCACCTCCAAACCAAGAGCGCGAATGCGCCCGACCACGTGGGCCACTCCGGCCGTGGCGAGTATGGACGCCTCCCTGTGTGACCTCCCCCGGGCCATCACGAGCGTGTCGTCAGCGTAGCACACGACGCTGACACCCGGGAGAGTGGCGCCCCGCAACACCCAGTCGTAGCCGATGTTCCACAGGAGAGGTCCGAGGACTGACCCCTGTGGAACACCGCAGGTCACCGGTTTGGTGACCAGCCCGCCACGGCCTTCAAAGACCACGGCCCGGTTGGCCAGATAGGCCCCGACTACTCGGCGGAGATATTTCGGCACTCCGTGAAATTGGAGCGCCGCCGCAATACAACTCCATGGCAGGGTGTTGAAGGCGTTGGCAATGTCGAGAGACACAGCCAGCAACACCCCGCCACCCGATACTGTCTGGTCCGAGAGGGCCTTGACGCGCAAGATCGCGTCAACGGTCGAGCGACCCCCCCGGAATCCGAACTGGTTGTCGGACAGATCGGGCCCTACCCTTGTTAGGTGCTTGACGAGGCGAGCGGCGATAATTCGCTCGAAGAACTTTCCCACCTCGTCAAGCAACACTATCGGCCGGTATGCGGATGGAGCGTCCACGGGGCGCCCCTCCTTCCGGAGCAGGACGAGCCTGCCTGCCTTCCACTGCTGTGGGAACTCTCCGCGCTGCAGGCAGGCGTCGAGAAGTCCTTGTAGTCGGGGCCCTAGGGCCTTGAGTGCCAGGGCCAGTACGCGGCCGGGCACTCCGTCGGGACCGGGGGCGGTGTTCTTGGCTTTAAGCCGAAGCTCTGCCGCCCCTAGCTCTGCAGATGTGATTGCAGGCACGGTCCCGTCATCGCTCCCGGTCGCCCGCGGATGCTGCATCGGCGGGGGAGTATGGTGCGTCCTCATCGGGAAGAGGGTCGTCGTCACGGTGTCCAGAAACTGGGGATCCAGGGTCTGGGTCAGCGGGGGCGCCCAAGGGCGGAGTTTGCCGCGTACCCACTGGTACGGGCGCCCCCACGGATCTGCGTTGAGGGTGGCCAGCTGCTCCTCACGAGCCGCGTCCTTGGCCCGGCCGATTGCCTGTTGAAGGGCCACTGTGGCCCCTCGGTAGGCGGCGTAGAGCCGGGCTTCCAGAGCGCGGTCGGTCGTGCGCCTTCTGCGCTGGCGCGTATACGCACGCCTGTGTTGGGCGCACGCCACGCGCAGCTCCGACAGCTCAGCTGACCACCAATAGACTTGGCGTCGTGAGGGCCGCGACTTGGCCCGGGGCATTGCGCTGTCACAGATGTTAGACATTGCGCTCCGGAACCAAGCCGCCTCCTCGTCTACCCCCACGAACGCCGCTGACGTGCCGACCCAGGCCTGAACGATGGCTGCCTCCTGCAGCACATCCCTGTCCAGTCTCTGGAGCACCCATCGCGGAAACATCGGACGCGACGACGATGACGACGACGACGTTGAAGGGGCGGAGACGTCAAACCGGATATAGCGGTGATCCGATAATGTCTCCACCCCCTCTAACACTCTCCAGCCGGTGACCCTGCCCGCGACAACTGGACTTGCGAAGGAGACGTCCACGATGGACCCGCCCAGCTGCCGCACGCAAGTGTGCACCGACCCCCGGTTGAGGACGCACAGTCCCACCGCTACCAGCCACTCCTCCACGAGTGCGCCTCGCGCATCGGTGGCGGAGGAACCCCAAGCCGTTGACTTGGCGTTGAGGTCCCCGAGAACAATCGCCGGAAGGGGGCGATTTCGCCCAATCAGGGCCCCCACATTATCGAGAAACGTCTCGAACTCGGCGAAGACCCTGTTAGGCGAGAAGTACACCCCCAGAACGAGTGTGTTCTCTGCCACCGCTGCGACGCATCCCGGCCGCCTAGCGACCACCCGAAGAGGAGCCCGCGAGACAAGGGCGACTGAGCTTGCTCCGTCACCCACCCAGTTGTCCCTGGGGGGGACGAAATACGGCTCCGCGACCGCCGCAACATCGATAGACCACTGCGCCATGCTCTGAACCAGAAGGTCTTGAGCTCGGGCGCAGTGGTTCAAATTCGCCTGCAGGAATCGGTGGGCCATTAATCGGTGGTCATGGCTACCACCTCATCCCCGGCTATTGCAGCAGCTGGAGCAGGGGTCAGCTGCGGAGCCGCAGCATTCTTCCCCCCCTTCTTTGTAGGCTTAGACGCCTTTGCGGGTTTGCAGGCCTTTGTCCCGATCTCATGATCGGCGGGACGACCCGCAGCAGAGCATGCCGGACAGTGTGCCTCGGCGGTACATGCTTTCAGCTCATGTCCGGTCTGCCCACATTTAAAGCACTGGGCGCTGCGATCCACTTCTTCGGTGCAGTCGCCCTTTGTGTGCCCCATCAGATGGCACCGGAAGCACCGTTTCGGGCGGTCCTGCATCAGTTTCACCTGGGCAGAGACCCACCCGATTACAAGCCGCTTCATGCGCGTCACCCTGCTAGCGACGGCGACGGGGCAGCTCAGTAAGATAGAGCCCACCCCTGTGTCGCTGCGGCGCACTTCGGAAGCCCTGATGGCCTCGGGTGCACAACCTCCCTCGCGCGCAACTACTGCGACCACTTTTTCGGTGGTGACGGAGTCGTCCAGGCCCTTAATGCGCAGCTGTGCGCTCTTCACGGGCCTGGAGACACTCACGTCCTCCGGTTTAAAGGCTGCCCGAATTTTGTTTGCCAGGGCATCGGCCTTGTCGCCGCTCGTGGTGCCTGGCAACTCAAAGATTCGGGCCCCCGACTTTGCGGTCTTGTACCGCAAACTGTTGACGCCCAAGTCCTTCAATGTGACCTTCTCCATAGCCTCAGTGAGGACTGCAGCATATGATAGGCCCCGTTCCGTCGCCCCAGGCTGCAGCTGGATGACTACAGCCGAAGAGCGAGGAGGGCGCAGATCTTTCTGCTTCTTCTTGCCCTTCTTGGACTGCTTCTTTGGCGTTTTGGCCTTCTTGCCATTTTTGCCCACCGTGGTCCAACCGTCTCCACCGGTACTGGTACCAGCAGCGGGCTGAGAGGCCGTCTTAGGGCTGGCCTCCTTCGTCGTTGCACTGACCGAGGGTGTTGCCTGAACGGGCTCTTTTAAGGAGCACGCACCCTTTGATCCCTTTTTCCCCTTCTTCTTTCCCTGGACTGGGGTCGTAGCTGGGGGCTGCTTTTCAGCAGGCTTCTCCGCCTGTTTGGCCACTTTAGCCGACGGCTTCGGCACCTCCACTGAAGGCGTTGGTGTCTGCGCCGCCTTTTTGGCATCAGCAGCTAGGGGCGGCCGCAGCCGCACCTCCGGCAACAACCTGTCTTCCATAGCTGCGAATCTGGCGTTTACCATGGTCCCAACCTGGACCATGATAGTTCGTACCAGCTCCTCACTGTCGAACAGTGGCTTGGAAGGTTGCGCCTCCACGACCGGAGCGGCGAGAGCTGCCTTCTGCAGCGCCGCCTCCGTCCGGAATTCGACGAATTCCTTTCGGAGATCCAACAACTCGCGCTGCATGCGAGCGTTGTCAGTCTGCAGGCGAGCGCATTCCGCCTGCAGCAGGGTCGTCTCGTCTGAGACGGAGCGAGAGCCTAGCGTCTCCACGATCTCTTTGAGGGAGGCAGCCGCTTGATTAAGGGCCCCTTGGAAGGGACCCTTAAGATTGCGAGACTTTTTCGCGACCTTTAAAATGGCCTCGATGCTGTCTCCCGCACTGATTTTGATGGCAGCCGCTGTCTTCTCGCTCAGCTTGCCGGAGCCATCAACTACCTCTTTCAGGTACTTCCGCGACTTTTGGACTCGCTGAGCTGCCTGCAGTACCTCGTCCTCTGCTGTCAGCTTGAGCTCCTTAGCCTTTTCGGCATCCGCTTCCTTCTTGGCTTTGGACAAGCCCACGTACTGGCCGGTGGTAGGTGGACGCCCTCGTCCCCGTTTTGGGGTATTTCGCCCCGAAAGCGAGGATCTGGACGCCGGCCTGGAGTCGTCACCAGACGACGCCGACTCCCCAGATAGTGGCCGCTTGCGGTAAAACTTTCCGCATTCAGCGCGAACCACCACCTCCTCTAAACTCATCATACTCGATGCGGAGTCAGACTCCGCACCCTCCACAACGTCTTGGGTTTTGGGTTTATTTATCTTTGTATCCATAAGATTCCCACGAGTATGGGGGAAATATTCGGTCCACCCAGGCAGTGCCCCCTGTACCTGGGTAAGCGTATTACTACCAGAGAGGCCGCCGGTTCTCTGGAGTGTGTACGTTCGGAACTGAAGATCCCATCAGCCATCCATCAAGTCGCCACGTACAAGAGCTTGAGATTCGGGGATTTTTTATAGAGGTTTACTCCTCGCAGCCCGGGCAATTAAGCCAAGACCCTCGTTCCTGCCCAAGAGACTCGAACAGGTTTACGATATGCACGACGTTGGCATTGCTGCCAGTCCGCCGGCCGCACACGCGGCCACCAGACCCGCCGACTCCGCGTCCGTAGACGCCCACGTCTAGTTTTTTATAGAGGTGCTTTCCTCGCAGCCCGTCCCGGCAAGCCGATGCGAGCCCCCGTTCCTCTCAGTGAGGCTTACGGTTTGTCCGACGGTGACCGAAGTCGCCGTCCGGCCAGTCAAAACGCGACTGACCGGAACCCGCCGCACCGATCGCTCCTCTCCGTGAGAAGCGATCCCACGTGTCTGGTTTTGGTCCGCGCCGGTAAAACCGGTACCGCGCATATCTGCGCGGCGTTCCCCTATCCGCCACCCGGGGGACGCGCCCGATACGAGACCAGCAACTCGTCCGGCAGGCCAGACTGACCCGCCGCGGGAAAATAAACCTAACCTAACCTATATTACTCACAATTAAATTGACATTTATCCTTAAAATACACTGAATCAGAATCTCTTTTCAGCGATGCCTCGTTGGTGTAGTCGCTAAGCGCTACTGCTGAGCATGAGGTCCTGGGTTCGAATCCCGCGTCGGCCAGTGTTGTTGAGTTTTTCCATTAGGTAATTCTTAATAGCAGCACGGAGTCTGAATTTGTGCCTGATGGCAACAGGCTCGCATTGGGACTTAACTGGTGAGATTTAGGTTATCGTATGTAAAATAATTTTCGTGATTTCAATAAGTCGCCAAGTAAATGAACCAAAATATTATATTATATTACACTATAATATATAGGCGACAGTTGAGTTGTGAGTGTGTTTGTGCGTTTGTATGTGTGTAACCTCTTCACGTTCAAACAGGTGGACCGATATTGCTAAAATTTGGTATAGAGGTAGCTGACACCCTGGATTAACACATTGGCTACTTTGAATCCCGAAAAAATGCAGCTAGTAACACCGCGGGGCGCAGCTAGTAGTTACCTATATAAATAATTAATTTGCGAGAACATCTGGAAAAGCCTACTTCAGGGATGGCCAACGTAATGTTCTTTTTAAAACTAATGGGTCCGATCTGTTATTTTGATAGTAGGTAGGTAATAGTAGGTATGGCAAAACTACTTTTATATAATAAATTTTTATACCCATGGTTCTTGGCGACTGGGCTTATCTCAGTTGTGGATCCCTTTTTATGCTTCTGGTATTTCTGTCTCCCGCTTGCTATGGAGGGAAGTGAGAACTAAATTAATATTCCTACTCCTCCTACATATTCTTTTATGATTAATTTCGTTGCGGGTTCCAAGACAGTCGAGTCATTTCTCTGGGACGCCTCGAGCTTCATTGCCTCGATGGTTCTTAATGGTTATCATTGTAGATCCTGGCTTACAGGAGTTGCAATGATGGGCATGAGTGGCGGGCTTGTCCCAAACATAACATAACATCACGCCTGTATTCCCCGAAGGGGTAGGCAGAGGTGAACATATAGTCACCCACATTTCACCAGTTATGTTGTAAGTCCCAATCCAATAGGGGGCGAGCCTATCGCCATCAGCCGGGCACAAATCCAGACTCCGTGCTGCTACTGAGAATAACGGGCTTGTCCCGTTATAAAACTAATGTTCTTTTTGTCAGGTGATCGTGATTTCCCCTCAAACTGATCACATTACCGGCCCTAGCTCATCTTATAATGAAACACACTTAGTACACAGTCGCCAGTCGGGTGAGTTTGTGACGCCTACTTAATACGGCCACAGTAATCCCCGCTCGTTTTACTTTTAACATACGAAATTAATTCCCAAGGAACGTAGGGATAGCAACTAAAGTTTACTTGACTTTTTTTAATGGATTACGTTTATATATCTTATATATATAATACATAAGTAATTTTAAAAACAATATTTAATAATAATAATAACAGCCTATAACTGTCCCACTGCAGGGCAAAGGCCTCTTCTCGTATAGAGAAGGATTGAGCACTGATCACCACGCTAGCTCACTGTGGGTTGGCGATTTCAGATAATTAAATCCAGGTTTCCTTACGATGTTTTCCGTCACCATCAGTCAGTGGTGTCTTAGAATATCTAAGAAAGTATTTATGACATTGAAAAAGTCACATTAATACTTGCCTGGGTTTGAACCTGCAACCGCGTGCATAGAAATCCGGTATGTCAACCACTAGGCCACCACGACTTTTTTACACAATATTTAATTATTATTATTTAAAACATAAAATTATAGGCGACTATATAATAATAATTGTGTAACTTCCTAAATATTTCAACGTACATGTTAATTAATAAACTAGGCAGAAGATTCTTTACAAAACAACGTCTTTGTTGCAATCAAAATACAGAAATCATATTCAAAGAGATAGGTGGTACCTAATGATGAAAAGTCATATCCAAAAAGGAGTTTACAACAAGGTGTCTTAGGGTATATTCGGTACATACTGCAAAACCCTTGTCACGTTAACTAAACATACCGCCCTTATTTTAATATTTAATATTTTCACGACGTTAAAGTGAGCCCATTATGAGCCATTGTGTACAAACTTTAACGAGCGGCCATGATTCTCAATAAGCTTGGTCCTTCTGACCACTCGATTACTTTTACTCGCCCACCCATTGTCAGGGCCCACCGCTTTCTTTTTCAAACAAAACAATATCCTATTTTCTTCACGTCAAAGATTTTCCTGCCAACCATACATCAAGTTGTCTGGGATTTAAGCGGATAGCTTTAATTGTTTGGAACGAGGCAGCCCTGGATTAAACGAAAAAAAATATTACACCGCGATCTTTCCCTCCATTATTTAGTGCGTTCAGAGCGCCATGTTGTTTTTTACAGTATTTCTTTTTTTAATTTTATAACGCGTGGCACCTACGCGCGATTAGGTCGTAATTGAAAAAGTTTTAATCTTGATTCTTGCCCAGAGTGATTGACGATTAAAAACTTAATGTCAAAGTGCCAAAGCAAATACGTTTTTCGGATATTCAAATTCTAATGGTCGTTCTATTCTTTTTTTTTCACAGGCTGTCAGTCACTTGATTTGGAAGTCTTTTTTTTTTTTCAATTGAATTTATCGTTCATTCTATTGGTTTTCATACTGCGATAGCTAAACGATGTTGTTTTAGTATGATACCGGCCAAACCATCTACCATATTTCACTATCAAAAAATCTAGCTTCCTTTTAGCATTTCGCACATTTTCGGGGGAATCCAGAACAATGCTCTTCATCTTAAGAGAACTTCATAGCAAAGGTTTTTATTGAAATTATGAGATAGTTAAATATAATAACATCACGCCTGTATTCCCTGAAGGAGGAGGCAGAGGTGTATTGTAAACCCGCATTTCACCAGTTACAGGTCCCAATGTAATCGGGGGTGAGGCTATTGCTATCATCCGGGCACAATTCCAGACGCCGTGCTACTGAGAATTACTTAGTGGAAAAACTCAGTATCACTTTGCCTGACCCGGGATTCGAACCCAGGACCTAATGCTCTGCAGTCGCGCTTAGCGACCACTAGATCAACGAGGCACATAGGTAGGTACTTTTTATCCCGGGTAAACTGCAATAACAAACTAAACTGATAATTTTAATTTGACTAAACAGACAAAATCGCAGGCGAAAGCTAGTGTAATTACTTTAGTAACTTTTCTAATTTAATTAGTAAAAAGCATCATATTACACTTAAACATAGACTATTAACAGGTACCTGGTTTCAGTTTATACTCATTAATTTGTCCCCACAGATTAAATTAGGTTCCAAGATTAGATCCAATTAGCTTAGATTCCATTAAGTCTAGGTAACAGTATAGTCTGTTAGCTAAGCTATCAAATTAATTAAACAAACAATCAAGAAACTAGTTATTGATTATAAGTTTTCAGTTCTATGAATACCCAAAACGAACGCGATACCTTTTATTAATGAAGCAATTACTTTAATTACGTTTAACCTTTGATTATAAATAAATAAATAAGATCTTTTCAGTAATTGGAAAAGACTAATATACTTTTTAAATTTATTTATTAACCAACTTATACTAACACATATGTACCCATATAAGTTATAGGTTATGATTTAGTAATTTTACCTATATAATATTTTATTAGTATTTTACTACCAATCTATACTTACCAACAATTACAATTGTATCTTAGGGTCGCTTCTCACAGCTCTGTGCAAAGTGCAAGGCAAAGAATGCCCAGATAATTTTTTTAGTGTGATGTGATAGTCGCGTCTTTTGACTGTATATTATGCGTGTATGAGGAATGTCATGCGAGTTAATGAGGCGAAAGAAGTATGTCGCGATCGTAGCAAATGGAAATCCGTGGTCACTGCCTACCCCACTGGCAAACAGGCGTGACTTTATGTATGTATTTATAACGTGCTCATGCTGTAATAACGCAGTATACTTTAATAAACATACAAACTTTGAACCCCTATTTAAAACCTTGAGAGGGTTTAACCTAAAAAGCCTATGTCCTTCCTTGGATCTTGAACTTTCTATATGCCAAATTTCATCAAAATCAGTCCAGCGGATTAGTCGTGGAAACGTAAATATTAGTAAGGAGATCACTTGCACCGGTGGATGCAAATGGCAAGCTTTCGTTAATTGTGGCGTTGTAAGGGGGTGGCCTAGAATGCCGTGTGGTATCCGGCCTAGAATTGACCACCCCCTTTCCTCCCGTGGGTGTCGTAAGAGGCGACTAAGGGAAAACCAAGAAGATGGGCAGCAGCGTCTTCTGTAACTTGACCACCAACACTGCGATCCCCAAGCCGCTTGCCAAGCGTGGGGATTATGGCAACACCCCCCTTCTAAAAGGAGGAGGCCTTCGTTCAGCAGTGGACGCCTTACGGCTGATGATGAAGGGGGTGGCCTTTGTTCAACAGTGGACGTCTTCCGGCTGATGATGATATTACTTGAATATTGCAACTTGATAAAATCGATCGATAACTGCCCACCCTTTTGTAAAAGACAGGCGTGAAGATGTTGTTATTTAGTTAACAACCTTCAAAGTTATTATGTAAGCAATAAGCAACTAATTTGTCAAACTTAATTAACATTCCCACTATTTTACATCTAAAAATGTATTAATTATATTTTATGCGTTAAAAATAACATATTAATAAATATTTAGGACTACCAATGATTAATGTGTTGTAACCAAATATTAATTTAGTCAATCAAATATGCAAATACAATATCATAAAGTTAATATAATATTTAATAATATGAATATGTATTACATAACTCTTGCTAATTAGTGCCAACGTAATGTTAACTAAATAGCTTGTGAAGCTGATTAAATTATTATTTTAATAACGGTTGCCGTGTAAACACGATTTTTTTAACTGACTTGATAAAGGTGGTTAGTTTGATCAATACCATAATTATGACTACCTGATTGGCGTAGTAGCTAAGCGATTAGACTGCTGCGCTAACGGTTGCAGGTTCAATTTCCGAACGGGGCAAAAAACTGTGCGATCCACGTTTGATTGTCCCGAGTCTGGGTGTTTGTGTATGTGATATTTCATGTTTATGAAATGCACCCACGACACAGGGGAAATTACAAGTGTGGGGCGACGTTTTTAAAAAAAAATTACGTACTCGTGTATAATGTTTCTTCTTCTTCTTTGCGAGTCAACGGTACTCTTAAATTTTTTGTGCCTAGTATATTTTACTGTAATAACTTTCGTGAATGTTATCCATATACTATATATCCCGGTTATACGCACGTGTGTATTCGGAAATGCCCGACTAGTTTTGAACTCGAACGGAGCCCTTATTCATGAGCTGGTTACGCGCCAGAGTCGCGAGCCGCACTTCGTGAGATAGAACTACTATAACAGTTCAAGTTCCATCATAATCGGTTCAGTAGTTTTAAAGTCATGAACTGTTAAGTGTGTGTCACTTTTTCAATGGTACGTCATGGCCGTCGGTGTAATAGATGTTCCGCTGACCGGCATTTCAAAAACCGGGTTTGACTACAGTTATGTTTAGCTTCAAAGCATAAATAAATACTCCAAATTTTACCTAACCTAACTAGCTGTGCCCTGCGGTCTTATCTGCTACATTTTTCGGGATAAAAAGCCTATAATATATTAAAACTGGGTGTCAGCTACCTCCATGCCAAATTTTAGTAAAATCGGCCCAGCCGTTTGACCGTTACGAGGTAACAAACATACAAACGCACATACTCACAAGTCTCATACTTTCACGTTGCAATATAAGTGTGTTTAGGGGTGTAAGAAGGGAACCTCCATGAGTGACAATACTGAAGTATGTCCGGCGCACCCTGGACAGTCGACCTCGCTACCATCCTTATTGACTGACCAATCTCTACACCACGGCATGACCTATTCCTTGAGGTTATTGGCTCATGCCGATAGGAAGAAGATTTAGAACAGACACGTGGTCCGTTTCTAAAAATATAAATGTTTAAATTCGGTTGCAAGCGCATCGATCGTTCTCAGGTGGACGCTTACGTGAGACCCATCACCTGGCGCGACCCATATTTTATTTATGAGCACGAATCCAGCGTGAAGGGATGTGATGTGTATTTATCAATAGATTTGTATCGATATATTAGGACTTTTTTGGGTGTATGTTTCTGTTTTTTTGTATTAAATGTTATAGGTTTGTGTGCGCCCACTGAATTAACTATTTAGATTTAGACACATCGTGAAATATGGATGTTATCTTGTGAAGGATGGAACCTCTGCCTACCCTTCCGATGACAGGCGTGATTATTGTTATTGTATTTTGTTTTAAAAATAAACGTCGCCTCACACTAGGAATGTCTCCTGTATCGTGGGTGAGTTTTACAAACATGAAATATCACATACACAAACACCCAGACTCGGGACAAATATCTGCGGATCACACAATTTTTTGTCCCGTGCGGGAATCGAACCCGCAACCCTTAGCGCAGCAGTCCAATCGCTTAGGCTCTAGACAGACGGACCGCATTTCAACTGCAATCCAACCGCAAATTGCATTTCAAGTGCAGTTTGAATGCAGTTGACACGACTGCAATAGAACTGCATACCAAACGTGCAGTCCAATTGCAGTTCAATTGCAGTCGGCGTGCAATCGTGTGAACGTTTGGTTTGCAGTTCTATTGCAGTCGTGTCAACTGCAATAGAACTGCATACCAAACGTGCAGTCCAATTGCAGTTCAATTGCAGTCGGCGTGAAATAGTGTGAACGTTTGGTTTGCAGTTCTATTGCAGTCGTGTCAACTGCATTCAAACTCCATCCGAACTGCAATTTACGGTTGAAATGCAGTCCGTCTGTCTAGAGCCTTAGCCGCTGCGCCAAACAGGTCGTCATTGTTATTGTATCATAACTTGTTACTAAATAAAATTAAAAAAAAATGTTCCAGTAAATGATTTTGCTTTTGACATATTTAGATCTTTAATTTAAGCATATTTGTGGAGTATCCAATAGTTAACTGATGATGTAAATAAAATGAAGTAAATAACCAGCTAATTTTCTAAAGTCAAACATACTTTCAAGGTTACGTCCTTGATAGTAAAGTTTAAGACGGAGTAAAGCAAGTACCTACGGTTAACTCACTAACTTCTAGCCTCGACTTCCATTACTCATTCATACTTCAACCTAAATCATGCTGAAGGAAGAAACGAGATCGTAGTTTTACATTTAAAAGATGATACTTCTAATATATTCCGCAAACTTGAGAGCTCAACTTAGCTAAGTAGCATCTAACGTGGCAAAGTTCCGATTTAAATGTTTAAGTTGATGCTTAACTTACGTGTGGCATGCCTTTGCAAGAAGCAAGGAGCTGGTGAGTATTGATTGAGTCGTGAGTGTGTCAAGTTAAGAAACTATAGTATATGCTGGAAGACTTTGCTGCATCATTAAAGTTAATTATGCCTTGTTTAGCCCAGGTCACTTCTTGAAAGTTTTCTGCCATGTTCTTTAAGGCAACCGTCTTTTGAAAAGGTCGTAAGAAAATAAGAGCCATGAGTTAGCCTTTCCCTGGGAGAGAGTTATATTATATTTAAGTACCAAATTCTTGAAAAATGAACTTCCTCAATGACATTCGCGGCAGTTAGTTTTATAACAATAATAAAATGATAGGTCCATACACACAATGATTATTCCGTCTCATGACATGAATGAAAAGGTTAGATTGTTTTTTTATTATTTTCGCATAATTTTTATGGTTATGGCTATGGTATATATTGTGTTGTATATATTATTAGTTTTAATGTAGGTAGCATAAAAAATGGAGTATATAAATAATGTAAATTGTTTTTCTGATTCATAAATAAAGTGTCAAAAACAATTTGTGATAGATTCATTGATCAAAAAATTCTAATTCGACCGTTCAACTTTCATTGCTGGCATGTGTATTGGATACTGTTTTACTCTCATCTATATTTCAGGCATTCCCGCCTTGTTTCGGACTCGCAGGCTACCATGAGTTATTTCAGGCGATAGTTAGTATAACTGTAAGTACTCCAAACTGCTAACTACACCAAATAGTTCTCAAAATACGGATGTTGTTGTTTGCATCCAATCTCTGCACGTGAGTTCACTAATACCGCAAATTGGAGTATATTAGTTTCAAAAAGTTAATATGAACCTGCCGTATGTAGGATTGTATTGTTTACGTATTCCCAGTTGGAAGCCGTAATTGTTGGAAGCAGATTTTTTCTTGGTGCAAGCACCTACTATTATTTTGTAAGTGTTATAACATCTGCAATTGAAATCGGAGTTACTGCTGTGGAGGAAGGGATGTGGAGTTCCTCCAACAAAAAGGAAAATTTTCCCACCAGGCGGTGGTATGCCTGGTGTGCCGCGGTGCATCAATCCTCAACTCGAGGCGGCTGTATTTATAGCTAGCGAATGTGATAACTTCGCTAGCGCGATGCAGGGATGTCATCGTCATTAATCCTTTGACGTGTGGATGTCGCTACACTGCCTTTACAATTCCGTAAGATCCTCGTGATGACGGATCAAGAATACAATTTCTTTCTTTCCTTTCCTATTGTTGGCCAGGAAAGCAAGTCCTAAGATGGGGCGAGTTTGCGCCTTGCGGTGTGGGCACGATAAAATATTTATTAACTGTTATTGAATCATCTGTTTAAGCATCTTCTGAATTTTCCGTTAGTCGCCTCTTACGACACCCACGGGAGCACACGGCTTACACAATACATACAAGCGGTATGCGATCAAAGAAATTTGCAATCTTTTTTCAAATCATCGATACTCCCATTGCCCATCACTAGAAGTAAGCCCAATAAGACAATACAGCGCTAAGTGTTCCCAGGATCCGTTACGGGGCTCTTAAAAAAAAAATCCCTTCTCCAGACCGAGCGATACCCCATAATATCCTAAAGGGTCCTATTAAAGTAATCGACGATAAAAAATCCTTTCGGTCAGTACGTTTACTATAATAATGACGCCAATCTTTAGATTGTAGGTATTGGTCATTGATAAAAGCAATTGTATTGGTTTTACCTAACCAATACAATTGCTTTTATCAATTCTATTTTTTTCCTTTTGGAAGATGATCATGATGATGATTTGATTATAGGGCTGTTTTTTTTTATGTTTAAAAAAAACACGTCGCGACTCTCTCCTGTACCGTGAGTCCATTTCACAAATATGAAATATCAAATACCCAAACACCCAGACTGGGGACAAACATCTGCGGATCACACAATTTTTTACCCTTGCGGGAATCGAACCCGGAACCCCTAGCGCAGCAGTCGAATCGCTTAGCCATCGCGCCTACGAGTTCGTCGATATTTTTTTTAATGTTTTCATAGTTTACAGGATCTCATGCTCAACAGTCGGTTAGCGACCACTAGACAAACGATGCTGATAAAATACCAAAAACGTCTTCTTATACAAATTACTACACTCAACTTGAAGGTACTCAAACAGTATAGATACATACATACATAAAGTCACGCCTATTCCCACGAGGGGTAGGCAGAGACCACGGATTTCCATTTGCTACGATCCCGACATACTTCTTTCGCCTCATTCACTCGCATCACATTTCTCATATACGCTCGTCGGTTAAGGTCTCCTTACTTGACCATTTTGTAGAACATCTCCGATCTGGTTCAAGTATCAAACATAACGAACCCATAAATAGTATACTTAATACCAAAACTGAACAAATAACCCCATAGAAATAACTGACAGAAAACAGAGCATCCCGTATGTAACCAATTGATTTTGACATCGATCACGCCGGATTTACAACTGTAACTATATACAGTGATGTTCCACAGATACCGGAGTGTTAAGCTGACGTGACATTACGCCTGTGTTCCTAAAAGGGGTAGGCAGTAGTATACAATGATGTTTTAGTACAGCGATCTGCCTCCATACCATGAACTCTTAAATCAGGACAGTTTCCATTGTGGAAGCGAGACGCTGCATTACACTGCACGTAGCGGCGTCTCGCTTCGACATCGTAAACTGTCCTTTTGTTTTTTTATTCAAGTGAGGAAATGCATTACGTATCCCCCGCCGCTGGGAGACGACGAGGGTATGTGGAACTCTCCCCCGAACCCAATAAGATCCAGGGGCATACCCACTAAAACCTCACATGCCTGCTCTGCGCTTTTGATGGCGGGGAGGCGGGATCGCTGCAGCATTCTACCGCCAACATCGTAAACTGTCCTGTTTTAAGAGATCATGTTATGGGGTATGGTATGGTAACTCGTATCTTTTGATTGCGTTAACTTACAAGTTTCATTATTTGACGGCTTTGAGGGACATCACATTATATCATCAATCATTCATATCGAAGGGAAGGAAGCAATTTTTTATGATCCTATATAATAAACATAATTATTAATTTTCCAATACACAGTTATAGCTATGTAGGTACTTACTTGGAATTTCGTTTCCTACACATATTATAGTAATTTAATAATTTTTGATTCTAAGCTCTGTATGTTCAAAAAGCTCTCCTATCTATTTGCTAATACACTCAGAGTAATGGTAAATTATGTATCTATGTTGATACGTCACACGCTCCATTAATTTATGGGTCGATTAGTGGCCTGTCAGTCTAGTGCGTCCGAGGCTGTGATAGGAAGCTTCATTATAACTAAATGCAACTACAACTTAAAGTTTACCATTAAACCTTTTTGGTTTCATGGTAAACTTCAAGTTTGCAAGCCTAATAGATGAAACATTAACAGATTATAACTGACCCACTGTTGGACAAAGGCCTCTTCTATTATAGAGAAGAAATTGAGCATTGATTACCACGCTACATAGTTCACTGTGGCTTGGCAGTTTCTGATTATTCAATCCAGGTTTCCCCACGATTTCTTCCGTCACCGTTAGTCAGTGGTGTGTTACAATATCTAAGAAAGATATTTTATGTCATTGAAAAAGTCACTTTGATACTTGCCTGGGTTTGAACCAACAACCTTGTGCTTACAAATCCGGTATGTCAACCACTAAGCCACCACGACATAATAGATGAAATTCGACAGTAATTCAATATCAGCCCCCTGGACAGGTGGCAAAACGCTTGACGAATAGAAATGGAATAGAATGATAAATGTATGGGGCTGACATATGTCATCGATAACATAGTCGAAACATTATGTCATCCCCATACATTTATCATTCTATTCGATTTATATTCGTCAAGCGTTTGCCACTTCTCTAAGGTGGAAGGTTGAAGCTTTCTACAGTTCTTCTCCATATAAACTTTAACTATTGACAAATCTTGGAAGATGCCTACTCCTCGTGTACGTGCGCAATATTCATAAAATTAAAAAGAGATCTTAATTTTTCTAAGAATTAATATAGGGGTGTGATAGGTTTGACACTCAGTGATCGAATAACGGCCGTAATCCATACTATAAATGTTAAAGTAACTCTGTCTGTCTGTTACCTTCAGGATTAAACCGCTGGACGGATTTTGATGAAATTGCATGAAGAAAGTTTAAGACCCGAGAATGGACATAGACACCTTTTTATTCATTCAACCCTCTAAGGGATTTAAATCGGGGTTAACGCGTGAGAAGCCGCGGGCAAAAACTAAATAGGTAGAGGTATATATATAATACTAACCAATCTAAATAAACGCGAGTGAAGCCGCGGGCAAAAGCTAGTTATTTATAAGTGTAAGCTTTCTGCATTCCTTTTTCATATAAACTTTAACCATTCCAAAACTCAAACTTAACGAAGCCCACTATCATCATCATCATCATCAGCCGTAAGGCGTCCACTGTTGAACGAAGGCCTCCTCCTTTTAGAAGGGGGGTGTTGCCATAATCCCACTATAATCCTAGATGATAAATCTATTCTCCAATTCATAAAACCAATTTTCTACTATCCGTGGATACTAAATCAATCTCTATCTAACTTCCATGGTCACGATTTATTTCCATAACTAAATCACAGTACAGGAGTTGATTCGAGGAAGAATTCTTCCAATCACTTTAGTTAGATGGTCGGTGCCTGACCAATTTCACTGAGCAGTAAGCGGCGTATCGTACGCATTTTGCTTGCGCTTCGCTGTGTAATCATTATAGAAGTACTGGATGAGCTACAGATTAGAAATTATTATTATTTTGAAAGAACTATTTTATCTTTTTATAGACTGCCTCGTTAGTATAGACTATTAGTAATTAAATGCACTGCGTGTAAAATGGTCCAATGAAGCGCGCGGTCTATTTGAACTAAATGTCAAATCGTCCAATTAAGCAACCACACAATTTTTTAATAGTTGGTGGTCAAAATTGTGCGCTTTCACAAATTCTGGTTTGTTCTTTATTCTGAAGTAAAATGCATACATTACATACACCCAGTCTCCCCTTAGAACTCCCCTTATAAACGTCGCCCCACGCTGTGAAGTTCTCCTGTATCGTAGGTGCGTTTCAGAAATATGATATATCACATACACACACACCGAGGCTCAAGACAATCATCTGCGGATCGCAAATTTTTTGTCCCGTGCGGAAAGCGAACCCTCAGCGTAGCAGTCGAATCGCTTAACCACTGCGACAATCAGGTCGTCTTTTCTTCTTCTTCTACTTCAATATATGAATCCAGCTCTTGTCTACGATGTCTTTACGCAGGAATATTTAAGTTTAATAAAGATTACATGTACGTAGACGTACCACTTCCATTATTCTTGGCTCCTGGTTGGAACCCGCTCAAGTTTGGCGATGTTCCGGGGGTGAGACGCGCCATCGCGTCGCCACTCGCTTGTTTGGTAAATAAAACTTTTAATGATCGGTAAAATCGGACTGTATGCTATCCTGCTACCCTGGTACATTACCTTCGTAGATGAATACCAATTGAAAAGTTTGTTCAGAAACTCTCAATGATATTTATAATTCATTTTAATTACTAATTAGTTCTTCAGTTGGATGGAGCTTTATTTAGTTACAAATTGGAAATTTCAATACTTATGTCGTCGAAAACTTCCTATAATTATACACTTTGTAATTTAAAGTAATTTTGAACGTAAATAAAAAGACAAATCAACATCAAAGCGTATAGGCGTTTCTGTACCCCTGTACCTTATGCGGTTGTGCCTCACTGTGACCTGCAATGCAAGCTCACACTAACCCCGCAGGAAGGCAAACCTTTATGCCATCGTGCCACATTCTATAAACAAATATTTAATAAGGCCATAGATATGCAATCTAATAATTTGGTCTTAGAGATTATTGGAAAATGGAAAATCAAGAACTCATCGAAACCGGAGATATTGAGAGAGTTTGCGGTTTTACGGAAAAACAGGAAAAATAATATATTTAACCCTTAATTTGGCAAGAGGAAAAATTTTAAAAACTCATATTTTTTTTCACATTTTCGGTTTCAGTAGAAGTTCTTAAGACATGAAAAAATAATTTCAAAAATCTGGTATTACCTCATTTCCTGAAAATGCATGTCCAGTATACTGAACCTTGCCAGGTTTGCCATAAAGTTGTCGATAATTTTGATGTGCAGTATATTACACATTGCCGAATTATTACTTTCTAGGACTTATTTCTGTTTTGTGCAAGTGATAAAATAAAATATAATAAAACGCAAAAACAATGACATGTTTTGTAAAGTATTAGAAAAATCTTTATTTTTTATGAATATGAGGAACATTTTACTTATTTTAAGTGAGATCAACAATATAATCAGTCTAAATGAAAAGATACGTAACAATTATTATTCTGAATTTCAGATAAAATTAAACAACTATAATATAATCAGTCAACATAGTTAGAAACTTTTACTTATTATGATAATCATAAAAACAATTTCTCTTACGTACTAAACACAGTCTTTGGTTGCACTTTACACAATACACATCAGTCTTATTTTTGATACATAGTTTGCAGCGACCGTATGACTCTCCAAAACTAGGGAAATGGCCAATACTATCATAGCGGACACTGTCATCTGTTCGGCATTTGTTGTTTACAGATATACGAGATCTACTTTTATTCTGTAACTCTCTTGCTAATTGGCACCGAAAAGGCTTCAAAGGCATGTGCTTCACTGCCCGATTACTACAATCTCTGCGATAAACTAACCATGCGTTGTTTATACAAATGTCGAGCATTTGAGCAAAGATTGCAGTATACCAACGACGGCTCTTATAAGTAGTCCGGTACAACGCAACCAGCATGTCTGCGAGATCGACGCCTCCCATGTGATTATTATAATGCTTTATAAGTTCTGGACAGTCCACATCAACTCGGGCTTTTAATTCCTTGCTGTATCTCTTTATTTTTCCTACAGGGTAAGCATCAGCGTACGTACTGATTAGAGTGACCACCTTATTGTCGAACCATTTAACTATTGCTATCTTGTTGGTATTATCAACGACTTGGCAATAAGAACCTCTACCTTTCTTTTTTAAAGATTTATCACTCAGCAGCAGTTTGTCACAACCTTTTAGTCTGTTTTGGCGTATAGTGCCTAAACTAAATATACCACATTCGTCTCTAAGGTGTATTGCCAAATCTAGAGTCGAGAAATAATTGTCAAAATACACGACGCAGGCTCTCGTCTGTATTGTCTTGCATAAAGCAACGACAACTTTAGCTCCTAAGGTTAAGGTTTCTTCGGCTTGTGAAAACTGAATATATCTAAATGTGTCTTCACCTCCATAAAGCAGGAAGTCATATACAATTCCCGACATGCCTGCTCGGACAAAGTTTTTGAAACCCCATTTATTGGGTTTCATGGGATTGTACTGTCTCCTGTTACCCGCCTTTTTGCCTTTATACGGTATAGTCATCTCGTCAATACTATATCTCATTTCCTCTTCGGTGGCCAAGCAGTTTCTCCTCACCTTCTCTACAAAAGGTCTAACTTTGAAGTATCGATCTGAATCTGGACAAGAGTTATCAGCAAAATGGATGTATCTGCGTATGGTTTCAAACTTTTTCAGTGACATGATTTCAGCAATAGCTGGGTAGCGCAATTCTTTTGACCAATAATCTACATATGATGGCAAATTTACCACTCCCATAAGTAATAAAATGGCAATAAAATCTTTCATTTCGTCCTCAGAAATATTGATCGATCGGCCGGTAACTTGAACTGCATAAAGGTTGGTATTATGTACTATATCTTGTAAAATATCCAAAGAAAAGTATTTCCAAAAATAATCTATAGGCGTGAAATCGGCGTGTAAGTTATTCTTAAATTCACAATTAGTTATTTCGGCTTTGTGCAGGAATTTGCCTTTTTTCCATTTGTAGGCTGTGTGTTTACGTTTTTTGGGCCTGATATTATGAACACGAGAGTGGGTATTGACATAGCGCCTTCTCTTAGACCTGGTATTCACTGCATTGGGTATCGGTGATATTTCTTGAACAGACGGTATAGACTGAATGGACGACAAAGTTGGAATGCTATCAAAATTTACCTGACTGGTCGACGGCAACACTTGGTTGAAAATCGGTGTTAGAGGCACTGCTAGTTCTTGATCTTCTGGCTCGCTATTGGGTATCTCATCACCAGAAGTATTATTCCTATATTCGTCGTCTTCGGAAATATCCAAATTTTCTAATATCGACGGTATAGATTGTGCTTCAGAGGTCAAATCGTCACTGTCTTGGCGGCATATGCTTGTAACAACCTCTTCATCCGAACTTGTTTCATTTTCTACGTCTGATGAAGCGTTGATTGGCGGCACTAGTGCCAATAACTTTGATGCACGTGATGTTTGTTTGAACACCTGCAAATAACACAAATTGTTAGAAAAAAACATAACACATAATTACTAAATACGCATCTTAGTTCATAAAATCATATTAGCAGTTACTTTTCTAACTAACTGGCAGTGTCCAATATACTACACATCCCAAAATCGCACTAAAACAGTACCTACTTGGCAATGGGAAATATACTGGACACGCTAATTTCATTGAATATTACGGTAAAACCGTAACAGCTATCATAATTTTAGTTTGTGTACACAAATTCATAGGTTTTATAAAATGTATTTAGAACAGACGAGTAATCATTGCAAAGTAAAATAACAAATAAATCGGGACTTACCGAGAGCGGTCGCGGCACGTGCTTCCTTCCAGACATTTCGGCGGCGACTAACCAGCAATGAGCACGCGCAACTTACCCGTGATTTTATATAACATTATATTAGTTTACAAATAAACTAATGGATTTAAAATAAATACAGTATAGTTTTAAAAAATGCTTGTATATTTTTTTTAAGTTGATGTCCAATATATTGCACGTTATCGAATTAAGGGTTAAATCAATCAACTCAAAACGATCGGTGGCGTGTCCATTAGATTATTCAGTGCTGACAAGTAATGCAGATATACTTATAATTAGTACATATATATTATTTATATAGTATACATGTAGAGGCCTACTCACTTGTAGACCCACATGTCGGTACCATTAACATCGCGTAGCTCGTCATTGTATTCATCCATTTAGGGGAATATAGCGTGAACTGTGTATTGATTGCCGAACCTGCAGCTGGCAATACCAATATAGGTTGAAGCTCTACCTAATTCTATACCTCTATGGTCCATGTAAGCCATTTAATTACTTCAATACAATGATGTTTCAACAAAGTACAGATATGTTACTAACGCGCTCATTTTGAAGACTCGAAAAGGTAGTTTTTGGTAGTACCATTGTTGTCCGATTTGACATGAGACTAGTGCAATTCGGACTCAGAAGTCTGAACACATTTCACGATCATTTTGTTAGCTTATGACTTATCTATACTTTTTGACATAATATCATTGCTTCAAGTAACTATTGAATTGGGTCCCACCAAATATACGGCGTCATCGCGACTGACCCAGACTATGGTAGCATGACGTACTGCTTGCCTACAGAAACGATGACCGCTCTAGCAGTTCTAGCACACGACCCAGAAGAGTGCGAAAAAAGAAATGGAGGCATTTGCCCAGCAATGGGACAACATAGGCTAAAAAATACTTTTTATAATATTAGTTTTAATTTAGTTTATTTCATCATCATCATCATCAGCCCCTTGCAGTCCACTGCTGGACATAGGCGTCTCCCAATGTACGCCACAAAGCCCGGTCTGCTGCTTTATTCATCCAGTTGTTGCCTGCCCTCTTATGCCCCGTTGTCATCCCGCCATCTGGCAAGAGGGCGACCCACGCTACGTTTACCAAGACGCGGTCACCACTCCAGAACACGCTTACTCCAGCGGTTATCGGTTCTGCGACTTAAGTGGCCAGCCCATTGCCACTTGAAACTACTGACTTTAAGAGCTAGTTTATTTAATTAGTTTTAATTACCAAACCGAGACCAAATCACAGAAATATATCTATTTTGTCAATCACTTCATTTATTATTAGTTGAAAGACGCCCGAACGAATTGAAACGAAAACTTGGAAAGTCAAACTATTTAAATATTCGTTCTATATTCGATATGGTGAAAGCGGGAAAGAATCTGCTTTATATCGGCCGTTTTATTGCATTTTATTTTGGCGCGACTTTCGTTGGCTTCGCGTGCGATGAGACACGTTGTCTAGGGTGTTTCATAATTTAAATAATGATGTTGAAATTATTATCAATTCTCCTTTTTTGTTAAGTAATAATAAATTTCCTAAACTTGTCTGAATAACGTTAAGTAACTACAAAAACTATGTGATGGAAACTGGATTTAAAAAAAATCCTTTCAATGTAAAGGAAGACGTGTATAGTACACCCACATTTCGAACGTAAAATTATGGGTCCTAATGTAAATACAGGGCGAGCCTATTGCCATTAACTAAGAACAAATACAGATTCCGCGCTGCTCCTAAAAAAACTATAATTTTTATATACTTTGTTAAATATTGTAAGACACAACTAAGGAAAACACCGTGATTAAACTTATATTTCATAATCTGCAATTTTAGACCCGCAGCAAGCAAGCGTGATGATCAATACTCGTTACTTCTGTTTGTGTTTGTGTGGGGCTCGTAGCTATGTGGCTACCCCGCAGATCAGTCGATCTGCGAGGTTAAGCCGTGCTCGCCGCGGTCAGTCTTGTGATGGGTGACCGTTTTCACATGTCGAGACCCCACCGTGCTTCGGAAGGCACGTTAAGCTGTTGGTCCCGCGCCTGATCTCTCTCCGGTCGTGTCGGTCTACCGTCCCATCGGAGTATGAGAGTGAGGGAATAGGGAGTGCACCTGTGTCTGCGCGCATACTTGTGCACTATAATATCTCCTGCGCAGATGGCTAGTCTCAGCTGAGACAGGCCGCCGTGACCGAAATTCGGTCAGGAGGACATTATTATTATTATTGCTTCTGTTTGAGAAGATGCCTTTGCCCAATAGGACAAAATTGACTGTTATTAAAGAGTTTAGTTTCTCTATTGATTACGTGATGCACATTCCATTTCGGTAGTAAAAATTACTACTAACGTTGTTAATACATTTTTAAGCGTAGCGATTTGACTATCAAAAAAATATAGTCAATTTAGCATTTAAATTAGTTCGGAAGCGATTCAAAAGCATTAAATAAATATCAAAACGGTATTTGTAGTGTTTTTATTACTGTTTTTATAGCTCTATCGAACTAAAATATTTTTACAGTAGATATAATAATATTATTTAATAGGCGACTCTACAACACACACTTACTAATAATATTTGACCGGATTCCATTAGGTATAATAAACGCCTATGAAACTTAAACTTTTTTATGATAGAAATTCTCGATCTTGATTAATATATAGGTACTAAAATATCCCTGTTAAATTAGACCTAGTTTAAAGATACTCCGAGATATTTAGTCCCGAGAAACACCATAAAAATTACCGCGTAGTAATTTTTAACGTGTTCTTTCAACAAAGCATCTAAAACTATGGCTAACCTTTCAAATTAAGATTTGTCTACCAATCATTACCTTCTTAGGTAGATGTTTAAAGTTATTTCCGAGTATGAACATCGATTAAAATTTAGCTGAATTCGATATTCGCTGCGAAATGGGTATCGAGACATCGGATCTATCAGCTTAATTAGTCGATTGATTGGCTGTCTCGATTTTAATTACTGTACCAATTTGATGATTCTGCTAAACGGTACATTATTATTAGTAAAACTTAATTAACATGTATAATTATTTAAGGGTTAAACCCTTACATAATACAGTATTATATATCCGTTATACCCATATCCGTATATACGCATACATGATTTTTGATGGTGGATAATAGTCAATAGGGCGGTAAATTGTTTGTGATTGTTTTATACCTTCCTGGGAGGGAAGTATAAGGGGTTAGTATTACCTCATGGTATTACTTATCTCTGTACGATTTTAGACTTGCTTCAACTGATAGGTAAACTAAAAAAACGTTGTGCTACACTTAATCTCTCCTGACTTGTGGTTGCGTTTCACTAATATGAAATATCGCACATGCAATAATATCTTCATTCTAGCATAGACTAATGAATTCTAGATAAAAATATGCAAGTCACACAAAATATTAGTCCCCTGCGAAGAGTGAATTCGCACCCCAGTCCTGCATTGCGAGCCAATTTTTTTCCACGGTGCCTATCGGGGCTATCGATCGTTAATGTTTTAAGTAAGATATTCAACCCACTAAAAAGTACCAACTCCATAACTCGCTTTTCCCACTAAAAAAGTATAAAACCACTATGTTGCCACTTGCCATAAAAAAGTAAATTCAAATCTAATTCTATAAAAAATATAAGTACCAACATGATAAACACAACACATCCTGTATCTATGCCATAGTTCTACGCCCCTACTTTATATGATGTGTGTTAGAACCTTGTCGCATTACACTACAGCGATGTCGCGTTCCCGATTGCTTCCATGACGTCACACGAGCAATTTATTAAACGCCATTTTGATTTTTCGCTCTATACCCGTTCGGATATGTGTCTCCGTTCATAAAAGGGTTGTTTGTTTATAAAAAGCAAGCTCTTCTCAAGCTTGTTATCTGCACATTGTTCGTTGGATCGATCAATTGGTTCTAGTATACAATTTTATATCTTTACTAAACAGACACATACCTATAATATATTTTTTCAACACATTGTCAATTCTTACAACCGTCGGAGTAGTATTTTTCATGAGACTGCTCTATATTTTGGCCATTATATCGGGCCCACACCAGGCTTTTCCGCCTCTTATACTCACGTTCGTTTTCCAAACGGCCCACGGTCTTCCAATAGTTCTAATTAAAAAAAATCTTGTTGCACAAAAACATCCACCTAGTCACAATATGTCTGGATTTCCACTCGAAGTACCTCGGAAGTAGAAGTAGGAACTTTAAAATAACACCTACTAACGCGTAGTTCTATTAAATTATTCCAACGCAAATAGCTCGCATAACGCAAAGTAATTAGAAGAAATAATAAAATATTACTAAAGCAACAAACGCTCGACCTAGTTACATTTGATTAAAGTTTTGCAAACAGATTTGCACACAAGAAACTTAGATTCACTTTCATCCCTTGAGAAACATGGTTTCCAAGAAACGGGATTTAAAGATTACAGAGAACAATAAAACACTTAAGTTTAATTAATGGCTGTGATTAAATACTACTTTATAAAACAGTACCATAGGACAGTACGAGTCAAGCCTGTCTGCAAGACGGGTGCGATCACGGATTTTTTTTTTGGGTCTCCTCATTCACATTTGTCATAGATGCGCGTATGCCACGTATGGTATGCCTCAGCTCCTAATATCGCCATAAAAATTTACTTAAATTATAAAAATAAGCATAAAGTTTTGATAAATTACTTAACGCATCATTGATGCGATGCCATCTATGTTAAAGGTAGGTATTTCTGGCAGAAATTTTGAAATATCTAATCAATACGAAAAAGTTAGGTTTAATATAGCTAGCAGAATGCAATAATTTAATTGACTTGTATTTCCCCAAACACTCAAGTTCGAAAAAAAATCTTGGCTTTACTTTTGCTATATGCCACAGAATAAAATAATCTAAGAAAATAATCATAGAAGAACACAAAGTTACATGACATAACTATCACAACGAAACATTACTTTGATTTTGTCAACATTGTAGCCATTATATTTTACGTACCTCGTTGCCCATCGTGAATCGTATTTTTTCGACGTTAAAAGCTATTCGAGAGTGCTAATAAAATTTTCATAAACTTTTATTGGCCAATAAAAGGCGTTGTTACACTGAGCGCTTACATAACTGATTACCTTTAACCCAGAATGACTTCAATTTACATTCATATGCTTTAAATTAAATTAATAAACAATTTACGTTTTCTATTTCCGTTGCAAGTGAAATGCATCGTCAACTTTGAGTTATAAGAGTCAACACAGTTTAGTGTTTAGCTGTATATTTATTGTGGTTTAAAAGGTTACATGCTCAGTGGTTTAAACTTCGATATGTTTAAAACTTAATTGAAATCTATGTTGAAATGAACACAGATTATCTAAAATTTATTATAATAATTATTATGAGCATGAGCATGAATCATAAATTCGAAGTCCGCACCTACTCACTATTTATTATTGCTCCCACTAATGACCGGACTAGACCAAAATTTCACATACTCCGCTTTATAAATAACATGATAAACATTATTCAATATTTAATTTTCGTTAGCTTTCTAATATTATTATCTGTGTATTCGAACGATCATATTGGAACGCATCGCAACGGCTGCTCGTTGATAGTTCCGGAATGTTGGCCAACCGTCATTTCAATTTCAAACGGTTTTCGATCGTGTAGTGTTTTATGGCGTTTGTCAAACTAACTAAACTTTTTGAAAAGTGGAGTTTATATTACAGTTATGTCTATTTTTAACGAATTATTGCCGAAAATCAATGAGATATCTAATGCTTTTACAAAAAACTTCAATGAAGATCTTAAGGTAAAACGTGTGTTTGTAAAAACGTTGTCGGTAGTGATACTACGTTACTTTTACCTTCTCAACGAATCGTTCAGTGTTTTTATTATTATAATTAGATGAAAAGTGTGGTGTAAGCGTTAATAAGTGCTAATCTAAGTGTCTTGAAGTGATAAATGTTGTGATTTGCAGGCCGTGTTCGAATGTTTTGATAAATTCGAAGAGGAGTTCCAAAATGGACGGGGAAAGGCGCGGGAGAAGGCTACAAAAGATAAAAACCTGACGACACTTCAAAGTATTCACGAGGACGAAGGTAAAAGGCATAGTAACATATTAAATATAGTATTTGTGTTACAGCAAATGTAATATTTCACATTAATACTCCTGTAAATTCTTCTTAATTTGGCCCCTACCAGATTACCTCTGTTTATTTAATTAATGTGTGGTTCAAGGATGTAATTTAAATAAAATGACAGCGTTTTATACTACTTATAACCATATTAATAAGTTTTAGTAATGCTTATTGGATTTCAATACAAATTGAGATAGTTTCAATACTTTCAATGTGTATAGCCAGTGTTGTTTCAGCTGTAATGAAAGCTTTATAAATGATAGAATAGCCCAATTAAATGCAACAAGTTTCTTGACAGTACACACATGTTAAATAACTTAATAATTTAAAAGTAAAATAATTTAAAAGAGCTTTTCATGTTAAACATAAAAACCTGACGACGACGACGACAAAGAAAAAGTTACATAGTTTTATTAACAAGCATTTTAAATTATTATTGTGTGGTTGGGACCATGAGTTATATAATATAAAGCTGATGAATGAAAACCGAGGTCTATCTAGGAACATTATATATTATTGTTTTTAATACAAAAAGTACCAATAAATTAAAAAAAAAAACTTTAAAGTGGTTAATAAAGTGATATGTGAAAGGTTATGTTAGTTTTGCCTTTACCATATTACATTTGAAAGAAAACTAATTGGTAAAACCAAATAATTTTAAAATATATATTATATACTATGTTTTTGTTTTAGTTAAAGAAGCATATGTAAATAATGTAGCTAGTCTTTATACAATATTTGTTTTTTTATTTTATTTTATAGGCGCCCCCCCCCCTCCCTAAAGGACCTTTTCCTGAGTGTACTGACCAACTGAGTTTTAACTAGAAAAAAAACCAATCAATAAAAATACTAACACTCAGTATGTAGACAAATATTGACTATAACATCTCACAAACTAATAGACAATATCAATTATAGAAAGGTAGATTTCTCTTTATTGCACACTGAATACAAGCATAAGTACAGTCTAATGTTGTACAATGGGCGGTCTTCTTGCACTAAGCTATCTCTTATACACCAAATACAAGCTTAACAATAATGTACAATGGGCGGTCCTTACGATGGATAGAGTAGTATGTACTAAAAGGCAAGGGTAATGTGCAGTGTAGCAATAGTTAAAAAATATTTATACATAATTTAAAAAACATCACAATTAAATTTCAGATGAACCAACAAAACTGTCTGATAAAGACAGCAACAAACGCAGATCTAGCGACAAAACCATTGACAATACAACTGGACGCAGTTCTACTGAAAGCAATATTGATAAACCGCAACGGACCTCCAAGAAACGCAGCAAGCATGAAGTGGATGATATGTCAAGTCCGGAACAGGATAAACGGCAGAAGAGGAATGCTTCTGTCAAAGCTCAGAGTATTATTAGTAAACAGGTATGACTTGAAGTAACAAGTTTCTAAATGATTTATTCTGCATGGCAGTCTATATTATGTTAAGCCATATTTCCTATTTGCTAAAAGTACTTAGGACTGATTGCAGATCCAAGTGAAAAAAAAAAGATTTCTATTTTTATGTGCCCAATCTCACTCTCTCTCTCTCATGCTCTTCATGTTTTAAACTAATATATTGGCAAGTTAGAAAGTATATATACATAAGTATGGGTTCACCTTATAAACCATAATTATTTCCTATTTTTAACAAGATGTCACCTATAAGATAATTAAAAAAGTATTACTATAAATTCTCTAATTTTCGTAATACAAACATGTGTACATTAAAAATATAATACATATAATTATATTATTATGTTTTGATTTTTATGCCATAGGTGAATGTGAATCTAACACAGAAGCTGCGTCGCGAAGACCCGGACAGGGCTTCCTCGCGTAGCCGACGGCGCAAGGAGGATGACAAGGAGAATTCTGAGCCACCACTCAACATTCAAAGTACACAAATCATATGAAGTTTATTTATATTATTAACTAATTTGTACTTGATAATAGTTAATTATTTTTTCGTACGATACCTTACATCGTTATACAATTTAAAAAAAAAACTGCGCCAATTTAGGGAGAAAAAAATATAAATATCAGCCTAATACGGCTACTTTAACCGCCCGCCATTTTGGCGCGCTTGGCGTGACGTAAAAGTCCCAGTACTAAACATCTAGTAAATAGCTGTAAAATTATTATGCTCTGGAAATTATCAATGTTTTGTATTCTACAGCTATCATAACACGAAAAATAAAACCTACATTTAAGTACTGTCTAAAGTACATAAATGTAAAATACACTTTCGATATCTAGTACTTTGACGTCACACTACATCTGACAGTTAGCTTTGCGTTTCAACTACTTTGAAATTCCCGCTCATAACGCTGCTGCCCATCTTCTGGATTGTAAATATGTGTTATTGTATCACTGGCATGGGCAGACTTGACTGTACATATTTGCCTGGAAATTATATATTAAAATAATTAAAATACCCTTTTATACTTCTTCACTCCTAGTTATATTGCAGGTTAAATAACCACTGTCCTGTCTCTTAACAGTTAAACAAGAGAAGGTATCTATGCCGCCAGAGCCAATGGACACAGATACCTTGCCACTCGACATTGAAGTCAAACAGGAACTCGATAAGGACGAGATTGCAATGCCGCCGCCCGCTATACCTGTACCCAGTAAGTTCAGTTATCAAGTAATAATAACATGGTGTTGCTTTTATTGGGATGTTGAAAGATCTGTTAACGAAATGAGAACATGAAACACAGTGTACTATAGGTATAAGAGTTAAAAACGGAGTTTGTGTAGCCGATTCTTCCTAGCTAAAGCACTTCTTCTTATCGTATGGTTGATAAACAACCTGGTGTCAGAGTTTAAACTATCTGTAGACGTCTGACATAGCTTTACACTGTTAAAAATCTCTCAGGTGTGCTGGTTTCCTCATGATGTTTTCCTTCACCGTTTTTAGCGACTGATAACTAATTTTAGTACGCACATGAATTCGAAAATACATTGGTGCGTGTCGGGGTTTGAACTTGCGACCTTTGACTTGGCAATCCAAGGGTTATACCAATCGAGTATCAGTGCTAAATAGCTAAAGCACTAGGAATAGTTATACGCCCTTTGGGTTTTGTATTAGTAATTAAGTTTTTTTTTTGCCAAGACCAAGGAATAGTTATACGCCCTTTGGGTTTTGTATTAGTAATTAAGTTTTTTATTTGCCAAGACCAAATCACACAGCGGTATTTTATGTTTACATATTTTTCTTTGGTATCTAACAACAGAAAAAATATTGTAGACAACAAGTTAATTGATTTTATTTATCTGTGTACAGAGCCTCGTAAAGCGGTACCAAAGGAGAAGTCAGAGGACTCCGGTGAGGAGGAGTCAGGGAAGAGGAGAACCACTAGGACCAGGAAACAGACTGACACTGTGGCGCCACCTGGTAAGATACTAACTCAACCTCACTTATCTCATACTTATGATATTCTGTGGGCCTACCAACATACTATACGAATTTTAGATATTGTATAGTGAGGGGCTCGTAGCAACGTGACTATCGCGCAGATCAGTCGATCTGCGAGGTTAAGCCGTGCTCGCCGCGGTCAGTCTTGTGATGGGTGACCGCTTTCACATGTCGAGACCCCTCCGTGCTTCGTAAGGCACGTTAAGCCGTTGTTCCTGCGCCCGATCTCTCCGGTTTTGTCGGTCTACCATCACATCGGACTTTGAGAGAGAGAGGCAATAGGGAGTGCACCTGTGTTTGCGCACATACTTGTGCACTATATTATCTCTGCGTAGTTGGCTAGTCTCAGATGAGATCGGCCGCCGTGACCGAAATTCGGTCAGGAGAACATTAACATTGAGAATGCAATAAACAATGGTTTTTAGGTCAATAATTGTGTGTTTAAAATGTGCAAGTGTTTATATTTGCCTATAAATTATAGCCGGTAGCCCTTAAATAATATGAGTCCTACATAAAAGACCTTGAGATTATATTACAGTAACAATTCTATAAAGTACCATATTTATGGCAAATAAATTAATAAAGGAAATTTGTAAAATTGATAACACGAGCAGGATTCAGACCCGCGGCCTTCGCCGATCCCTGGTGCAGCTCTGCCAATATTCATTCATTGATTCAAACTTAGCATGAGCAACATGCTAAAATGATACCAAAATTCATGTAAATTGAGTCTTCTTAACCCCTGTATAATGTTTCGGCATTTCAACTAAGCTATGCTACTCTGAAACACTGATGTCTTTAGAATAGCTATAGGATGGAGGTAGTCAATTAGGAAACGCTTTTGTCACCTAGTTGTATAAAATGACTTAAAAAATGTTCTAAATCTTGGTAACAAGGATTTAGCGCGAATACAAAGTGCTGTTTATAATTTAAATACTAAATAGATGTGTGTGTCTTTAAAAAACCTCAACGCCGTTGGTCGTGGTTGTCTCCAGATGGTATTACCAAAAACGAGATAGATTTTTGTCTCTCTTCTTGCAAACAAATAATAGCTAATACTGAAATACTTAATAACATAAAGTACAGCTCAGATCATCGTCCACTACGCATTACATTAAAATTAAACATAAAAATACTACGGAACCACATCGTAAAGAACTCGATTAAACGTCTAGATAAATTAACTTTACTAGCCCACAAAGAACAATTTCTACTTGAATTAAAAAATAGTTTTGACTTACTAGACTCCCAAGTTTCAGAAGACCCACAAATATTATACAACTCGTTACAACAAGTAGTCAGAACAACTAGTCAAAAAATCAAAAACACTAAAAATAAGGAGAAAAAATTAAGCACCACCTCCAAACACCTTATCGAAGAAAGGCAAAAATTATTATTTCAATCCGCCGAATACCGAGAGAAGGACCGAAAAGTCAAACGAAGCATTCGGAGAGATTTACGAAGCTATAACACCAAAATAGTACAAATCGCTATACAACAAAACTTTTCCCTAAAAACAGCAATCAAGGGCAACACGACAGGCAAAACCTCAATTAACAGCTTAAGAGATAGTGAAGGTGTCAAACATGGCGATAAAGACAAAATCTTAGAAATAAGCACGAAATTTTACAAAAATTTATACTCCAACTCCAACTCAACCCTTCTAGCCATTCCAGATCCGTATTCGTGTTCTGATGATATAGCTCCTATTACCCGCTTTGAAGTACACAATGCATTGGCGAACATGAAATATAGCCGTAGCCCTGGAGAAGACGGCATCACCTCCGACACACTTAAAATAGGAGAGACAATATTTCTTCCACATATCACCAATTTATTCAACCTAATTTTAAAAACAGGACAGTTCCCCTTTAAATTTTGTCACTCGAACATCATATTGTTACATAAAAAGGGTGATAAATGCGATATAGGCAACTATCGACCTATCAGCCTTGTCTCTCACTTATATAAAGCGTTTATCAAAGTGATCGAAAGCCGTATTACCAAACAACTTGACTCACACCAACCACCTGAACAGGCAGGATTTCGACGCGGCCTTTCCACCACCGATCACTTACAGTCTGTTAACCAAGTAATCGAAAAACACCAAGAATTTCACCTTCCCCTATACCTCGCATTTATAGACTTTTCTAAAGCTTTCGATAGCCTTAACCATTGTTCTATATTTCAAGCTCTCCATAACCAAAAACTTATATCCTCCTTCTAAAACATATATACCACAATAGCACAGCTTCCATAAAATTACACGCAGCTGGATCCGTTTTTAACATTCAAAAAGGAGTCAAGCAAGGAGACCCGCTATCTCCTAAACTCTTCACAGCCACTCTAGAAGAAGTTTTCACATCACTAGCGGCTTCCTGGGAGCGAAAGGGCATAGTCGTTGGCGGAAAGAGGTTAACAAACCTTCGTTTTGCAGACGACATAGTTCTTTTTGCTTCCACGGCCCAAGATCTAGGCACAATGGTCCAACAACTTCACAAAGCAAGCCACGAGGTTGGACTTAGCATGAACATGGCAAAGACCAAGCTAATGACAAACAACATTAATAGTAGGCTTGAGATAGAGGGGACTCAGATTGCATATGTCCAAGAATACCTTTACCTTGGCCAAATAGTTTCCTTCCAGGCGCGACAAGACATGGAAGTTGCTAGACGCACTGAAAGCGCCTGGAAAAGCTATTGGTCCATGAAAGACCTCATGAAAGGTGAGCTACCTCTCACATTTAAGAAAAAGCTCATGGACATATGCATACTCCCCATCCTCACCTACGGTGCGCAGACCTGGTCTTTGACCGTTCAGCAAAAGTCCAAACTCGGGGTATGCCAACGAGCCATGGAGCGCAGCATTCTGGGGGTCAGGCTAACTGACCGCATACGGAATACAACACTGCGCCTCAAAACACAAATCGTTGATGTTGGACATAAAGCCGCTAGTTTAAAGTGGAACTGGGCTGGTCACATCTGCCGCATGTCAGATGATATGTGGGCAAAAATCACTACTATGTGGATGCCACACAATGTCAAAAGGCGTCGCGGCAGGCCCAGAAGAAGATGGCGGGATGAGCTTGACTCTTATAAGACCACATGGACTACTGCAGCTCACAACCGAGAGGAATGGAGGAAGGAAAGGGAGGCCTTTGCCCTGCAGTGGGACGATCATGGCTAAATAATAATAATAATAATAAATAGGTGTGCTTGTGCGGCTTGCCCACAATTCGCTTGGATTTTCTATTGCATATTTATAACATTATGACATTGTTTGCAGTAGCAGCGACTCGCTCTACCCGCGCCAGTTCCCGCTCAACTCGGAAGACTGAAACTGAAGAAGTAGCACCCCCTGCGGAAACCAGACCCAAACGAACGAGGGGCAAAAAGGTTACAATTTACTTTTCTGTCTAATTTAAATATCGCCCTACACTAGGAATATATCGTGCATCCTGTGTAAGAATCATCATCGGCCGGAAGACTTCCACTTTTGAACAAAATCCTCCCCCTTAGGAGGGGGGAGGGGTTGCCATTATTCCTACGATTGGCGGCTTGGGGATCGCATTATGGGTGGTGAAGTTACAGAAGACTTCCGTCTTCTGGATTTTCCCTTAGTCGCCTCCTACGACACCCAAAAGGACGAGATGGGAGATGCTATTCTGGCCCGGTATAACACGGGACCAATATGACCTCACGGATAGCAACCACTAAACCAATTTCATTGTATTTTGATCTAATAATTAATAATCATTTTAATTACAGAAAGTGTCAGAAACACCTCCTCCTGAAGTCGAGAAAGAGGTTACACCACAGGAGAATGGTTTAGGTAAGTCATTAGTAAGTTTAGTATCCATTTTATGTGTAGCAAAATATGTTTTAATAAAAGTATATTACAACACGGAAATTAACGCGAACACAAGTTTTTAATTTTGGCTTGACGTTTCGACCGATGCGACTCGGAATAAACAACGTGTTGTAATTTAATTGTATTACCATCATGCAGCGTGATAGTTTAAACGTTGGCAAAATAAGTGGTTTATAAGTCACTTATTCAAATTAATGAATAAATGATTTATTTCTGCAAAAATAGGTTTTCACGAACTCTTACACACGTCAAATTTTAATAAACTAAAAACTAGATGCTTTAGCATTTCCTGACTACTTCGGAGAAGAAATGCCTAAACAAATTCATGGGTCATAAAGTTGTTATTTTGTTACAGCGTCACCCGCAGAGAAGCCGCGACCAAAGCGGACTAGGAGGGGACAGAAAGCTGCGTAAGTATTCTATCGATTAAGTAGTTATAATATTTATATTAAATTAACATTTTTAATAAACTATAATAGTATGTTTGAAAGTGATGGCCTCAAAATTTACTAACATACATTTATCATGAAATTGGTATATATAATATCTGAAAAACAGTTAATTGACAAATTTGTTTTAGCGCCCATTTTTTCTCATTTCTTTTGTCACACAAACTTTAAATCTTATATACTTCTTGCAGTGACAAAGCAGCCCAAGAAAAACCCCAAGACACCACACCACCACCAATTGAAGAGCCAACAATATCCCCCAAAGAAGAGCGCAGATCAGAACCAGAAGCATCCTCCCCTATACTACAGAAGGAAGTACCTAAGAAAGGCAAAAAGGACCCTAATGTAGAGCCAATAAGGTTGAATACTGATGAAGCTGATGCTCTCGACCAGACAAGGGTTTTGAGCAAAATTGGGGATATGGATAAGACTATGGTGTTGCCTAATGGGGTTTATAACCATGCGCCGCTCACGCCTAAGAATGTTGTAAGTAGTTCAGTAAACGTGTTATTTATTTTATTTTTTAGCCTTACCCTGATGTCAGAATTTAAACTGCCTGTAGGCAGTTTCCTTCACCGTTTAGCAACTAATAATTAATTTGTAATACGCACATGAATTCGAAAACATTGGTGCGTATTGGTGAGAGTTTCGACGGTGTGCTCACAGGTGGCTGACGTATCCGATCTTTGCTTGGAATTTACGTCCACATTCGCTGCAAGTCAGCACCCGTCTGACATAATTATAATGGTTGGCCGCAGGTGGTCGGGCTTTAAGCTTGTCATATATACCTACTACTGATAAATTAACTTGGAAACTCGATTGTGTTGCTGGGTAGTTTGTTTCGCCGTTCCTTCTACCCAGCTACAGCACTAGGAAGCGGCGATGGGCGGGTGTTTTGGGGGCTGGCTTTATGTAATTTGACGTGCAAAAAGTACTTTTTTAGAAGTCCATTTTGAGAAAATGATTTTTATCCTTATTTTTAAACACTTTCCTCCAAGTGTACAGGAGTTAAAATCTAATTGTTTGTTACAGCGAAACATGAATGAAACAGTTGTAATAGAAGCATCGTCGAGGGAAACGATAGTTATAGAGAAACCACAGAACGTTGTCATGGACTGTACAGTTGTACTGGAGAAAGGTATGGATTGTTCCTATCTAATTTATTGTAGGTCCTGCAATTTTTATTTTAAACGTCGTCCTACTCTATGAGTTTCTCCTACATCGTGGGTGCGTTTCACAAACATGAAATATCACATACACGAACACCCTGACTCGGGATAAACATCAGCGGATCATACAATTTTTTGTCCCGTGCGGGAATCGAACCCGCAACCCCTAGCGCAGCATAACCCCCCCCTAGGCATAATCCCCACAAGAGGCTTGAGGATCGCAGTATTGATGGAGAAGTATTAATTATTTAAAAAAAAATTAAGTGAAAAAATTCAGTCAAAAACTAGTTTTAAGTGGAAAGACTTAAAATGTATCTTTTTGTTGTTGATTGAATTATCGCCCCCTGAACATTAACCCCTCATTATTTCTGTACCCTCATCTGCACAGACCCTCGTCCCGTGAACCTCACGGACGACAACTCGCTGCTGACGGACGACAGCGAGTCCGGCGAGATGCACACGCCGCCCAAACATCCGCCCGCACTGCAGCCCACGTGAGTACTGACTTTTAATATAATATGTTAAAAAAAATGCGCCATGCGCTTGCGCAGGATGTTAGCAATATATCGTTGCGACTGAGCGTTATTGTCACACGATTCATCCTTGTTTTATTGTTTTAAGGTTACCTCCTAGACTTAGTATTACATCATAAATCACATAATAATACTTATTATTATTAAGATTATAATTATAAGGATGTACAGGCACCTAATATTTTAAATGACCTAGTAATTTATAATGTAATTTATTATACATTTTTGATAAAATATTCTATTGGACTGGAACTTTTTAGCTAAATGTCGCCCTTAATTATCACTTCGGGACGAAGCAGGCGTAATAATGTAAGAATTGTTCACCATATTATAATGTTTCAGATCTGCTGTAAAAGAGAAAGTGCAGCAATTTGAAGAGTTAGCCTCCAGAGTGACGAGGACGAAGACTAGAGCTATGGCTAAGAAGGTATGTCTCAACATTAATATAAGTAAAAAAACTTAAACGTAATATGAACGATATGTATGCCAGCAAAGTAAAATCCTTGGTCTTAGACTTAAACAGAAAATAATTAAACTTATTTTAGTTTATTTTTATAATAAGGTATTCAAAATTATTGATGATGAATGATAATTATTATTGGTTGAATAGCCATTACCATCATCATCATTTTAGCCTGGTGTCACCCACTCCTGGGTGTAGTCTGCCCTTTTTCGCTGCCATGGTTCTCTGCTTTGAGAATAATAATAGATTTTATATAATTAGCAGGAAGAACAAACCGAAACTCACACTCCTCCCGACAAGATTGTGAAACCGGTGCTCTCAGCGGAGACCCTCAACAAAATGAACAACATGATCTTCAATGGGAAACCGCCACAGGTAACAAATTGATTTCTACACACAAAATAACCCAAAATTATTAGTCTTATTATAGTATAATTCTTTTGTTTTATAAATAGCATTATTTTTTTTTTATATTTTATGTTGCAAAATGTGATGTATATTTTTGTTTTGTGATATATAGGTAATTTGATTAATTTGAAGACCCGAATGGGCAATGCTTGATATATTTAGTGGGACAGTTACAGGCTGGTTTATTGTTGCTCATAGTCGAATACCGAACAATATCCTTTTTGATTGAACAGGGTTTTTGTAACACACTGTATAAACTTGACATATCATTGTTAAAAGTCTTTTATTTCGTGTATAGATATCAAGTTCAGCTACAAAACCGCGGGCCATTCCGACCTCCACCACAAAGTCGTTCATCCCCGCGTCCACCTCCAAACTAAGTGGCATCAACCGTGCGAGGGAGGCAGAAGAACTCAAGAAGGAGAGAGAAGATGCCAGGAAGAAGAAGGAAGCTATGCTTGAAGCGAAGAGGGAACAGCAAAAGAGGTAAATTTGATGAAAGTATTTGATAACATTTTTATCTACCGAAGTACATCGTGCGTATTGCAGTACGACAATGTCTGACTTTACGAATTTTGTATGCTTTGTTCCACTTTTTTATACGAAAGTATAAAAAGAAACTATAACTAAAAAACTACATAAACCTATTAAAAAAACTAAACCACTGTAGGGGGCAATTTATTATGATAGTGTTTTTATCAAAAGTTTTTCATTCAAGCAGCCACACTTAAGGGGATTACATCGCCCAAAACCCAAAAATAGCCCATGTTTAAAGCATTTTGTTGACGAAACCCTTGGAGCGATTACCCTGTAAACTATATATGTTATACTTAAGGTCTTTTCAAATAATCTGTATTGAACAGATTTTAATAAATTTGCCCATATATTGAGATATAACGGTTTTAAGAAGGTCCTTTTCAAATTTTTAAATTAAATTGTTGGTATAACGGCATAACAGTCAGACATGAATTATATACCAAAAAAAGGTAATTTAATTTTTAACAATCCGTACTTACAAATTTTCAAATTTCGTCTTAGTTTTTGAAATATTTACGAAAAACCGAAATATTCACTACCGCCCCGCGTGAAGCACCCCCGCTGGGCCTGTTGCGCATACTCAGGGCGCATACATCAATGTCAATCAGTGTCCAGAGGACACTTCGGACGGGTATACGTGCGTCATTTTTGAAAATTAAATCGAAAAATTATTAATTTTGAATGAATTTTCAGTTAAACTATATTTTAAATATAACAAACATAAATATTCCGTAAAATAATACAATTAATAAGGTATGTATAAGTATAAAAACTACTTTGTAATTTAGTTTTGATTTTTGAATGTGTCATAGAGTAAGCTGCAGATATGACTTATAGTAAAATACATATCTACTTAAATCGAAATTTTTGAGAAAGCTTAAATTCGGTTTTATAATTAAAAGCATTTAAAGGGATTAATCCTTGTCAAAGTATTAAAAAATAGTCTAGGTTTAAAAACTAATTCACCCATATCAGTCAAATCCAAGTTCCGCGTTCGCACAGGTCCACATCAGTGCTTCAATTTAACATCAGTGCTTCAATTTAACATGTTATGTTATTACCCAGTTCTCTAAGAATCTTCAGGAAGAGCAGCATCAAGATAGCTGTCAAAAAGTTGTTTCAATATTCTTCTGCAGAAACTAGGAAGTAAATTAGTAATGAAAGATAGTTTTTAGTGGAGGTCTCCAAGAGCGGTGTCCGAGATATAATAAAAATATCGTTGTCGCGATTACATCCATGATTGCCGGCGCCGGCACTATCCAGCCAGGTGTAGATGCATTCATAGATGATAATGATAACGGAATTTATATGTATGAAAGATTAATTATTATCACGGTGGCGATACTCTGCCGGAACTGGGACCTCACTGATTTGTGTAAAAACGGCCTTAAATCATTTTGCAATTACCATGTAAAAAATATTTGTATAACATTTTTTCATGACTATGTTTTGTTTATAACATATCGATTTTCTTTAACGGTGTATAACTCTTTATTCTCTATAACGGTATATTGATAGACATAGCTTTTATAAAAAGAAATTGTACAATAGTCGATAGTTCAGGGTGCCTGCAATCAGGTTAGTGCCTTCGACGTGTTGCACTGTACTAACTTAGCCACAGTTGTCGTGTCCTCCTCTACTGAAAATGGGCGCTCGGTGCCATCACCATAACCAATCGTATCCCGGAATTATCTGCCAGCGGGAACGTCAAGAAACCATGTCTTGTCTCGAGTCAGGAGACAAAGCACCGGTTGAATATCCACTAGTTACTTCATTATTTTGATCCGAAACATAAAATATTTTTTACTTGAAAATAATCTGGTATTTCATTAGAATGCTTGTTTTAGTCCGAACAATATGGAGATTTACCTGATTTGATAATTCAAAAAGGACCACCACTAGCCGAAAATAAAAACATAATTTGTGGACGCCGAGTGATAGAAATAGCTTACTTTTATTCCAAAATACAATAAATAGGCAGTCACAATACTTTTGGTTGTGGCATGCAAGGTTTAACTAATAGGAGAAAAACGTGTTGGACTTTCATCAAAATTTTTCGTACAATATTCGATGTGCCAAGAGAAGTTTTCTTTTTGTAACGTCACTTGCGATTTGGATATCAATATAGCAGCGGTTGCAGGTGCCGTGTCTATTGGAATAGGGTATTCTCAATTAGAAGGACTCATATCAGCATTGGATTTGCCCGTAATGACTGAGCCTGTTTACCAGAAACGATATGACGTTGTTTCCAACGCCTGGGAAAAGGCACTAACCAGTAACCACGTCAAGGATTGAGACAGCTGAAGTAGAAAAAAAATTGTTTTAGAAAAAGGTAAGGTAAGCAAACATGGCATTCCAACCATAGGTGGTTGTAGATGGATGCTGGAGTAAAAGATCGTATAAAAAAACTACTCAGCTCTATGAGGAGCTGCTGCTGTAGAGAAACAATGAAAATTTCGTTTCTTGGTATTAAAAATAAGTACTGCAGCATACTCGTATGTGCGCAGGATCTTAATAAAAAACTAAATCCAAGAATTCATCAATGCTTCAAAAAAATTTCGAGTTCATCAACCACTATGGAATCAGCTATAATCTTAGAAGGATTTAAAGTATCCGTCGAAATGTACGGTCTGATTTATGGTTGCGTATTTCTGACGGGGACTCTAGCACGTATGCGAAAATTTTAGAAGCAAGACCGTATTCGCAGTTCACAGTTAAAAAGGTTGAATGTCGGAACCACCTCTATCAAAAACCAAACTAATAAAATTATGGACGATCGAATGAAATTTATCACAACCGTATCCAGTCTACATAACTTGTTCAAAATGCCCAGAAGAATCAAAATAATTTAGTTTCACTGAGAGTAAGTAAAATAGGCAAAGATGTTATCATTATTTTGTCACATCCGTGTTCTTACTTGATGATTTAAAATTCTTCTATTCAAAATACTGTTATGTGTTTGGAAAGACGCCCTCTGGTGTGATTCGAAGAACACTGGTTTAGAGGTCGAATCCTCAAAGTCATTAGCGATGTAATAGCCTTAATGAGTGGGCTTAAGTAAAAAACAAGCTATAAACAGTCGTTACTAGCCTATTCCTAAATGACACTCAATATTATTTTATTTTATTTTATTTGGTTCACCAACAATTGTATACACTGATATAAGCAATTGAAACAGAATCGACAAATCAGAATAGAGTGTAACAATCACTTACAGGTAAACACTGCATGCACACAAAACGTTGTCGTAACTTACGAAAAAGAAATATACTTATATAAGACTATATTTTCAGGAATATACAAAATTAAAATTAATTAAACTAAATTAAAATCCACCTCATGAGTTAATGCAGGTCTAAGAATTCAAGGGAGGTACTTATAAAAACTGGCTTTCAATTTGTGAAAACTGTCAAAATGGAGGTCGATCCGATCACTGCACTCGTTCACAACCCTACAGAGCCTCGCGTAGGGAGAATTAGCACCCAGAACTGTTCTTCTATGCGGAGGGCAGAGTGGCGTTATAGGACTGCGAGGAATTCTTGAGGGGGCACGGAAGTTAAAATTATGCAATATTTGTGGACAGTCGATTTTATGGGCCATAACTTTGCACACAAACATCGCGTCATTCAGGCGGCGACGTCTGTCCAGAGAAACCATGTTAAAATGTTTAAGCCTGTCATTATATGAACGTATTTTCTTGGACAAACCGCTAGCATAGGCCAGGTGCCCCAGTAAACGCTTTTGTACACGTTCAAGACGCAATGCGTGAGTAGCATAGTGTGGCCGCCAGACCACGCTGCAATACTCTAATATGCTTCGAATCAAACAATTATAAAGGATAATTTTTGTTCTGAGGCTTTTAAATTGTTTTGTGTTTCTGATAACAAACCCTAGCATTTTGGAAGACCTTTTCACTATATTATCTATTTGAGGGATAAAAGTTAATTTCCGGTCGAACATTACACCAAGGTCTTTTATTGTGTCCAATTCTGTTATTTTATCGCCGTTAATATAATGGTCAATGAGATGATGTTTCCTGGTAAATTTTACATGATAACATTTGCTAGGATTTAGAAGCATCTGGTTTATCTGGCACCATGTCACCAAATTATCCAGATCGCTTTGTAATTCAGAGGCGTCAAGCCTAGATTTAACTATTTTGATAAATTTTAAGTCATCGGCAAACATAAAGATTTGACAGTGACGAAAGCATTTCGGAATGTCATTTATAAAAAAGTTAAATAGAACCGGCCCCAAATGAGATCCTTGTGGCACGCCCGAGGTTATGTGTCTGACTGTTGATCGAAAGCCATTGACAACAACAAAGAAAGTTCTATTCTCAAGATATGAGCTCAACCATGGGAGTAGAGTTCCAATTATACCATAACTTCTTAATTTGTCAATGAGAATTCGATGCGAAACCCTATCGAACGCTTTGCTGAAGTCTGTGTATATGACATTAGCTTGATGGCCAGAATCTATTGCTGAAGACAGTAACTCAGTAAAAAGTGTCAGATTGGTATTTGTTGATCGAGACTCCACAAAGCCATGTTGTCCTTCACTTATGTAAATTTTAAGATGACTTTGAATGTGTGGGCAGATCATAGACTCAAAGATTTTACCTATTGTTGATAAGATTGAAATGGGTCTGTAGTTCGAAAACTAAGTCCTCACTGTCGGACTTATGGATGGGGACGACCTTTGCTTCCTTCCACTTTGAAGGGAAGACTCCACCAGCTAATGATCTATTGAAAATAAGCAACAGAGGCGTGACCAGCTCATTCGCACACTCACATATGAAAATTGGTGGTATGCCATCTGGACCAGCACCTTTGGTGCAGTCTAAAAGGCTGTACACAGAAGAAAAGTAAGAAGCAAAGAACTCACATATCTCCGTTCCATTTGATGATGCAGCTGAACCATCCGTCATTGATAAAGGATACGAGCTGGATCCACCTCGTTGGGTTTTAACATAGGTCCAAAATAGTTTAGGGTTATTGATTAGTGTGTGTTCAAGATTTTTTATGGATTTATTATAGCAAGTTGTAGCAAATGCTTCACAGCGTCTACTGATAATTTTTAACTCAATTTTGTCCAACGGGTTATGGTAGGTATTGTAACGTTTCTGGTATTGTAATCTTATATCACCATGTCCTCAGAAAACGCGAAGAGAAGATGGCGGCAGCGGCGGCGGCGCGCGAGGCGGCCGAGCGGGACAGGCGGCTCGCCATGGAGGCCGCCGCGCGGGAGCGGCGGGAGAAGCAGGCGCACGCCGACCTGGGCAAGGTGGAGCGCGCCATCCAGGCCGAGCGGGTCAGTCATCTACATTATCATATCTACTTATCGTGGGCGGCCGAGCGGGACAGGCGGCTCGCCATGGAGGCCGCCGCGCGGGAGCGGCGGGAGAAGCAGGCGCACGCCGACCTGGGCAAGGTGGAGCGCGCCATCCAGGCCGAGCGGGTCAGTCATCTACATTATCATATCTACTTATCGTGGGCGGCCGAGCGGGACAGGCGGCTCGCCATGGAGGCCGCCGCGCGGGAGCGGCGGGAGAAGCAGGCGCACGCCGACCTGGGCAAGGTGGAGCGCGCCATCCAGGCCGAGCGGGTCAGTCATCTACATTATCATATCTACTTATCGTGGGCGGCCGAGCGGGACAGGCGGCTCGCCATGGAGGCCGCCGCGCGGGAGCGGCGGGAGAAGCAGGCGCACGCCGACCTGGGCAAGGTGGAGCGCGCCATCCAGGCCGAGCGGGTCAGTCATCTACATTATCATATCTACTTATCGTGGGCGGCCGAGCGGGACAGGCGGCTCGCCATGGAGGCCGCCGCGCGGGAGCGGCGGGAGAAGCAGGCGCACGCCGACCTGGGCAAGGTGGAGCGCGCCATCCAGGCCGAGCGGGTCAGTCATCTACATTATCATATCTACTTATCGTGGGCGGCCGAGCGGGACAGGCGGCTCGCCATGGAGGCCGCCGCGCGGGAGCGGCGGGAGAAGCAGGCGCACGCCGACCTGGGCAAGGTGGAGCGCGCCATCCAGGCCGAGCGGGTCAGTCATCTACATTATCATATCTACTTATCGTGGGCGGCCGAGCGGGACAGGCGGCTCGCCATGGAGGCCGCCGCGCGGGAGCGGCGGGAGAAGCAGGCGCACGCCGACCTGGGCAAGGTGGAGCGCGCCATCCAGGCCGAGCGGGTCAGTCATCTACATTATCATATCTACTTATCGTGGGCGGCCGAGCGGGACAGGCGGCTCGCCATGGAGGCCGCCGCGCGGGAGCGGCGGGAGAAGCAGGCGCACGCCGACCTGGGCAAGGTGGAGCGCGCCATCCAGGCCGAGCGGGTCAGTCATCTACATTATCATATCTACTTATCGTGGGCGGCCGAGCGGGACAGGCGGCTCGCCATGGAGGCCGCCGCGCGGGAGCGGCGGGAGAAGCAGGCGCACGCCGACCTGGGCAAGGTGGAGCGCGCCATCCAGGCCGAGCGGGTCAGTCATCTACATTATCATATCTACTTATCGTGGGCGGCCGAGCGGGACAGGCGGCTCGCCATGGAGGCCGCCGCGCGGGAGCGGCGGGAGAAGCAGGCGCACGCCGACCTGGGCAAGGTGGAGCGCGCCATCCAGGCCGAGCGGGTCAGTCATCTACATTATCATATCTACTTATCGTGGGCGGCCGAGCGGGACAGGCGGCTCGCCATGGAGGCCGCCGCGCGGGAGCGGCGGGAGAAGCAGGCGCACGCCGACCTGGGCAAGGTGGAGCGCGCCATCCAGGCCGAGCGGGTCAGTCATCTACATTATCATATCTACTTATCGTGGGCGGCCGAGCGGGACAGGCGGCTCGCCATGGAGGCCGCCGCGCGGGAGCGGCGGGAGAAGCAGGCGCACGCCGACCTGGGCAAGGTGGAGCGCGCCATCCAGGCCGAGCGGGTCAGTCATCTACATTATCATATCTACTTATCGTGGGCGGCCGAGCGGGACAGGCGGCTCGCCATGGAGGCCGCCGCGCGGGAGCGGCGGGAGAAGCAGGCGCACGCCGACCTGGGCAAGGTGGAGCGCGCCATCCAGGCCGAGCGGGTCAGTCATCTACATTATCATATCTACTTATCGTGGGCGGCCGAGCGGGACAGGCGGCTCGCCATGGAGGCCGCCGCGCGGGAGCGGCGGGAGAAGCAGGCGCACGCCGACCTGGGCAAGGTGGAGCGCGCCATCCAGGCCGAGCGGGTCAGTCATCTACATTATCATATCTACTTATCGTGGGCGGCCGAGCGGGACAGGCGGCTCGCCATGGAGGCCGCCGCGCGGGAGCGGCGGGAGAAGCAGGCGCACGCCGACCTGGGCAAGGTGGAGCGCGCCATCCAGGCCGAGCGGGTCAGTCATCTACATTATCATATCTACTTATCGTGGGCGGCCGAGCGGGACAGGCGGCTCGCCATGGAGGCCGCCGCGCGGGAGCGGCGGGAGAAGCAGGCGCACGCCGACCTGGGCAAGGTGGAGCGCGCCATCCAGGCCGAGCGGGTCAGTCATCTACATTATCATATCTACTTATCGTGGGCGGCCGAGCGGGACAGGCGGCTCGCCATGGAGGCCGCCGCGCGGGAGCGGCGGGAGAAGCAGGCGCACGCCGACCTGGGCAAGGTGGAGCGCGCCATCCAGGCCGAGCGGGTCAGTCATCTACATTATCATATCTACTTATCGTGGGCGGCCGAGCGGGACAGGCGGCTCGCCATGGAGGCCGCCGCGCGGGAGCGGCGGGAGAAGCAGGCGCACGCCGACCTGGGCAAGGTGGAGCGCGCCATCCAGGCCGAGCGGGTCAGTCATCTACATTATCATATCTACTTATCGTGTGCTTGATGGACTACCTGCTGGCAGAGTTCAAACCGCCTGTAGCAGTGGCGGATTTACCCTAAGGCGAAATAAGCCCGGGCCTAGGGCGGCCAGCATTTTTGTTGTGTGTCTAGTGCGCGTATACTATCATATGCATTGAGTAAAAAGCTGTTATTTTGATGTTAGAAACAGAAACCCCAAAAGTATGTAGTCTATATGATGGGTGCTGAGAAAGGCGCGGCTGATACTTACTACATAACCTGGAGCCTAGGGCAGTTAAGACTGCAAATCAGCCACTGATGATGATTGACATGGCTTTACACATTGTTTTAAAATCTCAAGTCTGCCAGCTTCCTCACGATGTTTTCCTTCACCGTTTTTAGCAACTGATAACTAATTTATAGTACGCACATGAATTCGAAAAGACATTGGTGCGTGCCAGACTTTAACCGTGCGACCTTTGACTTGGCAATCATACCACTCGGCTGTCACTGCTTACTGTACAGTATAACTACATTATAGTCGATATGTTACTCACTCGTGTCCTTATTCACAGAAAAAGCAAGAGTTAGCCCGCAAAGTAGCAGAAACAGAAGAAAGAAGAAGAGCAGAAGAACACGCGCGACAGCAGCGTCTAGCAGAAGAACAGAAGAGAGCGGACGAGACGCGAAGGAAACAGTTAGAAGAGGCTGCCGCGTTAGTACCTAATATATGTCCTCCTGACCGAATTTCGGTCACGGCGGCCTGTCTCAGCTGAGACTAGCCATCTGCGCAGGAGATATTATAGTGCACAAGTATGCGCGCAGACACAGGTGCACTCCCTATTCCCTCACTCTCATAATACGATGGGACGGTAGACCGACACGACCGGGGGGAGATCAGGCGCAGGACCAACAGCTTAACGTGTCTTCCGAAGCACGGTGGGGTCTCGACATGTGAAAACGGTCACCCGGTAGTAGCATACTGGTTCCTCCTCAATCTGAGGTGGCCAGGATACATATAAATGCATATAATTTTTTATGAGAAGGTGGTTGTTATAAGAATTTATTGGTTGATTGTTTTACAAAAACATTCCACATTATTCTATACAATATTACTATGTATGTAAATTTATACATAAAAATAAGTATGTCAAGATCGTAGCAAATGGAAATCCGTGGTGTCTGCCTACTCCTCTGGTAAACAGGCGTGACTTTATGTTTATATGAATGTAATATGTATTGCTATATTGAATATAATATTATTGTTACGGATATTTTTACAGACTAATATGAAACTTACTGTGAAATAATATTAATATTGAAATTTATTGATTGCAACAGCATGAAGAAAGAGGCTGCCATAATGGCGAAAGAGATCGAGAAGAGACAGAAGGAGTACATAGAGAAACAGAAAATAAAACATAAAATGGAAAATAAGTGTGAGTATTATAATATTATTAATTTTATATTTTAACTCACCAACAGTATATATGAAATTTCGGTTAACAGATTGCTTACAAGTTCTTATTAACATACAATTTAGAATTCTCCAGTCTCCAGCATCGTTACCGGAAGTTTGCAGTAACCTGAAAAGGCTGCTCGCTTTTTGGGATGAACTGGGATGGTTGGAGTAAAATTAAGAAACATCACACACAATGGCCCAATCAAGTGGCTAAGTGTGGATAATGCCCAGATAAACTAAACTAATACATATAATTTTAAGGTGTACATGACATTCGTTTGAAGTTATTATACACATTTGATATTTTGTAGTATGGGAAAATCCTATGCAGTAATATCAAAAATTAAATCATTACAGCTTAGGTATTTAATAAATGCATTATTTATACTTTAGAGTATAGTGATTGAATACAAAGATAAGTTACAAAAATAAATGTTTGAAGTCTAGATATTTATAAGTCCGCTCTTTAGACCTTGCTAAATTATGTGTTTGTTTCTTTACTTGTTATAAATATTATTCTAATCATAATACTACAGTATCGCAGGACATGCCGTCATCACTGAAACACATAATAAAACATCATAATTATGTCCTCAGCGCACACGCCGCTTAAGAATCCAAGCACGCCCGGCGCCTGGCACGGCTCGGCACTCGAACCTGCGTACATGGCGGATGGCTTTCAGTACCTCAACTCTGATGAAGATGAAGAACCAGTGGAGAGGCCTGTTCCTGAATGGAGTACCTCTAAGGTAGAGCAATTTTCTTTTTAATAGCCATCTCGGTGTCCCACTTCTGGGCTAAGGCGTCCACAAAACCATGTCCAATGCCATTCCGGGCCATGTTGCAAATGATGCTGTTTATTTAAAGTTAAGTAAATAAAATAACTGAAAATGTGGGTGTAATATACACCTCTGCCTACCTGTTCAAGGAATACAAGCAAGATGTTGTTATATTTTATTTTGTGTAGTAGTTAGGTCCTGTTTTACCATCGACAAGTATTAAGTAGACTAACCGCCACTTTAAGTCACCCGTAACTACCCATACACATTTCACAATATATTAATAGCATTAATGAGGGTACAAATTGTAATGCCTGTAATGTAAATAAGATATGTAAAAAACTAAGATACGATAGAAGATACTCGTAACTTTTACTTGCCGATTAGCGTTAATCAAGAAGTAACTATTCAACATTTTACTTGTAGATGGTGAAACAGGCTCTTAGTAGAGTAGTTTTATTTAGCTGTAGAAACAAGGTCCAGTCTGAATTTGTGTCATAACAACCAATATTAACTGAGACGAGGCAACTAGTATGGGAGACTAAGCAGGGATTTGGGATTTACTGAAGCGTGGCAGACTAACATATGCAGGGAAACCTTGTGCCCTGTTCAGTATCCCCAACATATGTTAACCTTTTATATAAGGAAGTGCGCCCAGGACAGCCGATCAGAATTGTAATAAAAATAGGTCGTTCCAAAACACGAGAACGTCAGACTAACCGCCGCACTCAGAGACGTTAATGATTACTTAAACTGCCACAAAGTAAGGATTTTGCAAATAAATCCTTTACCTAGTGATCGTTTTAGTAATCACTTTTCACACGCACACTTCATTCATCCACGTCGCTCACTCTCACACACACACACACACACACACACGCGCACACACGCACACGTACATACACACACTTAAACACACTTAATTTAAAAGGGGCATATTACGGTTATGTTAGTTTTTAAGTCTTGTCTCCTTTCAACTGTATAAGCTACAACAAATCCCTCCATACGTAATCCTACTTAATTTACTTGTTATTCCATACCTGTACCGTGAGGTGAGGACCTGGTGATCTGTAATACAGGTGCAAACCTATAATAGACACCAGCTTCTCACATACACTAGACTGAAAAAATGTATATTTTATGTTTGCATATGTTAAATTGTATGTTGAGGTCTTGTTTGTGAGGAGAAATAAAGACATTATTATTATTATTATTATTATTACTAAAAGTCTCTGAGTTCGGCGGTAAGGCAAGCTGACTTAATTACGTGTAGAAAAGTTTGTATTTCAATAATCTGGCGATTTGAGCGTGACGCAAGGAAATGGGAGTGTTGCAAAATTAACGTCACCTGGACCATCTGAATTCATTTTACATAAGCTAAGTGGAAGTCGGCGCCAAATCCTATGCGTTTGCTTTGTTTATATTTTTAGTTTTGAAACTATCAACAAAGCTCTTATGACAGCATTCTCATAAGTACTTTTTTCTGAATTAATTAATGGATGTTGGGTTTTGGCACCGACTTCTACTTCGCTTATGTAAAGTGAAGTGATAAAATATTATTTTTCTCTTTGAAGTTGTTAGGTTTTTTTTTTAATTTCACGATTTTTCCTGGTGTCTAGGATTCATCCACCCCAGACTTTTGTAAGACTATTATTTGTAATCCTTACAAGTAACCCTTTCAAACGACACCTCACACGATATATTAAATCTAGGAAAGGGGTAGGGTCAACAGAGGGGTGTGTGACAAGGAAGAGGGGGGGGCACCCCCTCTTCCTTGTTATTAGTCAGTCATCGACTACTACTTAAGCAATATCACTTGCTACGTCAGTTCTGCTATGGTCTTATGAAGAGTTCCGTTCCATATCTCCGAAGTTCATCATCTGGTCATGGCCAAATTTCTAGGGGACCAATCGAAAAGTATCCCATAACATATGAATGTTTTTTTTTTTTAATCGGTTTATAAATGACTTAGTTACGGGGGAACATACATAAAAAATAAAAAGATTACGATGAATTGAGAACCTCCTCCTTTTTTTGAAATCAGTTAAAACCATCAATAAATTGTGATACGTGCAGCTGCTGAGAATTATGTATTTTCCACTCCGCGCCTCTCTTCCCTTCTCACTCTTTCTCTATGTGTAACGGCCTCACCGTCCCCACGAAAAAATAAATGCGGATGAAAAACTGAAGATTATTGAAAATATTTTTGTAAAACCTTTCTTATTAAAAAACTCCCCCACATAATTGTCAGATTATGAGTCAGCACGAAAAAGACATCCAGCCGAAACGTCTGTATATTAATCTGACACGCTCGAGTATTTCTATGTCACGCGTTTTTTTTTTTTGTATTTTCTAAAATCGCTCATGAGTTTAGGTAGGCCGCGTACAAATCGTCGATCTTGTTAATAAGAGCTCCTTTAGGGTTCACTTAACATCCCTTCTGTATATCTGAAGCGCTCAAATACATTCTTATTTTGCCTTTTCTCGACACCTTCGTTTGGCCATACCCAAATCGGCAGCTTAATTCTCTGTGTGTGTCGCACCAACGACATTGATATACTGGTTAGCGTTAAATATGGCCGCTTGTATGAAAATTACATACTAACTTAAATTTGACGTACGGATTTAACGATAACAGAAGATTGGTGCAACCCACCCTAAGGGTTAGATAAACCGAATACGGATAAACCCCCAACGAACAATACATAAATCACCAAAAATTTAAGAAGGCAGCGAGTGTCTCAGCCTAATATCCCCCCTAACCCCCCAGGCCCGCAAGCAGCAGCTGTACGTGCAGAGCCAGTTGCCCGCGGGCCACGTGGACCGGCTGTTCAGCGTGCGCGTGCACTCGCCGGACCTGAGCGACATCTTCCCTAACATCGAGCGCGCGCGCCTCAAGCGCACGTCCTCGGCCGTGTGGCGCACGCCGCCCGCGCGCCTGCCCGCGCTGCACGAGTGACGGGTGAGTACTGGTTCCCCAACATCGAGTGACTATACAGACTGGCAAAAATCATAGAGCTAATTTCAAATACCTACGTAAATAAATCAGTAAACATCATAAAAGTACTAAAATAATTCTTCTAGTCGATTTAAACATTGTTCTACATTTTCATTATTAAGAATTGTATTAATATGGTAAACATTCCCTCACTCACCCAAAATTCTTCTTAATTATTTATTTCACAACCCAACAACTCCTTCCCTTACAGGCAACAGACATGTTTGGATACACCACGTCGCTGGCGGCGCCATCTGTACATACCTTAATTTACAATGTAATCACTTGTATAGGGTGTTATATACCCGCATACATATATATTGTTGTACGACACGTAGCATTGCATATGTACGTATTTTCATGTTTCCTTTTGTGGTGGGAAAGCGATTAGTGTCGACATGAAAAGAGTAATAGTGAGACTGATTGTCCAGTTTATCAATTAAGCATGAGTGGAGTATGGTTTATTATTGTTCGATATTTTAGTCTTTTTACGAATAATATTTTTAGGGGTCGTTCATTAATAACGTGAGGCCTGAAAGGGGTGGGGAGGGGGTTCGGAAAAAAATACAAAATATCACAAGAGGAGAGGGAAGAAATCATAATAAAAATAAATGTCGTCGAAAAAAACAATAACAATATAATGATGCAATGAACGATGTACCCACTAAAGTTTGTGCTACCATAATCAAGTCGCCCGCAATCTACGCGGACTTCATGAAATTGCTGTCAATTCTAATTTCGGTATGAATTTAGAATTGACTAAATATGGTATGCTTGGCAGTGACATAGTTTATAATCCTTCTACCCACCCACAAAAGGAATAATTAAGCGTGATAATACTAGTGACGTAAAATAGATCAATAATTATAATATATGAAGTTTTTAATAGTTATTGTTATGCAATTTATATGTTAGGACGCGTTTAAATAGTTTTTTTTAGTTTAACTGTGGTTTCTCCTTCAATTAAGATTTTTTTAGAATATTGTCGCAATTTTGGACCGTTGTTTATACTTAATTCATCATGTTTACCAAAAATACTCATAAAAGTACACTTCATATAAAAAAGGTTATATTAATGCCTTTGAAGAAACTGCAACTATAGGCTGACAGAAGTAACCCAAGATTAGCTAATAATATATCAAAGACAACATGATCCCTGTCTTTAGGATCGTCTTTATTATCAGCTCCGTAGATTCTTAGAACACTTGTTTATACATATAGTAACTTACAGATATCTCAAATCAACACTCAATATTGGTCATGAATAGTCCTTCTTACCGGACTTTTAAGATTTTATTTCGCAACACTGTTAGATTGGGATATCTTAAGCTACTTATTATAAAGATTCGGGGCTTCAAACATTGATGCACTGTCCAAATATGGGTATTGTTTGATTCTCAATCGACTTTACAGTATCAGTTAACAAGTAACAAATTCGCGCGTTCCTCAATCTTCTTTGTTGAAAAGAATGTTTTTCTATTATTTTATGTCCGAAATCCTTCGTAGACGGACGTATCACATCACAACACAGAGTAGAAAGCAAATGGAGTGCTATAGTATGGGCTAAAGTGATTGTGAAAAAAATCTTTAAGACTGTTTATGGCCTTTGTTAATTATGGTTTAGTATTGTTTAGGACAATAAAACTGACGGCCTGTGTCACCATCTACAAGTGTTGAATAGTTACTTCTTGATTAACGCTAATCGGCAAGTAAAAGTTACGAGTATCTTCTATCGTATCTTAGTTACAGGCCAGTTTATCCCCTGATAATGTTACTCAGATATTTTCAAATTCGTATGAGTAGTTGCGGTTAGTCTACTTGACACTTGTCAATGGTGAAACAGGCCCTAAGTTTTGTGTCGTATGTACGCGCTAATTGTGACCTCTGATTTGATTGGTAATCAAAGCTCAATAAGCGATTCTTTAATAACTGATATATTATTCGTCATTTCGATGAACATAAGCACTCCATTAGCTCACTATTCTATCCACATATTCATTTTGTAAATAATTTCACATTATTGATACCAAAATGTAAAAATCATGTTGTTTCCATGTATGTGAACAGCTCACGAATTTTAGAATAATATTTAACATTAAGACTGCTATGAAATTTTGATTGTAAGTTAGAATAAAAATTTACAGCGAGTATTTGTGGACTTTTCTTATACCTATCCATATTTATTGTGTATTTACTCAGTTTAGGAAGTTGTGTAGCTTAAAAAAATGAAACAATAAATTCTAAAACAGTACTTTATTGCTAGCCACCACTGTATCCTTACATAACGATATTTCACAAACAGAGAATGATGTTTTATGGCCAAGTGCTGCATACTTCAGTGAAAGGTGTTGAAGCCAGTGATGCGATAAATGCGTGAGTTTCCACCGAAATACAGAACACTCGGTCGGGAATGTCGGCTCTGAACATACATCTCGCTATTGCATTGAAACGGTTACAATAAATATTGATTAGATTCGTTCTACATCGTTTTGTTGAGTCTAACCATGGTATTTATAGAGTATATTATTACACCATGAGTATAACTTAATTTTGTTCGCCATGTTGGCTGTCAAATGCGTTCGGATACACCAAAAATTGATTGTACTTTTTTTCGAAATAAAACATGATTTATTTTAAACAAAAATACTAAACCATCCGAGTGCTCAGCAAAACGATACGTTATCTGTTTATTCAAGGGCAGCGGCACCAGAGATGATCTCAATCAGTTCTCTGGTAATCACGGCCTGGCGAGTTCTGTTGAAGGTAAGGGTGAGTTTCTCGATCATCTCTCCGGCGTTCTTGGAAGCGTTGTCCATAGCTGTCATGCGGGAAGACTGCTCCGAGCAGGCGCCCTCCTTGAGCGCGAAGTACAGCATGGAGGCCAGAGAAAACTCCATGTACGACTGGATGACGTCGGCGTCGAGCGAGTCGTATGTCGAGAGCTTGGGGGCATTCTGGAAGAACATATGAATTAATAGATGGATCATCTTGGTAATAACGACTATAATGATATAGCAATAACTGAGTAACATTTCAATCTGTTGCTACCAATCGTACAATGAGTATTTTTCGTTAATCCCTTCTATAAGTTATCGAAGCTGTCTTTTAGCAGTTATTTACCTATAGGCAGCACACATTCTTCATACATACTTCTCTGATTGGTGTTACTCTTGATCTGACATTTTTCTAGAATGTATTCTCTGAGAAGTACTAATATTGCTTCACAAAAGTATTTGATTTCCCTATTACATGAAACACTAGTCTTTTAAGTTATTTCTGGAAACGCCTAAAATTTCCAGGAGTTATTTCTGGCAATGTCTAACCACACTTTCCAGAAATAACTCCTAATGCCATAAAGTTTCTTACCTCGACTGCCTTCTGACTGAAGAGCGGCAAGTTATCCTGCTGGTAGGACACGACAGAACGGAACTTGTTGTAAACAATCTTGCCGGAGCCGAAGTCGTAGTCAGAGTTCAGGATAGCGCCGGCGATCTGGCAGGCGTCGATGAAGGTCGGGGGCAGACGACCGATCTGATAACAAAGATTTAGAAGAAAGTGATTAACTAAGGGAATCTTTCGCAGTTGACTCTGTCAAGAAGCTTATCTCGAAAATAACTAAGCATTTTAAAATCTAGTTCACATTTGTAAAAGCCTGATAAATTATATCCTATCGTATTTTCTTTGCTATTTCTTTATGCAACACGAAATATCAAACCCGTATTTTTATATTATACGTATACGTCATTTTGCGAAGGATTAAAAAAAAAGATCAATTCTGCGAAAGGGGCGTTGTAAGAAAGCGACATTCTGCGAAAGACATTATGCGAAACAGATGTTTTGCGACTAAACCCATTCTATAATGGCATTAGCATTTCCTAATACCAAAACAAATTAAAGTCGGTTTTGTCTCATAACTAACTAACCTCATTAGCAACACTGATGATGTGCTTGCTGTACAGACGTTGCAGGATGGCGCGCGACTTGTCTCCCACGCAGATCACCTTGATGTTCTCCGCGCCCGGCTCGCTCAGTCGGGTACGGATCACCTTCGACACACCGGTGTGGACAGCGCCGCACAGACCTAGGAAGGAATTATAATAATAATTCAAACCAAAGGTAACATCGGAGCCGTAGGGACATTTAGCTAAGAGAACAAACTCTGGTTGTAGATCGCTGGAGCCTCTGATAGGTAATGAAAAGTCGTAAATGGGTAAATAAAATTAGTTTTTAGTGAGGGAAATGTGAGTGCAGCAAATTACTAAAATGGTTAGCTTGTATGCAAAGAAACACTGTTAAATCTGATTACAAAAAGTAACATTTTTAATAAATTATGTAGTAAGAATTTTTATGTATTATAATTATAAATTATAATCATGCAGGGAGATATGAGCTATTTTCCACATACATATTTCCAGTATGAATCTCGTGTGTAGTCCCCGTCACGTCAAAATAATGCTGACTGTTAACGTAATTTTTTGACTTTCAGTCTATTCAAAAATGTTACATAACTAGTAAAGGACCTTTATTGATTCTACAATAGAAGTATTACACTTAATTATAAAGCACGATAGCCTGGTACCATAGACAACGACTTTATCCGAGTGCAAACACAGTCTCTGACGGTCGCTCAGCGTTCTCTTTACGTGACGGGAACTTTATTAATAGACAAAGTATGTAGACATATAATAAATAAGTTACCTCTGTCTGAGGTCATGGCGATGTACAGCTGCTTAGGTTCATCTTCTGGGACAGCAACCTGACAAAGATTTACGACAAACATTGATATATATGGTGTTGGCAACACTGCTTGGTCGCAATGTTGTCATACTTGAATAAGTTGATTGTTGATTTTGCATTAATATCAATAAATACTATCATATCAGTAGGAATAGATTAATGTGCTAATTAAATAAGTTGGCCTTATAGATTAATGTGCAAATTAAGTTAGTCTTGTAATAATACCTACTACAGTTGACAGATATAAGTCAATCTATTAACATATTAATTACATCCAATTGGGATGCGAAAGGGATGGGCACCGTATCGCTGTTTCGCCCCGCCGTCAAACTGGCGTCAACCTTACGTAAGCACGTAACCAAAGCGGATCAGCTGCTCCGATACGTCGACTACGGGTAACTGATGCCGCGCTTACGGCTCGCCGGTCCCGAGGCGAGGCGATTACGTTACAAATCCGATCAGTGTGCTTTGCAGTAGGGAGTTTCATACAAATAATACTGGATGGCTGTTGATACGGTTATGAGCCCTTTCCAGGTCGATATGTCTGATATGACCTGAAGGCTATACCCGACCGCGGCCTTCAAAAGTTTGAAGAAATAACTTATACGTTACCTCAGCCCTCTCGTAGAACTGCACGGCACCCTCGCCGTACGGGCGAGCGGACTTCAAGTCACGAAGAGCACGGGTGTACCTGTAACATACACCTATCAGTAGGGCGGAAAATGTTTTGTGTTTTGTTTCAACAACTTAGCCGTTGACACTATTATGCCAGTGTTAAGTGAGGTTGAAGGGAATATTTCGGTTTGGCACACATGTAATGTTGTTAGTTTAAAAAGAAGTTGTACTGTAATTATTAACATATACATTTTATCTAAAGAGCCCTCAGATTATGTCAAGTGTAATATTTTTATTTTTAATTATTATAACTCTACACATTATGTGATTAATTTATAAGATTCCAATAAGGTTAATGCAGAGAGACATATCCACATATTATGTGCAATCAGTGTCTGTTTCTCTTATCATATACTGTTTAAAATGATTATACATGAATAACTTAAAAACCTTTGATGAAAGTCCGCTTATTAACATTGGGTTTTCACCCTACATAATTCCTTTTAGCATAATTGCACTATCTCCATTATATCACAAGTAATATCAGCTAAACTTATGAACATTTAGACTATAAACTTGTATGAATATCATTGATATTACAGAACACTAATGTCCGGTTGATTGAAATTGTACATCAGTCAGTAGTTTCATAATTACTACTTAAATGATTATTATTTACAAGAAAACGACTACTCGTCGATTGTACAACAAGATTATGTTGTATCTTGAAGTTGTAAGCAATTAATGTAATGAATGTCAATTGTCACCAACCTTAAACTTGAAAATTTACTGCGATTCTATTTTCAAAAATTTGACAATATGATTAAGGTAAGCACTCACTTGGCAGCCGACACCATCTTCATGGACTGGGTAATCTTCTGAATGTTCTTTACAGACTTCAGACGAATGGAAATGGCTTTCAGGGTAGCCATATTCCTGTTCTGCTGTTGGTTGGCTATCGCCACTATTTGGCACATGCCAGGTGCTGCACGACCCAACATTTTTAAGGTTCTGCAATTTAAAACACAGAAATCAGATGATCGAAATGCAGGTTATGTCCTTAGTTTAAAGTTATGTAAGAGCATTATGCTAGCCGACATTGAAAAACAACTTTTTATAGATTTGGTACACTTAAACTGTAAATGACTGTATAATTATAAATCTTAACGTTTTACACAAATTTAGGAATAGTTACTAACTTCTTTGGGCGTTTCTTTAGCCAAATTCACCACCAGCCGACGAAAAATGTCGCTGGCTGAAACGTCTTGTATGAGATGACAGCAAAAAAAAATTGCGAACGCGACTATAACACTGCATGTGTTCGAAAAACAAACGAATTAATTTAATGGTTGCATTTTATTTATTTTTTAAATGCTCATTAACCAAAGTAAATAACATTATTCATTTTAATAGTTATTGATTTTTCGGTAAAATAATTTTATTCGACTGTACCATATTAAACTACCCAGTCACTTAATTTTACAATCAAGAATTGGAGAAAAATAACAATAATCTTTTACGGTACTTATAATTGTAAAGCGTTCAATAATTATTGTTAATTTACATAGTTCCATAACTTAACTGTAAACTACAGTTAAAATCTGCAGATATTTTCGTTGTCACGAACAAAACGCAATGACAAAATTGACATAAAATATTTCACACTTGACGTTGACGTGCAATAACCCAACTAAACGTAAAAGTAGCAATAACAAAAGAACATCAAGAAGATTACCACATTTTGAAATTACACGCTTTATTCTATTTACTTGTTGTCTGTCAAAGCTCGAAGGAAGTCTTTTGTTTTATTTAACTTCTCAATTAATTAACGAAAATGCCTGCACCAGAGAAAACCGCGCCAGTTAACCCAGAACAAATACAAGAGCAGCCGCCGAGGGAAACGAGTCAAACAGACCACTTAAACAAGAAGCTTTTAACGTCGCTTTTCAAAAGAATGGACGAAGGAGGTGACTCAAATTTATCAAAAATGTTGGAAGATGATAATAAAACTGAGGACCACGAATGGGAGGACTAAAGTGCTATATATTTAGTTTGTAAGATTATGTTAAGCATTCCTTATGAAATAAAGTGATTTTTGTATCGTAAATCGTTTGTTTTCATTGATATTATGTATTTCCTCATTTGTTTAAAGCTGCTTCATAACAATGGAGCCTAAAGTAAGGTGATATGTATGCCAGTCACTTTGGATGACAATAGATTATTAATAAATCTAAATGGCCATCATTAAGATTCCATAATGAACTTTTATCCTTGTAAATGTTAAGCCTAGTCCCATACTAATAATTACTTACTGCATCATAGGTCTAGTGGTCACACTGCTGAACTAGAAATCCTTCCTTCAACTCCCTGGTCGGCAGAGTGTTACTGGGTTCTTCCATTAGGTAATTCTTAGCAGCAGCAGTCTAGATTTGTGCCCAGTTAGTAGCAATAGGTACGCTCCTTATTACATTGGGACCTATAATGTTACTGGTGAAATGTTGGTGCACTGTACATCTCTGCCTACCCTTTTGGGAAATACAGGTATAATGTTAATTGGAGTACATATGCATGGTACTAGAGTATAGCAATCTCTTGTTACTAAACAATTTAGGAATAACTGTCATGGTTTGGCATGGGTTTGATTATCTGTGATACAAGATATATTCATTAGTGCAGGTACCACCATTCCCCTTTTCCCTGTTGTTCTCGTTTTTCTTATTGTATTTTTTTTTTTAAATAATCTTTAATATTATTTGAATCTACTCTGGTTCTGTAATGTTTCCTTTACTAAAGAATAGAAACCTTGTATGATATAGTTTTATATACAAAACCGATTGTTCTCATGAGAAGTAACTAAAGGAATTCTGCTTACACTAGCTATACAATTGTTTTTATATAGTTTTGTATTTCAAATACCTAAATTCCTGTGTTATAACTATGCTGCTATCTTGCCAAGCTATGTTTGATAAGCTATCATACTACATGTATTATAACAACAAATATTCGTGTCAGTCTAAAACTAGATCTGGTTGCTAGTTTGTAAGTCCATTTATTTTCTTTGAAGCCAGGGTTGAATAGCTCAGCAACAGTCTCTTCTTTGAGGCACCTGTTACCTCTATCATTATTCAATCATAGGATTAATTCCAACTTTTGAATGCATGTAATCTTTAAAACTTATAAAATGTATGGTAAACTTATTCATCCTATCGTATGGTTGATGAACAACCTGGTGTCAAGAGTTTAAACCGCCTGTAGGCCTCTGACATGGCTTAACACACCGCTGAAAAATCTTTCCAGTGTGCCGGTTTCCTCACGATGTTTTCCTTTACTGTGTTAGCAACTGATAACTAATTTATAGTACGCATATGAATTCGAAAAGACATTGGTGCATTTGAACTTGCGACCATTGACTTGGCAGTCCAACGGTCATATCACTCGTGAACTTGTTAATGAAATTAAATAGTCTGGTAATAATAAAAAATATTAGATATGTACTATGGTACAACTTAACCCCTCTATGAATAAGTATGTATGTATATATCAGTATTTAATAAGACCGAATTGCAATAATACTAAAATCTCATTACTTAATGCAAGTAAAGGAATTCATTCATTCATACATCGATCAATTTAATGAGACGATCAGCACTGTGGTTGTGCATAGTGAGGTATATATTATGTAAAAAGCACCCACCATAAACTAAGCATTCCTGATTTTCTGCTAGAAGAAACGGCGCAATTAGTTCCTAACACATTTATATGCGAGTTGATGTCCTTGATAAGCCACCGCATGCAAATTTCTACTTTGTGTTGTTAGCAATAAAATTACTTTTTCATAGTCAACAGCTGCATTCCAATGATTAGCGATGCTCTCAATCTCTACACGGTCATATTATACAGAATGACATAGTTAACTTTGATAATAAGTTTCGATTTATGTGCTAGAACAGCCAGAATAGCGATCACGAATACTAAATCGTAACATCGTCGTAATCGTAACAAAGGCTATAAAAATTATTGATAAAAAAAACATGACTGCCATGACAAAAAACGGATTTAGTTGTGTAGTTCATTTGGTTCGGTGTAGTTTAGTTCGTTTTTTGACATGGCAGTCGTGTTTTTTTATTATATTTTTTTATTTATTGTATATGATCCTGGTCTGGTCATTTCTGCTCCCTGTGTTTGGGCACCGACCTAGTTAAGGCTCTGTTTAAAGATTCTTTATCTTTAGTATTGAGATAACTGGGGTTCCTCGTCTGTGCTATACTACATTACAGCTAAGGGAAAATCTTTGGTGTAATTTTTGTTACACAGGCAAAGGCCTCTTCTGATTTCATCCAAACTTTTCATACCGGAGCCTTAACTGACCCACAGATAACTTACTAAAATTAATTAAGACAAGTTGGAATGTTAAAATAAAACCACAAAAAACAGTAACTTGAATAATATTTTATTATGTACTACACACATGTATGAGGAATGTTCTTATTTACATAGCTTTGCATCTTGTTATTTACGTTTAATATACATTGTTTCGCGTCACGCTCTACTTTACGCAACTCGTGTCGTAATACTGAACTTAATAGTTAAACGTTAACAAAACCAAGCCAAGCTTTACACTGATTATTGCAACAATTTTATAATTTTTTCTCAATTCAAAATGGCATCTTATTTATAAATAACGTATTATATAAATTACACAAACATCTATACCAACAACCTGCATGTAAAACGAAAAATTATGATTTAAAGATGTCACAAAAAAAAATATTTCAAAAAATCTGTACACATAGAAAAATATGCATTTTTTTTTAAGGGCCGATAGCTTTGGGGTTAGATATGTTCTATAAAGTAAAATAAATTGTACGATGAAACTTCATGCTATTGTGACCAATATGGTTGGTCAAACACGCAGGATAAAGAACCTGGTAACATTACCTGGAAATAAAAGACAACAATTAACATACTAACTTTTAAACTATCGCGTTGTATGATGGCCGGCCGTAGTCGCAAGCAGACTGAGGCTGCGGTGCAACTCGGTCGAAACGTCAAGCCAAAAGTAAAAACTTGTGTTCGCGTTAATTTACGTGTTGTTATTTAATTTTATTATCAATTAACATCATTTAAAAAATAAAATGTCCCTTCGGTGGATACAGGCGTTAGATTATCTTAGTTTTTTTTAGTTCTAGCTGTCCCGGCGAACTTGTTACCGCGTTCTCACCATTTAACCTTTCCCTGGACTTTAGCCAAATCGGTCAAGCCGTTCTCGAGATTTGAGAAGCGAGACTAACGAACAGCAATACATTTTTATAATAATAATAATGTGTACTCACCTAATATAACGTGTTGCTCGATGCGGTGCGGTCTACGACCTACTTGTCGATCATATCGATGTTCACCTTGTAGAACACGTACGGGAAGTAGTCGGACGAGCCGAAGCCGAGACCAGCCATCTCTGCGTTCTGGAAATTTAATAATAATAATGTCCTCCTGACCGAATTTCGGCCACGGCAGCTGTCTCAGCTGAGACTAGCCATCTGCGCAGGACATACTATAGTGCACAAGTATGCGCGCAGACACAGACGCACTCACTATTCCCTCACTCTCATAATCCGATGGGACGGTAGACTAACACGACCGGAGAGAGATCAGGCGCAGGAAATAATTAATTATGTATTTGGTAAGTTGGGACACAGTCATACTGGCATCATTAGTGACGTCATCACACGACTGGCATGACGTATACATATGTGTAACATGTGTGACAGTTGTTAACAGATTTCACAGACAACACCATTCTAAAGTAACTTATACGGTTGTTTAAGTCACCTGTCACTGTTGTCGGTATGCAATGATATATATAAAATGAGGTGGATAAGTAACTAGCGCGCTTATTTTGAAGACTCGAAATTGTCCTAATTGGGACATTTTGTCTAGCACGTGACGTTGACATGTGCCAAATACTAGTTTATTATTTTACTCGGTTGTTTAATTACGCTATCTCTTTCAGGTCTTTATTGTAATTATGTATGTATGCAGTTTGGAACACTTTTCTCGTTCATTTTGTTAGCAAATGACGTATCTATACATATTTATATATCATTGCCGGTATTTCAATAGATAAAAAACAATCTTATTTTAAAGTATATTCTGATACATTGTGAGAAAGATACACGTCGTTATTTAAAACATTATAGGTACTTTTATAATTTTAAGATAGTTTAGAAAAGATTATAAAATCATAATTAATTTTGCCACACATTTACATTAAATTTAATTAACGACCTGATTGGCGCAGTGGCGAAGCGCTTAGACTGCTGCGCTAAGGGGCAACCCTTGGGGGTTCGATTCCACACACAGAAAATTGATGTAATCCGCAGATTTTTGTCCCGAGTCTGGGTGTTTGTGTATGTGATGTTTCATGTTCGTGCAAACGCACCCGTGAAATTCCTAGTACGGGGCGACATTGAAAAAAAATTGTAGGCTAGAACGTAGGCTCCTATTTATTTGCCGTAGGCTCTCATTTTCTTTTAGACAGGAACAAAATATTTCTCCCTCCTACTTATAAACGATGCTGAAATGTATTAAGGTAACCACTTCTTAATGTGGTGCCATCTCTTTTCTTTCTTAGCGTGTCTGTTCTTTGACATGCAATCGACAGAGATTGTTATAATTTAATCGATTATGCAACACAGTCAATTTTTATAGGTAAGGGGGTAATTTTTTTACTCACGTCTTGTGCGCTAGTCGTGTGCTGATGAGCCGAGTGGTCTAGATGGGCGTACAGCTGCTGCAGCACGTCGCGCAGCTTCTTCGCGCTCTTACGGGATGGGACCATCACGACCGCTTGGAAGTTGACCGGCAAGCCGTATCTGTGGGTAGTTAGAAAATAAGTAAAAAAAACAACATACTGTAATTTAAATTGATAAAAGCTGACCTAACCTAACCAACTGAGCCATCGTGCCATTCGATAGGTGCGAGCAGTGATACGATGGCTTAGTCGGTTAGAGCAGAGCCACGGTACGGCGAAGGTCGCAGGTTCGAGTCCTGCTCGTGTCCATCATTTTTCAAATTTCCTTTATCAATTTACATTCAAGCTTAGGATGGGCAACATGCAAAATTGACACCAAAAGTCATATACTGTAATGTCCTCCTGACCGAATGGTCACGGCGGCTTCTCTCAGCTGAGACTAGTTAACTACCCAGGAGATATTATAGTGCACAAGTATTTATTCAATCAATCGTTGATGTTGTACATAATATTTACTTACATCTCTCGAAAAACAAAAATATTTTTTTCAAAGACCAAGACGAATGTAATTATCATCCATTCTTACGAAGAAGAGACAAGACACTCCGTAATACACAAATTACATTTTCATCTCCTGCGTCTGTTACACCTTCACGACTAAACCGCTGGACAGATTTTGATGAAATTTGGCATGAAGAAGATTTAAGGCCCGAGAAAGGACATAGACATACTTTTTGTTTTAATTCAACCCTCTAAGGCGTTTAAATAGGGGTAGAGGCCGCGGGTAAAAGCTATATATATATATAATATTAACCATTATTGACTGGCTCGTTGGTCTAGTGGTCGCTAAGCGCGACTGCTGAGCAAGAGGTCCTGGGTTCAAATCCCGGGTCGGGCAAAGTGTTACTGAGTTTTCCATTAGGTAATTCTCAGTAGCAGCACGGAGTCTGGATTTGTGCCCGGTTGATGGCAATAGGCTCGCCCCCTATTACATTGGGACTTACAACATAACTGGCGAAATGTAAGTGTACTAAATGTTCACCTCTGCCTACCCCTTCGGGGAATACAGGCGTGATGTTGTTATGTTATGTTAATATTAACCAACAATCTAAATTAACGCGAGCGAATATTGTGCAATATTTTGATACAAAGTCGAAACTGAAAGATTACATTACACGCGAATGCTCTAGGTGAGGAACCATTTATAACATAGTTATTTACCTCAGCACAGACTCAACGAAGACGCGCAGGGCCTTAACGTGGATCCAAGCGCAGAAGCACTCCGAGAAGTTCACCTTCAACCATCGCACCAACGGACCCTGGAAGGACAAACAATTGGTCCATAACATAAAAATGTAAGAACTTAAAAATCTATGTTAGTATCTAACATCTAAAAGTGATTTAGTCCTCTGGGTGAGATTAAGACTGCCTCATCGGTCTCAATATATATTATAATACGTGACTACTGAGCGCGTGGTCCTGGGTTTGATAGTGGGTCGGGCAGTTTTAATAGGTTTTTCCATTAGGTATTTCTCAGTAGCAGCACGAAGTCTGGATTTGTGCCCGATGGCCTATAACCTGGCAAAATCTGGGTATACCAAACACCGCAGCCCATCAGTTATGAAATGTTTTAGTTCTTCTGGAAGAAAAGACTCTTCTGTAAATAAGAAGATACTCACGAACTGCTTCTTCTTGTCGGTGACTAACTTGGTGATCTCGTTCTTGCCGGCGGCTAGGTCAGCCTCATTGTACGAGAACTCACGCACGATGAACTTACGTTCGCGAGCGTGCAACTTAAACTCGTCAACCACCTATAATAAAACAACAGGATATTTTATGACGTTTAGTGTCATTTTAGCATGAACTGAGCCATCGTGTCGTCATGATGGCTTAGTTGGTTACGGCAAAGGTCGCAAGTTCAAGTCCTGCTCGTGTCCATCATTTTTCAAATTTAGATTCAAGCTTAGCATGGGCAACATGCTAAAATGACATCAAAAGTCATATACATTTGGGATGGTATCATCGTTTCAGTGATTTATAGCTGTAAAGGTATAACACATTTTTAAATTTCCTTTTTTAATTTAGAAACATGATATTAATATGATTTTCAGGAAAAAATACCTTTCATTTAAAATTAATTTAATCTATAAACGAACTAAAAAGAAAAAACAAGTTTTATCACAGTCGGGGTACTTTTTACATAAGACAGTGTTCCACAGAACGGTCCCCCGACTACGATAGGACTTGTTTTCTTTTTACGATCTTACTTTTGGTTTTTGACTTAGCTGCTCATTTTTAATTTTTTAAATATAATAATGTTTAATTTTTTATAGCTTAGGTGACTTATTGTTCTTTTTAAGCTCACTTTTTGAAATCTATTAAAATTAATGGTTATCGCCTAAAGTCTGTAATTACCTTCTTGAAGAGTGAAACAGTGTACAGGCCGTAGTCATTGTCCTGAGAGATGAGCTGAGAAGAGCGCGGGACAATCATGTCGGTAATCTTCTCGTAGTTTGCGTTCCAGTCGTTGTACAGTGACCTGACGAGGAAAGACAATTTGTACGGCGTGTAATGTTCACCTCACCGAAATCCGGTCACAGCGGCCTGTCTCATCGGAGACTACACACTACTAGTGCACAAGAGTGCGCGCAAACACAGGTGCACTCCCTATCCCGTCACTCTCATAATCCGATAAGACGGTAGACCGACACGACCGGAGAGATCAGGCGCAGGACCAACGGCTTAACGTGCCTTCCGAAGCGTTTAACAGAATATACAACGTTTAACAGAAATGCCATAAGAGCCACTTTGCGGCAATTAGGTTAGAAATTAATGATTTCTATACGATACAAGAGAGGCATATGTCCAGTAGAGTTAGGATGATGATGATACAATACAACCTGTATAGAGAAATTAGTGCTATTTTGGACTACGGTCCAGAGTCTGGACTCCAGACGATCCAAAACCACTTTCTCCAAACCAACATCGTAGTCGTGAAAAAATTAGCCCTGTGATTCATATTTATATATTTATACTGATTATTTTCGTGTTATTCAGTTTGATGTTCCGATTCACACCCTTAAATATGACCACGCATTTGTGTTACACGTTGTATAATGTAATATTTATTTCTAACCGCACTTCAATCTTATTGCACCGTTTTAAGGTTCATTATGCGTTGTATTATGCTGTTATTATTGGCCATCAAAGAACAGTGAAACAATTCAATCAATCGAAGCTCTCTAAAATAAACTGTTCTAGCTTTGATGTCTTTCATCACAATTACTTAGAAAACAGTTTGAAATAGATAATTGATTTCTGTGAACGTTTATTATCCGGTGAGAGATAAATTTGCTTTTCAGAGTAAAATGATTTTTTGTCATGAATTGATCAAACAAGCTACCCAACAATAGCACCTGTGTTTAACAAATAAATTAAATAGACATAACATTTTTAGATTACATTGAAATCGAACCATTTGTTGCGTCTTTTATCATGGTTAATTTAATATTTACGACCCGACATTTTAATACCCTTAACGTACCGAAAAACTTTTTTTTCCATTTTTTTTTAAAGAAGCTTTAACTTTACCCGCTCTTGTATTTATTTATGAATGAAGAATGTGATGAGACTAAATAAAGGAAAGATGTTTGCTAGTATATGATCCATATGAAATTATGAAGTAGGTAAAAGTCCATGGTATCTGCATCTGTCCATGGTATGTATCTGTGGGGCTCGTAGCTATCCGGCTACCCGGCAGATCAGTCGATCTGCAAGGTTAAGCCGTGCTCGCCGCGGTCAGTCTTGTGATGGGTGACCGTTTTCACATGTCGAGACCCCACCGTGCTTCGGAAGGCACGTAAAGCTGTTGGTCCTGCGCCTGATCTCTCTCTGGTCGTGTCGGTCTACCGTCCCATCGGATTATGAGAGTGAGGGAATAGGGAGTGCACCTGTGTCTGCGCGCATACTTGTGCACTATAATATCTCCTGCGCAGATGGCTAGTCTCAGCTGAGACAGGTCGCCGTGACCGAAATTCGGTCAGGAGGACATTATTATCTGCCAAGGGGGCAGCAACCATATACTTTTAAAACAGTACGAAGGCTGTACGGCTCTAAGATAAAGCGTGTCTGTGTGTGGTATACTAACTTGGGAATAATGACGAGCAGTGTGGTAAGATACTCGCTGTCCTGAATAAAATGCTCCTTCTTCACCAAGTCCGCCAAGTTGCGGGTCATCAGACTGCCGCTGTAGGAAGAAGACGAATTTATAGATTTTATACACTTATTTAATATAATAACTTCTTTAATTTATACACTTAACTCATTATGTAAACGATCCGTGACAGGAATGAGAACACAATTGGGTAGTTGACAATTTGACACCACCAATCAATTGACATACTTTTTATGAGCTGTCAAAACGTCATTCCTCCATAGATTTTGGATAGCAATAGGAACATGTGACGTCACTAGTTCGCAAACTCAGATGCCTTACTATTTATTGGTATAAAAGCAAATAAAAATGTTATTTTACAGTTAATTAAAAATTTACATAGGGTGTAAAATTTGTTTTTTTGGAAATTCTGGCTAATGTTGTCAACTACGCAATCCTCTTTTGTCACCGGTAGGCGCAAAATCGTTGTGGGCCTGAGAAATAGCAATAGGCCCACCACTCGATTGACGCAGTGGCTAAGTGATTGTACTGCTGCACTTAGGGTCTCGGGTTCTATTACATTATTAAATTCGTAATTTTTATAGAAACTAAACGGTCTAACCCACATTTTCGTTATTTCGACCAACTTTTTAGGTCAGAACTTTTTAAACGGTACGCTAAGATTAATCCATTATATCTTTTCTAAAATATTTGCGTGCATAATGTAAGTAATGAAAGTTTATATAGAAAACATAATCCTTATGAATTTCACATGAGAACAGATGCTTCGTTTTATTTGTTTCCATAACCATTCCAATTTTAATGGACCATAAATAGGAATTTCAAAACTTAAGCCGAATACAAAAATATTTTTACATTTTATGTTTGTATGAAAAATTACAGGCATGTAAACTGTAGTCTTTAAATTGTTGATGTATAACGAACATACTAAAGTAGGTTTATTAAATATTCGAGGGATTAACTAACTGGGATAAGAATTTAGTACTAATATTATTAACCTTGCAGTGGCTACTGACCCAATACATAACAAGTTATTGTGAAAGACATTTATAAGACAAGAACACGATTATGTAAAACAAGATTTTATATAATAAGAAAAAAGATAAATAACTTAAAAAGACAAAATGACGACCTCATTGGCGGTTACGCGATAGGACTGCTGCGCTAAGGTTCGATCCCCGCACGGAGCAAAATTTTGTGCGATGTTTGTCCCGAGTCTGGGTGTTGGCGTATGTGATATTTCATGTATGTGAAACGCACCAACGATACAGGAAAAGTTCCTAGTGTATAAAGCAAAAAAAAAATAGAAGATTCTGTGGCACTTACGTTTGTTTCTTCTCCAAGTTGTGTAAGTTACCCTTGAGTGCGTTGTAAGCAGACGACTTCACTTTAAGGTCTGCGTCGATCTGACCCACCTGTGAAGACACATACAAACTCTTAGCTTAGCTTTACTCTATCTAATGGTTTTTTCACCAACAAACGTTTTTCCTGAATGTCTGTGTGTTTTAAGAAAAATACATTAATTTTTAGATTTAAACAGTATTTTTAGAGGATCATCATAACATGACACAGTAGTCCTACAGTAACTTGTAATGTGAAAGTTGTTATAAACTTAATTTCAAGAGCCATTGTGCAAGAGAAATTATGAGTTATTATTATGACACAAAGTCCATAATCGCCTACCCTATACCATATCTACACACCTGTTTGCTGATGATATCGGCGATGTTGCGCAGACTCTGCTTTATGGGGTATTTAGCCATGTCCCATTGGAAACGGGTAAGATAAGACGGCAGGTCACCTGTAATATAATTATAGAGTTACATGACGGACAAGACAATAGATTTTTTAATGAAAAAAAAAATCAGGAAAATATATTCAGACTTTTTCAATTTTAATTAATCCTTTCGGTTTATTTGTGCATTTATTAATTTAGTACACATAAAAAACTAATGTTACGGTCATTTTGTATACATTAAGTATTTACATGATTATAAGCAATACTTGGAACATTTATTTTTAAAACATGTTACAATTAATAAGGTCATATTATTTTTTATTCAAAAGGTGCTCAACGAAAATGAACAAAACATAGGAATGGAAGCGTAGGTCCAAGACTGAAATATAGTCTAGCTTTAACGTGCATTTAGACAGACTATACACCTGCACACATTAGCCAGTGTTGGTAAAACAACGACCACTTTCCATAAATACATATTTAGGGCTTGGCCACACTTCGGTTAAACCGCCGCGGTTTTTAACCGCATGATTTTGTGACTCAAGGATACTAATACACACGGCCGCACTTGCGGTTCTTTCCCGCGCGACGGTTTGTATTAGTTTCCTTGACACGCGGTTAAACCGTAGTGCGGCATCGGCCTTAGTCCATGTAGATGTTTTCTCGAAAACAACGTAACATTTTGTTAAATTTTGTAAATTCTGTGCGTATAAATTGACGTCGTATTTTAAAAGATTTCATCAATAATTAATCTTAGTTCTAATTCCATACATGACAGATAAGGCTTATCAGATAAATTACATTTTCTCGTATCTGTATGTAGACATACTAACAAGAAATCAAAGTTTAGAAAAATAGCTTCTTCAAATCTTTGAAGTCGGTTAAAAAAAAGCGAATAGGCACGCGGATATATCGACATTTATAGGGTGTTGTTTTTACCAACATGGACATTTGTGCGCAGGCGTCATAATACATTTATAGCATGGGTCCACTGGAGACATGCACTAATAAAAATATCATGCATGCATGCTAAAACCCGTAATTAAAATTATCCTTTTGTACTTGCTCATCAAGATCCAGAATGATTTTTATTGCTATAAAAAAAACTATGACAAAAATTACGGTTACAAATACCTAGTTTTATTTAAATACGGGTCAGATATAAGAACTTCATAACATAGTTTAGGTTACATTATGTTTGAATCTATATTTTAATTTTGTTTAACTGAATTTCAAAACCAATACTAAGTAAGTATGTTATCTTTACTGATAAATCACTTCAACTTAGTGATGTAGTTCTATTAAATACATTAATAAATAACGCAAATACAAATCTAAGTACATATGTACACAACACATAACATGTCACTGGAAAAAATATTTTTATATTCTAGTTTTTTTAAGTAAACAAAACATCCTGGCAATAGACATATGAAAAAAATATCAGTGGTCGACATCTCAAGTCAAGACCAATTATTTTATTTGTCACCTATGAAGAACGTTATATTGCAAGATAACTGTTTAAATTATAAGAAGAAAATACTGTTTACTTACAAAACTGTAACTTGTAAAGTAGTTTTTGTTGTTCATGTTTAAAATAGGCTCAAGTTATCATAAAAAATGAATTTGCAAAAATATTTTCAACTATAAATTCATTTGCAGAGTTAATTACACGGTTGTCCTTGACTCATGTCTTGAACGATAACGAGACAGATAAAATAATTATATATTTAAAACAATCTGAGCTCCCTAAGTTTCTATTTTCACACTGACCAAATAAACCTAAACATAGTGAAAACAAAAATGTCTCATATCGAATCCAGAATAGCGTGCGTACCAGACATAAAACATACAAATGAAAACCCCACGCTATCCCATTGTATTCATAATAAACAGTAGTACTGCCAAACGCGTTTCGCAAATAACTTACACGACGAAATCAAGGTTATGATCGAGCTTGTAATAAAGCTATTCATAGATTTACAATAACTACGTGAGTTATGAGCTAATCCAATTATGTGGGCGGCTGAAACTCGAATGAATTATTGAAACTGTTCAAGAAAATAAGGCTTTGTAGTAAAAAATAAGGTCAACGACTAAAACTTTGAAGCAGCTACAATAAACACTTAACAAATGGCATAAGTCAAAATAGCACGTTTTGTTACAGTTACAAATATAAATAAAAAATATAGTACAAAAAATACAACATCGACATTAATAAATTAAACATCTAAGGCAAACTAAAAATAACTTAAAAAGCTATATAAACGATTAACTGTGTATTAAGCATCTACTGAGTAGTTCGTGAAATGTCCAGAATTAGAGTAAAATATGTGAAATGACGATTTCAAAAACTACCCGGTCGTGTAAACTACACAATAGACATTACTTGGTAAACGTTTGAGCGTTGTTTGACGTGTGGTGTGAGACGCACATTTTGTGGTATTCTCTTTCCTAGCCACTTCTTCGTAGCGTCACCCTAAACTTTATTTTTATTACAAGTACAATGGACAGTAAAAATTCAGGATGGCGCTCGCGAAAAACATACGGCCAGCGCCATCTGCTGTTTGTAATTAAGGCAAAAATAATAACAACAGAAAAAGTTGAAGGTTTAAGACATAACAATCACTGCCATCACACTACATCGCGGCTGCAGTTAGCGCTGATCGTAACTAACGAAACCTTAGAATGCCTAAAGCTTCGTCACCTACCTAGGATATACAGGACCTACCAGGATATTAGTTTGAATAGAACTTGACTCACATACTCTCCAAAAACGTCCAAACTTTATAAGGATAAAAGAAAGGTTGTAATCGTCTCAACTGTTTCAAGTTCCGTCCAAATCAGGGAGTTAGGTTAGGCGAGGGTTAGGTCTCCTAAACCTTGTGTGAGGACATGGTGGTGTCGTTCCTCTTCGTCGTCATCGTCCCAGCGCGGCGAGCTGCGCCCGCTGGACTGTTGCGACGGCTGCGAGGCCTCATACTCAGAATGTTCTCGATGCTCGCACGGCCAACACCCGTGGTGCTCCGAGAACGCCGAGTCGCAGACCGGGGACGTCGGCGTGGGCGGCGGCTCGCCCCCGCCGGGGTCCGCGTATGAGTCAATGCCTAGAGGCGGCACAGTCGATAACCCTTCTCGTAAAACCTTTACTAACGCTCGATCCCATCTCACACTCCTCGCCCATTCACTACCAACACCAACTGCTACTGTATCCCGCTTATATTCATTGTTATGATATATTTTATGGCGGTGATAAAGTTATTTCAATGTTTTATGTCCTGTTTCTGAATAAATCTCTCGCCTATCGTGAAATGGATCATCAAATATCGCATTTATTGACGCCTCGTTGAAATAAGGATAAAAATAAAGAGGACTTAGGACAGGAGCAAAAAAAGAATATATTTTTATAAAAATAATAAATAAACTAAATAATAGTAAAAAAACAAGAAGCGCAAAGCATAGACAATTTTAAAGCTTGATAGCTAAGCTATGAATGTCTTGTGAGGCAGTGATTGCTATTATCTATGGTATGAAGACATTATTTATTAATATTACGTATTACAACATAATTGTGCGGTCTTACAACATAATTTATTATTTATATTATTATGATGAAGCTTAAAGTGGTACTTTTCTTCGTGCGTCGAGAGCTCGTGGATATGTAATGGATATTTAACTTTACAATTTCTAAGACGGTTTTAAATTCTCTATAATTTATCACACATTCTCGTAGATTTTTAATGTATGTATCACAACGATTACTAAATACAATTAGCCTAAATATAAGCATATCTTTACATTATTAGAAGTTGGTAAAGACAGAATGTGTTAACTAGCTTTTCTATTAACAATTCCTGTGCAAGCTACCAAAAACAACTATGTTGTCCAACTTAAGGACACACGAGTTTCTTGACTTCTTTACCTTTACCTTTTGTGAATCTTGTGCTGAACTCTAGTACTACAAGTACAGTTAGCAACATAAACAGCTTAACAACTAGAAAAAGTATTTTAATTGAAGTTACAAATAAGAGACCAACTGCAAATTTGGGAATATTTTTCAGTTTTTATAATGTACGTAATTTTCATCTTTCTTCAAAAATGTACACTAGTTTTGTTGCTGACTGTATATAGGCTTATTCAGACGTAAACGTTTTAAACTTTAGAACCTTCGGATATTTATTGGTCAAGTCAGTATAGGTCAAGTTTTATAGGTATTTACTACCTTAACTAGAACGCTTGTTATGAAATCCCGTTTTATCATATGAAAACCTGTTCTATTAAATGCTATATCCATTACATATAGTTTCCTTAGTTTATTTTATACATTACCTATCTTAAGTTATCTCACACACACTTTCACTGTCGATATGATAACGACACTTTATCTATTTCTTATAACATGGGACACTGACAATGTGATGTAATATAGTTTTACTATCAACCACATCACTGATAGAAAATAAAAATGGTTTATGCCTAAGACTCGATTGTTGTTTGCTGCAATAAATTGCCGTAATATACGCATTTAATGAGAGGTTTAAGTAATATATTTTTATATATGAATATAACACACCACTGCTAAACTATTAAGAAATAAATTTAAAAGTTTTTTTTTTGTTATTTTTAAATATTTTTGTTTGACCGTAGTCGTTCCCCTTTACGAAATTAAATTATATTTATTATAGCCAATTTATAGTAGGGACAAATATTGTAATACCTAATCAAATAATAATATACTAGATTATTAATTAATTTAAAAATATAAGGTGTCGATTTAGCATTGTTCACACAAGTATTTTAATACATTAAAATAACTATGTACAATCATGTGACTATACAAAACTAATTAAACCTTATTTAATCATAATTTAATAAATACAGATTCCTCTATAAGACATACCAAAAAACAAATAAATTATATATACGATTTGTCACTGTTCATTAGCTAATTATTTATTATTTTTTATATTATAAGCTCAAAATCATCAAAGCTTAATATATTAACATAATTATACCATATTATACATATAAATAATAAAAGTATAACTTAATCTGTAAAAAATAATTAGCGAAAGTAAACGCATTTTTTATATATCATAAAAATATACAGATTTTGAAGCGTAGATATTTAACTTAAAGCTCGCACATTAATACTAAAAAGCTCGATATACATAAACTACGAAAAAATATTACTCACTGCCGCAAACTTTTTTCCATTTCTCAGACACTGAAATGCAATCCCAAAATCTAACATTCTCAATCTAAAATATGTAATTAATTAAATTTTAAAACACGATTCATCATAACCAAATTAAAAACCAGAAAAATAAAATAAAAAGCGTACTATATATTGTTATATAATAATAATTATGATATTTATAAGCGATATGTACATATATATTATATAATACATTTACGTATTACATAGGAATATAAATATTTTGAATTTAAATATATTATTTTTTAATAAAGGCCAATCACCTACCTAAATTTAAAAAAAACAACAATTTGGAATACAGCCTCTTAATCTGAAATTTAATTGTTACCTCTTTTGAATATCACATCCTAATACCGTCTGAAAAATCTTCAGTTACCGCCGGATTTCTTGCCACTACGCGAAATTATCGGAACGAATGATACGCCAATACCAATAAAGTGTAGATGCAAAAATAAATTGTTTTCTATACATTCCATTAAAACTATTTACATATCACACATAGTGCAGTGGTGCAAAGAGGTTCGAGAGAGTTGTAAGTTAACGAACCTCTGAATAAAAATAAATGTACAAACACTGTCCACTCAACATTCTTAGCCTTTAATTTAAAAAGTGATATGTTGAGGATTCTACCGACGAAACTTGTTTATGGCCATGCATGCATTTTGAATAAACATAATTTTCAAATTATTACAAAACATCTTATGTTTCGTTATTTTTTCGAGTTATGCCTTTTTTTGATTCCAAGTTTCGTCGATACATATTATACATTACGCATGTACACATTTGTGCTCAAAGTACTTAAGTGTGTATTATTGAAGTTGAGATGAGATGTGTTATGTGTGAAGAAATGTATAAAAAATAATATAAACATTCTTGGGTTTATGCAACTTTATAATTGCAAATTAATAATAAAATATAATAAAATTAATTTGCACACTGACTGCGTTGTTGAACACAGGCAGTGTGGTATAGAAAAAAAAACATGCAAAATATAAAAAGGTAAATATAAATAAATAAATTAAAAAAGAAATAAGAAAATATAAAAGATAATTTTAACCATTGAAATTCAGCGACACATGCTAATAATTTTTCGCACTACTCTGTGCTTTTAATTTATTTATTTTTCTACACCATTTCATTCTGTTTCTATTTTAAAATTAGTTATTCATGCTGGTAACATCATAGACCCAATTTCTTATAGCATAATTCCTCTATAGTACCCCAATCATGCCAGAAATAACTTTATTCTCTATTTTTAAATCATGCAAGATCCTATTTTGTTATTTAAATTGTATGTTTAATTTCGCATTGTCAAACCTTTTTTTCAACTTCCAAAAAATCTATGAACAAATGGCACCAAACAGTCAATTGTGATAAGTAGATCAAAGGTAATTCTTGAATAGAATTTTAAAAATTAAAATAAATGTTTAGTGCCATATGAATATTAAAAAAATGACTTACTGTTGTTAGCCATGAGATTCTCATGGAGCTTATCGCGTTGGTCTTCAAGTACCTAAAAAAAAAAAAGATTTGATATGATCAAATTTTTATCGCCATATAAATAATAAAAAAATTAAAAATTAACAAGATCTTCCTATAAAGTAGACCGATAGAGTCTTATTGTACACCATAATTTATTTACATCTTATTTTTATCAATAAAAATAACTTTATTTAACACAAACTTACCTCTCCGAGGTACTGAGCCACTTTCCTGGTGATGGTCTCCACGAAGATATCAAGCTTACCCAAATCATCAGACAGCCCAACCAACTGATCCAAAGTCCCCACCTGAAACCAATTGAAATTGAATAAATTAAATGCATTTATGAAATTGAATAACAAAATGCAATGTTGTAATTGAATAATAAAAAACAATTTCGAAATTGAATAACAAAATGCAATTTTGAAATTGAATAACAAAATGCAATTTTGAAATTGAAAAACAGAAAGGAATTTCGATACTTATTTAATAACAAATGCAATTTCTAAATTGGATAGGTAATTAAAATTCAATTATGAAACAGCATACAATAAAATTAGAACTGTTCAAATTCTCATTCATCATGAATGATCATTATCCAATTGATACTCAATAGTGCAGTAGTGCTTGTTCAATCTAAATAGAGTTTCTGAATACCAAATGACAAGGTATTATGTAACTATTGTAGATGGTTTTATTTGAAATCTGGTTAATTTTTAAATCGGCAATATTTGAAAAGAAGTTAAACATCACAGATTAGTCTAAGCCTTTATGATTAAAATAAAGAATACAATTACTGTAAATCTAGGTATTAATCTTTAAAACTATTCAGTATTTATAATTAATTTTTACATGATTTTGTGTACCTGTGGTTAAATATGCTTGTTGGTTGCTAACTTCAGATGCATTAGATCATGTTCCATCTCAAAAAATAGCAAAATAATCTATATACATACAAGATGTTAAAATAAAGATTCTAATTATATGTTTAAGTAATTTCCACCTCATATTTCATTCATAAAGAGCCTGATAACTATTACACTACAAAAAAACTCAATAAAGGCAATCATAATAATTTGATAAATTAAATAGCTGGGGTAACTGGGTCAGTCAGTATCCTATTCCAAGTCTTACAAGACCTTATAATATTCTTGTAAGAATATTTAACCCGTTTATTTGATTGATTAAATGCATCATTTAAATAGTATTAGGATTCTTAGAGTATTTGGTTGAAATATTGAATAATTAAGTAGCTATGTAATCTAGTCCTTAATAGGAGCATATTACTGGCCACTCACAAAGTTATCAAAGTTTACTAAACAAAGTAGCCTAATCCATGAAGTTTGTATTCATTTTAATTGAGTCTTATTATTCAATCATACATATTAAAAACATATCTATGATTAGTATCAAGGTCATTTTAAACAATTGATGACTGTGGGCTAAAGCAATTGTTTTGAAAATGGGTAATGTGTTTGGACAGTAAGTTGTATAAAAGAGGAGCAATTTAATAATGAAAAAATAAGTTACCTTCAGGTCAGGGATTGGAAATTTGTAGTTGGCACTGAGGTTGCCCGACTTGGTGGCATTGTTCAGGGTGTCCCACGTCTGCTGGCAGGTTTGGTCGCCGGGGGCACTTATCACCCAGTATTCAGACATTTTCACCACTGAAATAACACATAAAGCAGTATAGTATCAACTTATATGACCAACTAATTATAAAGACTCACGATAAAAACCCACAAAGACTCCGCAGTTACATATTTAATAGAGTTAAAAACATTTTCATTGTTGGAAAAATCGATTTTGTATTCCTAATGGGAAGTGTAGGTTCCGCGGAAGCGAACGACGGTCTGGTGTATGAAGCCAACACTGACGCAACGGGCTTGTGCACCCAATCAATATTGAACTCGGTCCAACGGCGCCCGCTAGGCGGTCAGACATCCTGGCGCCGGACGCGAGCTAACCCAAGAAAATCACCCCAAACCACCCCTTACACTCCGTCACTACCGACTTTGACATCTTCCAGTCCCGCGCAAAAGCATTTTACGGCATCATCCACTACGATACACAGTCTGTTACAATACAACACTCACCTGGAACTTATAAATTAATGCTGTTTAACACTAAATATTCGAAACAGCAAATAATTTGGCGAAATCACAAGACAATTCGGGACTAGCCCTTCAACGCCATGAAAATTCACGTGACGCGGTGCTGCCACCTACAACGACTGATATTGGACAGCTGATTTACGTCAATTGTCTATGTGTGATAATATTTTTGGTAAATACACCTGCAAACAAATAATTTCTACTCAAGGGTACACTTTAAAAATCTGCATGTGAAATTAGGTTTGTTTCAGTCCTTTTCCATTGTTTTAATAATGCCAATTACATAAAAAGGCAAATTTTATGAAAATGACGGCGAATTTTGATAGTGTCAAATTATTGACAAATAAAAAAAAAGTGTTGTCTATTAATACGTTCCATTTCAGTTACGGAGAAAAAGTTTTGAAGTAATTTGACGGGTGAGCATAGTTTTTATAAACATTGTGCACATTCCAGTGAGGTGTATTTTTATTTCTGACACATCACTGGCACATTCTGTCGTGTATAAGTTTGTATTGAATTTAATTTTACGGCGTTAGTTTATAGCAGAATGTAGACGATACATTTCTACAAAATCAATCTTAGAATACGAAAAAGATGAAACAATAATTATCTATGAAGCTGAGTAGTTAAGAATTAACATGTAGTAGACACCCTTTTATACATACAATGACACGGATCGTTTCTAATGGTGAATAATGAATGTAATTTTAGACTGCTACACTAGCGTTGTGTAATCCTGAGGTGTAATCTGCGACGAGATGTTTGTCCCAAGTTCGGATGTTTGTGTAATTTTTGTGAAAAGTATTTCGTGTCCGAGAAATGTAACTAAGTCACGTCAACTCACGACATAGCTACATACATACATAGAGTAACGCCGGTTTCCCAGAGGGGTTGGCTGAGACCACGGATTTCCATTTGTTACGATCCTGGCATACTTCTTTTGCCTTAATCACTCGCATCATATTCCTCATACAAGCTCGTTGGTGGGTACACCTCACGTCTTGACCAAGTCACGTCATAACGTCATAATACAAGAAAAATTCCTAATGTAGGGTGAAGTTTTTTACTAAAAGAACAAAGTAGAAATACACACATATAGAGGCCATAGGCAATAATAACTAAATTAAAAACAAACAAAACAAAATCAACTACGACATAATAAATGACGGAGTAATCGGTACATTAAAAAAAATGTATATTTAAAAAATTAAAAAACACGACTGCCATGACAAAAAACGAACTAAAAAGTGAAAAACAAGTTCCATCGTAGTCTGGGTACCTCTTAGATAAGACAGTGTTCCACAGATCGGTCCCCTGACTGCGATGGAACTTGTGTTTCACCTTTTAGTTTGTTTTTATCATGCCAGTCGTGTTTTTAC